>OY728133.1:675314389-677714389 GCA_963277665.1 Viscum album | reverse complement strand
CTTACTACGCTGGAGTTCCTATCATGGGTCCACACCTTGAGATAAATTGGGTCTGATACTGCAAGGGATCACCCATCCCATTGAAGGGGTCAAAGTTGGATTCCTGAATCTTGGGGATGCTGGTATGTCATCCATCAATGATAGATATGGTTTTCCATCAAGTGGGATGACCTCCTGTCGAGTTTCAAGGTCGTTGAGGCGAGTGATGATACAGTCTATTAGATCATTCTATCAAGGGTTTCTATCTTATCAAGGATACCTAACCACTAGTTCATTGGTAGGTTATTCCACCCAATAAGCAAGCCCAATGGCTCATGGAGTTATAGGTGGAATGACCCGAGGAGATGCTGGAGGGATGAATTGAGTAGTAGCATGAGGGGTCACTAGAGGAACGACCTATGGAGCTGGGTCTCAGAGAAGATTGGAACATATCTTTGAAAAATTTGGTGATTCGTACTACACTAGATTTGCATAAGCTCTATCCTATATTATATCAAGATATGCAGGTTTTTCGAGATCAATGGAGATAAAATCACACAGGGGAACTTGTACCTATCCCTGCTACCCCTGTGGAAGATGGTTGGGATCGTACAGAAGAACGCTATATTATGGATGGTGTTTTGATACACACTCATCAAGTATCATTTAAATAACATTATTCTTTTTTGAAAGTTTCTAGAGCAACACATCCTTTTTAGGATCATCCTCCATCATTTTCATTGAACCAGATAGGTTGGAAGGATCAACTATCCCAGTGTGTCTTTTTCCCTTATTGGGGTCCTGACCGAGAGGCAATGACTCGGTAGAGTATGGAAGGCCAGGTAAGTGTCTTTGATGGTGAGTGATGATTCCTAGGGGATCCAACATAAGTAGCACTTCCACAGGGGGTAGGTTCTCCTCAATGAGTCCTGTCTCCGTGTCCTTATCTATGAGGTCAGCAATATTTACAATGACTACAATGGGGGGAACATCCTCGATATCACCTAGAAGATCAGAATGATGTAGGATAGGATTGAAGTGAATAGAGGCATACTTCCCCCATCCAAAAATGTATTTGTGTGGAGATGTCTCCTCAATAATTCTGTGGAGCACAATGAATCTCAGAACACATCATTACTGAAGATTCCATTGATAATAAGGTGGTGCAGGGTGCTGAGCCATAGGAAGCATGACTAACTCTACTAGGAGGAATTGTTGGCCAATGTAGTAATATTGTTCCTACCTTTTTGTATATTCCATCTAGTGATTATGGAGATAGAAGTTTGTCATCCCCATGGTTTGGTGGAAACACACGACATCATCCTAGGTGAGTGGATCTATAATACCAATGTCTAAAGTATAAATTAGCCAAATGATCTCGGGAAGATGGTCCGTTGTGAGAATGTCCCAAAAAACTCCTTAGATTGGAATTATGATCCAACCCATGATTTCCCCATTCTTCAATTAGGTCCGGCTGAGGAATCGACATCGGTACTGATATGGACCGCTGTGGTGGAGGATTGGCCGGTGGAGAGAACACTGCACGAGCTGAATAGCCACAATATACTAGTTTATCTCCCATGGGAGGTATGGAATGCATAATCACAGCCCTATAAGTTGGAGTGTTGAAAATATCTTTATTTGTGAAGGAGAGGACTTTTGGTGATGAATATGGTTGGTTCCCATCATCTTCTAACCCCCAGAACAACTCTCCATAATCTCTTGTTGAGTTAGAAAATGATCCTAGTAACGATAGATTGGATTGCATGGAAATAACCTAAAAAGGGACCAAATATTCTTACTCTTGTATGTACCTACAAAGGGCCTCGAGGATCTGTTGCATTTAAATTTCTAGAAGGTCTAAGATGATATGATTGGTTCTTTCCCCAAACTCTGATGTAGAGGACCATGGTGAAGACTCCATCATTGAATCACACTCCACTTTAGAGTCTAAAAAGAGGATTGGATTGACATTGATATGGCGTTGCATATGATTCATCGTTCAGCGGTTGAGGTTCTCCCTCCTTCATTAGGATGGTTCCTTAGGGAAAGGTAAATCTTTAACATAGGGAGGACCTCCTTACAGGATGGTGATAGAGAGGGGAGGGTCTCCTCATGTGCTGGTAAGAATATTGGGTAACCTCCTTTCATGATGTCGTCGTAGTGGGAAGGACCTCTTCCCCGAGTGATAATAAGGACATAGAGAGGGCCTCCATGATGGGTAAGAGAGTGGGGAGGGCCTCTTATTAGGTGCGATGGGGTTTGAGGATCACCTAGGAAGATGTCAAAAAAAACATGGGGAGACCTCCATGTGTGAGAGCTTGGGTATGGAGATGAATTCCATTCTGTGTTCGGGACGTGCAGGGAGGACCACCATGGTTTTCAGTGCTGTTAATGACATGGAAAGGGCCTCCTTGTAATCTACCATTGGCACATGAAGGACCTCTACACTGGCTGGTCATGGGGCTATGAGGTCCTTCATACTGATCAAGATGGACATAGAGAGAACCACTATGTTGATGGGTGATGGGGTGAGGAGGACCCTTGCATTGATAACTTGAAATATGGGGGAAATATTCATACCTAGGATCATGGGAATGGGGAGGAACTCCATGCTGGATATCAAAAAGATAGGGAGGACCTCCTCTTGGACTGGTACTGGTGGCATGGGGAGGCACTCCAAACTCATTTCTGAAGCGGGGAGGACCTCTAATATGACTAGAGATGGTATGAGGATGACCTATATACTAAATCTGAACATCATGGGTTGTCCAGTGATGATTTTTGCACCTTCCAGTGACTAGAAGAGTCATCTTAGCCCACCCATGGGGTTGCTGGGGTCTCAATCCCAATCATACATAGTGGTTCCCTTGATCTGTAATGATGGAGAGATGATAGTATACGTAATTGGTGGAATGGGCCACTATAGATGTAAAAGATGATGTCCCCTAACATACATCTTCCTGAGTCAGCGACCGATGTTGACATCAGGTCAATCAAACATGGGATGATGATTAAGGGGTAGAGACTACTTGTTCGTTGGCCTGAGGTACTGATTGAAGACATTTATGTGGCTTAGTGGTATCCCTCATCGGTATCTCTTAGATGATAGATGAAGTTGGGATGACTCGAATGTCCCTTACCTCATCGGTGTAGGGGAGTGAATAATGGGAGGCTTCTGGAGAGAGGCTCCTGAAACAGTTAAATGTTGGAGTGGGGAGAATTGTCTCCCTGTGCGGCCAATGTGGGCAGCGATGATGGTGCGGCATAGAAGCCTGTAGATCTTAGAGGTCCATATCCCCTGTTGGGGTTGAACCTTCCTATTCGTATCATTGAATAATATTATCAATCACCCTCCTCTAGATAAACTCTGAAGGTGATATGGGGCGTGGCTGCCTGATAGCCGTGTTTGTGGATGACTTCGTGACTGAGGTGGAGCTATGTGGGATTCATGCATTATCATTTTTCTTGCCCATATGTCCGTGGGTCGGAGGTGACTAGGTTATTATAGCTTAGGTCCTATAAAGTAGGAAGATTAATTTATTAGTGTAGATAGTAGGAAAGAAGTTCGCAGTGCCCCAGAGCCATTCAGTCTTTAATGGATGGATATAAAGATCTATGATGACAATGTCGCAGACCAGAATGTCCAATTATTAACTGACCCAAATTCTGGTGAGTTCTACACTAGAACCTCTATTTTCTTGTTGGGAATTGGTGCCAGATGGCTGGATCCTATGACAGAGTTATCTACTGATGTCTCAAATTCTAATAATACCTAGGGTTGAAGGAGAAAAGAATCATTTCTGGTTCAGTATATCTATTTCTAATGATTTCTGCTAGGGCATGCTATCTAATCATGTTTGATGTTTTTTTAGCTGCTCATTATACCCCACATTCCCGCTTTCCAAATGTGGGTAGAATTCATCGCCACTTCAGTGATTTCTAATCCTTGAATAAAACATGATGATGGGATGTTGGTCCTTCCTTAAATAGATTCCTCCTAATAACTCATCACCTAGCCTGGGTATCCCTTAAATATTAAGATGTTGTTGGTGAAAGCCTTCTTGGTACCATCTCTTTGCGAATTTTAGTTTATTACGATGCTTCTATCAAGACATTCCAATGTGTCATATTAGGGAAACGACCCTTTTTCAGAGAATTAGTCACGTTGGGAATAATAGGCATGTTTAGATGCTAGAACATTATTACACTTGAATTCTACCTTATTAGATGGCTTCTAGAGGGTGCATGATCCCAAGGAAACCCACATCTAATGTAGGTAATCCTATGGTATAGGAATATCTCGAAGGTTTTCCTTGGTTTCCCATGTTTAACATGGGGTATGAAACAAGTTTAATGTCTAGAGGAGATGTATCTGACTGATCATATCATTGATGAGAGTGGATCAGATGGATACCTCTCTAGGAGGGAGCACCTAGAAGGTTTTCCAGGTAAATGGGTGAAAAAATCTGTGAGGACAGACCCTAGATGGTGTATCCCAAAAGGGAAGGATTTACATCATGAATAGTAATTAGAACACCATAAAGGGAAGATCAAAGAAGGTGGGTCCCAGTAAAGGGGACACTAAGGTTTACTGTTAGTTGGTATTGAACCTTAGGGAGGCTTCCTATGTAGCCTATCTAGGAGACAGAGATCAAAACCCACATAGTTAAAATGGGTGATTCGGGGCTTACACATGGTTAGTGGGCCATGCACTGCAAAAAAAGGTGAATATGCAAACATATTATGATAAGGTTAAAGTAATGGAGAAAATGGGTGGGGATTCTGAATGGTTAACTGCCCATATGAATGGAATGAGTTCATTGGGATGTGGCAGCCTGGGTAAAATCAAGGTGGATGTGGAGGAAGTGTCGAATGATGAGGGTGAATGAGGTGGAACTGAATTGAAGATGAAATTGTTAGGATTGAACCTCATGGTGGTTTCCTACATATACCAATTTTTTGGGAATAAATGTATACGTAGTTCAAGTGGGGGTGATGCGACACATAAAGAGGTAGCTCGTGAGAATGGAGCACATGGATAGGGTCCAATAGGAATTAGAACCCATCGGGTTGAGGCATGATCTTCTAGAGACACAGAGTCTCGAAGGAAAGACCAGGACTAGACATGGATGACGAGATAAAACCTTAAAAGAGGATTCCTATATAACATAGTGTATGGGAATCAGAGTCCACTTAGTTCACAAATGGGGCATGGAATCATGGTGTACACAAAGAAAAACAACCCAAATACATTCCAGGGGCTTATGCATGGCTAGAAACCCATCAAAAGAGGGACACTCTTGGAGGGATGAGTATGCGTTGTGTGGGGACTTATGCATGGTTAAATTCCCATGGGGATCATAATAAATCATAGAGGTAGATCCAAGAGATTCTTCCCAAGAAGGGAAAGTATCGCATTAGGGGGGTACATCCCTTAGGAAGGAGTACAAGAGTTTACCATAGGTTGGGGTTGGACCACAAAGTGGCTACCTACATATCCCTATGGATGGGAATCAAAACTTGTATAGTTCAGAAGGGAATATAGTATAACTATATGAAAGAAAAAGGTTAACCGACATGAAATTATTTAAGCTGTTGGATTGTGGGTCTTTAACACTAAAGATGCTTCCTACATACCCTATCTAGGAGACAAGGATAAATGTCTATGTAGTTCAGGAGGATGTAGTTTAACATTATGTGGGACGAAGGTCAATGGAATTACGAATGGTTAGTGACCTAAAGTGATTCCATGGTCTCTGTTAAACTCTAATACCACATGAGTCATGCTCCGAGTGAGAAAAAATAGGTAGAAGTAGACAAGACGAACGTGTCATGAAGGGTGTGACCACAAAAGATAGTGTGGGGCTTACACATGGCTAGCAGCCTAGGGACATGTAAATTGTGACTTAATCTAGGAGGGAAGCCTGAGGAGGGTGCTCTGATGTACAAGGAGGATATGACCATCATACGGGGAACACCCTATCAAAGTGTGTTGGGGCTTACGTGTAGACTACCCGAAGTACACATAGAGACAAAGAGAAAAGGGAGATAAAATAAGGATAACACTGATTCTCATTCTCCTTTGAGTCCACCCAAGATTTTCATGCATGAGGAAAATTATAGTTTAATGTCATGTGTTGGGGATGAGGTTTCTTAGCAGTTTAATGTTCTGTAGCTCATATGATGAGGAATCACTCCTCATCCCTTAGAATAACATTATTCGTACCAACCCACACTTAGGGGAGGGAAGGAATAAGAAATTAATGAAGAGAGTGAGGTGTAGGAGTTATCACACGGGGGAATCACGTTAGTGTTGATATTATAGAAGGAAATAGATGTTAGCATGCCTATGGGAAGAAGCATAAGTAAGAGAAACACATCATGAAACACCACTCTATAGGGGATGAAATTGTAACACCCCAAGCTTCTACGGTACGATTCTCTTTGAATAATGCAATAGCGTGTGTTGTACGCAACATCGAGTTCTAACACACCATAACCAATCAAACCAGCCGTTATGAATAGTAATACCCACATTTTAAAATTTATAAATTTTATTTTTCAAAATGGAATTCATTTTTGGATTCGGAATATCAAAATTAGTCTAGGGTGAATTTTGGATATTTTTATGAAAAACATCATTTTTTGATGAATAGTTAAACCACTAAGTGGTAGTTAAAAAACTAATTTTTTTATAAAACTAAATTTTACCGCTTTTGTGAGTGGAATTTAGAATATCCAAGAAACATGGTTAATATCAAGGAGTAAAATGCGGTTCAATGAGATGAAAATAATTTTTTGTGAATAGTACATTTTTACTTTTATTTACCACGATTAAAAGTAAATAGGATAATTAAGGGTAAAATGATATTAATATTACCCTGAAAAATGTCATAATTATATTGGATAAGCTTAATTAGACCAAAAACAACCTTAGGAGTAAAATATGAACCTTTTTGGTCCACATGGATTAGATTAGGACATTTATTATTATTTAATTCAAAGAAGAGTTAAAAGAGGTAAAATAAATGTTTTACAACTAAAATTTTTTTAATACAAGGTTACACATAAGATAAATTCGATTATAAATATTCATTTGACATATAAAAATATTTCATACATAATGATATTTTATTTATAATTTTTAGACATTAAATAATTTAATTTATTTATGACACAATGATGATGCAGTAATTACCATAATAGTGAAAAATAAAAATAATTGATATTATAAATACCCAAATAAATATAATTTTAGACTTTTTATGAATTAAACTAATTTCTTAGGTTAACATGACATGTTAGGATTTACTTAATTAACTTTTTTCGAAGTAATCATTCTGTTATGATTTTCACAAAAATCAAATTTTCCAAATAGTGTCAAAATTGACATAAAAGAGTTTTTAAAACAAATATTATATTATTAATTGATATTCAATTCCTAAAAATCTATGGTTTGGCCAAGAGACTTATATCATGATAGGTGTATCATTAATTGAACACTTGGGGGTATATTGGAGGTATATAGTAAGTTTATTAACCATATAATATAAAAATACAAAGTGACATGGTATGTGTCAAACTAATTAACAAAGAGTTAAAACTAAAAGATAAGGTTAATATAATGACCCAAACCTATCTAAATTATATTGGTTGAGAGGTTATCGACCCATCCCCACCTTAACCTTTAAATAATCCACATTGGAGCCATTATAAACCGAATATGAAATTATTATAAAATAATATTTCTAGCTTTTCCAAAGGTGCCCCTCACCCCTTTTATAAAAGGGAACTCCCCCTTATCACTAATTCACACATTCAAAGCCTTTTGTCTCGGCCAAAACCTACCCAAATACTCTCTCAACTTCCCTAAATTCATCCTAGAGGCCTTATTTTGATCGTAAAGCCATCCTAAGGAGCCCTTTTGATCAAATCAAAAGGAAGAACCCGAAGAAGAGGTAATGTTTTCACCACCCTCTTTCAAGTTCCTTTCTTATTCAACTTCTTCTTTCTTTGTTATTACCATTATAAAATAATAAATCCAATATCTTATATATACTGTGATGTTATTATAAATATGGTACAACCATATTCATTATTCTATCCATCCTTTGAATGACATGTCACCATACATGCGTACGTACGGCTTACCGTCTCCACGTTGTGGTGTAATTGTTATTAAATAAATTATTATTTGGATGTGTATAATAATGATGTGAAATTCATGTAAATAATAAATATAATATTATAATGATTCTGTATATATGATATACCATCCAATTATATATTATTTTAATATCAAATGAATGATATTGTCGCTCGTGCGTACGTACGGACTACCGTCTCCACGAACACGATGAGATTCATTCTCCATCGTATCCATTCAAGTATAATTCTCATTTGATGATTAAAAATAACGTTTAAGGACTTGATATAATTATGGATATGAATAAAATACAACCTATCCATAACAAAAACGGCTTATGTAACAAAACATATAAAAGAAAATGAGTAAGTTAACACCCGAAACGACGATGACTCTAAGATATTATTAACAAAGCAATGTTAGAAGATCATATATGATATCATATTAATTTATATGATTCTTTTATAATTTAATAAAAAATATTTCACCATTATACAGGAGGTTAAACTACTCTCAACCAAGGAAAATTACACGGTAAGGGTTTATTTTGGAATCTCTTCATTATCCGAGGTTATTTATACGTAATAATCTATTGGGATTTCTTTATCATCCACATCCATGTTTCTCAAAAATGTATTTCAAAACATATTTACTATTTACAAGAATATGGGTTAAAGTCATTTATACCCTTGTTTGACTTTTTATAAGAGGTTTATTATGGAATCTTTCTGTCGTTTTCCAAACAAGGTCCTTTTTAACCTTTTCGACAGAATTAACGTAAGAATTGTTTTTTAACTTATACGTCGGGTGCGGATATTTTCCACCGTTATAAAATCATCAAAGCTTCCCTTACAATCTTATAAAAATATTTTCAAATAAAATGTTTTATTTTATAAATATATGACTCTTAAATTATTTCAAAATAGAAAGAGATATTTCTCTAAAAAGAGTTTTGATTTTATCTATGTCAACATCCTTTGATGGATTTTAAGTTTATTTGGAGTTGATTTATTATGATACAAAACTTCCATATTGTATTGATGGTTTTGTGATATGATTGAATGTAGATGTGTTATTTATATACCATTCATGGTTTAAGAAGAAAGTATTGACATTTCATATGCTAGTTTTAATACAAATGTTTATGTTTGAACCTGTTCATATGAGGAATGCATTGGACTTAATAAGTGATAGGTGGAGCCCGCTATAGCTCCTTGATGCATCAGTAGGTCTCATGAGACAAACTAGTGTTTTGGAACAAGGCCTTGAAAAAATCTTATTTGTAGTCTTGGCACGAGGCCTTGGCTATGTGGTTATGATAGTCTGGAATTAAGCATTCCATCATTATAAAAGTGGTTATTGATATTGCATGTGATTATTCGACCAGTAGAATTTCCATGTGAATAAGTATATTGAATTATTTCATTTTATTTCTTCACTATTATTCTGAAGTTCATGTTTTAAAAGGCTATTGTTTTAGTTATACATTTCCTTAAATGTTTATTCTTATTTATGAAAGTTTCCGCTATACTGTTATCCTTTCTGGGAATTTGAGATCACCCCTTTCTATGTTTTATTTCTTCCAGGATGTGAAGAAGTATTTTATGAATGACCTGCAGGGATAGTATGGGGGGATAAGGGTTTGGACTATGGAGACTATATTGTTGTAGTTTTTCATTTTATGATGTAATGTAAACTTTATGAATGTATCTTGTTATTCCGAGGCTACTAAACTAATCGGCCTTTTGAGACTTGATCTTTCTTGTGATCATTCCAATGTTATATAATAATGCACTGACTCTGGGTAACTGGGGTCGGGGCATTACAGTTGGTATTAGAGTAATTTTAGTACAAACCTTGGAAGCTATATTTAGGTAAACTTTGATTAGAGCACATAGATTTAAGATGGATTTTGAGGATTAGTATAGAAGAATTTCCTAGAATTTTGGTATTGTAGAGATTTTGTGAGTTTTATAGGAAATAAATCCCTGTCTGGATACGAGCAGGTAGAGGCGGCTCTGGCACAGATGTACATAGGGTTAAAACCCAAAAACACTGCTTTGATCTAGACTCGAACGAGAATAGGTGCACACCAACGGACCTTGCTGCACTTTTGGTTATGACACTCCCAGGGGATATGCTTAGGATAACTCTCATTTTATTTTCAAATCATTATGAAGGGTTTATGATTATATACTTCCTCAAAGAAAACATTTTTATGATTATGGATTATATCCATAAATAGTTCAATTTATGTTAAGTGTTTTATATGTACGGAATTATATATTTTGATTCATAAACTGATCTAGTTTATGCCATTGTTTAGAAATGGTTCCTAGTGGAAGAAATGGAAACCGTATCAATGCACGCACTCCATGTAGGGATTTCCCTCCTGGTCAAGAAAATTATAGTGGAGATGGTGATGCAACTGGTGTTGATCAACTAATCACCATACTGGGACAACTCACTCAGGTTATGAATAATAACCTTACCCGTATGGAGCACCCTAATCCACAGCGTGGAGGATCAATGTTAGATTGCTTCATGAGGAAAAAACCACCAAAATTCAATGGGAGTACAAATCTATTAGTAGCTGAGCAATGGATATGTTCCCTAGAGAAAATATTTCAGGCTTTGGTATGTAGTGAAAGGGAAAAAGTTATCATGGCAGTTTACCGCCTCACTGGAGATGCTGATCAATGGTGGTCATTGATTAAAAACATGAAGGAAGATGATGAAGTATCAAATATGGAATGGAGGGAGTTCAAAGATCTATTTTTAGAAAAATTCTTTCCTCATGACCATCGAGTAGATATGGAAAGGCAATTTCTGATTCTGAGACAGAAGGAGGATGAGAATGTCGCAAAGTATGAGGCTAACTTTACAAGGTTAGAAAGGTATGCTGGAGATTGTATACTTAACCCAAGAAGTAATATTGATCGTTTATTTGATGGGTTAAAAACATTTCTCCATCAATAATTTGTCTCACAATCCTTCTCGTCGTACGAAGACATTTTCTCATATGCTATCAAGACAGAAAAGGAATTCTCTAAGTCTTATGAATTTAAAGCAAAGCAAGAGAATAAGAGATCTGCTAATCAATCTGGGAATGTAAATAAGGGGTAGAAGGGAAAATTTGAATATCTAACCTGTAGTAAATGTGGGAGGAAACACCCTGGTACCTGCTTAAAAGGAATGGGAGTCTGATACAAGTGTGGTGAAAAAGGCCACCAAGATCGTCATTGTAAGGGGAAGAAGGAAGCTACTGATGTCTAATGCTATAATTGCATGGATATGGGATATTATGTAAATGAATTTCCTAAGCATCAGGGGAACTTACCTCAGAAAAGGCCAAGGGATCAAGGACAAGCTTATGCTATCACTACTGCTATGGTAGAAGCTTCGAAAGATGTGGTGGCAGGTAATTTAATGGTTTCATAAAGTTTAGAAAATGCATTATTTGATTCTGGATCATCACATTGTTTCATATCTTCTCAGTTTTCTAAGAAAATTAGATATTTCTAATTTGATTTAACAAGGGAGTTGTCAGTTAAAAATCCTAAGGGAAGTATCATTGCAACAATATTTTGTGAATCAGTCCCCATTAAAGCACATAAATGTTCTTTATCTGCTGATCTCATCATCATACCTATGTTTGAGTTTGATATAATCCTCATTATGGATTGGCTTTCAGACCATGATGCGAATATTTATTGTAAGAAGAAGGAGGTTATGATTTTTGATGATGATGATAAGTAACACCTTATCTTTAGAGAAGAATCGTCACCACCAAATTTTTATCTAGATCCACCCCCAGTAGCTCAAATAAATTCAAGTATTGGGGAGGAAGAGAATAAAATTATAGTGGTTCAGTAAAGGAATGTTCAAATAGAGGATGTACCTATTGTGAAAGAATATGTAGATGTGTTTTCGGAAGATTTACCTGGACATCCTCCAGAACGAGATGTTGAGTTTTCCATTGATTTAATTCCTAGATCAAGGCCTATATCGAATACCCCTTATAGAATGGACACTTTAGAATAAGTTTAACTAAAGAAACAACTAGAGGAATTGAGTAATAAGAGATTTATTCACCCTAGTGTTTGTCCATGGGGAGCCCCTGTTCTTTTTGTTAAAAAGAAAGATGGATGAATGAGGTTATGTATCGACTACATGGAGATCAATGCTATAACAATAAAGAACAAGTATCCCCTACCTCACATTGATGATTTATTTGACCAACTTCATGGAGCTCAATACTTTTTAAAGATTGACCTTCGATATGGATACCATTAGTTGTGTGTAAAGAAGGAAGACATTCCGAAGACAGCATTTTGAACCAGGTACGGGCATTACAAGTTTACAGTAATTCCTATTGGATTGACTAATGCACACTCTGTATTCATGGATATGATGAATAGAGTTTTCAAGGAATATCTCAATTAATTTTTGGTGGTATTTATTAATGATATCTTGGTATACTCCAAAAGCTACAAAGATCATGAAAATCAGTTGCACATTATCCTGAAGACTTTGAGAAGACATGAATTATATTGGAAGTTTAGCAAGTGTGAATTCTGGCTTCATGAGATTTCTTTTCGTGGCCATATTTTCTCTAAAATGGAATCTCTGTTGATCCTTCTAATATTAAGGCAATCCAAGAATGGCCTGCACTGACAGGTATAACTGAGGTACATAGTTTTATTGGTTTAGCAGGTTATTATTGACGTTTCGTCTAGAATTTTTCCTGGTTGGATAACCCATTAACAAAGATCACATGTAAAGGGGATAAATTTGTTTGGGAAAAAGAGTGTGAAGAATGTTTTGAAGAACTAAATAGAAGATTAGTCAATGATCCAATATTGACTCTACCATCGGGGAATGATGGGTTTGTTATTTATAGTGATGCATCAAAGAAATGACTTGGTTTTGTCCTTATACAGAATGATAGGGTTATTGCCTACGCATCACGACAGTTGAAAAATCATGAACAAAACTATCCTACTCATGATCTCGAGTTAGCAGCTGTGATCTTTTCTTTGAAGATATGGAGGTACTACCTCTATGGTGAAAAATGTGAGATTTATACTGATCACAAGATTTTGAAGTATTTTTTCTCACAAAAAGAACTCAACATGAGGAAAAGGATATGGCTTGAATTACTCAAAGATTATGATTGTACAATACACTACCACCCGGGGAAAGCAGACAAGGTGGCAGATGCTTTGAGCAGAAAAGATCATGGAGTTTTGAACAATATGAGAATTGAAGGGGATCCAATTTTCATGGATCTAGTGAATATGGACATGGGAATAACCGGGGAAGGTGAAACATCAATGATTTTTCAAATGGTTTCCAAACCATCTTTACTAGAAAGGATTAAGAGTTATCAGACTGATGATGAAGAATTTCAAAAGAAGATTAAAGCTGTGAATGATAGGAGATTTAGAGACTTTGTGTATGAAGAAGGAATTTTGAAATTCAGGAAGAGACTTTGTGTTCCCGATATACCTGATCTAAAAAGGGAATTGATGGATGATGCTAATAGTTCCAATTTCTCTATACAACCTAGGAGCACCAAAATGTATAGATATTTGAAGGAAAATTTTTTGTGGGACAACATGAAGAGGGAGATTGCTGATTTTGTGTCAAGATGTATGGTTTGTCAACAAGTGAATGCTGGAAGGCAACAACCTGGTGGAGTATTGCAACCACTTCTCATACCTGAGTGGAAATGGGATAATATCACGATGGACTTTTTCATGGGACTACCAAAGACTCCTTGAAGGGATGATGCAATATGGGTTATTGTTGACCATCTTACCAAGTCTGCACATTTTCTTGCTATAAGAGAAGATATACCACTGGAACGTCTAGCAAGACTATATATTGATGAAGTTGTGAGACTTCATGGAGTAACCCTATCGATTGTTTCTGATCATGATCCCCATTTTACTTCATGATTCTGGAAAAGTCTTCAGAAAGCCTTGGATACTGAAATTCATTTGAGCACTGCCTACCACCCTCAACTAGATGGACAATCAAAACAAACTATTCAAACCTCAGAAGACATGTTGAGATCCTGCTCAATTGACTTTCAGGGTATGTGTGATCAATATTTACCACTTGTGGAATTTTCCTATAACAAAAGCTTCCAATCAAGTATTCAGATGGCACCATATAAAGAGTTATACAGAAAGAGATGTCGCACACCAACCTGTTGTGATGACGTTGGTGAAAGAAAAATTGTAGGCCAAGTACTGGTGGAGGAAATGATGGAAAAGGTGAAGGTAATCCAAAACCATATCAAAGAAGATCAAAGTAGGCAGAAGAGCTTTGCCGATATTCGAAGGAAGGATTTGGAATTTCAAGTCAGTGATCATGTTTTCCTGAAGGTATCTCCATGGAAGGGAGTCATACGTTTTGGTAAGAAAGGTAAATTGAGTCCCAGGTACATCGGACCTTTCAAAATTCTAGAATGAATTGGGGATGTAGCTTACCGATTGGTAATGCTGCCAAGTCTCTCGAAAGTTCATGATGTGTTCCATGTATCTCTGTTAAGGAAATACATGCCTGACCCAATGCATGTACTCACCTATGAGGAATTAGAACTAGAACCCAATCTGTCTTATTGTGAAGAGCCCGTCAAGATTCTTGATACGAGAGAACAAGTACTGAGAAACCGGACGACTCGCCTGGTAAAAGTGTTGTGGAGAAACCATAAGATGGAAGAGGCAACATGGGAACCCGAGGAACTTGTGATGAAGAACCACCCGAGTCCTTTCATGCGGTAGTATTCTATAAATTTCGAGGACAAAATTATTTGAAGGAGGGGAGAATGTAACACCCCAAGCTTCTATGGTACGCTTCTCTTTGAATAATGCAATAGCGTGTGTTGCACGCAACATTGAGTTTTAACACACCACAACCAATCAACCTAGCCGTTATGAATAGTAATACCCAATTTTTGAAATTTATAAATTTTAATTTTCAAAATGGACTTCATTTTTGGATTCGGAATATCGAAATAAGCCTAGGGTGAATTTTTGGTATTTTTCTGAAAAACTTCATTTTTTGATGAATAGTGAAACCACTAAGTGGTAGTCAAAAAACTGAATTTTTCATAAAACTTAATTTTACCGCTTCTGTGAGTGGAATTTTGAAAATCTGAGAGACATGTTAATATCAAGGAGTAAAATTTGGTTCAATGAGATGAAAATAATTTTTGGTGAATAGTAACTTTTTACTTTTATTTACCACGGTTAATAGTAAATAGGATAATTAAGGGTAAAAATGATATTAATATTACCCTGACACATGTACTAATTCTATTGGATAATCTTAATTCGAAATAAAAACCTTAGGAATAAAATATGAACCTCTTTGGTCCACTTGGATTAGATTAGGACATTTATTATTATTTAATTCAAAGAAGTGTTAAAAGAGGTAAAATCAATGTTTTACAACTAAAACATTTTTAATACAGGGTTACACATAAGATAAATTCGATTATAAATATTAATTAGAAATATAAAAAGATTTCCTACATAATTATAAATTATTTATAATTTTTAGAAATTAAATAATTTAATTTATTTATGACATAATGATGATGCAGTAATTACCATAATAGTGAAAAATTAAAATAATGGATATTATAAATACCCAAATAAATATAATTTGAGACTTTTTATAAATTACACTAATTTTCTAGGTTAATATGACATGTTAGGATTGGATTAATTAACGTTTTTTGAAGTAATAATTCTTTTATGATATTCACAAAAATCAATTTTCCAAATAGTGTAAAATTGACATAAAAGAGTTTTCAAAACAAATATTATATTATTAATTGATATTCAATTCCTAAAAATCTTTGGTTTGTCCAAGAGACTTATATCATGATATGTGTATAATTAATGGACCACTTGGGGGTATCTTGGAGGTATATAGTAAGTTTATTAACTATATAATATAAAAATACAAAGTGACATGGTAAGTGTCAAACTAATTAACAAAGAGTTAAAACTAAAGGATAAGGTTAATATAATGACCCAAACCTATCTAAATTCTATTGGTTGAGAAGTTTTCGACCCATCCCCACCTTAAACTTTAAATAATCCACATTGGAGCCATTATAAACCGAATATGAAATTATTATAAAATAATATTTCTAGCTTTTCCAAAGGTGCCCCTCACCCCTCTTATAAAAGGGAACTCACCCTTATCACTAATTCACACATTCAAAGCCTCTTGTATTGGCCAAACCCTGACCAAATACTCTCTCAAATTCCCTCACTTAATCCTAGAGGCCTTAGTTTGATCATAAAGCCATCCTATGGAGCCCTTTTGATCAAATCAAAAGGAAGAACCCGAAGAAGAGGTAATGTTTTCACCACCCTCTTTCAAGTTCCTTTCTTCTTCAACTTCTTCTTTCTTTGTTATTCACATTCTAAAATAATAACTCCCATATATTATATATACTGTGATGTTATTATAAATATGGTACAACCATATTCATTATTCTATCCATCCTTTGAATGACATGTCACCATACATGCGTACGTACAGCTTACCGTCTCCACGTTGTGGTGTAATTGTTATTCAATAAATTATTATTTGGATGGGTATAATAATGATGTGTAATTCATTAAAATAATAAATATAACATGATAATGATTCTTTATATATGATATACCATCCAATTATATATTATTTTAATATCAAAAGAATGATATTGTCGCTCGTGCGTACGTACGGACTACCGTCTCCACGAACGTGATGAGATTAATTCTCCATCGTATCCATTCACATATAATTCTCATTTGATGATTAAAAATAATGTTTAAGGACTTTATATAATTATGGATATGAATAATATACAACCTATCCATAACAAAAAAGACTATGTAAGAAAAAATATAAAATAAAACGAGTAAGTTAACACCTGAAACGACGAAAATTCTAAGATATTATTAACAAAGCAATGTTAAAAGATCATATATGATATCATATTAATTTATATGATTCTTGTAAAATTTAGTAACAATTATTTCCCCATTATACAGGAGGTTAACCTACCCTCAACCATGGAAAAGTAAAAGGTAAGAGTTTATTTCACAATCTCTTTATTATCCGAGGTTGTTTATATGTAATAATCTACTGGGATTTTTTTATCAACCACATCCATGATTCTTAAAAATGTATTTCAAAACATTTTTACTATTTATAAGAATATGGGTTAAAGTCATTTATACCCTTGTTTTAATTTTAACAATAGGTTTATTAGGGAATCTTTCTTTCGTTTTCCAAACAGGGTCCTTTTAACATTTTCGACAGAATTAAGGTAAGAATGTCTTTTTTAACTTATATGGTGGGTGAAACTATTTTCTTCCATTATAAAATCGTCGAATATTCCCTTAAAATCTTATAAGAATATTTTCAAAGAAAATGTTTTATTTTATAAATATATGACTCTTAAATGATTTCAAAAAGAGAAAGATATATTTCTCTAAAAAGTGTTTTGATTTCTTCTATGTCAACATCCTTTGATGAATTTTAAGTTTATTTGGAGTTAATTTATTCTGATACAAAACTTCCATATTGTATTGATGGTTTTGTGATATATTTGACTATAGATGTGTTATTTTTATAACATTAATGTTTTAAGAAGAAAGTATTGACATTTCATATGCTAGTTTTAATAAAAATATTTATGCTTAAACCTATTCATATGAGGAATGCATTGGACTTAATAAGTTACGGGTGGAGCCCGCTATAGCTCATCGATGCATCGGTAGGTCTCATGAGACAAACTAGTGTCTTGGAACAAGGCCTTGAAAAAATCTTATTTTTAGTCTTGGCACGAGGCCTTGGCTATGTAGTTATGATAGTCTTTCATTATGCATTCCATCATTATGAAAGTGGTTATTGATATAGCATGTGATTATTTGACTAGTAGAATATCCATGTGAATAAGTATATGGAAATATTTCATTTTATTTCTGCCATATTATTCTGAAGTTCATGTTTTAAAAGGATTTTGATTTAGTTATACATTTCCTTAAATGTTTATGATTATTTATGAATGTTTCCGCTATATTGTTATCCTTACTGGGCATTTGAGCTCACCCCTTTCTATGTTTTCTTTTTCCCAGGATGTGAAGAAGTATTTTATGAATGACCTACATGGATAGTATGGGGGGATAAGAGTGTGGAATATGGAGACTATATTGTTGTAGTTTTTCATTTTATGATGTAATGTAAACTTTATGAATGTATCTTGTTATTCCGAGGCTAATAAATTAATCGGTCTTTCGAGGCTTGATCATTCTTGTGATCATGCCAATGTTATGTAATAATGCACCAACTCTGGGTAACTGGGGTTGGGGCGTTACAGAAATCACATCGTACAAGCCTCGAGGGCCACACATGAGAGGGGTTTGCAAAGAAGAAGGCCTTACTAAGAAGGGATTTGTGATGATCTGGTGCTTCATAAAGAGAAGGACCTTTACGGAGGAGGGTGGTTCACGAAGCATGGAGACATGATAGAGGAATGAAGTATACATGTTCTTAGAGGGTCCTTCATGAAGGGTATCCCTACATTAAGTAGAGGTAAATCATAATAATGGGAAACCTGGTTCACGATTCTGAAATACCTTAGGGGATTCATTTTCTCCCTGGTTTGTGAATTAAGTGGTGACTCACGAAATGGTAGCTCGGAAAGAGAAAGGTTAGTGTAGAGATCCTTTGGGGTGGGGGTGACCCACCTATTTATAGGAACAAGGGATCGTGATGCTCAATGGTGTTCCATGAAGGAGATGGTGCTTCACGACCATAGGCTACTCTGTCAGACTCACAAAGGCTTCCGTCACGACTATGAGGCATTCACGGTTCTCATTGGACTCGCAGAGGTGACTGTCACTTCTTCATGGAAGCCACATAGTGGTCAATCTACTATATTCATGTCTTTCTTGGTGATGAATGGATTTTAATCGGTGCTTTCCAAGGTAATCCCTTTGGTGTTTCTTTTGTGCCTTGTGGGGGTCAAATGTTATCTCAAATGGTGGTGTCCATAATTCATCCATCTTTGGAAGGGATTTCGGTCCAAATAGGGGTAGTCAACAAAACAGGGACATTCTCCTAACCCATTTATTCTACTATAATCTATTACAAACTTAAAATAAACTCTATGAAAAATTCAATAACACCTTCACCTCCCCCCTAGGCCATGCCTTGGGGTCAACCTCTCATTACTAAGAGTAATAGATCACTTGGTGGATATATGGAAGAAAAGAAAGAGAAAATGAATAAAATAAAAGAAATAACGAAATTTAAAAATAAT
Source organism: Viscum album (assembly GCA_963277665.1). NCBI lineage: Eukaryota > Viridiplantae > Streptophyta > Magnoliopsida > Santalales > Viscaceae > Viscum > Viscum album. Next base: position 677,694,917 of record OY728133.1, on the reverse strand, counting down.
GTGGATGAGAAAATTAAAGAATAAATTAAAAATAGTATTGGGACGAGAGAGAGAGATAGAAATAAAAAAACAAAATAAAATAAATAAAAAAGATTAATAAATTTATGGAAAATATAAATAATTTTAAAATAATAATAATAATATTAATTATTATAACTAATAGAATAATTTAAAAGAAGAAGTTGAAGAATAGAAGAAGAAATGATGGAGAATATGGGTGGAAAAATAATTAAAACAAGAATGCAATAATTTTTTTAATTAAAATAAATTTAAATTGATATTTAAATAAAAACTAAAAAATCAAAATAAACAGAAAAAATGAAAATAAGAAGAAGAAAAGAGGAAGGATCATGACAACAACCTTAAGTTTCTTTAGGTGGGTTCCAAGCCCTTGGTGTTGAGATGATATTTAGCAAGGAGGGATCGATCTACTTATTTAGGTAGTGAGGCAGGGGTTCAGTCTCCCTAAATTCAAAAAGAGGGAAATATCTTACTGATTTGAATGCCCCCAAGGACCTGCAGTGATGGTTTGACACTCATAAAAGCCAAAGGAACTGGGTGTTTGAGATTTTCCACGTGGGAAATGTTGTTCCATCGTGGAAGATGTGCCTCTTCCCCTATCCACAATGTTCATGGAACTCAACATGGCGGTGGAATCAGGAGGCACCAACGATGATGGCTATATGCATGTAGATGGTGAGATGCCTCAACGTCATCGACAGGTGATCCTATTCTCCTATGGCCTTTAGAGTGGCTAGAGGATGCTCAACATGGTGATCAAGTAAATGTCCATGGTGGTATTGGAAAGTAGATCATGGGCTGAGGAGTATCAGAAATAGAGTTGGAGAGCTCAGTTAGTGGCTTTCATGGCTTTGCTGGAGAGGTGATGTTGCTACGGAACAACTGTGGTGGTTCACAACACCGAGTGGAGAATATATGGAAGTGCAGCGGTGTAGAGTTGGTGATAATATTCTCTTAGAGGTGAGGTTAGTGTGGTATGTTACCCTTTATAGTCCTAGGAAAATTTGGATCCATGGTGGTTTTGAGCGGGGGTGGGGGGTGGGATTGGAGTGGTAGAGTCGAGTGGCCTCAGTGGACCATGACGAAGCTGTGGCGGAGTGAGAAAGAGATCATACCCCACATCAAATCACCATAATAAATCATGAGGATTTATGAGACTCAATGTAGAAACTGTCATCCAGAAGCCTACATCAGGGTTGGTTCCCTATGACATTCACACACACAATATGTGGGCCGCACTTACATACTACCTACACTCGATCCCTTTGAATCACTCTACACCCACATGGTTAACCACCCCTGAGCCACTCGAACGGGGTTTCACTAACTTTTCAATGTCTCTGGTCTGCTGGATCTCCCTTGGACTTTCATGGCTGAGAGTCCCCATGTTGAATGACTATGAGGCATATAGGTTCCCGGCTGAGGGCTGGTCCAACAGGGATAATTTTTGGAAAAATAATCCTAAAAAGAGTTATACAAATTCATAAGAACAACCAAGATTTATAAATAAAATTTAATATTTAAAATTATCCAATATTTTATTATTTTAAAATAGTTTCCATTCCAACCTTCCAAATTATCCATAATTTTAATAAAACATTAAAAACCGTGGATTTTAAAATTTAAAAATGCATGAAACCATTGAAATTTGAATGAAAATATACACATTATTTTGGTTAGTAAAATACCCCCACACTTAAAACATGTTTTTTTAAAGAATTAAATCTAAAAAAGGAATTAAATATGGAACCAATGTAATCAATATTTAAATTTGGAAGTAATAAAATAATTATCAATTTTTTTAAAAAATAATAATTCACATAAAACGTTAATTTTGTTTCTCAATTTTCAAAGAAATAATTAATTCAATCATGTTACTTTTACCCATTTTGAAAAATGACAGAGATTCTCTTTTCATTCATTTATGTTCCTCAGTTAATTTTTATTAAACATGTAAAATCTTGATTTATCTCACTTTTTTATCTTTTCACTCATCTATCATGATAAAATTCAAGTATAATTATGATCATATCATGAGAACATGCTGCTTATCCATAGGATTATAGAAGAAATAATTTTTCCACTTCATAAAGATAAAAATCACATAAAATCACATAAAATTACAATTAATGCTCAAATGTCTATGAGGCATAAGGTTGGTTGGAATTGAGGTTTTATATTAATGCTCAAATAGGAGGATTATATATTATGTATAGGGAATGATATAAAAAATGAATGTTTAATGATTTCTTACCCTTCAAATTAACAACTCCAAACTTTTTCAAAACCCAAAGTAATGTTCATGAACAAATTAAGCATAAAGATTGATTTTTCACCCTCTTGAAATGTTAATTACTTTTATAATCATTTTTTTCGAATAACCTTTTCATATTTTTTAATTTTCTGAAATTTCTTCATATAATAAACCTCACATCCACAACCTAATCATGTATGATAAAAATAATAGGTCTTTTAATGGTGAGTTTGCTTTATTCTCAAATCACAACCCATTTTTTGGGATCTTTTTTCATTTTCTCTCTTTTTTATCAAGAAGGGAAAATCAATGTAGTACAATTTATGAATTAACAACCCTACTTTATTCCCAAAATAATCACCCCTCACTTTTTTTATATAATGTAAGTAATCTGATTCTACCCAGAATCCCTTCACCCCACACTTCAACTTTATAATATCATGAAAATAATATCAGGAGGATAAGAATGTATAAAAATGTATGAAAACATGGTTCATTACTATAATATCCATTCATAGTTTCTAGAAGATAAATAATTATTCATTTAAAGGTGGTATTTTAAGGATATGGACTTTTGAAAATATATATCAATCATTTTAAATGTGTGTTTTCATAGTTATATCTTTGACAAGTTTAAATTCAAGGTCTGGTTGGTGACATGTCCTAGGAACACACAAGAAATATTATCATGAATAATCGGAATTACATGGTCTAGAAATCCTATTGGGAATGGACATATTGTAATGTAAAATAAACTGAGGAATGATTAATAATAATAAATAAACCTATATAAATTTTAGAAATTAAAATTATGAAAAATGGAAGGGAAATTTAATTTACATGAATCATTCAATTCCTTCAAATCATGTGTCCTCATTTTAATATTCATGATTCAATTTAATAATCCAATTTTCCATTTTCCTCATTCAATATTATTAACATTGAAATCTAAAAAATTGAATCATAAGATTCCTAAGAAACTCGTGTCACCTATATAAGTCATGTAATTCCTAATTCAATAATGATAATTCAATTTAAACTTTAAAGATTAAAACATGTTTTGGGAATTTTTTTTGAGAGTTTAAAAGGTAAAATATAAAGTGAACAACATTTTCTATGAAGTTTAGTCCTTTTCCACTGGTTGAGGATTTATTCTTAAATTTATGACCCTATAAAAGAGAATTAATCAATTAATCATAGGTATTATGTAATTAAATCTAAAAAATAATAGGAGGGGGTGGGATTCATGATGGACTACCTTATGAGAAATGAAATTTAAATATAAAATTTTCAAAATAAAATGAAAGGGATAAGTCTTGGTTTAATCCCCCAAGGGGACCCTAATTTTTTATTTTTTATAGAGGTCAATACAATCTGTTATCCAAAAGTCATTTGGTAGATAAAGCTTCTTCGATTTGAACCACCACATGTGGATTTTCCCAGCTTGTGCTTCATCCTTTTTCTTGATCTTATTGAATGATCCATGGATAGAGCATACCAGATACTTCCCCTTAAAAATTAGATGTAGATTTCATAGTGGGGGTAGGATGAAGCATGGAACATTATATTTTTTTTCGGTACTTGTGAAAACATATCTTGCTCTTATAATGCTAGATTCTCACAATCTTCTTGAAATGAATAATCAAAGGGGATGTAAACATGTATTTATACTTGAAAAAATATGAATTTTTAATAATTTAATTTTCCCTTTTAATATGAAAGAAATATTTTATGATTTTCTCAAACATAGTTACTTGGATCTCTTTATGGGGATCCTTAAATGTATGTTCATCAAAATTAGGGAGGTCTATGTGTTTCTTATATGGCGCATTTCTAGGTTCTTAATCTGCCTCCAAGGCATTGAAAAAATTTCCTGAATAAGAAAATTAAAATTTGTGGGAATTAGTAATCAATTAAAATTGAATAAAATAAAATAAAATATAGTTTTAGAAACTTTTAAGTCCCAAAATTGGATTAGTTTCAATATCCTCCTCATAGATAAGTTCCTCTTGAAGTTTGATTTAATGGATGGAAGTTGGTAGTCATGATCCTCTATTTTTACTTCAAATTCCTCCACTTGTGTGGTGTATTCATTCAATGGTGTTGGATCTACTTATTTTCAAGGTTTGGGGAGATCAAGTAGTTCCTCACATTCATTAAAAAAATCATCCAGTTCTTACTGATATCTCACATGTATCTCAATAGACATGTATTCCTCCTTGGCCTCCTTCAGTAAAACAAGTAGAACGTATTCTAGTTCAGGTTCAGATTGAGGTTCAGGTTCTTTTGATGATTATTGAAAATATTGATTTATCCACTCCAATTGGCGTTATAGATCTTTCACTATCTCTCCAATTTCTTGAATATTTAATTTGAGTTTTTGTTTGTACTATTTCTCCTAGAAATACTTTGGTGGAACTTATTCAAAAGTATTAGGAGGAAATGGTGATCACTCATCTTTGGCCGTGGACACTTTTTTATAAAATTATAGGAAGCAGTCCCAAAATTCAGTAAGTTCTCTGGCCAATCCTTCAACCATTGGTTTCTCAAGGGTCTCCTTGAGCTCATAGATGAGGTCCTTGAATTATTCCTTTATATAAATTTGGATATGGACTCCCTTAATATATCTAGATCACATGGTAACATTTTCATCTATATAAGATGGTGATTATGATACTGGTTCCTACTATTGTGAGTAATCAATCCATGAATAATAATAATCACTTAAATTCATCATGGGATTTTTTTAAATAAATTAAAAAATATTTAACATGTGAATATAGAAAAGGTGAATGAAATAATTATTGGATCCTTTAAAGTTGTGTCATTTTTCATTCACCCCTCTTAGGGGGTGTAGAAAAAGAAATATTATTCTCCTAGTGTTGCACATTGGCTAACCAGGGTCATCACACTTGAGGTGTATCTCAGTTTGGTTTACTTAATTTATCTAAATCACCTATGATAGTTTTTAATCACATGAAATTATAAATATAATGGGTTAAGGAAGAAAGGTCCATTCCACTTCCTCCTTTAATCATGGATGATGAAATAACTTGGTATAAGGTGTTTAATCTTCCATGACTCAGCTCTATCGATGTCATTTCAACCATTGATTGTCTCAAATTCATCATATGAAGAGTTATCCAATAGATAATGGTAAAAGAGTTTAAATAAAATAATAGATATATATTGAGTTGCATGTAATTGTGGGGAAGTCACCATAAGAGGGATATTCAACTTACCCATACATTCCACTCAAATCTCTTACAAATTTATAATAATATTTAAGGAAAATTCTGGAACACGTTCACCTCCCCCCGGGCCAAGCCTCAGGGTCAGCCTCTTATTTTCAATAGTAAGAGATCACTTAGTGGATATATGGAAGAAGATAAGGTGAAATTAAATAAAAAAGAATAAAATAAATTTAAAAATATTGAGGATGATAAAATAAAATAATAAATAAAAAATATAATTGGGATGATAGAGAGGGAGAGAAATAAGAAATGAAAAGAAAATAAATTAAAAAGAAAAATAAATTTATATAAAATATAATTATGGTTATAATAATAATAACAGTAATAATTATTTTTATTATTATATTTAAGATAAGTATTTAATAGAAGGATAATAAAAGATAAATGAGTGGAGAATATGGGTGGAACAAAATACAAAACATGAATGCATGAATTTATTTAATTAAAACAAATTTAAATTACAATTTAAATAAAAAATAAAACAAAATGAAATATAAAGAGAAAATGAAAAGAAGAATAAGATCAGAGGAAGGATCATGGATGAAACACTCATCTCTCTACAAGTTGGTTCACAATCCTTGGTGTTGGGAAGATCTTTGACCAAGAGGGATTTACCTCCTTATATAGGTAGTGCGGGAGGGGATTGATCTACCTGACTTCAAAAAAGGGGCAAGATCATGGGTATTTTAATCCTCCAAGGACCCAAGATGATTGTTTGACACTAATAACACCTAAATGAATAAGTTGTTTTATATTTTCCTCAGGGATCATGTGGTTCTAGTGAGTTAGATTTGCCTTCTACTCTGTCCATGGCATGTATGGCACTTGATGTTGTGGTACCAATGGGAGGCACTGGCGGTGATTGCTTCATGCATGCAGTTGGTGAGTGGCCATGGAGGAGTTGATGAGTGCTAAAATTCTCCTCCTTACATCATAGTGGATGGAGGAGGATCAACACAATGATAGGGTGATTTTCCATGGCTGTCTTCTAAGGTAGATCACAAACCAAGGAGCAATAGAAATGGAGGCGGGGAGCTCAGTCGGTGGCCTGCATGGCCATTGTGGAGAGGTGATGGTGGTGTGGCACAACTGTGGTGAAGAGGTGGTGATTAGAGACACATGGTGGTAAGGTTGGTGTGGTATGGAATCATTTGGATGGATGGAAAGCGGCAAGTACATGGTGGTTTTGAATAGTGGTGAACTTGAGTGGTGGAGTCAAGCAATATCAACGGAGCACGATATAGTGTGGCGGAGCTGTGACGAACCGTAGTAGCGACCATATCCCACATCGAACCAACACAAGAAATTGAGAGGGTTTATAATCCTTGATAAAAAAACGTCATACAGAATCTTTTACTAGTTTGGGCTCCCATATGACACTCATAAACACAATATTTGGGCTGCACATACACGCGCCTCGCACTTGGGCCCTTGGGCTCACTCTACACCTGCGGGGTTCACCACCCACGGGCCACCCACACGTGGTTTCACCATCAGTGCATTGTTTCTGTTTTTTCTAGATATTCCTTAGGCATGAATGGTTGTGCGACCCCCTATGGGTTTTCTATGAGGCATGTAGGTCTTCCGTTGAGGATTGGCCCAGCTGGCCTGATTTCTAGTAAAAACTACTAAAAATAGTTATAAAAATTTATAACCACAACGAAGTTTTATAAATAAAATTTATCATGAAATATTATTCAACTTTATTTATTTTAAAACCATTATCATTCCTAAAATCCAAATTACCCATATTTTTAACAAAACATTGAAACCATGGATTTTAACATTGAATAGTACATAAGACCATTGAAATTTGAATGAAAATATGCACATAATTTTGGTCTCTAATTGGTCTTTTTGGAGTAACAGTACCTCTAGAAACATGAATATTGATGTTAGTATGGGAAATGGATAGATTTTGGTCGATATATAAGTCTCAAGGTGGTGAAATTACATGATGAAAGGAATTCATTTTTATAATTGAGGTAAGGGGCACTTCAGGAATTCCTTAAAATATTAAAATATAATTAGGGATATTCTAGGGGAAAAGACTTCCAAAAGTCCAATAAATCACATGGGATTACATATTAGGAAGAATATTATCTTATTTGGCCTTATTCAATATTTTTATGATTTTTATGTAATTTAATAAAATATTATATTCATGAAATATCATTATAGTCAAAATTAACACTATTCATTACTATGACTCTAAAAACATCAAAAAAAATTCAAATTTGACAAAAATATTTTATTATATTTTATACATGTCATATTCATCTATATAATTAATATATAATCTTAATTATCTAAAATTATATTTAGTTTAATATTTTTTAATATCATTTATTTGATTTTCCATTAATTTAATAATTACTGAATTATCATTTTGTAAGTATTTAAGTTACAAATTTATTTCTTAAAAATTAAAAATAAATTTAAATGATGTATTTAAATATTTTAGATTTCCAAATAATATTTATGGTTGAATAGAGCTTATGTAAAACCATATATTAAAAATGTTATGCTAACTAGAAAACATAGTGTGAACAACTTGAATTTTTATTAAATAAAATACTATAAGGAACTCAAAGTCATCCCAGTTGATCCAAAAGATCCACAATTATAAAAAAGGAAACTTATGGTCAAATATTAATCATAAAACAAGGAGTAGTAATTTTTTTGGGTCATTAAATTGTTATTATAATTTTAATTAAAACCATTTTATTGATTTGTCTTCTACTTGAACAAGCACTTCATCAACTTCGCATAAGAATTAACGTTAATTATTTCATATATAAAAATTAAAAAAAATTAATAACATAAAAAAAATTAATTAGGTTCAAGTAAATATTTTATATTCATTCATTATGTATATTTACTCATATCCATGTTAAGAATACTTTTTTTTTTAATTTTTTTATTTTTTTTTCTTTCATTGTAAAAGTATTACACATACATTAGGATAAGATTTATCTTTTATAACAAAAAAATCAAAATATGGACCAAAACTATAAATTATACATAATAATATGTAAAAAATTCATCCAAGAGTTTTAATCACATAAATCAGTATCTATGAGGAACCAACATTGACTTAACCAAAATTACGCATGCACTATGTAGACTCTGAAAATGATTTTTATATTTATCATGAAATAATTTATAATTTACATGGCCTGAATTATTATTTTTACTATATTTATATTATAAGATCATAAATTTGTCAATAATAATATTAATAAATTTTATATCATTATTATGTCAGGATGATATGACGAATGATACAACATTTCATAAAAACAATGTTTTTTTAATATTCATAAAAAAGGATGCTTCTCAGAAAATATAAAAAATTTACCATAAGATAATTTTGACATTACAATTTCAAAAATTATTTTTATTTTAACAAATATAAAATCATAAGTTTAAAAAACTATTTTTAAAAAAATTTCCCCAATAAAAGGCGATAATATCACATTTGAGGGAAAATATAACTTTTTTATGTTTAAAATTTTATTTCTTATTATCTTAAGCCTTGAAATATTATTAGATAAAGTTAATAACATATGATTGAATATATAATATATAGATTTAATCTATATGTTTCAATTATATTGATTAATTTAATTTAATTTCGTTGTGGTCATAAAAATAGTTTTATAAAAACGAATCCATTATATTAAATTTGATTTTTTTCATTTCTAATTAATTTTTAACCAATGAATTAATTTTATTAACATGATTAAACTATATTTTTATAATCTATATAAGCTTATTAATTCCTTCCATTCCAAATACTAGGTGATAACTATCAAAATTAAATAATAACATTTAACCATTTATTTAAACTCGGTGTTCTGTGGAACGTATGCTTTAAAATAAGTTAAATCTAAAAAGAGACATAACGTAAAATAATTGGGTGTTACATTCTTCCCTCCTTAAATAAATTATGTCATATTAATTTAAAAATTTTATATTGAAAATCAAATGTAGATTCTTGAAAAATCTTTTGTGAGAAATTGATATCATAAATTGGGTTAATAAAAATTCTCTTAATAAAAGGGAAAGGAAAATGAGAGGGTCACCACAAAACTAGAATTGATAATAGGATAACAGTAGTGGGAGGTGAAAATATGGATATGGAAGAAAAATATAACTATCAAGATATGTTTGAGTGTGATAGAGAACATGATAATTATAAGGTTTACCATAAAAAACTATAGTTCTGTGATGGGATAAAAGAACCTTGATTTCTCTATAGGATAAAGAAAAATGTTAATGTTTTTTTCCAAAATCCTTTTTTCTAGAGTTGATTTATTCTTTTAATATCCATAGAATCACTTGATAAAATTATATTACTTGATTTATACCCATATTATAATCTTAATCTCATAGTTTTTTTGTTCTTTGATCTATTTTCACTTTATCTATGACTCCGAGAAATGGGTATCCATAAAAAAAATCCTTACTTGAAGCACATTTATCAGAAGAACCATAATTCAATCCTTCATCCTTGAAATGCTTACTAAAACCAAAAATGATAAAACATGTTATTAATAGAAAATATCTTCCAAAGTTTAACTTAATTCCTTCCACAAGTAGTTAATATTTAGACTCGTCCAAAATATGTCTGTCCAAATTAAACAATGAAAAATTTAGAAGGAAGTTACCTAAATTCTAAAAATCAACTGAGAATTATATTCACCAAACAACATAATACAATTTTTAATCTCACATAAAATATATATTATTACCTTTTTCACCTTAAGACCTTAATGAAGATATTAATGCCTGGAAATCTGTAAATAATAAGTACTGCATTAAAATCCTTATACAACTCATGATTCTTATAACTAGAATATCATAACATAATTCTTGTATAAAAAACACAAATACATTAATTATTACACTTCAATTTTAGTTACCACATAATATTGGAATTAATCCATTTTCTTCTTCTAAGATATATTATCATGATAAATGGGACATTAAATTGTGCATTTTCCATATCCTTATAGTTGAAGCATTGAAAAAAATATTTATTTCCTTTGAAATCATGAGCTGAGTATCCATTATCTCCAAACTTGTAGCAAACTCCCATTCACTTCAATCAAGTACCCGATTGTTTCCTTCCACAGTCATACCATGCGGGAAAGTCCTTTGTATTTTTCCCTTAGCCATATTTTGATCTATAATCTTCTTCTTCTGTTATTTCCTTTTGAAGTAATAAGGCATAGAGAATTATTTCTCCTTCTGGATATTATATGATACTATATCCTCATATGATGAGAATGTTTGATAGACTAGTTCCCTTCAAATAATTGTCTTAATACCATATAAGAGACAATAAATATTAAAACATGGGTTATGTGTATAGTTTTCAGCATGCCTTTATAGTTTTGTATAGATAACTTCATATTTTGTAATATTATCCTCCTCCTTTGGCTCAGACTCAAAAATTGTCTCTCTATATCTGCTTGTAGTTCATGAGGGAACTATTTTTTGATGAAAATTTCCTTAAAATACTTTCATTCTATCTTTATAATTTCTTTTTCCTCCCTTGTGTTTTTAATTAATGACCACCATTGATCCGAATATACTATGAGATGATGAAATTCCATGATAAACTTCTTTTTTTCATTACTTCCTAAAGAAAGAAATACATTTTCTAAAGAAATTATCCACTTCTCAGCTACAAATGTATTTTTAGTCCCACTAAAATATGGAGATGACTAAATCATAAAATGGTTACACTAAGTTGTGGATCGGTAGGTTTCTACATATGGGAAAGGTTATTGCTCATAACCTGAGTCGACTATCCCAATATAGTTATAATTTGTTCAGATCTAGCAATAGATCCTTATCCAAGTTCATTATCACTCCTAGGAGGAGAATCCCTATATGCATTGATATGTTTTCCATTTCCTCCACCAGGTCCCACTAGTAATAAATTTAATACACTAGATTATATCATAACATTATGAAAAATAATGAATAATATTGAACTAGTGATTCACATAATCCAAAATTTTAATTTTTGGAATAATTTAACTCTAAATCATAAGATTGATTTATTTGGAAATATTTAGAAATTATATGATAGTGTTTTTTCTAATATATGGTCTCATAAATCTAGTTCCCAAGGTTTTTACTAAACTTGATCTAATACCAACTATAAATATCCCAACAATAATAGCCTAGATTTTGTAGTTACAATATTATATTAGTACTAGGTACAAGTAATGACATCCAAATGGACCTAATTTTTTAGTAGTTTTGGAAAACTAGATACATAATTGGATCTTACATTACAATTGAAAATATAAAAAAACAACATATTGAATTCTTTGATAACACCATTATTATCCAATATTAATCTTTAATATCAGTTATAATAAACATTATGGAAATCCCTTGGAAAAATAAAACATAGGTAAAGGGTATTCTCAACTACTCAGTAAGGGTATACATACAACAGAAGCTAGCAATAAAAATTATTGAAAGATAAATAACTCTAACACATTTTATTTAATCAATAAGTTGATAATAATATTGTAGAAATAAAATATGATCAAATAATGACATAAAAATAATCACATATGAATGAAACTTTACCATGGATATTTTATTATTTTAATAATCATATGTAATATCAATAGTTAATCACATAATTGGGTAATTCATAATACGGGATGTGTAAAACATTCCATCAATTCCTCATCCAAGAAGTCTATATAAATGGGTAAGGCCTCAGCCAAAATCCAGTCTAGATTGTCTCATAAGACCTACCGATGCATCAAGGGGATATAGAAGGCCCCAAATATTACATACAAAGTCCAATTCATTAATTATATGAATGAGGTGAAACATAAACAACCTAAACATTCGTATTAAAAACTATCGTACGAAATTTGAATTCTTTAACAGCAAACTATAAATGGTATCAAAATAACACATCCATAGTTAAAATATTCATAAAACATTCAATAAAATACGCTAAATGATATCATAAGAGGTAAAAATCAATAAATAAGAGGATTCAACAAAGGGTGTTGACATAGATACTTTAATTAGATCACTATAAAATTCATTAGAAAAGTACCCATTTTAACTTTGAAATCACTTATTCTTAAAAGGATGTGAAATAATAAAAGAAAAATTTTATTTGATAATAACCTCACAGTCATTAAATGGAAGATTAAAAAATTTAGCCTTCATAAATTCAGGAAAATTTCCTCATGCTGTTATAAGTTTTAACAAAAAAACTCCTTTCAATTTTTTAAAATGAAACCTTTAAAAGATTATTTTTAAACGAATGTACTTTCAAAATATCATATCATTGAAGAGAGTGTTAATAAATTGAATAAATATAATAACACAAGTGGAATTAAAATTGAATATAATAAAAATTCATTTGTCACATAGTCATTTCATGACATAATCAATGGAGTAGAAGTTTAACCCAAATAATGGAAATTGGGTTGAGAATTCCCTTAGCACTTCGTAATAAGTTGAACCGTATGCCCCATAAAATCAATGATCATAAAATGAAATATTGAATTACCAGAATATAAAGAGATTCGTGATATGATATATTAAAGGGACGTATGTACACTATACAAAATAAATAATGGGTGAATAATGAATATATCTCATAGATGTAAAAGTGAGACGAGAAACCCTTTCTTAGGTACAATTTCCACCGTACGTTCCTGAACCTCCTTTATAAATGTATTAAACATATTATAAACTTATAATAGAATAATATTAATACTTATGATATTATATATCACCCCTAATATATTTTTACCATTCGTTTATTGATAATATCAATTCATTTCACTATTTTGGGCGTTAATTACATTGTTTGTCAAGATTATTTTGTTGTAAAAGTCCCCATTCTCTTGTATAGGGTATAGATAAAACATTTCCATAATAAAATTAACTTAAAAAATATAATAATTTTATTATTAAATACAATTTTAGAACCATTCATGAATTCTGAACATAGAAAACGAATTACACTACTACGCGAAGATGATAAACCATATGTATGCACGTGCCATGATTTCCTTTTTTTCATAAGATGGATAAAAGGTACAATATGGTTGTTTCATAATAATAATAAAGATAAGTATATATATGATATTGTATTTATTATTTTATAAGGTAAATAACACATAAATAGGAAGAAAAAGAAGAAATTAACTTGAATGATTTGGTAAAAATGATTACTTCTTCTTCTGAAGATTTGCATTAGATCTCTTCTTAAGGAGTCTATAATTGTTCTTTTTGAAGTACTATGACCACCAGGCCATGGATAAGAATTTTATGGGGATAAATTGATAGATTTTGTTTTATCTAGAAGGATCAAGGTGGTGAAGTAAAATAAATGATTTCCTTTTTATAATTGAGGTGAGGAGCACTTTAGGAATTCCTTAAAATATTAAAATATAATTAAGGCTATTTTAGGAGAAAAGACATACAAAATACCAATAAAGAACAGGGAATTAAATTTTTCAAAAATATTATCCATATTTACCTTATTAAATATTTTTATGATTGTTTATTATTTTAATAAAATATAATATTCCAGAAATATAATTATTTTTAAAATTTACACTATTCATTACTATAACTCTAACAACATCAAAAAAATATTAAAATTAAAAAAAAGTATATTATTATATTTTATAAATGTCTTAGATATATATATAATTAATATATCATATTAATTATCTAAAATTATATTTATTTTAATATTTTTAATATCATTTATTTGTTTTTTCCATTAATTTAATAATTACTGTATCATCATTGTGTAAAAATGTAATGTATTTTTTTCTTCCCTAAAAATTGGAAATAAATTTCCTTGAATATTATAAATCTTTTATCTTTAAAATTACTATTTATGATCGAATATATCTTTTTAATAAACAAATATTAAAAATGTTTTATAATTAGAAACCATGGTGTGGAAAACTTGATTTTTTTTCAAATAAAATATTATAAGGAACTTAAAGTCATCCAAGTGGATAAAAAATATATAAAATTGGAACCATGGATTATTATGGTCTAATATTCATAAAAAGGTATGTTTTAGTAAATTTTGGGTCATTTAAATGTTCATATAACTTTAATTAAAACACATTTTTTTTATTTTTCGTCTACTTGCACAAGCACTACATCAGAATTGCATAGACATTAATGTTAATAATATCATATATAAAAATTAAAAATAAATTAATTTCATAAAAATAATTAAATTATGTTCAATATAATCTTTAATATTCATTTATAATTTATATTTACTCATATGCATGTCCAGAAAACGTATTTAATTTGTTAATTTGACTTTTCTAGCCTTTTGTAAGCAGTGCATACACATTTGGATAAGATTCATATAATATAAATTTTAAATTATAAAATATAATAAAAACATGAATTATTAATAATAATTAATAAAAAATACATGAAAATAATTTTTAGAACTCAATAATAATCAATAAGGAACCAAATTTGACTTTTCCAATGCTATGTAAGCACTACGTCGACAATGAAAATGTTTTTTATGTTTATCACTAACTAAATTATAATTTACATGTTATGAATTTTTTTTGTACTATATTTATATTATAATGTCACCATTTAGTCATTAAATAATTTTTAAAAAAATTATATCACTAATATGTCTTGATGATATCCGAAAAATACCGTATTTCATAAAAACTGTAATTTTTACTATTCATAAAAAAACGTAACTTCTCAGAAAAATACAAAAAAATCACCCCAATATAATTTTGACATTCCAATTTCAAAAATGAATTTAATTTTTTCATATAAAAATTATAAAAGTCTTAATATTTATTTTTAAAACAAGTACGCTAATATAACGCAGTAAAATTGCCATTTAGAGAAAATATTGATTTTTATGCTTAAAATTGGATTGGTTATTATATTAAGCCATTAAAACTTGTTGGATAGTTTTAAAAACATTTTATTGAATATAAAAAATTCAAATTTTATTAATATCTTATAATACTAATGAATAATTAAATACAATTCCATTATGGTCATCATTTTTTTATACAAAACACTTCCTTTTTGTTCAATTGGTTTTTATTTTCATTTATAATTAATATGTAACCAATGAATTAATTTTACAAGCATGTGAAAAATATATTTTCATAATTTATTTAATATTATTTATTTTCACCATTCCAACATCTAGGTAATAAGTATCACTATTAAATAATAATATTCAATCATTTTTTAACCTCGATGTTCTGGGTAATGTAATTTATCATAGAAGTAAAATTTAAAAAGAGACATATTGTAAACACTTGGAGTGTTAAATTTTACCATCCTTCAATAAATTATGTTCTGATAATTTTAAAGTTTACTTCAAAAATTATAGGTTGATTGTTGATAATTATTTTGTAGGAAACCATCATCGTAAATAAGGTTAATAAAACACATCATAATTAGATGGAAATGAAAATTAAAAGGTCTTAATATCTAGGATTTCGAATAGGTGAACATTAGTGGGATGTATAAACATGGATATTGAAGAAAAATATGACTATGAATTTTTTATAGAGTGTGACGGAGAACATGGTAATTAAAAAATTTACTATCACAAACCCATGATTATGTGATTGGTTTAAACACCATTGATTTCCCAGTAAGAAACTAAAAGGTTACTATTTTTGTTTCAAAACCCTTTTCCATGGGTAGAGGGATTTTTTTAATATCCATATAATTTCTTGATAAAACGAACTTAATAGATTTATTCTCATGTTATAAGAATAATCTCATACTTTGGTTGTCATTCGATCAATTTACACTTCATATCTCACTTCAAGAAATGGGTTTCTGGGAAGATTTGTCTTCATAAATGATTCCCTTTTATCAAAAGATCCATCAATCATTCCTTCAGCCTTTAAAATTTTACTGAAACTAAAAAGGCTAGCATATGTTATCTATTGATAATAATTTTCAAAGTTTAACTTAATCCATTCCACAATTAGTTAATCTTATGAGTCATCCAAAACATGTCTATCCAAATTGAAAAACAAATTTTTTTGGACGATCACTAAATTTAAAAAATAAACATTGAATTTTTTCCCCACACCAAATATTATAACTCTTAATCTTATAACTTAAAACCATAATGAAAACACACATGTCTCCCAATCCATAAATAAGAAGTATTACAGTACAATTCTTATATATCTCATGATTATTATAACCATAATATAATAACATAATTATTGAATATAAAAACAAAAATACTTTGATTATTCCACTTCAACTCCAATAACAACATAAGAATGACATGGATACCTTTTCTTATTCTAAGCTATATTCTATTGACAATTGAGACATTTATTTTCATAGTTTCCATTACTTACAGTTGATGAATTGGGAAAAGTATTTTCTTTCCTTTGAAATCATAACCCTAATGTCCATTCTCTCTATACTTGTTAAAAAATCCCATTCCCTTTAAGAAAGCACCAGGGTGTTTTCTTCCAAAATTATCACATGTCAGAAAATCATTTGTTCCCTTCTTCCCTTTATCCATTTTTTGATCTTTTTTTTTCTATTCTTATCTTAATTCCTTTAAAATTAATAAGACATGGAGAATTATTTCTCTCTCTTGATAGAATATGATACTATATCCTCATATGATGATAATTTTTGGAAGACTAGTTACCTTTGATGAATTGGATTAATCCCATTGAAATGATGGGTAATATTACTATTTGGTTTATGTGTGTAGTTTGTAGTATGCCTTAATAATCTTGAAAACTCGGATTCATATTTAGAAATATTCTCTTCATCATTTTGTCTCATACATATGAATTTTCTCTCCATATCTACTTATAGTTCATGAGAGAAATATTTTTGAAATAAAATTTCCTTAAAATACTTCCATTCCATATTTTCAATTTCTTCCTCATCCTTTGTGTTTTGAATTAATGACCACCATTGATTTTCATCTCCTAAGATAAGGTAAACTGCCATAATAACCTTATCACTACTATTACTTACCAAAGCGAGAAATATATTTTCTAAAGAAATTATCCCATGATCATATACGAATGGATTTTTCATCCCATTGAAATAGGAAGGTTGTCAATCTATAAAGCGGTCTAAAATTATTGCACCACATTATGAATCATCTATATTCTCCATACGGGAATAGTTATTTCTCATAACCTAAATAAACTATCCCAATATAGTTATATTTTTTCAGATATGGCTAGAGCCCGTGCCCCATTTTCATTATCCTTATTAGGAGGAAAAGCCCTACATGTATTGATAAAGTTTTTATTCCTTTATCTATGTTCCATTTCTAGAAAATATAATACACTAGATTAGATCATAACATTATAAACATAATTAACAATCTCGAAAAAGTGAATCACATAATCTTAAAATGAATATTTAGTTATAAATAATCTGTAAATCCTAATATTGGTTTATTTGGTAATATTTCAAAATTCTATCATAAGGTTTTATTATATAATATAGGTTTTCGTAAATCTAGTTTCCAAAGTTTCTACTAAACATTCATTGATACCAACTGTAAATACCCCAACCCTAGTAGTGTAGAGTCGGTGGTTACATTATAAATGTTTACTAGGTACAAGTGATCAAATCCCGAAGAACCAAATAGTTTAGTAGTTTTTAAAATTTGATATATACTTGTATCTTACATTACAATTGATAATATAAAAAACAATATAGTGAATTATTTTAGAACACAATTATTCTCCTAGATTAATCCTACATATGAGACATAATAAACTTCTTGGAATCATATGGAGAAATAAAACATAAGAAAGGGGTGATATCAAATGCTTAGTAAGGGTATATATACAATATAATCTATAATAAAAAATTATGGAAAGATAAATAACTGAAACACATGTCTTTTAGTCAATAACTTGAGAATAATATGGAAGGAATAGAAGATGATAACATAATTCCATAAAAACAATCACATGATAATGAAACTTAACCATGGATATTATAATAGTGTAATTATCACATGAAATATCAATATCAAATCACATAACGAGGGAATGCATAATGTGGGATGTCTAAAACTTACCATTAAGGCCTCGACCAAAGAGTCTACATAAATGAGTATGGCCTCAGCCAAAACCTGGTCCAGTTTGTCTCATGAGACATACCAGTGCATTGAGAGGATATTGTAGCCCCCACACATCACTTACTAAGTCCAATGCATTTTTCATATTAAAGGGGTGAAACATAAACAACACAAACATTCATATTAAAAACTAACATATGAAATGTGAACAATTTAATAAAAAAATATGAATGATATCAAAATGGAACATCCATAGTCAAAATGATCATAATCCCTTAAATAAAATTTGTTAAATGATATCACAATAGAAAAAAATCAGTAAATCATAGGATTCAACAATGTATGTTTACATAGATACTTTAATAAGATCATTGTAAAATTCTTGAGGAGAATACCCTTTTTAACTTTGAAATCACTTATTTGTAAAAACAATTGCAATCGTAAAAGAAAAAATTTTATTTGAAAATAACATTGTAATATTGTAAAGAAGGATTCAATAATTAAGGAGTCATGAATGAGGGAAAATACTCTCATGTAATTATAGGTTTTCATAACACTCCATTTAAATATTGGAAAAGAAATATTTAAAAGATTATTTTTAAAAGAAATTCCATTAAAAATATCATATCATTGGTGCGAGTGTTAATCAAATGAATAAATCAGAAAAAAATAATTGGAAACAAAACATATGATTATTAAAATTTATTTTACACATAATAATGGAATGACATAATCAATGGAGTATAAGTTTATTCCAAAGAATGGAAATTGGGTTAAAAATTCCCTTACGACTTTATAATCATCAGAACCATATGTCCCATAAAATTAATGACCATAAAATGAATCATTGAATTAAATTAAGATAAATATATTCAGGATATGATATATTAAAACTAATTTTATACACCAAACACAATAAATAAGGATTTAATAAGGAATATATATCACAGAATTAAAAGTGAGATGAGAATCCCTTACCATATGGTATGATTTCCACCATACATGTCCGAACCTCATATAGAATGGTTTTAAACATATTATTATCTTATAAAATAATAATAATAGTTATGATATCATATATTATCCCTGTATAACGTTTTACCACTTTTTTATTAACAATATATATTCATTTAACTATTTTGGGCATTAATTACACTGTTTCTCATGCTTATTTAATCGTAAAATTATTTTTTATCTTGAATAGGGTATATATAAAACATTTAAAGAATAAAATTAATAAAAAAAATATTATATCTAATAATTAAATAAAATTTAGAACCATTTTTTAATTCTTAACAAAGAAAACTAATCTTAATACAACGTGGAGACGGTAAGGCGTACGTACACACGTGAGATGTTTACATTTTTTGTAACATGGGTAAATGGTAGAATATGGTTTTTTCATAATAATAATAAAATCTCAGTATATATATATATTATAATGTAATTATTATTTTAGAGAAAAAAAACACATGAATAGGAAGTAAAATAAGAAATTAACTTGAATGAGTTGGTAGAAACGATTACCTCTTCTTCATTGAAATTCTTTTAGATCTCTTCTCAAGAGATATAGAGTTGTTATTTTTGGAGTAACATGACCTACTGAACATGGATTAATATGTTGTAAAGTGAAATTAAAAGAGTTTGGTTGAGCTATGAGGCTCAATGTTGTGAAATGAAATGATGGAGTTTCCTTTTATAATTAAGCTGAGAGGCACTTCAAGAATTCCTTAAAATATTAAAATATAATTAAGGTTGTTATAAGAGAGAACAATTACAAAAGTCATATAAAGTAATTTGGATTAATTTTTTGTTCAAATATTATCCAGTTTGTCATCACACTATATTTATATGATTTTTATGTAATTTAATAAAATATTATATTCATGAAATACCATTATTCTGAAAATTATCACTATTAAATACTATGACTTTAGAAACATAAAAAAAGGACTAAAATTCATTTTTTATATTTTATAAATTAAAAATTTATATAGATAATCCATGGATTGAATTAATTATATCATATTATATTTGTTATAATATTTTTTATATCAGTAATTTGATTTTCCCATTAATTTAATAATGACCACATCTTCGTTGTGTAAGAATTTAAGATATTTATTTCCCACTAAAAATTAAAAATAAATTATCATAATGGAGATAAATATATTATATTTATAAAAAATATTTATTGAAAAATATAGATTCCAGAAAAGGACATATTAAAATATATATGATAATTAGAAAATATAGTGTAAAAAACATGACTTCCTTTGAAATAAAATATTATAAGGAACATAAATTCATCCAAGTGGATCGAAAAGAACCAAAATTAAAAATAAGGATAATTATGGTATAATATTACTCATAAATTAAGTTTTATTAAAAAATTTGGGTCATTTAATTGTTCTAATAATTTTAATTAAAATCATTTTATTGATTTTTCTTCTACTTGCATAAGCACTGCATCAATAGTGGATAAGCATTAAACTTAATTATTTCATATATATATATATATATATATTTTAAAAAATTAAAATCATCAAAATAAATAAATTATGTTCAATATAATCTTTTATATTCATTCATTATGAATATTCACTCATATCTATGTCAAAGAAAAATTCTTTAATTTCTTTAATTTTACTTTTTTTCCTTGTGAAAGTATTGCACATGAATTTGGATAAGATTCATGTTATATAACTCTAAAATTTAAAAAATATCCTAAAACATAATTGATACATAATAATTAATGTGAAATCATTAAAATACTTTTTATCACCCAATAATTATCCATATGAAATAAAATTTGACTTTGCAAGCGCTGTAGAGGCACGACGTCGACACTGAAATTGATTTTTATATTTATCATGAAATAAATTATAATTTACATGTTTTGAATTATTTTTTACTATATTTATATTATAATATAATTATTTATTTATTAAATAAGTTTATTTAATTTTATATTATTATTATGTATTGATGATATCACAAAAGATACCATATTTCAAAAAAACTAAATTTTTTTACTATTCATAAAAATGTAACTTTTCAAAACATAACATAAATTCACCCTAAGATAATTTTGAAATTAAGATTTCAAAAATGAATTTTATTCTATTAAATAATAATTATTATGTTTTAAAAATTTAGTTTTAAAACATGCGATCCAATAAAAGATGGTAAAATTTCTATTTAGAAAAAATATAGCTATTTATGCTTAAAATTTGATTTATTCTTATATTAAGACTTTAAAAATTGTTAGATAAATTTAAAAACATTTTAATGAATATATAATATAAAAATTTAATTAATATATTTCACTAATAGTGATTAATTTAATTTAATTCCATTGTAGTCATGAAAATAGTTTTTATAAAAAGACATCCTTTATGTCCGATTGGTTTTTATTTTCATTTAAAATTAATTGGTAACCAATGAATTAATTTTATAAACATGTGTAAACTATAGTTTCATAATTTAGATAATATTATCCATTCACACAATTCGAATTTCTAGGTTATTACTATCATAATTAATAAATAATATTTAATCATTTATTTAATCTTGGTGTTCGGTGTAACATATGATATCGAAGATGTTAAATTTAAAAAGATAAAAAATTTAAAATAATACAGTGTTACAATTAAATAATAATATTTTTTAAGATTTATTTTCTATTGGTGGAAAAAATTACTTTTAATATAAGAACACAAAACACATGAAAAAACATTTTTAGGAAAATAACTGATTTAAGCATAAAAATAGTTTTACACTAAAATAAAGTAAAAAAGTTGATTCTCATGATATTTTTTAGATATTAATTAAAATAAGAAGTTTTTTATAATTTTATATAATTCCAAAACAAAATGGTACCTTCCAACCATACCATTAAGTGAAAATGAATCCAATAATATATTTTTTTTCTAAAATTTGAATAAAATATAAATCATATTCAAAAAAGTAAATCATAGGTTTCCAAATTAAAAATAAGGGTTTAAAATAAATTATATGACTCTTTAAACATTTATTTGGTCAAAAAAAAATCTCCTAAAATTGGATAAATTAAATTGTTATAGATATTTTAAATCTTTACCCCAAGTTATAAATTTTTTTACATGTTTTAGTCATATTGAGTTAAAAAATAATTTCTTTCGTTATTAATAATAATGAAAAAAAGATAAAAGGGACCTATTTGAAAATTTTGAACATGTTGATTTCGAATATAGAATATATTTTACTTGATTGAGTTTATTATAGTGGAAGAAATCAATTTTAATATAAATGCTTAGAACACAATGAAAACCATTTTTAGAAAAAAAAATATGTTGAAAAATGAACATATTACAAAAAATTATTTATAATGTTGATTCCTCTGTATTTATTTAGATTATTTAGGACTAAGGGAGACTAATGTTTCATTAATATGAAATTTAAAACACAATTATATTATTATAATATTTTATTTAATGAAAATAATTAAATGTTTTACAAAAAAATAATAATCTTACACTACTCAATAAAAGATACATCATTTCATAAAATTATCAAAAAAGAATTCTAAGATAATTTTTAATTGATGATATTAAAAATGGATCACATTTATTAAAATTTAAACTCTAAATTTTTAAATTATAGTCTTCAATAAAACCATATAATGATAGAAACTCAGTATAGTTACAATAAAGCTGGTTTCCTTTTGATTGGAAAATTAATTAATATTATTATAGTGAATAAAACTATATAAAATATAATTCATAACATTTATATGAAATGAAATTGATTTTATTATCCAAATTACCATGTTGTAACAATAATAAGCTAATCACTTCTCTTGTGATCACACCACCCACTTGTGGTGATGGATTTGTGACCTATAATGATATTTCAAATAATGGATTGGGTTGTGTCCTCAGAAAAAATTATAAAGTGATATCCCATGTCACTCAATTATTGATGGTGCATGAGAAGGGTTATCTTTTACATGATATGAAGTTGGTGGTAGTAATCTTCGCATTTAATATTTACTATAATTATATCTATGGAGTAATGTGGGACATTTATATAGATGATAAGAGCCTAAAGTATATATTCAAACAAAAAATAGCTCAACATATTCCAATAAAGGTGGTTAGAGATGATCAAGGATTATGATTGTAAAATTTGTTACCATCATACGAAGGGGAATAAATTAGAAAATTATTTGAGTAGAAAGGATCCTATAACCTTATCCTTTATGAGGATTCTGGGAGATCTAATAATATTGGACATGAAAATTATGGACATGGAAATCATAAAGGAAGGAACATATTCTTACCTGTTCCCAAATGATTTCTCAATATTCCCTTATATAAAAGATTAAAAGAAAACTAAAAGGGATGATGTGTAAATATGGGAGAAGTTGGATAATGTGAGGAAGGGTAAATACTTAGAATTCAATGTTGATGATGATGGATTCATGAAATTTGGGATGTGTTTATGCATGACATTTGATACTGAGATAAATAAAAAGGTATTGAATGATGCACACAAATTGACACGACCCATCCCCTAGGGCCCATGCCGTGACTACCCCAAGCCCGTCTTCCATAGGCCAGGGGCTGGCGACTAGCACCAAAGGAATAAATCCCTAAAACTGGGAGGGCATTGCCTTTACAAATTATAAACACACACAACTGAGTATATAGAAGCAATACACTAAGTAAAACTGTATACAAAAGAAGTGATGAAAAGTAAAGGGGCTAGAAATACAAGCCCAACTATAAAGTACAAGTAAAACTAAAGAAAAGTGAAGCAGCTACTGGTTAGTCCTCCGGGGTTCCTACCGGAA
Source organism: Viscum album (assembly GCA_963277665.1). Lineage (NCBI taxonomy): Eukaryota > Viridiplantae > Streptophyta > Magnoliopsida > Santalales > Viscaceae > Viscum > Viscum album. The sequence continues at coordinate 677,670,429 of OY728133.1, read as the reverse complement.
GGGTAGGTACAGATACCCTCCACAACACTCCACATCCTTCCGTCTCCTCTGTGTACCGACTCTTATTAAGGTCCACCTCCTGGTACCTTCTCATCCTGCTACTCTGATCCTCATTCAGTGCTGTCTGTCATCTGAAACCAACACAATGAGGTGCGGACATAGCCCATGTAGGGGTGAGTATAACGATACTCAGTAGGGACCCATAGACCCTCAAGGTTTCAAAAATCCAACAATGATAAATCACAAAGTATGAAATGAATAGATAACCCCACTTTGGTATATGCCCATACATATACCTAAGTTATCAAGTAATCCATCTCAATCACGAGGATAACACAAAAGTTACTGACCCAGCTCAAACCAGGATTTTTATTATCGAAACCACATTTGCGGGAGAAATCCTCCTCTGTCAAGTACATTGGGCCAACTGCGACAGCCTGACGCTTCCCACTAAACTTGGACTGCAGAGGTACTCCTCCGGTCGAGTACCGTGGGTCTTCCGTGCTCACACAGAGGCGCTCCCCACTGTGGGTATGCCTCTAACTACCAGGCGCTCCCCCTAATAGCCTGCAGAGTTACTCCTCCTGTCGCGTATCGTGGGACTGCCACCAATTACTAGGCGATCCTCTGTCGTGGGTCTACCTCCAACTACCAGGCGCTCCCCACTTGGCTAGTTAAATCACTCCGAGTTGAATCGGTCAAGTAGTAGTCAGGTCTCAGCCAGCTATTAGGTCTCCGTACTCTACTTGCTCATCTCCGGGAGGATCTGCTGCACGAGATATTGGGAAATACACCAAATTTTGTGAAGTTCCATGAAGAATTATTTCAAAGGTCCTCCATGTGATATGAGTCTCAACGCAACAGACAACGCGTCAATCGGACGCCCGTTCTGTCAGTTCTTATCCTTTTAGTCCCGGGGGCCCGATTCGATTCATGTATGATCCAACCTGAACGTATCTCAACTATACTCCGAACTCTAATGGGCTATACTCAAAGGGACCGTCTCTCATCGAGATTACCAGCGCCGCTGACAGTTCGTCAAACGAACATCTGGTGCCAATTATATGTCCAACAGAAAGTAAAGGGTCGGTAGTGGGCCTGGGTCCATTCTGACCCAGTCGGATCGACTTGGCCCAACCAAGTCTGGGTCGACTTGGTCAGACCTGATGGGTCTGACCTGGCCTGTTGGGCGGGTCATTCTGCTAGGTTTATCCCGGTCTGATGGTCCCGACCCAGCGGACTATGTGGGCGGTTCAGCCCGGGCTCAGGGCCCGCTCGTCCCGGAGGGCACGGCCGGGCCGGTTCGGCTAGGGCACCATGAGGGGGGACACTATGCCAGCTCAGGCGAGAGGCCCGAAGGGGGGCAGGTTCGCCGGGGGCACGTGGGGCGAGCACGGAGGCTACGGAGAAGGCCTGTGGGGCGCCGGGTAGGCCGCACGGCACCGTCCAGGGTGCGGGTAGGCCGCGAGGCGTGTGGGAGGCTGCAGGGTAGGCCGGCGGGTGGCCGAGAGGGCGCTGGGCAGACCACGAGGCAGGCCGGTGGGCGGACGAGTGGGTGCTGGGAAGGCCGCGGGGCGTCGGGCAGTGCGCGGGCAGGCCAGAGGGGTGCGGGTAAGCCATGGGCAGGCGGGCCGGAGACCAGTGGTGGCCGGGAAGGCCGGTTCGGCGCGGCTCGGCCCGGTGCGGGCTGACGGTGTTCAGCCGGGAACACCGATGTGCCGCATGGGCGGCGCGGTTCACGGAGGCCATGGGTAGCATGACCTCTGTCATTTCTGCCTCTTTCGCCGCGTTTCCACTTTTAAAAACACCACAAGAAAGGAAATCAACGGAGGGTGTCATTCCATGTTAGGTTGGCCCCACATCCTCCGCGTTTAAGGTGGTATCAATTGGTTCATCAAGAAAAGAAGATGAAGAACAATTAATTACATTATATAGCATCAATTCATTTCATTCGTTGATGAGAAGAAGAAAATAGAAAGCCTAAACGTGCAATAACCCCCTACCTGGATTATCGGGCGTCGATAGTGAAGTCGCGGGAAGAAGACATAGTCATCATTCATCATGTCCGCTGCACACTTCCACTTCCGAGTTCGCACGACAGAATTGGTTCCACGTCAGTAGGTGTCCGAGGAAGAAGTTCAAAGAAGGATCATCGCCGACGTTCTTCATCGGTGGAGCATTATTTGTTCTTCGTTGGGGGTTTTTCTCCCCATCTCTCCTCTTCCTCCGTTCTTCCAAAATGAATAATCCCAAAAAAAATAATAGATTGGTTTTCTATTATTCCGTTGGCATAGAATTCAAAAAGGGAGAATAAATTAATTGGCTCCATCTAATAAATTTGGAGGATTGGTATAATAAATTATGTGTTGTCCAATTTATTAAATGGGAGGTAGTGTCACCATAAATGGTGGAGGAGGTCTAGGGACTCCCCCATCATTATTGAGGGGTGTTGCGAGATTTTACAACCACCCATTAATTGGGGGGTTTTAGTCTCGTGTGGTCACCACATCGTAACCTCTTGCAGGAGGTTATGTTTGGGTGGGCCCCACCACCATAACCCTTAATAAGATGTTAAGGTGTGTTGGTCCCACCTGCAACCTCCATGAGGAGGTTTTAACCACTAGTCACACTCATGGCAGCTCAACAAAAATAAAGTGAAGCTCACTTTATTTTTATTATTTTTTATGAAAACCCAAAAACTAACTTTCCATCTCGACATATTGCCGTAGAAGTGAAAGTCTTCTTAAGCGAATATCGGCGCTGCGAGTTCAACGGTGTCCTCAGATTTAAATTCCTGGTTCAAAAGTTATAAAAACCCACTCACATGTTTACTGAACATACCTGAACAAAACTTCAGAAATTTATTCCGGGCCCACCAGGCCTCAGAATCATCCGCTGTCAATTTTTGTAGACTCATAAAATTTCAATGTATTTAAGAAAAAAAATTCCCATAAACTTTCCAGATCTTTACAATCTCCCCACCTCAGGGCTTTTCATCCCCGTAAGCTACAACTCGAACTAAGGGAACAAATGGGTGTATTGAGCATGCCTATGAGCCTCCCTCTCCCATGTTCTCTCCTGGAGGTTCCCGTGCTGCCAGCATACACACACAAGAGGTATTGACCATCCATGTAGGACCTGCTCCTGTCGATCCTCAATCTCCACTAGAACCTCCGTAAAAGTCTCCCAATCATCGACATCCATCTCTAAATGGTCGATGATGTGGGAAGGGCCCTGAACTTATCTCCTCAGCTGGGATACGTGGAAGACGTCGTGCACCCGGTTCAACTGAGGTGAAAGAGCTAAGTGGTAAGCCACCTCGCCAACTCTACCGAGGACCTAAAAAGGTCCGATGAATCTCCGAGATAGCTTACCCATACAATGCCTCGAAAGGTGCCATCCCTATGGTGGAGTGATAGCTGTTGTTGTATGAAAAATCCACCAAAGTAAAGTGATCCTCCCAGCTGTGACCGAGGTCGAGGACACATGCACAGACCGTGTCCTCGAGGGTCGGAATGGTCTGCTTGGTCTGACCATCTGTCTGAGGATGGAAGACGATGCACAAGTGAAGCTGTGTCCCGAATGCTTCTTGCAGCCCCTTCCATAGCCGGGAAGTAAACCATGCATCACGATCGGATACAATCGTCGAAGGTATACCATGTAAACATACAATCTCATTCACATAGAGGCATCCCAAGATCTCTACTGAACCCTTCTCTCTGATCGGTAGAATGTGGGATGACTTGGTGAGTCAGTCGGTGATCACCCAAATCGAGTCAGGACCCCTGGATGTACGTGGAAGACCCGTCACAGTGTCCATGGATATCCCATCCCACTTCCACTCTGGAACCTCTAAAGGCTGAACCAACCCTACTGGTAACTGGTGCTCTGTCTTCACTTGATGACAAGTGAGGTATCGAGAGACAAACTCCGCTACTGCCTTCTTCATACTTGACCACCAGTGCTATCGTCTGAGGTCCTGATACATCTTCTCCACCCCTGGATGTACCACTAGAGGGGCAGTGTGGAAATCCCTCAACACTTCCTATTGAAGTGACACTGGTACCATTGTATGTCCTCTAAAGAGGATGATGTGCTCCCCACCTTTAGAAAATCTATCAGGTTCTTTCCCTGTGGATATCTGATCACATCATGTCTCGCAGTCAGCGTCCCCATGTTGTGCCTCCCTAACTCGATGAAGGAGTGAAGGTTTGACTGTAAGAGACTGTAGGAATGAAACTCCATCTCTATTTACAAAGGATATCTGTAAAGCATCCAGCTGCTCTGTCGCCTCTCCTAGCAGTTGTATACCTGTCCTCCTGCTAAGTGCATCTACAACAACCTTCCCCTTCACAAGAGTATAGACTATCTTGAAGTCATAGTCTTGGAAGAACTCAAGCCATCACCTCTATCTTAGGTTCATGTCCTTCCGAATGAAGATATACCTGAGACTCTTGTGATCAGAGTACACGGTAAAACGTTCGCCCATCAGATAGTGCTGCCACATATTTAAGGAAAATACCACTACTACTAACTACAGGTCATGGGTAGTGTAGTTCTTCACATACTTCTGAGAATAATACGCTATCACTGCTCGATCCTACATTAGGATTCACCCAATTCCAGTCCCTGATGCGTCATAGTAGACTACGTACACTACGCCTTCCTCTAGAAGCCTCCAGATGGGGGCACTAGTCAACCTCTGCCTCAGCTCCTGAAAGCTCTACTGGCATCTCTCTGACCACACAAAGGGTTTCCCCTTCTTCATCATGGATAATAGTGGTTCTGCAACTCTGGAGAAGTCTGGAACGAACCTCCAATAGTAACCAGCCAAACCCGGGAAACTTCGTACCTCTGTTACACTCCTGGGTGGATCCCAAGCAAGTACTGCCTCAATCATCTCTGGATCCACTGCAACTCCAGTCTTTGAGATGACATGTCCCAATAAGTGAACCTATCAGATCAAGAACTAGCACTTCAAGAGCTTACCATAAAGTTGGTTCTCGGAGTGTTTCCAGTACTACCATCAAATAGTAGGCATGCTCCTCCTCCGTAGTCGAGTAGATCAGAATGTCTTTGATGAAGACTATGACAAATTGATCGAGGTATGGATAGAATATCCTGTTCATTAGTCCCATGAACACTGCTGGAGTGTTAGTTAAACTGAAAGGAATAATCAAGAACTCATAGTGGCCGTACCGACACCTGAAGGCCATCTTCTGCACATCCTCATCTTTAACTCTAAGCTGGTGATAACGTGATATGAGGTCTATCTTTGAGAACCATCATGATCCCTTCAGCTGATCAAAGAGATTTGCAATCCTCGGTAGTGGGTAATTGTTCTTCACGGTCACCTGGTTCAGGTGATAGTAGTCAACGAAAATCCTCAAGATACCACCTGCCTTCTTAGCGAACCGAATCGGGGCTCTCGAGGGAGAAACACGGGGCTGGATGAATCCCTTCTCCTAAAAGTCCTCTAGGTATATGTACAGCTCGTGATTCTCCATAGGAGACGTCCGATACACCGGTGTAGATATCGGTGTCGTACCAAGGTACAAGTCAATGTTGAATTCCACCTCTCTGTGAGGAGGTTGACCTGGGAAATTATCAGGGAAAACATCTGCATGCTAGTCCACCACTACAGGATAGCTCAGACTCTCCACATCAACTGATCCGAGGGTAAGGCAAGCCAACTGATGAGTGATCGGCTGCACCCTCCTACGCGTAAGTCCATCCTATGCTGAAAAGGCTCCCTTCTCACTGGTGAAGGTAAACCTGGTCCCATCTATGTAGACACACCACACTTTTCACCTAATACAGTCTATTTGATCATAGACTATAGATAAGCAGTCTATACCCAAGATGATGTCGTAAGGCCTCGAAACCGCTACTAGGAGATCCCAGCTGAAGCTCTCGCCTCCTAGAGTAAGCTCACACTTCCGACACTAGTGCATAATCGTCAAGTATTCTCTCATTGGAATATATATCCATAAAGATCGAGCCAACAACTCCGTCAAAATATCCGAGCTCCGAACTAGGGAAATGGAAATGAAAGAGTGACTGGCACCTGTTTCTATAAGAATTGTACCTATGGTGGAGTATACACAGATCATGACTCGAATCATATTTGGAGAACTATGATCATAAGCCTCAGCTACCTGGAGTTGATCTCTCGCCTGTCCACCTACTCCTTGCAGTTGGGGTGGACCTCATGGTGGTGGTGTTGGTAACACCTCGTAACGTCGTCCACCGCCAGCTACACGACCAACTCCTCTTCCACGTCCGACTCCTGCCTACGGACCACATCGATCAAACCTATGCCTCTGTCTAGGAGGTCCCTCAACTGTCTGATGATCATCCAAATGACAGGTCAGACAGTCAAAAGACATGTGACCATCTCCGCCGCATGAGTAACACTATCCGCTCCTGGAATGACTGGATCTGCCTCCACTCCAGGTTCCCCACACAACCGATTCTGAGTCATGCGGTCATCCACATGTAGGTCTGGTCCTCTTGGACCTCTAAGTCATCTGTCTACTACCAGCTGTAGATGACTCCATTGTATGTCAACTAGTGGTGGGTGTTGCTACTAGAGACTGCTCAGCAAGGAAACTCTCCACCATGAGGGCTCTCTCTATCACCCTTGTCTATGTTGGGATATCGAGTGGGATCATAGAAGCTCTAATCTCTCTCATGAGCCCCTACTCGAAGGTCCGAGCCATTAAGAATGGGTCCCGCACCATATCGGTCGAGTAGTGTGAGAGGTCTGTGAACCTCGCTGAGTACTATGCCACTGTCATGCTGCCCTACTGCAGATGAAGTAGCTCTTGTATCTGCACCGCACGTAGGGTTTCTAGGACAAACTCCTCCCAAAACAGGTTCTCAAATTCTGCCCAAAGAATCATCATCTCATCATGCACCTGGAGCATTAGGCTCCACCATCTGCCCGCTACTGCCTATAGAAGGCTGGCAGGAAGAATCCCCATGAAGTCGGATGGTGTCCCTACTAGTCTGATGACTCTCAATACATACTCCAGCCAATCCTCAACTGAATGTGGGTCAGTCTCTCTCCTGAACTTGGGTGGCCTATGGCACTGGAACTCGTGAAATGTGCTCAAGCGGCAAGCATTTTCTACTCCTGGGGCTGGTGGCATCAGTAGCCCAACAGGGAGTGATACCGCTGGTGCCTTCGCTGGTAAAGGGCCCTGCATCGAGTCCTCATCTCCCTGTGGGCTATCTATACGCACAACTCTCAGGACTCTCGCTAGTCGTCCATGGGGAGGCATCCTAACAGAAAAAAAATCTAACACAGTCAAAATTTTGTACCTGATGATTTGACCTGATTGAGATGACTTAAATAGAACATTTTAAAATACACATGCAATCAATGTTTTCGTGCACTAAGTCGAAAATCCGTAGTCAAGGTCCTGGTGTATGGATACGTCGGTCGCTGCACCTACACTGGACTCCCTGAACTGAAAACCACACTTAGTACCGGGAACACTATTGCTTCATAGAAAAGAAAGATCAGAGTCCTAAGTTCTGTGGTAGAACAGACTACTATGATACCAATTTTTCAAGACCCATCCCCTGGGGCCCATCCCGTGACTACCCCAAGCCCACCTTCCATAGGCCAGGGGCTGGCGACTATCACCAAAGGCGTAAAAATCCCTAAAACTGGGAATGAATTGCCTTTATAAATTATAAACAAACACAAAAGAGTAGCTGAAAGCAATACACTAAGTAAAACTATATACAAAAGAAGTGCTGAAAAGTAAAGGGGCCGGAAATACAAGCCCAACTGTAAAGTACAAGTACAACTGAAGAAAAGTAAAGCAGCTACTAGGTCGTCCACTGGGGTTCCTACCTGAAGGGTAGGTATAAATAGCCACCACAACACTCCACTTCTCTTAGTATCCTCTCTGTACCGACTTGTCGTAAGGTCCACCAATAGTTACCATCCAGTCCTGCTACTCTGATCCTCAGTCAGTTCTATCCATCGTATGTATCCAAAAGAACGATGTGCGGGCATTGCCCATGGATGGGTGAGTGTAACGATACATAGTAGGGACACCGAGACCCTAAAGGTCTCAAAAATTCAACAAGGATAAATCAAAATGTATGAAATCAACATATAACCCCACTTAGGTATGTTCCCATACATATACCTAAGTTATCAATTAATCCATCTCAATCATGGGGATAACACAAAAGTTACTGAATCATCTCAAACCAGGATTTTTATTATCAAAACCACGACTGCTGGAGAACTCCTCCTCTGTCGACTACAGTGGGCCTGCCGAAACACCATGGCGCTTCTCACTAACCTTGGACTGTTGAGGTACTCCTTTGGTTGGGGACTATGGGTCTTCCACGCTCACACAGTGGCGCTCCCCATTGTGGGTCTGCCGCCAACTACCAGGCGCTCCCCCTAATAGCCTGCATAGGTACTTCTCCGGTAGAGTACCGTGGGTATGCCACTAACTACCATGTACTCCCCCGTCGTGGGTCTGCCACCAACTACTTGATGCTCCCCACTGGGCTAGTTGAATCACTCCGAGTCGAATCGGTCAAGCAGTCGTCAGGTCTTAGCCAACTACTAGGTCTCCGTACTCCGCTCGCTTGTCTTCGGGAGGATCCGATCCATGAGATACTAGGAAATACTCCAACTGTCTCTAAGTGTCATGAAGAAGTATCTCAAAGGTTCACCACATCATAGGGGTGTCAACGCAACAGATGGTGCGTCAATCGGACGCCCGTTTTGTTAGTTATTACCCTTTTCGTCCTGAGGTCCCGGTTGGATTCGTGTACGATCCAACCTGACCGTATCTCAACTATACTCCGAACTACAGTGGGGTATACTCAAAGGGACCGTCTCTCATCAGGATTACCAGTGCCATTGACAATTCATCAAACAAACGTCCGGTGCCAAAGATATGGCCACTACTAGAAACAAAGGCTTTGCCAACAGTTTCAAACCATTGGTAAAGGATGACAAACCGTTGGTATACTATATACCAATGGTTTGGAAAACCATTGGCAAGTAAGGCATGACCGTGTCCCATTACCAACGGTTTTCCTATAACCATTGGGAAAGGCAGTGTAATCGGAGTATTCCCAACGGTTTTACAAACCGTTGGCAATACTCACAGTGTAATCATAGTTTTCCAACGGTTTAAATAACCATTGGTATATAGATGTATTTCCATATTTTAACAACAGTTTATTAAAAATATTGGTAATGATATGTAAAACACTATACCAATGGTTTTAGTAAACCGTTGGTATTGTGTGTTACCAGAATTTGACATCCCAGCCACCTAAAATATCTTCCACTGCACACTCAACTACACACCTGCATATTATCAAAAGAAAAAATACACACCTGCATACAATCTTAATATCAACAAAAACACATTCTATAGCACACAAAAGAACATAAAAACAAGATACTATTATATCCATGGAATGTACAATAATTATAATCTTGTATATAAACCCAATTACCCTATGCAATATAGAATTCAGAATTGAATTCTCAATTGAATACATGTATAATGAATTATGTAATGAATTATGAATCAATAACACATAAAAAAATAATTATGTTGCATAAATAATTCTGAATTAATATAACATATATATAATATGACATACAAGGGTTGGGGGTGTCCTAGGTGGTGGGGGTGTCCAGGGGTGAGGGGCTGTCCCTGGGGGTGGGGGTGTCTAGGGGGGTGAGTTATAAAGAATTAAGAATAAATAATTTTTTTTATAACACATACATGATTGAATTCATAAATTAGAAGCTAATGACCCCTAAATAAATTATCAACTGAATCTGAATTTGTTTGGTCAATTTTCCATATACTATTTGTTTTTACTTAAAATGATGTCCATTTTAAACAAAAGACATACTCGTAGAGTGATACAAGGCACAACGTGCCTTGGATTGAGGAAGGGTTGACTCTTACACATCACATATGACCCATGGATCATTGTGCTAATGTATCAACACAATACAAATGCGTTTGGTCAGTTTTTCGTATGCTAGTTGTTGTTTTCACTTAAAATCTTTTCCATTTAAAATAAAAGTGAGACAGTTTGAGTGGTTCCAGCCACACCGACCCTTGGATTGAGATGGGGTTTATTCTTACACATCACATATGACCCATGGATCGTTTTCCTAAAGTTTTAACAGAATCCGAATGCGTTTGGTCAGTTTTCCGTATGTCAGTTGATGTTTTCACTTAAAATGATGTCCATTTTAAACAAAAGAGAGACATGTTGAGTGGTTATAGCCACACCGTGCCTTGGATTGAGGTGATGTTGAATCGTACACCTCACATATGACCCAGGGATAGTTTTCCTGAATTTTTAATAGAATTCGAATTAATTTGGTTGGTTTTCCGTATGTCAATTGTAGTTTTCACTTAAAATGATGTTCATTTTAAACAAAAGAGAGACACTTTGAGTGGTTACAGCTACCCTACACTTTATATTCAATCATGGTTGACTCATACATGTCACATATGACCCATGGATCGTTTTCCTAAAGTTTCTATAGAATATGAAAGTGTTTGGTTGGTTTTCCGTATGTCAGTTGTTGTTTTCACTTAAAATGATGTCCATTTTAAACAAAAAAGAGACACTTTGAGTGGTTTCATCCACACTGCACCTCAGATTGAGGTGGGTTTGACTCATACACATCACAAATGACTCATGGATCATTTTACTAAAGTATCAATACAATCCTAATGCGTTTGGTCATTTTTCCGTATGCAAGTTGTTGTTTTCTCTTAAAATCCTATCCATTTCAAATAAAAGTGAGATAGTTTTAGTGGGGCTGACCACACTGGCCGTCGGATTGAGGAATAGTTGACTTTTACACATTCCATTTGACCCATGGATCATTTTCCTAAATATTAAAAGGAATAGAAATGCGTTTGGTCAGTTTTCCGTATGTTAGTTGTTGTTTTCACTTAAAATGATACCCATTTTAAACAAAAGAGAGACACTTTGAGTGGTGCCGGCAACACCACACCTTAGATTGATACGAGGTTGACTCATAAACGTCACATATGACCCATGGATCTTTTTTATAAATTTTCAACTGAATCCGAATGAATTTGGTTGGTTTTCCCTATCTCAATTATTGTTTTCACTTAAAATGATGTTCATTTTAAACAAAAGAGAGACACTTTGACTACTTCTGGCCAAAAAACAATTTTTATTGAGGTGGGGTTTACTATTAAATTTTACATATGACCCATGGATCATTTTCCTAAAGTTTCAACAGAATCTGAATGCGTTTATTTAGTTTTCCGTATGTTAGTTGTTTTCACTAAAAATGATGTCCATTTTAAACAAAAGAGAGACACTTTGAGTGGTGTCATCCAAACCGTGCCTCAGATTGAGGCAGGGTGGACTCTTAAATATCAAAAATTACCTATGTATTTTTTCCGAAAGTATCAACACAATCTGAATGCATTTGTTCAGTTTTCCGTATGCCAGTTGTTGTTTTCACTTAAAATGATGTCCATTTCAAATAAAAGTGATATAGTTTGAGTGGTTTCGGACACACTGACCCTCAGATTGAGGCTGTGTTAACTTTTAAACGTCACATATGACCCATGTATCATTTTACTAAAGTTTCAACAGAATTTGAATACGTTTGGTTGGTTTTCCATATGTTATTTGTCGTTTTCACTTAAAATGATGTCCATTTTAAACAAAAGAGAGAAACTTTGAGTGGTTCCAACCACACCGAACCTCATATTGAAGTGGTGTTGACTCATACATGTCACATATGACCCATGTATCATTTTCCTAAATTTTCAGTAGAATACGAATGCATTTGGTTTGTTTTCCATATGTCATTTATTGTTTTCACTTAAAATGATGTACATTTTAAACAAAAGAGATACACTTTGAGTGGTTCCGGCCACACCATGCCTCGGATTGATGCGGGGTTGACTCGTACATGTCAAATATGACCCATGGATCGTTTCCCTAAATTTTAAACAGGATCTAAATTCATTTGGTTGGTTTTCTGTGTGTCAATTGTTGTTTTCACTTAAAATGATGTTCATTTCAAACAAAAGTGAGACACTTTGAGTGGTGCCGGACACACCATACCTCGGATTGAGGCAGGGTTGACTCATAAAAATCACATAGGACCCATGTATCATTTTCATAAATTTTCAACAGAATAAGAATGTGTTGGTTGGTTTTTCGTATGTCAGTTGTTGTTTTCACCTAAAATGATGTCCATTTCAAAAAAAAGAGAGACACTTTGAGTGGTTCCGGCCACAAAACACCTTAGATTGAGCTGAGGTTTACTCATACAGATCAAAAATGACCCATTGATTGTTTTTCTAAAGTATCAACACAATCTGAATGCATTTGTTTGGTTTTCCATATTCCAGTTGTTGTTTTCACTGAAAATTCTGTCCATTTCAATTAAAAGTGAGACCGTTTGAGTGGTTCCGGCTACACCGGACCTTGGATTGAGGCGGGGTTTACTCTAACTCGTCAAATATGACCCCTGTATTGTTTTACTAATGTTTAAACATTATCTGAATGCATTTGGTCAGTTTTCCGTATGTCAGTTGTTGATTTCACTTAAATGATGTCCACTTTAAACAAAAGAGAAACACTTTGATTGGTGCCAGCCACACCGCGCCTTGGATTAAGGAAAGGTTGACTCTTAAATGTCACATATGACCCATGGATCATTTTCCTAAATTTTCAATAGAATCGGAATGCATTTGGTTGGTTTTCTGTATGTCAATTGTAGTTTCCACTTAAAATGTTGTTCATTTTAAACAAAAAAGAGACACTTTGAGTGGTACTGGCCACACCGCGCTTTAGATTGAGGCGGGGTTGACTCGTAAACATCACATATGACCCATGGATCCTTTTCATAAGGTTTCAACAGAATCCGAATGTGTTTGGTCAATTTTCTGTATGTCAGTTGTTGTTTTCACTTAAAATGATGTCCATTTTAAACAAAAGAGAAACTTTGAGTTGTGTCGGACACACCGTGCCTCAGATTGAGGCAGGGTCCAAGAAGGAGGGTGGGTAATATATCTAAAACTCTATCTAGGTATCATACATTGAATTTATATAGGACTACGAACCACCATGGGGTGTCGTCTTCGATCATGGACAAATCACAGCATTACTGCGGCGTGACCTCGGTGTGACCGGGGCGTGACCGCGGTGTGTTGGACCAATCCAGGGACATCTGCAGGGAAGCATCTTCTGGCCAGGAGATAAGGGATCAAGAAGAGGCAGGTAAACATTCCGGCCCTTTCCTCCCTCCCCATTAACTATGGGTGGGTAATATATCTAAAACTCTATCTAGGTATCATACATCGAATTCTGAAAGGACTGTGCACTACCGTGGGGTGTCGTCCTGGAGTATGACCAAATCATGGAATTACCATGGTGTGACCACGACATGAATATAGCATGACCGTGGCGTGACCGAAATGTGACAATGGCGTGACAGCGGTGTGACCGCTGTGTGACAGCGGCGTGACCGCTGTGTGACAGCGGCGTGACCGCGACGTGTTGACTCAGTCCAATGACATCTGCGGGGAAAAATCTTCCGACCAGGAGAGATGGGAGCGGGAGGAAGTGGGGCAACATTCTGGTCGTCGCCTCCCTCCCCATTAACTATGGGTGGTTAATTTATCTAATACTCTATCTAGGTATCATACATGAAATTTTGACAGGACTGCGAACCGCCACAGGGTGTCATCCTGGAGCAGGGCCAAATCACAGTATTACCGCGGCGTGACCGCAGCATGACCGCGGTGTGACCGCGGAGTGACTGCAGTGTGACCATGGCATGACCACGACATGTTGGCCTGGTCCAGCGACATCTGCGGGACAGCATCTTCCGGCCAGGAGCAAAGGGAGCGGGAGGAAGCAGGGCAACATTCCAGCCATCGCCTTCCTCCCCATTATCTATGGGTGGGTAATGTATCTAAAACTCTATCTAGGTATCATACATCGAATTCCAACAGGCCAGCTAACCACTATAGTGTGTCGTCCTAGAGCAAGGTCAAATCATGGAATTACTGAGGTGTGACTGCGGTGTGACTGCGACGTGATCGCAACGTGTTAGCCCAGTTGAGTGACATCCGCATGGCAGCATCTTCTGGCCAGGATTCCAAATAAATCCTATGTAGTTGTCTTTAACATTATAGAAACCGATCTTATGTTATAAAAAACAAACTCTAGATTCAGGATTGTGGTATGATAAAGATATATATTTTATATTTGATGTTTTTAAAAGTGGTACTAGGTAGTTGGAACTACTAATTGAGAGTCAAATTGGGCAGGTGTATTACTTATCAATGGAATATGAATTTCTTGGATCTCTAATAATAAAACATCAGTCACTTTGAGAACAATAGAATTTGAGTATGTTTTAACATCTCAGTATGCAACAGAAATCTTATGGGAGAATTCATATATGTAAAAAATTAGATGTGCATCGAGGCCAGGAAAACACCCCAAATAGTGTTAAGACGATGCTTATGGTGGGGAGCACCATAAGCCTGACAGGTGTTAAACAATGACACCATCATTCCTTTTAGATATATAGGCTCGTGTAAACACCCAAAGAGGTGGCCTAGAGGCCAAGAAAACACCAGAAATAGGTTTCTTTATAAGATAAGGTCACAGTAGACATGATAGAACAAATAAACTATTTAATATCTTATAACAAGGGATCTTTAGAAGGTTGTACTGAGTGGAACAATGACACAACTTCTAAAGGGAAATGAAATGATGGAAAAGAATCATACACCCTAAACAATCACTTTGAGTTTTCGCAGACAGCGCACCTCTATTGGAGGGGTTTTATTATAAAAACATGACTTTATTTATCAAATGAAACAATTATATTGAAGAAAACTTATTCAATATATTCAATTCAATATAATTAAGCAGAATTAAGAAAGAATCTAAATTCAATTTAAAGAATTCTTAAATTAAAGAGGCTACGTGAGGGAATCTACCTCAAGGTGGAACCAATCCATCCACTTAGGCTCTTGGATCTTTCTAACTAAAATCTGTTGCTCCTCCACTGGGTATACGCACCTTCACAAACATAAAAGGACACCTAGACCCTATGCACACACCCGCATGACCATGAGCATGTGCAAGGGGATCCTTGAACATATTCTTATATGAATATATCAGTCTCCAATCATCTATGTAGGAATTTATATATATATACATGAATACACCTAGCCCCATACGTGCATAATCACTTCCATGGGTGACTATACACGTAACGAGGGAACCCACAGACATATACTTACTTAGCTATGCACAGGCAGACAAATCTCCCTTGACTTGGCGACTCGAAACCAACGAGAAGGGATCAAAACACTACACAAATGATATTAAGAACATTAAAACACATGAAGGACGGTACATAACTAGTGAAAAACTAACTAATGACATTAAATCCTTACCTAGATTGGCAACGGAGAACCAAATCCACTTGAACCCACACAAAATGATCTAACGCCCTAACGAAAACATAATATGGAGTCATAAACACTAAATCTCCAAATACATGAGGTGTTAGACAATTATTAACCATATAATCTTACCTCGGATCAAAGCCGGTGGACTGAATCAATCTAAACTCCTTCTGGACCCCTTCCCTAAATATAACTACCCTCTGTCCATAGAAAGCAATCAAAGATCTAAGTGACCAATGTGATAAAGAAAATAAAATAAAGAATAAACTAAAAAATACCTGTCTCCTGTGACTATACCTATCACCTCCCAACATATAAGTACCATAGTTCCCCATGGGTCAAATCATGTTCCTATAAGCAAAGGGGAAACAGATCAATGTTTCAAAATGATACTATCAAATAGTAAATTCATATTAATTAACAATTAATCTTCTTATTAATGGTATATAATCAATTTTTCCCGAGTTTCAACTTAGTTTGGTTTTTTTTCGATACAAGGGATGAGGTCATATTATTTTTTGTTTTTATGTTTACACTTGAGATATTTATTTAAAAATGATGCATGTGTTTGTCATTATTATTTATGGTTTTAGTTCTTAGCCTGTTTCCATGTGGCCTGTCCACATGAATAATTCTTGGAATTTAGGGTTAATTTGACATGTATAAGCTTTAATGTGATTGATGTCACTAACGATGATGATTTAGATCAAGTAAAATATTCCTAAGAGGATTGGGCCCTATAGTGATAGGTGTGGAAATTGTACATCTAGCATTTGATAAGGAAATAATTATGAGGATGGATTGGAATTTTGGTATGTTCATAGAGTGGAATGGTCTCTCTGAGTATATAAAATGTATTATGAAAGGTTTTACTCCATTTAATGATTCAAGAGTTCAACTAAAGAGATGAAGGTTGAGATGATAGTGTGGGTATTGGGTATTGTCGGACAGATTGGCATTATAATTCGAAGAGGCTTGCTGGGAGTTAGCTTAGGATTGAACTTGGTTAGTGGGGCTGGGTTATAATACATGATTTTGATGAGTTTCTTGACTGGATTATTGAGAATATCATGTAGATGGGTTTGACATGATGTGCTTTTTTGACCAGGACAATCATAAGGTGAATAGTCCTCTTTATCTAGTTAGATGATGACATGTGCATTGAGGCATGGGATAATCCTTGAGAGATGAATTTAGACTATGTGACTGAGAGGATATACTTGGATAGGTTTGATAGGATTGGGTGAGTGGACAAACCATGTGAGGATGATATGATGTATGGAGACACTTGGAGACACTTGGGGTTATTTATGCTATCTCATGGAGACACTTGGGGTTATTTTATGACTCCAACATACTCCAGAAATGTTCCAACACAACGTTTTAGAAAAAAATCCATCTCATGGTATAACCAAAGGCTCCTATATCTTCCAATGTTTCCTCACACTCACACCTCATGGTATTATAGTATACAAGTGATCTACGTCAACTAGTCATGATAGAATCACTACCCTCTATCCGTAGAAAGAAGTAAAATATCTAAGTGGCCAATGCGAGAAATAAAATGAAATAAAAACTAAACAAAAACCTACCTATATCCTGTGACTATACATGGCACCTCCCAATAGATAAGAACCACACCACCCCATGGGCCAAATCATGTTCCTTCAAGCAAGGGGGAGACTGTTCCATTTAATTATCTTTCATTTTTCATTATATTTTTTTATAGAACGTTGTTGGAAAAACCATACTAGTACACTTAGACATTGAATATGCACATATGATACATTATTTGAGTATAAGATTGTGCACATAACACTCTTAACTATGTAAATAACCTCATAGGGACCATAATCAATGTTTATTAGTTGATCCTACTCTTGAACCTGGTTGGGCACCAGTCCATGAAACAGATGGTATACTTGTTCATGAGGGTGTAAACCATTTCATTATAATATACTAAGAATAAAGGTGTTGGAATATTTTCTACCAGAAATGGGAATTTATCAAGTCTTGAGTTCCCATCGACATCAGTTCCTAAGTTAATGGCCCCTTAACTACACGTAGATGTCAAGGGGTGTCTCCCATGGGTGTCTTGTGGTGTGTAGTGTCTATCTATGATTTCTTTGGTGCATCTGTATTGTGGGAAATGTGTATTTCATGGACAGTTTAATAAATACATTGGTAAATTGGAAAATAAACCCATAGTCAATAGAGATATACCCAATTTTGATATAGAATTCCATCCAAATAACCAACTCGGAAATCTGAGACCAACATTTAACTTTACCAATTCCAATTACATAATATATGAAGCCCCAACTGATGTTTTATGAACCAATCAGTTAAAGGGAAAGAAAATCCTAACCATAACCCATAAAATCTCATATAGCATCACTCACCTCCAACTAACCCAAATCATTCCAAATCTCAATGATGATACAACCTCATCACATATATATCAGGATTAACAAAAAAATCCAACACAATATAAGGTCTAATAATATTATATAGAGGAAAATATGAGGTTTTTAAAAAATCATGAACTTTTTATTGAATGCAGTTTTTGAATGAATGGAATAAAACTTATGAATCTAACACTACATTTCTGGAAGACTCTATTTTGAAAAAAATTACAATTTACCCAATAATTCACCACACCATGAGTTGACTACTAACCAAAACTCACGAAAATGCATGATTAATATGAATGGTTATCTTAACAATGAACCTACTAATGCATTCCTTATTTCCTCATTTTTTAAAAAAAAGACTAATTATTACCTGGAAATACCGATCAAGAACCCTGATAGGAGGAGAGGGAGCCGAGAGAGGGGACGTCCCGCGGGGTGTTCGGCCACGGGGGGTCTCGCACATGATTAGAGAGGGGGCCGGGGGGACGTCATCGGAGGAGATTGAGGGGAGGGGGATGTCGCCAGGAGTGGGAGATGAGAGGGGAGGGGTGAACATCATTGGGAGCCTAGAGGGGAGGGGGACGTCGTCGTCGGAGAGTGAGCCGAGAGGGGAAGGGGAATTCCGCCAGAGGAGAGAAAGGGGGCTAGGAGGCGGAGGCAGAGGGCGGGATTAGATCGATATCGGGGAGGGGGAGGGGGAGGGGGTTGGGAGATGGAGGTTGGGGATGGTTCAACCGGGATGAGGAGACCTAAATTGGGTGTTTAAAATTTTTATTTCCCAATGGTTTAACAAAACCTTTTGGAAACCCCAACATATAACACCTTATACCAACGGTTTACTAGAACCATTGGTAAAGGGTCTTTATCCCAAAGTTTTTTAAACCATTGGAAAATAAGTGTTGGTATAGGTCCCAATTCCACTAGTGGGCCAACAGAAAGTAAAGGGTCGGTAGTGGGCCCGGGTCCGGTCCGACCCGGTCGAATCGACTAGGCCCAACCCAGTCTCGGCTGACCCAGTCCAGGTTGACTCGGTCAGACCCGGCCCATTGGGAGGGTTAGCCTGCTAGGTTTGGCCCGGTCCACTGGGCTCGACCCAATAGACTATGAGGGTGGATTGGCCCAGGCTCAGGGCCAGCTCGGCCAGGAGCATCGTGAGGGCTCGACTGGGCCGGTTCGGCCAGGGCGCCGTGAGGGGGGCCGAGATGCCGGCTTGGCTGGGAGGCCGCAAGGGGGTCCGGTATACTGGGGGTACGCGTGGCGCATGCAGAGGCCATAAGGAAGTCTTGTAGGGTGCCGGGTAGGCCGCAGGCAGGGCACCGAGCAGGCCATGGGGCGCCGGGTAGTGCACGGGCAGGCCGCAGGGTGTGTGGGACGCCACTGGGCAGGCCGGCGGGCAGCCAGGATAGAATTGGGTAGACCGTGGGGTAGGTCGGCGGGCGGCCAGGAGGGCGCCGGGCAGGCCGTGGGGCGTAGGTCAGCGCATGGGTAGGCCGGTGGGGCTCATGCAGTGTGCAGGGCGGCCGCGGGCAAGCGGGCTGGCGGACGGTGGTGACCGGGCAGGTGGGCCGGCAGCCAATGGTGGCCGGGTAGGGCGGTTTGGTGTGGCTCAGGCTGGTGCAGGCCGAAAGTGTTCGGCCGGAAACACCAGTGTGCCGTAGGGGCGGTACGATTCGCAGAGGCCGCAGGTAGCATGACCTTTTTCATTGCCACCTTTGTCGCCTCGTTGCCGCTTCAAAGAACACCACAAGAAAGGAAATCAACGGAGGATGTCAGGCCATGTTAGGTTGGCCCATATCCTTCACATTTAAGGTGGTATCAATTGGTTTATCAAGAAAATAAGATGAACAACAATTAATTACATTACCTTGCATCGATTCGTTTCATTCGATGATGAGAAGAATAAAAGAGAAAGAATTAACGTGAAATAACCCCCTATGTGGATTGTCGGGCGTCGATAGTGAAGTCGCGGGAAGACAACGTATTCGTCGTTCGTCGCTTCCACCACACACTTCCACTTCTGAGTTCACACGATAGAAGTGGCTCCACGTCAGTAGGTGTCCGAGGAAGAAGATCGAAGAAGCATCGTCGCCAGCGTTCTTCGTCAGTGGAGCGTTCTTCGTTCTTCATTCAGAGATTTTCTCCCTATCTCTCCTCTTCCTTCATTCCACCAAAATGAATAATGACAACAAAAATAATAGATTGGTTATCAATTATTCCATTGGCATAGAATTCAAAAATGGATAATAAATTAATTGGCTCCATCTAATAAATGTGGAGGATTGTAAAAATAAATTAAGCGCTGTCCAATTAATTAATTGGGAGGTGGTGACACCATAAATGGTAGAGGAGGTCAAGGGACTCCCCCCTCATTAATGAGGGGAGTAGAGAGATTTTCCACACACCCATTAATTGGGGGGTTTTAGTCTCATGTGGTCCCTACATTGTAACCTCTCGTGGAAGGTTATGTTCAGGTGAGCCCCACCCCCATAACCTCTCATGTGAGGTTAAGGTGCAGTGGCCCCACCTCCAACCTCCAAGAGGAGGTTTTTACCGCTAGTAACACTCATGGCGGCTCCACAAAAATAAAGTGAAGCTCACTTTATTTTTATTATTTTTTATGAAAACCCAAAAATTAACTTTCCAACTCAACCCATTGCCATCAAAGTGAAAGTCTTCTTAAGTGAATATCGGAGGTGTGAGTTCAACAGTTTCCTCAGATTTCCATTCCGAGCATCAGTTCAAAAGGTATAAAAATATGCTCGCACGTTTACTAAACGTACTGGAAAAAAACATCAGAAATTGATTCTGGGCTCATTGGGCTTTGGAATCATGCGCCGTCAATTTTCACACTCATAAAATTCCAATGTATTTAAGAAAAAAAATTTCCTTGAAATTTCCTGGCCTTTACACAAATCAACATTCTCCATCCACTTATGGATCAAAAATATTTTTAGAGATCATTGAGATCACTATTTATGGGGAAATATGAAAAGAGTGATTTTAGAATATGAAATAATATTCCTAGTATGTCAAAACGTGAAGGCATAAATGAAAAGGTCCAATGAGAAGATGAAACTATTTCCCCTAACTATATGGAAATTGGAAAACATCACTATAGATTTTGTCACGGGTATTCCAAATAAAATGAAATGAATCAATTCCATATAGATTACCGTGGACTATCTTTTAAAGGATGATTATTTAATTTTTATTCGGGGGGACTTATTAAATTATTTACACATACACAAACACACACACACACACATATTAGATAAGTGATTAGGATTCACAAGAAAACCACTATTGATTGTATCAGATCGATATCTGTGTTTCACGTCAAAATTAAAGAAAAGTCTTAAATGTGATATAAACTTAGAGTTGTACTTCAATATGGTGTATCACTCTTATATTGATGGGGAATTTTAATGGAATATCCAAAAAATTTAGGATATGTGGAGTGGTTTCTCAATGGAATTTCAAATATACTAGGATCAAAAACATCCTTTGGCCGAGTTCTCATTCAAAAAATTAATTATAATCGAGCATTCAAATGGATCCTTATGAAGCCCCAAATGAAAATAAATGTATAACTACAACATATTGGGATGAATTTAAATAATTAAATATATTAGGATCTGATTTATTATAGGAAATTGTTAATAAGGTCAAGTCCATTAAAAAAACATCATTGAAGCACTTTCACGACCCTCTCTTGCCAAAGATATTACATTAAGGGAAGAGATTTAATGACCTCGAGTCCCACAACCAGTAGTCCTCGAGTTAGTGACAAGAAATAAGGGTATAAAAATATCGAAAATTGGAGGCATTACCATCTATAATATAAAAAATATTGGGAGATATGATAAATAAACCATAAGAAACTCCACGACATAATGTAAAAGGAAATAAAAAACCATCCCACAATGCATGCATGAATAGAACTTATACAGATAAGAGTCTCCAAATTAAATACCCAAAAGAAAAGATAAAGTTGAAACATAACATGTATCCAATGTTTTGAGATGGTGACATCTAGAGCGGTCCACATAGTCCTCCTAGTAACCTAAAAATAATTTTATAAATATAGGGTGAGAATACATGTATTCTCAGTAGGATTACCAAAGTGTCTTTTCCATATGTTAAATAAGTATACTAATACACCCATGAGAAAAAAACAAAACTAAACATCACCTAAACAGGTCAACTATCCAAACCTATCCTCACTAAGGAACACTCACCAAATAACACATCTATGTAAGATAACATAATAAGAAGCATATCGATAAAGGGTAACCACACCACTTTCCCAATGATTTTATAATATTACACGCTAACACTAGACATCATGATGATCCCATATCTTCTGTATAACATATTCTACCTCCCCCACAACATAGTCACATCACATCACACTAGCAGAAACCTCATCCATCAGCTCATAAAATAGCTACATATCATCTCACTCGAAAAAACTTTGTCTATCACATAACAACCACTACCATAACCAGAGTAGTTGGGTATCATGAATATGAAGAAAACCAACATCGTTCCCTCCTCCTACCATGTAAAAACACCACCATAAGCCTATCCACAGCATGGTCAAATAACATCTTGCCCGAAGAAAGATGGTCCATCACCTAGTCCACTAATAGACCTCCAACCATCATAACCTTTCATATATACTCACATAGAAGAATGAGTGGGAGTGTGAGGGTAGAAAACCATCCATCCTCATAACCAGGATGTTGGAGAAAAACTACCCCATGTGAGTTTATGGGTTTCAATACATTTTTCTCAACATGGATGTGGTGACTATTGAAATCATAAGGAATATAGAAGTATGTACATATATACACACAATAGTACAACATATAGGTTAACAACAAAACACTAAGCAACTATAAATATACCCACTCTCACTGCCACCTATAAATGCATAAAAACCACACAACCCAAAATTCACATATTCCATTTCCATCAATTCCATCATCTGGACCATTTGATTCATTATTTTTCAAAAACTACATTTTACCAGACAACCCCTCATTTTGTAGTTCATTAATCATTTCCACCCCATTAACCAAATTCTCCTAATCGATTAAATACATTATTAACTAGTAATTAAATCACTGAACAAGAATCTATCACAAAACAATCATTTTTTAAAGTAGATCATTATTACCATAGAACCATCACCTAACTGCCCCACAAGAACAACAAAAAAACCATCACCTCACTACCCCACATGCAGGACAAAACAAAGATTCACCATGTCACCCACAGGCACAACCAATCAAACCAAACATCACCCCACACCACATTGAATCCACACATCACTACCCCAAAACATGGATACACATCAATACACATAAAATATCATTTTATATATTTAAAGAAGGGAATTGTATCACATTTTACTTTATCTTAGGGGTGTTATAACACAAGACATAAATCTTGGTGAAACCATTTTATTGACCAAATATAAGTGGTTAGCCAATTTCTATTTTAGGGTGATATCATAAAAAGTGTACAATAAGGGAACCACAACACATATGAAACCAAGGAAAACAAACCCCCCAATGAACACAATTTTTAGTAGCACATTCATCATATACTATCACAATATCACAATATTATCAAAGTTGTAAAAATATACGAAACATTACCCTTTCCCCATTAAATTTCAATTAGCCAATTATTTATCTTTTAGTAAGACAACACAACCATACCACATAGATAATAAATATAAAAATGATCTCACATGATAAAAAATATGGGAAGCTAAGGAAAATCTACCACAAAAAAACTTTCCAGTCTTTTTTCACATAATAGGGTGGAGGATGTGGTGCCCAGAAACAATAACTCCATGAAAAAACCATGGATCAACCAACACTGCACCCATAGATCATAAAAAAACATATCAAATCACACCCCTAAAAAACCACACCACTATAATAGATCCTCTTGATAATAATAGAAGAAAAAGAAGGAGAAGAAGAAGAGAAGGGATACCACTGATTGTCATTGGGAATCCCTCAGAATTGACATATCAAGGAGTGGGACGGAGGCATGAAAGATTATCCAGAATTTCCTAGGGTTGTCCTAGAATTTATTAGAATAGGGATACATATTAATGAAAAAAAATAAACTTAAAATATTATTTAATACTAGATACCATAGATATCACATTTTGTATTCCTTTCATGACCTGAAATTTCATGTTTTATCAGTTTCTTCTGAAAATTATGTTGTATCATATTCAATTTAATACACATAATTAACTCATTTCATGATTTGAATTTGTTTTAGGGACTAATCTTTCTCCCACTTAGGGTTCATGAATCTATAAAGCTACAAATTCTGTGACGTGGACCCAATGCATGTTGTGAACCACCAGCTGCAACACTCTTGCAGCTCCAGCCCCCATGAAGCCCTCTTGGGATTCCACTAATGCACCCAAAACACTCTCCAACCACAAAAACTAACAAATTAATAGGTGTGGAAGTGAAAGTACATTATATTAGATACTTATCAAATGATTATCATACTTTAGAATCAAAATATAAAATAAAAATGGGGTATGAACAACAACCACATGAGATACCTCTCAAGGATCTCATCATTCTAAAATCACTTACAACAACCAACCTCACTATAGAGAATACCCAAAAAATTCCCACACAACTACATCACCACACAAAAAATATACCACCAATCACTAGGAAAAACAAAACATCCAATGCCATCCAAAAACCACATACTTTCACACTACCACAACATAACCATCAAAACATGTATGCAAACCAAACGAAAAACTGCTACAACCAGAAAAATGAATAACCCCAAACTTAATAATAAGGGAATTCCACCCAAATGTCAATATACTACTCACTCTAGGTGACATTGAATTGACCACACACTTTTAATTGCATCGCATTATAATGAACATTGATTAAGAAACATGTCCTTCCATTTTCATATGTTCAAAATTTATCACACATCTTAAATTAGGAAAATAATAAATCTTATAAAATAGAAGGATACAAACATCTGGTCATCCAAAAATACTAAAAAAATAGTGAAAAATTAAATCAAATCTGGTTAATAGTAAGAAATCTCTGTCTATCCCTCCCAAGTTCTCTCCTACATGATTCCATGCCTCCACTTCACATGAACTAAAGGAATGGTCAATCCAAACTATGCCTTCTCTTGGATATCATGGATCTTGACTGGTCTCTCTCTAAATGTCACATCATCCAATAAATCAAATTATATTGAGTCAATGATATGGGATTTATCGTGAAGATATTGATAGATTTGAGAGACAAGGAAGATGTTGTTGATCCTCTACATCTATGGTGGTAATTCCAACCAATGTACCACCTCACCAACTTTTTGTAGAACCTAAAAGGTTCTGGAAAAGCTGGGAGAATGCTCACCCTCCCCCCTTTTAGACCTCCATTTCTCACATTGAGGGCTAACATTCATGAATACTATTAAGTCCTCAAGGATGAATACCCTAAGAGGGGGGTGAATCAGGGTATGAATATTTTGAAATTAAATCCCGTTCTGATCTTGTTTCGTTGTTAAGCAAACCACTCTTCTCTCTCTTTCCTGTTGCACAGTATAAACAGAAATTAAAGCATGCACAGGACACAACGATTTTTACTTGGTTCACCCTCACAGGGCTACGTCCAAGGAGCATACGCCGACAAGTTGCCGGTCATACCAAATTCCACTAAATGTCACTACCTGTGGATTACATGGTTCGGGCACAGTCACTCTGTCCCAAGTTCACTTCCTTTACAAGGTTTAGGGTTATATCACTATTTTCCCAAGCGTCACTCCCTGTTTCTCTCTCTCTGGATCCCTGCCGGTGGAGAGGGTCACCTTCTTCCTCTTCCTTTTCCCACTACATCGGAAATGATCCACTTTCAGTTTATAGACATATAGGTCTCTTCATTTGTATAAAGTAATTCAACTTTCTCTTTATGTAGATGCTCTGTTGAATCCAAACTTTCACTTGCAGATGAATCTCACTTTGCACCGGGTGTAGAAGGCAACCCCAATTTTTACACGCAGCCCTTACGACACCTTGCACGCAATTCATTTGACTTGCACAAAATAAAATCTTCACACAACAACTTTCTTACGTGCAACCTCTTCCTTTTATGTGCAGCCTGGATACTGCCTTGAGCGCAATTCTATGCTTTTGTGTGAAATCCACTCTTCGTGCAACACCGCTTTTACGCGCCTACACCTGACTTTTAGCGCAAACATAAAGTTTATGCGCACCTCCCTTGTAGAATCCTATTTTGTGCACTAGAGCTCGAGTATTCTGTATGTCTTGAAATAATCTGGATGGAGGGGGTCACTTCATATTTATAGGCAAACATGACCCCGTGTGAAAAAACCATCGTGAGCGCGTAATTCACTTCGAGCACGAAAACAAATCTTCCGCGCATCACCATTTTTCGTGCACTGCCCCAAAATTTCGTGCACCTCATGCCTTTTCCAATTTTCATGCTTTGGACCTCGAAAAACCTCATGCACGAAATACTTCACCCCACTATTTTGCACAACCCGCTGGTTTTCCGCGCATCCCGCTGTTTTCACCGCACAACTTTAATTTTTCGAGTAGCACTCAGATTTTGCGTGCTCCACTTAATTTTTCCACGTACCTCTTTAGTTTTCCATGCCACACCCTTTTCCAAAAACATATCTCACCATTTTCCGATTTTCAGGCCCAAAAATTTGGCGAACACTGGAAAATAGTGCCACATTGTATTTACTCATTTTGCACCACCTCCAGATCACATATCGCTTTGTCGAGGTTCTTCATTAAATAATCAATTGCTGAAATCATCCCTTGAACTCGAAAAATAACCATGTAAACCCCCTTTGTTGACACAACCATATATCATGGTCTGCATTGTCAACCAACACAATAAGGAGGCCTGCTTTGTCAACAAACACAATCACCTGAAAAATGCTTCAATGATGACATGTGGGATTTTTTCCTAATAATCTCCCCCTTTGGGTTTGTTGAAAACTCTTCTCATAAAATTTCTCTACACATTGATATCTCATTAAAGCTACTTCTAGACGCCACCACCATTCACCTCTTTCGATTCTGATAGCGTTCAAGGATTCAATTAACACATACTCTAATCCCACATGAGAAATGCTCGGCATGAGAAACAGGAGTAAATGAAATGTTCATCAAGGAATCACTTCATTGCTGACACCAACTATTGATACCAAACTGATACCAATTTACAAACTAATACCAATTGTTGAATCACTCTAATACCAATTGGTGATAGCTGTAAACCTTCTCACACCATTCCAACATAACTATTCTGCTTTTATCATGATCCTCAGCTGTCGTGATATCTATTATTTGATCGATCACTTATAGAATCGTCAGATTTTAAACTCCCCCCTTTCACATTGCTCCCCCTATCTCGCTACTTCACTTTCCATATTCTCACCATATCTATCATGATTTATCAAATTCCTAACCGTCTCCCCCTTGAACAATCACTATTTTCTCCCCCTATGTCAACGAACCCAAAGGTCACTTCTTTGTAGTCTTCAACAGAGTAGAGAACGCATACCAGCACAGTAGGAAAAAAAAAAACATCATACCTCGGGGAGAGGGGGGTTCCACATCCACACTATTTTAAGTGCGGGGAGTCGACTGAACTTCCATTGTCAGTCGATGCCTCTCAAAAACTTCCTTGGGTAAGGCCTTTGTCAGAATGTCTGCAACCTGTAGCTCTGTAGGCATATACTCCAACTTCACGATTCCCGACTCAACCTTCTCCTTGATAAAATTATATTTTATCTCAATGTTCTTTGTCCTTGAATGATGTATGGGATTTTTGCTGAGATTTATAGCACTTGAGTTATCACATTGGATTCCTATCAGAGACTTCACTTTAAATCACATATCTTCAAGCTGCTGCTTCATCCACAATAGCTATGTGCATTTTTGAGTGGCCACAATATACTCAGCCTCTACGGTGCTCAATGAGATGCATTCTTGATTCTTTCTTAGCCAAGAAATACATAATCCAACAAGATAGAATTCACCTCCTGACGTTGATTTTCTATCATCTGCTGATCCAGCCCAATATGAATCTGTGTAACCCACTAACACTGATTGAGATTTGTCATTATATATCAGACCGAAGCCCACAATGCCTTTGATATACCAAAGTATCCTTTTAACTAAAAGCATGTGGATTTCCTTGGGATTACTCTGATATCTCGCTGCTTGGAATGTGGCGAAAAAAATATCAGGCCTTGTTGCTGTCAAGTAAAATAGACTTTTAATAATCTGCCTATATTCTGTGATATTAACTGCCTTTCCATCCTCATCTATTGATAATTTTATCTGGGTAGCAACCAGAGTTTTCATCTACTTGGAATTATCCATTCCAAACCTTCTTAAAACCACCTTGGCATATTTAGATTTAGAAATGAATGTTCCATTCCTTACTTGTGTCACCTGTAGACCAAGAAAAAAAACGTTATCTCTCCAATCATTGACATTTAAAACTCAGTCTTCATGAATTCAGAAAATTGTCTGCACTGAGCTTCATCTGATCTGCCAAATATTATGTCATAGACATAAACTAGCACCATCATCCTTTGATTACTATTGTTGTTGAAATAGAGGTTGTATTCAACTCCCCCACGCAGGAATCCAAGATTCTTAAAGTATTTATCAATCCTTGAGTACCATGATCTTGGTTCTTGTTTCAGCCCATACAATGCATTCTTCAGCCTGAAAACTGTGTTCTCATCCTCATGAATGAGAAAACCATATGGCTGCTCAATATAAACCTCCTCTTCCAGAACATCATTCAAGAATGAGGATTTCACATCCATCTGGAACACTTTGAACTTTCTTTGCACTGCTATGGAAAAAAAATAATCTGATTGTCTCCAGTCTTGCAACTGGTGAAAATGTCTCATCAACATCTATTCCCTATATCTGGGAGTATCCCTTTCACACTAGCCGTGCTTGGTTCTGAATAACTATGCCATATTCATTCATATAGTTGAGATTGACCCATTTAGTCCCGATGACATTCTTGTGTGCTGGCCTCGAAACAATCTCCCATGTCTGGTTCTTCTCAATCTGATCAAGCTCTTCATTCATAGCCTGAACCCAGTTTTCATCATCAGCTGCATCAGAAAAACATTCAAGCTCCACCTGAGATAAAAACTATGTTTGATGTAATGAATTCATTCTTCGAGTTTGAACTGGAGCTGTATGATCACAAATGATATCCTGCCTATCAATTTCAGCTTGACTCTTTGGCTTCCTTGCAGACACAAACTTGACACTTTCTTGTTCATCATCAGTATCTTTTTCTGAGTCAACCTCTGCCTTTTCTACTCCCTCTGTGTTTCTTACCTCATCATCACATTCATCCAGAAACTTTTCACTAGGTCGTTGATTATTTTATTCATTTTCAACTATAGTGACATCATCCCTCTCAACAATTTTTCCCAGCCTTTTGTTGAAGCATTTATATGATTTACTTTTCCCTGAGTAGCCAAGGAATATCCCCTCATCTCCTATTGACTCAAACGTCATGTGATTTTCTTTATTGATAATGAAGCACTTACTTCAAAAGATTCAAAAGTATATCAATGTTAGCTTCTTTCCGTACCACATTTCATAAGGAGTCTTCCCTTCTTTTGGACACAATAGAGACCTGTTTGAAATATAGACCGATGTCAAAACTGTTTCCTTCCAAAATTTCTCTGGTAGTTCCTTTTCAATAAGAATCACTCTTTTCATGTTGCTGATTATCATATTACTCATCTCAACCACTCCATTATGATGGGGAGTTATCACTGATGAAAATTGATGCCTTATCCCATGTTTCTTGAGATAGTATTCGACTTGACTGTTTGTGAATTCCGTACCGTTATCAGTATGAAACTTCAGAATTTTCTGACCAAGCATCCTTTCTGATTCCCTCCTGTATATATTTATGCAACTTAACACCTCTGTCATATGGGTAATGACAAATACCCAGGCCATTATGCTATAATCATCAATGAAAAGAACATAGTACCTTTTCCCATTTATATATCATGGTGAGATAGGTCCACATACGTCAGCATGCACCAATTCGAGCACTCTAGTTGATCTATGTTCCTTTGGACTGCATGTCATTATGATGATCTTCCCTTGTTGGCAAGCATCACACGTATGAGTGAGATCATGTGACAGTTCGGGAAGGTCTCTAGCAGCATCACACTTTACAAGATCTTCCATAGATGGTTGGCATAGATGACCGAGTTTCTTATGCCACAACTTTTTTTTCTTCCTCTTTGGATAAAAGGCATGTATTTTCATCCCTTCCTACAAGGTAAAGATTTTCCTTTGTCCTTTTCCCTTCCAAAACAACTGCTCCATCTTTTCCTTTCACAATACAACTCTTCTTGGAAAATCGGATAGAATGCACAGAGTCACACAATTAACTGACACTGAGCAAGTTATGACTAAGACCCTCTACTACCAAGACATCAGCACATCTTATTTCTTTTCCCCCAAACTTGGCTTTCCCTAAGAAAACAATCTTCAGGCCTTCATCATTTCCAAATTTGACAACTCCTTCTTTGTCATATTTTATGCCTGTAACAAGATCCTTATTACCCATCATGTGAGATGTGCACCCACTATAAAGGATCCACACACCAGAGCGATCTGATGCTTTAATGGAAATCTCTGCCACCAAGACCTTATCATTTTTTTCTTCTTGGTCCATAGTTTTTCTTTCAAACTCGGCATGGATTGAGGCTTCTTTTCTTTCTCATAGTATGATGGACCAGCTTCATCTTGAAAATCCTCAAATCAATTCTTCATTTTCAACTCACATGTCAGTTTATTGATCTACTACTTGCGAAAATTTTGATTCTGCATTGGAACATATATCTGAATGGTCGATGTGCAGTACCTATCCATGTGTCCAAATCCTCCACACCAAAAACAGTGTCCTTAGAAATATGTTCTGGAAAACCATTCTCTGTTTGGCTGCCACCTCTGTTCTTATTCCCTTCTATATCTCTTGGCTATGGAACACACATACTGTGAATGTCCCATCTTCCCACATCAAAAACACCTGATATAAGGTGCATTCCTTCGTGTTACTTCAACACTATTATTTTCCCATTTTAGTTCTCTGAATATTCTAATTCTGCTTTGTGCCCAAATCAACCTTCAAATTCGGGACGGGTGCTTGCAGTCTTACATCAACTGCTACTGATATTTTCTTCTTATCAAGCCCTAAAACAGCCTTAGCATTTGAGATCACTTGCTGTTTCACTCCTTCTATACTACTAGCCTCCTCTTTCATCTTTTCTGTCTTCTGAATGGCCTTCTTTTCTGATATCGCATTGGGGGTGACGAGTTTTTCTTGATCCTTCAGTTTTTGTCACAGGCTGACCACTTCTTCTTCAAGTTCTTTAATGCACCTGACATGATCTTTAAATTTTCTATCCTAGCCATCGTTCTCCCTTTTCTGTTCTTCAATTTTGACCTTATACTCACTAACTGATTCTGAGTTCTCTGGTGTTGATGTCTTGAGTTTCTCAATTTCTTCCATCAACTCAGACATCTCTTCTTCCTGCTGCTGCTTATAGAGTTTGGCATCATGAACAACTTTGTTAGCTTTCTTTGTTTTGGCTCTCCAAACATCTATCTCTTCAAGAGCAGCCTCTAACTCAGCTTGCATGTCAACTCTTCCCTCAACTTCTTCTTCTTCATCATCACCTTTGGTTTCATTATTCTCTTGAGAACTAACGATGACTGCCACCATAGAATTTTCACCATGATCTTTGCAATTTTCAATCTCCTCTACCTCTTCATCCTCAGACTCATCTAAACTATCTATTTCTTGTGATAGAAGATTCTTCTTCTTGAAGAAATTTCTCTTGAACCGCTTCTTCCCTTTCACATAGGCTGAAGATTTCTTCTTGGGGATTTCAACTTCATCTTCATCATTTTCTTCTTGAAAATTTTTGGGGCACCTTTCCACAAGATGTCCAACCTTTCCACATTGAAAACAAGCAAGTGGAAGCTTCCCTTTAAACTATCATTTTCCTCTTTGATGATTTGAGGAGAGGAATGACATCACCTCATCTGTCTCTTCTTCTTCATGAGATTCTGCAATGGTAAGCTTTTTCATGGCCTTAAATTCCACCTCTATGGATTTCCCTTTTTCAAAAGCATTGTTATCATCATTCCTCATTTCATATGCAACAAGGGTACTGTACTGGTTATCCAATGTCAGCTCTTTTGGGTCTTTATCTTCCAAGACTGAAACTTTCGGATTAAAATGAGGTGGAAGTTTTCTCAAGACGTGCTTCACAATTTTTATGTCCTTGATAATTACCCCAAGACCTCACATGTCTTCTACCACAACATTTACCCTGTCAATGAATTCATCAACAGACTCATTCAGGTTCATTCTCAGATCTTCATACTTGTTCCATAACACTAGCAGCTTTGCCTCTCTATCCTTTGAATCCCCTTTATATATATTCAAAAGATTTTCATACATGCTATGTGACGTTTTTCATGACATCACCTTTGTATAGATGGGATTGGAAAGGTCTCCCCCTAAGTCATTGATTGCTTTGGAATCAGCATCCAACTCTCTATGCTCAGCTTCTGATAATGCACCACTACAAATATCAGCTGTGATACCATGCATAACTACTGAAAACACATCCATTCCCAAATATCAGAAATAGTGTTGCATTCGATTCTTTCATATCTGGAAATTGCATCCGTCGAAGATCAGAATCCCATTATGATTAGTGACCTTTATTGAGAGAAGAAAAAATATCAACCTCCCTCTGATACCAATTGTTAGGTCCACAAGGCTGAATACCCTGAGAGGGGGGGGGGGTGAATTAGGGTATGCCTATTTTAAAATTAAAGCCCGTTATGATATTGTTTCTCTTTTAAGCAAAACACTCTTCTCTCTCTTTCCTGTTGCATAGTATAAACAGAATGTAAAGCATGCATAAGACACATTGATTTTTATTTGGTTCACCCTCACTGGGCTACGTCCAAGGAGAATACGCCCAGTCGTACCAAATTACACTAAACTTCACTAGATGTGGATTACATGGTTTGGGAATAGTCACTCTATCCCAGGCTCACTGCCTTTACAAGGTTTAGGGTTAGCTCACTGCTTTCCCATGGGTCACTCCCTGTTTCTTCTCTCTGTCTCACTGCCAGTGGAGAGGATCACCTTCTTCATCTTCCTTTTCTCACTACGTCGGAAAGGATCCACTCACAGTTTATAGACCTATAGGTCTCTTCATTTTTATGAAGGAATGCATCTTTCCCTTTATGTAGATTCTCAGTTGAATCCCAACTTTCACGCACAGATGAATCTCACTTTGCACCGGGTGTACCGGGCGACCCCAATTTTTTCACGCAGCCCTTACGACACCTTGCATGCAATTCCTTTGACTTGCGCGAAATAAAATTTTCATGAATCACCTTTCTTACGTTCAACATCTTCCTTTTACGTGCAGCCTGGAAACTTACTTGGGCGCAATTCTATGCTTTTGTGAAAAATCCACTTCTCACGCAACACCGCTTTTACACACCTACACCTGACTTTACACACAAACTTAAAGTTTACGTGCACCTTCCTTGAAGAATCCAATTTTCCGCACCAGATCTTGGGTATTCTCTATGTATTCAACTAATCTAGATGGAGGGTGTCACTTCATATTTATAGGCAAACTTGACCCCGCGTGAAAAACCCTTATTGAGTGCGTAATTCACTTCGAGCGCGAAAAAAAATCTTCCGCGCAACACCATTTTTCGTGCACTACCCCAAAATTTCTCACACCTCATGTCTTTAAAAATTTTCATGCTTCTGACCTTGAAACACCTCTTGCGCGAAAAACTTCACCGCACTATTTCGTGCAACCCGCTAGTTTTCCGCGCATCCCGCTGTTTTCCACGCACCACATTAATTTTTCGCGTACCACTTAGATTTTGCGTGCTCCACTTAATTTCTCCATGTACCTCTTTCCTTTTCCATGCCACACCCTTTTCCAAAAACATATCTCACCATTTTCTGATTTTTAGGCCCAAAAATTTGGCAAACACTAGAAAACAACGCCACTTTGTATCTGTTCTTTTTGTACCACCTCCAGATCGTCTATCCCTTTGTCGAGTTTCATCATTCAATAATAGATTACTGAAATCATCCCTTGAACTCGAAAAATCACCATGTAAACCCCCTTTGTCGACACAAACATATATCATGGTCTACATTGTCAACAAACACAACAAGGAGGCCTGCTTTGTCAACAAACACAATCACCTCAAAAATGCTTCAATGATGACTTGAGGGATTTTTGCCTAACAAATACATGGTCCCCAACCTCTAACATGAATTTACACCTCTTATGATCAATATAAGACTATTATGGGTTCTGCGCAAATTTCATCCTATTAAGAACAAGATGGACCTTCTTTGTTGTGATTTTTACCACATATGGACTGAGAAATTATGCCTCCCCAAACATTGGCTAGTATAAATGAGAACGACATGGTATCCCATAAAAATCATCAAATGAGGCCATGGTGATGAATGAGTAATACCTGTTTTTATATGAAAACTCAACCAAGGGAAGGTTTTGTTCCCATGATACACTGAAGTCTAAGATGAACTCGCACAAAATATTTTTTTAATGTCATAATAGCCTGGTCAATGTTTATATCAGTATGAGGGTGTAAAGAAGTATTTAGGTGTAACTAAGTTCCAGAAGTATATTGTAATCCCTTCCAGAACAACTAAGTAAATGTTTTGTCTTGATCCAAGATGATGTACCTAATAACCCCATGAAGGCATACAACCTAATCCACATACATCTTATCCAAAACATCAAATTTGCTAGACTCCTTGATCACTATGAAGTGGCATGATTATATAAAATGATAAAAAATTTCCCAGATAACATCACAAACTCCCTGAATCAGGGTAAAACTATAATCAAATCCATTGACATATCATCCAATTTCCTCTTTGGAATATCAAAAGGCTACAAATAACCACTAGGAAAACGATTATTGACATTCACCTACTAGGAAAACAAACAGTTCATTACAAACTACTCTATCAACAATTTGTTCCTAGGCCACTGAAATTTCATCCTCAAACCATTGTACATTTTGGATACTCCTGGGTGTTCTGCGAATGTGAGCTATGAAAATCACTAAGGACTCCCTCATGCATTAATATCAGAAGAAACCTCCCATTCAACAACATATCATTCTAACCATCCATCTGAAGCACCACTATGGGTAACATGATCATGCATCACCTTTTCCTATCAGTGGCCCCACTGAGACTCATCCACCTACCACATTATATAATGCTGAACTATTATCTGAAACAAAAAACATTATGATATTCCACTCATATATCTAAGTACAAGGATTATAGCTCTTCCATTCCTTTCTAAACATCGCCTGAATCCTAAATAATATTATTAAATGAATTTATAATAAAAAAATTGGCCAAAAAATTCATTTTTCCATAGGTGTATGAGATCTCAAAATTGTAATTCTCAAGAAACTCCATCCATCTCCACTATCACATATTCAGATCATATTGGGAAAATGTATATGTCATGTTCTTGTGATTTGTTAATACCATAAAGAAATATCAAATAAGGTAATAATGCCACAATATTAGTAAAACAAAACCTCTAATAGCTACAATTAATGGGTGGAATAGTTATTATTGTTTAAGTGAAACTTCCTAGACCCATATTAGATCACTTACCTACGTTGCATCAACATGCATCCTAAGCCCAGAAAAGGGGAGAATCATAAAACACCTCAAAAAACACACCCTACCAAGGAAAATGACCAAATTGTCTTTTAATAAAATGATAAATTGTTGAAACTGATCATTCCAAAAAATGTCCTAGTAATTTATAGTCATATTTTTGAATGGGGATGCAAATAAATAGAAATCATGCAAAAACCTATGATAATAGCTTGTACGACCATGTAATCTTTATAAATATACCACATTCTTGAATGATGACAAATAAAAATGTCCCTCTACCTTAGATGAGTCTTTGGAAACACCCTACTGATACCTCAAATGCTTAAGGATAAACACCTCCCATGTCCAAAACTTACACATGGAAAACTTTCCATCGATCTAGTGGCATCAAAGAACCTGAAAGACAACTCTGAGATGAACTGAGTAATTCTCCAATGACGATGAGTAGATTAATATTTCATTAATGAGAATGACTACTAACTATTATATGAATTATTGGAACCCAGAGTTCATGAGTCCCATGAATACAACTAGTAAATTCATGAAACTGAACAACATGACTATAGAATTAACTTCAAAATACCAATATTTGAATATAGTGCTAGGGATATCATCCTACCTCACCCACAATTGGTGATTCCATGACCAAATATTGATATTTGAAAAAAAACTCACCCCTCCCATTTGGTCTAAAAGATCATATTTCCTCATAATAGGTTAATGATTCTTGATCATAAGAGGATTCAGTCTCTGATAGTCTATAAAAATCCTTAGAATACCATCAACCTTCTTGGTGAATAACATTGGAGCAGCCCATAATGACTCACTAGGCTAGATGAAATCCCTCGTCATCAGATCATCCACTTGTAACCTCAACTCATTAACTCTAAGGGTGACATCCAATTAGGAGTCCTTGAA
This sequence comes from Viscum album, assembly GCA_963277665.1. Lineage (NCBI taxonomy): Eukaryota > Viridiplantae > Streptophyta > Magnoliopsida > Santalales > Viscaceae > Viscum > Viscum album. The sequence continues at coordinate 677,633,733 of OY728133.1, read as the reverse complement.
ATTAGAAATTCACCCGAATATAAATCCATCTCAAAATCGATGTACCATTAAGTGGGTGAGGCCACAAAATTCTATTAAAAAATATCCAAAGAACTCACCAAAAACCTCAGGAACCTCTACTTCCCTAGTGCTCACTAATGTCACACACAACTTAATCATAAAGGAAAGAATAATATCCACACTTCTAATACCCTCTTGAAAACTCTGCTCCCCATTTAAAAAAACACATTGGCTATTTAAATCCTAGAACTTGACTCTCCATTAGAAGTATTTAATAACATTCCACATGAAATATAACTATTCTATGCTAAGGATGATATTTTATGGTTGTATTTAAAGAAATAAAATATCCTTATGGGGTGGATGAGAACTCATCATCAATATGTGCCCCCAAAATACATCAAATAAGATGGTTTGGCCTCTGAATGGAGTAGATAACACTAGGGGAACTAGAAGAATATGTAAGTTAAGAATGAAGTCATGGACTAGAGTGGGTGAAACAAAGGATTTATGATATTCCAAATCAAAAAAAGAATAATAGAGTAGATAACTAGATGAGAATGCCTCAAATTATTTATGGCCCCTCTTATACTGCTTTCTCTACTGCATACAACTAAACATGCCTAGATCCTCTTCCTCTATATTGATGAAAACCTCCATGAAAATAAATAGGCCGAAGTCCTTGAAAAAAAAAATATCCTAAGGTTGGACTCTACTTACTGCATATCCCCTCAACAGAGCAGAATCCTAGTGACCTTGGTGTTGAAATGACATCACTGGAAATTGTAGTTGAGGATAGTGTTGAACCTAACAAACTCCAAAAAATTATTCTCAAAGAACAACTGGTAACTAGTTCAGACACTAGAAGTAAACCCAGAAAACAAAACATGGTAGTCCCAATCCCCTAGGAAAATCAAAAAAATTACTAACCCTATAATTTCACAAAGTAAACTACTAAGATCAAATCTCTGATGGTCAAAACCTCTAAGGCCCTAATAATGGAGACCTACCACTAACAACTATACTCTTCATGGAAAGTTATTGATTCTAGTATCATGGTAAATATCTAGATGAGTGCATCCACTCGATCACCTATACCTTCTTATGAATTTCTAGATATGTAGGAAACATAAAATGAGTAACTGTATATTGGATATAAGTACATAGCATCTCTTCAAGTCATCTCTTAGAAGACTCCTCATGTAGAAAAATATTCAGAAAAAATAGAAGGTTCCTGATATTAACTCCCAAATCCAAGACTAACATATTCCCCCACTGAATAGAAATAAGATATTTCCTTTTCATTGCCTTCATGGTTGATAAAAGGAAATATACCTAGAACTTTTTTTATAGTTGACCCACAAAACATCTGCCTCTTTCTGCAAAACCAGATACAATTTCCACCACTGACACATAGATCCCTACATCTGACTAATTATCAAGGGGGCCTAGAATCACATTGGGGTTGGGATCAATTTTAATGTGATCTTGGGATCCTACAACATTCTCACTATCACCACATTCAAAACAATGGCTCATAGTTCCCCAAAGACTTCCACTGAAAAGTTATCAATGGACTCTTGCAAGACTCATCCTTCTTTTCCAGATCAACCCTATTTTGAACAATTATATTATCTTGTTGAACCTCAAATACCTAATCTTTATGCGGACAACATCCCAGAGCCATAAATGAAAGGAAAACAATAATTTCCTAAGACTAGTAATATAGAATTTTATTTAGATTCATTTTAAGTCACTTTATTAATTTTAACCTTCCCTAAACAACTCAAAACAAATAAGAACAAAAGTCATAATGATGTATGTACCTATCCTAGGCCTCTACCCTGAAAACTTTTCCACATCTCTAAGTAATTTAGTAAGCACAAATTCATGCACTGGATTATCGGGAGCCCTGAAATATAATGTAAGCCTATGTCATGCACCAAGGTTAACTGGCATTAGTTCCATACCAACATATATAATCATAAATATTCCTAACTTAAAACTACATCTTATATCATAACCTACATCTAATACCATGCTCTCATGACCACCTCCCGTTAAAGAAACCACAATGAGTGGATAGAGGTAATGACCCCTCGAGTCCCACCACTAGTAGGTGCCGAGTTGATGACTAGCACTAAGGGTCTAAAAATATTATAATGGGGAGGAATTAACCTCTATAATATAAACAATATCAAGAGATAATATTAATTAACCAAATTAATCTCTATAAAATAGTGTAAAAGGGAATAAAAAACTATCCCAAAATGCATGAAAAATTAAAATTGATACAAATAAAAGAATCCAAAAAAAATCCCAAAATTAAAGACTAAGTATTAGCATAGAATCTATCCAATAGTTCGAGCGAGTAATTTATAACAAAGTCCTAGTAGCCCTACTAGAAACCTAAAAATTAGTTTATACACATAGGGTGAGAATAGAAGTATCCTCAGTAGGATAACCAATGTATTTCATGAACATGTAAAATAAGTATACTAATATACCTATGAGGAAATAGAAGTACCAAAAAGCACTCAAATATGTAAATTATCCAAACCCATCCTCACCACGGAACACTAACTAAATAATGTATCCAAATATAATAACATAATAAGAAACATATTGATAAAGGGTACCTCAAACCACTTTCCCACTAATTTGACTCTATTACACCCCAACATCATATGTCCTAGAGATCCCATATATTTTTTATAACATATATCACCTCCCCACATCACTGTCACATCACATCATGCCCACAGACACATGTTCTATCACCCCACAAGATGATCACATCTCCTCTCACCCAAAAAAAAATTGATTGTCGTATAAAAACCACTTCCATAACCATATTAGTAGGGTATTGTGAACAAGAAGGACATAAACTTCCAGACCTCCTCCTACCATAAAAAACACACTCCATAATCCACCCACATCATAGTTATATCACATCTCACCCAAATACACCTGATCCATCACATAGTGCACTAGCAGACCTTCGACCGTCACTGCCTATAAATATCAACATTCCTCGAAGAGAGAGTGGGAAAGAGTAGGTATCCATTCATCCATGATCATCAATGGGATGTTGGGAAAGAACACCCTCATGTGAATATATATGTGTTAGAAAATAGTGCTCGATATTAATGGGGTTCATATAGAAATAATAAGGAATATACAAGTATATACACATAGCCACACACAAACCCTACATATGGGTTCACAAAATACACTAACCAACTCAAAAAATCACCACTTTCACTACCACTAATAAATTCATAAAACAACATAAACCACAATACACATATCACATTTCCAATAAATTCCATCATCTAAACATTTGTTTCATTATTTATCAATATCCACATTTAACTACATAACCCATTATTTATTTGTACCTTAATCATTTCCATCCCACTAGAGAAACCAACCTAATCAATCTAAAATAGTATTAATAAGTCATTCTATCACTACCCAGGAATCTCACACAACTCAACCATTCTCACAAACATCTCATCATTCCCATCGAACCATCTCCTTACCTCTCCAAAATCATGACCAAACAAACCATCACCTCACTACCCCACAAGAGTGACCAAACAATCCATCATCTCACTGCCCCACAATCATGTCCAAACGAACCACACGTCACCCCACACCACATCGCAACAACACATTTCCACCCTACAACATGATCACCCATCATAACACATCAAAGAACATTTTATAGATTTAACAAAGTTTATTTTATCACATTTAAATTTATATTAGGGGTGTTATCGAACAAGAAATAAATCCAGGGGTAACCATTTTCTTAACCAAATAATTGCGGTTATCTAATTTACATTTTAGGGTGATATAAAAAAACCACATGATAAGTGCTCCAAAAAACATATCAAACTAGTGAAAAGAAATCCCTAAAGGGTAAAACTTTTAAGAGAGTCATTAATACCATACAATCACAATATCATAATAATATCAAAGCTATAATAACTTGTGATACATTCCCAATTCCCTCTTCAATTTCAATTTTACAATTATTTATCTTGAATTAGACCAATAAAACCCTCCACCATAGATAAATATGAGAAAACCCCTCCCGCATGATTCAAAATATGATAAATGAAGAAAAACCTAACCCAAAATATCTTTTAGATATGACTTTTTACCATAGGGTAGATTAAAAAGAAAAAAGAAACCTCATGAACACAAAAAACCCACGAATCAACCTTCACCACACCCGAGGATCATCAAAAAACAGAGTGACTCACACCCTAGACCAAAACTGTACCACCACATCATATCCCTGGGATAATCATAGAATAAAAGAAAACAAGAATAAGAGAAGGTCTTATGACCAATTTCCAAGGAATCCACTAGAATAATCAAATCAAGGAGAGTGAAGGAGGGATGACAGATTATCCGAAATCACCTTGGGTTCACCTATAAAATACGGGATGAGGGATATAGTCGAATAAAAAATATTTTGATGTAAAAAAGTATTTAAGACTGGGATCCTTTGGATTTAACATCATGTATTCCTTTCATGATAAGAATTTAATGGGTTTTCATTTTCCACTAAAAATTATACCACCTAGGCTTATATTTAATACACGTTATGAATTCATTTCCCGACATTATTCATCTTCATAGATTACACTTTATTTTATATACAAGGAATTAATATAGTAGGCTACACAGTCTATGAGACATAAATTTAGGATGTGGACATTGTTCATGTCAGGAGCCACCAACTACAACATTCCTACATCTCCATCCCCTGAGGAACCCTTTAGGATTTCCTCTAAAGCACCCCCAATACACTTCAACCACCAAAACTGGAAAAGTAATGGGTGGGTATTAATTAGGATGTTATAAAAAAATTTTGAAAGAAATGTTATGTTGATAATCATAGAAGATACCAAGATTTCAAGGCTAGAGGTAAAATTTTCCAATTTATATCTACTTGGAAGATATTCAAGAGTTTTGATAAGAGGGGAATCCTAAGTCCTTGGTATATTTCCCCCATTTAGATTCGTGATCGCATAAGATTTGTGACATATATAGTGACATTCCCACCAAAAATATTTCAATTACATGAAATTTTCTACATATACCTATTGAGGAAGTACTTTCTAGATCCCTTACATGTAATAAATTTAGAGGTGGTACAACCATAGAATAATCTTTTTATGAGGAGATGATAGTGAAAATATTAGACTATATATAAATATTTCCATGAAACAAGAATACTCCCCACATCAATGTTTTTTTGGAACTATAAATTTTAAGAAGGAATGTGAAAACCAGAGGAAGTTTTGAATCAAAATCACTCTCATTTTGTTCACCTTAGTTTTTGAAACAAAATTTCAAGGGTGAAATTTATTAACATGGGAAGAATTTAATGAACTAAAAATATTTACGTATAATTTTCCTTTTATATTTTTATGTGTGGTATATTTAGAAATATAGTATAGTATAAAACATATATGTTGAAACATTTTTTCATATATCAAAAAAATTACATTTAATTAATAATTAAAACCAATAAAATGCACATTATTATAATGGGAAAATAAATAGAAAAAATAAATAATCTTAAATAGGTAATTTTGGATCATATTAATCTCCCAGTTTTATCACACCCACTAAGAACACTATAAAAATGAAGCAAAAGTTAATAAGGTAATATTAATTTTGAAAATTAAGAATATATATCCTTTATAGAAATTGAATTAATATATGGATAAATAAAATACGTAGTATTTATATAAATTAGAAAACCATTATGGGTGTTTGGACTTATGATCATTGGGAATTATTACCATTGGAAATTTAACTGTTATAATGTGACTATTAGAATCAGTTTATATTATGGATAATTAATAATAAAAGTTGATGAAGAAGGGAGAAACAATGGAATTAACTATTGGAACCATTATTTATGAATATCCTTTATCATATATTGGGAGAGAGGTAACATCACTAGGGTTTACAATTGACCAAGATCAAGAAGGGCTTCAATAATTGAGGATCAGGAGAAACTGCATATGAAAAAAGTTCAAGTTAATAGAGATCACCACTAGATCAATGCTAATAGATCTGCCACATGAAAGTATAACCATCACACTCTTTACGCTTATAGCATATACCGATGTAACAAATGGATTATGTATCAAGACCTTATAATTATAAAGGCATAATTTTCTTTTTATAAATAAAATTGAAGTTTCAACAATCTAATTTTCATTATTATTTTTTAAAATACACAAAAATATAATATGAATATGATAAATATATTTTTGGAATTAAAGAAAAATTAATGTTATTTAAAAAAATATATAATTTCAAATATAATTCACTGTAATGAATAATTATGTAATTTTAAATAAAATTTATTTTCATGAAATATTCTTATAAAACAAATTTTATTTAAAATAATTATAATTTAATTTTTAATATCCCAAGTAATTTATATAAGGTATAGAAAGTTGATTTTCCACAAAAAATATTATTTTTAACTAAATATGGTTTTTATTTAAAAGTTAATGTTCTCATATTTAGAAAACAATTTTAATAAAATAAATATCATTGTTTCAATTAGCATTTAAAAATGATTAAATGGTGAATTTTTCATTATTTTCGAAGACAATCATTTTTTTGTGTGCAAAATTCACACATGGTATAAACATACAGTAATAATTAATATCATAATAAAATAAAAGTGACGTAATAATTTCTATTAATGTTTTTTGTAGGTTGTAAATAGTTTTTCATGAGTAAAATAAGTCATTTTAAAGTGATATTATTTTTTTCCAAATCCTATAAAGAAACTTCGAAATCCTAAAGGACATTTTAGGATTTTAAAAATAGTTCTTTATGAACATAAATCACTTCCACATGAAGAATGACATTATTGTTTAAATAATAAAGTTTTTACAATGAATCCTATATACTTTAGGTTTTGATAATGTCATGTACCCATTATTTATTACTGATTTTTAAGTGTGTTTATCAGGTTTTATCTTTATTTAAGTCTCCTTACTATTAAAATCATTAAGTCTACAAATCTATATGCTTTTTGATAAAAATTTCCTACGTTTTGAAAATCATTTATATGGGCATATATAGATATATAGATAAATGTATATGTTGATTATTTTTCTAGATCAATCACCTTTGTGAAGGATTCACCCACATGAAATGGCTACATCAAGAAAACGACTATGTGGAAGTCACATATGTTGGAAAATAGAATATGTGTACAATCAGTTACATAGAACAATCAAATACATGGAGTAATTAACTATTTTATTTTGATATATTGTAAAATAATCTTTGTGGATAAAAATAGACACATAATTGTTTCTATTATGCCAAAATTGGCTATCTGATCAATGAGCATATGTGAATAAAGTCGACTATGTGAAGAAGTTATAAAACAATTATGATATTTTATTAGATTAGAAATGTGAATAATGTATGCATCGATTAATTTTTCCACATGAATTAAAATTTATATAATTCATCTACGCGGTGATCTGCAATTAGCTACATCAATCTACAAACTGGTATTTATTACCATTGGTGTTATTTCAGTGAGTTTTATTGCTTTGAAAAATTAATTAATTAATATATTAGGTCTTATAGTTAAAAAATATTTTAATAAGAATAATTTTCTAAACAAAGTAAAAGTATAGTTTAATTAATTGTACTATTTCAATGAAATTTCTAAGAAAAGGATGTGTGGAATTTAAAATAACAGCCTGATTTTAAAATATTTTTTTCTATATAACAAAAAGTAATTTTTTTCATGAATATTATAAGAAACCAATAGATATATCAGGTGTGAATAATAATTTTATTTTTTGAAAATTTAAGAACATTCTCTATCATCTAAGAACATACTGTCTAAGCTCTGGTGCATTTTAATTTTTTACTCAAAAAGAGGATAAAGATTTCAGATACATAAATTTTCTAAGAAGATCATCATGTTGTTGAAATAGAAGACTCACCTCATTAAAATTCATCCTCTTATAATATACCTCGGATATTTATTCTATTATATTAGTTTTATTTTACAACTGTGAGGTCTATCTATAAAAATTATTTTTATTCTTTATTTTTTTGTAAAGTTTCCTGGTGAAATAACCTTGAAGGATGTATTTTGTGAAACCTTTCTAGAGTCTTATTGAAATATATTTATGTTGTACCAAGTGTTGAATTACTACACTTAGTCATCCAGTCTCTAGAAAAAGTACTAGTAGTCACCAAAAAATTGACTTATCTAGTGGAAATCATCAAAACTGTAGAGAAGAGTGTTGGTGGAGTGGACTAGGGAATTTAATTCCAAAAACAACTATAAATCTATTTGTATGATATCTTTTCATTGTGATTTTATTTCCACCACTATTTATTTTAAGGAAAAAATAAGAAGTTAGTTATATCTCTAAAGTGGATGGATTTAAAAGTTTATTTTTTAAAAAAAAATCAATCCATGCCCTCTCGAGTCTTAGTATATTCCCCTACACAAAAACTTTGTATCATAGAAAGTGAATTTTTAGTTCTCAGCTTTCAATGGTTGAAGTATAAAGATCATCCTCAAAATGGATGTTGTGACTGAAATAAGAGAAGTCATGTCAGTGGTTAGAGCTCCCTATTTTAATGGTGATATTTATGGTTGTCTAAATGCACTGATGATCATCTATCTAAAGAACCTTGTTCTAAAGGAAAATCTTAAATATGTAAATCAATGTGTAATTCAAAGAACACAACCTAAAACATGGGATTCTAATACCAAATTAGGTACAATTTAAACCCCAAATAAATGAATGATATTATTTATGGACATGTTATAAAAGATTTTAATCTTGTATCATAACATCAACAAACTCATGAATTATGGACTATTATAGTATTTTCTTATGATGAGATAGAAAAAGTGTGACATATCAGAAATATTACCACTAAGATTAAGTTTGATACTATCAGAATGATGGAATGTGAATGATTCACATAGTAGAATAGAATACTCATTTTGGTAAAAAATAATACTTATTCTTTAGAAACACCCATTACAAAACTAGATAACGATTTTAAAATTCTAGGAAAAATACCACCTAGATTAAGTGGAATCTCAAATGCTATTAGGAAATCTTTATAGGTCTATAATTTTAAAATAAACAATATGATTATAACTATAATTATTTATAAATATTAGATGGAAGATAAATATAAAGAGAAAAGATTAGTTATGATGGATAATTATTCTTTAAAAGCTTAAACATAGGAACCTGACAAGAATATCAAAGGTAAACAAATGGTTAAGTCATCAGATGATGACACATTAAATAGTTCTACTTCAGACAGTGAGATTTCACACATTTCTTGAAAGATAAAAATATTATAAAACAAGAGAATATGTTTCAATAAACCCTTAAAACTATTCCAGTAACTTTATAAAACTATAAATAGTTGATATTATTTGACTGTAAGAAGATAAGACACATTAGACCAAAGTTTCCACACCTAAATGACACAAAAAATTCAGACAAAAATATTTTAAAAAAGTCGTATACAAGAAAAAATAAAATAATTCTATGAAAGGTATATGGAGTGATTTAATGGATTATAGTGAGGTCTCATATTATGAATTATAATCTAAAAATGACAATCAAAATTATAACATGTTATTTATAGAATACTATGATAAGGTACATCCTTGTTATAATTTAAAGCATGAATCTGAATTTGAAAATGAAAATTTCTCTTATGAGGAATTTAATGAGTATTGTACCATGTTGCAAACTGAATATGAATCCTTGAAAAAAATAATAAAACTATTAAAACATTCCTACTATATAGTTTTAAACTAAAAATAGGAATTGAATTAAAAAAATTGGGATTTTAAAACCCAGGTGGGAAATTATTCAACATCTTGTAATGAACATGATAACAAATTGATTTTTTTAAAAAAAGTTAATTTATTTAAAGATGCTTCAAGTGTTTTCACAAAAGGTAAAAATTACTTGAATAAAATTATTCAAAATAATAAATTTCCTAAAAACAAGTTTTTATTGGAAGTCAATGTTAAAATACAGTTTATTATAAAAAATAGTTGGTGCCTATTTCTATAAACAAAAAACCTCCATAAAATAACTTTTTTTACTATAAAATATTTGGGAACTATGATAACATTTATAGTTTAAAAAATCCTAAATTTTATGGGGTTTATAATACTATTATTTTGTTTTTGTTTCAAAATTAATTTCTGAATTTTCTGGGTAACAAAACATATTTGGGTTCATAAATTTATAGTTACTAACATTAATGGACACAAGATAACATGGGTACCAAAGTAATTTCTTGTTTGATTTGTCTTTTTGGGGAAAATTTCCAAAATCGTCATTGATAAATAGTACCTGGAAATTTGATTTTCATGGAATATAAGTAGATATTTTTCCAATTTCCACTTCTGATCAAAAATTGATGGGGGATATATTAATTTTGGTGAAAATGATAAAGAAAAAAGTATGGGAGTTTGATCTATTGGATATCAGATCTCAATGCTCATCAAAAAAGTTATTTTTTGGAAGGATTAAAGCATAATATAATAAGTTTTTTCATAGATTTGTGATGAGGGTTATTTTTTTGATTTGTAAAATAATTCATGTTCAATTTTCAAAGAAAAAAATCTTAAATTTAAGGAACTTAGAATAGAGAATGTCTATTATCTAGATCTTAATTCTTTGAGTAGAAAAAGGGAACTATTTAAATGTTGAAACAAATGAATATTAAATTTAGAATAAAATTTTACGAAATTATAATTTTAATAATTTGGAAAAATTTTCTAAAAGGAAATTAAATTTTAAATTTTCTCTACATAAATTTAATAAAAAGAAACATTGTGATGCAAAAAAAATGGTTAAGTTAATTAAGTCATATTTTAAAACAACTAAATAGGTTTTTTCATTTAGAACCCTATAACTTGTTAATATGGATTTTTTGGGACATCTAGAACTATGATCCTAAGTGGGAAATTTTCTATTTATGTGATAGTAGATGATTTTTATTTATTTTCTTATGTTTCATTTTTAATTGTTAAAAGTGAATCCAGTTCAATTTTTATATGTTTTTTTCAAACTGGTTCAGAAAGAGAAAGGTGGAAAAATAATTTCTTTAAGAAGTGACCATGGAATGGAATTTGAAAACCATGAGTTCATTCAGATTATTCAAAACATTGTATAAAAAATACTTTCCCCGCAAGGAAAAGACTACAGAATTGTGTTATTGAAAGGAGGAATCGAACTTTGTTAGAAATTACTAGAAAAATGTTATGTGAATATAACCCACAAAATAATTTTTGGGCTGTAGTTGTGAATATAAAATTTTATATCAAAAATGACGTTCTAATTAGATATATTTTGAAGAAAAAACCCTATGAGCTGTAGAATAAAGGAAATCCAAAAGTTGGATACTTAAAAGTGTTTAAATGAACACTTTATATTCTATAATCCAAGGAAAATATTGGAATATTTTATTCCAAGGATTATGAATGAATCTTTCCTCGATATTCCACTAATTTCAAGGAATATGGAGTTTTCAAAAAAAGGTCCATGATTATTAAAGAATTAAAAAATGTTAAATTCGATGAAACTGGTCATTTTGATCATATAATGAATCAAATTGATGAGATATATGTTGAAATGAAAACCTATCATTGAAAATAAAATGGATGATTATTTGGGAATTGATTTTCTAGAACCAAATATTGAAAGGATAAATACCGTTGAACTAGAAAGTGTGTTTCCTAGAAATCCTAGAACCCTTAAGAACCACTCCTTATAAATTGTTATAGGAATTTTATATGAAGGTTTTAGGAATTGGACTTTAAGAAATAGTGTATAATTTTATACCTTTTCTTCTCAACTAAAATGTGAATATGTAATGGAATCCTTAGTGGGTGATATTTGTGTTTTGGAAATATAAGAATAATAAAACTAATTCAAGTGGAATGAGGGATTTGAATTAGTTAATAATCCTTTTTATTGTACTATCATAGGAAAAATGGTTTTTAGGAATAAACTGGATGATCATGGTGAAATCACTAGGAATAAGGCTAGATTAGTTTATAAAGGGTATAACCAATAAGAAAGTATATATCATGAGTATACATTTGTAACGGTAGTTAGATTAGATTCCATTATAATTCACTTATCTTATGCATCACATAAGAATTCTTAATTGTATTAGATGGGTGTAAAATATATATTTTAAATGGTTTTCTTTTGAAGGATATTTATGTTGAAGAACCTCCTGGTTTTAAAAATCCTCCTTCTGAAAATTTAGTTACAAACAAACCAATGCTCTTTATAGTCTTAAACAATCAATGGGATCTTGGTTTGTATATTTATCTCATTTTATTTTATAATATGGCTTTTAAGTGGTAGTGTAAGATCTTACTCTATTTTATAAACCATCACATTCAAATATTTTTTTTATTTTAGATATATGTTGATGATTTGCTTTTAGTTATATAAATAAAAAAATTGTGTAATATTTTTTAAAACCCATGAAATAAAATCTAAGATTAGAATGTGGGTGATTTAAATTATTTCCTAGGTTTTCAAATTTATCAAAAAGACTTCGGGAATGTGATAAATCAAAAAAATATACCAACATGACTTACTTAAAATATTTGGATATGAAAGTGTTAAATTACATACAACACCTATGAATTCGAATAAAAAGTTAGACTTGGATAAATATAAGAAACTATTTGAGAAAAATATATAGAGATGAATAATTTGGAGTCTATTTTATAAGACTGCTAATTGAACTGAAATTATTATTACTGTATCCTAATGTGCTATATTTCAAGAAAATACAAATGTGAAACATTTAAAAACAACTGAACGAATTTTAAGATATTTAAAAGGAAAAATATCTATTTAATTTATGATTATAAAAGTTTATGATTTTAAAAGGAATTTATATTTGGATATAGAATTTTGGGTCTTTAGATTAGATATGAAGAGTAAATCAAGATGTTTCCATTTTCTCGGTAAATCATTGGTATCTTAGTCTTCTAGGAACAACACTATGTCGCATCATGCACTGTTGATGTAAATACATTGCTATTGGTAGTTTTTGGGAACAAGTATTATACATAACACACCTTGGTGATTTTTTGGATTCAATTATATTCAAGTATCAACCAAATTTGATAAAAATGGTGCTATAAATATTTCAAATAATCCAATATATCATTCGTGAATAAATGATATAGATTTTTAGAATCATTTCATGAGATATCACACTCAAAACAAATACATTACTCTTGAGTTTATCTCCATTGAGAATCAGTTAACAAATAATTTTACTAAGAAACTTTTTTTTGATCAATTTGAATTTATTAAAATAGAATTGGGTTTATTTGAATTTAAATGAGTATAATTCATATTATTTTCGGAAATATTTACTTTTATAAATATTTTATTAATTTTTTATTTTAATTAATTACTGAAATTAAATTATATTTAATTAATTAAATATTTTTGTTTTAGAGAATAATATTATTTTTTAGTTTTAATATTATTTTGTTTTTAGATATAATTGAAACAATCTCCAAATTGAGTCCATTAGATTTTTTCATAATCATGTGCATAACATAAATTTTATTATGTCCCACTACCGTTTATACGTTTTTCATAAATTTCATCCTTCTAAATCCAAATATTGACCCTTAAACTCTCAGCCATTTCTCAAACTCCAACCAACCTATCTTCCATGAGAAATTCTAGGTGTGGTGATGATGGATGCTCTAGTTCATCTGAGAAAGAAAATGTAAGAAGTTCATGGAATATGGTTCTTTCTAGAATGTCCATAGATACGTCTTGGATAAAGACTAACATGATGCTTCCAAAGAATGTTCTCTAGTTTTAGGGTTCAAATATATTTTTTATGTAAATAAGTTAGGATTTATTTTTGGGGAATAGATAAATTATTTCATGAGGAACCCTGAGTTTTTTTCAACCTAAGAGAGGATATTGTTTAATATAGTATAAATGGGAAGTATGTGATGGTTTCATTAGTGGATTTCACCAAATTTCTTCATTTGACCCATGTGGGGTAGTTCAACTTTATCCAGAAATTTGTTTCCCCTAGTATAATAGGACCAACATGCTGGTATTGGAGTTCGCAGAGGAAGATAGCGGGCTTGGGATTTAAATTTTTTTATAATTGAAGTGATGAAACTATGTCGTCTCTGGAGATATGAGCACCAAGAGAGGTCTGAGGTCCAGTGTTAATATTTCAAAGCGTAAAAATTAAACAAGTATTGTTACCAAGTTAGAATAGACGTGCATTTTTCTGTAACTCATTGATTGTGACCATTTCACAAATGATCCAATTCCAAAACCATCTATATCATACACACATGCTTTATGAGTATGGACATATTCTAATCCTAAAATATATATTGTTAGCACAGAGAATCAACTATTTCATGGACATAATGATGATCATCTCAATCCCATTCCATTGATCCATGAAGGCATTCTTGGATCATTTTCTCAAATGGATCCTTTATCTTTATAGTATATGAGAGGAGAGAGATTATCTAAATTCCAAATGATGAATAGTCTATGGAACAAGCTTATTCTTTTTTATATAGTTGAAGTCTAAATTACTTGGTAAGGGATCTGCAGCCCTTGTATATCCATCGTGTACTAAATATATAAAAAATGACACGTTATGATGAACTAACTACCTCATGAATGTCTTTTATATTTTATCACTTACTTGTAATATATTATTTGATAAACCTGAGTTGACTCATAATTTATTCTAATATTAAAAGAAACTTGAATATTAAAAAAATATTCAATTATAATATTATTTACTCTATTACCTAAATAACTCTTGAATAATTTTAATAAATATATTGAACCCAATTATTCTACATTTGAATAATAATGAATATATTTATTTATCAGTGATCATTAAAACTTTTACCACTCTCAAACCCCATGGTAGGGAGCACCATGTCCTATATACCTATTCATCAGAATAGGGAAGATTCTAGAATACACTATTATGTATGATCCTCTAGGACCTTATCTCTATAGTAGTGAACACTATTATTAGATCAAGATAAGAGTTTAGAAAACCATCAATACCCCTTAAGAGATAAGGAAATTTCATTACAATGATAACCTTTACTACAAACATAAAATATGTAATATATTATCTTTGTCTCATGATATCTCATAAAGAAGGTTGAAAATATTATGTTATCATCCCTTATTGGTTTATTATTTATTGATTTAACTAGACAGACATACCTTTAACTACCACATCAAAGGATTTATGATGATACTACCATATTGAACAATGAGGCCCCATATATCACTTCCTCAACTCTAAAGAGACACATTCTATATTTACCTTTAAACTAATTACATACCACCAAAGAAACACTGAACATAAGTCACCTCAAAATGAATTTAAGGACAAGGTTTTTTTACTTACATCAAAGTACGTGATAAAATATTACACATTAATAATGATCTTAATTCATGTAATCAATACACATGTTTGTAGATAAGAACTACCAATGGCTCCTAAAACATGTTCTATTCATATTGGCGAGTCTTTCCTCATGATATCACCTACTATAAATCTCCATGTGTAAAGTTCATGAGAATATGACTCAATTCTTATGATCCCCCAACACATATTTTCCAGAAATCAACTGTTTCTAGTCAATTTGATGTATCTACGTCAAAGGAATTTTTTTTAATATTAATTTCATAGTATCTCATGGTTCTCATTATTTCCTAAGAACTATTATGAAATTTTTATATTGAAAAACATCTATGGACATTACCATTAAAATATTGGAAACTAAAATATTGACATGATTGTATTAAGTACAAATCATTTTTATTCCACTGTATACATGAAATGGTAATAAAAAAGTAATGTTTAGTTTGGTTAGGGATCCCACTTCTATAACACTCCCACATGCACTTGAAAAAACATTCTAACTATCCTCGTCAGTTCTCACATGATCTGATCATGTTTTTTTATGTGTTATAGATTTAGTAATGGGGCTTTCCACATCTCAACGGCATGTCTATTCTACTATCTATGAATTTACAAATTTTATTAAGACTTCTCAAGAGATGATATCCATATGTTTATCCCATTTTTATGTTGTCTAATTTTGACATCGTGGCTTCTACTAGTAAAATAATTATCATAATGATAAAAATTTACATTCTAGGTGTGATTACAAGAACTGGAGAAGATATTTGTGTGTTATACACTACTTATTTATCATCCTGAGAAGCCACATTACACTCATTATTTGTAAATATGGATAACACTAACTTGAATGGGATTATCTTGTTTATTAACTCAACATAACTATGATATTATATCATGTTGATTTATAGTAAAACTAGTCTGTATCCCCTTATAACTAGTATCCTTTCCTTTATACATGGAAGGTATATATCCTTTATATATCCCCAAGTGAAATTGGATTGTTCAGAATATTTTCTGTGTAGTTATCTTGGACATTACTAATATTTTCCTACCATAATGTAAATGTTAGAAATAACATTAATTGTAAATATCATAGAATATGTGGCTGATCCATTGAATAAGTATATATAATTCTACTTACCTAATTAATATCCTTTAATTCTTATTCTTGTCTACTTATATGGATTTACTGCATGTGAAAATGGTAAGAAATATCTCTCGAATTGTTTGAAATTTTATTTTTCAATACCTTTTTAGTATATATACAATTGATTAGCTCTAAGAAACTGTTAGATGTAACTCAGTAGATCCTGTTCCCTAGGG
This sequence comes from Viscum album, assembly GCA_963277665.1. Lineage (NCBI taxonomy): Eukaryota > Viridiplantae > Streptophyta > Magnoliopsida > Santalales > Viscaceae > Viscum > Viscum album. The sequence continues at coordinate 677,616,855 of OY728133.1, read as the reverse complement.
CTTAGGTTTATACATTATTTCAATCTCTCTTTGGTTACTTTCATATTTATATTCTTAACTAACTGGTTGAACAAAAACTATTTTACATATGTCATCAAACATATTTAAATTAGAAACATCTGTTCTCACACTAACCTCTTATAAAAATGGGTTTGAATCATTCCAAATGGGTATTCTGTGATCTTGTTTCTTACTTCAATCCTAAACTCTAGCTTTTTAAATCACCCCAATTCTTGTAATTCTATGATGTCACCTTGCCTTTTTGGTATTTTCTTATACATATATTCCATGATTTGTGGTATTGACATCCAATTCTTAATAAAATGATCAAAAAAGGAACCTATAGAAAGTATAATTCTAATGGATTTAGGAATAAAAACTTGGTATTACCCATCATGCCTTATTGGGGCCATAATTATACCACCCATTTATCATAATACATGAATACTTACGGCAATATCTAATAATAATATTCCCCTTCAGTTTGAAACATAGAATCCAATATTGAATTTTAATTGATCGTTTCAATCATAGATTATTTCCATTCACTACATACCTGTAGTATTTATCATTTTCAATGAATAATGTATCACTAGAAATGGTGAATATAAAAACACCACTACATTCCTATCGTTCCTACACAGTATGTTTCTATAGAACATTCCTTTTTTTCACATTATCTTACAGAACTTGTTCCTATGCCAACTATTTGTGCATATACGACATTAACTAGATCCAGCTCAATCTTGCTCCCACTATCACAAATAGAGATATGGAACCTTTTATAGAAATATATTCTATAACATGAGTATCTATGTTCTGTCATTGTTATTTAAGTTACATTTTTAGAAAACATTAGTATAACTAATTTAGATGAATAATGTGTTTCTCTTTATGCAAGTTTGTTTATATACAAAAAACTCTTTTCATATTCACACATGTTTTTATGAAATAATTAATTTCCATCATACTATAACTCATATGATATCTATTTTTCATGATAGTTGGTGTATGCTTAGGTGAGAACATATCAATTTGTGAATCATGGATAAAAAATAATGGAATTTTATATAATTCATCTTTGTTTTAACATTGTACTCTAGTTTCATATGACATGACTCTGATGTGTACACAGAAATATACATTTTTTTATTAGTCTATTATACATATTATTAATTAGTGTTAACAAGTAATAATCATCATTGATACTTCATATTAGAAACATATTTGATATGTGTATAAGGAAATGTTCTTTTAGGAATTTCTCCATGCTACATTATGTTGATTGATGAATGCTTCATCAAGATATTCTTATGCACACCAACCTGAAGAAACTCATATCTTATGAACATGCAAATATCACAATTCAATTTATATTAATTAATAACTCTTCATGAAATAATATTAGGTATTTTTACCACTATCTTACCCTTATAATAGTTCTCTCTCTCTCTAGATGAACTAATTCAAAAATCTTTGTGGTGTACCATTATTTATAAAGGTGTCTTTTTCCAAAAATATGTGAATTAGGATTCTGATATCACCTATAGTCTTTAAATCAAAAGAGCCTAAAACATATTGGGTATATCGTTTTAAAATAATTAGTTTTTCTTAAAAATGTATTATCTTTCCACAATTGGGTATATAAGTCTTAAATTTAATATTCATCATGTATTGTCTATGATTCATGTATCATTGAACTATTTCTTGATTATTAAACACCATAAACAACTTTTATTATAGAAACTAGAATAATGCACCCTTATATCCAAAGGAAACATGATATAATTTTTTTTTGTAATATTTAATAAAAGTTTAACTAAAATATTTCACATGGATAATAGAAATTGTATGATTCTCACCACTAACATAGAAACCAACCTTTATCTGCCTCTTGGAGAAAATAATTTACTTCTTGTAAAATTTCTATTAGTTACTTGGTTAATGTATTTAAATACACATAAAATAAATAAATACTATATTAAATACCCAATAAGTATGTTAAAAACATCACATAGAATGACGAATATACGTGAGTGATATGTTACTAATTTCTTATTTGATTTGGTTCACTACATTTAAAATTTTAATGATTTATTTTAGTAAATATGAAGAAAATAACATTCTTTATGATAAAAAACCTATTTTAATTAAAGGAAATTGTGAATATATATTTGGATTCAAACTTTCCATTTTCCTTTTCACCTTGTATTTCAACTTTTTCACCATAAGAATAAATTATTATAATTTCTTTAAGTTATTACTTACTTAGAGAACCATACCCAATATGTAATGAATCATTTTTATATATTATTTTTGTGTTGTAATATGAAATGAAAATAGTTAATATGGGTGAAAATGATGTAATAATGAATTTTATTGAAAGATCCCTATCCACATTTCATATTTACACCTCTCGGGAGTAATAATCACTCATTCCTATCTATCTTCTCTTTCTCCACACAATCTTCTCAAAGATGAGACAACATGAGAGATAATCTATGTCTCAAGGTAGTATCAACAAATGAAATCAGATGTTTATGATAAAATTATGAAGTAATAATTATATGTGTGATACATGAGTCTCCTATAATTATTTTTCTCAACCTCAATTTCTGAGGTGGCTCAATAGGTATTGGGGATACCAACACCTTGAATTTTAGATATCGTAGTACTTTATGCAAGAACCTATACTACTCTTGCAATTTTCTTGTTAGTTTAAATATGTTATTTATATAGTATCATCACTGTGTACTTGTGGTATTAGGTTCCTTTTTTTATAAAAAAATATCATATTAGTAATTTTATATTGATTACTAATTAAAAATTACTGATTAAATTAATTATTAAATGTATCCCACTATTTTATTGAAAAATAGAAACCCTCTACACTAGAATCATAATAATATATTTCTTGAGTATTTTAATTGAAATGGTCCTAGAAACCTTTCCTCATAGTCTACAAACTATGGCTATTCCAATACATGTAATGTTTATAGTAGGCCCTAGACCGGACAACCACATTAACTTGCAGCACCTTGATATGTTGAGTGAAGTCCCGTATTCTAAAATTATAAACATGGTTTACTTAAATATTTCATATAAAGTTAAAATAAGATTTATTTTTATACTTATTTACTGAAAAATGTTGTTAATTAAACTCATCACTCTCATAAGAACTCCCCAGTAGTAGGTTCCACCCTCAAATTTGGACGATGAGCACCTCGTACACGTGGTTTTGTTCAAAATTGATCAATGAAAAGTTTTAATGACTTAATATTTAATTAATGGATTTCTTATTTTCTATAAATGTAATCCATTTCTATTAAACATGTTCTTACTATGTTATTATTCTCACAACTGAAAATGACGTAATAAAAAATCATTCATCGTTTTATTATTCACTTTTTTTATTTATCATATTAGGTGTTTCTCATAGTCGTGAAAATTCATAAGATAATAAAAAATATGTAAATGATATAAAATTAACCAACTAGACCTTAAAATTTAGTATTGGTTGATCCATTTAAGCTTAATGGATCAACCATGACCTAGGGGAATCATACTAGAGTCGGGTATTAACTCATGATGCAGCTCGACCCTGGTCCAATTTGTTTTCACATATAGTAAACCTCCTCATCTTGGCCATGTCCACATCTTGTGTCGTCACCATGAAAATACAAAAATACTTGAATACAAGCGAGTAGATCTCTATAAGTGCAATGTACCTAGAGAAACACATATAGATGCAAAGGACCTTATACCTATTTACGAAAGAACAATGATTTCAAGACTATAATAAAACGATCTAAATATTAAAGACATCATACAAAATTGTAATAACTAATTAAAAAAACCATACTGGCACTTTTGATTCTCAAGATTTGTCTACTGGTAAAATTAAGGAGAAATAAAATTAAAATGAAAAACTTTTAAGTAGGATGGAATTGAAATAAATTAAATGACTTTTTTAAATTCAAATAATTTAATTCTATTCGGTACCTTGATTAATTAAACTTTTATTCCACAAATTAAATTAATTAATTTAATTTTATTCCATAAATTAAATTAATTTTTCAAATAAAAAAATCATTTTTTATCAATAAAATAATAAAATAATATTAGGTTATATTAATTATTTTCACAAGTCCCAGAATCCCAAAACGGTCCAATATGGGTCAAGAAAACCAAAGTAGGCATATTTTGGGCATAGATGATCCTGTAAAGGGTGAATTCTGGGCTATACCAAGATAGATTACCCTATTCAGGGTAGGACATACCCGCAGAGACCCATTGCGGGGCAGGTCAGGTTAAAAATGACACATGATCGGCCGATTGGGGGGCAGAGGAATCTCAAGATAGTGGGTTTACCATAGAATTGGGGGGGGGGGGGTCATGATGACAACATATAAGAGATTACATGATGTCTGCAGAGGCCTTGTTGGGAGGACCTACCATGGAAGGGTTGGTCATATCTCATCAGTGGAAGGGTATCAACGAGCATTGAGGTGGTTGGATGGACCAATCCTGGCTGGATGATGTGGGCCATATCCGCTAGAGGATCCTGTAAGTGGCTAATTTGGGATAGAACGAGCCACCTTAACTTGTTCCAGGTCGAACATACCAGCCAAGACCCATTGCGGTGTAGGCCAGGTAAAATAGGACACATGATTATTTGATTTGGGGGGGGGGGTAGAGGAATCTCTAGATAGAGGTTTTACCACACAATGTGGGGGGGGGGGGGGGGTTCATGACATCATCATCCAAGAGATCACACAATGTTTGTGGAGGTCTTTTTGGGAGGACCTACTATGGAGGGGTCGATCGTATCTCATCAGTGGGAGGGTAGTAGTAGGAGTTGAGGTGGTTGGATGGTTCAAGCCTGGCCGAATGATGTGGGACACATTAGCTGGAACATATAATAGTGATGAGACTGAACCTTGAGTAGTAGTAGGGACTATAGGGTCAGTTGGACCGATGGTCTTTGGAGAGACACATGGTAGTGATCTTCGTAAGGACACACAACGATGGACTTAGAGCAGTGATGCACCAATGAATATGGACGACCAAGGTCATCGGCAGATCATGGCAATCTGGGAGGTGGTGAAATTTGGGAGGGGATACATTGGGAGTTAGAACAAGTGGTAGAAACAAAGGTCAATATTTAAGGAAGGTGAAATGAAAATGCTCTCAGGAAAGATACGACCCACTTTCCTCTTTTTATAATTTTTTAAGAAAAATATTCCATGAGGAGATTATATTTGATTTTCTAAAATTTCTTAGTCCAATGCACATCCCCCAAACAAAAGAGTGCCTAATAATTATTTTATTACAATAGTTAGGGAAGGGTGATAAAATAAAAGAAAATACTTACACTACTAACAAGGAAGAACTCATCGAGACTCGAACCCAAGACCTTAACAAGACCCCGTAAGTCCTCTACCAACTGAGTTTATCTCTAGGGAAAAATAGTGCCTAATAATTATTTTAAATGAAACCTGCAACCAAAAAAGTCCTCCCTGTTGTTGTATTATCTTACCCACACTCATTTCACAACCTTTTATATATATTTTTAATTTTGTTTTCATTGACCAACCATACCATTTTGTCAAAATCCTATTCCTTGGGAATTTTATTTTTTTATATTTTCTTCCACAATTGGGTGGAAGAATTGGCCATCAGACTGTACATTTTCAATGGTTAAAATCTGGCTAATGATCATGGCATCACCAGATATGTGGAATGATGACACAACCCAAGAAAAATTAACAAACCCACAAACACACACACACAAATATAAAAAAATATATACTTATATACATATTCAATATTTTTACCCGTAACTGTAGCATTATTTATTCGCATTAAATTGTTTGGATGACTATAGCTTGGTTATCCAAAATCGAATCAACATGTTGTTTGTTTTGATGAGACACAATTAAATCCTTCTACTTTATTTACGAAAATAGTTTTTTTTCATATAATTCACCAGATCCCTCTGATACAAATTAATTATACTAGGGCATTCAACAAAAGTTCACGGGATGTGGATTTAAAAGGTATCATCATTGGAGTGATGAAACCACATTATCTCTATTGATATGAAACTTGGTGGAGGTTTTAGGATCTTATGTGAATATTTTAAAGCACAAAAATTAAATATGAATTATTACCTCATTCGAATCAACTCGAATTAGAATGTATATCATTGCCGAAAATCATTGCATGAAGGATCTAAGGCCGAACCCCTCCAGGTTATCCAAAAATACTTCAAGAATCTTCAATTATACCAATAGTTTAATTCCTAGTGCTAGCATAGAGATATTATGATTTCTTTAAATTTGTGATGATCACCTCAATCTAGCTCCTTCGATCCGCAAAGGTATTCTTAGATTGTTCTCTCATATGGATCCTTTCTGTATCTAGGATGCAGGAGGAGAGAAAATATCTCAATTCCAAATGATGAATAGTCCGTGTAATGATCTTATCCACTTTTTATATAGTGGATATCCAAAAAACCTGGTAAGGGTCCCTAAGAATCTATATATCCAATGTCAACTAAATATATAACAAATTACATATTATGAAAAACTAACTACATCAGGAATGTTATTTATATTTTATCACATACTATTAATATATTATATGATAAACCCAAGTTATGAAATTGAATTTCAATTCCCACAAATATTAAATGAACTATTAATATTAAAATAAAATTTATTTCTATAATATTATTTATTTTATTCAATGTATACCTCTTGAATACTTCTTATAAATAAATTCAACCCAATTATTCTATACATAAATAATAATGACTTTATTTATCTTATAGTGATCATTAAAACTTGGAAAACTCCAAAACCCCTTGGTGGGGGACACTATGTCCTATATACCTATTCACTAGGATAGAGAAGATTCTAAAACACAACATGGCATGTGACCCTCTAGGCCCTTACTTGAATAGGTGTGAATTCTATTCACAAATCAAGAGTATAGTCTATTTACCCATCAAGGTCCCTAAAGAGATAATGAAATGTCATACCAATGGAAACATTTCCTATGAACATGCACTGTGTAATATAATCTCTTTGTCTCACAATATCACATAAAGTAGGAAGTATAATTTTTGTTGTTATCAATTCTTGCATTATTATTTATTGATTTAACTGGATAGAATTACATTTAACTACCTTTTCAAGTATTTATGAATGTACTACCATCTTGATCAACTAGGCTCGAGATATCACTTTCGTAATTTGAAAGTGAAAAATTCTATCTTAACAATTCAACCAAGGCCATACCACCAAATATTCACCCAACACAAGGTACCTCACCATGACTTCAATATCATGTTTTTTTTCTTGCATAAATGTACTTGATCAAATGGTATACACTGATAATGATCTCAATTCAGGTGACCAACACACATGTTAATAGATTGGAGGAACCAATGATACCTAAAACATGTGTTTTTTTATTGGCGGCTGTCCTCATGATCTCACATAATAGAGATCAACAAGTGAAATATTCCTAAGAAGAAGTCTCAATGATTTTGATCCCCCAACACTTGATAGTCATACATTAACTATGTCCAAACATTATTATGTATCAAGACCATAGGGAATATATTTAAGATTAATGTCATATTATCTCGAGGATCTCATTATATCTTGGGAACGTAAACAATATTTTGATATCAAAAATAATTTATGCAAATTACCTTATAATTAGTTGACATAGAAATGTAAACACTATAATGATAAGTGTACTTCAATAATATATCTCTTTATACATGAAATGGTAATATAAGAGTATTGTTTAGTCAGGTGTAGGGAACTCAATTTTACAGTACAATAATTGTTTTTGAGTTCATGTATGGAACCACTTATTTTAAGAAAAAGTCTTGTAATGATTTACAAGATGAATGGAATGTCAAGTGCTAGTTTTTTCATACTGGGATTTCCTTGCGAGAATGAGAGACAGAGAACATAAAATTTTAGGATAGGTATGTCTCATATATCCAGATTAATAATGTGAATCTCAACATGGAAAGGTATATGATATATTTTATTCATCATTTCTTTAAGTGTTTTTATCAAGTTTTATCATTATTTAAGTCCTTTTTAGTATGTATTTTAAGACGTTTTAGATGAAATTTGAATAATACTATATAATAATCTATAAGTAATTTGGATACATAGAGATATAGCTAGGTAAAAATTTTGATATGTAAATATCCTATGTGAAGGACCCTCCTTTTTTAAATGGTTATGTCGTAGAGATAACTAAGTGGAAAACACATAAGTCGATAAATCAACCACACGACCAATCAATTATGTAGATCAATTGATTACATGAATCATTTAAATGGAGTAATAAACTAAGTGATATGGATATGTTGTGAAATTGACTCTGTTTATCCAAATGGGTTTGTGATTGTTTCTACTACATTAAGATTGGCTAAGTGGGAAATAGTCCTACATGAAGAAAATAGACTATGTGAAGAAGGCCTATAAAAATGTGGCTACATGATTAGATCAAATAAATGAATAATGGGTATGTGGATCAATTCTGGTACATGATGTCAAATGTGAAGAATTCATCTATGTAGTGATTTGGAATCAGCTACATTGATATGAAAGTTGGTATTTATTACTGTTTGTATAGTTTCAGTGAGTTTAAATGCTGGATTGAATTCATTAATTTATATATTACATTTTTAGGATACACATTACTATAATAAGATGAAATTATTGAGAATAGAAACATGTCCTGGGATAATTTAATGAAAAATGCTATTTTCAAGGTATTTTCATGAAAAGAAAATACGGAATGTAAATTCCATGACTGATTTTTAAGGATACGTTTCTATGAAATTAAAAGGATTTTTCTTAATTCAATTCATTAGTAACCAAAATATCTCTCAAGTGTGAAAAAGAATTTTATTTGAGAAAAACAGAAGAACCTGATCTAGTATCCAAGAAATTACTCTTGAATCTTTGGCGAACTTCTCAATTTTACTAAAAAAGATGAAAATAATTCAAGGTACACAACAGTGATTTAAAGATCAACTTTTTTTTCTTTATAAGAATCTATGTGAGCTTGTTTATCTATTTATCATATCTCCAATAGATTTTTTGGTTGTATTTTAGCACAGTGAGCTCAATATATAAACAATCTGTTTAATATTTATTTTTTAAATTTTATAGTTAAAAGAACCTTGAAGGATGTTGTTTTTAAAGACTTAAAAGATCCTAGTTGGAATATATTTTTGTTTTACCATGTGTCAATTTCCCACATGCAATCATGAAATCATTAGAGAAAGGATTGATAGTCCTCATAAAAATGACTGGTCTACTGAAAATCACCAAACTCGTTGAGAAGAGTGTTGGTGAAGTGGACTAGAATATTTCTATTCCAAGAACAAATATAAATCTTTATTTCTGATATGATTTATTTTTTAATTTAAGTCTACTGATTCTTGTGTTCATGAAAATATTTGAAGGTAGTCATACATCTAAAGTCATTGCTTTTATAAGTGAATAAAGTTATAATGAACTCAATTCAAACCCACTTGATTCTTAGTTATTTCATATTGGGACAATAATTATTTTAATAATTTTATTTATTAAACTAATAAAATATTAAAAACCACTCATCCTTAAAAAATACTATTGGAAAACCTTGGTAAAGCTAATTGTTTTGTATTTTTTATTAACTAGGTGTTGGAAGCCTATGATTGGAAATTAATAAAAATTCCACTTAATTTTTATATAAAAACCCATACATTATATAAAACCCTTATATTTTATGAAATATTTTTTAAAAATAAACTTAATTTATTTTATACCATTCATTAAACACAACACCATGTTTTAATGAAACATTTCATACTATTAAAATATTTTTATTTAATTTGGTATTTATCTCCTATCCATTTGAATGGTGGGTGGGAGTAAGATTAAATAAATTATGAAATTATTTTTCATACACATTTATATAAAATAAACTCTTTGGTTACCAATTAATTATAAATGAAAAATAAGAATTATTTGAATATAAATGAAATATTTTTCTGGAAATCTATTTTTCTTCACCCAAAATTATTTTATGTAAATAAATTTTAAAAAATTAACATTTAATAATTATTTTGGTAAAATTTATATATTATATATTCAATAAAAATTTTAACAATCATCTTATGTGTTTTCTAGGCATGTGATAAGAATAAATCCAACATTACACTTAAAAATGCATTGTTTCAAAAAAATAGTTGTGCCGCCTTTTGTGAAATTATTTTAAAAATAATTTTTTGACACTTTTAGAAAATTTATTTGAAAAAATTAAATTCATTTTTTAAATAACCATGTCAAAATTATCTAGGTGTTAATTTTTTAGATTTTTCTAAAAATATAAAATTTTCAATGAATACGAGAAATACTAGTATTTATTGAAAACCACCTTTTCATTTAAGGCATTTACAAGATAAATATTATTTTAATATGGTTTTAGAAGTAAAATTAGATCAATTATATATAATCCAATTTATGATATTATAATAAATTTCATGTTGAATTTTTATATAAAATCTTGTTAAACTTATGAACATTTTTTCTTTGGATAACCGCTTTTCCAACACGTGTAAAAGTTTAATTTTAGTATAAATTTTGCCACCAATATGATTGAAATTTGGGAAAAATGAATTCCATAGATTAAATAAAAATAATTAGTATTATTTAGTAACTTCAAATTAATTTTTTCCCAAAAATGGTTAGTAAAAATAGTAAAAATTAATTACTATAGTTAAGGATAAAAGGAGTTTATTGGGGGCTAAACAAAATAGATATGTGGTAAAATGGACAAAAAATTATCAAAAACCCATTGTCTGACCATAATTTAACCTTATGACCTCTAAGGTTCTAGAATTTACCAATTATGAACCTTATGTCATGTAAGAAATAAGGGTATATGATAATTATATATGATATTTTTAACATAATTGTACTTCAATAATTATGGTTTCAAATATACCTTATTACTTTCCATTATGTGGGGCATACTATAACATCGTTCATGGGTACGACGGACTACCACCTCATAAAGTGATGTGATTTTTTCTCACTAAATATTTTAATGGAATGTAATAAATAGAAATTTAAATAATATATGTTATATATATAACATAATCAATACTATGGAAAATTGATATACTATTTACCTTTCCTTCTTTAGATCTATCTAGAAAATGATTTTGACATTCATGTGTACATATAACTAACCATCTCCACAGATAGTGTAACTCATTTTCTATATATAATTTTAATTTATTACTATAAGTACATATATAATGATGTTATATGATATTTATATCATTCATTACATTTTGGAGATTATGAAACCAAGATCAAAGTAAAGGGACCAAAAATACAAAAGCAAAACATACACAAAACACTAAGGAGTTATTACTTGAAACATGATTTTGATAAGGAATTATTAATAAAAAGATAATAAAAGGTCATAATTAAATAATATAGGGTGTGATGAATATGATACTGGTTATTTAATAGATATATAATATACTTATATTAATTATTCAATAGGTTCGAATGTGTATAATGGAAGTCAAGACTTAAGATAATGTATTTATAGTATGTTTATTTTCTGGGAGGCATAATCCTCGTTCACCATTCATTTATTTTGTGTGGTGTATATAAAACCCCTTTGATATGAAATATCATGAATATAGTAATTTTAATTACATTTAATGTTTCATTTATTATTAATTTTTAATGGGTCCTATGATTCAAAATTATCTAAAGTGGTGACGGATTTTTGACTTAATTTACTTCTTTGAGACATATGTTATGTTATGAACCTATTTTATTTTATTAATTTTATATACAAACCATTTGACATGTAATATAATGATTTAATTTTTTTATGATATTTAAGTTTCATTTATGTAATTATTTTTTGTGGATTTTGATTCAATGTTACCAAAGTGATAATAGATTTATGATACGAGCTCATCATTTATTAGAATTATTTATATTTATTCTTCTAATAATGAAAATATTATGATCCATATCTCAATAAACTCAGGAAATATATTTTAAAACATTCAAGTCATTATAATACATTTTTACCTTAAATTTTCTCCCTTTATATACTTATGATTTTAAAATAATTTTTTTATAGAAAAATGTCTTTATTTCTCTCTTCAGTTGAAAACTATTTTTCTTGCATATCCATGTTTTCTAAGTATTCCTTCAAAAGTTATTTAACATTATTGAAATTATTTATTAAAGATAATTTGACCCCTGTTTTACATTTCACATAATATTTTAAAATAAATATTGATGTCGTTTTCTAAATGAGGCTCGTTTGACTTTTACAAAAAAATGTGAAAGGAATATTTATTTTAAAATATACATGATGAATTGAATTTCCCAACAAAATAACCACCCATTGTTTTAAATATTTATTTAAAAGTTTAAAAGGTTATTTTGAAATAAATCATTTTGAAAATATTTTATATTTTAAATTGTTTTGTTCAAGGTAATAATATTTTTTACAATAATTTTTTTAAATGATTTGAAAACATTACTTTTTAAAATTTTAAGGTTATTTTTCGGGAAATGATTTTAAAAATGTATAATTTTTTATAATAATTTTAAATGTAGAAATTATATTTTCGTCATGAAATTTTTATCATTATTTTCCATATTTCATTATAGTTTTCCCAGGTTATTTTAAAATAAATTAATTTTGAAAATGTTTTACATCTTTTAAAGTGTAAATGTTATTTTCCACAAGAAATTTTCCAAGTGTTTTTATTTTCAAAATAATTTTCCATAAATGATGGAATAATTTGATGTTAGTTATGATTTATTTGGGATATTAATGTAGGATACCATTCCTATTGTTTATATAAATGGTCTATTCTTACAATGGAAATATGTTTAATAAACTCATTTCACTTGGATGAGTTCTTCCATGATAAAATACTCATAAAAACCGATTATTTTTCCAGGGGTTTTTCTATGATGAAATGTGTAAATTATTATGAAGCCTACTTATTTTAAACAATTTATACTAAGATGAAATGTTTATGAAACCCATTTCTTTTCATGGGATTTGAAATGATTATTTTTTATAATCTTTTGGAAAATCATTTGTATGATTTTAATTATATGAAAGGTGGGACCTATATCCCCCTATAATTAATTTGGGAATGATTAATGTTCAATGATATCAAAGGGTACAGAAGATGTTATACCAAACCCAAAAATATAACACACAGGTGGTTATTCCAAGACCAAACTAGTACATAGTTGGTTTTCCTAAACCTAACATGTTATGAATGTCATGGTGGGTATACTTGGCGTAAGGTTTTCTATGCTTATGGGTATGATAAAATTTCAAGTATTAGGTTAATGTTATCCTCTAAGGAATCTTTTTCTCTGATTTCATCATGATTCCCATCCTTTTAACATCCCATATCTATGCCATGAATCAATATATTGATCTTTCTTATGTAGAGTATGGTTTTTATATGTCATTCTAATGTTCTCACACCCTTATGATCATATTATGATTACATATCCACTTGTCATACCCTACTAATCATTTGATATCACACTTTTTTTGTTTCTTTATGCCTTGTTATGATGATAGGTATTATATATGATATTTATAAGAAAGGTTCTAATTATAAGGAACAATGTGGGAGACTATTTTGAACTCTTATAAACTCATTGGTTGTTTTTTTAATTTTTCAAAGGCACTATAACTTTACAATAATCAAGCATGTGTTTGTATAATATAATGAAAATTAATTTAAAAATATGGAATATCTATATATGAAAACACTATGTCTATATAGTTGGTATCATAGGATAGATTTTGATATCCTTTGGAAACTAGGATAATAAAACCATAGTGAGATCTCTAGGGATATGGGTAAGGATAAGTATAAGGATAATTATCAATATAGGAAAATATCCTATAATACTAGTTAAGGATAGAGTGAGCGGATCCATTCTAATATATCTATTTCTGGATACTATAGGTGTATATGGTTATATCATAGGTGTAACCGGGGATAATAACTTTGAAAAATATGCTTTCAGATTAACTCAAGCATTACTTGTTAAAAGGCAATGGGCCTTATGACAAAGATGGTTTGACACTCATGGGGTATATTATTTGGAAATTCAAAAACACTTTATACACCATCATGAAGTATTTAATCAATGACCATGAATGTTCTAGGTTTGGACTAAGGTTCTATATATTGAAGATAAGGTGTCTTGATTTAGACATCCAATAAGTGATTTTTAGGATTATGTGGTTTGTCATTATGAATAGAGTTTCAAAAAATATGATTTTTGGTTTTAGAAAATTTATGTAGCCCAAATGTATCATTGTAATGATGAATGAAATAGAAAATGAAATGATTGTCATCCTATGAATAAAATGTTATGGGAAGGGGAATGAAAAATATTATTTCTATGCTCAGACGAATTTCTTAGGATATGAATCATTCTGATATTCCAAATAAGAAAAGGAGAGGAGGAATTATATTTAGTCCTTCATATGGCCACATCCAACATCTTTTATAGGTTCTGGTGATACACTTATTTCCAAGAAATAGATTAGTATAATCAAAAAGATATATTTTTATGTAGTGTTTGGAGCATGAAAATGTCATTTTTTACATTTATCGATTAGAAGATGAAGTAGATCAATGTTGGAATATTATTAATAATATTAGATGATAATATGAAATTGAATCCATATATTGGGATGAATTTAAGAAATATTTTTTCAATAAATACTTCCCTCATTTTCATGATATGAAAATAGAGAAGGAATTCTTTAAGATAAACAAGAAGTATATTGAATCCATTTGTAGATATGTGAAAAATTTATAATACTTGTGAGAAAAACTTTTGGTGTTATCATCTAACCTAAAAATAAGTTTGATCAATTGTTTAGTGGCTGAAAACGAATTATTTGAAGGGACATGGCGACAGGTGACTTCTGTAGCTATAAACAAATCCTTTATTGTGATATCATGGTAAAAATAGAGATTGGAGTGACCCATAAATCACATGATTTTGATATGAAAATAATTATTTAATTCAAGGGAAACTCTAAAAATCATAGAGAGAATAATTTGATATTTCCTTCATGCTCAAAGTATAGAAGTAAACATAGATCAAATTGTCTTAAGGGGAATAATGAATTATTTAAATATGTAAAGGAATGCCATTGAGTGACTGAATTCTAATGTGATGGGAAGAAGATAACTCATGTTACAAATAAAGAGAATGATCAATGGAATGCACCTCCCACACTTCAGTGTTTCAAATTCAAGGAGTTTGAGCATTTTTCTAAAATGTGTCCAAATATATAGTTAATGAAAATGATCAATGTTAGAAACCATTTAAGCTGTGGAAAAAGGGAAATATCATGTGATCACTATTTCAAGTGAGGCTGTGATAACGACACAGTTAAAGGTACAAAAACTATCTAATATAAAACTATTAATATCTTATTTGACTCTAGATCTATCCACTCTTTTATAATTGAAGAATTTTTAAGGGTATCAAAATACCAACTCAATGATTAGATATTGAATTAGTAGTGAAAACCTCAAATGGTATGATGATGAAATCATAAGTATATGATTCCCATTTCAATGATGTTTATTGGAATTTTATTCCTATAAATGTTTTTATTATTCATATGATTGAATTTGATGTTATTTTTGGCTTATATTGGATTTATATACAAAAAATAAAACATCAATTTCTAAGGAGGGGAAGTGAAGTTTTTTTTTCGAAAATAACTTATGATTTTATATTAGTGTGATAATAAATATAAAATTTGGATGGAAATAAATTCCATTTTATGGGTTTTTTATTCCTATTTAAAGGTGTCTTTCATCTCATATGACTAGGTAAAAAATCCAAATTGATGATATACTTATTTTAATAATTTTTTATGAACTTATTGAATATTTTACTAGTCTTCCATTTAATTGTGAAGTTGATTTCTCAATAGAACTCATACTCAGTGCTACACCTATTTCAAAGACTCCCCGTAGAATGGACCTAGTTGAATTGAAGGAATTATAGAAGAAACTACATGAGAATCTTGATAATAGATTCATTTATATGAGTGTGTTAAAATGGGGTGCACATATTCTTTTTGTTAAGAATAAGTATGGTTTGATGAAACTTTGAATTTGCTATCAGGATCTGAAAAATATATCGATCATGAACAAATATCCTCCACCCGGTATTGATGAATTATTTGATTACTAACATGGATCTCTATAATTTACCAAGGTTTAACTTTATCTTGGATATCATCAATTAAGGGTGAAGAAGGAGGATATAACCAATACATCATTTTGAAAAAGTTTTGGACAATATGAGTGTACAATAATGCCCTTTGTTCTTACTAATTCCTCTATTATCTTAATAGATTAAATGAATAGAGTCTTTATAGGTTAACTTGATCAATTAATGTTAGTATTTAGATAAATCATTCTTATTTATTCAAATATAAAGGAAGAGCTTTAATATCACTTGATAATTATACTAATGATTTAAAATAAGGACAAATTTTATAAAATATTTACAAAGTGTGAATTTCTACTACACAAGGTTTCATTTTTGGGTCATATAATCACAATAGAAGGTATATAATTGGAGCCATAATAGATGAAAGTTTTTAAATGTTGGCCAAATAAAACCATTGTGACAAAAATATAGGTTTTCGTTGTTTGGAGGGATATTATTGAATGTTTGGGGAAAATTTGTCATGACTATGTAATCGACTCACTATGTTAACTCAGAAGGGAGCCATGTTCCTCTAGAAAAATTAATGCGAGGAAAATTTCAAGGAACTAAAGAGATTGTTAATTATCAAACATTACCCTATAGTGGAGAATTATTTTTAACCTACTATGATATTTCAAAGAAGGAATTGGTATGGATTCTTATGAAAATGACATGGTTTTATCCTATGAGTAATGAGATGTGAAGGTTCATTAGAGAAATTATAGAACTCATGATTTCGATTTAGATGTGATATTTTTTTTACAATAAATGTATATAGGAATTATATTTACGAGGAAAAGTGTGATATATTTTATGTACAAAAAATATTAATATATATATTTACAAAGAAGGAGTTGAGAATGTTCCAGTGAAGATTGTTAGATTTGATTAATGATTATTACTGCAAAATATATTACCACCTTTGGAAATTGAACAAGGTGGATGATGATTTAATTCAAAAGGATCATGCTATATTATCCTGGACAAGGATAAAAAAAGATCTATTATTTCTATATTTCTGGAGGATGGATATGGATATCCTAAAGGAAGGGAATAAATATTATATTTCTTAAATGAGTGTTCGACCATAAATCAATGTGAGGATTAAAGAGGCACAAAAAAAAGATATAGATATAAAGAATATTGTGATAAATTTTCCTGATATTAAATTTGTTTTTATGGACTGATATGGTTCAGGAACCATGTATGTGTTTCACCTCATAACAGATTTCAAGGATTTATTAGAGGAAGCTCATAGTTCTTCATTATATATTTATCTTGGAATTAAAACAAGTATAGATATTTGGAAGAGTATTTTTGGTAGGGTGGAATGAAGAGAGATATTTCAGTGTTTGTATTTCAGTTTTTTTCATGATAGAATGTTGAGTTTGAGAGATAAAATCCAAATGGGATTTTACAACCATTACCCATAATATAATGGAAATCGGAAAACATCATTAATGATTTTATCATTTTGATCTCGGAAAAATTTAAAGGGAATAATGATATATGGGTCTTAGTAGATCACCTTATAAAGTCATAAAACTTTATAGAAATAAAAGATGTCTTTTCTCTTGATTTTATTTATAGATCATACATTAAGGATGTGGTAATGTTTCATGGAGCACCACATTCCATTGTAACTAATTGGGATCTAAGTTTTACATTAAAGTCATAGAAATGTCATTAATAAGATATAGATACAAAGTTTAGTTTCAACACTATATATCCTCCCAAGATAGATGTCCAGTCTAAGAGAACAATTCAAACCCAAAAGTATATGTTGGGATCTTGTTATATAGATTTCAAATTTTGTTGGAATCCACATGTTCCACCTGTTGATTTTTTTTATAATAACAACATTCACTTGAACATTAATATAATTCCTTATAAATTCCTTTAAGGAAATAAGTGTATAACTCTAATGTGTTGGGAATAATTTGGATAAATAAAGCTATCAGGACCATAAATGGTTGTTGAAATGGTATAAAAGGTTAGATCAATTGATCAACACCTAAAGACAACACAATGTCGAAAAAAATTATGTTGACAATCATAGATGTGCTCTAGAAATTGAAGTTGATGAGAAGGTTTTCTTGTAAACATCTACATGTAATAATGTAATGATTATCTGAAAGAAGGGAAAAAATCCCTAGGTATATGGGCCCCTTTGATATTATTTATCATATCAGGACAATAACTTATTTTTTTATGGTTCCACTGAACCTCTATCAGGTTCATGATGTATTTATTGTATATCTTATGAGGAAGTACATACCTGATCCATTAGATGTACTGAAATACATGGTTATACCATAGGAGAATAATCTTTCTTAAGAGGAAAAAATAGTGGAGATTCTTAATCATATAGTGAAAGTTCTAAAAAACAAGACCACTCATCTGGTCAATGTTTTGTGGTGAAACCACCAGCTTGATGAAGCTATATGGGAACTTGGGGATGCAATGATAAAAAATTATCCATAGTTGTTTATACTAATGTGATAGTTATATCATAACCACTAAAATGGTGCTAATGAATAGGATTGAAAAAATTATAAAAATATATGTTTTACACATTTATATAAAATTAATTCTTTTTTGACCAATTAGTTAAAAATAAAAATAAGAACAGTTTGAAAATAGAGGAATCCTTTTTCTAAAAAATAATTTTTCTATAGAAAAAAACATTTTACCTCAATAAATTGAACAAATAACTTTTTGTGAAATAATTTAATTTAATTTATATATTATATATTCAATGAAATTTTCAACAGTGGTATTATTTTCTTAGGCATGAGATAATAATAAATCTAATTTTACACTTAAAACTAGATTTTTTTCTGAAAAATGTTTCACCACCTTTTTTAATTTTTTAAAAATTAATTTCTACCAATTTCTTAAAATGTAATTGAAAAAATAAACTTTTTTTAAATGATATAGTCAAAATTATATAGGTGTTATTTTTTAATAATTTATTAAAAAGTTAAAATGTTCTCTGAATGGTGAGAAATAATAGTTTTTATTAAAAAGTTTCATTTTCATTCAAATAATTTACAAGATAATTTTTTTAATAAGGATTTAAAAGTAAAATCAATCAAATTATATATATATATATATATATTTATCAAATTCATATCATTGGAATCAATTTCATGTTGAATTTTTATATAAACATTTAATCTTTTGAATATTTTTCCTTTGGAAAACTACTTTCTCCTCCCATCAGAGGGTTTATATATTAAATAGAATTTTCAAATATGTGAATTTAATTTGAAAACATGGATTAAATATTTTTAATAAGAATAATTAATATGTATAGATTATTGTTTGGTCAAAATTAATAGTAAAAACTATAATAATTAATTACAGTGGTTAAGGTTAAACCAGGTTTACCGAGGGTTAAACTAAATGGATAAGGGAAAAAATAACCTATAATATTTTCTAAAACCCATTTATGGTAATATTTATACCTTATCACCCCCATATCTATATAATGAACCATTTTGAGCATTATGTCATTTGAAAAACGTAGATATACTTTATTCTCTTCAAAAATTTCAGGTGTTCCCTGTCCCCCACTTACAAAAGGCCACAAATATCCTCTCCTATGAACACATAAAAAACCCTTTGGTATGGAAAGTACCTACCCAAATATTTTACATATTTATATTCAAAAATCCTAGAGGAATTATTATTATTTTTAATCCATCCTAATAAGGCTTTAGGTTTAAACCTAAATAAATTCTTTCAAGAAGATGTATAATCCTCAAAATTGTGTTTTCATTTTATTTATTCTTATAAATAATTAAAATAATATAATAATATTATGATATAATAACATAATTATCTAAAATATATTTATATTTTATTATGTTAATGGAATAACCAATTTCCATATCCTCTTCCATCAAATGAGAAATGAAATAGTTGATCATGTGCATGACGGAGAACCGCATCGTGAACCAATGTTAATCGTTTTTTCCATATCCAGCTTTCCAGACTAGAAATAATGATAGATTTAATTTTTAAAAAATATTTTTATGATATTATAATTCTTATTTAATTTTAATATAAGACATACCTTCTTACCTTCTAATATTTTGAAAAACAACAACGCCTCTTGTGTGTACGGCGAACTACTTCCCCATGAACAGTTGTGATGTGTTTTCATTTATAATTAACTTAGATGTTAATAATGATAAATTAAATGAACACATATATATATATATATGATATTTGAAACAGAATTATACTTTTTAAATTATTATTTAAAATATAAAATTATCACTTTCTATTTTGTGTGTGATACGATAACATCATTCGTGTGTGCAACAAACTACTACCATGTGAAGTGATGTGATTTATTTTTTTACTAATGATATGAATTGAACGTAATAAGGGTAAATTTAATGAATATATGTGATATATATGAAATCATAATTACTCTTTAATGTTTATATATTATTTACCTTTATTTCTTTCGGTTATTCGAGAGAATGGAAACCGTGTTCATGTGTATGTACAGCTTACATTCTCTATGAATAATGTAACTCATTTTCTATATCTAACACTAGTGGATTAATGTAAATACATATAAAATGAACATATATAATATTTATATCATGATTAAAATCCTTGATATGATGAAACCATGATTGAAGTTAAATTACCAAAAAACCTAAAACAAAATATACATGAAAAATGAAGAAGTTATTATATGAAACATGATTTTTAAAAGTAATTATTAATGAATGGGTTACAAAAAGTCAAATGTAATTCATATATGGTATGATAAATATGATTATGGTTATTTAATAGATGTATATTAAAATTATATTGATTATACAAGATATTTTGACATGTATTAAAGAAGTTGATAGTTAAGGTAAGGTATTCATATTATCTCTTTTATTTTTAGGATAAATATACCATATTAAAGAGGATTGTGATTCAGTGTTACCAAAGTGGTAATGTTTTTTTGATACAATCTCACCGTTTATCTGAATTGTTTATTTTTATGCTCTTGATGATGATATATAATGATTCTTATCTCATGAAACTAATGAATTATCATATCCTCTTGTAATTTAATTAGAATACATGTTTTTCTTTAATTTTAGTCTCTTTATGTACTCAATATTTCAAAATAATTATTTTTATAGAAACCCAAATATATTTATCACTTCTATAGAATTACCTTTTTCTTCCATATCCATGTTTTCCCAAAATGTTTTCAATTATGTTTGTACAATCTCCAAAGAATTTATTAAAGAAAATTTTAACCTTTTTTGAATTTTTAAAAGGTGTTTTAAAATAAATATTAATTTAATTCTCCAAGTAGGGCCCATTTTTATTTTGCTAAAAATGTTAAGGAATATTTGTTTTAATTTTTATGATATGAACATAATTTCCCACCATCATGACCACCAAATATTTTAAGGATTCCTTTATATGTTTACAATATTATATTAAAATTAAATTATTTTGAAATTTTTTATGTTTTAAAATGTTTTCTTCAATGAAGAATGTATATTTTCTTCAAGAAATGTTTTAATTTATTTTTTAATGATTACTCAATAAGATTCAATGTTTATTTGAAAGGGAAATTATTTTGAAAAGGTTTTATGTTTTAAAAAATGTTCCAAATTGGAAAGGATGTATTCTTAATGAAACTTTTTAATTTTTTTTAAACAATCATTTTTAAGTTTCCAATGTTATTTTTAAAGAAATTTATTTTGAAAATGTTTTATGTTTTTTCAAAGTGGAATGGTTATTTTACTCATGAAATGCTCCATGTGATTTTATTTTCAAAATATCTCTGAATCAATGATGACATCCTTTGATGCTACTTATTAATTATTAGGGATATAATCTAAGGATTACATTCATATATTTTCTCTGAATGTTCTATTATTTTGATGAAAATTTGTTCGAGAAACCCATTTCTCTATCCCATGTTATACTATGATAAAAAGATTTTGAATCCTTCTTTTTTTCATAAGTTATTCTAAGATTAAACGATGAAATTATCATGAAAAATATTTTTTTCATAGGTTATTCTATAATGAAAGTTTTTTAAAAACCCATTTATTTTCATGGGTTCTAATATGATGAATTTTTTATGACCATATGGCGCATCGATGCATGATTTTAATTATGTGATAGGTGGGACATATATCTACCTTTTTTAAATTGGTTAATGGTCATTATTCTATGAAATCATAGAATACATGTGGGGTTATACCAAGCCTAAAAGGAGTGTACATAGGACGTTATCCGAAGACTGAAGGGGGTATATGGGTGGTTATTCCAAGACTAACCTATTATGAATTTCTTGGTCGGTAGCCTTAACATAAGGTTTTCTATGATTATGTCTATGCCAAAATTTCATTCATATGACTATGTTATTCTCCAATTATATATATCCTTTTTTTTATGGTTTATATCTTATGAACTAACTATCTTTATTCTATGACAAAATATTTTTATATTTTTATGTTGGGTATGGTATTTCTATGTTATGATAATTTCCTCATAATCTTATTATCATTTCTGTTTATGTATTTTCTTTTTTAAACCTTATTGAGCATCTGAGATCACCCCTTCTTATATTTATTTTCCCTAGGAAACGATGATAGGTATTACAACTGATCTTTCTTATATGGGTTAAATATAGAAGGAACTAAGAAGAAGATAATGTATAAATCCTGTGAACCAGTTTTTTATGTTTCCAAGTTTCCAAAGGCTCAATACCTTTACAATCCATAGGCGTATGTTTCTGTAATGTGATGAATATTCATATAAATATAATATATATATATATATATGAATGTCCTAGTTCATTATAAATTATCCCAATAATCTTCTCTCTAAATATTTTAAGCATGAATTTACTATCATTTTTACTCTTTATATAAATCCTAAATAGTTTCTATGATTTCATAGAGTTCCTAAAAGGATGTAAGAAGAAACCTCTCAAGGTAAAGGATTATCTCCCTCCTCTTTTCCAATAAAAAATTTCTTTTTAATATTCATTTTTATTCTTAATTGATTAAGTTTTCTTGTCTTTATGAACATTCCTTTATTATAACAATGATTCCCAAATAATGAGAGACTACCTTCCTCTATCATTTATCCCTTCCATGAACTTTTATGTACACCCATTATGACGATACAATTATCCCACAATTTTACTTGACAAACCATTCTATTGTGAATAAAAAACTATTTTTATTAAATGGTATTCACCAATATGTAATTTTATTTAACTGATTAGGGAATTCTATATTTAAAACCCACATTCCATAGTCATTGGATTTAAAGGATGAAATATATTCTTATATTATATGATTGATATGACACACATAAAGTTAGACAAATGAATGGTGAACCCTAATAGTTCTCTTATGCATTAGATAATATTTTCATCTGATGAGATACCATGTGTTGTGAACTTGTGGTTTTCTAAAGAACACTATGTTATGATGTATTGGAGATTAGCCTCAACCAATGTTATGATGCCATGTTTTATGTTGTGACCCCATTCTTATGATACCATGATTTTATGATATTGTTTTTCAATGACATGGTTTGACATGTGTATGTATGATTATTACTTATTTATGTTATCATGATACACCTCTTTACTCACATGTTTTATTTATCATCATATTATGAAATGATTATTCCCTTACTAGGTTTTATAAATCACTAATGTTCTTATGTATTTCTCCATGTTATCCTATCTAGTATTAGAATTCCAAATAAAACTAGGAGTACATTATAGTTTTTTAAATAATTATATTGTATTGTATTTTATGTTAATGTTTTATGTATTGAATTTACACATGACACTAGGCCTATAGATTTTATGCAATTATATTATATGGATCTTTATGTTTAAAATTATGAAATAAAATTTATTATAAATATGGGTAGTAATAACGTTGGAGTTTGGGATATGTAGAGCTATGGTTTGAACCACATAATATATTATGGGATTGGTATAGTGTTCCCTGACATGATTGTAACAAGGATTGATATGAGGTGACACTCAATGTTGGGGCATGAAAGTGAAAAAATAGTTGGGAAGTGGTTTCACGGTGCCCTTGATGACATATTCTTTAGTTTTATATTATTATTTATGGACATAATACTTTGATATTGATCCTTGGTGGGGTTGGGTAGTAGTTGATATGTTAAGTGCTTGATGGTTTTGTTATTTTTTATCTAAATTATTTGAATGATTCTTCCAAATTTTTAGGATATGCATCGAGTATAAAACTACTAAATATACATGTTATGATCACCCCTATATATATAACTTCTTTTAGGTTTTTAAGGTGAATCTGGTGACCAACCTAGACAGTACTAGATTTAAGCTTGGGATTGGATATTTAGTTTTTACCCAAGACTTTTATTTAGTACTTTTATATAGAGACATTTATTTGTCTGAAATGTCAGGCATTGGGGATTGTTGTGGGTTTGGATTATTTTTATATTATGGTGTCTATTGGTAGGTTTATTGGTATATTATTAGTATATATGAGGGAACTTCCTCCCATATTATGGTTATATACCATCGATGTTTGTCACCAACCTATGACCTATTGGGGGTGGGTCATGGGGGCCACTCTTGTCTTCAAAGTAGTATTAGGAATGATTCCCAGTTGGGGCATGCCATGGAACACACATATATATATATATTCATGTTTATATTCACTTTTAAATATATATATCTATATTCAAATTTAAATTTTTATGTTTATGTTCACATTATGTAATTTATAATATATATACATGCATATATTTACAATATACATACATATATATTTATTTATAATTATGTGTATGTTTATATATATACATATATATAGTTTCACACACACTATATATATATATATTATAAAATATCATATGAATTATATAAAAAATATATAAATATATTAGATATGGTTCGTATTCAAATTTATCATTTATTTATACTCGTATTACAGAATTTACATTATGAATGTATTTATAATTATATATTTGTTTTCATATATATATATATATATGATTATACTAAAATAAAAATAAAAATTTATTAAAATACAAATATGTTAAAATATAAATATGTGAATATATGTGTATATGTATATAGGTGTATAGACTAACATGCATTCATGTATATATTTGTATGTATGTGTATGTGTATATATGAACATGCATGCATGTATGTATCTGTATATATATGAATGTGCATGTATGTGTATAAATGTGTGGAAGTGTATGTATGTGTCTGTATGGGTATGCATGTGTATGCGTGTGTATGCATGCAGGTGTATGAGTGTGTATATGTATGTGTATGTATGTGGGTGTATGTGTATGTGCATGTATGTGCGTGTATATCTATGCATGTGTACGTGTATGTATTTCTCTATGTATGTGTGTGTGTATTTGTATGTGAATGTATGTATGTGTGTGTCAGTGTATGTGTATCTATGTGTATACATGTATACATGCATGTGTATGTACATGTGCATGTGCATGGGTGTAGATGTATAAGCATAGGTATGTTTGGGTTCACCCATATATAACACACACATAATTTTTTTATATTTTAACATAAATAATAATATATTTAATTATAATTTATCATTTTAAATGTAGTTAATAATTAATTATATTTTATATATACAATCAATACAATATAAACATATATATGATTAATTGGTAAAAATAATATATCTATATATTAGAAAATTTAGATCTATATGAATATAAAATTTAAAATTCTAACTTTTAATTTTATAGTTTTATAATTAATTATATGTTGTGGAAAACAAATATACGTCATTTTACTATTTAAAAATATATTAATTATAAAATTTTAAAAATAGTTATCCATTTATAAAAGTTAAAATATTTTTAATTATAGTTAATTATTTTCAATGTGATAAATAATTTTATTTGGGGTATTGTCCTTGTGGAATCCACGTAATATTGAATTAGAATTGGATGAAATTCTGGTAGTCCTCAATTTTGGGGGATTTTTTGGATGCCACCATGACTGGAAGTGGTGGGCCACAGATTCGTGCAGGCGCATTGGTGGTGAAAATGATGTTACACTGAGAGCTTTAGGGGCTGTAAAAGTGGTGAGCATTGCGATGAGGGAGGGCATCAATAGAACACGAGTTAGGTGGACGACATCAATTCATTGGGATGGTGATGGTTGAGCACGATGATTGATGAGGGCTGATCGATTTACCTTTTTAAGGGATGATGATGAGAGGTCACGTTTCCTATGGTGGTGGTCATGGGTGATGCCAACGATGTTGAGAGGTGGTGTTGAGGGTGACAAGTCCACACAGAGTCATGCTGCAGGTGGGCTAATGTTCACCAGAATGATTGACCGACTCCGGTTTGGGCATATGACCCTCTTTTTTGGGGGTTTAACGCCTCACTGGGCCATCAAAGTCTATGTAATGAGATTCCCCTGCTCCAAATAACAAGAAGATGCCATTGTCTCAACAGGGGGGGGGGACCTCCCTCTACCTGTTTAAAAAATGTAGTTAATAATAAATTATATTTATTAATTTTTCATATTTGTTCTTTTTTATTTAAAATTAATTTTGTAATTTTTAATTTTCTATAATATCAACAAATTTATTCATAATAATTTTTAAAATAATAATATATTTATTATTACAATTACAAATTAATTTTTTTTTAATATGAATACATTTATTAAAATACTAATACATTTATGATAATATTATAATTTTAATACATTTATTATATTATTAGTAATAAATGCATCATAATTTTAATACATTAATTATATTACATTTATTAATATATTTATTACAATATTAGTACAATTCTCAAAATATAAATACAATTATCAATACACTTAATACAAGTAGTCTCTTTTATGCATTTACAATTTTTTTCAATTTATCAATTTTTAATATTTATTCAATTTATGATTATGTTTTTTTTAATTTTTAATTTATTATAATAATAATACTCAAAATCATATTTTTAATTATAATATTAACATATCTATCATAACATTAATACATTTATCATAACATTAAAACATTTATCAATACATTTAATTTAATTAATATTTTTTATCTATTGTTAATATTTTGTAATTTATTCCTTTTTATTATTTATTCATTCTTCATTACAAAGAAATTTTTTAATTTTAAATTTATTATAACCTTAATAAATCTAATCATAATACTTATTATAATATTAACACATAAATTAATACATTTAATATAATTAATAATGTTAATCCATTTTTAATATTTTTTTAAATTTATTTGTTTTTAATATTTAATATTTTTTATTGTAAATATATTTTTAATTTTTAATTTATTAGAATATTAATAAATATAATCATAACTTTTAATATATATTTATTACAGTTATTAATTCATTTATTAATAAAATATTTATTATAATTTTAATTGAATTATTATAATATTGATAGTACATTTATCTAAATATTAATACATTTATCATAATTTTAATAATTTTATTATAATAATAAAAAATTTATCAAAATATTATCACATTTATTAATACATTTAATATAATTCATAGTAATTATTATTATTCTTTTTAATTTATTAATTTTTATATTGTTATGAATTCATTGTAATTTTAAATTTGCTTCCATAATATTCTTTTTCACTAATAGTTATTAGCATTAAATTTAGTGCTCATAAAGCTATACTTCATCAGCATTTTCCATTAGCACTTATAAAAGTTAGATATATCAGAATTGATAAAAATATTGTCTATTAGCGCTTTTAATTTTAACGATGATAATGGTGGTTTTATATCAGTTTTTTCACTAGAGTTGATAAAAAACTTTATCCTCTATTAAAAGAACCCTAATAGACCATGGCACTCGCTTGTTCGAGTTAAGGTATCAAAGAAGCTGATCTCTTTTCCACCTACTTTGATTTTTTGGAAAAATTGACCCTCAAAACCAAATATATGTTATCTGTTAGTTGTTTTTAATAGATATTATATATTTTTTCTTGATTTTTAGCTGTTCTTCCCATTAGATTGAAGACTGTATAGACCGTATAGACCATATTCCCACATTTCCTTGAAAACCCACCATATCACAAAAAAGAAATTACCTTGTTGGAATTTCATTGGTCTCTCTAAACCATTAACTTATACCAGACACCACCACAAGTCTTTTCCATTTATCCAACTTCAAGTCTTATGGAAGCCTCTCATATGAATAAAATCAAATAAAAATCAAAATGGGTTCATATAAATTTTTTATAATGGTTTCTGGTGTAGAAAAAGCACTAGGTGGGATATAATATACTATACTTTTTGCTATAATCCATGAATAATCCATACTATACATGATAAAGAATCATCATGACCAATGAAGTTAATTTGAAAATTATTTGAAAAGAAAAATGAACTAATGTGATATGATATTTTCACATACAATTTATAATTAATTTATATAATCAAATAATTAACTTTTACTGAATTCTTCAATAATAGAAGAATCAGTAGGCCACTTCTTGTCATATCTCCATTTGTGTTAGAGGAATCAAGGACATATTCCCTCTAGTTGTAATCTGCACACGGTTCAAGAACCTTTGATGGTCACTATAGAATTATCTAGGTTAGAGAATTGATGAATCCATAGTTTGGGATTATTGATGTTGATCGCAATTGAATCCTTCAAGGGAGAAGGGATTCTCTCTGGTGGAGGATAGGTGTAACTCCCCGACCCCAGCTACCCAGAGTCGGTGCATTACTTCGTAACATTGGCATGATCACAAAAGATCAAGTCTCGAAAGACCGATTAGTTTAGTAGCCTTGGAAACACTAGATACATTCGTAAACGTTACATTACATCATAAAGTGAAAAACTACTACAACATAGTCTCCATAGTCCACACTTATATCCTCTTCGGACTATCCCTGCAGGTCATTCATAAAATACTTCTTTACATCCTGGAAAATATTAAAACATTGAAAGGGGTGAGCTCAGATGCTCAGTAAGGTTAACAATATTGCGGAAGCTTTCATAAATAAACATAAAAATTTAAGGCAATGTATAACTAAAACAAAAGCCTTTTAAACTTGAACATAAACATAATATGGCAAAAGTAAAATGAGATAATGCCATTTACTTCTTCACATGGATATTCTACTGGTCGAATAATCACATGAAATATCATTAACCACTTTCATAATGTTGGAATGCATAATGCCAGACTATCATAACCACGTAGCCAAGGCCTCGTGCCAAGACCACAAATAAGATTTTGTCAAGGCCTCGTGCCAAGACACTAGTTTGTCTCATGAGACCTGCCGATGCATCGAGGAGCTATAGCAGGCTCCACCCGTCACTTATTAAGTCCAATGCATTCCTCATATGAATAGGTTTAAACATATCATAAACCATAACATAATTGTATGACATAAAACATGCATAAAGGAAACATAACATTTCCACATTTCAGTCATAAGATATCAATACAACACATTGATATAATAAAAACGCTTTCAAAACCATTTTCAATACCAAAATAAAAGAAAGTTAAAACTTTGTATTTATTTTTCATTAAAAAAAGATGGCTTATAGAGGAAGCCGAAACTCAAATAATGGTCACGGTGGCGGAGAAGTCATTTTCGCTGCATAAGTACGGAAAGAAAAACATTCCCTTTTGTCGTTTAGCAAAACGCTTTGTATAAAAATATTCCTTTTGAATAACCGTAAAAGTCAAAGGGGTTTATACACCGTATAAAAGAAAATTGTGTATAAAACCAAATATGCCTCAATGAAAGGGGATTGAGACGAAGTCCATAAAAAGATAATTTTTAAAATAAAATAGATCTATTATGTGTATTCACTATAGGTACACATGAAGAAAGTAAAAATACAAGTTAGGACATAATAATATCATGACATAATTTGAAAGTAGGAGATTAACCCAAAGAATGGAAATTGGGTTAAGAAGTTCCCTTACCTTGTGTCCGACTTGACTCAACCGTTCTTTAACGTCCTGAATAATAAACTAGAGTTAATATCTACCTTATTAAGATCCATTTTCAATTTCATTATCCTTTTTATATCACTTATTACAATGTTATGAACATTATGTAATTATTTATGTTAATAACGGTCGTTTTGTCGATCTTTGGTACTTGAGTCAACAATAAACTTCTTATAATTACAAGTTGTTCATGTGGTAGAATATCCATTATATCCAGAATTATATTCATGATTTAGATGTCATATATATCATATATATCCAGTATATACATTCATTCATAATATTACATAACATTTAGAGGTAAGAAATGAAATGCACCGTTCATGGAGACGGTAAGCCGTACGTACGCATGAACGCTACATTCATTTCTATTTCGTATTTAATGGACTGAAATCATAATTATATAAAGGTATAATATAGTTCCAGTATAATATCATATATAATATCATTTACTCCATCCTTTATACATCCCACATATGGCATTAACGATTCACATCACTTTGAGGGGGCGGTAGTCCGCACTTCCTAAAATGAAATTATCGTGTTTTACCCAAAATGGAAATCATAAAGTATGCCATAAACGAGAAATACAGAAGCATGAGTAAAACATAAACACATTATATATCATATATAAATATAGTGACATATTAATGGTCACCTTTGAAGGTGTTATATGAGTGTTGAACAATCATCGTTTCGTGAGGCAGAAATTCGCCATCCACAGAAACCGTATGTTCTTTAACCATTATATATAGGTGTGTGTAAGTGTAGCTCTAATCCTTATTATAACAACATCCTAGTATATTGAGGATACTGGTGTTTTTACAAAAGAAATGAATAAAAAGAGTTTAGGGGGTTGGAGAAGAAAAATAAAACAAAACAACATTAGAGAAGACATTACCTCAAAATCGGGTAACTCTTTTTGATTTGAGCCAAAGGCTTCCTTGGGAAGAGTTATTACCAAAGTGATGCTTCTAGGAGTAATATAGGGATGTTGGGAGAGTATTTGGGAAGATTTTGGCCGAGCCAAATGGCTTGAAAGTGTAAATGAGGTGGGAGAGGTGGGGGCCTTTTATAAGAGGAGAGGAGGGGCTCTTTTGGAAAGATTGAAATGTTACATTATTACAAAATGCTTTTCGAATTCCAAAGGTCCCACACTTATATAATTCGAGGATAAGGTGATAAGGGTTTGAAATATCCTCATCCAATTGGCTTTGGACAAGTGTAAGACTTGTATTTTTCATTATCTTCCCATTTTATTTAAATCGTTAAATAATGAGGTCATCGCTGCATCATCATGATGTCATAAATAATTTAATTTTTTTAATGTCTAAAAATTATAAAAAAATACTATGATGTAGGAAATATTTTTAGATTTCTAATTAATATTTATAGTCAAAATTTGGACTTGTGTAACCCCAGTTAAAAACTGTTTTAGTAAAATAACTCATGTTTGTGTCAATTTAATTTTAACATTAAATAAATATATATTAATGTCATTTTCCAACTAAAGTGACTCCATGGGGTCCCCAAGTTGACCCATGGGTTGTCTTGGTCGGCCATGACTCATCCAATAGGAGTAGGAAAAGTGTCAAGCTCATATCATATTATTAAAACATTATTTGTACCTTAAACTACACTAATTACCTCTAATCGCGATTAAGAACTTAAAAGTTACTATTCACCAAAAAATTATTTTAATCTCATTGAACCACATTTTACTTATTAATGACAACCATGTATGTCGGATTTTTGAAAATCAAATCACAGAAGAGGTAATATTTCATTTAAACGAGAAATCAGTAATTTAACTACCACTTAGTGGTTTCACTATTCATCAAAAATTGATGTTTTTCAGAACAATGCCCAAATTTCACCCTAAGGTATAATTGATATTCCGAATTCAAAAATGATTTATATTTTACAAAATTCAAAACATATAAGTTTCATTAATTAATTTTATAATTAATTCCCGCTGTTATGACAAATAGCGTGTTTTTAAGAAACAATTTATATCAAAAGATTGGCAATTGTTTATGTCCAATTTCAATGTTAAATTAATTCTAATGACCACCATTGGATAAAATGGTAAAAATATATTCTAATTATACCTTAAAACCACTAAATAGTATAACTTATCACCATAAATTATTTTGATTAAAAAAGTTGTTTTAAGTATTTTTCACTATTCATAAAAATTTGGAAGTTCTCGGAAAATTACAAAAAATTCAACATAGGCTAAGTTCAATATTAGGAATACAAAAATGAAGTCCATTTTGAAATATAAAATTTCTATAAATTTAAAAGGTGGTTATTACTATTCATAACGGCTACTTTGATTAGTTGCGGTGTGTTAGAACTCGAACTTGCGTACAATGCAAGCTATTGCATTATTGAAAGAGAGGCGTATCGTGGAAGCTCGGGGTGTTACATTCTCCCCTCCTTCAATAAATTGCATCCTCGCAATTTGAAATTTTTCTTTGAAAATAAAAGGTTGAAAAGAGAAAATACCTTTGAGGAAAACCCACATCGGAAATAAGGTTAATAAATATATAACATTAAAAGAAAGCAAGATAAGTACAAAGGTCACCCGATATAGCCCATTCTAGGATTATATGAAAATATGGATATGGAGGAGAAACAAACCATCAAGGTCTGATGGAGAGTTATAGAAAACAGGATTAGGAGAAAGTTTAACCACAAGAAAATCACAAACTTGTGATTGGTTAAATGGTCATTGAATCCCCAGTTGGAAAAGTTAACCGACAACATTTTTGTTTTAAGTTACCTTTTATAATGTTGAGGAATTTATTTAGGAGATTTACTAAGAACATAAGGGAATATACATACTTGTTATGTATACTTTCATTCGTTAATAAATTTTTACCACAAACCCAACTTTTACTCCAAATGGTAACGGAACTCAAAAATATTCTATTTATCCTAATTGTATAAGGTTCAAAATGTTAACACATACCATTTAGATTAGTAAAACTATTTTGTAATAACCAGGGACTTCCTGTAGGCTAATGGTAGGAAATAAAGGCTTGTTGCACTATGGTTGTGGGTTCGATTCCTGCAGCTTTGTCCGACGCGACGAGTTATTCCCCACCCTGCAGGTTGTCCTTTTCCTAAAACTATAGTATTATAATATTCCAAAAATAATCTTCAGAAATTATTTAACCTTAAACAATACTATCCATGGTTCAACTTAATCCATTACAACCTTAATAGTTATCCAAAATACCTCCGTCTAGACTTTCTCTAAAAGGTCTCTAAATTCCAAAATCAATTATAACATCAGATTCCCCAAACAAAGAAAAGTTTCTCTTATTGTCACATACTAAAAATATGATTACCTTAATCATATTAAAACCTTACTGAAATCAACAAGTACTGCAGTACAATCCATATATATATATATCACATTATTCTTATAACAAGAATATAATCCTTGAGTCCAAAAGCACCAATACATTAATTATTCCGCTTCAACTATAGTCACAGCATAAGATTGGACTTGATCCCTTGGCCTTTTCTGAGGTATGTTTCCCTGATGCTTAGGACATTCATTTGCATAATGACCCATTTCTCTACAATTGTAGCTTTCAACTTTGATAGCCTCTTTCTTTCCCTTGCAATCACGAGCCTGGTGACCCTTTTCTCCACATTTGTAACAAACTCCCATTCCTTTTAGGCAAGTACCAGGGTGATTCTTCCCACAATTATAACATAATGGAAAATACTTCTTTCCCTTTTTCCCTTTATCTATCTCTTGTTCCGCCGTTCTCTTATTCTCTTTCTTTACTTTTTTTTCATAAGACTTAGAGAATTCCTTTTCTGTCTTGATAGCACACGAGACAATATCTTCGTATGATGAGAAGGATTGTGACACTAAAGATCGACGGAGAAATGGTTTTAACCCATCAAAGAAATGATCAATCTTACTCATTGGGTTACGTATATAATCGGCAGCATGCCTCGCTAACCTTGTAAAGTTAGCCTCATACTTTGCGACATTCTCATCCTCCTTCTGCCTCAAACTCAGAAATTGCCTTTCCATATCTGCTCGATGGTCACGAGGAAAGTATTTTTCTAAGAAAAGCTCTTTGAACTCCCTCCATTCCATATTCGATACGTCATCATCTTCCTTTGTGTTTTGAATCAGCGACCACCACTGATCGGCATCTCCAGTGAGGCGGTAAACTGCCATGACAAACTTCTCCCTTTCACTACTCCCCAAGGCATGGAATATTTTCTCTAATGAGTTTATCCATTGCTCAGCTACTAATGGATTTGTACTCCCATTGAAGGTTGGTGGTTGTTGCCTCATGAAACGGTCTAGCATTGATCCTCCATGTTGCGGATCAAGGTGCTCCATACGAGTATGGTTATTATTCATAACCTAAGTGAGTTGTCCCAGTATGGTAATAAGTTGATCAGCACCAGTTGTATCTCCAGATCCACAATAATTATCTTGAGCAGGAGGGAAATCCCTACACGGAGTTCGTGCATTGATACGGTTTCCATTCCTTCCACTAGGCGCCATTTCTAAACAATGGCATAAACTATATTAGTTTATAAATCAAAATACATAATTCCATACTAGTAAGATACTTAACATAAATTGAACTATTTATGGATATAATCCATAAAAATGTTTTCCTTGAGGAAGTATATACTCATAACCCTTCATAGTGGTTTGTAAATAAAATGAGAATTATCCTAAGCATATCCCCCGGGAGTGTCGTAACCAAGAGTGCAACAAGGCCCGTTGTCGTGCACCAGTTCCCGTTCGAGTCTAGCTCAAAGTGGTGTTTTCGGGTTTTACCCCTAGGTACATCTGTGCCAGAGCCGCCTCTACCTGCTCGTATCCAGACAGGGATGTATTGCTCGGAAAACTCATAACATCTCTATAATACCAAAATTCTAGGAAGTTCTTCTATACTAATCCTCAAAGTCTATCTTCGGGCTATGTGCTCTAATCAGAGTTTATCTAAATCTAGCTTCCAAGGTTAGTACTAAACTGCCTCTGATACCAACTGTAACGCCCCGACCCCAGCTACCCAGAGTCGGTGCATTACTTCGTAACATTGGCATGATCACAAAAGATCAAGTCTCGAAAGACCGATTAGTTTAGTAGCCTTGGAAACACTAGATACATTCGTAAACGTTACATTACATCATAAAGTTAAAAACTACTACAACAAAGTCTCCATAGTCCACACTTCTATCCTCTTCGGACTATCCCTGCAGGTCATTCATAAAATACTTCTTCACATCCTGGAAAATATTAAAACATTGAAAGGGGTGAGCTCAGATGCTCAGTAAGGTTAACAATATTGCGGAAGCTTTCATAAATAAACATAAAAATTTAAGGCAATGTATAACTAAAACAAAAGCCTTTTAAACTTGAACATAAACATAATATGGCAAAAGTAAAATGAGATAATGCCATTTACTTCTTCACATGGATATTCTACTGGTCGAATAATCACATGAAATATCATTAACCACTTTCATAATGTTGGAATGCATAATGCCAGACTATCATAACCACGTAGCCAAGGCCTCGTGCCAAGACCACAAATAAGATTTTGTCAAGGCCTCGTGCCAAGACACTAGTTTGTCTCATGAGACCTGCCGATGCATCGAGGAGCTATAGCGGGCTCCACCCGTCACTTATTATGTCCAATGCATTCCTCATATGAATAGGTTTAAACATATCATAAACCATAACATAATTGTATCACATAAAACATGCATAAAGGAAACATAACATTTCCACATTTCAATCACAAGATATCAATACAGCACATTGATATAATAAAAACGCTTTCAAAACCATTTTCAATACCAAAATAAAATAAAGTTAAAACTTTGTATTTATTTTTCATTAAAAAAAAGATGGCTTATAGAGGAAGCCGAAACTCAAATAATGGTCACGGCGGCGGAGAAGTCGTTGTCGCCACATAGGTACGGAAAGAAAAACATTCCCTTTTGTCGTTTAGCAAAACGCTTTGTATAAAAATATTCCTTTTGAATAACCGTAAAAGTCAAAGGGGTTTATACACCGTATAAAAGAAAATTGTGTATAAAACCAAATATGCCTCAATGAAAGGGGATTGAGACGAAGTCCTTAAAAAAATAATTTTTAAAATAAAATAGATCTATTATGTGTATTCACTATAGGTACACATGAAGAAAGTAAAAATACAAGATAGGACATAATAATATCATGACATAATTTGAAAGTAGGAGATTAACCCAAAGAATGGAAATTGGGTTAAGAAGTTCCCTTACCTTGTGTCCGACTTGACTCAACCGTTCTTTAACGTCCTGAATAATAAACTAGAGTTAATATCTACCTTATTAAGATCCATTTTCAATTTCATTATCCTTTTTATATCACTTATTACAATGTTATGAACATTATGTAATTATTTATGTTAATAACAGTCGTTTTGTCGATCTTTGGTACTTGAGTCAACAATAAACTTCTTATAATTACAAGTTGTTCATGTGGTAGAATATCCATTATATCCAGAATTATATTCATGATTTAGATGTCATATATATCATATATATCCAGTATATACATTCATTCATAATATTACATAACATTTAGAGGTAAGAAATGAAATGCACCGTTCATGGAGACGGTAAGCCGTACATACGCATGAACGCTACATTCATTTCTATTTCGTATTTAATGGAATGAAATCATAATTATATAAAGGTATAATATAGTTCAAGTATAATATCATATATAATATCATTTACTCCATCCTTTATACATCCCACATATGGCATTAACGATTCACATCACTTTGAGGGGGCGGTAGTCCGCACTTCCTAAAATGAAATTATCGCGTTTTACCCATAATGGAAATCATAAAGTATGCCATAAATGAGAAATTCAAAAGAATAAGTAAAACATAAACACATTATATATCATATATAAATATAGTGACATCTTAATGGCCACCTTTTAAGGTGTTATATGAGTGTTGAACAATCATCGTTTCGTGAGGCAGAAATTCACCATCCACAGAAACCGTATGTTCTTTAACCATTAGATATAGGTGTGTGTAAGTGTAGCTCGAATCCTTCTTATACCAACATCCTAGTATATTGAGGATACTGGTGTTTTTACAAAAGAAATGAATAAAAAGAGTTTAGGGGGTTGGAGAAGAAAAATAAAACAAAACAACATTAGAGAAGACATTACCTCAAAATCGGGTAACTCTTTTTGATTTGAGCCAAAGGCTTCCTTGGGAAGAGTTCTTCCCAAAGTGAGGCTTCTAGGAGTAATATAGGGATTTTGTGAGAGTATTTGGGCAAGGTGTTGGCCGAGAAAAATGGCTTGAAAGTGTAAATGAGGTGGGAGAGGTGGGGGCCTTTTATAAGAGGAGAGGAGGGGCTCTTTTGGAAAGATTGAAATGTTACATTATTACACAATGCTTTTCAGATTCCAAAGGTCCAAAACTTATATAATTAGAGGCTAAGGTGATAAGGGTTTGAAATCTCATCATCCAATTGGCTTTGGACAAGTGTAAGCCTTGTATTTTTCATTATCTTTCCATTTTATTTAAATCGTTAAATAATGAGGTCATCACTGCATCATCATGATGTCATAAATAATTTAATTTATTTAATGTCTAAAAATTATAAAAAAATACTATGATGTATGAAATCTTTTTAGATTTCTAATTAATATTTATAGTCAAAATTTGGACTTTTGTAACCCCACTTAAAAACTGTTTTAGTAAAATAACTCATGTTTGGGTCAATTTAATTTTAACATTAAATAAATATATATTAATGTCATTTTCCAACTAAAGTGGCTCCATGGGGTCCCCAAGTTGAACCATGGGTTGTCTTGGTCGGCCATGACTCATCCAATAGGAGTAGGAAAAGTGTCAAGCTCATATCATATTATTAAAACATTATTTGTATCTTAAACTACACTAATTACCTCTAATCGCGATTAAGAACTTAAAAGTTACTATTCACCAAAAAATTATTTTAATCTCATTGAACCACATTTTAATTATTAATGACAACCATGTATGTCGGATTTTTGAAAATCAAATCATAGAAGTGGTAATATTTCATTTAAACGAAAAATCAGTTATTTAACTACCACTTAGTGGTTTCACTATTCATCAAAAATTGATGTTTTTCAGAAAAATGCCCAAATTCCACCCTAAGGTATAATTGATATTCCGAATTAAAAAATGATGTCTATTTTACAAAATTCCAAACATATAAGTTGCATTAATTAATTTTATAATTAATTCCCGCTGTTACGACAAATAGCGTGTTTTTAAGAAACAATTTATATCAAAAGATTCGCAATTGTTTATGTCCAATTTCAATGTTAAATTAATATAATGACCACCATTGGATAAAATGGTAAAAATATATTCTAATTATACCTTAAAACCACTAAATAGTATAACTTATCACTATAAATTATTTTGATTAAAAAAGTTGTTTTAAGT
The DNA here is from genome assembly GCA_963277665.1 of Viscum album. Lineage (NCBI taxonomy): Eukaryota > Viridiplantae > Streptophyta > Magnoliopsida > Santalales > Viscaceae > Viscum > Viscum album. The sequence continues at coordinate 677,577,954 of OY728133.1, read as the reverse complement.
ATTTTTCACTATTCATAAAAATTTGGAAGTTCTCGGAAAATTACAAAAAATTCAACATAGGCTAATTTCAATATTAAGAATAAAAACAATGAAGTCCATTTTGAAATATAAAATTTCTATAAATTTAAAAGGTGGTTATTACTATTCATAACGGCTACTTTGATTAGTTGCGGTGTGTTAGAACTCGAACTTGCGTACAATGCAAGCTATTGCATTATTGAAAGAGAGGCGTATCGTGGAAGCTCGGGGTGTTACAATAGGAATAGATTTGTGTTATTATGAGAAATCTAGGGGATGGATCTATATGGATTTCGATAATCCTATATAGTACACATTGTAGATAATGAAAAAATGTGGCTCTCACCTTGAGGATTTCAAAACCATGTTTAAATAATTATAATGCTAGAAAATAATAATTTCATAGGGACCATTATTATTTTCTTTATTTCTAGAAAACCCCATGTCTAAATAAAAATATAATTACTATTATCTAATTTACACGTTCTAAAATCACAGACAAATAAACCTTTTTTTGAATAAATAAATTAATATTTATTCAAATAATATTTAGTATGATATATCCCATAAGAGAATTTATCTCGATCCACCAATCCTCATCAATATTTGTCAGACCTTAAGTAATGGTTAATTAATTAATTAAATAACTATCACTATATTATTATACAATAAATATATAAATATTATATCCAGTAAAATTAGTGTGTAAATCTTTATTAAATATTCATTTAACTAAATAAATAAATATTTTGTTTCCTTGGGATTAAACGAGAATAAATAAATATTATGAATTAATGTAATTAAATATATAACTAACTAGTGAATAGATATTTATTAAATTTTTAACTAACATATATATTCTCTCTAATAACAGGTGTCTTGAGATATCAACTTCCCTTTGTAACCAAACAAATATGTCCTCTCTCTCATTATTCATTAACATAATTTAAATCCTGACACACATTATATATCTTACTTTACTGTGAGAATATGTTTTCATAGCTTTCATCAATACATCAATTAATAAAACTCACCACTTTAGTTAATAATAATATTAATGTCTGAATATAATTACATATTTTTCTAAATAATAACATCCAATGACACATATAAATATGTATTTCTTATTGGCACGTAATTATCTAAAAATCACCTACACTTAATATTACATATGGTGTACACCATCAAAAAGTGTCTAAAAGTCCCATGAGTCTCCACCTATGTTAGATTGTATAATTTGTGGCTTATAAAATGATTTCATCCAACTATAGAACATATATTTAAGGACAGTATCATAGAACTTCTAGGTTCTCATCATATTAGGAAACAGATATAATCTTTTAGTGTAGCATGTACCCTTTGAAAATTGTCATATATTGTGTCACAAAAAATTATAATCATGATATGATTATAAATTTAATTAATATTAAAAAATGAATACAGGTAATAATAAATTTCATAGAAAGTTGTTGTAGGGGAATAAATTATTAAAAAATCCCATCTACAATAGAGGCAACAACTAACAACATTTATTCCACTAGATCTCACCTGATGTTCATGATTATGTTGAGATAAGGATTTAATCATTGGGGTACCCTATGTTTTCTTTAATGGAAACTCTGCTCATAATGACTTTAACCCATTCCCTAAATAGGTGATATTTATGGAGTATGTGATTTATCTATTTATGTGACCTTATATCCTTTATGAGATCCAATACTAAAGTATTGTCAAAAAACAATGTGATTTAATATTTACTAATAAGTAACACATCATGTTCTTATGAAAAGTTACAAATCTGGAATACTTATTTGGATTCATCAGAAGCCCCAATACAATCAGAGACCACTATATAATCAGTGACCAATGGCTACTTTAAACTCTTCTATATCATATATTCACTATTGAGATTTAAGACATGTCCTGACTATGACTCCAAATCATTTTGATATTTTTAGAAACTAGAATTAGTATATCCTTTGATGACTAGTTCATTGTCTCCTCCATATAATCGAGGAACATATCCTTTTTAAATCTCAGATAAATAATGATAACCTTAATAGAAGACTAATATTGTTCTCTTGGATCATCATGACGTATTATTATGATGATTAAAGTATAGAAAACATTAAGAATAATAATTAACATTATATACATGATAGATCTTATCATAGATGTGTAAAGGATCCTACCGAGTTTCTCTCTCTATCTCTCTCCCACTCTTTATCTCTCTCTCTCTCCTATTGTGTCTAAGGACTCATTTTATTAGAAAGATATATACTGTGTTACACTGGAACCAATATCATCATGGACAGTTAAATGCTAAAAATCTTTAGTATCTTGTCAATGTATATAATTTGACTTAGTCCAAATAGCCTTATGGATCTATCATGAATAGTCTTTATTCCATGGATATATACTACTTCACTTATGTCATTCATGGATTAGAACTTGTTTAACCAGTCCTTAACTAGTTATAAGACTAGTATGTCATTTCTAATAAGTAATATTTCTTCATAACATATTACTAGAAATACATCCACACCCCAACTAAACCCCTTGTAAATACATGGCTCACATTCTTTATTTATAAAAAAAATATCTTACACCATTATTGAAACAAATGTTCCATGACGTTGATTCTCGATTTAACCCATAAATGGAACTATGTATCTTTTACATGTTATTGTAATTTCTTTTAGTCAATAAAAATTATGTTTGTGTCATACATACATCTTCCTAAAGGTTTCCATTAAGGAAAGATGTTTCAAATTCCATTTTAAAAATCTAATAGTGATGGGAGGATTCTATGTAAATTATAATTTTTTTTATTTAAACAAGAAAACTAGAGAAAATATTTCATCTTAGTTAATTCCTTGACATTGTTTAAACCCTTTATCCACTAGCCTTAATTTATAGTTTCACAATTTTCTATATTTTTCTAGTTTTATCTTGAATACCCATTTACAATTAATGAAATTTATATTAAATGGGAGATCCACAAGAACTAATACGTGGTTATGATACATGGAATCCATCTAAAAATCCATAAATTCTTCCCATATTTAAACTTTCAACATCTATGGCGCCTCCTTATAAAAAATAAGATCATTATTTATCCAACCAATAATTATTAACCTTCTTTCAGGTACAAGAAAACCATATCTTTCTGGTTCTCTAATGACTTCATTACTCCTATGTAGTATTTTTGTTTTAGGAACAACATCTTTCATGTGTACCTATGGCATCATTCTCTGTACCAACCCTTGTGTGTGTTGAGCGTCAAATTCATTGAAGTCAACCATTCACACACTCTTATTATTGAATATGTTCACACTCTCAAGAAAAAATGGATTGTATTCTGATATACACCATCCTACCTTAGGTTTTTTATTAATAATACACTATTATTTGATCTTGATACCCTACAAAGATACACTTCATACCTTAGGGTGTTAGTTTATTTCTAGTTTTGTCTTAAAAAACACCTCCCAATACCATGTATGAGTATGTGAAAACGCGTATTTTTTTCCACACAATAACACATATGAAATCTTTCCTTCGTCTTTATTAGGTAATGAGTTTATAATTCATGATACAATGTTTAATTCATATCCCCAAGAGGATAATGAAAGACTTTCCGATATCATCATCAACTTTACCATGTCAAGAAAGGTATAATTCATCCTTTAACTAACATAATTTAACAATGGTGTATAAAGGTGAGTGATTTAGGATATAATTCCTAACTCCCATAGGAATTCGATGAATTATTGGTTAAGATACAAATTTCCTTGATCAAATAAAAGATTCTTTAATTTTTTACCAAGATGATTCTCTACATAATTCCAAAACTCATTTAATTTCTCAAAATATTTTTACTCATACCAAATTAAGTACACATTTCTATATATATATAAATCATCATTAAAAGTAATTAAGTAATAATACCGACCTATAGATTCAACTAGAAATTGTCTATATCCACCATTTCATACCAATTGTAGAATCTTTGTAACTCATTCACCCTATCCAACAAAAGGTATTTTTCTCATTTTTCTTTATAAACAGGAGTATCATCAATAAAGTGGTTTTATCTCAAAAGAGTCTAAGTAACTATCTTGATTGAGATTTTTCAATCTTTCTTCATTAATATGATCAAGATGGTGATACCACACTTTGATATGAAATAATTCACATGAACATGATTATTTATCAATTTTCATTACATTGTTTTAGAAAATAAATAACTAAAGAAAATTATTTAAATGTATCATTATAAAACATAAAATATATTTATAAAATAAACAGATTTTATTTCCATACATGAAAATAAACACTTCTATATATAGAAATGATACAAAAAAATGTTCTTGGTAAAATTTTGTACATAATTATAATCTTTTTAAACATAACTATCCCAGTTGGAAATGGAAGGTGGTAGTCCCCAATGGATAATGCATATAACCTTGCACCTTTGAAAAACTATAAATAATCATTTTCTCTATAAATCATTCAAAATCTACTTGGTTTCGGAATTTGAATACACATGTGAGAACCAAAAGTTTTATCTAATACCCAATACAGAGATATAAAAATACCTAACTCGAAAATGAATGCACATGAATCTTCCACTTTCCACATTAACTAGGTGTAGTTAATCTTCTAGTGTCCCAAATTTCCATACACAAAACATATTCCATCTTTTTCCTTTATTTACCTTTTGATCTTTATTTTCTTATAAGGGATGTTCTTGAGAGACTTAGAATTGGAATGATTCTTGGGCCCCTTTTCCTTGTTCTTCCTTTTCTTATTTACCATAAGGATTTCATACTATTATTTACCCATGATTTTATCTACATGGAGAATCAATTTAAGGAGTTATGAGAGATACTTAGTATTATGTCTCATATTATAACTAATAAGGAAATTGAAAACTATCAGTGTTAATGAGGAAAAATGAGATCTATGCTCAACTCATTATGGATATTATATCCTAATATTTCCAAGATCTTAATATAGTCAATCATCTTGACTACATGAGTCCCATCTTGCACAAGATCTCTATGTTTTCATATGAATAGTGAATTAGAGATCTCATATCTCTCTTGTGTTTTGTTTTCCTGATAAAGATCATGAAGCTGAGACAAAATGCTATACACATCCATGTCCTCATGTTGATTTGAAAGATAATTTTACATAGATGAAATAATGAAAGATTAGGCATTGGTGGTATCAAAAAAGGATTTCATATAGAGAGACAATTCTTCCTCACAAGTTACATTTCCAAGAACCTCAAGAATAGGGTTTTCTAGAATATGTAATTTCCATTCATGGTTTTTTATAATTAATAGGAATATATAACATTCCTTGAATTTAGAGTTAGTAAAATTATTATCCTTCTCTAAAATGGATCATAGTGATATAGACAAAGTCACATGGATTTCCATTTCTATAATAAATAACATCAAGATTTTAGTTCTATATCTGCATTACAAAATTAGGTAATAGATTTAATTTAATTTATAAATCTCCCAATAGTTTATAGAAACCCAATAGCCCTCACAATTGGTCTTATAATTTCCTATTGCAGAGATATCCTAGTGGAAAGTATCCCTGTGTCCCTTCTCATATCCCAGATAGAGGAACGAAAAGATACTCAAATATATTTAAGTAAGTGTAACTTATAGACTATATTAAATGGTATCCCCTTGATCCATTGAGTAGACTCCCCAATCCTGAAATCCTCAATTTGGATTTCATCAACACTTTGCCTACTGGTTTCACTAAAGATCACATATGCAATTATCCCTTAATCAAATATAGGTTTAGTTTACCCAAAATCAAGATAGATATTACTTGATATTTAAAATCACCCCAATAGTGTTTGGTCAGTGAATTACATGAGAGAAAAAGAATTAGGTTATTAATGTTGCAATTAATTATTCATTATGATATTTAATTTTGTTCTTTGCAGAGTGAATACATGGTGTATACCAATGAGATACTCTCCATGTTTCTCACTTTCCTTGTATATTGGATATATTCCAAGGTACATGTCATGTATCTAGGATGGGTTACAAGACATGAAGTAACAATAAACAAACCATGTTTTCTTCTTTTCCTATGCTTGTGTAACCCATAAGTCGGCTTGGTGTGTTTATTAGAAACAAGGAATAATGAGTCACAATGTGCGTATTATAGATACATGATGTGTATCTAATTAATAATACTGGAAATCTATTTTACATTGTGTGATTCCATGTATTTGACCATATTTTTAGAATGAATTTCAATAAAAAACCATGTAGACTACATGATGTGTACACCGATTACACATATTGTTTCCAGAAAGATAGTGTGGCATGCTGACCCAGTCAATATGAGGTGTTACTTAAATTAACCACATTTCATTCTTTCTCACTGTGTCATGTATCCATTGACATTTCAAGGTGTAGTGAAAAAATGGTACCCAAAGTCTACTTTTCTCAAAATACATGTAATTGTGTAGACCGACCAAAATCCCCAGCAGCTCTTAATAGAATCTCAAATCCGTATTCATTATTTCTTGATCTGTTTAAGGTAATATGAAACTTTAATGAATAAAATTAATATGTCAGAAAATGTTAATTAAAATATTGGTTAATTAAAAAATATAATATAAGTGAAAAACTAACCATAATTACATATAACAAATAAATTAATAATAAATAATTATAAATTATTATTTAATCCCTCTGATACCACTTTATGGTTGCGAGTGTAGTGGAAACATCCATGGTCTATAACCAATTTATATTTTTCCTTAATCCATGAATAATACGTGATGTACAAGATGAAAAATCATATTGACCAATAGAAATAATACAAATATTATTCTCTTTAAATCTACAACCAATAAGAGATTAACATTATAAATATAATTTACAATTAATTTGTTTTAATAAGAATTAAATATTGTATAATTATTTCTTCATAGACGAATCATTAAAAAAATATTATTATATCATAATTGTGTCTATGGAATCATGAATATATTCCCTCTATAAGTGATCAACACATGCTTTGAGAACCTCTAATTTTCACTATAGAATATTCCATGTGATATAATGGATGAATCTATTACTTGGGATGACTAATATCGATCATAATTAAATTCATAAATGGCGGAAAAATTCAGTATCATGGAGGAGGAGAATATATATACATTCCAAATATCATTCTAGGCGAGATATCTCTTTGACATGAGATAATAATCTCTATAACTCATTGTGCACAAAGAATGAATGTGGCTTTCACTTAGATAATGTCATAACTAGGTTTAAATAATTCTGGGGTTATGAAATTAAAACTGCACAAGGGACCTTATTAATTTATTAATACATGGGGAACCATATTTCTAAATTATAAAATAATTATTATTATTTACTTAACATGATCTAGACTCACTAATTAAATAAATATTATTTTTCATGATTAAATATATTAATATTTATTCAAATAATAGTTAATATGATATTTCTTATTGGACCTTTAAACTCAGTTTATCAACCCCCTAAATATTTATCATACTTTAAAAATTGAATATCTAATTAATTAAATAAGTGTCACTGCATTATTATACAATAAAAAAAGAGTTATTATATTCATATAAATTAGCGAAGAAATATTTTTTAAATATTTACTTAAGTAAAAAAATAAAATTTTGTTACCTTATGAATGTACCAAAATAAATAAATATGATGAACTCATATAATTAAACATATAATTACATGGTGACAAAATATTTATTAAAAATTTAAATCACATATAAATTTTATCGAATAAATAGTGACTGAATATTTACAATCAAAGATATATGAATAACTATTAAACCATGAATGAGAATAATATTTTTATGAAATGTTAAACTCATATGTAATTTATCTATGTTTTTGAATACACATTGTGTGTGATCGTTTAGGCCCCATTTATTAGTGGTAACACAGTATACATCTTAATGTACAATGTATTTATCTAATAACATGACATGGTTACCATAGAGAAATAATTTAATGTCACAAGGACATGTAACCTCCTACGAATGTACACTATGTAATATTACACCATTATCTAGATATCACTAATCAATAGGGTTATATAGAAGTGTCATTAACCTATATGACTGATGCATTTTTGTTTTAATTTACTAAAAAGAACATACTAAAAACTCTTCCATCAGCATGGTCTTAATCATTTAGTTCAATTCCTATAAAAGTTCATGAGATATCAACTTCCATTAAGAATAGAAGGGATAAATCCTTTCTCACAATCTTCATTAACACAGTTTCAATAATGAAATATCAAATGTATCCTAATTAATGGTGAGAATATATGGTCATAGTTATCATTAATACATCATAAAACATGATTCATTACATGAATTAATAATAATCTTAATGTAAAAGGATCATTACACATGCATATAGATAAGAACATACAATGAAATTTATAAATCTGGATTTCTTATTTGAGGGTTATGTTCTCATATTCTATTTTTGCAATGATACTTCCCTCAGGAGTTTTTACTAACAACTCCCTTGTGAAATCAATTCGTAAATATATAATTTTCTTAGAAAACTGGGAATATATGAAATAATGCGATAATCTAGAATCAAGTAAAGCATTTTCTAAATTTGAGGGACCCATTAAATTACCTTCCACCACGTCATTTAGAGCTTCATCCTTAGCAATAGTGATCACATTTTCTTGGCCTTTCTCCCTTGGCCTTTTATGAGGTAATTTTCCTTGGTTCTTAGGAAATTCATTTTCATAATTCCCCATTTATCTACTATTTCCTCATTCAATATTGTGGCCTCTTTCTTTCCCTTGAAATCTTGAGCTTGGTATACTTTTTTACCGCACTTATAACAGACTCTCATTTCCTTTAGGAAAGTATCGGGGTGTTTCTTCCCATAGATACTGTATAATGGAAATTCAACTTTTCCCTTAAACCCTATTATTTACATTTCCAGAGTGTTCAACAGATCTCTTCTTCTATTTCTTTTCTTTAAAGTCATTAGACTTAGAGAATTACTTTTATGTCTTGATAACACATGAGACAATATCTTCGTATGAGGAGAAGGATTGTGAGACAAATTCATGACGGAGAAATGGTTTTAACCCATAAAAGAATCGATCAATAATACTCCATGGGTTACATATATAATCTGTTGCATGCCTTGATAACCTTGTAAAGTTTGCCTCATACTTTGTGACATTCTCATCCTCCTTTTGCCTCAGACTCAGAATTTGTTATTCTATATCCGCTTGATGGTCATGAGTAAAGTATTTTTCTAAGAAAAGGTCTTTAAACACCCTCCATTCCATATTTAATACTTCTTTATCTCCCTTTGTGTTTTTAATTAATTTTCACCATTGATTTTCATCTCCCGTGAGGCGATAAAGTGCGGTGAAAACTTTTTCCCTTTCGCGTCTCCCCAACACATGAAATATATTCTCTAAGTAACTTATCCAATTCCCTACTACCAATGGATTTTTAGTCCCATTGAATTTTTTTGGTTGTTTCCTCATGAATCGGCCTAACATTGATCCTTCACATTGTGGATCAGGGTTCTCCATACAGATAAGGTTATTGTTCATATCATGAGTGAGTTGTCCTAGTATGGGGATAACCTGATCAGCACCAGTTGAATCACCAGTACCACAACAATTATCTTGAGTATGAGTGAAATCTCTACATGGATTACATGTGTTCATACAGTTTCCATTCCTTCCACTAGGTTCCATTTCTAAACAATGGAATACACAAGATTAGTTTATGAATCACAATACATAATTCCGAAATTGTAAAACACTAAACATAAATTAAACAGTTTATGGATATAATCCATAATCATAAAAATGTGTTATTTGAGGAAGTATTTACTCAAAAATCCTTCATAATGGTTTGTAAATAAAATGAAAATTATCCTAAGCATATTCTCTGGGAGTTTCGTAACCAAGAGTGAAGGAAATATTGCTTTCGTGTACCATGATACCCCAGGTCAAGCCGAAAACTCCTTGTCAGAGTTTTCATTCGTAGGTACATCTGTGCTAGAGCCTCCTCTACCTGCGTGTATCTAGGCAGAAATCTATTTCTTGGAAAACTCAAAAAATCTCTAAATTACCAAAATTCTAGGAATTTATTCTATACTAATCATCAACGTCTATTTTATGGTAGTGTTCTATAGTAATATTTTTTCAAAATCTAGTTTCTAAGGTTTATAAAAAACTTCTTTTGATACCAACTGTAACATCTTGATCCTAGTTACCCAATGTCAGTGCATTATTACATAACAATGGAATGATCAAAAGAGATCAAGTCTCAAAATATCGATTAGTTTAGTATCTCTAGAAGTACTAGATACATACATATTTTTTATAGTAAATCATGAAATGGAAAAACTACATCATTGTGTCCCCATTGAACATACTCATATCCCTCAGCCGATTCCTACAGGTTAATCATATTATACTTCTTCACATCTTGGAAAAAATAAAACAAAAGAAAGTGGTGAGATCATATGTTTAGTAAGGATAGCAATATTGCATAAACATTCCTAAATAAGCATAAACATTTAAGTCAATGTATAAGACTAAAACATATGATTTCTAAACATAAACTTCAATATAAGAAGAAAAATATAAATCAAATAATTCCATTTAATTATTCACATGGACATTCTACTAGTCGAATAATAACATTGAATATCAATAGAAAATTTCATAATGATGGAATGCATAATGCTAGACATCATAACCACATAGGCAAGGCCTCTTACCAAGACAAAAAATAAATATTTTTTCAAGGCCTTGTTCCAAGACACTTATTTGTCTCATGAGACCTACTGATGCATCGAGGAGCTATAGCGGGCTCCACCCGTCACTTACTATGTCCAATGTATTCCTCATATGAAAAGGTTAAAACATAACATAAACATTCATATTAAAAGGAGCATAGAAAATGTTAATAATTTAACCATAAACCGTCAATGATATAAAAATAAAACATCCAAATTCAACATATCTCCAAACCTTCAATAAAATATGGAATATTGTATCATAATCAATCAACTTCAAATAAGGGTAAAATCCATTAATGGTTGTCGACATAAATTAAATCAAAACTATTTGAGAGAAATATATCTTTCTATAATCATTTAATAGTCACACAATTATAAAATAAAACATTTAATTTGAAAATAATCTTATAATATTGTAAGAGAATATTCAAAGGCTTTATAATGATAGAAAATATCTGCACTTGCCGTATAATTTAAAAAACATTTTTTCCTTAATTTTGTCGAAAAGGTCATAAAGGACCTTGTTTGGAAAACAACAGAAAGATTCCTTTATATTTTTTTTTGTAAAAATTAAAGCAAGGGTATAAATTAATTTAACCCATATTATAGGAAATAGTAAAAAGTTTTGAAAAACATTTTTAAGAAACACATATGTCGATGATATAGAGGTCCGAGTAGATACTCACATATAAAAAACCTCGAATAATAAAGAGATTGTAAAATTAACCCTTAACATGTAAATTTCCTTGATAAAGGGTACATTAACCCCCTGTATAATATTTAAATAATTTTTTATATTATGAAATAACCATATATATAAATATAATATCATATATGATCTTCTAATATTGCTTTGTTAATAATATTTCAGTATTATCATTGTTTCGGGTGTTAACTGATTCGTTTTACTTTTTATATTTTGTTACATAAATCATGTTTTTTATGGATAGTATGTATTTTATTCATATCCAGAATGATATTAAGTTTTTAAATATTATTTTTAATCATAAAATTAAAATTATTCTTGAATTATTACGATGGCGAATGAATCTCATCGTGTTCGTGGAGACGGTAATCCGTACGTACGCATGAGCGATAATATCATTATATTGAGGGTGAAATCGTATGTAATTTGATGGTATATAATATATAAAGAATCATTAACAAGTTATATTTATTTTTTCATCAATTATACTAATTATTATACCTATCCAAATAATGAAGTGTTGAATATTGAACTACACCACGATGTGGAGACGGTAATCCATATATACCCACGTATGATGACTTTGTCATTCATATGATGGATAGAATAATGATTATGGTTGTAACATATTTATAATAAAATCATAGTATATACAAGATAATGGAGTTATTATTTTGGTATGGAAACAACAATGAAAGTGGAAGTGGAAAAGAAAATAACATTGAAAGAGGTGATGAAATTATTTCCTCTTCTTCTGGTGCTTCCTTTTGAATTGGTCAAAAGGGCTCCTTAGGATGGATTTATAATTTTAGTAAGGCCTCTAGGTTGAATTTAGGTTAGTTGGGAGGATATTTTCGTAGGGTTTGGATATTCCAAATGGCTTTGGAGGTTTTATTTTAAGAGAAGGGGGAGTACCCTTTTATAAGAGAGGTGAGGGTCACTTTGGGTAAATCTTGAAATATTAATTTATTATAGAATAATATTCGGTTTATAATGGCTCCAAAAGGATTTATTTTGAGTATTATGTGGGTCTGGGTCAAAAAAATCTCAACAAATAGGTTTTATACATTTTTCGGTCACCATATTAACATTATCATTTAGATTTAACTCTAAGTTAAATAGTTTAACTTTTACCATGTATTCTGGTATTATTATAACAAATGGTTAATAAACATACTATAAAAATCAAAGAGAACCCAATGTGGTTCATTATTGATATATATATCATTATATAAGTCCTTTTGATGATCCTTAAATTTTTAAGAATATTATTTCAATTAATAATATAGTATTTGTTTTAAAACATCATTTATGTCAATTTTAACACTATTTGGTATTTTGTTTCTGTTAAAGTCATAACAACTTTATCACTTAGAAAAAGTTTATCTAATAAACACTAACATTTGAAATGAACCTATAAAATTATTTTAATTCATCAGAAGTCTCAATTTACATTTATTTGGATATTTATAATATCAAATATTTAAATCTTTCATTAATAAGGTAACTACTACATCATCATTGTGTCATATATAAATTTTATTATATAATGTCTAAAAATTATAAATAAAATTCCATTATATTCTAAATCTTTTTATCTTTCTAATGAATATTTATAGTCGAATTTATCTAATGTATATCCATATATTAAAAATAGTTATTTATAAAACCTTGAATTTAACACTTTTAACTCTTCTTTAAATAAAATAATAATCAATGTCCTAATCTCATAAAAGTGGAAAAAATGGATCATATTTTATTTATGAAGTTTATTTTGGTCGAAATAAACTTATCCAATAGAATTAGGAATTGTGTTAGGGTAATTACAATATCATTTTTACCTTTAATTTCCTTATTTACTTTTAACCATGGTAAATAAAAATCAAAAGTTATTATTCACCAAAAATTATTTTCATCTTATTGAATCAGATTTTACTTATTTATGTAAACAATGTCTCTCAGATTTTTGAAATTCAATTCATAGAATAGGTAAAAATACGTTTTATGCAAATTTGCAAATTCCCCTAGAAGGTGGGTAAAAGATGGTGAAAAGTTGAATAAAATTTTATATATCTAATATTATTATAAAATGACACCAATGAATTACATTGAACATATATAGGCATTATGTATCTATTTTTACCTAAAATAAATTTAAATAAAAAAACTAATTCTTTAAATAAAAAGTTGGTTTTAAACAATAACATAGTGTTCTTCACTATGAATCAAAAAATTGAATGTTTTTAAAAAAATACCAAAAATTTACCCTATGCTAATTTTGATATTCTGAATCCAAAAATGAAGTCCATTTTGAAAAAAAAATATAAAATTTCAAAAATGAGTATTACTATTCATAATGCCTAGCTTGATTGTTCGTGGTTTGTTATAACTCGATGTTGCATACGTCACAAGCTATTGTATTATTCAAAGAGAAGCGTATCATGGAATCTTAGAGTTTTACACATAAGGTTCCTATGAATTACTTAAAATGGATAAATATTATGGTATATATAATAATATTTCATTATAAAAAAATATAAAAAATAAATTATTTATTTTTACCAATGTTTCTACAATGTATAAAACAAATTAAGGACAATGAAAACTGTTCTTAAATTTGTGAATTTACGGTAGATATCATATTCCATTCACAAAAAAGAATCCTCAAAGTGGTATTTACAATGATAACAAAAAATTTAATTCAGAAATTTATTAATTTTTTATTTATCTATAATTTCCTAGTAATACCAGGATTTTGGAATGTCCACAAGAGGCAGTTTTTTATTAAATTGAGTGGGAAACTTACGTGGTGTCAGAATATTTGCTGACATCTTGAAAAGGTGATTTAATAATATGTTTATAATTTTTTTATTTCACAGAGATAATCCCGAGTTGGATTATCTACTACTTATTTTGGACAATGGATACTGATTGATTTGTGAAATATAAAAACAAGAAACACGTCAATCAAAATTATATCTTGAAGGTTAAAATCATTTCCCATTATGAATCCCACTTTATGAGTTGAAAGGTATTGGGATCCTAAATAGAAAATGATTTTAGAATAATTACTTACTAAGGATTTAATAAGTATGAATAACTAAGATACTATTTATTTTTTATCTATGGATAAAACATTAAATATTACCTTGGTACGTCATCTTTTCTAATGTATTTGTATATAATTGAAGTGTAAAATCATTACCCCTTTAATGATGCACTCTTGTACTATTAAATATTACATATATGTATTTTTTTCTTTATTTTATTTATTTATGTTCACTATTTATGAAATACATTCTATATTTGGTCTAATACATTTTACTATCATGTTAGGGAGACAAATTTATATTTTAATGGCATAAAATAAACTTATTTAATTTACTATAGTAGGTGATTTGGGTAAGAATCTTTAATTTTTTTTTACATTTTTAATAGTCCCTTTTAGTTTCTTATGAAAATTTTAACCTAATATCTTCATTATTTACAAAACTATTGAAGGCTAGCCATTCCCCTAAAAAGTTACATTATAGTCTAAAACATGCATCACATTCTTAAAAATGAGAAAATGAACTCATATTTTCTTAATACATTAGTACAATGACCTGTGATTTATTTTTAATTTATATGAACAAAAAAATAACAATATGACACATAATATGGCCAATATGATTCAAACTAAATGTTCTTAGTTTAAAAGTAACATTTATTCCCACAACATACATCACATAGTCAAAACAAAAAAAGTTCACCGATATTGTGTTGATACCTTAGGATAATTATCAATGATTCTTTTTGATTTCTATTAATTATATGAACATTAATTTGACATACTATTTAACAAGAATGACTAAAAGGGAATTATTTGAGTTTGAACGTGTCATTTTATATTAAAAAGGGAATCAAAAACTCAAAATTGAGAAAATTAACATAAATTATTCTGATAATTCAGGAAAATAATTATTATTTCATTTTTGATGTGTAGGAATCAACTATAGGTAAATAATACATTTTGTGTGTACGGTATGACTGAAATTACATGTTTTCTATATAAAAGTAACATTTCTTCTCACAAAATGAATCACATAGTCAAAATTGAGAAAAAGATCACATCTTATTATGATAATTGAAGAAAAACAATTCCATGATTAATTTATGATGTGTATGAATCAACCGCACATAAATTAAATACATGGTGTGGTCATATTAAATAGAAAAGAATGTTTTTAGTTTAATAGGGAAATTTTAGTCTAAAGTGAACATAAAATATTCAAAACCAAGAAAAATCAAACTCATTGTTGTGATATTTTTTTAAAATAATCCTTAATTCATTTATAATGTGTAATAACTAACCTCAAGTTAATCTAATACATGGTTTGGATGGTATGACCAAAAGTTCATGTTTTCATTTTAAAATAAATTTTTTGATGAAAACCAGATTCACATACTCAAAAGTGGTAAAAAAACTTATATTGTATTAATATTGTATGCGAAAAATTTATATTTTATTTTTGTTGTGTAGTAATTACCCACACATCAATCAAACACTTAGTGGGGATAATATGATCAAAAGTTGGTGTTTTCTTTTAAAAGTGTCATTTTAATTCAAAATATTTGTCACATAATCAATATTGATAATTAATTATTGGATTTTATTTATAATTTTTAAAAAATATCCATAATTAAATTATTATGTGAAATAATTTACCACATGTCAATATGACTTGTGGTGTAGATGGTATGAGTGAAAGATAGAGGTTTTATTTAAAATTGGCATTTTAGTTCAAAATGTATGTCTTATATTCCAAACTGATAAAACATGATAATATTTTCATGATAATTTAGGAAAATTATCTATGAAACATTTCTTATGTGTATGAATTAACCACACATCAAACTGACACAAGTTGTGGATGGATTGACTAAAAGTTCATGTTTTCAGTTTAAACGTGGAATTGTTTTCTAAAACACACATCACATACTCAAAATTGAGAAAATATTCTAATATTTTAATGATAATTTGTAAAGTGATTCATAATTTATGTGTTATAATTAACCTCAAGTAAATTCAACACATGGTGTTTTTGGTATGAATAATCATGCATATTTTCATTTAAAAATGGAATTTTAGTCCAAAAATTGCATCACATGCTCCAAACTGAGCAATGACACTCATATTTTCTTAGTATTTTAGAAAAATGATATATTATTCATTTTTTACTTTTTATAATTAAACTCACATCAATCCAACAAAAAGAGTGACCGATATGACTGATAGTGAATGTTTTTATTTAGATAAACATTTTCTTTCAAAACATGTGTCACATACTCATAATTTATAAAATACAATCATATTGTCTTGAAATAATATACAAAATTCTCAAAATCCATTTTTTATTTTTAGGAACTGACCAAAAATCAGTCATACACACGTTGTGTCTAGTATGATTTAAAGTGCATGTTTTCCATATGAAAGTGACATTTTAGTCCACAAAGAACATAACATAGTTAGAGCCTTAAAAAACTCATGTATCGTCTTGATACTTTAGAAAAAATATCAATAATTTTTTTATGACTTGTAAGATCTATCCCCATGTTAATATGACACACAATGTGGTTGTTATGACCAAAAGTGTATGATTTAATTTTATAAGTGACAATTTTGTCTAACATGCACGTTACGCTCTCAAAATAATGAAATCATGATAATATTATCTTTATAAGTTAGTACAAAGATTTATGATTCATTTATGGCATATAGGAATTAATTGCATATAAATCCTATCCATAGTGTGACCAGTATGACTCAAAGGGATTGTTTTTATTTAAAAGTGTCATTTTTGTTTAGAATGTGTACCACATACTCGAAACATTGAAAAAAATATTGGAATTTATTGATAATTTTGGAAAAATATAATTGATATTTTTTTTCATGTCCAAATTATCCGCATGTCATTCCAACCCAAGATGCATATGGTATGATTGAAAGTGCCAATTTTAATTTAAATGTATCATTTTAGTTTAAAATATTTTTCATATACTCAATGCTGAGAAAACATGATTGGATTATCTTGATGATTTAAGAAAATGATCCATGATTTTTTTGAGATTTCAAGAATAATCCGCACATCAATCTTACACATGATGTGGATGGATAGACCGAAAGTGAACTTTTTCAGTTTAAAAGTAATATTTAAAGCTAAAACGCTCCCTATACTAAAAACCGAGGAAAAAAGATCAGATTTAATTTATAAATTAATAAATTGATTTTTGATTTATTTATGTCCTGTAGGATTGAATCACATGCCAATCTGACCCACAGTGTGACCATTATGACTCAAAGTGCATGTTTTTCGAAAAAAGTAACAATTTAGACCATGACATGTGTCACATAGTTTATACCAATTAAACAAGTTCCCATTGTATTTTTAATCTTTTAAAATGACCACTGATTTGTTTTGGATGTGCAATAATTAGCCATGACTCAATATGATACACAGTGTGGGTGGTATGACCAAAAGTACCTATTTTCATTTAAAAGAGTCATTTTAGTTTAAAAATAACATCACATACTCAAAAAACAATGAAAAACGGTTGGATTTCCATGATACATTAGAATAAAGGAGAATTATTCATTTGCTAATTATTTTATGTGACCGCATATCATTTTAATGTAAATTTATAATGGATCATATAAAATTTATATTGTAATTCTGTTTATTTATGTAATATTACTAAAATAAACATGTTTTTTATTATAGGCACAGATTTAATTTGCATGTGGCTGGGTTGATCATTGGTGAATGATTTATGTGAGATATTATTTATTGGTTTTAATTATTTATGTTTTTAATCTATGTTTACATCAATTTAATTATATTGTACGTAAATTCTTTAATGTAATATTTTGATTGTAATGTTGGTGTTATGTAAATTTAAATTATTTTTTATGTTTATTGTCATATTTTTACTGTAATTTCAATTTTATATTAAATTTCTTTCTATCTACTACAGGGTACTGTTGATATTGTCTTTATCAGTATACTATATTTTGTGAGGGTTTCTATTAGTGTCAAAAAAATCCTTTATCATCTATAAAAGGTTCTCTTAAAATGGAATCCTTCATAACTAGTTTTTTTCATTGTTAAAATTGTTTTTTAGTTATTCAAAAAGTGTGTTATGTAGTAGTGACTACTAAAAAAATTAATTGGATTTTACAACCTTCCACTCATATTCCTCGACTCACCTCTACAACACGTGTTATCCCAAAGAGGTTAAATTTTCCTAATATGGGGGGGGGGGGTGAATTAGGGTATGATAGATTAAAAAAACTACCCCTTTCGATCTTGTTTCATCATTAAAAGAAATCTCTTCTCTCTCTTTCCTATAATAACAAATTTGTGGTAGTCAAAATATAAATATGAAACACTTTTTTTCATATTTCACCCTCACTGGGATATTTACAAGGAGCATACAAATTCAAGGTGTGGATATTTCAAATACACAAAAGTTGACTACTCTTACCAGGTTTGGATTTGACTGACTGTCAAACCTAGCTTATAACCATTCACATTTTGAAAGCTCACTACTCTCTTTTTACAGAGGAGAATGCATTTCTCCACCTATAAATAATTTTATTGATTATAATAACCTCATATTTGTTTCATACATATATGACTATTCCATGAAGCTTTATCTTCACCCAATATAATAAATCCACTTCACCATGTAATTATTTCTTTGCAGAGATTCCTATTGTGAACTATTTTTATTACTCTATAAACTACTTTAAATGCTTCGAAAAATTACTTGCACTATACCAAATAGGTGCACTATGAGAAAACTAATTGACATAAAAATTAATCCTATAAAACCAACACTCTTTTATGAGCTACAATGAACCAAAAATATATGTTCAACAAAAACTAAGATTATTTTGGACTATTCCTCATTTGCAAGCCCAAATACTTCAAGAAATTCATTTGGAATTCACTAAATTATTCCAGTGATAATTCTATATAATGTTTTCTCTACTAATGAAGTAATTATGGGTACATTATATAGGAAAAAACATGTAAATATCAAAAATCATAATTACTATTTTATACTTTGTGAATTAACCTTCCCTACAACTTGAACTCGTTATGAAATTTTCATATTTCATAACCCTATTTTTTGATGCCTCTGAAAAACCATCTCATTACAAAAGATGAACTCCCTTTGTGGAAGCCTCAAACTCAATTCCTTAAAAACACTGATCACTCTTTGTAGATCACATATTTTTTTCTATATTATTTAATTTTCTTTATCGATTTTACTTTTGGGTTTTTTTACTTGTAATGGGGTTCAAATAAAAAATCTCTTATATGGTAAATAAGAATTTTTCAAAAAAACCACTTTTTAATCTTTTCGGTTCTATGCAGTCCACTAATTTTACTATATGAGAATCCTTCCTTCATGATAAAAAATCCAGGTTTTCTTGATCAAAAAATGTGGGAAGAACTAAGAAACCATTCCAACATCAAAAGTACTGCTTCAGAAAATACCATGATATAAATTTGTCAATCATATGTTTCAACAAAAAATACCAACCCAAAAACACTAAATCATAAAATTTATAGATTTTATCCGAATAATCTCCCCCTTTGGGTTTATTGAAAATGCTTCAAAAAAACTCAGAAACTACTTTTTAAAAGAACAAACACACTATTTGATGCAACCAATACTAACACTTTGTGACACCATACATCGATAAATGATTCAATCTAACCATACTCTAAGATCACATGATTTAAGATTAATAAGATAAATAAGAGTAAAATTAAAATTTCATAAATGAACCACATTTTTCTCAATACCAACTATTCTAAGAACTCTTCTTGAAGAATGTTTATTGAAAATGATAAGTGAAATTTCTTTATCCATATTTTTTTTAATTTTTTTCATCACTAAATCCTATCAAAATTTATCAATATTAAATAAATATCAACAACATCATCATATTTAAAAGTCCCCTATATTTCTTCTCCCCCTATATTTATCAATACATTTTCGCCCCCTTTTTCAATAAACCCAAATATCAATTATTTGATATATACAATATGGTAAATAACACCTATCACCCCATAGGGTGAAAAAAATCTATACCTATGGGATACGGTGTCCCACATACAGGTTTTTTTTATAGTTGGAAGTCAACATAACTCCAAGATCCAGTCAATGTTTGTTAAATTGATACTTTAGGGAAGACCTTTATTAGGATTTCTGCAACCAATAGTTTATTAGGCACATATTCTAGATTCCAAATACCATCCTTTTTTTATCCTAAAAATTGATTTTGGACTTCACTGTGATTTAACCTTGAGTGAAGGAATGGATTTTTGATATGATTTATAGAATGTGAATCATTATAATTGATTATGATCAGATACATAACTTCAATTCCCATATCTCCAAAAAGTTTCTTAATCCATTATAATTATGTTTATTTTTGAGTGGAAAAATGGTATTCAGATTTTTTGATTCTCAAATAAATTAAACGTTATTTCATTATTATCCACGAAATACATAGTCTTCTAGGAAAGAATTCACCAATTTATTTTATTTTATATCATATGGTGAAATGTCTTAATCTATATATGTATAACCCAATAATACATTCATATATTTGAAATTATGCATAAAACAAAAATATACTGTTCCTTTGATAGACCAATGTCTTATTTTCACTATAATAAAGTGTTTTTTTGTGATTACTTTGAGACCATGCTTCCTAAAATATAGAAGAATCAACTGTGGATTGTTTCACTATTAAATAAAATAGGTTCCCAAAAATATGGATATATTCATTGACATTGAATACTTTTCCCACATTATCTCATGAAAGATTCATCCAGGTAGCCACAAGTGTAACATATATGATTTTTTTGTTTTATTTTTGGAAATTATATGGATTATTTTCAAGTTCGGGCACTAAGACAGCGTGTGATTATGGGGCCCTGTGTACCCAAAATAAAATTTTGAAATATATTAAATATATACAATATCATGCATGCATAGTTTTCCTTTAAAAGTGAAATAAATTCTAAACAAGAACCCGGATCAGAAATCCAAGGGCACCATTGAGTTTAGAATGATGGTTTTACCCTAGGAACAACTTAAATTTAGTCAAAATGGGTAATTTTTTGAAAATTTAACATGGGTTTAAAGTTAATAAAATTATTCAATAAAAATTATTTTTATGTAAGAACATATTTTTCTCTTTAAATACACGTATATGGAAAAATAACATGGTTAGATGCATAACCCTTTGAATTTCCTGGGTGCCATTGGAATATGGGAGGATACCGCACTGGAAGATGATTATATATTTGCAAATAAAATATCTAACAAACCTTGAATTTTATGGATAATGCAAAAGAACAAGAAATGAAAATCCTTCTTCATCAGGTATTGAACCGAATCTTGAATTGATTTTTGTTTTATGTGGTTTATTCCCAGTTTTGGATTCCTATGATGAATGCAGATCAATCAAAAAACAGATTCATCTAAATTTTGATCATCTTGTGGGATGGGTAAAATTAAAGGGTGATTTGGGGGAATTAATTGTAATCTATTTATTTTTTATCTTACAGAAATTAACTGAGATTGACATGAGCATCGATCGAGGTTCGTTCCTCTCATTTTTTCTCTTCCTTTTGTCCCCCCTTTCATCATTCGTCACATGCATCCTCATTTTGGACAGAAAGTTGACTATTCCCTATTAATCGACCCTTGTACACCCATTTCATTGAACAGTGATACAATATCCTAGATCTTGAATTTACATGACATAGAGGAGGTGCAATGATTGTGATAGAGGGATTCAAATGACAGATGATTCTAAATTTGATGTTCTTTGGTGAGGACTGAAGAATGGCGTTTTGATCTATTTTGGAAGTATATGTGATGATTAAATGTGTTGATTTAGTTATAGAAATAAAAAATGAGGTTGGATCCTGAGTTTCACATCGTGGTCGACAACAGATTGGTGGCCGGTGATTGGTCGTGGTGTGCGGTGGAAGATATGGGATTTTTAGATAATCCCATAGAACACGACATATAATTCGGGATTACATGGAATTTTTGGACCAATTATTTGTGGCTAGGGTTTTGATATGAAGATAAGGACCACATGATGTGTTAACACCATCACACAACATGTGAACCTTCCCAGTTGACTCGTTGTGTACTCTAGAGAGTACACAGACATGGGTTGGAGTACTTAGTCACAGACACACAATGTAATCCCACATGGACCGGAAATGGGATACACAAATAGGTATATAGACATGTATTTGGTATCGGGACATGATCATGTGAAATGAGTAGGATACCATGTGTTTCTACATTCCATTCATATCCTTCTACATGTTGTGTATATGTTGACTACACACCATGTGAGTCTCATCAACACATGCAAAATTTAGGATAGATTTTCACATCATTTACCCCTTGGGACATGCCTTGTACTCCCTTAAAGAGTACTTGAGGATATTTTTTTCATTGTTTGGACTAGTATAGTTTGTGTGTGTTCTATTGGTCCTTTACCTTGAGGGAACAATGATACATTACATCCACATCACTGGGTTTTGATCCCCTATAGTTGTTGAGTCTCAGATAGAGTTGTGGTGTCTCTCCGTGAGACTGGGGTGTGATCCTATATTATCCTTAGTTACCCAGTTGATGTTTGTAGAATCATCATGACCTAATAAAGTAGTTAATTAATCCTCCATCTAGTATTCCACATCATTAGGGTTAGTGAAATCATTGACATACAATCCCCTACATAGCAGGTAGATCCAAATGGGTTTCATGGTGTCTCCCAATGGTTTTAGAAGTGACCCCCTATTTGTGTATCAAATTATTATTATGACATTGAATTATATTTTGGTATATACCAATTATATAAACATATTTATCAATTGTATCGAATTATTTCATTTCTTTTGGAGTAAATTCGTTGGGAATGAGCGTTGCTTCAAGAATAATATTATGGCTGACAGTTGGTCATTACCACCTAATAAAGTGGTGTCTTTCCTAAGAATATATGGATGTTTCAATTTTAAATTGATTATTATATCTTTTATTGGGATGAATACACTTGTTTATTCATGTTTATTGTTTTTCTAGTGTCCAATTGAGTATTTTTATACTCACACATACACGGGATTTTCCCAAACCTAGTATGTCTTTTGAAGATGAAAACCCTTTCAACGGTGTCATGGGATGACATGGAGTGGGTAGAGAATATATAGATATAAATAATATTATTTTTTTAACTAGAGAATAATTTTGACTTAGTCCTCTCCCTTGCAGAATGTTTTTCTATTTACAGTTTTTGTTGGTCTTGTTTTCTTCCCCCATTCATCGGTCATCACAGGCGTTCTTCATTTGGTCCGCAGATCATTTATTCCCAATCAATAGATTATTTCACACCCATTTCATGAAAAAATTATCTAATATAATATATATAGGATTATCATGACATGAATTAGGTGTGAAAATGGAGATAGATCTATTCATATGACTGATGATTCCCAATTTTGTGTTCTTTGGCCTTGTTCCCTGAGGAACACGAAACGATGATTTGATCCATTTTGTGAGAATATATTATGATTAAACACATTTATTTGTTTATGGAATGAAAAAAATGTTGGATATTGAGTTTAACATCATGGAGTTTGAAAGATCAGAGGCTGGAGTATCGGATGTGGCGTGCAAAGGAAGATTGGGTATTTCTAGAATATCCCATAGAGGATGACCTGTAATCCAGGACTACATAGAAAGAAGGGACCCATAAGTGGTGGATAGGGTTTTGAGAAGAAGATAAGGATCACATGGTGTGTGATTACTATCATAATATATTTATCACTTACTAGTTGGCTCGTCCTGTACTCTGGAGAGTACACAGACACGAGTTGGATTACATAGTTACAGACACGTCGTGTACTCCCACACAGACACAACATGGCGTACATAGTCCGGTACATAGACATGGATTCACTATAAAAACATGGATAAGTGAAATGTGAAGGATAATGTGTGTCTGTAAACGTTTTGTATATCCTTCTACACACCGTGTATATAGATACTGCATTCTATGTGTGTCTCTTCCACGCAGGAAGATCTTGGGATAGTTGGACATGACTTGTATCCCTTGGGACATGTCATATACTTCCTTAAAGGGTGATAAAGTCTATTTGTTTTCTTATTTTGGGCCAATATAGGTTTATTTAATTCTCTTGGCCCTTTCCCTCAAGGGTACAATGTTGCATTACAGAAACATCACTAGGTTCTGATCCACTCTAGAGGCCGAGTCTCAGATAGAGTTGTGCAAACCTTCTGAGAGACTAGAGTGTGATTCTGTATAATCCTTATTTATCTAGTTGGAAGATGTAGAATAATCATAACCTCACTTAATATGGAATAGATCCACCATCTAGAAGAAAATATTGGTAGGGTTTGTGGAATCATTGACAGACAATCCCCTATCATACAGGTTGATCTAGTTTGGGTTCATGGTGACCCCCCTGGGTTTTAGCCGTGACCCCCTATATGAGTATCAAAGACTTTTTAGACCATTTTATTCTCTTTGGGGATTTACCAATGAAATATAAATCATATTTGAGTGTATTCTATGATAGCATGGATTGAGGAGGGAGTTCTACCCGAATGAGCGTTTCTTTGAGAAGAATTTTATGGTTGATAGTTGGTTATGATCATTTGATGTAGTGATGTATTTCTTGATTATATTTAATTTTTTCTTTTATTAATTAATTTTTATATCTTTTATTGACTGGAAATAACTTTGTGCTTCATGTTTTTAGGGTTTCCTACTGAGTGTTTTTATACTCACTCATGCATGGGCTTTACCCATACATGCCATGTCTTGTGGAGACGACGATGATTTTGATAGCGTCCTAGGAGGATAGGGAGTGGGTGAATCATAACTCGAGATTGATATATTTAGGTGTTTATATGTAGCATAATTTTGACTTAGTTTTCTCCATTGAAGTAGGTTCTACTCTCTATAGTTTTGGTTGGTCTTTTTTCCCCTTTTCTATTTTCAGTACTT
Source organism: Viscum album (assembly GCA_963277665.1). NCBI lineage: Eukaryota > Viridiplantae > Streptophyta > Magnoliopsida > Santalales > Viscaceae > Viscum > Viscum album. The sequence goes on along the minus strand of OY728133.1, from coordinate 677,552,270 downwards.
TACTGTCATTCTCTGTTTTGAGATCTTACAAGTATGCATGCATTTTTTTAGGTGTTTTACATTTAGGAATTATTTTTTCTTGGAGATTTGTGTGTGTGTCTATGTACTTTAATCTAATTCCACCCATTTGTGAGATACTCCTACACAGCGCTAGTCTCTAGACCATGGCATATTAGAGGCGGGCTTGGGGTAGTAATGGGTCAGCCCTCAACAGGTCGATTCATGAATAAAATAGATTCAATATCCTTGTAAATATATATTAAAAATATTATCATAACCAGATTGGAATATTTTTTTTGACAAATGAATGTTCCATGTCTTCCTTGCATCACTTGTAAACCAAGGGAAAAAAATATCCCTCTAGTAATTAAAATTTGGAATTCAAATTTTATATATTTTTCAAAAAAAATCAATGAGATTTATTCGATACAGTAAATATTGTGTAATCCACATACACTAACACCATAATCGTTTTATTAATTTTATTTTTACATATATGTAGTAATCCACTCAATTGTCTTGGAAATTGTGCCTTTTCATATATTATTCAAGTCTTTCATACCCCGCTCTCAGTGCCTGCATCAAACCATATAGACCCTTCAACATCCAAAAAACAATGTTATAATACTATTGAATGAGAAAATAATATGGATATTCAATATACACCACTTCTTCCAAAACTCAAATAATAAATGAAAAACTTAAAGACCATTCTGAAAACATTGAATTTCCTTTGCTCTACTATGATTTAGAATAAATTTTTTTTCCAACCTCACAACATGTGATATTGTTTCATCGACATCAATACCCAAAATATGGGAGTATAAATTACATAAAAGTCATTTTTTATTGTTATTATATATTTGTTAATCTAGATTTCGAAGACACATTTGGTCTTGATGCCATTTTTGGCGTCTAACATTAAAAAAATATCCCACATTTGATTATTTTTTATGTGGTCAAATTCTTAATTCATTTCCTGAATAAAATTATCATATATTTTATATTATTAAAAACACTTTGTCTCTACCTATTATAAGAAACATTATTGTTATAACATCTCCATCCTCCTTGTTTACACTAGTTCTTTTAGAAAACTAATTATGTTCTCCTTATTATCTTTTTGTTGAATCTTTGGTTTCTTTGTGGATATTGGTCTAAGTCCATCCTTCTAATAATAAAAATATTTCGATGAATTTTCCTAAGGTACATTCAATACTCATTATATTCTCACCTCTTCATCACTATCATCCTGATACTATTCATGTATTTGATGAATATTATTCTCATTTCCCCGCAAAACTATATCATTAATCTCTTAAAATTTTACTATACTCTTATTGAATATTTTATAGTCTTTTTTCCATGGAATACAAGAAATATGCCTTTATATTTATAGGATTCAAACATCTTGTGTTAATTCTTATGGATAATGAAACATATTCTTCCAAAGACTCAAAAGTACCTTAATGTCGGCTTCTTTCCATACCAAAATCCATATTGAGACTTTTCTTCCTTTGGTCACAATAAGGATCTATTAGAAATTTTAACTGATGTAAACCCTACTTCATTCCAAAACATCTCTAAAAGATATTTCTCAATAAGAATTATTCTATCCAAGTTTTGGATAATACAGTTTCTTCTCTTAACCACTCTATATTACTGATTAAATATTATTGATAAAACATAGATCCTTATTCTAGATTTGTTTATATAATCCACCACTTTGATATTTATAGACTACGTTCCATTATCATATTAGAAAACTCATGTTTTTAACCAAACAACTTTTCTACTTACTTCCATTAATGTGTTATGAAACTGAAAAACTAAGACTTGTGGGTGATAATTTAATCCCATTATATTCAAATAATATCATCAATTGAGATGACGTAATGTCTATTTCCATAAGTTTCTATTAGTGAAATAGGTTCACACATCGATATAAACTAGTTCAAGCACTCTTGTTGACCATTCCTATTTCACCTTATGCATCTTTTGAGTGATCTTCCCTTTATAGAATGAATCGCACATATGATAAAGATTAAAAGGTGATGTTGTGGGGGATTTCAAGTGATGTTCAAATTTATGTTATCTAGGTATAGCAGAGTGGCTGACAAAAGTTGTCTCTCAAAGGAGAAAGTAATTTAAAACCACATATTAAAGGTATTTTGAAAATAAAACAAAATTAAATAAATTCACTATTTGAATGGATATTGTTTCTTTGTTGTCTATAAAATAATAAGTATGCTGGAAGAAGACTGTGTTTTTTTATTTTGTTTTTGAAATGAAAATTGATTAATAAAACACAAAAAGAAGATGTTTTTTAGGAAAATAATTTTAGAAGGAATAATCGATCTAACAATTACTATTCATTTAATTATTAATCAATATCTTTTAAATTAATATCCACTTAATTATAATCCCCTAATTGTTTTACCCTCAAACCCTACAACGGTTAACTTAACCACAAAGATGAAATGAATTAAACTATAGGATAACTTCAGAAAATGAAATTGTAGTTCCCTACATTGATTGACATTCAAATTATATATTACGGTCAATGGTAAATAAGAGAACATATAAATTCTAGAAAATGGGGATGAATTGTGTTTAGGGATTATATTTTAACTCTACAAATTTATCCTGTGTGATTTTGATTCACCGGTTATGGTCACACAAACACAATTCACACATTACTCAACCTCATGTGTTTTTGCATGACTCATTCAATTTATTTCTAAGTTTCAATTAAATTAAAAGATCAATTCATAGATAGTTATAACTAAATTACAATATTTCATTTTTTAAAGAATAAATAATGAATATGGTAATAGGTAGACCGATTACTAATATAACTACTCTTCCATGGGTGGTGCAGGTTTCATAGAAACGTTTTTCATGTGAAAAGGTTTAAAAAGGGTATAACCCAATCTCATCATTAATATTTATTTCCAGACCAAAGTGGAAGACTAAAAGAAGAATTTTTTTTAAAATAACAGAAGAAATAGAAGAAAAACAAAGGGATTATTGAAAGCGCAACAATATTACAAAGTGAAGAAGACGAAGAAGGATTCGATGAAGGGATATTTGATTCAAAATATGTACCTTTTGAAATGTCTTTAGAAATAAAGTGAAACCAATTATCCTATTCCATAAATTTCCCAATTCACGTCCCAACCCCTAGAAATTAGAAGAAACCAATTTATAGAGTGGAGGAGAGGCTAGTTTTCATGTGGCCTCAAGTGTCAATGTGGAAATTCATCCAAATATTTTATTCCAAGTTTCATCACCAGTTTGACCTTCAAAATTCATGAACTAACTATACTTATAAAAGTATTATTTTTGTGAAATTTTTTCCTTGAGCGACTCTACATGTCCGGACCCAATCCAAGAACATACGTATTTGTTATGGCCCAAATATAGAACTGATATCCAATATGGCAAGTCAATCCCATATTCGACTTCATTATATTTTTTATCCAAACAAATGAATGAGTTAGCTCCATAGTAATGAATAAAAGTTATATCCCATTGAGTGATGATTATGTCTAGAAAACTATAAGTTCAAATAATTCAAAGTAAAATATTTATGTCTTAATTAAAACAATGCACTTTAAAGGGTAAAACTAGAATTTTCATCAAATTTACAAAAGAATGATTGAATCCAAAATATTTTATAAATAAACATCTTTAACACAATGTGAGGAAATTATTTAATTTATTATCAAAAAAATATTCTGGTGGGAAAAATCCCTCAAGATAACATTGTAGTATTTTTTGGGTTGATTGCGTTTGTTGACAAAGTAGGTTTACATGGTGAATTGTCATGTTCTAGATATATTTTTGACAATAAATGTTGACAAAGAACCATGTTAAAATAATGGACAATCTGGAGGCGGTACAAAAGAGCAGTACAAGAAGAATATTGATGGTGTTCTTTGCGATTACGTCAAGCTTCGCGAATGGAAGATGTTGAAGCGCATCGCGGCGATGAAGGGATTAGTGAGGGAGCTTCACGGTGAAGGCGTGAAGGGATTGACGGTGATGATATGCGATTATGTCAAGCTCCACGATTGGAAAATTGCCGTGGTGCTTCGCGATTTTGAGAGAATTTTAAAGGAAATTTCAGAGCTTCGCGATTTGAGATGACGTGGCGCTCACTTCACGTGGAAGGTTATTGGGTCTGTGAAAATTATTATAAATACAGGTTGACCCCCTCAAGATAAGTAGAGAGTTTTTAGAGAAAATATTTTTCTCTCGGTTCACGAAGGATGTTCGCGAAGGCAGTGTGCTTCATGAAAGAAGAACTTCACGGTGGCTAATTTAGCTTCGCGAAAGTTTCATGCTTCGCGTTGGCTTAGTGAGATTCACGAGGGAAGTTGCTCTGCGATAACTTGAGCTTCGCGAGAGTGCTTCACAAAAATTCAGGAGCTACACAAAGTCTTGTTTGAGCTTCGTGAAATTGGGAGCCTCGCGAAGTAAGGTGCTTTGCGAAGGTATTTCCAAAGTGTGTTTCCCAGTGGTCATTGAAAAAAAGGGTATTCATCAGTGGATGAAATTTGGACTTCAATAGAGCATCTATCAATAGTTGAAGACGCATTATTTTTGAAAAATTAAGAGACCTACAGGTCGATAAACTATGTGAGGATCTTCTGAAGAAGTAGTGAGTTCAATTCAGTTGAGGGAGTAGTGAGTTCTCAAATTGTGAGTGGTTGTAAACCAAGAGGGACAGGGCATCTGCTTCGAACTTGTAAATAGCAATGCGCTTATAGTGGAATTGGTACATCGGCACACTACCAGTGTATACTCCTTGGACGAAGCCTAGTGAGGGTGAACTAAGTAAAAATTGATGTCTCCTGTGCATGCTTTAATGTTTCTTCATACTATGCATCAGGAAGGAGAGAGAAGAGGGTTTTGTCTAACAACAAAACAAGATCAAAAGAGGAATTTGATTTAATCTTTCATACACTTATTCACCCCCCATATGAGGGCATCTAGCCTTCTGGACCTAACATATTCAATAAAATTTTGTTTTATAAACTCCCCTACACTTAGACTTTTTCACTCTTAGAAAAAACCTCATATCATGTATTCTAAAAAATTGTGACAAAATATGAATGTTCATATTTCTAAATCCGCAGTGAAAATATATGCCAAATAAGAATTCCATCATGACTAAATATTAATAAATTTTAAAGTTATTTTCTCGAAAATTGTGTCAAAATAGAATCTAGTGAGATTTATGAAAATAATCATAGGAGAATAAGTCATGGGTCTACCATGCCACTAATTCCACACATGTGTGTGTGCCAACCAATTCAAGCTTATATCTCCACCCATTATTAATCATATTCAAATCATGTAAAACAATTCTTCTTACCTGTTTTAATTCACCAAAACTTTTCAACAATCCTTTGTAATCAATTTTAAAGACCCACTCACCTTTTCATTCCCAAAAGTCAAACCTTAAGCTCCCCACCTAGATGTCCCCATGTGTTGTAAATTTAATCACTCCCCTCATTTATTATTATTATTATTATTGTTGTTGTTGTTGTTGTGTTTTTATGTTTCACTTGGAAACAATCTCACACTAATATCTCAACCCATGATTGATCTCCTCAAAACACTAATTGTAATTGTTATAACTAGATTAATAGTCAAGGAAGAGTTGTTTTTGACCTGCCCAAGATATTGCCCATGTTTTTTGTTTTTTTAGGGCTTATGAAAGTCAGATAATAGGTACACATGCATAGGTCAATTTGGTATAGTAATGAAACTGATTGGAATAAAACAAACATATATATCAACCAATTAATTGTTTTTACCTAACATGACTATACCTTCAATTGGGTGGGAAAAATTACATAAGTCATGGTTGGGTGAAAAATTGTGTGGAGAAATCAATGACACAATTTACCATAAAAAAATATCACAAATCATGATTTCCCAATCTAAATGGTTTTATAATGACACAACCAATCATATCATTAAAGAATGAATTTTTATAAAAATAAACCCTTGATGATGAAATCTTACTCATTTTTATCACCCCACTAATGAAATTTGAAATTATGAATATTCCAAATATTCAATATATGAATTATCATGTTGCATGATATGTTTTTTTGGGTTTTTGTTTTGTTTTTAAAAATCATAACAAAAGAAAAATAGAAAATACACACAAAAACAGACAAATAAAAATCCTAAATAACTTCCCCAAAATGCTGTCCCCTCCCCCAAACATAAAATATTGAATTGTCCTCAATGTGTTGTTGTGAAATGATACATGCACATGAAATGAATAATTTTTAATAGGGAAAAAATATAAAAGTGGAAGGGTTAGGAACAACTTGATATTATCAAGTGATGATGAGGTCAACTAGTGTTATGAAATAAACTGCATCAGTAGGAAGGCCCTCAATTTATTTCTTGAAATGTTTACCAATTAATGTGAAGTATCTTACAATGTCCTCTTATGTTATCTCTACTGCAACATAAATAAAAACATTAGATACAATATAAGGACCTAACCATCTAGAATAAAACATAACATGAATCATATTTAGTTGTGAACTATATATTAGGACTTTCTCTGAAATATGATACTCCCTTTCTTGGATAATTCTATCATGAGTTGTTTTTTATCATTCATTGTATATCCTTGAGTTCTCATATGATGATTATAAAATTTCCTCATTCCCTTGAATTTGTGGCTTCCTTTGAATTCCAAGTTAGGCCACATCCATGTTGAATTTTTTTATATCATAATATGCATTATGCTTGACTTCCATTGGGATATGGAATTCTTTCCAAAAAACAATCTGGAATGGGGACATACCAATGGGTGTCTTGTATGCTATCTGATAAGACCAAAGTGAATCATCCAAGAACTTTCTCCAATACATCCTATTCGAAAGCACAATTTCCTCAAAAATTTGTATCAACTAACAATTTGAAACCTCATCTTGGAAATTGTTTTGGGGTTGGTATGATGTTGATGTTTTGTGTGTCACCCCATACTTCTGAAGGAGGGAAGAAAAATTCTGATTGTAGAAGTGTGTCCCTTGGTCACTGATGATGGCCTTTGGTACTCCAAACCTGCAAATAATATGGGTCTTGAAAAATTACAATTCTACATGAAAATAATTAGTCATAGTGTCCTTAGCCTCCACCCATTTACTCACACAATAAATTACAACTAAAACATACAAAAAAACAAATAAAAAAAGAAAAGGTCCCATAAAATCATTGTTGTATACATAAAAAATCTCAAAGAATAATATGAGTTTTTTGGGGCATCTCATTTCTCCTAGAAATGTTCCCAGTGTGTTGGAAACATGAGCACAACTTACAAAACACATGAGCATAATGGAATATTCTAGGAAAATATAATAAAGAGTCTATGAATTTATTAGCTTTTTGTTGAAATCCAAAGTGTCCTCTACATGAATGTGTATGAAAAAAATGCAGAACACACTCAAACCCATGATCAGGAATGAACCCCCTTATAACATGATCACTACACATGATCCAAATGTATGGATCATCTCAAACATTAAATATTGACTCAGTCATAAACTTTTAGACTTGATGTTTCTTTAAATTTGCATGAAATTTCATAGGCAACAAGGTAGTTATCTAAATATGCATTCCATGGATGAATACCTGATATGGAATAAAGATTATCATCAGGGAAAGTGTATTGAAGTGGTACCTAGACTAAGGTGTCAACCTATAATGAGTGAGTATGCCTACCCATGTAATCCACCACCAAGTTCATTGATCCCTTCTTTTCCTTTATCTCAATTTAAAATTCCTTAAGAAGGAACATCCATCAGATAAGTCAGGGATTTGAATCTATATTTTGCCAGAGGTACCTCATAGCTACATGGTAAGAAAAAAACAACTACTTTAGAGCCCAATAAATATGAATGAAATTTATCTAAATAAATTATGACGGTAAGAAACTCCTAGAATGTGGTTTTGTAGTTTTATTGGGCTGAATCTAGTTCCCTCGATTCATAGGCAATCACATGTAAAAGTCCCTACACCCTCTGAGATAAGACATCTCCAACTGTGAAGTTGGAGGCATCACACATAATCTATAAAATAAGGTCCCATCGTGGGGGCTGTATGATTAGTAGAGGGTCAACCACTTCTTTATCTCATCAAAGGATATCCTAAAAGAATCATCAAACACAAAATCAGAATACTTTTTGATGTAATTGTGACATAGGAAGAGAAATATTACCAAAATATTTGATGAAGGGATGATAAAAGCCGGAATTCCCTAGGGAGGATCTGACATCATAAACATATGAAGGATATTTTAAGAATGAAAGAATATTTACGTTATATTTATCAACCACTATCCGTTGTTTTGACACTACATTCTCTAAGACAATCCCATTCTTTACCATGAAATGATACTACTAAAAGTTAAAGAAGATATTATTCTTAATACAACGATTAAACACCTTTCCAAAAATAGAGATAAAATACTCAAATGAAGACCCATACACTATAAAATCATCTATAAATACCTCCATGATGGTCTCAAGAAAATCAGAAAAAATACTCACCATTCATATCTGGAAGGTAACTAAAGAATTGTAAATCCTAAATGGCATCATCCGATAGGAAAATGTACCAAATAAACAAGTGAATGGTGTCTTCTACTGATCCCCAAGAGCTATAAGAACCTAAAAATATCCAGAAAAACCATTCATGAAATAATAATGAGTCTTCCCAGCTAGTGTCTCAAGCATTTGATCAATAAATGGGAGGGGGAAGTGGTCCTTGCGAGTGGATTGATTTAGTTTCCTATATTCAGTACACACTCGCTAACTGTTTTTCGCCATCATTGAAACTAACTCCTCTTTATAATTTTTAACAATTTTAACACCCCTTTTCATAGGCACAACCTAAATATGACTTACCCACTATGAATCTAAAATGGGATAAATTAAACCTACCTCAAGAAAATTTTCAAACTCTTTTTTTAAAACTTCTAGAAGAGTTTGATTCAGTCTCTTTTGTGGATGCCTCACTGGTTTAACCCCATCCTCAAAAATAATCCTATGCATGAAATTGTAGGGGATAATAGCTGATATGTCATCCAAGGCCCACCCAATTAACCAAATGTTCTCCCTCAACAGATTCAAAAGTTTTCTTTATTTTTAAAAGGGATATTGTTAGAAATTATAATAGGTAATATCTCACCCATCAATAAGTATGATTATTTTAGATTTGGTGGAAATGAATTGATTTCCAGTGTAGTGGGTGATATATGGATGGATAAATTGAATGAACTGAAATATGTACACAATGAACACCAGTATTAGAATATAAATAATCAAAATTAAAGAATAAAGAATAATACCCATAAGAATACTAAAAAACCATGCCATAATTAGAGTTTTCATGATCAAAATCCAAATATGAATCCATTTGAAAATCAAAACAAAGAGTGGGTTATGAATTAAGAACAGGTGTGTAAGTTCTCTTAGACATCAAACTAGAACCAATAATCAAAATCACCCTAATCATAGGGAAATCAAATTCTATGGGGTTTTTATTTGGTGTTTCAAAATTGGAGATAAAAAAAAGAATAACAGTCCTATGAGGGGTACTTCATGGAGTCCATATCATTATATATCACAACATTATCTCCAAAGTCCATTGAAAGTGTACCAACATGCACAATTATTATATTTTTTTTCAGTTTTGAGGAAGGATCAACCTAATATAATGGGATCATGAGAACTTACCTGATCATCCTCCATATTAAGAAAATATAAATCTGTTGGAATGATAATGTCTCTTAGATAATCAAGTAAATCCTCAAGCACTGCCACTGGATATTTTGTATCTCTGTTCCCCAACCGCAACACTACTCTCGTCAACTTCAACTCACCAACCTATAAAGAAGAGAATACAGAGTGTGGAATAACATTTATGGAATCTCCAAAACCACAAATAGCATCAGAAAATTCAAAATATCCTATGATTCATTTCCTTTGATCCCTGTTCAATTTTTACAAAGTTTGTTTATGAATTTGGAATACCTTGATATTTTAATAATGGATTCAATAAGGGGGATTCCTATCTCCACATGCCTGAATGTGTCCAAAACCACTTTCTGCATCACCTCTTCAGCCGTCTTCTTGGCTTTTACCACTTTGTTTAGAAATGGAAGGGGTTTAGGAGGAACACCATCAATGTTTTTCATACCTTTGTCTTTCTCCTTGGTATTCTCATAAGTGGTTCATGAATGGAGATTCTCTAGAGTTGAGGTGAATCCTGGGGGAATGATAGTTGTAGATGAATAAGTATTTTTCTTCCCACTTCTCAATGTGATTAAATAATATTCCCATTAGGATTTGGAGTAAGTTGGGAAGGTGGATTTTCAAAATTATTACTTACCAGTTCATGGAGGGAAATATCAATCTAGCTCAATTGAGTCTTAAACTCTCTCAACTCTGAACCTTGTCTCTTCAACTCATTCTGTTATCTATGAACAATTTGTTTCAGAAGGTCATCAGTGTTATAATCTACATTGGGTGGGGGTTTCCATGTTGTTGGATTCTTGATTCTTGGGATTCAAATATCCTTTTGGGGTTTTTTTTGGAATCCCAGTTGGATGTTTTTTTGAATAGGGGGAATTTTTTTCTCTAGAGCCATACCTATTATCCGATTTATCCTTCCACCCTTGGTTGTATTTTGTATAAAAGGATTCATACTTATTCAGGGGATGTGGTTATTGTTTCTGTTGATATGTTCCCCCAAGGAATACTTTCATGCAATCCTCTATATCCTGTAATTTGGAGAGCAATCAGTTGGGTAGTTTGTTTTTGTAAAAATTCCACAAGGCCTGGTAGGAGACAGTTGGGATGTCTTTTTTGAAAAAGAAATCTGTCTCACTATAGTGATAAATTATTCCAACTTGTTATCAATCAAATTACTTTCAAGAGAAGAAGGACTTACCTGATGTACTCATCTAACATGTGGTATACCTTAGTCTCTAAATTTTAGGGAGTTTTGTGCCATATTGTCGATCTATGCACATGAAACTACTCTTGTTTTTCTACAAATTCTCTTCTATATGAGGAATCCAACATGATCCTCTCCATAGGTGTGAGTCATTCAGAGAAGTATTGGATGCTGAGTTTCTCACTCATTTGATGATGTAAACAGATTGCACATAACTTCTTTAATTTCTCCTATTAATCATACATTCACTCCCCTTGTGATTTATGGATCTATGAGATCTCCTTATAAATGCAAGTTGTTCTTGATTCTAGAAAAAACAATTCATGAAAATATGTTTCAAATCATTCCAACATGTTACATATTCAGGTTGTAAGTAATAAATAAAATCCTTTGAAGTTCCATCAAGATAGAATGGGAATACTCTTAGTTTTATTTGATATTATGATACTTTTCTTGGTATTAAGGTAGATAAAACCACATTAAATTATTTTAAATATTTATTTGTATCCTCAACATATAATCCATGAAATTTTGGATGTAGGTTAATTAACCCCGATTTTAGTCCAGTTTCTGATTCGAGATTTTGGTATGCAATACAATTTGCATGATAGTTAATGTTCGGTGAAGCCAATTCTAGAATGGTTATATTACGTTCATTGTAATTATTTTCAGAAATTAGTTATTATTTTATGTTATATTTAGAAGTGTTTCCAATTTCAATGTTCTTAGAGTGGTGGAATTTCCCAATTGGGTAAATGTCTACACTTCCTATTAACCAAGATTGTATGATTCGAGCCCTAAGACATCGTTCAATATTGGGGTCTATATCAAAGAGATCTTTAGGATGAGATCATTTCATAAATAATACAAATTAATAATATTAGACCATAATATCATGATAATACGTTTCAATTGATTGTCTATAATATAAGAAAATAGAGAGGAAAGAAAAAAACACCCAAACAAAAACAATTGAGAGAAAGGGGAATGAATAAAGAAGAAAGAAGAGAAAAAAGAAGGATAAAAATAATGTAATCAAATACCTCTAATTATTTAAATAAAATAATTTCCTCCCTGGAAATGACATCAATTTGAAGGGTGATTTCATGGGTTCTCTCAAATGATGTTCGAATTTAGGTTATTTAGGTGTAGAATAATGGTCAACCAAGGTCGTCTCTCAATGGATGAAGTAATTTAAAACAAAATATTAAAGGTATTTTAAAAATAAAATAAACATACTATTTTAAATGATTTTATGGGTTATCATTTATAAAATAAGAATATGTTTTCTAGAAGAATATTGTACTTTTTTTGATTTTTTTAAATGAAATTTGATTAATAAAACACGACAAGAATATGTTTTTTAGAAAATATTTTTAGAAGGCATAATTGAGGTAACTATTCCTCTTAATTTTCTTATTAGTCATTATAATTTAAATTAATATCCACTTAATTATGACCCTCTAATTTTTTTACCCTCTAACTCTGTAGGAGTTAACTTAACCACAAAGACGAAATGAATTAAACCCTAGATTAGCTTTGGAACATGCAATCGTAGCACCCTACTTTGATTGATGTTCTAAGTCTATATTATGGTAAATGGTAAATTTGGGAACATATAAATTCTAGAAAATGAGGATAAATTGTGTTTAGGGATTATATTTCAACTCTACAAATTTATCTCGTGTGATTTTTTTTCACCGGCTAAGGTCACACACTCACAATTCACATATTACTCAACCTCATGTTTTCATGAATCATTCCATTGATTTATTAGTTTAAATTAAATTAGAAAATCAATTCATAGATCATTTTAAGTGTATTAAAGTGCTTAATTGTTTCAAAATAAATTAATGAGTAAGGTAATAGGTAAACCGATTACTAAATGTAACTACTCTTCCATGGGTGGTGTAGTCATCGTAGAAACGTTTTTCATGTGCAAAAGGTTAGAAAGGGTAAAACCCAATCTTGTTTCTACTACTGATTTCCAGACCAAAGATGATGATTAAAAAATAATAAAACTGAAAATAATAGAAAAAATTTAAGAGAAAATAAGAGATTATTGAAAGAAAAACAATATTACAAAGTGACTAAGAAGAAGAAGAAGTCTTCGATGAAGGGATCCTAGCTTCAAAATCTCCCCCTCTTGAAATGCCTGTAAAAAAGATATGAAAACAATTCCCCTATACCTTCAATCTCCCAATTAAATTCCCAAACCCTCCAAATGATAAAAACAAAAATTTATAGAGTGGAGGGTTGTCTAGGTTTCAAGTGGTGTCAAGCGTGAATGGGGAAATTTGGAATAATATTTTATTCCAAGTTTTACCACATGTTTAACCTTCAAAACGAGTGAACCGAATATTCTTATAGAAGGATGATTTCTGTGAAATTTTGTTCTCGAGATCATTTAATAATATAGTCCCCATAGAGGCACATATGTATATGTTATAGACCAAATACAGAACTGCTTTCCAATCTAGATAGTACATCCCATCTTTAACATCATGACCTATTTACTCCCACCGAATGCATGAGTTAGCTCAATATTCCTGAATAGAATTTGTAGACAATTTAGTGAGTAATAATGATACATATTTTTAATTTCAAATAATCCCAAGTAAAATATTTTTTTCCTAATTAATACAATGCACTTTAAAGATTAAAATTTACATTTTCATCAAATTTTCAAAAAAAAAACGATCTAATCCAAAATATTTTATAAATAAACATATTTACCACAATTTGAGTAAATTATTTAATTTAATATCAATAAAATATTCAATAAAATTGTGTTTTATTAACTAGTATCCAATAACCAAGGGAGATATCATGTAGCATCAAATTTCCACCAATATTCCAAGGATGTTTGGATCATTTGACTAATATTTTTATACCACAACATTTTTTTATTGCTTGGATAGAGTGAAAATATATTATTCTCCACTACAAAGGTAGAGGTCCCCTTTTTGAGGTTTACCTGATAAGAAAATGCACCATATTTTCCATTGATGGCACACACCTTCTTGGTAAATATTATAACATGTAATAAGTCGCAGAGTTGACTAACAGTTAATAAGTTGTGATTGCAACCTCCAACAACTAAGACATTGACACTTCTCGTATCTTAACCCCCAAGAATGAGTTTTTTTGAATCAATAATATTTATACCTTAATCACTACCAAATTTTATTATTAATTCTTTTAATTCTTAATTTTTGTCACCAGATACTTATATCCCATCATATAGGGGGTTCATACATTATTAATGACCAATATTCCATTTCTATGTGATGCTTTGAAGGAAATATTTTCAACTGGTTATTTCTCAACTACTTTATGTTTGATCCATATATTTGGATTCATACTTGATGTTGGATTATACTCTTGATATTACTAAAATTATTATGGGGATACTTTATATTGCAGATATAAAAATTAATTTTGTGTTTTGATATCATCAATTGATTCATTGAGCTACTTATTACGACCACTTTGGGGATGGTTTGACACTCTTCTCTTAATTTTTGGTAAATAATGTGTCTAAATACTAAATATAGTTAATTCTAAAATAATTCCAAGAATTTTAAATTCTATTTGGCTCCCTCTTTTTCTCTTTTTACCATCGATACCTCCTAGATATGGAACAAACATTATGATAATTTACCATCTTTCTACAATAATAACACCAGATATGGGTTATATTATTATTTATCAGTTCTACATTACTAGTTGTACATTGGGATATATTAAAATTATATTTTTTATTTATACTCAAATCACACATAAACCATAGAGTGTGTGTGTGTGGTCTAACAACAATCATAACTACTTTATATTTATGGTTAATCCCCATAACAACTTTTCCATTCTGATGAACCATTTTCTTATCTTGACATTCCATTAATTTTTAATCTAACCCTCCATGATATAATATCCATTTTTTTATCTTATATATAACCTTATTTCTCTATATCATACTTATATTCAAGAGTTTCTCCTGGTATTTTACCTTTCTTAATTTGCTGACAACTTCTTCATCAAGTTTTTAGATATATTTGACTTGATCATAAACAGTTCTACGTAGAATATCTATAACCCTTTTTTGTTATTCAACCTTTATCTTTCACTCAACAATTTTATTTTAGTTTTATATATTTTATGATTGAATATTCTCAATTTCAATTTTTTTCATACACCTCTTCTTCATGTTTCATTATGTAGAGTTTTTTTATCATGAACCACATTATTAGATTTCTTTATCTAGGCTCTCCAAATATCTATTTCTTCAAGAGAATATTGTAATTAAACTTGGAGGTAAATTCTTTCGTTGATTTATTTTTCTTCACTTTCATTTTATTCCTTGGTCAAGTAATTACTCAAAACTAACAACATAACATTTTATACATGATCCTGGAAGTCACCCATATCTTTGGACACTAATTATTCTAAACTTCCACTTCCATATGATAGAAAAATATTATTTTTGTAGAAATTTCACTTTATAATTTTATTTCCTTTTAAACTAGATGAATAATTATTCATGATAGTTTCATCATCATCATCATAATCATCATGGAGGTTATTGGGAACCTTCCTACGATATGTACCAAATTTTCACAATGGAAGAAAAAATAGGAATTTTCCCTTTCAAATTATGTTTACCTATTTTTAGATTTGAGTAATGGAATAACATCACTTCATCCACCAATTTTATTCCTAATATATGCTCTATAGTGATATTATTCATCACCTTAAAATCCACCACATTGTATTTACCATTTTCCACTACCTCATTATCATCATTTCACATTTTATATGCAATAAGAGTGATATGTATACTATCCAATGTCAAAAAAATTGTATATTTATCCTCTAGTATAATGAATTTTGGATTGAAATGAGGTGGTAACCTTCTGAGGATGCATTTGATGGTTTTTAGGTCAGTAAAGATTTATTTGAGACTATACATATCCTCCACAATAGCATTTACCAGGTCAAATAAAGCATCCATTGAATCATTTGAGTGAATTATAAGGTCATTATACAAGTTCAATAGAACATGAAATTTTTTTTATAGACTATTGGTCCACCATCATATTTGTTTATCATATTTTCCCACATATAATCTGACAACTTACAAATCTTCACATTATTTTATATTGTGTTGGATCAGGCTACCCCTAAAGTATTGATTCATCTTTCCTTAGCATCTAATTCCCTTTGGTCTATTTATGAAATGGATCCACTCTATATATTAAGAAAAATACCATGAATAATAGATATAAATAAATCTATACAAAATGATCATAAGTATTCCGACATCTGGTTATTCTATAATTGAAAATTTATTGCATAAAAGATAAAAATACCTTTATGATTAACTTTCTCCATTTTATCCACTAATAGAGAAACAAAATATTTAACCTTCAACTATGATAACAACTATTATCCCAACCCGGTTAACTACACCATGATGGGAGGGGGGGGGGCTGAATCAGTGTATGAAATATTAAAAAAATATCCCCTTTTGGTCTTGTTTCATCATTAAACAAACTCCATTATCTCTGCGTCCCATAAAAAATAATAAGTTGAAGTTAAAATATGCACAAAAAACAAAAAATATTACTTGGTTTACACTTAATGGGATACATCTATGGAGCATACAAATAAAATGATCTAAAATAAAAAATACATTACAGTGCACTTCTATAACAAGGTTTTGATCTAACTCATTGTCCATCCTAGTTTATAACCATTCAAAATTTGAAACCTCATTACTCTCTCTTATCCAAAGAGAACATACTAACCCTCCAGTACATTATTCTATTAATACTAATCACTATAGAATTGTTTCACACATATGTGAGTGTTTCATAAAGATTTTTCTTCATCCAACAAAATAAATTCACTTCACCACATCGAGATTTATTTGTGAAGAGTCCTTTCATGATTTTTTTCTTTCTCAGTGAAATTATTTATACCATTTGTAAAATGGATTTCCTTGTGTTGCACTAGTTAATCATGAACTGACTACTTCATAGATGGATGATTCCCTGGAAACCAATAATAATTTGTGAGAAATAATGAACTGTAGACAAAGATCCTCAAAAAACTGAGATTCCTTCGAGAACTTCCTCCTTCGTGAACTCAACTGGTTCACAAACTGATTTCAGACAATGCAGAATTATAACAGGGTTGATTTTATATAATTTGTTTAAATATACTAATAATGATATTATGGGTCCTTTATATAGGAAAAGAAACATAGAAGACTCACTGATAAGAATTACTATTAAATCCACTTCGAATTATCCTTCATCATAAATTGAACATGATATACAGTTCACATGACACATAAACCTCCCTAAAATGGGCTCTAATACAACATATATTTGCAAATGATGTACCCCCATTACATCAGATTCAAACTCACTGCCTTCAATTGGAAATGATGAGAACCCTTTGAACATTACATAATTTTTTTAACTACAATTGAATTTCCATTTCTAATTTTTCTTTGTGGTTTCATATAAATTATATTCAGTTCTCATAAAACATTTTATATGAATTCAATATTCATCTAAAAAGAACCACGAAATCATTTAAGTGTTATTAATTCCACCAATTTTCATATTCTAATATCCTTCCTTTTCTATAAAAAAATCCTTAATTTCATGAAAAAATATATATCAAACACTCAGAAACTAAAACACCTTCAGAAATAATACTTCATAAATAACCATACTATTAATTTTTAAACCAGATTTCATAACAAACAAAACTAACATAAAAACAATGAAATGGAATATTAAGGGATTTTTTCCGAACAACATTCCTCAGTCATCCTCCACCTCCTCCATTTCCACCCTTTCCCCCAATCATACGGAACATTACCCAACCTACACCAACCACTCCTTAAAAAATCCTAATATCCCTTAGGTCACTTCCCACTATCCTGTAACCACACCATGATTTCCCCTGACTTACCCCAAGAATCATTGATAGCTTTTCATCTTCCATTTTTGGTGGGTGTAAACTTTTACATCCCCCCCACACCAACCTTGTATCACTAACTGCATCATGAACCCATATCCACGAGTTTTAAGAGAATATATTTAATATAATCTAAATGAAACATCGTCTACCTAGATTCCACAAAATGGGGATGTAATGGCCCAAACCCTATTGGTCTATTACTTGGTCAAAATCTAGTGTTTGGGGTATTTTGGGAGGCAATGGTATCTCATTTCAAGAGTTTTATAAATTTTACATTTTTCCATCAGTAGGTCAGGGTGTCGGTAGGTCTAGGGAATTGATAGGATGAGGCATCAGTAGGATGAGGGAATCTGTAGGCCAAGGGAATCAATATATTGAGGCGTCAGTAGGTCGAGGAGTCGGTATGTTTAGGCATCGATAAGTTAAGGTGTTGGCTGGTCTGGGTGTCAGTAGGTCAGGGCGTCGATATGTCAAGGCATCAGTTGGAAAGAGCGTCGATTTGTTGAGGGACTTAGTAGGTTAATAGCATTAGTAGGTTGAGGCATAGACATGTTAAGAGCATCAGTAGTTCAAGGTGTCGACAAGTCAGGGTATTAGTGAGTCAGTGTGTCAGCGAGTCAGAGTGTCAGTGAGTCAGGCATCCTTAGGTTGCATTAGTGGCTCAATGTAGGTAGCTTAGTGTCTATGGATTAGTGTCTATAACTTATCATTGGCTACTCACTTTTGGTGGCTCACTATTGGTGTCATACTATTGGTGAGTCATCCATCGGTGAATCATTTCGATTTTTTCCCAGTTTTTCCAGTTTTTCCTCTCTAATGTTTTATTTGACGTAAATCAAGTATAAAGCCTTGTTTGGGATTTTCTGAAGGTGTTTCGAAGTATATTAATTATATATTTAATATATTAATACTCTAAAAACATTGAAATAGTTTCACCATGTGGTCATGTCCATGATTTGAATTTAGTTGACCTTGAGAATATTTCCACTTCTATTGATATAGGATCTATATTTTCTAAGATAATACTCTATATTCCCTGTGTGTTTTTGTTATCCCTTTCTGTTCCTAGAGCCTTCCCATCCTGTGGAGTCTCATTCTATGTCATAGAAATCAATCCAGTTTTCCTTTGAGTTTTCCTACTACTCACAAAAGCCCCTATTTTGGGGAAATAAAGAATTGTTGGTCACCTGTTGTTCCTAGTAGGTATTTTTTCATCTCTATTTGAATTGTGTATCATGTGGGTTTGTCATAATGATTCCTCCGTTTGAGGAAAATTAAATCCAATTTAATGAAGATAATAAGATTTAATAAATGTGGGGCTCAGAGAGTGATGATGATTATTTGGTTTTATGAGTTATCCTTGATCCATGTTGTGAATCATATGGGTTGTGTTCTTCTATAAATCATATCCTTTAGTGGTCTCAGTTTGAGCACCTATATGAATTGTGAAACTCTGATG
The DNA here is from genome assembly GCA_963277665.1 of Viscum album. NCBI lineage: Eukaryota > Viridiplantae > Streptophyta > Magnoliopsida > Santalales > Viscaceae > Viscum > Viscum album. Next base: position 677,532,820 of record OY728133.1, on the reverse strand, counting down.
TAATAATTATTATTTTTTTAATTACATATACCCAGTTTTATAAATGGATTTCCTCAGATCAAATCTATTATATGATCACCTTTATTTATCAAGTGTAATTAAATCACGACTACTACTAAATATAAATAATATTTTCTTTATCGGTGTGGTTGTGTGATTTGAGTGGTTATTTTCAGCTTTGTGTCTATGTTGGTAGTGTGGTGCTATGTATGTGAGTGTGTTTGTGTGTACGGGGCGGTACGAGCGATGTGGTTGTATCTTAGGATGAGATATTGATTGATTGTGGAAAAAATTGTCTTGTTATGTAGTGGCACTGTTTTTGGGAAGTGGTTGGGAAACAGAGTTTCATGACAAGGTTGTGTCATGATTTCATGTTTATGGGTGTGATGGGTGTTTTGTTGTTGTGAAGCAGGGCTCTCAGGTTTTCTTGTCAGAGGATAGATTTGGAAGGATAACTTTGAAGATTTTTTTGGAATGTTTCCTTCTTTGTTTGACTTGGCTGTGGTTGGTATGGTTGCTTCAACTTATAAAGTTTGCATTGTTTGATAGTTTCCTTGGTAGAGATGGAAAAAATAAATAAAATAATTTATAATTCAGAATGAAAATTGGATAAATGAGTTGGTTGGGGTATGTTTTGAGTTGGTGCTTGTAGTGAAGTGGCATTCAAGTGACCGTCATTCGGGGTGATTCATGAGTGTAGGGGTTGATGAAATTGTGGTTTTTGAGAGGGTTGGTAGTATATTTGGAATCACAAAAGATGTTATGAGTGTTTTTTACTTATATATATAAACTTTTAGTTCCTTCTGTTTTCTATAGGAACCCCTGTAATGACCCGACCCCGAATAGCCACCCGAGCAGTGCTAAACGGATCAGGTGTTACTACCTTAGGCAGACCTCCCCGAACGCCAAAGGATGCTGACTAGCAGCGCGGGTCTTATAGGTATAGTGGGGAGGTTATACCCTCTCGAAAGATAATAATGGTACTGGTCTGAGTATAATAATAATAATGCAGCGGAATAAATGACTCAATAGACTTGAACCAGACCCACAAAGCGGAAGCACATTCAAGATCGATAAACAACGGAAGCAATAAATATAAAAAATAGTAGTAGAAATAAATACAACAGTATTCTGATCACTTGTGACTACTACTGAACAAAAAAACATGCATCCAAAGCAGTTCATACATATCCATGTGTAAAGACACCAATGGCTAAAAACTATAGCTACAAAAAGTAAGCATGATCATACAGGAATGAAAGAAAAACAAAGTAACTTCAGATTGGAAAGACCTCAAGGTCCCTACCATCTCTATGAGTCAGCTAAATCAGTCCAACTCTTCAAGTTGTCCTCCTTCCGGCACATAAATCCATAAAGTCTACACGTGTCCACAAGGGCCCATGCAAGGTGTGAGATGAATCTCAGTAGGATACCACCCAACGATGAGTACCTAATATAAGTGTTTTAGCAGGCATGAATTTATAAGGAAAACAATAAACAATATGATGCACACAACCAAACAAAAAACCCACTGGTTCTCAGTAGCCACCATGGAGTGTCACCTACTTAGGCCAACACTGGAATTCTATCATATAAACCGGCACCTTGTGCTCCTTGACACTGCGTGTCTCAAGAACTGACGTCCCGAATGCACGCCCAATAAATAGTATCCTGGAGGAACAATGATTTCTATCCTCAAATAAGTAACTATAGGGACAGCGATGCCTACCATCAGATAAAGTAACCAGCGAGACAGGGATGTCTGCCTTCAAATAATGTAACTGGTGGGATAACGATGTCTGCCCTCAAATAATGGAAAGACTCTGCCCCCACCCCGATAGCCTTGTTTCCATCCCTTGAAGGATACTCACCTTCAATGTGGCTTCCTTTGATAAGAACCCTTAAACCAGTAGTACCTAAACCACAACTAACTGGGGCCTCTCGCCACACGAGTGGACAAAACCACCTCATCACAGAGTCTCTCTGTGTGCACTCTACTCAATTTTCCGGGTGATCGGTAATCATCAAAATAGTACCCAAGACACAACACCTCTGACACCTTGTTTTCCTGCGACCATTCCACTCATGTCTGATGACCTCGCCATCCCAGTAACCCGGGCCATGCTGAACGCGACAGTCACCCTGCCTCAAGCCGACGTCTGTGATGCCCAATTCCATGGTCTGAACCACCGAAAGTAACCCAGGCCAAGCCCAAACTGTGATAATAATCACTCAAGAATATCCAGGACACTCCCAACACAATGGTAAGGGATCCATCATAATTCAACAATTACATATAAAATAAAAAGAATCGCTTTTAAACTGGAAAAAAAACTAACAGTTGAATTCCCTAAACAAGTATAGTCCCATACCAGCATCAAGGTATTTAAAGCCTCCAACAATTCATATCAAGGTTTAATAAACTAAACTAAATAGTTTATAACAAAACAATTAAAATATAACCATTTTGGAATCCCTTGGCCAAAATGCCCTGATGAGCAACGACCACTCACCTAACCCTGCAGAAGAAAATCCTTCAACATGGAAAACCCAAAGGCATCCCATAGGTTAAATAAGAAATTAACATGCAATAATAGGTAATATAGGGTTACACTGAAAATACCCAAAAATGTTCCGTAGGCCACGCCACCCAAAAGGCTGCGAAAACACAAAAAATCATGCACCACCTACCTGGGACTCGTAGACGTAAGAACATACGATATCGAGCTACAATTTGAATTTGATATTCATAGATCTATGTTTCCATCAAATCCTTGCAATTTCACTCAGATGGGAACTGAGACGTGTGAGGAAAAGAAGCTTGGACAAAACAGGGTGGACGGGTTTAGAATCAGTATTGCGACCTCCGAGCCACCGATGGATTGAAGAATGGATGTCATATAAAGATTCTAGGGAAGGAAAAGTTCTTCAGAAATTCAGAATAGACCTATCCCAATGTTTGGGAAGAAGAATCTATTTTTCGAAATAAAAAGTGACGCCCTTTCATTTAAGCGAATAAAAAAAATCACATGTTGTTTACCTAAGTAGTACACACCATGTAGTGGCCTTTTCCGTACTCTGACTTAAGTGGAGATAGCCGTATGGCTTGGGTGCTCCACACAGGTTGAAACAAGGCTTAAACCGAGCTGGTAATTAGAAAGAAGGATACCTAGCATGTCAAGAAACACTAACTGTCGAGTAGTAGGAAATTCCTACACAGTCATAACACGACATGTACTTGGCGAGCACACAACCGATACTCTCCAAACCCATACAAAGAGTGTACTTTATAATACATTGTGTGTAGTTTGGAAATTTCCATAACTTCCCAAATTCTCTCAATTTTCTCATAAACAAGTCAAAAATTCAAATAGGGTCGGGATTTTGAACCATTATAAAAACCCACATTTTTACAACCCCACCGTTGTTGATCACTACATGATGAACACCCCATTTTTATTGGGGAGGGTGTATTTTTCAAAAACACTGAGGGGAGTATGGACTACTGGTTACTGACTTTTCCATGCTCCTATTTCTAGGAATTTATCTGCCAAGACTCTTCGAGCAGGCTGTAATGGATTGAGGATAATTATGAGATTATGTTATTGGTTATGTGAGAGGTGGTTTGTTTCCCAGGTGTCTTCGGGATGAGGCCCTGGTGCTTTTATGTGAGACATGTGGTGGTTTTCCCCATGTGTTTGCGAGAAGTATGTGTGTGTTTTGGGACCCATGTGTGTGTTGGTGGGTTATGATAGTGGGGCTTCTTGAAGATCATGGTAGCACCTGGATGTTCGCCATTAGTGTTGAGCTGTTAACCAATGGGAAGTAGTGAGGGGTACCCAAATATCGATGTGATTATACTTTACATTACTTTAATTGACTTGGTTATTTAGTGAGTGTTCTTTGTTGAGGTTGGGGTGGATAGTTTACCGTGTTATGTTCTTTTTAGTTTCTTCTATTTTTTCAAAGGGGTATTATTATGCTTCTCCCACTTGTACACCGGTGAATTCTATTTTTCCATAATTTCTATAATTTTATGATCACCCTACATATATAAAACTATTTTCAGGTTTTTAGGGAGGTTACCTGGAATGTGATGGACCTTTCTATCTCAAATGTTGGGGATGGTTACAGAGTAGCTGCTTAGTTTTATTTTCATACTTACTTTGGAGTTTCCCTTGTATTTCTAACAGTTTTACATTAAACATGTATATGGTATGTAATTTTGTTTCTTTATATATATATGTGTCTTGAAGTTATTGAAGGTCGATACATGTTATCTCCCAATCTTAGTTACTATAAAAGGGAAATGTATTCCATTTTTGTGAGATTTATATACCCTTGGTGCTGGTCGCCACGTAAGGGCCTATTAAAGGTGGGACTTGGGGGTCATTATCTGCCCTTCATCTTGAAGAAGGAATGTCTCAACATCTTACTATCCCTTCCTTCATCTAGAAGTAGGCAGGTCATGATAGAATGGTATTAGAGGTCATGGTTGAGAGGTAGGATGGAGTTTCATGTTGCGAAGAGTGAGGATTTCATGAGTTGGTAGGGAAATAGTGTTAGGTGATCTTAGTGTGTGACATTGTCCAGGGAAGACTATATTGGACAAGAGATTTTATGCCCCCCCGATGCAAGGACGCAGAGAATACCGAACGGCCAAGTGAGGATACACCATTTGTGGGGTATAGAACCAAGAAAAGGTACATGCGTCATGATAACTTGTGTTCGTGATTATTTTGGTAATATTTGGGAAATTAAAATAAATAAAGAGTTAAAATAAATTTTAAAAGAAAATTCGATACTACAAAGGCTTAGGAGTTTCTTTCTTTCCTTTTAGCTATGTATCCCAAACATCGCACGTGTGTGGTACAAGCAGTGGAGGGTCCGAAAGCTAACACAATTGATCGACGGAGGGTGAGTCCAATGGAGGAGGATAATCAGAGGTAGAAGAAGCTTCATGATTTCCAACGATAGACTTTGGGAAAGTTAAAGGGAATTGTCTCAGAAATGGAGACAGAGAGTTGGATCAGGGAGCTATTGATCACTTTCATCTTGATCTACACACTGATAGAGTACTAGTTACCCCTAACGGTGAGCTAGATGAGGGGTGAAATGCGTCAGTGGTGGACTACTTCCCTTAGTGAGAGGAAGGAGACTGATGTTTTGTGGCTGACTTTGAGAAGGAGTTTTAGCAATAATTCCTTTCTTCTACGATGAAAGCTTATAAGAGGAACGAGATACTCTTTTTACAACATTGGAGTATGACAATGAGGGAATTGGGAATCAAGTTCAAGGATCTCCTGCATTTTTCTCCAAATCTATTTCTTGATGAGGTGTGTCAGGAAAGTTTCTTAGAGGAAGCACTTCATACTTCTCTTTTGTATTTGGCTACTCCCTTTACCCAACAAAAATACATAGAGGTTGAGAATAAGGCTAAGGTAGTGGAAATGATGAACTTGTGAGGAGGTCTACCATGGGAGGGAAGTCACCCGATTTCTTCAAAGGGGATGGTTGCCAACATCAAGTCTCTGGCATCACGTCCTTCCAGGTTTCGGCCATTTGGGAGCCGACCCCAGTTGTTTCAGTTCATAACCTCTTGTCCTTTACCTTTTTCCATAGGCTAGGGGATGATTTATTATTCTTGCGGAAGCCATGTCACCTATATGGATGGTTCCCTACTCGAACTCAGAATGGTGGAGGTGGGAAATTACAACGCTCACCTCAAGAGTATTTTCCAGCCAGGAATTTCTAGAAGTAGGGAGAATAGGCCCCTACACCACCAAGGGAAGATGATATAGGAGGAGCCTGACCTTAGGGTGATCCTTAGGGACCTGAACCATGGTGTGGTTACGGAGGCAGCCGGCAGCTTAGGGGAATTGGAGCTGGGCATGGGAAGTTGCATGCGGTAGAGGTAGCCGTTCCAACAGGGAAAAAGATCGCCTGAGATATGATTAGTTTGTTTAGTATTTTTGGTTTCACCTTGTTTTATTGAAGAGATTCGATCTACTTTGTTGAACCCAGTTTGGCCCATGACTTGAGACTAGAAATTGAGAACCATTTTGTGCCCCTGGTGTTGAGTACACCGGTCGGAGGTCAGATTATCCTGTTTGAATTTTTTGGGGGTTGTAAACTGATGTAGGGGTAGCATCATTCCATTGGGGATTTATATCTAATATAGATGAATCCATACGGGGTTATCCTTTTCATATACTAGTTTTACTCTAAGGATGATTTTTTTTGACTATTTCAGGAAAAAATTCATGTTTTTAGACATGAAAGGCCAGTGTGTGGTTTTGTTGAGCAGAGAAGCTATCTGGTGGGCAGTTGGTGAGTGGATCCTCTTTTTTCTTTGTTAGCCGAGCTGTCAGTGGGATCAATGGAAGATAAGATGGTAGAGGTTTTGATATTTTTCACTGAATTTCTGGATGCTTTCTCGAAGTAGGTTTTGACTTTACCCCCTCAAAGTGATGTTGATATCAGGATAGATGAACAACCTGGCGATCATCTATTCTCGATGTCTCTTTATCAAATGGAACATTATGAGTAGGGGGAGTTTCAGATTTGGATTTATGACATGATGAATAAGGGTTTCATAAATCCTAGTGTGTCACCGTGGGGTTCTCCGGTCTATTTTTCAATGATGGAAGATGGTGTTCTGAGGCTGTGCACAGACTACCAAAGGTTGAATCATGTAGTGGTCAAGAACCATTACCCTCCCCCAAGGATAGACAATCTTTTCAACCAACTGAGGGGAGAGAGTTGGTTTTACTAGACTAAACTATGGTCTAGATATCAACAGTTGAGGGTGAAGGAGGGTGACCTTGCAGGACATCTTTCAGGTATAGGTATGGGCACTTTGAGATTGTGGTTATGCCGTTTTGTGTAACAAACTCACTAGTTTTGTTCATGGGGAATATGAACTCAATATTTCATGAGTTCCTAGACTGATTTATCATTGTATTAATCAATTACATTCTTATCTACTCAAGGTTATAGGAGGAGAATATAGAGAATCTTAGGACTGTCCTAGAGGTCCTTTGACACCAACAGCTCTATAGAAGGATGTCCAAGTGAAGGTTTTGGACATGGGAGGTCAACTTCCTGGGGATTTCGGTGTCTTAGAAAGGTCTGGTAGTGGATCCATCAAAGGTTGAGGCAGCCATTTCTTAGAAAGTACCCAAGAATTTAGAAGAGGTTTGTAGTTTTCTCAGTCTGGAATGCTACTATTAGAGATTCGTACTTGATTTATCTCAGGTAGCAACCTCATTGATGGATCTGACTAGAAAAGGCCATGACATTGTGTGGATTGAGCAGTGTGAAGCATATTCCACCTATCTGAAGGGTAATTTGGTTAGTGCCCCAGTGATTAGGTTTCCAGAGGAAGGGGTGATGTTCGAAGTGTTTTGTGATGATTCCCATCTAGGTTTGGGTTGTGTACTGATGAAACAATGGGGAGTGATCTTTTATGGGCCTAGGTTGTTACATCCCCATGGACATAACTATTCCACCCATGATATGGAACTAGAGGTCATGTTTTCACCAAAACTATGGTGACATTACCGAATTGAGGTGTTCTTTGTGGTCTTCACGGATCACAAGAGTTAGAGGTACATATTTTACTAATGAGACCTAATCCTGCTATAGTTAATGTGGATGGAGTTTCTCTCGGATTATTATTTTTATACCTCATACACCTCATGAAAGGGGAATGTTGTGGTCAATACTTTCATAAGGAAGCTGCATAAGGAAGTGGTTCGGGAATCTACCGATTCTTGGAGGGTGATGGATGATTTAGATATGTAGAACTTTGATGCAAGAATGGATGGTGAAAGAGGCAATCTATTTCATATGATGTCACAATCATATATAAGTCATATGGTGGAGGAGTCTTAGTGGGGAGACACATAAGCATAGGTGATCCATGATCCCATTGACTAGGGTAAGGCTCTAGAGGGATTGTTGGAGGATGGTCAGAATGGATCTGTCTGGGAAGTTAGGGTTATCAAGAGTTCCTTTTAATACTAGTGGCAGTTCTGTGAGTTCCCATAAATATAAGTGAAAGTGTGATGATTCTCAGAGTGGTTCTCAGCAATATGTTATTTCTATACCTCTTACAAAGGCCCTTTGGTTTTCTACCACACTACAGGAAAACAATGATTCAGTAGTGGTTTTAAAAACCACCGCTAAATTGTTTTTAGGATAAACTTTAATAGTGGGTTTTTAAAACCAATCCTAAATTTTCTTAAAATATTTTTTATAATTTTTTTATAATTGTTTTCAAAAAAATCATTTATTTTTTGCGGAGGTGTTTTAAAAACACCTCCATGAAATAGAAGGAAAAATTATTTAATTATTAATTATTATATATTATTTACTATTATATATACTTTATTATTTATAATTTAATTAATTTTAAATTTTTAATTAATAAATATTTATAACTATTAGTTAATAGTAATTTTAATGTGAAAACAAATCTTCAAATAGTTGAAAACCATATTTTGGCATCAAATGATCATAACTTTTGATCAGAGCATCAATTTTTGCTCCACAATCAATCAAATTAAATATTACGAAATGATCTAAAACCAAATGATATTTAAATCATGTGAAAATACAAGGATATATATATATAAATATTTCAAAAAAGTTTAAAATCAAACTCTATCTTCAAACAACTATAAATTTTCACTTGGGTGTCTGTTTGGGCTCTACCACATATCAAATCGAAGCATGCATTGAGCTCTACACCAAAGATGGTGTAAGACTAATGCAAACAGGCTCTAACAACTTATTATTTCCCTGAAAGGTCTAGAAGTCCTCTAAAATATTGTTTTTTGTCACCGACCCCTGTTTGTTAAAATATAAACAACTATAACTTCTGATATGGGTGTTTGTTCGACATGTACCACATATCACATCAAAGATCGTTTCACGATCTTTGATTTTACAAGTTGTAGAGCTAAAAGGGACTCCCGGATCAGACTTTATGGTAATTTCATTAGTGGTTTAGGTTTTTTAGAGTATCTAAATTTTTTTATGTGTTTTAAGATTACCCAACTTTTTTTTACATTCTTTGGATTCTCAGCCTCGTTTAAGAGTTCCTTATTTCTTTTTTAGGTTGAGTCTTAATTTATTCTTAGGTATTACATTAATATTGATATTATGGTTTTGAAATGTTTACATTTTTCACAATATAATTTTATTTATAATTAAATATATGCACATTTCTGTATATTTACTTATAAAATCACTTGTATAAATACATATTTACATATAAATGTATTTTTAAATGTATAAACAAAATGGAAATAAATATTTATTATTAATTTCATTTAAATTAAATAATTATCCATTTTATATAAATTTATTAATATTTATAAATATTTATATTTATATATATTTTATATCATATATGTGTAGATATATATATATATATATTTACCTGTGTTTATATATATATATATTTATATTAATATACAATTATTAATTTATTATTTATTACTTATTATTTATTATTATTTATTTATAATTTATAATTTATTAATTTATTAATTTATTATTTTTTTGTAATTTTATTATATTATTTTTCATAATTTTATTATTTATTTATTATTTATTAATTTATGATTGATTTATTATTATTATTTATTATTATTTACTTTTTATTTATTATTTAACATTTAATATTTAATATTTAATATTATTAATTATTTATTATTTATTATTTATTACTTATTACGCATTATTGATTATTTATATTTATTATTTATGTATTATTTATTTATTAGTTTTTCATTGATTTTTTATTTACTTAAGAATTATTATTTAATATTTAATATTTTTTAACTATTTAATATTTATTATTATTATTATTTATTATTTAGTATATTTTACGTATCATTTATTTCCATATCATGTATTTATTTATTTATTGACTATTTATTATCATTAGTTTTAACCATTTATTAGTTATTATTATTATTATTATTTATTTGTTAGTATTTTTTAATTATCATTTATTAAAATAACTAATTTTCAATTTTATATACATTTGTAATATTTATACGTAATTATGTTTATATATTTTTATATCATATATGTTTAGATATATATATATATAAATACTCGTGTTGATATATATAAATTTATATTAATATGCAAATATTTGTTTGTTATTTATTATTTTATTAATTTATTATGGTTATTTTGTTATTTTATTTTGGTTATTTATTATTTTATTTTCATAATTTTATTATTTTATTTTAATAATTTTATTATTTATTAATAAATTTATTAATTTATTATTATTATTATTTATTTATTTATGTTTGATTTATTATTCATTTTTTATTTATTTAATTATTATTTTTTATTCAATATTTAACTTTTAACATTTAATATTTAATATTTTTTATTTGTTGTTCATTGTTTATTATTTATTGGATATTATATATTATTTATTATTAATTAATTATTTATTATTTATGTATTATTTATTTATTAGTTATTTATTGAGTTGTTATTTATTTATTATTTATTATTTATTATTTATTATTAACTATTTATTATTTATTATTTACTATTTTTATTTACCATTAATTTCCATATCATGTATTTATTTATTTATTAATTAGTAATTTGTAATTAGAAATTCGTAAATAGTAATTATTAAAAATAAAATTTAAAAATTTAAAAATTTAAAAACAAATTTTTATTATTTATTATCGATTAATCGTTATTGATTAATAATTATTGAGTTTATACAAATTTTTAATTTTTAATTTGTTTTTTAATCAACATACATTACTATATTAAATTATGTTTATTCTCCACATGAAGAGCCTACTCGAGTGGTCAAGTCTTTGGAGAATATGCAAGAGGTAATGAGTTTGAATTCCATCCAATGCAGAATTTCTATATATGGAACATGCACATGCACATGCATGTGCATGTGCATAGTAATAAATAAATAATCAATAAATGAAAAATAAATAATGAAAATAAAATATTAAGATAAAAAAATAAAGAAATAAATTAACAAAAATTAAAAAAATTATAAAAAATCCAAAAATAAAAAAACACCTCTAAATCATTATCAACGGTTTAAAGCGCAGCTAAATCGTTCTACGATGGTTTTTAAAAAGTGTTGCTAATTTATTACTAACAAATGATTTAGAAGCAATTTAAACAACTGCTAAACTCGAATTTCGATGTTGCACAATTATGGAAAGGATAAGAATTCTAAACGGGTTTTCACTGAGGTACCCAAGATTTGTGGTTTCTGTGGACGCTCGGGTCCCCTGAAAAAGTTTTATCATGTCTATTATACTTCTTGTTGTGCAACAGGATCATCAGTGCCTAATGAAAATTCGGTGCAATCCGATGTTTCATGAATAATGGGGTTCTAGCCACAAACATCTAGAATCAAGCTTCTCCACATAGTGGTAGAGTCTCTAAAGGAAGCAGATACTAGTTTAACAACTGTGAGAGATAACATCACTATTGATTCATCTTTAGTGATTTATTTTTATTATAAGGGTTCATCTCATTCATTTATTTTAACCCATATTTTAAATATTCCAAATCATACTATAGAGCTTCTATCTTATGTGATGGATATTACTACACCCCTTGGAATGAAGAGAGAGAGGGTTCTCCATTGTCCGGCTTGTGTTTACTCATTATCAGAAATTGATCACGGTTGTGATTTTTTGGTTCTCAACATGAGACCTCCTTGCATCACTTTTTGTATGGATGGGCTCATTGCCAATAAATCTTAGATTAATTGTTATCTTTAAGGGGTCTCTTTTTTTTCACCTGATGCGGTGTTCCATATCTTTAAAGGAGAATGAGACCCAAGGTTGAGTTGGGATGAAACTTATTATCCAGAGTTGGGGAAAGTGATATCATTGTTTTCATTTGATTTGGAGTGAGAATCCTTGAGCGGTGATCTCCCTCCAGATTTTGTCGAGTTTTGTTACATTTTTTCTTGTAACTTCTCTAGTTTTACACCGGTGTGAGAGGTTAAGTTTTCTATAAATTCAGTTCTCAATACTAAACCATGGTCTATTACTTATTATAGTATGGAACCAGTTAAAATTAAAAATATGAAGACTCAGTTGGACAATCTATTAGAGAAAGACTTTATACGCCCAAGTGTGTGACCTTTGGCAGCACCAGTGCTCTTTTCTAAGAAATATGATTGGTCACTTCACCTTTGTGTTGATTATGAAAAACCCAAAAGATTTATAAAAATTAATAAGTATCTATTTCCATATATTTATGATCTGTTTGACTATTTTAAAGGTGTAAAGTGGTTCTCAAAAATTTATTTTCGATCTGGTTATCATCAGTCAAGAATAAATGAATATGACATTCTGGAAACTGCCTTTCAGATTAGGTATGACAACTATGAATTCCTTGCCTTTACATTTGTTCTAACCAATGCTACTGCAATATTTATGGATTTAATGAAAAGGCTTTTCCATGAGTATATTTATACATTGTTGTTTATCTCTATGGATGACTTCCAAGTTTACTATAAGTCCGAGGAGGATCATGTGCATCATTTGAGAGAAGTTATACATTTTTTTGGAAAATTTACAACTTTGTGCTAAGCTATAGAAATATCATTTCATTATTCAAGAAGTGAAGTACTTGGGAAATGTGGTGTCCAAATATGGTATATCAGTTGATCCTGAGAAGGATAATGAAGTTATGACATTGGAACAACCATGAAATATTTTTGAAATTCAGAGTTTCTTGGATTTATCTTGTTATTAGCACTAGTTTGTAAAGAAATTATCCAAGTTTACTTCTCTGATGACTACACTAACTCAGAACAGAGTAATTTTTGGTTGGGATGAAAAATTTCAGAGTTATTTTGTTGAGATAAAAAATATTTTGACTACTGCACCAGTTTTGACTCTTATAGAGGTTGGGTAGGGCTATGTGGTATTCTATAATGCATTAGGTTCAGGTTTGGGATGTGTTCATATGCAGGGTGATCACGCAGTGCATTATAGATCTTATCAGATTGGGACAGAAAGAATAATTATCCAACCCATGACCTTGAGCTTACAACATCGACGCATGCACATAAGAGTTGGAAACATTAACTTTTATGAGAAAGTTTTACAATATTTTATGACCACCAGAGATTGAGTTTTATCTTCTCTTAAAAAGATATAAATCTCTTCCATAGGTTCTTTTTGGAGTATATGGAATATTTTTATTTCAACATAGTCTACACACCATGGAAATGGAATGGGATTGAACATTATTTGAGAAGGAATACTCCAACCTAGGATGCAAAATAATCATCAGAAGAGTGAAGTCTGATGGATCTCATTGCACTGTTACATATAGGATTTTGTGAATTAGGGTCCAAGGTTTATTTGGCTTGTTTTCAGTTGACCTATTGAATTATCAAGATGATTCTTTAGGAACATTAGATTGTTGATGAGTTCCATAGAATTAGGAACTAACTTTATGATGGGGAGACCATTTTTGAGAGGTCATTCTCTAAGGAGGGTATTCTATGTTATCAAAATATTTTTTCTATACTGTTATCGGTTAGGAAATATGATATGAGGGATTTCCATAATTCCCAGTTGGTTGTGCATCCGGTAACCATGAAGATTTTCTCTGACATGCTATGATTATTCTAGTGTCTAGGTATAAGATATGGCATTGTTCTTCTGTCTCTTATATTTAAACATTCAAATAGGTCAAGGAGAAGCACCTGAGGTGTTCGTGTTTTCTTTATCCACTTCCAGTGCTGACATAGAAGTGGTATGAAATACCTATATACATTGTGGTTGGGTTACCACATAACTAGAGAAATAAGAATGAGATATGGGTTCTAAACAATCAGATGACCGAATTGGCCCACTTTATACCCATTCGTGATACACCACAAGTTGAGGAGTTGGTAAATCCATATGTGAAAGAGATTTTTCATTTTCATGGAGCTCTATTTTCCATAGTTTCTGATAGAGATCCCCAATTAAATCATATCTTTTAGAGAGGCCTTTAGGCTACACTGGGATATTAGGTTCATTTGAGTAAAAAATTCCACTGGCTATCGAAAGTCCATATGGGAAGTTTTATCCAAATTATTTAGGATATACTTCATGCCTTTATCATTGAATTTTATGGGGCTTAGGATGACCATTTGGGACTGTTTGAGTTTTCTTTTTAAAATAATTATCAGTTCAAAATTTGAATTGTAACACCCAATGATTTTTATGAGATAGTTTTTTAAATTTATTCGATTTCTTTTTTTCTACCCTACACCAAGATAATCTAGAACTACACACAACACCGACTTATCTTTCTGTTTATGAAACACTATTCTTATCTTGGGTTACAAAGAAGTTCTAGATTTTTTGATATATTTCATTTCATGCAAGACCGTGTTTAAGATAACAACTAAATATTATTTTGATACCTTATAAAAAAAACCATTATAATGGTGGGTATAAATAATATTAATTGAATTAAAAAAATATTATTTACACATGTATATATAATTAATTCTCTGATGATCAATTAATTATAAACCATGATAAAACCCTTCTTAAATAATAGAATTTTTTATACTTTTTAAATGAATATAAGTGAGTTTATAAAATAATAAAATCACTTTTAATGGATTTTTAATGACATATATATGGAATATATTTAATATAATGTTTAAAATTAATCTTATATTTTTTATAGACATGATATAAGAACTTATTCAATTATACAGATAAAATAATTATTTTAAAAAAATAAAATTTTCCACCTATTTAGGGCACACCCATTTTCAATATTTTTTAAAAATATTTTTATATTATATTTGAAAAAATAATAATTTTTGTATGAAATATATTAAAATTCAATTTAGATGATTTTTTTTGTATTTTTTTCTATGTTTTATGTTTTGATGAATAATAAAAACATATTAAGTTTTGATTAAAAAGAATTTCATCAAAAAAATTTATATGGTTATGTTATAATATTTTATTATTTTATAATATAAATATATTATATAATTTAGTTTTTTGGAATTAATTTTAAATTGAATTTTGATGTAAAAAATTTCAATCTTTTGTAAGGTTTTAAATTTTAAAACTCATTTTCTTATTCAGACAATTAGATTAATTTTAAATTTATTATTTCGAATTATCTGTTTTTAATTTTGAAAAATAGATTCCAAATTTGGAATAATTAGATCCAAATTATGTTAATATATTTCATTGGTTTTGGGGAATTATGAATAGTAACTTCTATTTTTTTACTAAAACGTTGAAAATGTAAATCAGGTAATTAAAGGTGAAATTTTTTTTATAAAAATACCCTAAAAATTTTCATAATATCATTGGATGAGTGTTTTTTGACCTAAAACATCCATGAGTCTAAATTTTATTTTTTGGAAGCCACTTGGATGAGATTAGAGAATTTAATATATTTTATTTTAAGAAAAGATAATGATGTCTTACTCAAATTTTAATAAATATAATATTTTTAATATAAATTTATATAATAAAATAAATTAAACTATATATAATTATTTGAAATATAAAATGTTTTTCTTTATCATATTAATTTTTAGAATATTAATAATTAGCTTAAAGTCTTATACAATGATGATGTATGAATTATTTAATTGATGAAAAATCAAAAAAATAATTTAAATTAAAATGATAATAACCATTAAAATAAAACAAAATTGATAGAATATTATCATTAAAGTATATCTCGACCATAATAATCCAAAGGTAGAATTATTGACCATTTAGAGCTACATAGAAAAGATTATGAAACTTAAAACATTTTATTTAAACTGATGTTAAAGTTATCACGTTAATGATTTAATAAATAAAATATTATTAATATAGAATTTTCTATAATCTGTATTCACCGATAATTATTCATTAGAAATATAGAATAATTATATTCATCATGGTATTTTTTTATTTTTTACATAACAAATAATTATATTAAGTAATTACACAAAACTAATGTACTAATTATTTTATTAATGGAAATATAAAATTTATGTTATTAAAAATATTAAAATATATATAATTTTGAATAATTAATATCTATAAATAATTTTATAGATGACCTTGTCCCATTAAGGATATAATAAAATATTTTTTTTGAGGATAACATCTTATATTAATATTTTTAAAAATCCAATAAATGAATAGTGTCAAAATTCAGATTATTGATATTTTGTCAAAATTATGTTTTATTAAATTATTTAAAAATTTTAACGCATTTAAAAAAATATAAAATAATTATTATATGATCTATAATGTTATTAATTATTCATTTATGGTCTAATTGACATCTAATAATGAATAATTACACTATTCTAATATTGAATAATTTTTTACCTTAGTGAAAATTAAAATAGAATAACAAAGGTTAATTAAATAGATAAGGTTTAAATTTACATGAAAACATGTATAAAATTTATCTGATGATGAGATTAGAAACTTACCTCATAGATTCATTGAAAATATGATATTTTGGAGGTTTTTGGATGGGGTTTGATTTTTTTTATAAAATCATATTTTTGGAGATTCCCAAAGTGCTCCTCACCTCAATTATAAAAGGAAACCTCCTCCTTCACTTATTAACTTCAAATTGAAAATTCAATATTTAACTCACCCTTCCCAATTACCATAGAAAATTTCCTTTTCACATTATTGAGGTTTTTTTCTTCTCAACAGAGCAACAATACTGCATTTTAAGAGGAGATATAGAGGGAGTTCATCGAAGAAGAGGTAATGTCTTTTACTAATTCTTTAAAACATCTTTGTTCTTCTACTTCATATTAATGAGTCATTTACATTATAGAGTAATAACTACAAAATCAATTATATTTTCATATGTAATTATTATTATCTAAAAATTATATTCCACCATCTATCCATCAAATAAAAAACAAAATCACTAAGCATGTGTACGTTCGAATTATCATCTTCACGCCATGGTGTAATATGTTTTTCAACACCATTTTAATTGGATTGGTTTAATTGTGGAAATAAGAACTATACATGATTATTTTAACTTTTTATTAATTCCATAACAAAAAATATACCATCCACTTCCATTCAATTACACAATTAATGTAATTATATCATCAGTGGTGCATACGTACAACCTACCGTCTCCACGATGCGATGCAATTCCTTCTACAAGATCTTCATTAATTCATTATTATATAAATGCATTGAATGAATAAATATTATATAAATTACATTAATATCATTATGTATATCATATAACTATTACATAAGAATAATAACTAGTACATATACGACAAAACTTGCATTAAAAAATGAATTAGTTATTTCCTGAAAGACGAGTAATAATGAAATGTTTTTAACAAATGAGTGATTAGATGATGATATTTAATATCATGGTTATGGAATAAGTTAATGAAATTATTTAAACCATTATAAAGGGGGTTTAGGTATATACCAAGGGAATCAAACCCAAGGTTATATATTATTTTTTATCTCCCCTTTATTTCTGTGAGACACAGGTTTTATACACTACTTAGTTATTCTAGATAGTGTATATACCACCCATGAATGTCATTTATGTTTCTTACCAAGAAAATTGTGTTATTTTCATAATTTCAATTCTTTCATGGGGTATATAATTCTATTTATTTTAAATTGAATAGTATTGATTTCACAATCTCTTCAATATTTAGAATTGTTTTGTTTTAAGTCCCTATTGTGTAATATTTATCATCCATGTCAATTTTTTATAAAAATGTTTTCATAAAACGTTTAAATATTATCATATGGATATTTAAAGTCATTTTTACCTTTTACTAAATGGTTTTAAAGTAATATTTCATTTTTTTCCAAATGAGGTTCTTTTTTATATTTTCAACAAAAATATGAGAAGAATGTTTAAATTTTACTTATATGGAATGATGGAAGTTTTACGCTTTCATAATGAATTATTTACATGAAAAATACCTTACAAGATTACAGGGTTACATTAAAAGATTTTTTTCTTTTATAATTTATCATACTTTTAAGAAAAGAAAATTTTATCAAAAAATAAATGATATTTTACTCAGAAAATATTTTAAAGAATTCTCTAATAATTATCTTCCATCCAATATTACATTTTTTGAAATTATATATGGTTTAATGGGGAAATTTTTTTTAAGGTTATTAACCTTACTATTCAAATTATTTGATTATGTTTATTATGGAATTATATTTATGAAATAAATTTCTTTTTCATGTATTAATTTATGATGGAATGAGGTTTATTAAACCTATTTGATTCCATGGGATATGATGAATGATTTATGTACTTGTAACACACATATATATGGTTTTCATTATGAGATGGGTGGGACCTATGTATCCCTCCAGTGCATTGGGTAAATATTTATATCTCATTAGATATATAGGAATGAAATGTGAATTTATATTGGCTCAGTAATATAGTACTGGGATGGGAAATGTTCTTGGATCAGTTATACAGGGCGGGAATGGAATGTAAACCTCATTCAGTAATACAAGGATGAAATGAGGAGTGAACTAAGTTCAGTAAAGGAATTTTTCCATAATTATGGTCTTGAAAATGAGCCTTGGATAATATAGATATTAATTTTTATGTGTATGTGTTTTCCATTGGTATATGTTTTATACCAATGATATTTTATCATGGATCATGTTCCTTTATGACTTATTCCTAATGAACTTCCATTATTTATTTCTTGACTCATGATTTTGATATATGTCATACATGGTATGATTTTCAAAAGTTTTGTTCATTATTATATTATTGATTTGTTTAATATTTTCATTATTTTCCCCGACCGAGCATTTTATCTTACTAGTTTTATACGATTTATTTTCCATAGGATATAATTAAAGGATTTAGGTAGGAAAACTAAAGTGGAAGATCTTAATGGGATATGTTAAATACCTTTCACCAAATTAAAAGAATGTGTTACAAGTTCCAAAGGCACTAATATAATATGGTCTTTTGGAATATATTTTTCTAATTTATTATGTATTCCAAAAAATTAATATAATATCAATGTATATCAATCTTGGGTTGTTAGAAGAATGGATCCTTTTGGGGCCTTGAATAGATGAGCTTGTAAGTCTCTATTATGTTGGTCAATGATCGATGAATGATTATTAGTTAGACTGAACTTGGTTCAAGAGATGATAGAAATGATTCAACTGATTATTTAGAGATTTTTGATGAAAAAAATCTGGTATAAGTTGTATGGTGACCGTCTCCACATACCATTGGAATTTTCAGTTGGTGATAAGGTGTTCATGAAAGTTTGGACCTATTTGGGTAATCAATGACTGGGGAGGCATGTTAACATTACTCCTTGTTTTTTGGGACCTTTTTAAGTTATTGAGAATTTGGGTATTGTTTCTTAACATTTATAACTCCCATAAAAACTTAAGCCGATACATAAGATGTTTCATGTATTGTAGTTGCAAAAGAATCCTTCTAATCAATCTCAAATTCAGAGTTGGAGTGATCTTGATGTCGAACCTAATTTATTCATGAATAATAATCTTATCTAGATAACTGATTTTGAAGCCAAGGTACTTAATTGGAGGTTGATACCTTTTTTTCCAGTGCTATGGTAGTACGATTCAAAAACTCATGAGACGTAGTAGAGATAGGCACTAATGAGAGAGGAGTGGCCTCATCGTTTTGCATGGATGTTTCTTAACATACATTTTGGGGATGGAAAGTTTCTATGGTGGTTAGGATGTAACATTCCATTATTGTTTCTAGGTACACTTTAACCCCTATTTTGATCATGCTTTGGTTGGGTATCGTTTAGCTGTGCTTTGGGTGAGATTTTGGATCTTTTTGGAACTTTTTGGGATGTGCACAGTCAGTGCACAGTTGGCCCAAATTGTGCACCTGCCCAAGTTAAACCACACAAAACCAAATAGTTGGGGCCTGCACCATTGGTTCATTGGAAAACCATATGATCACCTTGTAGAAGCTGTGAACCCACCAACAGGGGTGCACAATTAGGGTTCATGGTTTGGAAAACTGTGTGGCCCTCCCAGCTAACCATGCACACAAGATTTAATTATTCTAAAAAATCATTAAAAATTTACTAAACCCCCATATAGACAATTTCTTGACCCTATTTTGGGTTTTTATGATTTCCTAGGTTTGTGGATCTCCCAAGAACCAATCTTTTATCCTCCAAACCTCGTATCACATGGATTTAACCAGGCGATCATCTTTCAATCTCCCATCGGTAAGATTTCTTCTCCCGTTCCTCCTTCCCCACTCTATTACTCTCTCCTCTTTAGGTTTTGATAGAACTCCACATTGTTGTTTGATATAATCTTCATTTTTTGAGATATTTACTATAGGATTGATTCTCAGATCTCTGTTACCAGTGTTCTTCATTGGATTTTTCCATTATGGGAATTGTGATTAGTGATATATTTGTTTTGGTAGGTGGTTCCGTTTAAGATTGGACAATTGATTTAACACCAAATTACGTTATTTAAATTAAAATAAATTCAATTAAATTATGAAAAAAATTATTTGGGATTGTTTTTTTGATTATATTTAGCATGAAAATTGGGAGAAAACCATCAAATCCAGTGAATTGGGGTGTGATCTTAAAATTTGATGGAAAAATGTGAAATTAAATTGTGAAATTGGTTTGTGATACGGATTTCAAATTTATGTTTGAGAAAAATGGGTTTATTTTTTTATAAAATCCCATTTGGTTGTATTTTTAAAAAATACATGAATATATTAAAACCCCATGATTGTTTTTAAATGGAAATTGGAATGTTGAAATGTGAAATGAGGGAAATTTATTTTAAATAATTTTGAAATAAATTAACCATTATTGTTTATTGTTTGAGCACATAAAATTCTAGGTAGTTAGTAAGTTATTTTGAAAAATATTCTAGGTCGGAATTTCCCTAGCATCGGATTAACACTTTACAACTCTAACATAAAATTATTAGATGATATTATCACCAAAGGGATGTTGGTTATTCCTATTTTTCCTGTTTTTGAGGGAAATGTGTGCACATTTCCATTATCACTATATGAGGGTGTGAGGATCCCATAACCTAGAATGGTTTCTCCTCTTAGTAAATGAATGAATTTCTTGGTTGTGATTATTTCGATATATATTCCATTTTTTATAAAATATTTTACATATGACATCTGAATTTATATGAACCATTTTGAATAAAATCTTTATTAATACTTTTTTTGAAATATATTCATCAATTGAAATGTGAACTCTGATTTGTTTTTTAAATATGATTTTGCACTGACATACCTATTTACTTGAAATTGTAAGATTTATTTTGTTAATTAATGTGGAATATTATTATGGAATCCTTGGTGATACCCTATTGGGATTTTAGATCACACCCTACCTATGCCTTCTTGTGTTCATAGATTATCTTCTATGAGGTTCGAGCAAGAGGAAAGAACCACTTAGAGGTGGCTATTTTTGTCAATCCTTGGGACATGGAGATATGTGTTTGTTGGGACATTGGTTTTTATCTAGTTTTTAGGTAAATTTCAGCTGTACTTCAGGTTATATATCTATTTTAATATTGTTACATGTTCTCCATGTGGAGTTTTTTTTAATGATACTCAGTTGTATCTGTTTCATTAACTATTTAGGTGAAAAAATGTTCACAAATTTATCTTGTGTGATGCCAGGTGTTTGTAACCAACCCATAGGGATTGGGAATTCCCTTTGGGCTATGTCTGTGCTAGATTAGGTATCAAGGTAGCCAGGAATTCTGGCTAGTTCGTGATAGCCGTTACACCCTAGAGAACTGTAGAACCACTGGAGGAGATCATTGTTGGTAGAAATCATTAGATCGGATTGGATCAAGGATCATGCACCAAAAGAGTTCATGGATATTTCCAAGGATATCAATGCATGACCATTATTAGTCAGCAATTTATCCAAGCACCAGGTATGAAATTTTATTTGTGTATTTATCCTTGTTTCTTATCCCTTGACAAAAATGAATAAAATGACCAATGGATTGATTCCTAGATCAGTAATTTTGTAGGTATGGGGTATTTGTGGGATTTTGGAATAATTATTATTTATTTTTTCATTTATTTATATATTTTTTAGTCATATTTCATAACACTATGAATCAAGGACAAAACAAAAAATTCACAGGTTCATTCTTAAATTTGATAGGTTATGATTTTCTCTTTGTCTTCTAGTGAATTCATCATTGGAATTTATTTTGTTGGAAAATTCAATGAATACCCAATGAATGATCATTGTACATTAGATCATTATCACAATAAATTTTTATCACAGGTAAGGGTTGGAGGTTCGACGATGCGATTGTGGTATATAACGAGAGAATTTGATCCATGTATTGGTCGAAAGATGCCATTCATGATTTTTGTGTGAGGTACCAGAAAGGTGTGATGGTGGTTGTTTCATGAGTAACAAGTAAAACTGGAATGGATGGAATTCGGCCGTTGGTGGTGATGAGGTTTAGTTAACCTTATATCCATGATGTGAAGTGTGATTCATGATATAATCATTGGATGTTGAGGCTCATATGAGGACACATGAACATTATGCTTTTTTTAAAAAAAATACTACATGACATGTAGTCCTATGAGCTAATTCTGTATAGTTTTTTATGTGTGGAACTAGGTTTTTATCAAAGGGAAAAGAATCACATGTTGTTTGAAGAATGAAACATGAAATTTGACTCTTAACTGACAAATTTGGCATGTACATGGGGCACATGCTCATGAATCCATGTAGTGTTGAATGCCATGTGTGCCTAGTTGCTGGCGATATAACACATGTCAGAAGAATCAGTGTTTACATAGGGAAGATTCCTAGTAATCCATGTTGCATTGCACAATGTGTGTGCTTAATCGTTTGTCGTGTAAAACTTGGTGGATGTCTCAACATGTACAGGGAGTATACGCCCAGGTTTCCATGTGGACCGATTTTCCATGTAGTTGGGAAGTACATGGGTAGGTCGATGTACATTGGTAAATCCATGTACTAAGACGAAACCAAGTACAAGGACATGGTATGGTGTAAACAAGAATGGGAAAACCACACACTGAGTTCCATGATGAATTCTAAATTCCATGTAACTCCAGGACATGGAGTGTAGTTTGGAAAATTTCATTCCATGCGAGTGCAATACATTGGTATTTCCAAGCATAGTGAGACCTTCCAATTACCCTTGGACATTCCATATACACCTTTTAGGAAAAGTTCTATTCCAATTTATCCTTAGCTCAGCTTCATTGAGAGTTTGTGTGAGCTTCCTTGACTAATATCGGTTGAGTGTGTTCCCCTGGTCCATTCCTATGAGTGTTCGATGTAGTATCATGTTCTCATCAAAGAGGGTGGCCACTATATAGTTTCATAATGATCTGTAAAAAAAGGGAGATTTACCCTTTTCTGGAGTGAGGTGACTTAGACTGCTTCAAATAATAACTCAGTGTCTTAGAGCATGTATCCAATTGAGAGGCCCAGAGTGATGCTCATTTTCCTTTATGATACCTTATGTAACACCCCCCCAATCTGGTACTCTCTCACATTGCTGAAAAGGGTTGGTACGAGATCTCAAGAACCCCTCACCATATGCCACATGCTTCCAACTAGTAGTGGGGATGTGAAATATATTGTTGGGAGACTATAACCCCTAGTATTAAGTGTCATTGAAGTAGAAAAACTATTTGTATAACGAAAATAATCCATGTAAAGACGTAGACGAAGACAATAATAAAATCCAATTGAATAATCAGATAAATTAATAAGTGAAAATATAATGACATGATGGAATATAACTAAATGTAATGCTAGAAAAATGTAAGAAAAATAATAATATAATCAAATAAAAGACTAAAAGTCCCAACTCCTGAACCCCAAATAGGTACCATTACCAAAATCCATCCCAACAACAAACAAGAAATCTACAACAAGGTCCTTTTCCCCTGTAGAAACTTTTATCCACGAAATATACTCAGGTACCAAACAATGTCCCAAATAGGGTGTGATTATAACTCAATAGGTTGACACCACCATGTCCAAACTAGACCAATATGATAATTAGTGTATGCAATAAATTGATAAAAAAATGTATTATTTAATTAAATAATTAATAATATATAACAAAAACCTACTTCAACTCCGTGATGGAATATCTCGAAGCATGTCTTGTGACCATGACAACTACAACCATATAACCAAGGTAATATAATCTAATTTAGCTTCATATCAGAATAACTTTGAGCATGTATTACAACCATATAACCATGGTATAGTCAATTTTTTTGGGTCAAATCCCTATAAGCAGTACATCATCTGAGATAAGTCCCTATAATAATTACAATTTGGGATTGGGCATAGCCCATTCCATATAATAATTATAGTATTAGACTAGAATAAGCCCAATCAATATCAACATTACAACATATAAGTGTGAAAATTCCAAGGTCAATCATGATATATAAGAATTATAGCATGGAACAAAATACCTTTCATAAAAAATTAGATATAAAAATATCACATCCCAATTCTCAATGGTTAATTATATAGATTACCATTATTATTTCATATACCACATTAAATTTAATTCATAATTGTTTAATTAGTATATCATTATGAAATAATCCACAATTTAGGTATTTTATAATAAGAAATCACCCAAGGCCACATGTCATTTTAAAAATATTTTAATCATTTATCTAAGTGAATTAAAATAATGGTCCGTTCATACCATGGGTAGCCACTATCCTTGTCAGAAGAGAATAAAAAACAAAAGACTTACAAGACTAATTTCATTTATCATTTATTCAATTTTGGATGAAATTTCATTACCTCAATCAGGATATTTTATAAAATTGAAAATTATCGAACTATAGGGTTAAGATTTGGACCCCCTTCCTTTAACTGATGATCCGAGAATTCTTCAAATGGAAAACTCCCATGAGGAAGAAGGTGAGGATGATTACAAGAGGATACTAGATCAAAATAGGGATTGGTCACACAAACAGGACATCCAAAAGGGAATTTGGAACCATAAAATCACCTAGATAATCCTATAGGGTTGATAGGAAATAAGTTTCAACATATTAGAATGAAAATTAGCTGCAAAACTTGTTTAATACAGCAGGCTGATCATTTACACAGTGTGTAATGTGATTAAACCTCATGTAAATATTTTTAATGGAATAATCTGAAAAACCCATTAAAATCCTCAAACAATTTCATGATGTGTAATATATTTACAGGATGTGAAAATGTTCTTCTGTTGATTTTTCAGCCCAAATTCTTTTTAGACATCCTAAACCCACTTTAATGATTCTCAAATTACAAAGAAACCATGGAATAATTAACCCATTATAACCAGACTATATTAATTGAAACATGAAAATATTCCCAAGCATTAGGATATTTTCTCCAACAAATTATCTCTATCTTTGAACAATACTTGGACACTAGTACTAAAATGAATAAATCAGAGAGAGATACATACTTGAAAAAAGATAGGATCCTACAACCTGGCACCTTATAAAATATCATTCCCGAGATGTTGCAAGTGTCACTATATGGTCCCAGTGAATAATTATAGACACAATTGTCACATATCAGAGTCTCTCTCCCAGTTCTCCTCTTGAACATGACCATGCCACCACCTCACTTAAAGCAAGGGTATAGTCTGACCCCGAAGATATTTCTCACCACAATCAACAACTCATATCAGATTCTAATCAAAGTACATATTATCAAAAATATTGATGACTTATACATACATCATATATGAATGGTATGCATGATATATATTAAGCTATGAAATGTGGAACATTTCACTCATGAAACCGTATCACTATGCAAGGGCTAAAGGGTACACCACTATACTGAACCTTTCCACTATTTAAAATAGTCTAAAAAACCTGGGTACTCGATTCCCTTGTTTCCTAATATAGTTCTTCCCTAACCTATGTGTGACCTGAAGGAAAACATGATTAACAACCTTGAATTCCATTGGTCATCATCGATGGTTAGCATATTATTTCTTCTTTCTCTTCATGGTCACCAACATATGTCTGATCTATTAAATATGCTATGATGTCTCCATTATGAGACTAGGCCCAACAAGTGCTTACTCACCTACCTCTTACCAATAAATAGAAGAATGGATCAACCTTCCACCAAAGACCTTAAAAGGAACTTTTTGGATCAATTCATGTAAGCTATATTATATTAAAACTCCATGAGTTCTATATGTTGCTCCCATAAACCACCAAAAAACAAAACATAGGCTCATAACATATCTTCTAGAACCAGAATAGTCTGCTCATATTGACAATCAGTCTATGGATGAGAGGATGTTCTTAAAATAACATGTGATCCCAAGGGTTTCTGAAAACCCTACTATAAATGCGATGTGAAATGAGGATCTTTGTCTAAAAGGATACTCCTTTGAACACTATGAAACCAAAACACCTCGCACATGTAATGATTACCTAGATCATTAACTGTTAAGGTTTCCCTAATATGTAAGAAGTGGACTACCATAGTAATTTAATTCATAACAACCCATAAAAAATCATTATATCATGTCTTCTGGGGTAGTCCTATCATAAAATCCATCATGACATCATCCCATTTACAATCAGAAATGGGTAAAGGATGCAAAAGCTCAGCTGGGGACTAATGATTGGATATCACTTGTTGATAAATGAATCATATATTCATGAATATTTCCACCTACTTCTTAATTACTTACCACTAGTACTATATATTGATATTATGATACATATGTGTCAGACTAGGATGCACCGACCATCTAAATGAATGAAACTCACACATCATCTCCTCGTGCAACCCACATGAACACATACTCGGCCACAAAAAAGAAGTGAATTTCTACTACTAAGAGTCTATCCTGATGGTACCTCCCCAAAATATAATTTCACTCTAAAAACTGATCCCTCTAGATTAGACAATTTATAAACCTTAATCTAGTCCAATAGCATAGGTATAATGGATGTCAAAGTTTGAGCTACTCACTCTTGAGATTCTTGAACATCATGATGCATGTCTACAAAGAGATATATTATTGACTACTCATCACAAGACTCTCGCACTACCTCCATTTGTGTATTTTAAATCAAATAATTGGCTGCAACATTTACCTTTCATTGTGTATAATCCAATTCAATGTCAAAAGACTACAGATACACAATCCACCTCCTTTTCCAAAGGATTAGTTCACACTAAGAAAAGATGAACCTGAGGATTTTAGGATCCATGTATAGAAAAAAACTCTCACCCATGAGAAAGTTTATCCATCATCTCATGGAATGTAACACTTACTCTAACTCCATATCCCGAGTAGGGAAATTCCTCTCATGCGATCTCAGCTATTTGGAACCATAAGCACCCACACAATCCTCCTATGTTAGAATTGATCTGATTCCAACTACGAATGTGTCACAGTACACAATATATGATTTACCCAACACATTCAAAGTGATTATAGGTGCTGAGGTCAACGTATATTTTATCTCTTGAAAATATCTGTCACAAGTATCAGAACAAACAAAATTCGCCCTTTTATTGGTTATCCCAAACATTGGTGCTACTAAATGGGAGATATCTTGGATAAAATTATATTAATAACCTACTAAAGCTAGAAATATCCAAATTTAAAAGGTGTTCTTAGGATATTCCTAGGATATCATAAATATGATTTTTTCTAGTTCCACTAAAACTCCTTCAAATGTGATTACATGGCATGAGAAGTTCAATTCATTAATACAAAAACAACATTTGGTTATCTTGGTGTAAATAGGATGCTCGCTCAATGTACTCAGGAAAATGTGAAGATATTTGGAATAATCATCTATTTACTGGGAGTACACTATGATATCATTGACAAAAACACCATAAAATGATATAGAAAAGGACTAAATATCATATTCATTAAGTCCATAAATATCGCTGGAACATTAGTCAACCCAAATAGAATCACTACGATTTCATACAAGCCGTACCTACTTTAAAAAGTAGTACAAGGTATGTCTGACAGTATCACCCTTAAATAATGATATACCAATCTCAATAAATCTTCGATAAGGTCTTAGAACCTCTCGACTGGTCAAAAAACAGTCAATTCAAGGAAGAGGATACCAGTTCTTGGCCATCATCTGGTTCAAACTCTGACAATCCACATATAAATACAAATATCAATCAGCATTTTTATGAATAGAATTGGATAACCATAAGGAGATATACTCGAACATATAACGACATTAGGTACTTGATCATCAAAATAAACTTTCAATTCCCAAAGATCTTTTGGTTCCATTTGGTAAGGAATGATAGAAACTGGCTCTACCTCCGACACCAAATCGATCATGAACCCGATCTCTCTCTCTTGGGAGGTAAAAAATAGAACACGTCAAGAAAGACATAATGAAAATAGTCTACCATAAGTGGAAATAATCCTTCCTCATTACAAAATTATCTTTATTATGGATGATTATTTGATCCATGAGACAATCCAATCTGCAAAAAATTGGTCCCATGCGACTAGCCTGAAGTTCCCACTCACTCAGGTGAGAACAACTACTTCTTTATGGTGGTAGGAAAGTAACCATCCTCCAATAAAAATCTTTATAAGGTTGATATATAACTAAAAAATACAAAATAATAATCAACATTAATCTTGTCATTTCCTACATGAATGGTTAGAAAAAGAATCTATAACAACCAATCTCTAAAGAATATGCCTTGCCATGTTTGATATTCTCTGACCGCACAACCAATAGTGTGTCAATGGTTAAGAAAATATATAATCTATCTATATCCAAGACCAAACCATTTTAAAAAACTTCATATAGAAAAAATTTTCTGATCATGTATCAATCAAAACACAAGACAAGGTAGATGATACAAGAATCATACCTCTGACGGTAGATGAGCCTGCATCCATGTTAGTCGAAGTAGTCTGTATGACATGCATCTAACTTGTCCTTATGCCCAAGGCACTATTTTTACTACACCAAGCTATTTAGCTTGTTTGGTAGTATTTCTAATACATTTGGGTACCATGTCCCCTGCCTCGGCCTGAACATCATGTGGAACTCTAGCTACCAGCCTACTGAGGTGTAGCTAATCCCCTTCCTGATTACAGTCCCTGTCCTGATCCTCTTCCACTGGTCTGCTATGAAACATTCAAAAATAACCTCTAAAGATGAATCAACCTACCAAAAATATTACACTTAACTATGATGTATGGAAATTTTGGTTTCTTTTGGCCAAAATTTCCACACTTATAGCACTAGATTGGAACAATATTTTGAGATGGTTGTATACCGCCCCGACTACTTAGCCCACTACTTATTTAGCTAAAACTATCATCACGAAAATTCTTAACACTCAAAGAAGAACTCTTATATTTCCTTAATGAAATATATTGACCACTTCTGAGGGACTCTTTTAGATTCCCTTATGTGATTATCCC
The DNA here is from genome assembly GCA_963277665.1 of Viscum album. Classification (NCBI taxonomy): domain Eukaryota; kingdom Viridiplantae; phylum Streptophyta; class Magnoliopsida; order Santalales; family Viscaceae; genus Viscum; species Viscum album. Next base: position 677,503,265 of record OY728133.1, on the reverse strand, counting down.
CTGATTCATTAATTCTTAATAGATAGTTAAATAGAAAAAAATTTATGCACGATGAAATCTCATAATAAAAACCATCTTGGAAACATATCTCCCAATAGATATAATCAACTGAAAAAGATGGTGCCAATCACTATAGGTCCTTAAAAAATCTATAATAGTCCATCACTGAGAAACCCTCCTGTGTTAGATGCATAAACTCATGAGAATTTTCATACCTCAATGTATCAGGATAGAAATGGATCAGGAAGATCATCTCAACATCCTACCATGATAGATCATCCTAGTTCCCAGATCTCTATAGAATATCCCACCAACACTTGGCAAGTCCATGAATCCTATACACAAAAATTTTAAGCCTCCTATCAGTGTTTGTGTCTCAAAAAGCTTAAAGAGTTTATAGACTGACTCAATCTATAACTAGGCTGCCTGGGGTCCCCCTTTCCCAGTAAACCTAGAAGTATGATAAATCTAAAACTCTCTTTTCAGCTCAGACATAGGAGTAACATAACCCTGAGGAAGATCTTGCGTAGTTGAACTTCAATATTCTCCTCCGGAACTATAGGAAGATCTGGTTTAGCTGCGTTATGAGCATTTATATTTCCATTACCTCAAAACTTGTATCGATGCTCAGGAGATTTCATTTTCTCTAAAAGAAAAATGAAAACCCTATAGAACTTTCTAACAATAAGGTCAACCCCAATATTTGACTAAAACTTATTTCCATTAACTATTAGTCTCTATAAAATAGATTACAAGTATTTTTTCATGATACAAAAACTCATTTCATTTCCCCTGAAATTGAAATTCAATATTAAAATTCAATAGGGAAGTATATATTACATGAAAAAATAGATATGTTGCCTATGATGAACAATGATTGTCAATGTATCCCTGTGTTCCTATTAGGATGAATTTATTCTAATCTCATTTAATACTTGGCCACATGTAAAAAAAACCATGAAACAATAACATCATAAAACAATACCTCATAGAACATGTGAATCACCCATGTTGAAATTACATCAACCGTAATGGGTACAAAACAAAAAAAATAATCCCATCCCTCGACACACAGATTTAGCCTATACATGGATCAGATAATACAATGTGTAAGACCATTAACATGTCCTGAAACATCCTATTATCCTTTCTACCTTTCCAAATTGTAAAGTAGAAGAAAAGAAAACTTGGCTCTGATACCGCTTTATAATGTCCCCCAATCAGGAACTCTTTCACGTGGCCTGAAAGGGTTGGTTACGAGACCTCAAGCACACCTCCCCGTATACTAGAGGTATCCAAATAACAAAAAGGGTGTGAAATGTATAGTGGGGATACTATACACCCTATATGAATTTTCATATAAATAGAAAAAAGCATAGTAGAATAGAAATAATCAAATTAAATATGCAACTGAAGACAATAATAAAATCCAACTAAATAATCCAATAAATAAATAAGGAACAATGAAATGACATGATGGAATGTAACTAAATTTCATGATAAAAAAATATATGAAATATACGACCAGTTTTAAATAAAATACTCAAAGTACCGGGTCCCTAACCCCATGTAGATCCCATCTCCAAATTCCTTCTCAATAGAAATCATGCTATCAACAATTAGGTCATTTACCCTAGTACAAACCAGCACCTACGAAATATGCTCGGGTACAAAATGGTGGCCTGAATAGGGTGTTAGTATAAGTAATTAGGTAGACACCATCATATCTATACTAAAGTATTATTATAAGAAGTGTATGATATAAAGTGATTATCATGTGTATTAATTAATTCAAGAATTAATAAAATACAACAACAACCTGATTTAGCTCCATGTTAGAATATCTCTGAGCATGTATTATGACCATGCCAAACAAAACCATATAACCAAGGTAAAATAACCTTCTTTGGCTCTATGACAGAATATCTTTGGTAAATTCTAATGACCATTATAACCACAACCATATAACTATGATATAGTCTCAACAATCTAGGTCAAATCCTTATATTCATTACAACATCTGGGACAAACCCCAATATACATTACCATATAGGAAGGTTCATATCCTACTCTTTATAAGAATTACATCATGGGACTGGGAAAATCCCACTCAATATTGGAATGACAACATATAAGAGAGAAACTACCGGAGACAAGCCTGATATATAAACATTACAACATGTAACACAATCCTTGTCATAAATAATGGATATCACAATATCACATCAAAATTTTCAATGGCTATTTTTGATAATTTTCATTATTCTTTCATATGAAACATAAAATTTAATTTTTAGTTGATTAAAAGTTATATCAATAAAAAATAAGCCACAATTTAGAGATTCTATAATAAGAAATCACCCTAGGTCACATGCCATACTAAACACACTTTAAGATGTAAGATAATTCAATTATAATCCTAGTTTTCTAACCCCATGGTTAGACATAAGATTGTTCATAATCCAATTACAAACAATGGAATTCAATAAATAATTAAATTTAATATTAATTCAATTTGGGCACATATTTCATTTGATCAATCACAATATAGCATAAACATGGAAATTATCAAACCATAAGGTTAAGCTTTAGATCCCATAAATTTAATTGATGAATGAACAAAGTCCCAATGGAAAAAACATAATATAGAAGGTGTGGATGATTATAAGATATTAGTAGATCAAAATATGGTTTTCCCAAACAAACATGATTCCCATAAGGGAAGTTGTCACCCAAAAATTGCATGGAGAATTCTCTAGGGTTCAGAGGAGAGAAGCTGTAGTGTATTTGAATTAAAATCATATGAATAACATGTTTGAAATAGTAGGTCATTAATTTACATGTTTTTTAATGTGATTACACTTCATGTAAATGTTATTAATGGAATGAACTAAAAATACCATCACCTTAGATTTATTTTATTGAAACCCTAGAATAATTACATGACATGTAATCCCATCACATGATTTTTAAATTCTATTACATTGATTTTTCATCCCATTTTCCTTTTAAACAACCCACACCACCATTAAAGATTCTCAAATCACCAATTACCCATCAAACACTTACCCATTTTTTCCTTACTCCATTAATTGAAAAAATCATAAATCCCCAAATTTTTGGTAATTTTCTTCAATAAAGGCTCTTTATCTCCGAACAATAATCAGCCACTAGGGATAAAATGAAAAAAATAAGTGAGGGGGATACCTAGAAAATGATAGGATCTTAAAACTTAGATGGGATTGTTTGATGTTTTGTGGCCAATATTTTGTCAGGAACTGATCCACTATCTAATAGGATGTTCTAGTTGGTTTTAGTGTCCCATCGTGAGCCCTAGGTGTCAACCCCCAACTGTGTATTGAGATATGATCTTTCTGATGAGGTGTAGTACGATCGTGTGTGTATCCTGGATGAACCCTCTTAGTTCCCTTTTTTTCGATACCTTACGAGAAAATCCCATAGGATAAGTGTATTCAGTGGAGGTATAGCTCATGTAGTGTGTTCCCCAAAATGATAATTGTATGGAACCTTCAAACATGAATCATATGCTAGTTTTTAGTTGTTATATTACCTTGAGATCGTGTGTCTATTGGGAGTATATCTGAATGTTTTACTGAATGTATCACTTTATTCCCGATATATCCTATGATGATATGACTAATCTTGATTCTTTGTGTTTGGTATTTTATGGGTTTCCAAATTTGTATTGTTATACTCACCCATGCATTGGTTCTGCCCACATTTGTCTTGTCTTATGTAGACAAAAAACTTTTTTTAGGGTCCTTGGTAGACTACGATCAGATGGAGATATTTGAGCTAGATGGATAGAGTTTTATATTTGTGTTTGATTTGACAACATTCCCCTCATCTGACCAGGCCAGACCTAACATTTCAGTTTTGTGTGGGATAGTATTTGGCCCCTTTTTATGCTTTCTATTAATTTTTATCATACTTTTATTGTGGGATTATAGATGTATGCATGAAGTTTTATCAGTTTTTTTACATTTCAACACTATATGGTCTTATATATGTGTGCATGTGTTTAATTAATTTAGGATAATAACTCCCATGTGTGTGATATGCCTTATTGGTACTAGTCACCATCACTTGGCCTATTAGAGGCGGGCTTAGGTTAGGTGCATCTTGGGCCATGTCAGTTCAGCTCATGAATGATTTATATTAATGTTATACCAAGAATTAAGTGTTATATAATTTAATATGTTTAGGATTTTAGGTTTGATTTTATTTTTTTATAGCAGTCAATATTGGTTTTTCATTTAGGGAAATTGTGTTAAAGTGTTTTAAGTTTAGATCTTAGTCCAAGGTGTCTAGTGTTGGTGAAGTGGTTGATGTATACATTTATTAGGACCATGATAGAATTCTTGTTGACTTTTTGTATGTAAAAATTGGTTTTAAGAAAGAAAAAATTGTAAAATTCATCATATAAGAATAGGTTGTGGTTTTCATGTCCTTCTTGAGTAAACTCCCCAGATATACTCACTGCTCATGGTATTTCATGATAACATTCAAGATGCCTCTACAATGATTGATAGATATGATTAAAAGATAGTGACATGTTTACAACTAGATTTGCGATGAGGTTCTTGTTCAGGGACCCACTCATGAGGCTTATTTCTATAGGTGGGAACCAAGAAGCGCTACCCCTATTGAGCAGCACATGGAATATTTTGTGGATCTGGAAGATGACCATTCACATATTTAGAAGAAAATATATCAAGCAGGATATGATGTTGGTGAATATTTTATCAATGTGTCATATGAGTTAAAATGATTGATATCGCTGAGGTATTGTGACAATATAGACCCATAAGAAGTAGAGGATTGACTTGTGGAAGTGGTCTATTTTTTTTGTATGTGTAGATCCCTACTGTTTGAGTGGTTATCATATGACCCATTTTCTATGTGGAGTGGTATTTGGCTCCATTAGTACAAGAATTGGACACACCTATGTTGTGTGTGAATCACAAGTCCCATATTTAGATATCACCTATGTTACATGTTGGGATAGAAACTCTTATCTAATGGTGGAGGGATGGATTGAGTCTGTGGTGTGAATGTAATGCATGGATGAGACCCCTCCGTAATGGTTTTCCAGGAAATAAAGTTTATATAAACTGACACAACGTGTTGGTAAATACCTATGTCAATTATTTTTTATGTGGATTTGGACATGTGAGGATACTGTACAATCCCCCACTGAGATGTTTTATTGAGATTATATCCAAAATTGTGTAGGGGAGTTAGTTCCACCCAAAGAGGAATGTGTCGAGGTGTGCTGGATGAGTTTCTCTAGCTTGTGTGTTTGTGGTTGATTGATGTTCCTAGGTGTCATAGAAGGCCATGGTTGTGGTAAAAAGGTGTGATCAGGAAAGGATGGGTTTCAATAATTATGATCTCAAAGATGATTTTAGTGTAGTTTGAGGTACAACATGTGTCTTCACTGCCCCAATTGCAGTTCACACAAAGAGTTATAAGAAAATTTTCCTTGTTTGTATCCAATGTTTGATACATTTTGATACCAGTTGAGCACTGTTTTCTCAATCCTTTTCTTAGAAGCTTCTACAGAGAGGATCAATGATTTCACACTTCTACCCATAGTGTAACCTGACTTTAGAAGGAGAGAGATAGGGAGAGAGAGAGCCTTGTTTGAAAATTTCTCTACAGTGGAAGTGGGACCCTAGAATGTTTTCCTCAGCATGGAATAGTTTCATACCATCCATGATCAGATGATTGGAAATAGTGAGTGTAGCTGTGATTTTAGTTTTTTAGGATGGATTATTCCCCATTTATAATTAGTAATACCCAATTAGGGTAGGATGGGCTCATTCATAGGTGGTTAAATCCATTTCCATATTAGTTTTCCAGTACTACCCTTGGAGCAGGAAATTCTAAGATCTTTCAATCCTTATAATGGTAGAGGAGTATGGGGGTATCCTTCTTGGTGACATGATGAGTTTATCTCACCATAGAAAGTTTTTTTATCCTTGAAATTAAAATGGGGATTACTCGATACCTATGCTAATATATCAAATTTCTCAAGGTAGTTATAAGAGATAAAGGGGCATTCACGAGTTTTTAGAGAAATGGGACTCATAAGACCCAATGTGTTTTATTGGGAAACCTTATGTTTTTCCCATAAAAGGTGGATGAAGGATTGATGTTTCATGTGGATTGGTTTCACATGGACCAAGTTACACAAGGGAAAGAATCCACTCCTGAGAATAGATAGATTATTCACCCAACAGATGGAAGAAAAGCAGATCTCAGATATTGACCTCGGGATGGGTTATCACCAGCTCTATGTTTGAGAGGTGGATATACCAGGTGTGGATTTTTTGGAACTGCTATAGTTTATTTGAGTCCTTGGTGATACCCTTTATCATTTTGTACACCATAAAAGAGTTCGTGAGACTTATGCGATATATCCTTAACCTTTCATTGGTTGGTTCAAAGTAGTATTTTTTTATGGAATCAATGTGTGCTTGCCATTGAGTTAGATCATGAGAGGCACTAGAGGATAGTGAAATTTAACTCCAGTTGATTATTGTTACCATTTGATACTTTTCAAATCCAGGAAGGTATGACTCATGGATATCAATTTTGAGATCTTGTGTGACCATATATCCATTGGATACATTATTGATGGAAATTCATTGATGGGGGAAACACATCATCCCTTTTATAGTGACAGATGGTGATTCCAATCACAATGTGAGAAAAGGTGCTAAAGATGTTGTGTTCCCTTAATAATTAAATCTAGTGGATGTGAGGATGTAAAAGGATCTCTTGGAACCGGTTTGATAGAAAAGGGTTTTTAATTAAGTTTTTAGTTTAACTCTTTTTCTTTTTTCTATCTGGGGGTGATGACCAAGAGAGAATTGTGGACAGTGGGAACCCCTGTGTGAAGGAGGAAGTCCATCTTCCGGGAATTCCATCAATGATCATTGAATACTGTGGATATTACATAAAAAAAACTAGGGAGAAGAAGTGAGAAGCCTTGGGTTAATCAGTTACAGTCGGGCACTATAATTTCCCCAAGACAGCTGGCTGGGTAACAACATCCAGGTTCTAGTTTTGGTGTTATTGATGGTTGTAAAAAGGTGAAGTTCATCTAGGGGAGGATGATTATTTCCCTATAGACCTCAAAATTACATTGTGTATTGATGATATAATACATTAGATTTAGTGAGTTATAGTGTCTTAGACAAAGTGGTAGGCTATATTGGGGAATCTTAGTCCCTTTATTTTCTTACTATTGTGTTGGTTTAGTGAGGTGGTGTTCCAGTTAACCTCGAGTTGAAAATAGTTCTGGGTTTCTTGGTGTTCTCCTCATGTCACAGGTGAAGAGGTGTGTTCCTGACTCATTGTATGCTATAGACCTAGGTGAGATGGGCCATGAGGGTGGGGTTAATGTTTTCAAGGATGCGATGATGTTGAGGACCGACATGAGAAATAACCTTCTTGGGTATGTTTTTTTCCATGGATTCATGTTTTTTTACTGTATAAGAAACCTATGGGAGAGCTCATGAGAAGAGGAGATTCAGTTGAGAGCTCAATAGCACACATTATCTTTGTTTATTATCTTTGGGGATGAAATGAAATAATTAATTATTTAATGTCCCAGCTTTTTCCATGTAGGAATTTGGAATATTTCTAGGAATAGTTTCATTTCTGGAAACCTGGATTATGTGAGATTATGATTCCTTGTCTTCTTGGTATTATTTTTTGAAATATATTAAATATCACGTGCAATTAGTTTTCCCAAAATGTGAAATAACTATTAAATGGAAGCAGGTATTAGAAATATAAGCGAACTATTGAGCTTAGATTGTGGGATTTACCCTAGGCATGACATAGACATTGTTATCATTGGGCATTTTGTTAAAGTGTGGTCATAGGAGAATAAATGAAATAAATTAATTGAATTATTTATTTTATTTATCTTAACATATTGAAGTGAAAACCACTTTAAATACAATAATATGATGATATCTTTGGTTTGAACGCTAAGACTTGGATACCTAGAGGATCATTGGAGTAGAGTCTTGTTGGCTGCTAATTTCGGATATGATCTGATCAAGAATCACACACCAATGGACTTTTTGGATCTCACTAAGGACAACAACACATGACCATTCTTTATTAGAGATTGATCAAAACTCTTAGTTGGATGTTTAATTTGTGTATTTATCCTATTTTCTTATTCCTTAAAAAACATGAATCAAAATACTAATGGTTTTATTCATGGATCCATAATTTTGTGAGTATGGGATATTTGCAAGATTGGGGGATAATTATTATTCAGTTGTTCATTAAATTATATAACTATTTATTTGTATTCCTTACAATAACAGATCAAGTATGATATGAAAAAAGACCATGTTTTATTCCTCAATCTTATGGTTTATGTTTTTCTCTCTCTATTCTATATGTTTTCATCATTGGCGTTTATTTTGTTGGCCGATTCGAATAATACCTGATGAATGATCATTTCTCATTTGATCTTTGGCACAACAGATAATTACAATTAGTTAGGGACGGAGATCCAATGATGTGATTATGGTATATGAAAATGTAATTTGATAGGTGTATAGATCGGGTGATGCGGTTCATAGTTTTGAAACTTGGTACAAGGAAGGCATGGTAGTGGTTGTTTCCTGAGCAGCAGGTATGACCAGAATGGCAGGAATCTGGCACTCAGTGGTGAGGATGTTTGGTTAACCTCAGATCCTTTACACGTGGTATGATTTTTCGAAGAATAGATGGGTGAATAATCTTGGACGAATATGAATTAATGTTCTTGATTTTTTTGTGGAAAACTATACTACACCATGTGTATTCCTATAAACACACACTATGTAGTCCCTTATGTGCGGTGTTAGGGTTTCAACATAGATAAAATCATCACACATTGTGTGATGCATGAAAGATGTGATATGACCCTTAGCCGACCTATTAGGCAAGTATAGGGGGTACATTCCTAGGAATCCTTGTATTTTTTCATGTCACGTGTACTTAGTTTCACCTGGTGTAACACATGGTAGACAGCATTGTGTGTAAAGGGAGTACACGCCCTGGTTTCCAAGTGGACCCACATGATGAGTATTTGGGAAGTACACAAGCATGACCATGTACAGAGGTAAAGCCATGTATTCAGACACAATCAAGTACAAAAACATGATTTTATGTACACATGAATAGGAAGAACATCATTCCATGTGACAAGAATATTTCTATACATATTTTACCTTAGTTACATGCCATGTAGTTTGGAAAATTTCATTCTATGTGAGCATAATAAATAGTTAGTGTAAGGCTTAGGGAGATGTGTTGTGTACCCCCAAGGACATGTCGTGTATTTCTTTGAGGACATATGGTATCCCTCTTTCACTTATCTCAGCTTCATTGAGAGCTTCTGTGAGATTCCTTGGACCAATATTGGTTGAGTGCATTCCCTTGGTCCATTCCTTTGAGGGTCTAGTTTAGTATCCCATTATTATCATTGAGGGTGTCCCCTCTATAGTATCATCATGATATATGAAGTGAGGTGAGTTCCCTTATTCTAGAGTGAGAGGAATAAGACTTCTATGACTACTGGCTGAGCGAATTAGAGCATGTAACCCTCCAAGAGGGATAGAGAGATCCTCATTTCTCTTTATGTTACCTTAAATGGTATTTTTTGTAATTAGCATTACCAATATTTACTTGGGTGTCGATCCCCTATCTTGGAGGTTGTTCCATTATGGTAGGGGTCCCCAAATTTAGATATGTTCGTTCATCCCCTATCCCTATATCGAGATATGATATTTTAGATGAGGTGTAGTTAGATCAAGTGTATATCTCAAAAGAACCCTCTCAGTTCCCTATGTTTCGAGACCTAAAGAGTGTAACCTCCAGGACGAGTGTCGTCAGTGGTGGTATAGCTCATGGAGAGCGTTCCCCTAGATGAGCATTTTATGAAACTGCCAAACATGAATCCTAGGATGGTTTCAGAGTTGTGATATTACCTTGGGATCATGTGTCTACAAAGATTATATCTAGATGTTTTATTGTGTAGCTCACTTTATGATTAGCATATCCTATGATGAGATGACTACTTTGGGTGCTTTTTTTTGGTTATTTCTATGTTTCCAACTGGGTATTGTTATACGCACCCCTACATGGGCTATGTCCACACATGTCTTGTCTTAGGCAGATGACATACCTTTTAAAGAAGTCCTTAGTAGACTAGGAGATGGTGTAGCTAGTTTGGGATATACCGAATGAGGTGTATTCTAGTGTTTCATTTGACAATAGTCCCCTCCTTCTGAGCAGGTCAAACCTTACATTCAAATTTTGGGTGGGCTTGTATTTTCCCCCCCTTTACACTTTCTAGTACATTTTCCATACTATGATTATGGGATTATAGATGTATTCACACATTGTTATCTATTTTTTTACATTTCATTGGTGTATGGGATTGGATAGGTGCTCATGCGTGCAACTACTTGAGGAAAATTCATCCATGTGTGTGATATGACTTCTTGGTTCTAGTCCCCATCCCCTGGACTGTTGGAGATGGGGATGATATGGTTGGGTTTCAATCCCCGTTAGGTCAGGTCATGACACATACCATGTTTCAGATTGATGTCTAGATGATTCCTACACATCAATAACGACTTATGAATAATTTTTCTAATGTATCAAGATGTTTGCATAATGTCCTATCAATTTTAAGTGAGTGATATATGTTTTTTTTACTAAAAGGTCATTTGGAAACTAAAAACACTCATTTCAAGACATACCGATCATACTGTGTATCATATTGAGGATATAATGATTCCCACACATCAAAAATGACTTATATACCATTATACTAAATTATCAAAACAATATAAATGTGTTTCCTTAGTTTTGAGTATGCCATGTGTCTTTTTAAATAAAATTTCATTTGAACTTGAAAACATGCACTTTGAGTAATTTTAATTTGAAACCATGGAGTACATAATATAAACAGATCAACAAAATAAAAAATATCTCTATGAAGACAATAATTAACACCTCAAGGCATCATCCTTTTTGAAGAATTCACAATGAATTTAATGGTATCTTATAATTCTAGGTTTAGCACAAAACGGTTAGAGAAGAATAAATTCTCAATGAATTCACGCCCTCACAGTATTGTTAAAAATCAAATAAATAAGTAGTAGAAAGAAATAATAAAAAAATTAACTAAAAAAAGTAGATAAAATGATGAAAAATTAACTAAATAAGAAGTATGAAGTCACCTATTCATTATGTGTACTTATATTTAGACACCATGTATTTTTCCTATTTATTTTTAAACAAATATACTTCCAATTTTGAATATGTGGATTCTCATCCAAAATACCTCTATAGGGATTCTCATTTTTTGAGGGAATATGATATCTTTCATAAATTTCTAAACATAATGACCAGAATCCTTTTCATTAGTTTATTTCAAATACTATATAATCTTTGAAAAAAATTAGTAATTTAATTTGATAGATATTTTGATAGTGAAATATTTTTATATATACCCTAATACTTATCCACTAATAAAATATGATAGGATTCTTATGCTCATGGATTGTCCCCATTCCATGATTTTGATCATATTTAATCACCTCCCTATCATAATAAAATTTTCCTTAAAAAATTATATAAAATATATAACTATATTAATAATTGTAAAATGTTCCATCAATATTTTGATAAAAGTCATCATGTGTGGTGGAATTGTTTGGTATCCTTACATTGAATCCAAAAAATAAATATTTGGAGTATCTAAATTGATTGTAATAAGACACCAAAGCTCCCTAAATAACTGAATATGTAATTAAAAGAATGAAAATATTTTTTATATGATTAAATTTTAGAGTTTTCCCCTAAATTATGGTTATTAAGAGGCATATTTTTTCTATAAGTTCATTTTCAAACATTGAAGCTATTTTTTCCAATATTAATGAATATTCATCACCTTATAATTATATTTTTTTGTGTATAATTGATGTGAGGACCAATGAGTCAACATTTTTATACATAGGGTTTTCTATTTAAAATTACTGATATATACACCTAAAAAAATATAAAAATTATTTAATGGTAATTTACAAATTAGATCAACTATTATATAATCAAATTTTGAAAAAAACACATCATGTATACATTTAAATCCAAGACTTCTATCCATACATGATTGAGGATTTCTTCTACATTTTTCAGACCAAGAAATTGTTTAATGGACTCTACATATATTTGTTATTAAAAATCAATTATAGTCATATCACCATATTTGAAGGTTGTATCTACATAAATTTGTAATATTAGTAAATGAAGAAGTTGAACTGATGGGGGTCGAGGTCCTTACTAATAGCCTTTTTGATTGATTAGGTTATCATTTAAATTGTTTGAATTCAACCTTCTATTTATCTTTTGTTTTCTATATCTATAATTACATTATTCAATTTATGAATTTATTTCATTAATTTTTTTATTTTAATCATAAATATTAAATTGGAATGGAATACTTCATTATCAACATGTATTTTTAAAAGATTAAAAAGTCATGATATAAAATATCCAATAGCATGTTCAATCATGTGAATATCCATATCACTAAGGGAAATAGGTTTCTTGGCACTCGAATCTTGGTCTATGTGAATCACCACTCTCACATGAACTTTTTAATGTTGTTTGTTGTGTAGAATATCTGCTTTGATATTGTGCACTGTACCACTTTAAACAAGGAGATGAGGTGGGTGATGATAGATATAAATCACAACCATTCTCACATTTATAATGTTAGTATTTCAAAGGTATCAATGCCTTACTAGTTCCCATATCATAGAAACAATTATGATAAAATTGATTTCCTCTAGTAAGGAATACCTTTGAGGGTAATAGAACATCTCAAAGCTGGGGGGGATATTCAGGTTGTGGTTTTTATTATGTTGTTTCTTCACTTTTATTCCTTCCCATAACATTAATTAACAACTCATACCTCTAGTTATGTTTTTATTCTATATTAGTTATTCATGTACTCATATCCTCAAATTTCAAATCTTTTTCCCCTGGTTCATTTATTTTCCTAAAATATGTTCACGGTGACACTCCAAAACCCGCACCTCTATTGTCAAGTTGTTATTCCAGATACTTCATGTTCACTAAATTTGACAATTCATTGATTATAAATAATGATTAATATTGTGTATAAACTTGATAAAAAATATATGGAAATAAGTAATCATTGGTATGTTATACCAATTTAATGATTTTTTTTCATATCATACTTACACAAGATTCCCGTAATTTTTATTATTTTTCATATATTAGTATTCAATATTTTTTTACATGATTCTGCTTCCATAGAACATGGTGTGGGATAGAAGTGGATTTGGATTTTGATCCACTAATTTTCATATAAAAAATGAATAAAATTATGTTATTTTTCATGCCAGATTAATGTATTACTATTGTTTTAAAGTCAATACTTTTTTTCAAGCAAACCCCATCCTTTATTTAAAGTAGGGGTACATTGGTATTCATTCATAATTCTAATTTTTACAAGTTAGTTGTGGTTTTATAAATTAAAAATTTCTAGTCAAAGTTGTTAATAAATATTTTTCCTAGTAATGTATTACCAATCACAATATACCTATAATTATGCCTCAACATGATGACCAATAAATGCATTACATGTTTCTAGGTTTATCATGTGTGAATACATTTGTGGTGGGAATGGGTTTACTTTTCCTTCATCATCCCTTAGACGATACTTCATAAAAATTGTCTCAAAGCCTTTACAGGCCTTTATAGTAACTATTAATAAAAATTAAATTCACTGTTCATCAAATATAAATTCACTCTACAAGGGGTAATGAAGAGTAAATCAAAAAATCAAAATTTTAATTTTTAGTAGAAAAAAAATTATATTATAATGATACCCTAATATATTCCTAAATTAGCACCATAACGACAAGAATTTTTTTTCCATATATCTACATCAATAACCATATGCATTCAAGTGGTGAACCCAATGTCACTACTGAAAATAGAATCATTTATGTTAACACACTGGTTTTCTGCATTTTATTCAACCTCATATTTGATGCCTCTACTTCTTACCTTAATAATTTTTTTAACACCATCACATTATAAAACACTTTTTTTATCATACATAGGGTTTTCACCTTATAACAATTCATTAGCTTCAATTTCATAAATATTATTTTCTTCGGGATTGGTAGCAACATTATATAAAGACACTTTTTGTTCAAATGCATTGGGTTCATTAACAAGTTGAGAAAACTATTATTCAATAGGATTGGGAGAATTAGAACGTTCAAAATTAATTATCTACATAAGTGGTTGAACATTTACTATAGATTACGTGAATTCAGTAATAGACATATAATAATATGAGGTAACACAATATATATTAAAAAATTAATATAACCTTATTATTAAAATCTATTTTTTTTCTTTAAAGGTTGAATGCATTTGAGCCATATATTGAGTATCCAAATACCCTCATTTTGATGTCCTTTTAAATAAAATACCCCATCTATATTGGGATGAACATGAAATGATTGTGACATACCAATGAAAGGGTCATCCATATTTGAATGAAAATTTGATACTTCAATTGTTTCAGTTGATAGTATAACAATTGACCACTTTCTGTTTGTTGGATTTGGCATATAAAATACTTGTAATTAGACTGATTCCATTATTAATGGTTCATCCTTGCACCCTTCCATACTAAAATCCTCTTTCATTAATACTAATTCAACAATTTTTACTACACTTGTTTTATAAACCTAGTTTCACAGAACAAGAAGAACTTGGAATGTTATATAATACAATCCCATATTTTTTTGATTAAAATATAAAAAATATTCATATAAAATACATATTTTTTCCTTGGTACCAGATACATGCATCTTCTCATCTAAAAGTAGATCTCAACTATTTTTCTGGGTAATTAATTCATCATGGTTCTTTGTATAGAATGTATAATTATTAATTATACAAACATCATAAGATAATAAATTCAAACATAGTCCTATAGAAATCCATTAATGTCATTATGAAAATCAAATTATATTTGAAGTTGACTTGTTAAAAATATGGTCTTGAATCCATCTTATAAACTACCTATTATGTGTATCTGATATCCGACTTTCAACCCTTGATGGATTCATATGACTAAGAATTACTTTTTTGGTTTCAATATGTGTAATTGCCTGCAAAATGTTATTTAAAATGTAATGGTGATCCAAATACCACTCTATAATTGTAATTGTGACCAAATCTATTCTGTAAATTCCATTACCTAAAAGTCACCTAATGTGATGAGATTTCGGTAGACAAATGGTTTCCAAATTTGATAGTTATTAAGTAAAAAATAAATTTACTTCCTAAAAAATATATCCCTATTAAATATAATTTTATGGAAGACTTCGATTTATGAAATTTCCTTTCAAAATATTCGTATACCATTCACTTGGGTATATCCATATACATTGAAAAAGACCACATAGATTGGAATTTAAAAATAAGTAAAACATCATATCAAAGAATTATGGAGGGAAGAACATCTACAATTCACATTATATGACAACAATTTCCTTTTCCATAGTTGGAATTTTTTTTGGTATATAAATTCATTGAATATATCTTTTAAAAAGAAAAAAATATTGGTTAACACATGAAATCTATTTTTAAGAAAAATTAAATGTAAATATAAATGAATTTGATATTTCATAAAAACATGAAAAACATGTGATTTCATGCCATTTTACTTTAAATTATTCATTGTCATGATATTATTGATATTTGATAAATACCCTCCAGAAACATTATATCATTCAATAAGTTACAAAACTGAAATCTCCCTTTCCTGAAAGGAGTATAAGCAGTCACTGGAAGAAAAGTCCATCTTCAAAACATCACTGATGCTAACTCTTCTTGTACCCCCATGTAAATCATGTCCAACCCAGCCTTAATTCCATAATTTTCTAGTTTTATTTAGTAATTTTATAATAACACTATCATATACATTTTTTCCACGTGCCTGAAATCAAGAAAATTTCAAATGTACAAACAATTATAGTATAATAATTCTAAAAAAATAAATCACTTTTTTCAAACCATTTTCATATGGTATTTTGAAGAAGGTTTACTAATATAGGTGTCAATATCCTTTAATTTCACAAATAGTTGATCACCAATTAGTGGAACTAGTGCTATACCTTCTTCTAAATTCCCATCAAATGATGTGTCCAAGATTGATATTTATGTCATCGGGGTAAAAATATATGATGTCCTAGAAAGATTGTCTTCAATGAATGTTTCAAACGAATTGATTGTGTAACATGTTAAAAAATGGGATACCCTTGAGTTTTTTAATAATATATCATGAAAAATATACGTAATCAGTAAAGTCATTTATCATCCAGTAAAACCTGGCCCGCAGTATGAAATTTTCATTTCTGTAAAAATCATATAAAAAAACACATGAATCCCTAATCAATTTTAAATAATCTTTTAATGGATCCAAATAAATAATAATTTCACTTCCCAGTTTTTTTGGTCCTTTTATAGGCATAAAAAACATAGTGAATTTTTGATTTATGAATAACCACAGTGGAACGTTATAATTTTACACCATAACCAACCATGTATTGTGAGCTATTCATTATCAACCAAAAGGATTCACATCATCTATGGATAGTGAAAGTTGAAGGTTTGTCAGATCATTTCCAAATTTAGGATACTCATGTTCAATTTTATTCAACTAACAAGAGACTTTTGGGTGACGAAGTTTCCCATCTTGGTTTATTATAGCTGCATTCCATGTCAATTTCCTTATAGTCTCTATACTTATATATTGGCACATAACCTTGAAATGATAGGGAAATACCATATAAATTTTGAATTACTTAATTCAACTTTATTATATTGAGGCATTCCACATATTGGAATTTTTTAAGTGATTACTGGCCTTTGTGAAACAATATACATTAATTTTTTCAGACATGTATTCTTTCAGATTTCATACCCATTGACATATTATTCATTTAGTGTCATATTTTTATTAGGTAATCCCATTATCATCTATTATCATATCATTAAGTGAGTAAATATTTCATTAATGTTTGTTTCACTCCATACATTTCCAAATTTTACATTTTATAGATTTAGTGTGACTGAAAATGTTGTATATTTAATAAAACCATCCAACAATGGCATCTCTGCACAAGAATTTAACTTTTGAAATAGTTTTGGATAATCATGAAGTTAATTTTAGACTATAAGTTTTATTTTATCAAGACTGTATTCGTCAACATTCAGACCTACAATTATATTTTACATGCGGTCATTGTCCTTGGGGACACTTGTAATCATATCAAATGATCCATAAAATGTAGTGCAATAACAATCACAAGCTACATTCAGTATTCCCCATGTTCAGTACTACATTTATAACTTTGATATATCTCAGGATAGTTCAAGTGTTCTTCATACTCCTATGGACTAATTAATATTGAATAACAACAATGTAATCATAGAAAAAGAATTTTAGAAGGGTCATATGCATGATATTTTCTAAAATTGACAAACACATTCACACCGTCCCTATTCAATTATTTCATATGATTGACATCCATAATTTTTTTCTTTTTATCCATCATATTTTATTTAGTAATATTAATATCTAAAAATATAAATAAATGCATACACACTTTGTAGATCATATGATGTCCAAGAATTGTATTATTTTAATGTCTTATAATGATTATTTTTTTATCATAAGAAGTCTAATATCACAAATAAATCTTTTCTAATTGAATTTATCTAGGGATATAATTCACTAATTATCACTATCAATGGTTACAATAATACAATGAATTTATATAACTAGATAGGTATTGCGGTATATATAATAATATTTCTCTACCAAAACATATTCCAAAACAAATTTCTCATTTTATAAAATTTAATGTTAGTGTTTGAAACAAATTAATGACATAAACTATTGTTATTACATTTGTAAATTTATGAATGATATCACATTTAAATTCTTATTTTGGAAATAATAAAAATAAAAATTTTCCCCTTCTATGATTTTTTGAAAATAGTTAATATGGGAAGAATCATGGTTCTCTTTGTTTCAAAAAAATCATTCACTAAGAACAATTTTCTTGGATCATTTTACATGATATATTGAACAATCATGTATATAGAAATCAAATTAAATTTTTTATTGCTAATATAAATAATAAAAGTGAATGATATAATTTTATTTTACTAAATTAAAAATTCAATGATGGATGGGTAATATATGGTGCACCCAAATGGAAACTAATTATCATACAAAAATCAATCACACACTTATTATTCTAATATTTTTTTTGGATCAATCCAATGTCACGTCCTACTATTACAACCTTAAGAAAATACTATGCTCAATAATTTGATAATATGTTACAAAAGATATATGATTTTAATCCTTATTATAAAAACATAGGTAATTATAGATTTTTTTTCAAATTTATTAGTATTAATAAATTATATAGTTAAATTAATTATAAATTTATTAGAGAAGTTTTTTTAAAAAGGAGATAAGTTTGTTAAAATCTTTTATAATATGGGTTTATTCAATAATTTAATTTTGAAATTATATAATTTTAATTTCACAAGATGAGTATAATTTTTTTACTTCATCATGTCTCAATTATATTAGGATTATTTTTTGATAATTATCTAAAGATATTTATTTTTCAATAAACATTGAAAAATTCTTATTTTTCTTGAAAATTTTAATTTCTTTTCGAATATTTACAAAGTTAAATAATATTTTTTTATTAATTTTAAAATTTCATTAGTTCCCTTTTTTTAAATAATTATTTTATGGTTTTTGAAATTCATTTTATATATGAATTTAGTAGAAAAACATTTTAGATTCTAAAGAAATTTTTTCTAAATAACTATTTCTCACCAAAATTTTTCGTTTAAATTTTAAATTAAATCATACCACTTCTATAAATTGAATTTTTAAAAATTATTTCCATATTTGGAATCACAAGTAACAATTTTCTTTAAATTTATTTTGTTTCTTTTGGTCATTATGAATAGTAACCTCAATAAATTTATGTCACCATTGTAAGGGTAAATAATTTAATTTAAGGGTGAAGATAGAATAATAAAGACTATAAAATACCAAATTTATTGAATTAATTTAATTGTATTATAATAAATCTTCCATAATAATCCAAAATTGGTTTGTAATAATTTTTTTCATATGGCCATGATTTTGACCTTTACATTATTTTGGATAAAAAAATGTAAAAAATCCTCTCTTGTGCTTTTAATAAGTATAGTATTTTTATGGTCGGTATAAGTAAAAATTAGGTTCATATAAAAATATTCATTCGAAATATAGATGAATTTTTATCATGGGTATTTATTTTAATTTTTTTTGTAATTATAAAATTATCTTAAAATATTACACAACACTAATAGAGTAATTATTAAATTAATAGAAATTGATAATAAATATTTTTAAAGGTATTAAAAATAATATAATTTGAAATAATAATTATGTTACATGAAGTTTATATATAAAAATAACTTATTTGGGATGTGTGTAAGTATTATATTCAAATTACATATTTTTCCAAGTGTTTTAAAGTCAAATTCAATGAATAGTCCAAAATTGACATTAATGATATTTTATAATAAATAATGTTTTATTAAATGAATTTAAATTCCTAAAAAATAAAATCTGAAGACAAGTTATTATTATATGGATTAAAATCTAATCCTTGGTTATTGATTTCTTGTTTTTCCATTTATAGTAACTATATTGACCCTAAAAGTGTCAAAAACCTTGTTATAATTATAAGTGTAAAAAGGGTTAATAGGGGTTAAAATTAAAATATGAGGGTGAAAAACATAAATAAAATTGTATTTTTTTAGATGAGATTATTTAATCTAATAAAATTATTATATTATAATATTGTCAATTTTTATCCATATTAATTTGAAAATTAATTTATATTAATTTAATACCTTTATAAATTCCAAGAATGTTTCTCCCCTCTTATAAAAGGGAACCTATTATATTATTTTATTTTCACATAAAAATTATTTTATTTTATATAAGGACTATAAAAACACCTTCCTTAAATCCATCACCAAAATATAGAGGTATTTGTTTTTTATGATTACTAATCTTATAAGTCTTAATGTCTAAAAGAAAATAGATTGTCTAAGGAAAAGGTATAACTTTTTATTGAATGTTTTTATTTTATTTATTATTCCAACTCCTGAAAATATTATTCAAAAGTTATTATAAAATAATATAATTATCTCTAATATAATTTGATATTATTACTATAATGAAATTACCTATATCCATCTCCTTCTTCCATTAAATTGGAAATGAAAATATCATATGTGTAAACAGAAGACTATCACATCGTGAACCAATGCGATTTATTTTCCACAACCACCCCTCAAGTATGTTAATAATGATGGATTTAAAGTATATATATGATATTTTTGAAATATATTTGATTATTAGAAGGTAATATTTCATTTAATTTCATACCTTTCCATTCAATGGAAAATGATAACGTCGTTCATGCGTACATGTAAACTAGCACCTCTATGAAGCGATGTGATATTTTTATCATCACAACATAACATGAATGATATATATCAGTATATTTAGAATAATATGGTATTTATTAAATTTTTATTATTCTATAATGATAAAATAAATTTTACATTATTTCCAAAATTATTGTTCAAAAATGGAAACATTACTCTTGCGTACGCACGAACCACCGTCTCCATGATTGTAACATAGTACATTTTCATAACCATAATTAATGATTGGTTTTAAAAGTATAATTGGTGTATATAAATGATTATTATTTCATGATTTTTATTTACGATATGACATAATATTGATCTATCTGACCATTTTCAACCTACTAAAGTCATTTTGGAAATATAATCTATATATCATCAAAAAATGTGATGTGAACATAATTAATTAAGTCGTTGTATATAACATAGTGAAAAAGAATAATAAACATGAAAAAGTATTTATGATAGTATATAATTCACATAATATTATTATTAGGAATATAAATAACATACATGATGAGTCTAACTAGAGGTAAAATATTTTCTTTTAAAAATCATCTTTTAATGTTTTCCTTTTAACTATTTTTATTCCATGTCCATATTTCATAAAATTATTTTATGGGCGTATTTAATATATCCAAATAATTGATAAAGTTTTAGGTTTTTACGTTTATTGTGAGGGTTATTCCAAATATTATCATGATGGTTATTTCATATATAATTGTGGTAGTTACTCTATGTGTATCCTGGTGTGTTACCCCATATGTAACAGTGATATGAAATTGATTCCTAAATCTATTTATAGTATTTATCTTTATTTTCTATGAGTTTTTAAGGAAATATTATGATTTTTAAATTTTAGATAATGAGGTTATGAGTAAATTAAAATATTTGATACTTCTAATGTGTGAAAAGTATAACTTTTTAAAAATATTTTCCATAATATTTTCATGATTTCTAATAAATCGTAGGTTTATAGGTAAATTATTCCCACATAAAAAAGTAAGATTTATATAATTTTCTTTTATCCTTAATACTTTCGATATGTGTTTTGACCATAAGTAGTAGATTTATTTCTTGAGGTGAAACTAATAATTTACTAGAAATTTTATGTAATATGAATGAATGTGTAGACCCTAAATCGAACACAAAATTAAGATAATATGGATAAACAGACAATGTAGCTATTACCACTTCATTTGATGGACCAAAATCTTCTATAGTAGTTACGAAGGATTTCATCACCCATTCTTCATTTAGTCTTAATTATTTCCATAATTTGTTTCCTTCTTCACACACTCATAGGTATAATGACCCATATAATTAAATTTTAAACACTTCACTCTCTTCTTATCGAAATTGGCTTTAGAACTACTAAGATCTTCTACATTGAAATCACAAGCCATATGCCCATACTTACCACATCATAAACACTTTCCAAATATCATAATAAAATCCCTAGGGTACTTTGTAAGACACATTACACTGATATGAACTTAATTTTATTACCTTTAGATTTCATTTATGGGTTCTTTCATATTGCATGAAACTTGGACCCATTTTTTCTACTTATTATCATAGAACAACTAATCATTAGAAAAATCCATTTCCACTTTCATGGAACATCTAAAAGTTTCCCATAGATCTTAAATTCACGAGAAGGCAAAGCTCTTATATATATTAGTTTTAATATTGGGAAAAACTAATAAATTTTACTATAAATTTCCCAAATAAAATTTTTGGGTGTTTCATTCCAATTTAGTGAGGTTTTTTCATACACAGCAAAAAATTATTCATCCTTTTTCCTCATTTCCAAGAATTATGTTTCCATCCTAATTCATACAACATTAAGAAAATATTTTTCAAAGAAAATTTCCTTAAATTAATACCATTCTAAGATGTTAATATATTATATTTATCCAGTATTATTAACCATAATTCACTATTGATCAAATTCACCATCAAAATCATTGATAATAAGAGTTACCTTTTATTGATATGAATGACCCCAGAAATAGAATTTTCATTCAAGGGAATTAATCCACCCATAAACTACCACTAGGTCAGGATATCCATTGAATACTTGAGGATTTTTCCTCATAAAATTTTATACTATCAATATATTTCTCTATGTTAGATTGGGTTGCTCTATATAATGAATGCCACCACCATTTATAGCTTACGTCAACTGATCCATCACAGTGGAAATATAATTAGTTAAAAATCCAACCATCATTGGATGATAATATGGAAAGATATTTTCCTATTGGTTCATTCCCATAACAACTTACCTATTTACTCTATAGAGAACCATTGAAATCAAACAATGTATTTATGAAGCAACATGGTAATATTAAAATTATATAACATGGTAACCATAATTTAAAATCACATAAAGATATTTACATATATTATCCTAACCTCTAAAATTATATATACCATTTCTCTAATACCAACTATAAATACCCAACATTAAAAATCATATAATCTAGTTCGTTTATACTATAATTCATTTTCTTTCATTCTCAATGATATTTTAGTTTTATATTTTTAGATAATTAGTTCATAAATCTTACATAAAAAATCACATATATTAAAAATTGAACACTTATACTCCATTTAAAATTTCCATATAATATAAAACTATTAAAATGAATAATGTTTACTTTTCATGACAAATATTTATGAATTTCAACGTGGATTATTTATTTCATTAACACATCCTTAAATCCAATTATTTTTTTTAAAAATTGGGATGTGAAAAATATATTATTAAGGTACATAAAAATAAAAAAAGAAACCATTAGTTCCTTATTATAAATAAACTTTGGGTCCAAAATAAACATTCTAGATCCCATGAAATAAAATTCTCTTCCCAAAATATTTTCATAAGACAAACCATAAGAAATTTAATATGAAAAATAAATCTCATTCCCCTAGTATAGTTTGATGTTATTTTGGGTATGTATGGGATTTCAGTTTATTAAGATAAGATATATTATAGATCCAAATAATTTATTTTCTAAAGTGAGTTTCTATTTATATATAGTAATGAATTCAAACCATTGATAACATATCAAGAAGATGAAAAATATTTAAATGTGGAAATTAATGTTATCCTTTAAATATTATTGAAAGTAATTTAACTATTCTAATTAATGATTTACCGGTAGAAAAATAATTCATGGATGTTTTTCATCATGAATTTACTAGTGTTATACATGACCTGGAATTTTAATTTACTATTTTCTTAGTTCCTGATGCTAAAACAATTTCAATACCCCTTATAAAATGGATGAAGTAGACCTTTTGTAAATAAAAAAATAGTTACAATAGTTTCTTGATAGAGGTTTCATTTTTCCTTGTACATCAAAATGGGGTCCCATTATTTTTTAGAAAGAAATATAGTTCCATGAGTATTTTTATTGATTATAGTTATTTGAATGAAATTATTATAAAGAATAAGTATTTTTTCCCTATTTCAATTAATCGTTTGAACAGATACAGGGTGCTAAGTATTTTCAAAAATTGATATAAGGCCCGAGTACCATTAATTAATGGTTAAAATTTTTGACATTCCAGAAAATAGTGTTTCAGACTACATACATGAATTATAAATTTGTTTTTATTCCATTTAGGTTGAAAAATGATTGAACTGTATTTATGGATCTTATGAATAGAGGCTTACGTTATTATTTGGATAATATTATGATTGGTTTTATTGATGATACTTGATTGATTCAAAATTTTATGAGTATCATGAGAAAAATCTGAGGATTATTCTGAAAAACCTAAGAGAAAATAAATTACGAGTATAATTTATAAAATTTAATTATTGGTTACATAATATTTCATTCCATGTATACATTGTAAATAAATATGGCACGAAAATTGACCCCACTAAAGAAACGAGGTTTATGAATGATAAAGAATGATAAATATTAATGAGATTCATAGTTTTATTGGATTAACAGACTATAAATAATGGCTTTTTGAAAATAATTCATAATTATCTAGCATACTATGGAAGTTAACATGAATGGGAGCTTATTTAATAGAGAAAAAGAAATGCGAGTTATGTTTTTTGGAACTAAAAATAACATTGGTGAATAGTATTGTTTGGGACCTACCATCCAGAAATGGTGAATTTTTTATTTATATCAACACATTTTTTATAGGTCAATGTTTTTTTAATGAATAATGACTGGTTAATTTCTTATACATCACATAAATTAAAACCACATGAAGAAATTATCCTACACATGATCTTGAACTAGTAGTGGTGGTGTTTTCTCTAAAAATTTTGAGACATAATTTATAAGATGCAATGTGTGAAATTTATATTTATCATAAATGGTTGAAGTATATATTCAATCAGAAAGATTAGAACAAGATAGATGGTGGATGGATTGAATTGATAAAGGATTAATACTAAAAAGTTCATTTCCATCTAGGTAAATAAAAAAAATTAGTTAATGATTTGATTGAAAAATACCATGTATCATTAACAATGTAATATTTGGAACAAGGTCATTTTGTTAATGAATTGATGAATTTTGACCTAGAAATTGTGAAAGAAGTAACTTACAAATTTTTTTTGGTTTTAGTAAAATTTTATTTATTATAATGAATTAAGAAATACTATAAGGAATATCATATTTTATAGGAAAATTTTTAATTGGTTAAGAAGAGTAATTTTCATAAATTTAATGGTAATAAAGAAGGTGTTTTGAAATTTCTGAAAAGATTATGTGTGATGTGTTATTCCCAATCGAAGAGATAATTATTATGTGAAGCCCATAGTTCATTATTTTCCATTATTCCTATCACCACTATGATGTATATATATATATTTAAGATTATTAATGATGGTATGCACTCATAATAGATATTGATGACTTTACCATGAAATTTTTGATTTATAAATTGGTTAATGTATATTGATAACTACTGCAGGGGTAATTATGTATTTCAAAATTCCATAGTAGAAATGGGAAAATATATCCATATATTTTTTTGTGGGACTATCATAGATATCATATGGGGATAATAAAATTTGGTTTATTATTGATTAAATAACTAAATCTATGCACATTCCTCCCATTCAAGTTATTTTGTATTTAGATCAACTTTCTTGACTATATCTCAACGAGATAGTTAGGTTACTTGTAGTTACTCTCTCCACTATATCTGATCATTATCCTAGGTTCAATTCTATGTTTTGTAAAAGACATAGAAATTAATTGGGTATTGAATTTCATCCCCAATCTGATGGATAGTCTATGAAAATGATTCCTAACTTTAGAGACATCCTTTATGCTTTTTCTTTGGATTACCAGGGAATTTGGGACCAATATTATTCTTTAGTGGAGTTTTATTATAATAACAGTTTTCATTCTAGTATAAAAATATATCCTTTTGAGGAATTATATGGAAGTTAGTGTAAACTATATATTTTTTGGATGAAGTTGTTGAAATAAATTTATTAGGTCTAGAGTTGTTAAAATAAATGGTTGACAAGTCGAAGAAAATATAGAAACATATGATAATGGAACAAAGGATATAAAAAAAATATACATATAACTTGAGGAAATATTTTTTTTTCAACGTATGTGATCATGTTTTTGTTAATGTGTTTCCATGGAAAGGTGTTATGCATTTTCAAGAAAAGGAATATTACACCAAATCTCACTGTACCTTATAAAAACATGGATAATTTTTGATCAGTTTCTTAATTATAAGACTTGATTATGAGTTTATCCAAGGTACATAACGTATTTCATTTTTCCATGTTAAGAAATATGTGTCTGATTCATCTAATATTTTTTATCTATGAAGTTGTACTTTTGAAAGTGAACGATTATTATAAGGTAAAACCTACTTATATTATAGAATTTAGAGAGAAATTATTGTTAAAAAACATAATTAGATAAATTTTGTTTTTATAAAAACCATATGATTTAATTAATGACATGATAATCTGAAAATGTCATGACAGATATCCGCACTTGTTTGAAAAATAAATAATATTTCAAGGATGGAATATTAAAAAGGGGGGAAGAATGTAACAACATAGGTATTGATAGTATTAATCATTTTCTTTGTTATTATTATTCATAAACTATATAGTTAGATTCATTATTAATATGTTAACTAAATTTTAAAATAAAAAAATATATAGTTTTATTAAACTATTTTCTAATAGTTTTTTTAAATTTTAATTTTCTAATTATAGAATTTGAATTTTAATAAATTAATTTATATTTAAAATACATAATGTAAAAATTATCTCAAGAATATTTTTTTATAATTTTATGGAATGATTTATTTTTCAATGAATACTGAAAATACTAATTTTTATTTAAAAATGTATTTAATTTTTTAATATTTACAAATAAAAATTCTATTTTGGATTAGTTTTAAAATTTAATTAGTAAAATTTTATAATAAATATTCTAATTATGGATTTTAAATTAATTTTATACATGAATTTATCATAAAAACATTTTATACTCAAAACATTCAATTTTTCTAAAAAATTATTTTCACTACATTTTAAAAGATTAATTTAAACTTAAATTATACCACTTATATGAATTAAAATTTGAATTTATTGAATATTTTAAATTAGGAGTTCTGGATTTATAAAATATGTTTCATTTATTTTTTTTCATTTTGAATAATAATCTTACTAAATTCTTGTCACCTCAGTATGAGTAAGTCATGCAATTATGTTTGAAAAATAATATGATATGTAATAAAAATGACCATAAATGTTTTCTTTAATTCTATTGGATAATTATATATTATCCACAATAATTAATAATTTTAATATCTGAATTTTGTTTTCAATTTTCCATGATTTTGATATTTATATTATTTTATATAAATAAAACTAAAAAATGTAACACTCTTTTTCTTAATAACTATAATATTTTTTTGATAGGGATAAATACAACTTATATTCACATATTAATAATAATTTTAAATATAAATGATTTTTTATCATGATAATTTATTTTTATTTTTTATTAATGATATAATTACTTTAAAATCTTACACAACTCTAATGGATTAATTATTTAATTAATTGAAAAATAAAATAAATAATTTTAAAAATACTAAAAATATTATTATTTGATAGATTTACTATGTTTCAAAAATTAATTATATAAAAATAACTTATTATGAATGTTTTCAATCATTGTATTCTTATTACATCTTTTCATTTTTGTTTTTAAAGTCAAATTAAATAAATAATTTCAAAATTAATTTTTATGATATTTTATAATAAATAATATTTTTAATTGACTTATAATTATTAAAAATACAATATTTTTAAAGGTTATTTGGATATGGTTTATAATATGATACAAATTCCATTTATGTCCCATTTTTCTATTTATACTAACTATATTTACCCTCAAATTGTTAACAACCACGTTATCATGGTAAGTGTAAAGAGGGTAAATAGGGAGTTAAACCTAAAAGAAAGGGTTAAAAAGATAATCTAAACTTATAAATTTTTATTTTATGAGATTATTTTAATTCATCCTCATATTTTATTCAAATATTATTAATTTTACAAATTTTAAAAATGAAAAATACTTCATGTTAATTTAATAATTTAAGAAATTCCAAGAGTTCCCCTTACCTCACTTATAAAAGGGAACCAATTATTTTCATTTATTCAGACTTGAAAATAATTTTGGTTCAAAAAATTCCAACCAAAATACCTTCCCTGAGTCCCTCCTCATGTAATATAGGTCTTATTTTGGGATGAATTTCTACCTTACAAGCCATATGGTGTAAATCAATGTAGATTTTCCGAAGAAGAGGTATATCATCAAACCAAATGTTTTTGTACTATTTATCCTTTAACATCCTTAAAATATTATTCAAACATGATTATATAAAAAAATAAATATTTAAAATATTATTACATGTTAATATTATAATTTAATTACTTATATCCATCTCCTTATTCCATTAAATGGGAATAAAAATTGTCGTTCCTGTGTACAATGGACATCCACCTCACGAACAGATGTTGATTGTTTTCCACCACCACTTCTCACAGCTAGTTATAATGCAGTATTTAAGGTATATATATTATATTAATTAAATATTTATCATTACAAAAAAAACATTTCATTTAATTTATTACCTTTTCATTCACAGGAAAATGATAACATCGTTCATGTGTACGTCTGGACAACCACCTCCTTGAAGCGATGTGATTCATTTTTCATCACCAAATAAAAAAAGATCATATATATAGGTATATTTAAATAAATAAAATGGTATTTATTATATGATAAAAATTATTTAAATATAAAATACTACTTACCTTCTTTCTATAATGATTATCAAAATATGGAAATGTTACTCATGAGTACATACAGCCTACCATCTCCGTGATTGAAACATAGTTCATTTTTCATAACCATCATTCATGATTTGTTTTAGAAGTATAATTGATTTATAAAAATGATAATTATATCATTTTTATTATTTATGATTGGATTAAATAATGAAATATTTTACTATGGTCAAACTACCAATGTCATTTTGTACATACGAGCTGAATATCATCAAAACATTAAATGTGAACTTAATTGGTTAAGTTATGTTATATAACATGGTGAAAATGGATAGTAAAATTTAAATATTTCCTTAAGTTAGTAAATAATTAACCTAATAATATTATTCATGAAGATAAAGAACATATGTGATGATTGATACTCGAAGTAAGGGACATTCCTTTCAAAATAATCTTTTAATGTTTTCTATTTAATTTTTTCCTTCTATGTCCATATTTCTTATAATTGTTTATTGGATATATTTATATGGATATAAAAGAATTATAAATTAAATTTTAGGTCTCTTTTCTAAATTAATTCAAATGTATTCAAAATTATTTGTTTACAGAATGTTATAAATTTCCTTACAAATGATAAAAGGAATGTTCTATTTTAATGTATAAAATGACAAAAACTATTACCACCACTGTAACCATTATTTTAATTAATTTATAAGATTCCATATTTTCTTCAAATAAAATCCCTCCTTCCCAATGTTTTGTTTATTTTAAAATAGTATATTTCAACATTTGGAAAAAATTTCTTATGGGGAAAAAAATAATTTGAAAATTGAAAGCATTAATGTGATAAAATTATTGGGTATTATCGATAGTGACATGTTGATCCATTATTGACCTAGGATGAGTTTATACATGATATCTCTATAATGAATTGGTTTTTTTATAGAATATTACCGTGAGGGTTATAACAAGTATAACAATGACGATTATTTTAAGTGTAACTGTGTTAGTGACTCTAAGTGTAAATTAGATGGTTAATCCATGTTTAACTGTGATCATTACGCCATATGTAAGAGTGATTAGAAAATTATTCCACCAATTAAATATATTATTTATCTATGTTTTTTATAGTTTTTTATGAAAATATTATCATTTTACAAAGAAAGATAAAGAGTTTAATTTTAAAGAAAATTATTTGATACTTCTTATGGGTGAAAAGTGTAACTTCATGAAAAAGTTTCCTTAAGATTTTCATGATTACATATAAATTTTTATGAGTTTTATTTTTTCATTTTATATTAAAAATCGTTTGTTTTATGAAAATATTTGGTTAGATATGTTGATTTCTTAGTTAAGAAGTGTTTTATTTTGAACCCAAATTTTATTTTTAATAAGGATATTTTTTATAAATATTTTGTGTACTAATTATTTCATTATTTTTATGCCTCTTACTAATATTTTTTTTTCTTATCCCGCATTTGGAAAATGTTTTTCAAATTTTTTATTGATGGATAAGGGAAAAAAATCCATGTTCAAAGTTATGACTATTTTTCTTGAAAATAAAATTTGTTTCATTTTAATAGTTTTTTATTATGAGAAAAATGTATACACAGTAGAAAGTGTCAACTTTGTAATATGTGATATTTGTTATGTAATACTAATGAACAAATTCTATAAAAATATAAACATAAAATTACATTAGGAATGAAAGAAAATTAATTCTCGTCTAAATACACTATATTATATGATATTTAAGGTTGTGCCTTATATTTAGAATGAAAATGGCCCTTCAATTACTTCTAATAAGGTAAATGTATTTTTTATCTCATATCGGCCATGATCATTTTTTTCATCACAAATAATATATATGTTACAATTTAAAATTCATTTAAAAGTAAAATATTATAATTATTTTTTTTCATTATAAATATTTAATGTTCCAGATATTTATAGGGTAAATTCTCATTTCTTATTCAAGAATTGTTAATTAACACTCATTATTCCCTTCTTTATCACTATTATTTTAGGGATTTTTTCACGACACATCCCCCAGGTTCTGTGTTGTGACTACCATAAGCCCACCTTCAATAGTCCAGTGGCAGAAGACTAGCACCGAAGAGGCATAACCGAAAAGGGGAAGACATTTTTATTTTAAACATATACACATGGGCACAACACAAACTGTGGAAAGGTAAAAACTAAGTGAACCACAACTGTCACAAGACAACAACTGAAGGTACAATACAACTAAAAAGTACAAGGGGCCAAAATACAAGCCCAAATCCACTAGAAAATGAATAGCTGCCAAGGTTCATCTCCTCAGTCCTTACCTGAAGGGTCGGTGGAGGATAGCTTTCAGTAGCCATAGAGGTAAGTCTCTTCCGTCCCATCTCACTGAGAGCCACCTGGCCATAGTCAACCAAGGTTTCCATTGAATCCTCAATCACCTACATGGGACAAGAAACATTTGGGTGAAGGCCGTATAGGTGTGAGTAACACAATACTCAGTAGGAACACCAAACCAAAAATAAAAGAAAACAAGCAAGACCACACAACAAGATCACAAAGAAAAGACATCTCACACCAGGTATCCCAAAAAGTATAGGAAGTATAATTATCAGTTGTAATGTTGAACATTCACACTGCTGAGGTTTTCAACATCTGGTCCCGATCATCACCTGGGCTAGGTGGATCACTGTGACCAGCTCATCTTCGGGGCATACTAGATCAATCAAACTCGCTCATCTCTAGTCCAGCTGGATCACTTACACCGGTCGTCTCTGGGCGAACTGGATCACTAAGACCCACTCATCTCTTGCCAAGATGGATCACTAAGACCTTCTCATCTATTTGATAGATGCATCACTAAAACCTGCTTATCACTTGCCATGTGGATCACTAAGACCCTCTCGTCTCTTGACCAGCTAGATCAGCAAGACCTGCTTGTCTTGGGGCTAGCTAGATCACTAAGACCCACTGTTCTCTTGGATAGCTGGATCACTAAGACCTCCTCATCTCTGGGCCAGCTTTATCACTATGAAACTCTGATCTCTAGGCCATTTGTATCACTAAGACCCACACATCATATCCTTCACATCATAACCATCCATAAGAATTCTTCTCATAGTATAATTGATTCCAGGAGAATATTTTCCTCAAGCCATTGGTCACATATAAAAATTCAAAAAATCTCACTTAGATTATATCCAAAGTACCATATATTTTAAAGGGTCCCAACGTCGCATACGGGGCGCCAATTGGAACCTTGGTCAAGAATGATATTGGGCTTTTAGTAAACGGGGGCTGGTTGTGTCCAGGCCTGGTCTGACCTAGTCGGACTGACCCAACCAACCCGGCCTATGGGACCTGCATGACTCGACCCAGTTCAGTAGACCTGACATGACCCATTTGTTTATGGGTCGGCTCGGTCTGTCCTAGGCACTAGGCCATTTCCATTGGTTCTTAATGGACCTGGCCCGGTTCAGATGTGTGTCTAGCCTACTGGGTTTCCCAGTGACTTGGTTTCATCAGGCCTAGCTTAAAATTTCTGTGCTGGTTTTTTCCCAAACCTGGATGCCCACTGGCCCAACCCGCATCAGTGTGCCGAATATTCTACAGCCCGGGCCGCCCAACAACTATTTTTTTGCCACCGGTCTAGCCTTATTGGCAGTACTGCTTCCCTCCCTACCCAAAAGCCAGCGAGGTGTCTAGTTTACACCCGAAATGGCCTAATGAGCCTTCCCACCTCCTCCACATACAGTAAAGAACCAAGTGACTACTCTTGTCTTGGCCCGTCAGGGCGGGCCACTCCTCTAACGTGGAACCTGAGCTGCACCACTGGTCTACAATGGTCTGATCACGTAGATATGTTTCTCCCCATGGTCTGTGGCTTTGCCATTGGTCCAACTCACTGTCACGGTCTGCCAACCACGACTTTGTGTCGCCTTTTCCTCTAATGTGTTTGGGTGGTCGCGCCCATCGACCTTGGTGCCGGATGCTCCTGTCACCACCGTGGCACTCTGCCAGCGCGCTGCCTCCTACTTGCCGTAATGGCTGAGGTTCCCTGACTGGGTGTCGTGGCCTAGTGCTGCCGCTACATCCTTGTGTCGCGGTCTCTCACTAGTGTCACGGCCCACAAAGCTGTTGCCCTTCCGCATAAAGCTTCTACAACCGACGTTCCACAGTCTATTAGGCCACAAAGAATGGGACCAGATAGATGGATGGGATCCCGAAGAACACCCATATGAACAACCATCCTTTCTTCATATTGGTTTGTAATTGTTCGTGTTAACATGATCATGTCATATAATTTATAATTCACTAATATTTAATACCGATATTAACTTGTAATTATATTTCAAAACCCCATAATGAAAATACAACCACGGATCAAATTTTAAGAGTGTTGGTCCATGTTCTTCGTTTTGAGGGGGAGAATGGTGAAAAAATAATTCTCTAATAATTTAAACCCATACTTGGAGAGAAAGTTCGATCAAAGGGTGGATTTTTCATTGATAGAAATCTGTTTGGGTAAGCTCTTGATTTGACGTCAATGGAAAAATATATCATAGAGGTGGGAGATTTCTCATTTTCCTTAGTGATCACCATTCATCAATAGAAATCATTTAGAGATTCATAGTGTTTCTCCCATTGTGTTAATGATGCACACCCATGTTAAATCATTAAAGGAGTAAACACTTTCCCGTTATTGTTGTGTTGTAGTATCATTGAACTCTTTCATTTATGAGACAATGTTTTGGTTTTGTTGCGTTACAATTCCATTTCACTGAATTTTTTTTCAAAAGTTCAAAAAAATAAATAAATCAAGATTATTTTATTTTAATTTTTTTTAAAATTCTAAAAAATTGTAACTTATTTATTTTATTTATGGCTAAAAACTACATTACACTGTTCTCTTATGCCATCCAATTTTAATAACTATCTAGGAGAATCCCGATGCTCTGAGTTCAACGGTGCCCTCGTATTTTTGATCTTGGAATTGGTTTAAAAGTTAGAAAAACCCACTTGTACGTTTATTTAATTAACCATTAAAAATAGTTCAAAAATATGTTCCGGCCATTTCGGGCCTTTAATTTACGTGTCGTCTCAGAGCCTAGACTCAAAATTATCCCATTTAATTTTAAAAAGAAATTCATTGATTTTTCGGTGTTACATTACTCCGCCTTTTAGGTATTTATGTCCTCATATGCCAAAAAATGGCTAAAAAACCAAAAGGTGGTTTTAAGAAAAAACATGAGCCTCGCACTCCTATATGATATCTTGATGATTCCCATGATTCTGATGAACACGTACCAGTAGAATCAACTGTCTGTGATAGATCCTCTCCTGCCGATCCTCTATCTCTATTAGGTACTCCGTGAATGTCTCCCCGTCGTCAATATCCAACTCACGATGGTCGATGACGTGAGAAGGGTTGTGCGTGTATCTTCTTAGCTAGGACATATGGAAGATATCATGTACTCTCTCTAATAACCGGAAAGGTCCGATTAATATTAGAGATACTTTTCCACCCCATCCAATTCTTTATATCCATCGTGAATGAGATAATCATAGGAAAACGTGGTCCCCTCCTCAAACTCCAAGGGTCTCTATTACATTTAATAATAGGACTTCTATCAGCTCTATGCAGTCTTCATTTACTCTCGGATTACCTGCACCTTCTTAGTGGTAACTTGTAACATCTCTCGACCCATGAGTGTTGACTCCCCTGGGTCTATCCAGCATAACTGTGACCTAAATGATCATCCGTACAGTGCCTCGAACGGTTCCATACTGATGGTGGAGTGGTATCTATTATTGTACGAAAACACTACCAGTGGTATGTGGTCCTCCCAACTGCAACCAAAATCAAGGATGCAAACATGAATCATGTAATCCAAGGTTTGTATTGTCTACTCTTTCTGACCATCAATATATGGGTTAAAGGTTGTGCTCAAGAGCAACTGTGTCCCAAAATCCCCCTACAATCCCTTCCACAACCGGGAAGTAAATCGTATGTCATGATATGAGACTATTGTAATGGGAATAAATGGAGTTGAACTATCTCCTTAATGTAGAGGCATCCTAATCTATATATTAAACCCTGGTATCAAATGGGTAGGAAGTGGTGCGACTTGGTGAGTCAGTCTACGATCACTTAGATGGTATCGTGCCTCCTGGATGTGCATAGTAAGCCTGTCATGATGTCCATCGATATTCCATCCCACTTCCACTACGATACCACAAGGGGTTGTGTCAAACCTACTGGAAACCGGTGTTAAACCTTCACATGCTAAAAGGTGAGTCATATCACGAGAAACTCTACTACTACCTTCTTCATCCTTGACCACCAGTACTAACATCAGAGGTCCTGGTAAATCATTGCCACACCTAGATGTACTGGAAATGGGGATGTATGGAAATCCATTAACACCTACTCCCACAATTCCTCTGGTACTATATTGCATCCTCTGAAAAGGTTTATCTTCTCCCCACTATTCGAATATCCAATAGGTGCATACCCTATAGACATCTGGGAATGTGTAGTCTCATAGCTAAAATCTCTAAGTTTCACCTCCCGAACTCAATCTAATAGTGTGGGGGAAACTACTGTATACTGAAGAAAAGATGACTTGTCTATTTAAACAAATTACATATGAAGTGAGGCCAACAGTTTTGAGGCATCATTCAGAAGTTGTGATATCAAACTGCTGCTGAGAGAATCTACCACCACGTTCTACTTCCTTGGATTATAGAATATTTTGATGTTATAGTTCTGGAGGATCTATATCCAATGCTGCTATCCCAGGTTCAGTTCCTTCTGAGAAAAGATATACCTGGGAATCTTGTGGTTAGAGTAGAAAATAAATCGTTCACCCATATTGTAGTGTAGCCACATCTTCAGTGCAAAGACTTTGGTTGCAAAATCAAGGTCACAAGTCACATAGATCTACTCGTGCGGTCTCAATTGTCATGAGCCATAAGAAATCACAGCTTTCCCTTATATCAGGACACAACTAAGACTGGTTCTTGATGCGTCATAGTAAACCACATAGTCAGCGCCCTCCCCTTGCATCCTGAAGATATGATCACTCATCAAGCGCTTCCATAACTGTTGAAAGCTCTACTGGCATCCTTTCTTTCACACGAAGGGGTTTTCTTTCTTCATCAATGCTGTCATAGGTGATACCACTCTATAGAATTTGGGTACAATCCTCTGATAGTACCCATCCAACCCAAGAAAACCCTGCATCTCAGTAATGCTCTTGGGTGGCTCCCAAGAAGGAACCACCTTTATTTTCACTGGATCTACTACAAATACAGCCTCTATGATAACATGTCCCATTAATTGGACCTTTCCATTATAGAACCCACACTTTGAGATATTTCCATAATGTTGGTGCTCTCAGAGTGTGTCCAGAACCATCCTCATGTGTATCGTGTGCTCCCCCTCAGACTCTTAATACACCAAGATTTCATCAATAAAGACCACAAAAAATAGGTATATGTATGATTGGAAGATCTTTTTCATGAGTCCCATGTGCACTGCTTGGGAGCTTATTATGGAAAATGACATTACTAAGTACTCGTAGAGTGCATAGAGACATCTAAAAGTTGTTTTCAATATTTCATTTCCTTGTACTTGAAGCTGGGAATAACCTGATCTGAGGTCTATCATTGAGAACCATCTTGCTTCGTTTAGCTGATCAATGATGACACCAATCCTTGGTAGAGGATAATTGTTCTTCAAGGTCACATGGTCTAGGAGCCAGAATTCCACACATAGCCTCAAGCTTTCATCTTCCTTCTTGGTGAACAACACTGGGTATTCCTAGGGAGAAAATATGAGCCCTAAAAACCCATTCCTCTGTAATTACTCCAACTATACTCTCAACTCCCGGAGCTCAGTGGGAGCCATCCGATATGAATTTGTAGATATTGATGTCTACCCAAGGTACATATCAATACAGAAGTCTACCTCTCTATGAGAAGGTAGTCCTAGAATATCCTCTGTAATGACGTCCTCATTCTCATCCACCACTGTTGGAAACTGTAGACTCATCTCATCCACTACACTGAGGATCATTCTAGCCAACTGATAGTGATAGGTTGCACAATTCTATATTGGTGTCCACCCTATGCTTCTCTGGTTTTTTGTTCTCCGATAAAAGAAAACCTAGTCCCATCTCCATGGACACACCACATTGTGTGCCTGAAACCGTCGATCTGGGCATGAACCATAGATAGCCAGTCTATACCCAGGATAACAACATAAGGACTCAATGCTGCTACTTGGAGATCCCAAATGAATACATCGCTGCCTTGAGTAAGCTCAAACATCTGAAACCAGTGGGAAATCGATGAATTACCTCATGTAGGAGTCTCTAACAATAAGGATAGAGCCAACAGCTCGATCGGAATCTCTGAGATCCCAATAAGATCAATGGAAAAGAAAGAGTGAATGACACATCTATCTATAAGAAATGTATCCAAGGTGGAAAAGACACAGATAATACATTTAATTATCTATGAATCACCGTGGTCATTGGACCCCATCACCTGAAGTTGTCCTCACCCCTATCCACCAGCAATGAGAGCCCATGGTGGACTGTCTGGGGTTGGTGGTGGTAGCACCTCAAACCTCTATTCACCGCCTGCCACTCTGCCGACTCCCTTACCACATCCGCCACCATGCGGACCACCTCGCTCAAACCTCTACTGCTACCTCAGTAGCCCTTTGACCATCGACTGATCGTTTGTGCGGTGGGTTGGGCAGTCACGAGCCATGTGTCCTTACCTGCTGTACGAGTAGCATACCCTACTCCTCTGATGACTTCTGCTGCCCCGATATCCTCATACCCCCAAATCCTAGTCTTGAGGATTTCCCCTATATGGTATAGCCTGTTTGGACCTCTATGTCTACTATCGGCTAACCACCATGGGTGACTCAGCCACCTGTCACCTAGTGGTAGCTCCCACCATCATTGCCTTCCAAGCGAGGAAGCTATCCACCAATAGATATTTCCCTAGCACCCCAGGCTGCATAGGGATGTTGAGGGAAATAATCAATTCCATAATCTCCCATCGGAGTCCCTGCTCAAAGGTTCGAACCCTGATGTAAGGCCCTCACTCTATATCCATAGTGTAATAGGAGAGGTATGTGAACCTCATAGAGTACTCAACCACTATCATATAGCCCTTCGGTGATTGAAGCAGCATCTGTATATGCACTGAGAGCAATGTCGCGGGGAAGAACTTATCCCAGAAAAGTCGCTCAAAGTCGGACCAGGTGAGGGTCACATCCTCATGAGTCTGTATGGTCAAACTCCACTATCTCCCCGCTATTCCTTGTAGATGGATCACTGATAGAACCACCATATGGGAATTTGGTGTCCTCTCTAAGAGAAAGACTTGAGTAACCACCTCCATCCAATACTAAAATACCCGAGGATTTGTTTCTCCCATGAACCAAGGAGGTATCTATCATTGGAACTCCTGTAAGGCACTAAGACAACGAGTTCCCTCTACCAGTACAACCGATAGTAATTTCTGTCCAACATGCGACAATATAACCGAGACATATCCTGGAGGTTCCATCTCGGGAAAAGGTCCATATACCAAAGCCCCATCTCTCTTGGGATTGTCCTTGTGGTCATGCACTGAAATCCTGGCTGGATATCTGTATGGGGGCATCCAGAAAGAGATCAAGATGAACCACAATCAATAGATTATACCTAGTGAGTTGACTAAAACTCAAAAAGATAATGAAAAAAATACTCATAGATGCATGCAACTAGTGTTTTCATGTGCCAAATTGGAAAATATAATACAGGGTCCTGGTGTATAGATAGGTCGGCCGCCGCACCAACACTGGACTCCCTGTCCTAAAAGACAAACATTAAACACTTAACACTGTTTCCCTATGAAAAATACAGACTCATAGTTTTTTTGGTAGAACCGACCTACTCTGATACCACTTTGTCAGGACCCATCCCCCATGGACCATGTCGTGACTACCCAAAGACCACCTTCCATAGGCCAAGGGCGGGTGACTACCACCAAATATGAATATCATAGAAAGGGAAGATATTTTCCTTTAAACCTGCTCACATGCACATATCAAAAACTGTATAATGGTAAACACTGAGTAAACTAAGACTATCACAAGAAAACTAATGAAGGTACAATACAACTAAAAAGTAAAAGGGGCCAGAATACAAGCCCAAATCCACAAGAAAAGGTATAGCTACCAAATATTGTATTCTCAAGATCTACCAAGAGGGTTGGTGGAGGATATCATTCTTTAGCCATAGAAGTATGTCCCATCTGTCCCATATCACTCACTTCCACCTGGCCGCAGTACACGATGGTCACTATCGAAGCGTCAATCACCTACACAAGACACAACACGTGTAGAAAAATACCATGCAGGGTTGGGCAAGACAATACTCATTAGGGACCCAAAACCAAAATGAAAATAACACAAGGAAAACCACACAACAGGATCACAAAGAAAAGACATCTCAAACCTGGTATAACTCAAATTATAGGAAGTAGAATTATCAGTCATAAAGATGAACATTTGTACTAGTGTGGGATTCATCATCTAGGCCTACACATCACATGGGACAGCTGGATTACTGAGACCCACCGATATCTGGGGCCAGTTGGATCAGTCAGACCCACTCGTTTGTGGTCCAGCTCGATCAATGAGACCCACTCTTCTCTCGGCCAACATGATCACTAATACCAACTCCTCTCTTGGATAGCTAGATCACCAAGACCTGCTCATCTCTTGGACAGATGGATCACTAAGACCTGCTCATTTCTTATTCCACTGGATCACTAAAACCTGATCTTCTCTTGGTCAACAAGATCACTAAGACCCGCTCGTCTCTGAGCCAGCTGGATCACTAATACCCCCTCCTCTCTTATCCAAAATGATATCTAAGACCCCCTCGTCTCTTGGTCATCTGGATAACTAATATCCACTCTTCTCTTGGACATCTTAATAACTAAGAACCACTCATAATATCCTTCACCTCAAAGAGAACCATAGGATTCCTACTCTTAGCACACTTCATTTTGGGAGAATCTATTCCTAAAGACATCAATTTCCTATCAAATACAACAGAATCTCACTTAGAGTATGGGCATAAGAATGTATCATTGTAAGGTTCCCAACCCCATAGAAAACTCCTCAATCGGACAACCATTCTGAAAGATATTACAAATTTAGTAAATAATGGATGATTGTGTTTGGGCCTAGTCTGACCTGGTCAGTCTGACCCAACCAACCCGGCCTGGGGGTACCACATGACCGGAACTAGTTCAGCTGACCCGACCCAGTATGGTTTGGGTCGGCCCGGTATGGCCTGGTCGCTAGACCATGCCCATTGGTCCTTGTTGAACCCAGCCCGGTTTGACTATGGGTCTAGCTTTTCGGGTCACCCAGTGACCCACTTTCATCCAGACTGACCCACAACTGGGCGGCGATTCTTTCCCCTCTCTGGCCGCATCTTGAGGCTAGATCTTTTCCATCCCAGGATGCCCAGTTTCCTGGTTCTCACCCTTGGCTCGACATGTATGGTGGTCCAGTTTCCCCCTAACCCAAATTCCTATGAGTCATCTGGTGTGCTCCACACAAGACCGGTTGAGTCCGACTACCTCCTCCACACGTGGTCAAGGAAGGCATGCCATCTCATATTGTGGCCCACCATCACGGGCTGATCCTCCAACGCGGCGCTCAAGAGGCACCACCTGTTTGCACCAGTCCCCTCATGTGGACTAGTTTTCCCCCATGTCTCGCAGCTTTGCCACGTGTCCAACAAGCCATAGCAGTCTAAGGACGTCGACTCCACACAACGTACGCTTCCGACGTGAATGGGTGGCCATGTTTACCTGCCACTAGCCAGAGGCCTCAGTGCCAGTGGCTCCTCTCACCACCGCAGTGAGCCACCTCATGCATGCCGTTGTGTCCTGGTCCCAATGTCATGGATGGGTGCTGCTGTCGTGGCCTTGTTCTGCGGTCTCTCACTGGTGCTACATACTCACTGGTCGAACCCTTCCCCCTATAGCTTATACAACAGATGTGCCGCCTTCAGTTATGCCACATAAAAAAGGAAGAGAGAGATGGAGGGGATCACAAAGACTATCAATATGAATAACCAACCTTTGTTAATGTTGGTAAAAAAAATTTCATGTTACCATGGTCACAAAATTTAAATTATAAATCACTAATATTTAATCCAAAATATCAAAAAATAATTTTATTTCCAAACCTGCAAGGGAAAAATATCTACAGATCCACTTTCTAGATAGTTGATCTGTATTATTTGTTTAGAGGGGGAGAACCGGGGGAAAACAATTCACTAATAATTTAAACCCCTATTAGGAGATCAAGTTCGATTGAAGGGTGTATTAGTTTCTGATGGAGATCCGTCCACGAAAGTGAACGATCCGATGTCAAATGCGGGATATCTCGAATAGAAGGGAGAGTGCTCAATGTCATTAGAGATTTTCATTCTCCATTCGTCAACAGCGATCCTCGAGAGATTCAGAGTGTTTCACCCAACATGTCAATGATGCAACCCTTGGTAAATCATTAAAGGAGGAAACAATTTTCCATTACCATTTCCTTACAGCGCCATTATGGTATTTTAATTTTTAAAAAATGTCTCAGTTTTGTTTTGTTATGATGTCATTTCACTGCAACAATTTTGAAAGATCAAAATCAAAATAAAATAATCATATTTATTTTATTTTAATGTTTCTTTAAAATCCCAAAAACTACATTTCACCCTCATTAAGTGTCGGTCGAGGTTAAAATTTTCCTAAGGAAAACACACCCTTATGAGCTCAACATCACTCTCAGAATTCGAATCTGAGTTACTGTTTAGGTATTACATATATTTGAATATAAAATAATTATTACATAATTATGTTTTTAATGCCAAAAACTACTTTACACATTTCGTGTCAGCAAATGTTAGGCCCTTCCTAGGAGAATCTCGATGCTATGAGTTCAACAGTGCCCTCAGATTTTTGATCTATGCACTAGTTTAAAAGATAGAAAAAGACACTCGCACGTTTATTGAATTAACCTTTAAAAATAGTTCAAAAATACATTCTGACCACTCCAGTACTCGGAATTACGCGCCGTCTTAGATTGTGGTCTCAAAATAATCTGATTTAATTTTCAAAAAAATTTCATAGAATTATAGGGTATTACATATGTCATAAAATTGTATTTTATATTATTATTATCACTATGATGCATTAAAAAACCTTTTAATTTTTTACAAATGGATTCACAAAAAATATTCATTAAAATACATTCTTCAATAATCCACCTTGTCCACTCCAGTAAATTCATGATCATCAAAACACAATATATATATATATATAGGTATATGTATATATTTATATTATTTTGTTAAAAACTATTTGGAAGATGAAATTAGAAAATAAAATTATTGGAAAAAATACAAGATTTTGAAAAATCGAACAATAAAACCAAAGCAGGTT
This sequence comes from Viscum album, assembly GCA_963277665.1. Lineage (NCBI taxonomy): Eukaryota > Viridiplantae > Streptophyta > Magnoliopsida > Santalales > Viscaceae > Viscum > Viscum album. The sequence continues at coordinate 677,460,730 of OY728133.1, read as the reverse complement.
ATTTGTTGTACAATTCCTGTGAAGTAAATCTATAAAACAATGTGGTCTAAAAAATAGTGAGTTGCTTCATGGATTTAAAAGAATCATGCATGAAGACGTGAATGTGAAGATAGTCGAGTTTGAATTTTACATGAAGACAAGAAAAGGAAAATCAATATTTCAGTATCACTTGATAATTTCAAAAAAAAAGTTTAGTCATTACATATAGATGAGCAAGGGAAGATAAACTCCCAAATATCATGAAAAACACATGAATGATCAACATAGAATCCTTGAAAACATGTTTTGAATTTCATACATTTGGTTTTGAGGTTCATTTAGTCCAAGGCACCAAAATTTGGCTACAAGAGAGATTTCGTTATACAAGTGCTTGAATGCAGTGTGGGGAAGAAACAATCTGCTAGGGTTCTTTTTAAAGGGGACAATGGGTTTTAGCATTGATTACTGAAAAGCACAGATAAAATTGTGTTTTATCCGTGCTAAAAGAATAAGTGTTGAGAAAAACCATTTTCATTAGCAATTTCATAGCACTGATAAATCATTAATTTTATAAGGGCTATAAAAGCATTGACAAAAGTGGTATTTTTCGGCAATTATGTTCTAGCGCTGATAAAATAAAATTTTATAGGCATTTAACCTAGAGTCGATAAAAATGTTAAAAAATGACTAAGAATGAATAAATCTATAATATTAATTATATAAATAATAAAATTCTTAAAAATGACCTATTATAAACATTTAAGTTAGATTTTAAATAAATAATTTATATAAATAATTTATATAAATTAAAATAATTTAAATACATTAAAAATTAATAACTATTAGAAATTAAAATATAATATTAAATGAATGAATATTAGAAATGAATAAATAAATTTGAATAAATTACAAAAATATTTTAAAAAACATGAATTCATGACATTAATTACATAAATAAAAAATCAATAAAAATAAATAATAATGAAAAAATAATATTTTTTATATAAATAAATCAAATACTAAAACTGAATAATATTAACTATTTATATCACCGAAATATAAAAAAATGTTTTTTAATAAATTGATTATATAAATTTAAAACATATTATAAAAATTAAAAATTAAAAATTATAAAAAATAAATAAATAATATTGAATGAATGAATATTAAAAATAAATGAAATAATTAAAAAAATATTAAAAAAGTTATTTCATATCATTAATTATAGAGATTTCAATTGCATAAAAAATGAGTAAAAATTAATAAATAAAAATCATTAATAATATATAAGTATCAAAATTACAAAAAGAATAATATTAACTATTTAAATTATGAAAATATGAAAAAAAATGCATTGAGATAATTTAATCATAAAAAATTTGAACATGTTAAATATATTAAAATTTTATAAACCAAAATGAATATATATAATTCATATAAATGAAAAAAATATTAAATATAAAAAATCATTGTAAATAAATATGTATAAATAAATATTAAAAATTAATTAAATTATAAATATATAAAAAATAATAAATATTAAATATGACTGAATAAAATTGAAAAAATTTAAAAAATATTTTAAAAAGTGAATTAATAATAATATTAAATGAATTTCAAACGTTTTAAAAAATAAAGGAAAATGAATTAATAAATTATAATATTATTGATAATTATTGATGTAGGAATTGTCACGACCCCCTCCCCAAAATGTGTACCCCTCCTAGGCCGACAATTAGAAAAGGAAGATAATGACCCCTGAGTCCCGCCTTTTGTAGGCCCTGAGTTGGTGACAAGCACCGAGGGTATAATAAACACACAAATTGGCGACATTACCCTCTAAGAGAACACATGCGGAAGAGAGAGATAAGATAGACACCAACCAACTCCAAATCCGAACTGAAATATAAAAGAAACCCAAGTAAATTTATGAAATGCCATGAAAAAGTACTACAACTGAAAGGGGAAAAATACAAGTACCTAAAAGAAAGGAAGAATAGCAGCAACCAAAAGCCTGAACAGCTCCTGCAACCACAAGCTAGTAGTAACCATCCTAGTCTCCAACCTCCTCCAAGTGACCTGAAATACAGTTTATATATACGTAGGGTGAGTATAATAGTATACTCGGTAGGATCCTCCCCGAAGCCTCTCGTGCAAAAGTAAATAAAGCATGCTAAAGCCCAGTGAACAACAAGTGAAACCAACACATCACCAAAACATGTATACTAAGTTCCCAACCTCACCATGGCTACTCTCTCCATGTAACATATACAAGAATGTATCATATAGAAAAGAATTTCAAGGGTACCCCATTACTACTTCCCCACTCATTTTCCGCTTTTCCCCAACGACATACGTCATGTGCATCTCCCTCCAAAGGCTTGCCCGAATACACCTGGGCCAAGATCCGCAATCTACACCTCGTGCACAACAGAGGCTTTCCCACTGACACATGGGTGAAGCACCACACCATCCTCACAACCAAAAGTAACCATGTAGGTTACGGGAGCCACCACAGCCCACATAACATGTATCATAGGTCAGATATTATACCTCAATCCATTACATCCCATACACCGAGTAAGGATTCTCAAGATATCACAGCCTATACACGTTACACCTATAGTATCCCATAAGATACTATATCCAGAATATGTGTGTAAATAACAACATGCCATTACATCCCTCTACACACATATATGGGGAAACTAACCACTGTTCCAAAGGCACTTGTATCTACCAAGGGAAGAGAGCGGGGCTAAAGGGGGTAGTCCACCATTCAACCTCACATCAGAATGTTGGGGAAAACACCACCCCGGGGATCAGAATCCCCGAGGTGTCATTTTCTTTTACCGAAAGGGTGGAGTAGCATATAGAAACACAAAAAGTACAGAATATGTATAACTCACAGCCACACAATGAGCATAACCTAGTCTTAGTATCAACTACAGCTAACGTCTCTCGGACTCTGGGCTGTTATTTCGAAGACTAGGTATCGTATAAGCACACAACCAATTAAATAAATTCATTAGGTTGCATCATTCCATTTTTCTTTATTTCCACTTCATGTTAATTAATTATTTGCACATTAATTAACCATGAATACAACCACATTAATCTTCATTGGCATCACATTCAAAATCATCTGTTCCTTTAAAGATTCAACCTCATATTTAAATTCTAGCATCTCTATCCCCATGGATTATCACCATTTAAACAATATTTCATTACCAAAATTACTTTCCCATATTTCCATGAATTCTAGAAAAGAAACCTATGCTACTAAACACAAGGGGGCTCAATATGGTGAGTAGATGTACTACCTGTCGAGTCTTTTTCGCCTACATCAAGAGCGTAGACCCATCATCCCTCGAGAGGCTAAACACGGAAACCACTTGGCATATCCCGCGTGTGTTCGCCTCCTTCGGAAGGAGAGGTAAGAAAGACCAGATGCCTTGAGCAGTGGAGAGAAGTAAAGCAGATAAACAACCAATCAAACCACCAAAAATCTACCCATAACATCCACCATATACCATCATCCCCGGTGTCCTCCCTGATACCCATATGCATAAACCAATGCATCTCGCCACTCTAGGAGACATCCGCTGCCACAACCACAATGCCTCTTTGCCTCCACATATCCCAACACCCCTCCAGGGTCACATCACAACACAAGCAACAAAAAAAACAACACCATATCAAATGGGATTTTATCCCTAATTTACAAAAAGTGGGTAACTCAGAACCCTTCATGGAATTCAATAAGTCAAGTTCTTTAATCCATCTTGAATTAACAAATTCAATTTGTTGGTTCGAACATCATGAACGAATTAAATAAGCTATCTCAGAAGATTAAACATGCTTACTATGACAAATTTAATCAATATCCAATTAAAACAAGAACCAGGTCTATTTTCATGCATATTTATATTTATCCAACCAATTATAAATTAATTAGGGCTTTACGTTCTTTATCGATTTCCTCAAGAACAACATGCTTAACAATCAAGGCATAGATATTACAATATCTAGTAAACAAGAGGCAATATCAAACGATCAAATCAATTTACTTATCCGGTTCAAATAGATATTTATTAGGTAAATTCTATTATCATCCAGTGGGATTCAACATGCTATCGATACTGTTACACATACAAGAAAGAGAAGAAACGAATCCCCTACCTCAACGGTTTTGATGGAAACCACAACGGTTGAAGAACGCCCAAGAAGACCAGGCCGATTCACCAAGGGTCCTCCCTAGATCTCTTCTCTTAACACAACCAAGACCAAAACTCATCACAAACGACATCAACACACTTATATCTACCCATAACAGGCGTAGATATAAGATCCCGAGAGAAGAGGAGGAGTAGATCTTGGTATATCTAAGAAACCAACCAAAAAGGATCACATATCTCAAGAAACCAGCTTCGATTCGTGAAGAGAAGCCTCCAAATTGCCTCTAAAACACTTGGGAGAGGTTTTCTAACCCTCAAGGGAGAGTAATCCCATGTTATGGATGCTATGGGGCTTAAATGAGGCGATTAAAGGCAAAACGAGTTAGATCAACAATTTTAGGATCTAACATTAAGTTCACACATGGTTAGTCCTCACAGTTTAACAAACCGTGCGCTAACTGTGTGTTAGCTTCTGCCTTGACAACCACTCCTCGCACAGTTAGTCCGCACTGTTAGACAAATTGTGCACAAACCGTGTGCTTGCCACTGCCTCCAAGACCATCCTTGCACAGTTTGGCCACACTTTTTAGGCAAACCGTGTGCCACCCGTGCGAAGGACATAACCGTTTATATTTCCTTCAAAGTCCACCCAAACTCACACCAAGTCGCCTTGACCTCCCGGAACAACTCCAACACCACATTTTCACAAAGGAATAGACCAGAGAAGTCCGATCTATTACATCAGATACCTCACAAAACAATCTCATCCTCGAGAATCCAAAAACCACATAAAGAGAAAATGAAACAAGGTCTGAACAACCACCCAACAAGATACCTCTCAAAAGAGAGAAAGCCACCAAAGCAACAAAGGGAGCCATTTCATAAACTTGAAAGTTTCATAACCACACAAGTTACAACGATACATGAAAAGAGATAAACATCAAACAACTCTGGGTACTGAGCATGTATCTGTGACTCACATTCCTATGTACTCCCCTCCACGCCACCGTGTCGCCACAAGACACAAATTAAAGGGATAGAATGCCCGTGAAACACCTTCTCCGTGCGGTCTTGGATCTCCACAGGTCTCTCCTTAATGATTTCATCATCATCATCATCGATCTCTCCCCTATCGATGATGTGAGAGTCGTCATGAAGATAACAACGTAGCTGTGATACATGGAAAACATCATGTATCCAACTCATCTAAGGGGGATGTTCTACTCGATACGCCACAACTCCAACACAAGCTAACACCTCGAAAGGCCCAACAAAGAGGGGATAAAGCTTACTCCCATGGCTAAACCTTTTCTACCCATGACGGGGAGTCACCTTCAGAAACACATCATCCTCAATATTACACTCCAAGGGTCTCCTCCTTTGATTAGTATATGATTTCTGACGATCTTGCACTGTCTTCATCTTCTCACAAATCACCTGAACCATCTCTATTGTATTCTGCACTAGTTCCAGTCCGATAATTGCTGACTCTCTGACCCCAGTCCATCATAACAGAGAACACAAAATCCATCCATACAAGGCTTCAAATGGAGCCATACCAATTCTTGAGTGGAAACTATTATTGTATGAAAAATCCACCAAGTGTAAGTGCCTCATCCATGAACCAAAAAAATCAAGAACATAAGAGCACACCATGTCTTCAAGGGTCTGGATGGTTCGCTCCATCTGACCATCTGTTTCAGGATGAAAAGCAGTGCTTAGGCATAGGTGAGATCCGAAATCATGTTGGAGACGTCTCCACACCCTGGAGGTAAAATGAGGATCTTGATTAGAAATGATCGTCCTGGGGACTCCATGAAATCTCACCACCTCCTCTTGATACTTCCTCAAAGAAAATTCCCCTGAGCTTGAATCATTCATTGCTATAAAGTGGGATGATTTCGTTAAACGATCCAATACCACCAAAATAACATCACATCCTCCCGGAGCTCAAGGTAAACCAGTAAAAATTCCATTGAGATGTCCTCCCACTTCCATAGAGGAATCACTAATGGCTGGAGAAGACCACCAGGAACAAGGTGTTCGACCTTCACCTTATGGCAGACTAAACATCGAGACATGAACTATGCAACTGCACGCTTCAGCCCAGGCCACCAAAATTGAATCCTCAAGGATCAGTACATCTTTTTCACACCAGGATGCACCACTAAAGGACAACCATGGAACTCTCTAAGGAACATCTCGCATATCTCCAAGGGAACAAAAAATCTTCCATGATACAACACTCGGTGTTGTTCATCCACCGACCATCCATCAAGGACCTCACCACAAACAACTCGGTCTCTCCAGACCTCCACCTCAAGATCCCCCAAATAGGACTCTTCCACCTTCTACACCAGGGATGACTGAAACGTCATCTGAAAAAGATAGCCTCTATCCCCAACTTCTCCCATATCAAGATGTAATGATGAATGTTCCTTCATTACTCTCCAGGAATCATCGGATTTAGGCACAACATCACTCCGTGACTTTCAGCTCAGTGAATCTGCCTCAACATTACCTTTTCCAGTTGTATAAGATATTTCAAAGTTGTATTACTATAAGAACTCCATCCACTGACATTATCGTAAGTTCAAGTCACACTGGGAGAAAACATACCTCAAACTCTTATGATCAGTGAAACCACAAAGTTCTCACCAATGAGGTAATGACTCCAAAACATCAGAGAAAACACCATGGCTACCAACTCAATATCATGGGTGGCATAGTTGAGTTCATGGGGATGCAACTACCGAGACCCATAAGAAATAACTGACCTCTGCTGCATGAGAACATATCCTAGCCCCAGATGTAAAGCATCACAGAACACATCCAACTGAACTCCCTCACCGGGAAGACACAGGACTGGAGCACTTACTAACTTGTCCTTTAGATAATCGAAAGCTTCCTGACACTGATCAGTCCATATGAAAGCCTGATCTTTCCTGGTCAAAGCTATTAGAGGAGTCGCAACCTATGAGAAATTGGCTATGAACCTCATGTAGTAGCCTGTGAGACCAAGGAAACATTGCACCTCTGACACTATCTTGGGAGCTTCCCAAGTCACAAATTATTCAATCTTAGATGGATCCACAGATACACCCTATTGGGACACAACATGCCCCAAGAAAAAAACTTCTCGAGCCCAAAACTCACACTTCGACAAGTTCGCGAACAACTGATGTTGGTGAAGAAATCCCAAAATGGATCATAGATGCTCTGGATATTCCTCTTCAGAGGTGGAGTACACAAGGATTTCGTCAATGAAAACTACCACGAACTTGTCCAGGAACTCATGGAACACCGCATTCATCAAACCCATGAACACAGCTAGAGCATTCATCCCACCAAATGACATTACAGCGAAATCATAATGCCCAAGATGACAACGGAAAGAAGTCTTCAGGATATCCTCATCCTTCATACGCATAAGATGATATCCCGACCACAAGTCGATCTTTGAGAACCAACTTGTGCCCTTCAGTTGATCAAATAAATCTTCAATCCTTGAAAGAGGATAACAATTCTTTATTGTCACTTTGATTAATCGATGATAATTGGCACACAACTGCAAACTGCTGTCAACCTTGTTTACGAACAGAACCAGTGCACCCCATGGGGAAACACTTGGTTGAACAAAACCACACTGCAATAAAACATCAATCTATATACGAAGCTCTCGTAACTCAAAAGGGTCCATCATATATGGAGACATAGAGATGGGAGAAACTCATGTCTGTTGGTTGATCCCAAACTCAATCTCTTGTTGAGGGGGTAATTCTACAACCTCTTATGGGAAGACATCATGGTACTCCTCTACGAACTTAGGAAATTCCAACTGCTAAACCTATGAAGAACTTAGCATCATCTCATACACCATGGACGATAAGGACGAACCACGCTTATGACCCATCGGAGGATCTCGCTCACCAACAAACCCCACTTGATCTCTATCCGCATCAATGAAAACAACCTTCTTCCTGTAGAAATTCACGATATTTTTCACCAAATATGACCAATACATGCTAAGGATGACATCATATGGTTGTATTCATAAATCTAAGAAATCTCCCCAAGAGCGATGTTGCCCCAACACTAGCTCAAAATCTTTAAAAACTTCAAACAAGTCAGCTTGACCTCCAACTGGAGTAGTCAATTCCAAGGGCACTAGAATCCTCTCTACCACATGTCCCAAAGCATGGACAAGGTTAGGTGATATGAAGTAGTGTGTCGCTCTGGAATCAAACAAGGTATACACCAAGGTTGAAAACAAGCAATGGGTACCTCGAACGACAGCTGGCTTGCCTAGAGCTGGCAACGCTAGAGCATGAAGATGATCACGACCTCCTCGACGACCTCTCTAACCTTGATGACGACCACCACCATCACCGTAACCGAATTCTACTCTCTGAGGATGGGGAGTGTCATGGGGTTGTCCTCTGCATGTCCTATCTCCCTTATGGTGATCTAAACTTAGTGCAACTAGCTACTGCTGCCTCGGCTGGAACTGCCTCAAAGGAGGAACCTGGAGCATAGTGCCCAGTGCACGATGGCCGCTCTGAAAGGTCGGGCACTACCGCTGATGATGACCATGAACACCACAAGAAAAACAAGCGCCTGATCCCTTGGCATAGGCTTGAGAGCTGCTGCCTCTTGAAAAACGAGATGTGAAGGGCTGGGACCTACCACCGGTTGAACGGAAACTCTTCTGCCATGAAAACCGGGAACCCCGGACCACAGCTCTACTATGTGAGGAATCATGATGATTCACCTATCATGATGATCCGGTCCTGGCCAATGTCTTCTCGATAACCTCTTCCCTCGCCAGCACCTCAAAACATGTCTTCAGCATAAATGGGGTGACCTGACGCTAGATCTCTGGATGCAATGCCTCCTCGAAATGCCTCGCCCTAGCCTCCTCATCATGTAACAGGTTTGAAGCATATCGTAGAAGGTTCTTGAAACGGGTTCCAAACTCTCGAACACTGGAGCTCACATGTCGAAGGGTAAGAAGCTCTTGACGACGGGACGCCTTCGCAGTCGTGGAAAGGAACTCATCTCTGAACTTGTCTCGAAACTCCTCCCATGAGATCGCTGACTCCTCATGATCCCCGAGGAACAAGAACCACCACTGCCTTGCTGCTCGACGCAGCATCGTCACATCTAAGGACACCCAGTGCTCCTTCCGAGCATGAATCAAACTGAAGCCTATCTCAACCTACTCCAACCAGTCTTCCGTGATTGCATCTAAAACAGAGCCCGCATACTTCTGCAGACTCTGGCATTGAAGCTCTCAAACTTTCTTCCTCCAAGTTTCAACATCGTCAACCTCTACCCTATGACGACCTACTAGAACAACAAGCTAGACATCTTATACAGAAACCTAACGAGGACGTCGACCTGGAGCCATACCTGCAAAAGAAAAAATCATTGGAGCTCTTATGCCTGGAATATGGAAGACTCAAAATTAATTAATTAATTAATTTCTCTTATTAATTTTAGGTCAACCTATCCCAAGGTCTACCCATTCAAACACAGGCACAATGAAAAATGATATATGATCCTTTCCTAGGTCTCTACCCTGAAACCAGTATCACCTTGTTTAGTAGCCATTGTAAACTTAAAGGTCCATACATCAGATCATAGGGGGCCTTAAACGCCTATGTATCAACCGATTTCCAGTGTTTACCACACTTGATAAACATGAATGACACAGTTTCCCTACCAACCCATGAAACCTCACATGTGCCTAACTCCAAACCCCATCCTTTCCCTCAACCCGACCTCTGATACCACTCTGTCACGACCCCCTCCCCACAAAGTGTACCCCTCTTGGGACGATAATGTGAAAAGAGAGATAATGACCCCCCGAGTTCTTCCTCCAGTAGGCCCCAGGTTGGCGACTAGCACTGAGGGTATAATAAACACACAAATGGGAGGCATTACCCTCTAAGAGAACACATGCAGAAGAGAGAGATAATATACACACCAACCAACTCCAACTCAAAACTGAAATATAAAAGATACCCAAGTACACATATGAAATTCCATGCAAACGTACTACAACTGAAAGGGAAAAAATACAAGTACCCAAAAGAAAGGGAGAACAGCAGTGACCACAAGCCCGAACAGTTCCTGCAACCACAAGCTAGTAGTAACCATCCTAGCCTCTAACCTACTCCAAGTGACCTGAAAAACATTTTATATATACGTAGGGTGAGTATAATAGTATACTCAGTAGGATCCTCCCTGAAGCCTCTAATGAAAAAGTAAATAAAGAATGCTAAAGCCCAGTGAAGAACAAGTGAAACCAACACATCATCTAAACAGGTACACTAAGTTCCAACCTCACCATGGATACTCTCACCATGAAATGCATACAAGAATGTAGCATATAGAAAAGAATATCAAGGGTACCCCGCTACTACTTCCCCACTTTTTTTCCTCTTTTCCCCAATGACATACGTCATGTGCATATCTCTCCAAAGGCTTGCCCGAATACACCTGGGATAAGCTCCGCAATCTGCACCTCGTGCACCACAAAGGCTTGCCCTCAGACACCTGGGTGAAGCACCACACCATCCTCACAACCAAAAGTAACCAGGTTGGTTCTGGGAGCCACTACAACCTGCATAACGTGTATCATACGTCGGGTATTATACCTCAAGCCATTACAGCCCATACACCGAGTAAGGATCCTGAAGCCATCACAACCTATACACGTTATACATATAGTTTCCTATAAGATACTATATCCAAAATATATGTGTGGAATTAACCACAATCCCTTGTAGCCCTCTATAGAAATATATGGGGAAACTAACCGCTATGCCAAAGGCAGTAGTATCTACCAAGAAAATAGAGCGGGGCTAAAGGGGGTAGTCAGCCATTCAACCTCCCATCAGAATGACGGGGAAAACACACCCCAGGGCTCAGAATCCCTAGGGTGTCAGTTGCCCTTACCGACAGGATGGAGTAGCATATAGAAAAAAAAGTACAGAATATATATAACAAACAACCAAACTATGGGAATAACCTAGTCTAAGTCTCAACTACAGCTAACATCTCTCGGACTCCGGGCTGCTATTTCTAAGACTAGGTATCCTATAAGCACCCAACCAATTAACGAACTTCATTAGGTTACTTCATTCCCTTTTTCATTAGTTCCACTTCATGTTAATTAACTCTTTGCACATTAAGTAACCATGAACACAACCACATTAAACATCATTGGCATCACATTTAAAATCTACTTTTCCTTTAAAGATTCAATATCACCTTTAAATTACAACATCTCCATCCCCGTGGATTATTACCATTTAAAAAATATTTCATTACATAAATTACTTTCCCATATTCCCAGGCATTCTAGAAAAGCATCCTATGCTACTAAACATAAGGGGGCGCAACACGGTGAGTATATGTACTACTCGTTGATTCTTTTCCGCCTATAGAAAGAGTGTAGACCCATCCTCCCTCAAGAGGATAAACACGGAAAACACGTGGAATACCCCGCATGTCTTTGCCTCCTCAGGAAGGAGGCTATGCAGGACCAGCTGACTTGAGCAGTGGGGAGATGTAATGCAGATATACAACCAATCAAACAACCAAACATCCAACCATAACATCCGCCCAATACCATCATCCCCGGTGTCCTCCCCGACAATCATATGCATAAACCGGTGAATCTCACCACTCTAGGCGCCGTCCTCTGCCACAACCACAAGGCCTCTCTACCTCCACGTATCACAACACCCCTCCAGGGTCACATCACAACACAAACAGCAGGAAAAACAACACCACATAAAATGGGATTTTATCCCTAATCCACAACATGATGGTAACTCAGAACCCTTTATGGTATTCAATCAGTCAAGTTATTTAATCCATCTTGAATTAATAAATTTAATTCATTGGTTCCAACATCATGAACCAATTCAGTAAGCTATCTCAGAAGATTAAACATTCTTACTATGCCAAATTTAATCAATTTCAAATTACAACAAGAACCCGGTCTTTTTTCATGCCTCATTATATTTAGCCAAAAAATTATCAATTAATTCTGGCATTACGTTCTTTATCGATTTCCTCTAAAACAACATGCTTAACATGCATGGCATAGATATTATACTATCTAGTAAACAAGCGGAAATAACAAACGATCAAAGAAATTTCTTTATTTGGTTCAAATATATATTTTTTAGGTCAATTCCATTATCATCCAGTGGGATTCAACATGCTATTGATACCATTACACATACAATAAAGGAAATCAATGAATCCCCTACCTCAACGGTTTTCACGGAAACCTCAACCGTAAAAGAGTTCCCTAGATGACTGGGCCGATTCACCAAGTGTCCTCCCTAGATCTCTTCTCCTAACACAACCAAGACCAAAACTAATCACGAAATACATCCACACACTTTGATCTACCCATAACGGGCGTAGATCTATGATCCCAAGAGAAGAGGAGGAGTAGATTTAGGTAGATCTAAGAAACCAACGAAAAAGGATCACATACCTCGAGAAATCGGCTTTGATTCATGAATAGAAGCCTTCGAATCACCTCCAAAATGCTTGGGAGAGGTTTTCTAATCCTCAAGGGAGAGTAATCCCGAGTTATGGCCGATTAGGGGCTTAAACAATGTGACTAAAGGCAAAACGATTATATCCACAATTTTAGGATCTAACTTTAAGTGAGCGCACGGTTAGTCCACACGGTTTTACAAACCGTGTGCTAACAGTGTGCTAACTTTGCATTAGATTCTGCCTCGACAACCACTCCTCGCATAGTTAGTCCACACGGTTAGACAAACTCTGCGCTAACCGTGCATTAGCCACTGCCTCTAAGACCAGCCTTGCACGGTTTGGCCGCATGGTTTAGGAAAACCATGCACCTCCTGTGTGAAGGCCATAACCCTTTAGATTTCCTTAAAAGTCCACCCCACACACACCAAGTCACCTTGACCTCCCAGAATATCTCCAACACCGCATTTTCACAAGGGAATGGATCAGAGAGGTCCGAGCCGTTACATATATTATATTAATTGTATAAAAAATATATTAATTAACCATTAATTTATTGAATAATAATAAAAATTATTAATCTTTAATCAAGTGTATAAATATTTAAAACTATAGAAATAACTTTCAAAATTGAATGTATTAAAAAAATATTAAATGGATATAAGTCAAAAATGAATATATATTAAAAATGAATAAATATTAAAAATGATTAAATATTACAAATGAACATACTACACAAAATACAGAAAATGGTGAAATATTTTAAAATGAATAAATAATATTTAATGAATAAATAGACATACACATACACACATATATAAGCATTGACATACCTTTACATATACATACAAATGCAGATGCACATACAAATGCACATACACATCCACATCCACATTCACATACACATACACATACACATACACATACACATACACATACACATACACATACACATACACATACACATACACATACACATACACATACTCATTCAAATACACTTACACATACACATACATGTACACATAAACATACACATACACATCCACATACACATACACATACACATACACATACACATACACATACACATACAAATACACATACACATGCACATACACATACACATACACATACACATACACATACACACACACACACATAAACATACACAATAATGCATGTACATGAAGATACACATATGTATACACGTACACAAATATACAATTACATACATGTCCATACATATACATATACACATACACATACATACACATATACATACATACATGTATATACAAAGACACAAGCACTTGCAAATAAACATACACACATACACATACACATACATACTTTTGTATGTAAATATCCACATGCATACATATACACAACTTTTAAAAAACCACTTATATCAACCATAAAAATGGGATTTGTTTAAGGTAAAAAGAACCAAAATGATGAGTTCCCTTAAAGGCACTCGACCATTATTAGTGTTAAAATGAAGTGTCAACAAAGGATGCCTTTATTAATGCTTTATTTTATCATTAACGAAGGATGATTTTATTATTACTTTATTTTAGCCTTTATAAAGGAGGCCTCTATCAATGATTTATTAGTGTCGATAAAGGCCATAATAGTCACCAAACAACTACAAACTTATGCTAGTCCTATGATAGAAAACCAAATTGGAATAAAAGTAACATAATTGGAATTCAAATATTATAGAAAACCATATAGTGATAAAAATGTTAAATTGTACCATCATTTAAATTTAAAATTTACATAAAAATATTTACATTGATAAATTAATAAAAAATAATAATAATGTAATATACAAAATCAAATCACGTATAGAATTATTTTTCCATTGATCAACCTCTTTAAAAAATCTTTCCCCTATAATGAAACAGATGATTATTTTAGTAACAGTACATAAAAAAAGTAACAGATTATAATTTTAATGTTATATAATTTACATATGATAAATTATAATTTTAATTACTAAAAATATTAATGATATTATTAGTTATACTATAAAATATATTATTAATGATTATATTGTTAATTATAAAATAATTACTAATGATTAATTATACTATTAATTAATAATTATATTATGAATTATAAATTAAATTTGAAATTAAAAATATATTAAAAATATATTGTAAATTAATGTAAATATCAGGGATATTATTTGCTATTAATTATCTTAATCAATTAAATATTTGTTAATTATTATATCGTTAAACTAAAATGATATTTTAATGTAAAAAATTTCACTCTGAGTCATATTGGAGACATTGTATGTTAGATTGATGTGCAGTAGAAAAATAGACATCAAAAATGAATTTTCGAACTTTTTCCTAAAGTATCAAGACAATTTGATCTTGTTTTCTAGGTTTTATATATGTTATTTGTTTTTCAATCTTTAATGATACTTTTAATATGAAAACATGAACCTTGAGTCATACTGACCAGATCATCTATGAGATTGGTGTGTTGTCAATTCCTACAAAAAAAAATAAATTAGGGATATTTTTTCGAAATTATTAAGAAAATAAAAGCTTGTTCCCTCATTTTTTCTTATATAAAATTAGTTTTAAACTAAAATGAAACTTTTATATTCAAGATATGCACCTCGAGTAATATCCGAAATATCATATGTCAGATTTAGGTTGGGTCGATTCCTACACATCACACAAGAATTATGAAGTATCAATATAATGTTTCAAGACAATATGAAATTTTTTTATAGGTTTTATCTATTTGATGCACATTTTATACTAAAATGAAACATTTAATGTAAAAACACATACTTTAAGTGTAACACCCAGATGTTTTTATGAAAATTTTTCATTAAATATTTTTTATTCTTTAGTATCTTTCTCTGGCATGCAATCATGAGATTAAAAAAACCAAGATACACCCTTATTATAAAATTACCATTATATCATAGCCATTATATTATCAGGAATAATTATAACTAACTTATTAAAATGCATTTTGAATTCATTAGCTATCAATTATTTATGAAAAATATAAATTCAATAGATATTTTTATTTTTGAGTGAATTATAATTGGTAATTAAATTAATATGATATGTATGTGTTATATACTTAATAATATATTTTTTATATTCATACAAGGCATATTTTATTGATATGGCTTGAATAAAACCATATTTGATGTATAAAAACCTATTTTTTAAAAACTTTAATTTTACACCTTTGAATGGAGAGCACCTTTTAAATTATGATTTTGACACATTAATAATTTATATATAAAAAATTAAACATTTTATATTGAATAGCGATATAAAATTTTAATTTGGATGAATTTATGGTATTTTTCTGATAACTTTCATGTTTTGATAAATAAGTAAAATACACTAAATTTTAATTGAAAATAAATTTTTTCATTGAAAAAAATTATATTGTTAAATTATATTATTGAATGGTTTCAAAGTATGAATAGAATATTTTTACCATATAATATAATTTATCTCATTGTAATTAATTTTACATTAAATATAGATGTAAAAACATTTCAATCTTTTGCAATATTCTATCTTTTAGAACCCATTTTCTCATTTCAACAGCGAGATTAATTAAAAATTAATTATTGAATC
The DNA here is from genome assembly GCA_963277665.1 of Viscum album. Classification (NCBI taxonomy): domain Eukaryota; kingdom Viridiplantae; phylum Streptophyta; class Magnoliopsida; order Santalales; family Viscaceae; genus Viscum; species Viscum album. Next base: position 677,444,418 of record OY728133.1, on the reverse strand, counting down.
TTATATGTTTTGAATTTTGAAATATTCATTACATATTTGGAATCATTAGGTCCAAATTATGTTAATATGATACTGTTATTCTTGGTCATTATAAATAGTAAGTTTAGTAATTATTTTTATTACCACAGTTAATGTTAAATCATGTAATTAAAGATAAAAATAATATTATAAAATTTAAATGACACCTGTAAAAATAATATTGGATGAATAAATTCGACCTTTATTATTTATTTTTATAAATGGAATAATTAATGGCCACTTACCTATTAATATGACATAAATATAATAAAAACTAATGAATGTGACAAAATGTCACAATCTCATTTTATATAAGTATATTAATTTTAATATTTGAATAACTAGGGGATAATATCAAAAATAGGTTGTATATTGAAAAATAAATAATTACCTACATCATAGAGATTTATTTATAATTTTTAGAGATTATATAATTACCATTAATGATGATACAATAGGGATGTAGAAATTATTTTATTAATAGGAATATCTAAAAAATGGGTTTAAAAACACTAAAAGAATTATCATATTATGTAATTAATGTTATACATGGATTTAATTGGTTATTATGACATTCTAGGAGTGTATTAAATATTTTTTTTTCAAATTTATCTTCTATGTTGATTTTATGTAAAGTCAAATAGATGAATAGTGTCAAAATTGACATGATTGATATTTTATAAAAATAAATTTTTATTAAATTATTTAAAAATAATAAAAATATTTAAAAATTACAAATTGATAATTATGAGGTGTAAAATTTCATTAAATGTCCATTTATGGTCATCTAAAACCATATATGAAAATATTTATAACCATTAAATAATTAGAATATTATTACCACAATGAAAATTAAATATAATAACTAAGTGTCAATTAAAAATATATTTTTTAAATTGAAAAAATTACTAGTCCAAAATTTATTGGTTGATGATATTAAAACCTTATATCATCTCATCTTTAAAATTGGGATATTTTGGAGGTTTTTGCGTATGGGTTTGTTTTATTATATATTATTATTTATGGAGTTTGCATAAGTTCCCCTCACCTAAATTATAAAAGGGAACCTAATATGATGCCTATTCACTTCATCTTGAGACTTAAAACTCAGAAATACCCTGTAATTTTTCCTTCTCAAATTACCTATTTTAATTCTCGAGGTTCTGGTCATCTTGAAAGACCAACTCTAGTGCTCTAAGAAGAGATTTAGAGGAAGCACATTAAGGAGGAGGTAATCTGGTCTACTGATTCATTCAAACTTCTTTCTTATTATAATTCCTCTTCACTATTTGTTTAATTATAAATTAATAACATAATTATAACTCATATAATGATATTTTTTATATGAAACAACCATATTTCACCTTCTATCCATCCTATGAAAAATGAAATCATCGTGCGTGCATACTTTCGACTTACCGTCTCTATGCTATGGTGTAATCTATTTTCACCACCACCATACATGGATGGGTATAATTATGAAAATAATAATTATATATTATTATTAAATCATATTAATATTTATAAAATATTATACACAATTCACTTAAATACCATTCTAGAATCTTGGGAATGATATCATCGCTCGTGCGTACGTACGACCTACCTTCTCTACGATGCGATGAAAATCATTCTACATGATCTTAATTAAACAATTATTATATACATTAATTTAATGAATAAATATGATATATATTATACTGATATCATTCTATAAATTATATAACTATAACCTACGAAGTGGAACATGAACATATCCAACAAATATTGAATTAGAACATAAAGCAGTTAATATCCGAATAACGAGTGACAATAAAATGTTACTAAAGGATAATAATGTAATAATATATGATATAATAAATATGATTATGATTCTCGAATAATTAAATAACAATATTTAAATCTGTATACATGAGTTTTGGATATATACAAAGGATGTCAAACATAAGGTAAGAATAATTTTACAATCTCATTTTTATCTGAGATTGTTTATACGTAAGTATTTACTAGGGTATATTTATCATCCACATCCATGTTACCTAATTATGTAATATTATTTATATTATTATACAATTTTTTAAATTTAACTTTAAACTTTGGTGAATTTTTATTGAATGGTATTAGAGGATTCTTTTGTCATCATTTGATTTTAAGTACTTCTTGAATTTTTCGGTAAAAGTACAAGGATAATGTTTTTTTAACTTATACAGAATGAATGGAATTTTACTGTTTAATTAACCCTTATTTCCATGAATATATATCAACAATATCTAAATATTATTTTCCAGTAAGTTATTTTATTTTAAAATTACATGGCATTTTGAGAAAAGAAATCATTTTTGAAAAAGAAATGATATTTTCCTATAGAATTAAGTACAAGTGTTTTATCAAAAATATTTTCCATATAATATGACATAGGGTTATGTTTACAACCCTATTATCACTTTTATTTGATTGTGTTTATGAATAAATTATTTTTATGAAATCCATTTATTTTAAATAGATTAATATGGAATGATATTTATGAAAGCCATTTTATTTCATGGGTTATGCTATGATACATTATTTATGTTTTTGTGACACACATAAGAATGGTATCATTATGAGATAGGTGGGACCTATATCTCTCTAAAATTCATTGGGTAAAGATTTATATCTCATAAGATATACATTAATTAATCGATAAATAAATCTGGTTCAGAAATATAGGGCTAGAATGAGATGTGAACTCGGTTCAGTAATGGACTTTGTTCGCTATGATGGTATTGGCGATGAGCCTTGAGTAATATGAAATGATTTTATATGCTTATGTGTGTATGACAAAAAATTATATGTCTTATGTTATGACTACTGGGATTACATTACAGTTTTATGATTTATCACATGACATGATATTCTGATCATTTATATATAGGATAATGTTTTAAAATGTTATGTTCTTATAATATGACTGATATTTCCCTTGTTTATTCTTGCTGAGATTTTTTACTCACACATTTAGATGTTTCTTTTCCCTAGGTCATGAAGAAGGGTATTAAGTAAGAGATGTCAAAAAGGAGTCTATTTTTGAATAAATAAGTGAGAAACAAAATAGATATTTTTTGAACCAGTTGTTTATGTTTCCCAGTGTCTAAAGACACTAAACCTATACAGTCTTGGTGTGGTGTTTGTTATGTTATGTAAAACATATTATTCAATGTTGATGTAATATCTATATGTAATGTATGAGCCTTTATATTGAGTCATACTGACTACATCATGTGTAATATTGATCTATGATGAATTACTAAATGCCAAAAATTAATTATGGATTATTTTCCAAAAGTATCAATACAATCCAATTTTTCCCCAATTTTGGCTATGTGATGTGTGTTTTAAACTAAAATGACACCTTAATATTGAAAAAACACACTTTTATACATACCAGACACATCATGTGTGAAATTTATATATAGAAACTTTTATATATAACAAATGAATTATGGATCATTGTAATATATTTCCATGAAAAAGATCATTTTCTCAGTTTTGCCTATGTGACATTAGTTTTAGACTAAAATATCACTTTTGATATGAAAAAATGCACATTGAGTCATACCAGTCATATGATATGTCATATTGATTTGTGGTTGACTCATAAATAGAAAAATTTATTATAGAAATTTTTAATAAGTAATTAAGACAATTTGATTTCATTTGAGTAGTTTTTTCTATATGATGAGGGATTTAAACTAAAATGGCACTTTAATATTTAAAACACACACATTGATTCATACAAGAAACATCATGTGTAAGATTTAATCATAGTCTATTATTATACATAACATATTATTTATGGATTTATGTTATAATCTTTTAATAAAATATAATCTCATTTTCATGATTTTGGCATGTGATGCATGTTTTAGACTAAAATTACACTTTTAATGTGAAAACAAGAACATTGAGTAATACCAGCCACATCGTCATTCAGATTGACATGAGATCAGTTCTTATAAATAAAAAATGAATTATAGATCATTTTAATAAATTATCAGGATAATAGAATCCTATTTTCTCAGTTTTGGATATGTGAGGTGTGTTTTAAACTAAATCAATACTTTTATATTAAAAACATATACTTTGAGTAACATCGAACACATCATGCATCATATTGATGTGTGGTTGATTTCTGCATATAAAAAATAAATTGTGGGTAATTTTTAGAGTGTTTCATGAAAATTTTCCCTCTTTTTTAGTTTGTCTATGTGATTCACATTTTAGACTGAAATGACACTTTTAATGTGAAAATATACACTTTGAGTCATACCAGCCACATCATCAATCATATTTATGTGCGGTTGATTCCTACATATAAAAAATGATTTTTTTATCTTTTTACTAGTGTATCGGGTCAATAAGTTCTTGTTTTCTCAGTTTTTTCTTTGTAACAAATGTTTTCAAATAAAGCTCCACTTTTATATTAAAAACACACACTTTGAGTCATACTGGAAACATTGTGTGTTAGATTGACATGATTTCAATTACCACACATTAGACATGAATTATGGATAATTTTAATAAATTTTTAAGGCTATACTACCTCACAGTATAGGTTTGGATATGTGAAATGTGTTTTAGACTATAATGACACTTTGAATATAAAAACACACACTTTGAATCTTACCGACCACATCATCTATTAGATTAATGTGCGGTTGATTACAACACATTAAAAATTAATTATAGATCATTTTAATAATTTATCAAGACAATAAAATATTTTTTCCTCATTTTTGTATATATGGATTGTGTTTTAACCTAAAACTAAACTTTTATATTGAAAACATGGAGTTTTAGACACCCCATCCACAACATGTGTGAGATTAATATGAGGTTAATTCCTTCACATCACATATGAATTATGGATTGTTTTATATATTTTAAAGACAAAATGATCTCATTTTCCTTGTTTTGGATATGTGATGCATCTTTTAGATTCAAATGACACATTTATATTGTAAACAAAAACTTCAAGTCATACTGAGCACATCGTGTGTTCGATTGATGTGTGGTATATTCCTAAACATAAACAATGAATTAGGAAAGTTTATATTAATGTTTTAAAAAAATTGTTCTTATTTTATGGTTTTTGATCACGTGAGACTTGTTTTAAAGTAAATAAGAGTTTTACATTGAAAATATGAACTTGGAGTCATACCAAAAACATAGTGTGTCTGATTGAGATTCATTCAATTACCAAAGATCATAAATTTATTATTTATTATTTTTCAATATTTTGAAAATAATCAAAAATAATTTCCTTGGTTTTGATATTCTTTTGTGTGTTTTAAATTAAAATGACACTTTTATATCGAAAACATGAACTTTTAGTTATATCATTGATATCGTGTATCATTTTTATTTGAGGTAGATTCCTACACACTACACATGAATTATGAATCATTATAATAATTTTTCCAGACAGTCCAAGATCATGTTCTTAGTTTTGGATATATGATGTGTGTTTTAGACAAAAATAACATACGTAGATCAATAAACCTCTCAAAATTTTCAACATCCAACCCCATTATAACTAACATTATAGTTAATTACTCATTTATTATTTGATAATTGGGCTAGGATATGGTTTAGGAATCTCTATTAGTATTTATAGTATCTTTCAAAATTATGTATTTGGTTGCATCGAACATGAAAGTAAAGGAATCCATCATGGAGGTGGAAGTGATTGTAACATGGACAAGGACATTTTTAAAAACCCATCAAAATAATCAATGAAAATGATATTAAAATGATGAGCCTAGATTAATGAAAGTACCTTCCCCATATAATTGTCACTAATATCAAAGAGATTGTATAAAATAGGACAAGGATTCCATTGAAACCACTCATATTTTGGGTAAGGTTTCTTCATTACTAAATCTTTAGACTTATAAACCTAAAATTTTTGTACCCAAGTGAACAAAAAATTTTATAAAATACTAAAAAATTCACAATACTTTCTTAAAATGAAGAAAAACAACCTTAACACTTGCACCACTGCCCCATGGATAGAATGATCCTCGACCTATCTTCCTCACAACATTTTATTACCAACAACCTTTAACACTAATCTCTCATGAGCAAGAGAATATTTAGACATGTTACTAGATATTCTAGAGGAGATATAAAATTTCATTAAATGATGCTTCTCCTTGGGAAACGTTTCAAGAATTTTTTTTATTTGTAGAGTCATAATGAAATGTTTTGCAGTTTCTAGAAACTCATACTAACCCCCAAAATAATAAAAATAGTGAAAACTTGGAAAGAAATAAATTAACTATTGTGGAATGGGGATCTTCCCATTAGAATCAATTAAAAAGTTATTGTAAAAAGAGGAAGATTTAATTACTCACATGAGATATGGGTGTGCTAATTGTAGGATCAAAATAGAATATGTAGACGCAAAAATACAAGAGGGGGTGAATTTCAGGTTTAAATATATTCACATTTAACCTTAATGAAAAAAATGTTTAATAAATTTAAAAAAGGTAAATTACCAAACCATATATGGTTCTTACTTAGAGGGATAATTAGAAGGGCCAAGGTCCTATTATAAGAAACCTAAACATAATCAAGTTGAACTTAGGAAAATATAAACAAGTTTATCTTTGAGGAAGATTCTACCTTAAAGAATATATAATTTTATTTGTCAGAGTAAATATAAGTATAATAATGTATAAGAAAGTTATACATTCTTTATTTGAAAAAATACAACAGAAATAAAACTTAAAACAATAATAAAGTAAACAAGTAGGAAATATTTTAACATAAAGATAAGGGTATCTAACAACCTTGGATAAATTTCCCTTGTTTTATAATTTCAAGAAACATTGTCTTACCCACTCCAGGGTAAGCCCTCAATAAGAATGTAAAAGTCTATATTGCTATCCCTGAAAGCCCTCAAACATTAAGGTAGTTGGCACCTCTGTCTTCTTATCCCCAAATGTACCCGATCTTTAAGGTAATCAGTTCCTCTATCATCCTATCCCTGGAAGCCCTCTATTGTACTCTATAACAATAAGAGTTTCATAAAGAAACTTTAACAAGATGTTTATAAAATGAACAAGGCATGAGAGTCTTACTCTCTCTATATATCACTTCGCAAAATGTAATCTCTAGGATCATAGAACAACCGATAATGAGATCATTCAGATGACCTCATTTTTAGAGGCAATGATTCCAACAGTTAGCTCCCTCATCCAATAGTCATATTTTTACCTGATTCCCAGGGGGACCTGTACATGTGTTACTCGACCAATGGTTAGTTAGAAACAAATTTTATGATATAGTTTTTTGTAGAGAAAACATGGGAAATAGTATCATTATTAGGAAACAATAATTTTCATGGAAAATAAAGTATCTTAACTAAAAATAAATAATCAGAATATAATAAAAATAGAATTCAGAGTGTAAATAAACAAACACTCAGATTCTAGAAAAACGGATATTGATATTTTATTTTTCTAAGAATTCAGAGTCTGAATTATATAGATTTCGATGTTTGAATTCTTAGAAATTTGGAGTCTGAATTTGGAGGAATTCAGAGTCTAAATTTTGAGTAATTTGATGTATTAATTATAAGTAATTCATAGTGTGAATTATAAAGAATTCAGAGTCTTAATTTCAAAGAATTCGGAGTTTGAATTTTAGAGAATTCAGTGGCTGAATTTTAGAGAATTTAGAGTCTGAATTTTAGAGAATTCACATTCTAAAATTCTGATAATTTGGAGTCTGAATTTCAGATAATTTGAAGTTTGAATTTTAGATAATTCAATGTTTGAAAATAGTAATACTCAGTATCTTAAGGAACTATACGATTCTGATGTTTTTGATAATAATCCAAATTTTTTACTTAATAAAAAATTCATAGACTTGGCTTTGATAAGACATTTAATAAAATGTTAACAACCAAGGTAAGGAAAACACATTTCATAGAGAAAGAACATTTTCTTTATGAAAATAATTCTTATAGAAAGATAATTTTCCCTAAGAAAAAGGTGTGTGATTTTAAAAACATATTGGAATAGAAAAGTCATAAAGAAACCTTATTGACTCAACAATCTCCCCCCAATTTGGAAAATAAAAATAGATTTTGAAAAAGAAAATAAGGAACACGTATTTTGTTTTTTGAACATTAAAATAAATACTTATCTCACTTTACATATGACTTATGATGAATACGAATAACTCCCCCATAGGTTTTGAGATCCCCAAGGATCATATCCTGGTCTTTCTTAGAGAATATAATTTTTCTTTCTTAAGAAAATATTCCTTAATTAGACTCCTCCATACATAATCTCCTCCATTATTAGGATATTCTCATTTCTTTACTTAGTATTATTTTGATCATTATTTTCTCCCCCTATTTGATTTTCAAAAAGGAATGGAGGGATAAAAAAAATTATACATAAAATATTTGAAATATACATGACAAAATAAGGAATGAAAATTTTCAATATGATAGGAAGAATTATTATAAATAAAATACAAAAAAGATCAAATTTTCAGGAAAATCATTCAACATTCTTCTCCTTCGGCATGAGTTTTCTCAAGGTATCCTTCAATTTATTGACCTCTTTATCGTCATCCTCAAATATCTTGATCAAATGATCCTGATCTTGATTCTTATTTTTTGGAGCCTTGATTTTTTCTTCTCGAGACTTCTAAATTTTTTCCTAAGATTTTTCTACATCTTCTTGAAATTTGAACTTTTATTTTAGCTCTTCCTTATGTTCCCTATCTCTTTTTAAATTTATAGCAAATGAATTCACATGTCCATTCAGATCATTATCCTCTTTCATCAGAGATACTTTCTCGAGATTCAACTTTTGTGAAGAACTTGTTGTAATATTTTTGATTATATCAACTGACTTATCAAAACCATATTTTACTGAATCTTGGAAGTCATCCATGATTTTCATGTCATCAATCATTCTCTTAGACCATTTTGTTATTTCCTTACATGATCCCTTACGAGCATTATAACCAACATAGAAAGTCTTGAACTAAGATTCATGTTTGATAAACTTTTCCTTGAGAATGATTATTGATTATGACTTACGATTGAAATAATTATGAAGAAACTGACATCTCAAATCAACAATACGAAAAAAATGTATCGTGTTCACTAATTTATTCTAATTCTGAACAGCGAAATCATGACCCATTGAGGTTGATGATTCAAAAGGTGATTTCTTTGTTGGTGAGGAATCTTTCTCTATGTTTTCAGATTTCGTCTTAGATGTTCCACTAATATCATTCTCAGCATTCAAAACTATAACCTTTCTAGGAATGTCATCAACCACCTAATATCCTTTATTAGATCTAGATATTTCATTCTCAACATTAGGAGTCTCATTTACACTATATGATACATGAATTACCTTCTCTTCATCAACCTCATGTTTATAAAGATCATTACTAACATCATCAGGATGAATGAAATCATCGTTAATAATCTCATCATCAGAAGGTTTATCAACCTTATCCTGTACATCATCCCCTTTCCCTTGATAAATTATTTTAATTGACTCAACCTGGGAAGTTAAAATTTAAATCTCGTCTGAAGGACTTTCCTTCTCTTGGTATTCTTCTACTTCTTTAATCACATATTCACTTTCATAATCGTCTTCTTATTCTTATTCATCTTATTCTATTTAATGATCTGTATTTTCTTCCACAATAGGATCTGGAATTGAATTTTTTTTCCAGATTATCTACTAGAACTGAATCTTGAAGGAAAGATTCTGGTACTTGAATCTGTTCAGAAGCCTTTTCTATATCATTTTGTAAACCTTGGAAAATTTCCACTTATGATATTTTCTTCTTCATTTTCTTTTCACTAGAATTATTCTTAAGATCTTATTCTACATGAATTTTCAAATATTATTCCTCAGCAGGCTCTAAACAGAAGAAATAATCTCCCTCCTCATTATCCTTCTTCTTCTCTCTCCACTTTTCTACCACTTCATCAATTTTTTTACTTTTTCAGATTTGGTGGATCTGACTGGGTTTTTGGAACTGGAACTTTTTATTTTGATTCCAATTATTTCGCTTTTATATTCTTCTGAGTTTTCTTGTAAGTTTCACCTACTAACCCTTTATTGACTATAACTTGAACCACACTTTCAAAAATATCAAAAAAACTCTTCAGATTTGTTACTAAAACCAACTTTCATCCTCCTCAGAGTGTCGTCACTCAAAAACATGATCTTAATGGTTTTGAGTTTTGAACTATAGGGAATTTTAAAGGATTCTAAACAAATCATGAGGATATCCGACAAGATCACTAGATACATGGTTATTTGAGACTTTATGGTTCCATTATTTATATTGTTTATTGTTATAAGGATGTACTTGACCAGGTTTACTTTTCTAAGATTAACCAAAACATCAATCATGAAGATATAAATTTTTTTAAGTGATTATTTGTCTCCCTTTCATGGAATAAAAAATCCCTATAACCATAAAGATAACAATGATAAGTTTGATGAAATATTTTTGATATTTTTTGAATTTACTCCCTTGAGTCCAAGGAACTCAAATTCCTTTACCTTCTCAAAGCATCCTATCTTATCGGGAAGCTTTTGATAGAAAAAGATAGCTTCACCTTGATCAAGAGTACCAAGAATATTTTCCACCATATTGAAGAATAGTTAATATTTTTTTACAAATATCTTGAAGGAAAACTTTTCCCTTCCTCCTTCTTCAGAAAAACAATCCGAGTCATAAAATTCAATGAGACGGTCATGATAAACCAGTTTTAGACTCTTTGGCTTAGCTTGAAATAAACTCTCCCATCCATTCATCTTAATATTCTTCGTAATCAAGGAATTATGCTTAGCAAAGAAATTTGGGTCATCCAAAATTTCTCTATAGATTTTCTAATCTTTGATTTCCTTGTTTGAAGTAATCTAATTCTATAGTGTAACTTTGAGTGACATTCGAAATGTAACGATACTTAGAAAACCAAATGACTGATTTTTAGAGGAGAAGAGCTTCAACACACAATGTCTTGAAAAACCGATGTGGGACAAAAATTATGGGGCCTTTATATAGGATTGGAGTTGAGGATTCAAATTCTAAATTTAGTCCAACGTTTGATATAAGCATGATATGATCTGATGGTTGAGATGGATTCCAAAGAAGGATTTGGTAGGTTTTAATCACTTGAGGTTTTAAAGAAAAATAGGATTTAAGGAAAGTGAATCCATTAGAGTTTTTTTAAATAAAAATAAAACTACAAATAAGTAAAAAAATAATTATGAAGATTTAAGTAAGGAAACATACCTTCATAGATTGGTTAGATATAACTGTAATTATTTGAAAAAGAAATCTTGAAAAAACATGGATTCGAAAAAAATTTATTAATGAAATGAAATTTTAGGTTTATAAAAACATAGAGAATTCATAAATTAAGGTTCCAATAATTTAATAAGATCAGGTTCCTAGAATAAAAAAAAATAATGTTCTGAGAATTAATAAATTTAGGTTCTGAGAATTTAAAAATTCAGTTTGTGAGAATTAAAAAATTCATGTTCAAAGAATTAAAATAAATTTGGAATGATTTTGGAGAGAAAAAATTTAAACTCCACCAATGAAAAGGAGTTTCTTAATGTAAGGTGATTGGTTTCAACAAAATTTTAATATGGATAATTAACATAATGTTATCATTCGTAATTTTTTTTTCATGTTTTCAAATCTATCAGGAGATAAAGATTTTATAAAAATATTAGAATGTTTATCTTCCATTCTGATAAATTGAATAATGATATCTCCTTTCATCTTGTTAGTGTTTTCAATGAAGTTTTTGTCACCAGTCATATGCTAGGTAAATCCACTATCCATGTACTATGTATTATCGTTGGTACGTTATTTTTTTGAAAATAAAATTGTTAGACTTTCGGAATCCAAACATTATTGGATATGTAAATTTGATAAAGTAAAATATTAGGAATCCACATTTTTTTAGAAAAGTACGATTTACGAAAACCTATGGATTGAGTTTTATTTAAAGAAAAATTTTTCTCCCAATGTCCATCACATTGACACTAGGTACAAAAAGTAGTACTTTGGGGAATAAAATAATTATGACTAAAAATAGGTTTGGAATGAGTATAATGAAGTTCTAATCAATTTCTAAGAGGAAGAATTTGTGAATAAATTTTTTCATAATCCTTCCTTCATGAAGTAAAATTTGATAAAAGTTTCATTAAGGATTTTATTTGGATTTAGTCTAATGACTAAATTCTTATCCTCATAGTCATTACTTTTAGAAATTTAGTTATTCTCTAAAACATTTTTTTATAAATAACATTTTCAATAACCCTAGAAATTATATGATTCTTAGAATTACCTTCCCTAAGGTTTTTAGAATAAATATAAAAATCAAGAGTTTTTTATCAATATCTTTAAAAAGATCTGATACTAATTTTGTTAAAACAGGAATTCTAGAATTTTCTTTCTAGTACATTTTATTTCTCCTATAATTCTCATTTTGGGGTATTTTATCAAATCTAGAATCTTCTTTAAATGAAGGTAAGGTATTATATTTTGATGAAAACGATTATTCATCTGAAGATTCATAATATTATTCATTAGTAAAATTAGAATTTAAAGTAATATTGGTTAAGGATTCAGCATCCCGTACTGTAGCCATACGAAAAGGATTTGTAATGGGGACTCTAGCTATAATACTGATATTCTTTTGACTAGAAGACTCGTATTTTGATGATTCATTTGAAGATTCACCACCATTGGCATTCCAGGTGTCGTTTGATTTGAGAAATTTATTAGCCTTAGATTTGTAATAATTATTTCTATTTATTTCAGAATGATTTTCCTTCCTATATTATCTCTTAATCGTAGGAAAATCTAGTTTGATATGTCCATCCCTTTTTATTCATTACAAGTTACATAAGAATATTTATTTTCCTTTATATATTTCTTCTTATATATGTATTGAAAATATTTCATTCCCAAAATCATTAACATCATTTGAGAAATATTGGATTGATTATTTTTAGACTGGTCACTACCACCTGATTGAAATATAACAATAATTTTATTTTCATTAGATTGAGTTACCTTGTACGGAGTCTGGTCTTTAGATGTAGTAGTTAATTCTACAATTCCATTACCATTATTATTTTTGTTGAAATCAGTGTATCTATTCATTATTGTTTCATGATGAATAAGAGTTTCAAATAAATCATCAAGAGTAATGTTAGATACTTTCTATTCTCATCAATAACTATCCTTTTAGATTACAACTCATTGGACATGATGTCAATTACTTTTTCCACAAGAAATTAATCATCAAGACCTTTCTATCTCATACATTGAAGACTGTTGAAAATGGTCATAAATCGTTGTTGAACATTGCAAACAGGTTCTCTATAATGAAATATGAATTCATGATATTCATCTCTTAACATAGCTCTTATGGTTTCTATCACTTTAGAAGTCTCAAAATGTGTAACTTCAAGTTTCTTTCAAATAATTTTGAAAACTTCAAAAGAAGATATTTGAATATATATAGCCAAGGTCATAGAACAAAATAAAGTATTTGGTAACTTGTTGCTTAATTAATATTCTAGTTTTTCATAATTGATGAAGGCCTTGAATTCCTTGTCTGGAATTTTGTAATATCTATTTATCTTAAAAAAAATGTCCACTCTAGTGTTTATAAAAATATTCTTCATCCTATTTCCCCAGTACTCATAATCATTACCATCAAATATTGTTGGTCTAGTAGGATTATGGTTGTTAATAGAACTGACGTTTACACCTTCCATTTTCTATGAAAATATATTTTCCACAAAAACTATTCATAGAAAATGTTTATAAACAAAGATAAAAAAATATGCAAAAATTGAACAAGAAAAGCTAATAATGAAAATTTATAGTAAGAAATATTTGAGCAAGAAAACACATATTTAAGTATAATTATTTTAGAGATCTTCTCTGATACCAATTGTAGGATTGAAATAGAATATTTAGATGCTAAAATACAAGAGGGGGGGGGTGAATTGTAGGTTTAGAAACAATCTATTTTAACCTTAAGGAAAACTATGTTTAATAATGTTAAACTAGGTAAATTCACAAACACTATTTGGTTCATACATAGAGAGATAATTGGAAGGTCCCATGTCTAATTATAAGAAAACAAAACTTAATCAAGTTAAACATTTCAAAAATTAAGTTGGTGTATCTTTGGGAAATATTCTACCTTAAATCACATAGAATCATATTTATCAGAGTAAATATAAGTATAAGAAAGTACAAGAAATTTATAATTTATTTCGTCAGAAAAATACAGCGGAAATAAAACATGAAACAAAAATCAAGTAAACAAGTTGGAAATATTTTATCACTAAGATAAGGGTATCTAAAAACCTTGTCTAATGGTCCCTTGGTTTATAATTTCAAAAAATTCTGTGTTACCCATAATAGGGAAATACATTGATAAGAATATTGAAGTCTATCTTTCTATCCCCATAAGCTTTCTAACGTTAAGGTAGCTAGAACCTCTGCCTTCTTATCCCGGAAACTCCTAAAACTTGAAGGTAGTCGGCACTGCTGTCTTCCTATCCCCAAAAGCCATCGATTTTACTCATCAACAACCATATTCATACAAATCAATCTAAACAAGATGTTCAAGGTTGAAAAAGATGTTCATAAGGTGCACAAGGCATGAGAGTCTTTTTCTCTCTAGAAATAACTTTAAAACATGTAATTTCTAGGATCATAGAACAATCGAAAATGGGCTTGTTCAAATGATATCCTATTTATAGGTAAGGATTATAATGGTCATATCCTTCCTCCAATAGTCATATTTTTCCAGAATCTTAGAGGGGCCTATACATGTGTCACTCAACCAACATTTTGTTAGAAACAAATTATATGACATCGTTTTATGTAGTGAATATTTTTTAAAAATTATAATTATTACGAATAAATAATATGTAAAGAAAATAAATTATCTTAACCAAAACTGAATAATAGGAGTCTAGGAGAAATATAATTTAGAGTATTAATATATAAACTATAATATTTTAGAAAAAATGATATTTGGGTTCTATTTTTCTAAGAATTCAGAATCTAAATTTTGATGAATTGAAAGTCTAAATTATGATAAATTTAGAGTCTGAATTTCAGAGAATTTAGAGTTTGAATTTATGAGAATTAAGACTTTTATTTTATGAGAATTTAGAGCTTTAATTTTAGAGAATTCAGAGACTAAATTTTATAGAAATTAAAATCTAAATTTTAAAGAATTTGGAGTCTAAATTTCAGAGAATTCAGATTCTGAAAATAGTAAGACATGGTAGCTCAAAGAACTGTAAGATTTTGAGGCTTTTGATACAGATACTAAATTTTGATATAATAAATTTTTTTAGACATGGTTTTGAGAATACATTGAATAAGGAATTACAAGACAAGGTATATATATACATTTACCTAGAGAAAGAACCTTTTCATTAAGAAAATAATTTAGCATAGAAATATAATTTTCCATAAGAAAAATGTGTTTGTGATTTTCAAAACATAGTAGAATGGAAAATCCATAAGGAAACCTTATTGACTCAACATTAAATGTATCTAAACGGACGGAATGCATCCATAAAACAATTAGGTGGATTGGAATATATATAGAATGATTTCCCATATATTTTTATCTTATTAGTTGGGATATTATACTGCTTCTCCCATATTGAACACCCTAAATAAAAATTTTCATACTGTTTTTATTTAGAAGAGGAACAAGAGGGGAGAGAGGATCATCAATTCTTTATCCTAACTAAGGATGGAAAAAATATATGGTGGGGTTATAATTCCATTGGACTGGTATGAGTGTCAAATGTGAAAAAAAATTTGTATGAAAATTGAAAATGTGGGATGATAATAAAAATATTATCAAAAAATTTCCAATACTACTAGAATTTTATTTTTGAAAAAATAATATATATGAATTTTAACACTAATTACTCACATAGTAAATGTATCTATAAGGTCATAGTTTGTATTAGATAAAAAATACAATAGGTAATCACCTAAACATAATGCTAATAAACATTCTGGCACCATGTACTCTTCCAACACATCTACAAATAAATTTACATCTTCTTTTGAGTATACAGATTATTTAAAATCCTAGTAATACTAATAAAATATATCCAAAAAATGACTAAAAATTATTTTAAATGAAATTTTAATTACCTTCAGAAATTTCATTCCCATGATTGATAGTTTTTTGATTTTACATAATATTTTACTATATTTTAAAACATAATATACATAATTTTTGTTTATATCTTATTTTGGACACTATACAAATATTGACCAAAATTCGTAAATTGTATTCATATATGTTTTTATTTTTAAATCATACTATACATATCAGAACTTTTCTCCATTTGTAGAAATTATTTGATTTTTTTATTTATCCATCGACTTCAAACCATGATTTAGATGATATTTGTAGACAACACTATCATAACAAAGTTATAGTTAAAACACAAATGAAAATATATAATTTTAATTTTATCTCTAAAATATTGATATTTGTGTATTAAAAAATCATAATGAACATTATGTGTGGTTGATTGTTTTAAAATACTTTAATTGGATTCAAAAAATATATATTTGGGAATCCAAATTGAGTGTGATGAACATCTAGTTATTCAAAAATAAATAAAGAATGAAAAATAAAATATATCTTTTATATGATTTGATTATAGAGTTTTACCCCTACATTGTAGGAATTAAGAGGAGTCATTCATTTCTTATTTTATTTAAAAATACTTCAAAGAGGTCATCAATTATTTACAATTTATTCCATTTCAAAATGCGGTTTCTCTATATAAATGATATAATGATTAGCGAGTCCAAATATTTATTCACATGTTTTTCTCTTTATATGGTAGTTATATATATGGATATAAAATATATAAATAGTTATTAACTATAATAAAAATAGTAGATCATTTTTTTTTGGATAAAGAGATTTAGAAAATTTACCTCATTAAGGAATTCAAAATTGAGACCCCAACCATTTAAACATTATAATTTCATTTATACTCTATAGATTTTTTGTTCCTGTGATGACCTCTTTTAATATTTCTTCTTTATATCCAAGGTAGGATATATTTTTCCTTTTAATTTTGTATCCAAAAGAACATGTAATGATATTATATACAGAAGTGGAACTGGTGGGGGTGATGGTACTCTCAATATGTTTTTTTTATTTTTTAAATTTATTTTATTCTTTTGATTCTAACATATATATCCACCTTTTTTGTCTAGCTATAATACCACACCTCATTTCATACATTTTTTTATCATATTTTAAAGGTATTATATTTGAAAAAAATTGTTAAGGACATACATCATGTATCTTTATATGATTAAACAACCATGCTATTAAAAGTTATAATAACATTATTCACCACGGTAACATCCATATCATAAAGAAAAATAGGAAACTTAATGCTCGACTCTTAAGATTGTTCAGACCCCACAAGAATGTGATATTTTGGGAGTTTTTCATTATGTAGAATGTCTTATGGGATAGTGAATGTCATAACACCTATAATAAGGTGATTCATGAGTATTTCTAGATATGGATCACATACAATTTCAACTTATAAAATTTTAAAACTATAAAGTATTCAGAGGTTTCTTGATTCACATTTAGGATAAAGAGTTATGCAAAAATTGATTAACTCAGGTATGGTAGATAGTTTATGGGAATGTCCATCCTCAAAGATAATGGGGGTCATGTGGATCTTTATATAAATAAATAAATATATATATATAATTGTTTAATTATCAATTCTCATTGATCCTTTCACAAATAATGGTATACTAAACTAGAATGGACAACAATATCATTTGAAGAATCTATTTTTCCTAAAATTTATTTCAACATATCATATGTAACACCTTGTTTATTTTTCTACTAAAAATATGTTTGAGGTGAAACTCTAAAACCATCAGCACTAACATGAACATATTTTTATGGTAGCTTTAAAGCTTATTAAAGTAGTTTGTATTCAAATATAATCAATAAAAATACTTATGTCTAAAGGATATTAAAAATAGTAAGATAAATAGATATTTTAATGTCAAAGTTGTATAAATCATAGCTAATTATTTTTATTTCATACATACACATGATTCCTATACCTCTTTATGTTTTCATCTATTAATTTTCCATATTTATTTACATGAGCATCATTCCAAAGAACATAATGTGGGATAGAAGTGAATTTAGATTATGATTCATAAATATTCTTATAAATAAAAGAAGAATATCTTTTTTCATACCTCATAAATATTTTATTGTATATTTAAAATACATACCATTTTCTTTTCAAGTGAAGTGTACCCCATCCTTACTTTTTTGGTAGTATTTCATTGGTTTTTTGAGGAATATTTCATATTTTCAGAACTACTTTCCAATTTTTTATATTAATACTTTTAAAACAATGTGAATAAAATAAATTATTTCAAATAAAATATTATTGATTAAAATGAACCTAAACGGATTTCTCATGACCATAAATATTGAAAAATTTCTATGTTTCTTGGTTTATATTGTGTACATATGTTTCTATTTTTAGGGGGTTTATTTTCCCCTTAAAACTCCTATGATGCTGATTTTACGTATGTAATTTGAATGCTCCATGAGATTTTCCATTGACAATTAATATATATTTCTTATATTACTCTTCTAAAATAAAATAACTCTACATGAAATAATAATAATAAAATAAATGTTTCATTATATATTTTCTCAATAAAATTGACAATTTATATCAAAAGATTACCGTAATATATACCTAAATGGTTTTATTCAGTGTTATCATTTAATTATTTCAAATTTATATATCAATTGGAATATTCATTCTCATTATGATACCAATGTGGCTAATGAACATTGACTAGTTGGGGACAACTGATTGGGAATATTGTTTCCATCCAACCTAAAATTTTATACCTTCTCTTCTTGTATAAATAACATTAGATAACATGGTTATTCTATTCCATTCATGTTTTTTTCATCCACTTGTTGTTGATCCCCGAATAATTGAACAGTTTCATCATCAATATTGTGTTTTCCCTTAGTATTGGTAACATATATATGTAGATAAGTCATTATTAGTATTAAGAATAAAACATTTAATTTAGATTATGTAAATGTAGTATAGAACACTGAATTTTATGAAAAAAAACTAAGTATATTAAAAAACATTAACATATTTTTTGAACCCACTTTATTCTCATTACAGGTTAAAGGTATTTAAATCCTCTATTAAGTATCCAAATACCCTCCTTGTGACCCCATATAACATATAATATAGTCTCTATAAAGTGATCACGATGAAATGATTGTGATATCCCAATGAAAGGGTCATCCTCAATTGAATGTTCATTTATCCCTATATTTGGTTTAACCACCAACATAATAATTGAACAATTCTTGTTTTTTAGATTTTAGACATAAAATATTTTTACTACATGTGATTCCATTATAAATGGTTCATACTTATACCCTTCTACACTGAAATTCACCTTCCAGAATCCTAATACAGAGAATTTAAATAAAATCCTATTTTTAACCCATTTTTAATTGAAAATTAGCACTCTAAATGAAGTATAATTGAACTTGTATATCTATTTGATGATTCCAAAATAAAACATATTCACATAAATTGGATTTTTATCCTTTGAAGCGAATACATTCATCTCTTATTCAACAATAATAACTCCAAAATTTTTCATCATACTACATTAACATTATTCCATCATATAAAATTTATAACCACTAATTAAAAAACTATTTTAAGATATAAAATTTATATTTGGTCCCCTGGATATCCATATAATTTGTTAAATTATTAAATGCATATTTGATGATATCTACTTATAAGTATACTTTCAGAACCATCCTATAAATCATTTATTATTGGTATTTTATATCCGTCTTTAATCTCTTTATGAATTAAAATGTCTAATAATTACTTTGTGGGATTAAATTTAAGAACTAATCTTAGTAATATTATGTAAAATGTAAAGTTTTTATTTCTGAAAGATTTTAAAAATAATTGTAACAAATATTTCAAAAATCACTATACCTATAAGTCATCCACTGTGATGAGATTTTGGTAGACCAATGATATCAACATAAGATAGGTAATCAGTAAAAAAGTAGAATGTTTTTCAATAATATATCTATATACAATACAAAATTATGGTTGGATTCGATTATTAATGTAGCCTTTTAAAATATTTTTATACCATTCCATAGGGTATAAAACATTTTATTGTAAAAGACTATATAGTTTAATCATTCTAACCGAGGGAACCATCAGGTGGGACATTATATCAAATAATGATGGTGGTAAGAACCTATTCAATTCATATAATATGATTTCAATTTAATTATTCATGATTAGAAACATCAAAAAGTCGATAAATTTACTCCATATGGATTTGAAAAAGAAGAAAATTCTGTTTAATGTATGTCAAAAATCTTAAATAAGAATTTAACGTTAAGCTACAAACATTAAATGTTTTATAACCTCATCTCACTGATATGGTGTTAGAACCAATAACTTAAAAATTATTTATTGAAACAACATTATTAATGTTTGATGAATATCTAGATGAAAATTTTAAACCATTAAGGAAGTTGAAAAATTGAAAATTTTCTACTCTAGATAGATTCTAAGCTTCTAAAGGAAGAAATGTTTTTCTTTTAACCTTCCCCAATTCCAAATATTGCTTTATACCCATTTGAATCATGTATAACCTTTCCTTATTCCGATATTTTTTTTCTGGTACATTTATCAACATTCCAATAAGATAATGTCATACATTATTTTTCTATATGCATGGAATCAAGAAAATGTATGACATGGAAACCATTATATTATGATAATTCAATGCCAATCGATAACTTTTTTAAATGTGATTTAATAATTTTTTTCAAAAATGGTTTACTAAAATTAGGGCCAGTATATTTTAATTAATCAAATAGTTGATCACCTGTTAGTGGAGATGTTGTTGTACCTTGTTTGGTATTTCCATCGAATGATGTCATCCAGGATTAGTGTTTATGTATTTGGGGTAGAAATTTGTGATTTACTCAAAGTTAATGATTCAAGGAATTTTTATAACCAACATAGTGTGTAACTTGTTCAAAAATGGGACACCCCAATATTCCCTTAATTCTATGAACTAAAAAATTTACATAAGTCGAAAATTCATTTATGATCCCATAAAACATGGATCTTAATGTGAACTATTCATTTCTTTTAGCATCATATAATGTAACACCTATATCCCAAATATATTTCATATCTTCGATAAATGGATCCAAATTGACATCAATATCATTACCAGGTTTCTATGATATAGATATAAGTCTAGACCAGATAATGTATTAGCACGTCATGCACATCCATATGGTAAAGTCATAATTTACCAACATAACTGCTCATGTGATATGAGTATTAATTTTAACACTAAAAGGATAGGATTTGAATCATGGAAATCCCCTTGGGGGTATTTATGATAAAGGCCAGGCGTTGGCCGGTAGTGACACAAACATGACATAGGCAGGAAGTGATGCAAGCATGACATTGTATAGTGCCTTCAGGCTAGTATAATTGGCCACTTGGTCTTGGGAATATCCATGAAATGGGTCTCCCTCTACCTATAAAGAAATATGTATTTTATTTGGTAATAATAATAGGATTTGGCCTTAACTTTGTTAAATAATAAAAGGATTTACTCCATCTATAGATAATTAAATATAGAATATTCTCAAATTGTTTCCAAATTCAAAATACTCATAATAAATTTTCATTCACTAATAAGATTACCGTAAGTGATGTAGTTTCCCATATTCAATTAATATATTTTCATTCCATATCAAGTTTCTAGTGGTTTCTTGACATTAATATAGTCGTTAAAACCATGGAATTATATAAAAGTACTATACAATTTTTAAGGACTTGATTCATGTTTCTTGAATTGATCCCCACAAAACATATAGAGAGTTTTCTGAGTGATTCACAGTTCTTGAGAAATAATATACCCTCATTTGGATATGCATGTATTATTTTATATATCATACCCATTGAACATAGAATTCAATAAACAACATATATTTGAAAATGAAGTACATTTTATTCTATTAGAATATCGTTCATGATACCAAGTAGTTCTGTAAAATTTGCATCGGTCCATCCACTACTAGCATTCAAATTATATAACTTCAATAAAAATTAAAATGTATTCTATTTAGTACAACCGATATAAAATGATCTATTTTCACAATTATTTAACTTCTAAAATAATTTTGGGCAATCACAAAGGTCATCTTCAATCTTAATTTTCATTTCTTCTATACGATATCTATCATTATTTATACTAGTATTCATATGAAATAACCCACAAATCATAGTATCACCCCTGTTGGTATGGACATTTAGTTTTCCCCCATGTCTACCCAAGATTTTATTGTTTAAATCTATTCAGTGACATATAAAATTTTCTTCCAAATCTTCTTGATGAATTCATCTTGAATAATAATAACGTAAAAATGAACACCATATTTGCGATAGGTTGTGTGAATGCTCCATTGAAAACTTAATGAACACATTAACTCCATACTCATAATCCTTTGTCATATGATTACCATCCATCCATTTTTGAGTCATATCCATCTAGTTAGGTTCAATAATATTCGTTTTTTACAAAATGTTGATTAATACACATAATATATTCATATAATGTATATATACATTGATATATAAATAATATAACTAATTCTGAGTGTTTTCATTCTTTATTTTGTGAATATTTACATATATTGAACATGTTTGAGGTCACTAAGCTAAATATAGTTCTTACTTTCCAAAAAATATGAATTATTCCATTTCAACTATTTGTCACTATTTCCTTTTTTTCATTATCCAAAACCCACTGGTTCTACACTCATTTCCAAATAAAATTAACAATTAAAAATTACATTATTTATATTTTTTCAATTAATTCTATTATTTTAAATTTGAATCTATTATTATTTTAAATGAAGAAGAAATCAATTAGAAATTTTATTGCGAGAAAAACTAGGACATCCATATTGAATTATTAAGTTATTTTTTTAGTATCAAGAAACATTATAAATAATATTTATAATATAAAGAAATAATGGGAATAAATCACATGTTAATAATATGCATAGAGATATATGTGTGTGTATCTTATAGGTAACAAGATAATGTTGCAATATTTTTACACTATTATACCCTGTGGAGAAATCAAAATTAATAGAAAGTGTAATACACATAGGAGAGAAAATTTGGAGGGAGAGCCGACCAATTGATTTCACCAAAAAACCAATTAATAGAATAAAATTGAACTATATTGATTCTTATGAACTCAACATAAACCTAAAATCATAACTAACTTGCCTAGGCCCAAAATAGACAATTGTCCCAAACCCATAGCCACATATACACCAAATATATATATATATATATATATCTATGTGTGTGTGGGTGTAGATATATTTCGGTGAACATACATATATAAAGAGACATATATATATATATATATATATTCCTATACATAAATATTCATATATAAAAAACATTATATTTCATATGTGCACTTGTGTTCCCATATATATTTTTTACATGCATATAATTTTAAAATTTTATTTAAAATGGAAATACATTCCATATATGTGATTTTGTTATGGAGATTTTTTCTTTTTAATTTCATTTAAAAAAATTTAAATTCATAATTTCAGTTTTACTTTCATATAAAAATTTCCATGGGTAACTATAAACATTCAAAAGAAATTCTACCAATAATTTGTTAAGATCCACTTCCAAAATTGAAAAATCCAAGACACCCAAATATTGAGTATTCAATCCCTTTAGAAATTAAAAATGGTGGTTGTACGGTACATGGAAAAGGCACTATGGTTCCAATTGTCCAAGCGGAAGGGGTCTTATAGTACATGGGAATAAAATAACTAAAAATGGTGAGAAAATGGATAATTTACTAAAAAGAGTAGACATAATCTAATACCATTTGTTTTGAAAGGGCTGATTCATTTGAGAAGTTCATGGGGGAGTAAGAGAAGAGGATGAGTTCGATGAGACCTTGAAGGGTGCAGGCAGGTATGACACTATTTTAGGATTGTATTTATAATATTGAAAGTGTTGTATCATCAGTTTCAAAAAAGAACAGACAAAGATATGTTTTATAAATTCTAAAATTTAAATCACCGATGAAACATATCATCATTAGTGATAAAACATTAGTGTAGACAAATAATGGTTTTATCTGCGCATTGTATTTTAGCACTAAAAACCCAATATTATTAGCATTTTTCTAAGCAGAGATAGAAATAATTTAAAATAAATTACAAAAAATATTAAATGAAAATATATATAAATTAATAAATTATAATCTTTTTTAAAAATAATTAACATTATTAAGGAATAAATAATCTTAAATGAATGAACGTTATAAACTAGTGAATTTTAATAGCTAAAAATGAATAGAATTCAAGAATAAAAAAAATGAATATGTTTTTTAAATTATATAAATCACTTAAAAATTATAAATGAATATATATTCAAATGAATAGGAATACATATAAAATATGTACATTCCAACCATATTAGAAATATTAAAATTTAATGAATAAATATGTATAATTAAACATTAAAAATGAAGTAATTACAAAAAATGCTAAATGAAGAAATATTTAAAACGAATAAAATTTAAAAAATGTAAAAAATAGTTAACATTATTGGTGAATAAATAATGATAAATAATATTAAGTGAAAAAATATTAAAAATGAGAGAGATTTCATAATTAAAAAATGAATAGATTGAAAAAATATTCAAAAATTGAATAATTGTTATTAATTATATAGATTAATAAAAAAATAAAATTAAAGATATTATAAAATTAAAATTAATACATATTAATTATATAAATTAAAACTACATTAAAAAAATTAAAATTTAATAAATATATATGTATAAATAAATATTAAAAATGGATAAAATTTCAAAAAATAATAAACAAAGAAAAATAAAAAATAAATAAATTTAAATAACAGTAAAAAATAATTGATATTATTAGTGAATTCAGTTGGGGTATTGATATAGTTGTTAAAAAACCCCGTAATACTACATCATGACTAGATATAAAATCTTAACAACCTTGAATTCTGGGGTTATTATAGTGGCAAAGCAGTAGGGTGTGGGACATGCCATAGGTACACAGAGTGGGTTAGATGGACAACATCAACATTGAACTGAACGAGAGAAATGATGATGACACAAGTGATGTTGATGTGATGATGGATGGTCGGGCTGGTAATAACAACAGTGTGGGTTGTGACAGTGATAACGATGCTGGCGGTGACTACGGACGGTCGTCGCATGCACCGACGAGTGGCAAAACAAAGATGATGATGCATGCAATATGTACACACACATAGGTGACAATGACCTAAGGGTCTAGGCTCTATTGGTCCATGTATTGTGGTTTAATTACCACTAGGTCTTTAGACTATGTTTCCCTACAATTTTAGACCCATTAGGCCTTCCAAGGCCTTGTAATTTGATCTCTTTGCCCAGAATAACAAGTGGGGAGTCGTTGTTTCAATAGGGGGTTCCCCTACCTTAATGAAATAATGAATAAATAATATTAAAAATAAAAAATTATAAAAAAAATTATGAAGTAAAAATAGAATATATCGAGTAAAAATATTAAAAAATGAATAGAATTTATTAATTAAAAACCTTGTATATATTAAATATATTATATTAATAGATAAAATTCTAAAATGTGTATTAAAAATTGAATAAATTATAAAAATATTATGTGTGTGTGTGTTTCTATATAAAATCTCATTAATTAATTATATTTGTGTGTGAAATTAATGTAATACAGGTTTGATATATGATAAACTAAAAAAAAATGATATTTTATGAAGTTTCTATTTCTAGATACTAGTTATGCAATTTTTTTAATTAATATTAACTTTTAATTATAAACCATTTTCACTAAATATATAACTTATTAAATGTAAAAACATATTGTGTATTATATAAATCATAAGGAAATATTATATATATTGATATATATATGAATAAATTCTTATATTAAAAATATTAAATATATAAATGAATAATTATGTATAAAAATATTTAAAATTAATTAATTACCAAAATATTAAATGACTAAATATTTGAAATGAATAAATAATAGAAAAAAAGTTAACATTATTTATGAATAAATAATATTAAATGAATGAAATTTAAAAATGTTTGATATTTAAATAAAATAAGAATAGATTGAAAAACTATTAGTAAAATGAGTAAGGGTTATTAATTAAATAAACTAAAAGAATATAAAATAAAATATATGTTAAAAGGAAAATGAATTCATATATTAATTATATAAGATGAAACTATATTAAGAACATTATATGTGAATTATTCAATATAAATAAACTTTAAAATTAATGAAAATTACAAAAATATTAAACAAATATAAATTATAAATGAATAAATAATATAAATATTAAAATATTTGCCTAAGAAATAAATATTAATAAAAATAAATAAAGTTTAAATATATATATATATATATATTAAAAAGTAATAAATATTATTTTTTAAATAAAAATATAAAATATGAATAAAATTCAATAATTATAATTGAAACCTTTTAAAAAATAAATATTAATAAATAAAAAACTAAAAATATAATATTAAAAATTTATAATTTCTCCATGTTTTCCTCTTTGAAATTGAGTTTATTTCATATATTTGCAAATGTAATTATTGTTCGACAAATTAAGGAAAAGATATTTAGTGAATTGTTTAATTAATAAATAAATATTTACTATTTGATATATAGTTCAAATTGAAAAAAATAACATTTATAAATTGGAATGTTATCAAATTTTTATTAATATTAATTAATAAATAATTTTATATAATGTTAATTTTTAATTAATATTAAATTTTAATTGACTTATAAACCATTTTCAGTAAATATTATTCATATTAATATAAATTTATTTCAATATTAAATATTATTTATGAAAACATATTTTGTTTTATATAAATAATATTTTATAAAATTATGAATATAAATATAAATATAAATATAAATATAAATATAAATATAAATATAAATATAAATATAAATATAAATATAAATATAAATATAAATATAAATATAAATATAAATATAAATATAAATATAAATATAAATATAAATATAAATATAAATATAAATATAAATATAAATATAAATATAAATAAAAATAAAAATAAAAATAATAATATAAATATAAATATAAATATAAATATAAATATAAACATAAACATAAATATTAATATAAATATAAATATAAATATAAATATAAATATAAATATAAATATATATAAATACACATATATGTCTTTTTTAAATATGATTTTTAATAATATTTAATTTTTTCTAATTTTTATATTTTCTATTTTCACTAAATATCCTATTTATTAAGTGTAAATGTATAATTAGTCATATATAATTCATATTTAATAAAATATATTTTGTTTATATCAATATATATAATCATATATTAATATATGATTTTTAATATTATAATTTTTACGGAATATTCCATTTGTTAGTGTTTTCTAGCACTGATAAATAACACTCTTTATCATTACATAAAAAAGAAAAAAAATTTACATTTATCAGTGCTGCAAAATAGATAATAAAGTGGCGCCCTTTATCAGTCATTTGTTAAAAATGATAAAGAAACCCCTTTATGAGTGCTTTTAACTAGCACTGATAAGGGGAAGTGCTGGATAATGCACAATCTATAGTAGTATACACGCACAAACATACATATATAAAAGACATACAACACATACATACAGACTCATACAAACATAAACATAGGTACACATATGTCCACTTATATACACATGCATTGACATACACACAAATACGTATACTTTATTTTTAATTTATTAATAAGAATATGAATATATAAATTAAAATATGAATTTTATATTTAAATAAAAATATATATTTTTATATTTATATTATTTTTAAATGAAATATTAATATATCATATTTATATTTAGATGTCTTTTTTTGTAATTAATGTCGATAAAAATATTTTATTTAAATTTTTTATTGATTAACAAACATTTTATAAATTTTTATAAATGAAATTATGAAAATAAGATTGATAATAATATTTTATTAAAATATAGATATATAAATAATATTTATATATTATATTTACATATATATACTTATTCTTTTATAAATATTATTGATAAATATATAAACATTCTTATATAGATTAAATTATCCATTTTACTCTTTATCAATGCTAAGAGAAGCACTACTAAAGGGGACCAATTGTCAGTGCTAAAAAATCACTTAACAAAGGTGCCCTTTTTTCTGAGCTTTTCTTAGCATTTATAAATGTTACTTTTATTTGTGATTTGTATTTTTCAATGATAAGGGTTAGCCCTGAATATTACATGACATGTGGTAGTGTTATAGAAAAAAAAATTCATGATAATTACTTGATATGGGTTATTGTGTTGTGAAATTAATCTATCAAATTTGGATAATTGTTTTTACATTTTAATATGGGAACAATTTGTAATCTTCTTATAATAATGAATTATAGTGGATGTGGATTATAGTTTCATCATGGATAAAATTTGTGATGAATAATTTGGAATGACTCAAAAATTCTAGAAGGTATGATTTTATACCATTGAAACTTTGTAATGGGTTAATTTGGTTTCAATTTTTTTGATGATGATTATATTATAGGAATTATCTATGTTAAGTTTAAATTAGTGATTAAATTTTATATATATGATGAATTTAGTGTTATAGCATTTTATTCATGAGTATAACTATGAGAGGGATTGGATTAGGGTATATAAGGTTGGGATCATTATAGAATAATACAATTTATGAGTTTTTTATAGTTATGGTCAACAACATGTTGATTACCATCCATGATAGGATGGATTTTTTTAATAGATGGGAATTATTGATGGTGGGGGAGTGTATTCATGGGTGTTATTCCTGAGAAATAGTTGATGGATCATCATGTATACCCTATTTTTGAGGGTCAAAAACATTATGGTGAGGGTAGTTTACATAACCATAATTTTGATTATTTTATCGCAGATTAGTTTGTCCTTCATTTTTTGAAGACAAATATTGTTTTTAGAGATTAGAACTGTAAGGATAGGTCTTTGGAGTAAAAAAATATTTTGTTTCATTCAATGTTGTTATTTGGGATGGGTGATGTGTATGTTTTTCGATGTTATTGAATTCATACAGATGTTTTTTAGGGATTATGAGTAGTTTTGAGAGGGTTAGATGTGGAATATTTTACACCTAAGAGGACCCTCATGGTTGTTGCATAGTCCTTGGGAGCATGAAATCAGTCCTTGTAACCTAAGTTTTTATGTAGTGTGGATTGAATGGTCAGAGAATGGTCCCCAAGACCATGCAGTTTGGACATATATCCATTTAAAATATCTTAAAAAAATTTTAGTCCCATAATAATCCTTTATCACCTTTATTTCATCTATAACTTGGGAGAGATGCTTCCTTGAGATATTTCATACTGATTTTGGTAGATCTCTCCCATAAGATCTATTCTACCTCAAATATTTGAAATTTTAGGTTACATATCAAATGTATGTCACTCTGTATTTATCTATTCTTAAATATCCATTTAGATATAGGTTTTTAACTATAGTGTCTTATTGAGGTGTAGAGTAACTCATACAATTGATGTGTATTTTCTTTACTAAGGGCTTCAAAAGGTTTTGAGGAGATATTATAATGGGTTTGGTTGTATTGACCATGTTCAGTGTCAGGAAAAGGAAGGAGTTGTATCTTATATGCGATTATGTAGAAAATATTTTAGTACCATAGAAGTATTTTAATTTAATTTTATTATATAATCAAAATAATTTAATGATATTTGGGGATGTAATTATGATAAAGGGTTTTGGTTTATGTGGATTTAAGTCAATAAATAATGGGTGTATTTTTTGTCTTGTGTGCATTTCTGAAAAATTAGGTCCAGGGGGTGGGGGTGTTGGGGATTTATAAAGTGTGATTTGAAAAGAGATATTAATGGAATAATTTATTTTCCAAGGATTTCTGTTGATTATTTTTAGAAGGGAGTGTGTGGATTCATAATTGATATTATTTGGGGCATTAAGTTACATGATATAACTAGTTTAGATTGTGGATTAAGATTCATGATTGATGTTATGATGAATTATGGAATGGTGTTTCTAGTCCATATCATTAATATAAATTTAATATGATCGATGCTACTAACTTGTGTTGGGTGCATTATTAGAAAAGATCTTAGAAAACTCCCACTTGGGTGTGGGGACCATATCGGTAATAGTATGGTGTTGTAGAAAAAATCTTGCACTTGGCTGTGGACACCTCATTAGTAAGGATTAAGTGAGGTTGTGGTAAACTATCACTTGGGAGTGGGGACCGAATTTGGAATGAACTGGTAATTTTTATATACATTTGGTCCACTATTGAGTAGAAAATACCCATATTTATATATTACACATGGTCCAAGATTTAACGTAGGTTTTAATGGGTAAGATATGTGTATCATATTCAGTTTAGAGTAGTGATATTGATTTTTAATGGGATACATTTTTTGAATAATTTTTATATTGATGTAGGAATTTTCCATTTCAGTTGTATAAAATAGTGTTGGACATTGGAATGTGATATTGACCATGGAAGGGTTATGTTTTTTTGATAACTTGTTCATTTCTAACAAGTTAGTTTCTTATTGTGGTTTATAAAATCTCATATGGTGGGAATGTTTTATAAAAATCATTTAAGATTAATTGATTTTTTAAAACATTTGGTTCATGGGAAGTCTTGGGGATATCCTATTGGGTCTCATAGTAACCCCTTTAATGTTCATCTTGGTGAACATTTAGATGGTGTTTTAGGAGTTATAGGTTTCTTGGATGTTTCTTCAAAGGATTGGATGGATTAATAGAAGTTAAATAATGATGTCTTGAAGAGAACACATCATCCGTCGTGGGTTGATTATTATACTAGGATATATTGGTACTATGGATGTTCTTACACTAGTTTTATATTGATGTTGGTATGCATACATTACATTCATGACCCCCTCTATATATTGTTTAATAAGTAGGAAGACATTATGTGAGTTGGGTTTCATATCCTTCCCCATGGAAGGTGTGAGTCATTTATTTATACTTTCAAGCCTATGGTGGTTATAGGGTGACACCAAGCTCTAAGTATAATTTGAACTTGTATCTTTGTAAGATTTGTGTTTCTAGATTGGGTTAGGATTATAAAAACACACTTTCTATATGTGTAATTTATAAAATTTTTAATTAATATAATTTATGATTAATCTATCACGGATTATTACTATCTAAATTGATATATATATTTATTTATTTAATTTCTGTTTTTTATAATGTTTATATTTTCATAATGCCTAAAACATTTAATGGATAGTTCTTCAAACATAGAAAATATCGCATGATGGACTAGTTTAAAAATATGTATTTTTTTTCACGTAATTAAATCTAAAAAACCATAACAAAGACTAGTAGATAAATTGATTTTAACCTCGGGGTTTAAACATTATTTATTTAATAACATATATTAAAAATATTCTTTACACTGGTTCCATAAATAATCAATATAGTAACCCATCCCCTTTAAATTTAAACATCAGTTATATATATAACCAACATTATAACCTTTTCACATTTGGTTTTAATATCATATATATTTATTACAGATATAAAAACCCCAATATAAGAAGGGTTTTTTCTTTAGTTTTATATTTACTCGACATTAAAAAAAGTATTTCAAATGTGTGGGTTTCTTATTTTATTTTTTACAGAAAGAATATCAAATTTTAAAATATTTCCTAAATTTTAATACATCACCGCCAAAAATATTTTTTTTACAATTTATAATTCCATGTTCTTATTATTTCAGCACTTTCAACCTCTTTAATCCAATAAAGTTTTGAAATATTCTTTAATATTCATTTTGAACATGGTATTTATTTTTATTATATAATTTCTTTAGTATGGTTTTTCTTCATTGATGAAATTCTTAATATTTTTTATTATGATGAGGAATACATCTTTAGATTTATTTATAAAGATAATATTTCTAAAATAGATTCATTAAAAAAAATTAAAACATTCTTTATCGATCAACATTTTTATTATATCATTATTTTCCTAAAAAGATGGATAATAATGACAAACAACATATTGATTTGAAAGAAACTGCCATAATCATTGAAGTTTGGTCGAACCATTAAATTTATTTTTTGTTATTTTCTTTTAGTGTCTGCAATTTTCAGTTCCTATTTCTCTTTTTCTTTCATTGAAGTGAGTAGTGTCTATTTATGTTTAAAAAAATTCATTCACTTTCCATGTTTGTTATTAAAATATGTGATGTGGAATGATATTTTTAACATCGATGTTACAAAAAACTGGCATCGAAAGTTAAACATTTTACTTTTGACATTGGTTATTGAAATAAATGACATAAAATGACTCAAAAATAAATATTTAGTTTTCATTTTATAAAAAATGAAGTCAAAATTACCACTTCTCAACATCGATGGTGACGACGTCAGTTATGAAGTTACATTAAAATAAAAAACAAAATCAAATGTTGTAATGCATTTTTCTACTAGTGCGACTATAGGTGATCCAAAACAAGATGAAATTTTAATTTTTATAAAAATAGATCAGTCATGTAGAGGGATTAGTATTTGTGAAATAACAATTATTTTGTGGGATGTATATTTTTATGAGTCATAAACTGTAAAATCACAATGGTATGAATGTGGTAATAAATATAATACTAATAAAAAGGGTATAAAAGAGTATTTCATTTAAAAAATATTGATATTTTGAATGGTTGAAGTAAAATATATAAATAAAAAACACATGAACATGTGTATATGATACATTCAATGTCTAAATTAGAAATTATGATTAATGATAAATTTCATGTTTTTTGAATTGTAGAGAAATTATTCGGGTCTTGGGTGGATTTTTTATAGAATCTCAATAATCATAAAGGGAAATTATTTATTAAAAATGTTATAATAAGAATTACTATATAAGAATAATATTATAATAAAAATCATAGGTAACTACTTAAATTGAGGACTAATATGATAACAAGAAATAAAAATAGAAGGATTATTCTAAATTTTAACAATGTGTACTCAAATTCAAAACCAAGAAACAAGGATACAAATGATGTTATGTAATTTTATCTAGTGAAACTATGTTGGAAGTGTGGATTGTTTTATGTTTAGGTTAAGGACTATCATAAAAAGAAAACAAAGGAAAAAAATGACCAAAACCTCTTATTCTGGTAAACATAGTATTGGAATCCATAAGGGATAAAATGTTTTCAAGAAAAAATATTATTCGTAGATTCATTGATTGGTATTTCATAAAACCCCCTAAAAGTATTACAATATACGAACCCATAGAGTGCTTGGTTAATATCAAGGAATATTTACATGTTTATGTCGATAAAAATCTATTAATTTTTTACCAGCATATAAATGAAACTTCTATAAAGATTATATATAATAGTGTCAATAAGGTGAATGTAATATGATCTAGGTACATGAAGTTTCATTGAGGGAATACTTTTTCTTTACATAAGGTGCAACATATACCTATAATTCATAGAAATATTTGTTGTGCTTCATGTTTTTCTAAAGAGAGTTTTTAATTTTCATTTAAGTACAGTAAAGTGGTTATTTTGAAAATATGTTATTTTATTATAAAAAATATATGCCACATGGTTTGATCGAACTTAGGGTTAGACATGCTATTATTTCCGAAGTGATTATTATTCCAAAAAATATTAGTGTAATTTTTTTATTGTTCTAATATTTGTAATACACTGCATTTTTACTTGAATATTTGAGATATTAAATAGATCATGAATACAATTGTAGAGAAATGATTTTCACCTTGTAATAGTTGGAAATATTTCTATATATACTTCCAGAGTTAGGCGCTCTGACGACGTGAAATTTCACGACCTGGTGTGCCCGAAATTAATTCAAAAAAAATATTAGGTTTGTTTTTATACTGTGAAAATGCCAGAAATAGGATAAATCTTAAATGGGAACTCATATTAGAAATATGAGGATACGATTGAGTCCAGAAGAATGCATTTTACCTATGTGGGGGATAACTTCATCGGTGTGATACTTATGTGGAAAATTCTATCCAGGGGAAAAATTGTAATTAAAATAATTAGAACTAATTATTTTACCCCTAATGTCTTGTTAAATAACATTCAAATGGTGACTCAGATTGGAAATATGAATCCTTAGTTGAGTTCTGAATTGTGTGTTTTGTCTATGTGCGACATAGAATGAGGTCCGCTTGAATTTTAGATTTTCCATCGAGAGAGACATCTATAAATAGAGAGTAAAATATTTAATATTATGGTTAACCATAATAACCATTAACTCTCTACCAGTCTCTATCTCTCTCCCCTCTCATACATTTTTCACTGTTCATCACTGAATCGAGGAGTAATCTCCACTGAAACGTCGGCTGATCGAAGTAGAAGCGTCATGGACGCATCGCCATTGACTAAACACCGATACGAGTTAGGATTTATCTAGTTTTGAGTTATGATTTAATTTATACTTAAAATATATAATATTTTTCTTTTTCCTTCATCGTGGAATTAAAAAATAATCGATGGTCGTACAAAAACATCCATCGATTAGTGTACAATGTTGTTCTTCATCCATTTTTAGTGGTTTTCTGCCGAAAACATTTGGGTGTGACAAACCATTGGAGGATCGCTGACCAAAAGAAAAATTAAAGAATCCATCATCATAGGGGTCTCCGATAAACTAATGGAATTGTGATTGGGTGGCTGGAGTGAGCTCGGTGGTCCACGGAATAGACCACCAAGGTACCTCTGGCGGTTCCGCAAGGTGGCATGCCATGTGGCTCGACTGGTGGGCTGGTAGGGGTTTCACGGTGAGACCCAAGTTGGTGACCTATTTTTCATTTTCCATGGCTGGTCGGCTTCTTTAACATGGAAGGAGATCGGATCCCTTTGTCGGGCACGTTGTCGTCAGTGGGTCGGGCCACCTTGGCCCGACCTGACCAAGTGGGTCCGGACAGA
The DNA here is from genome assembly GCA_963277665.1 of Viscum album. Taxonomy (NCBI): domain Eukaryota; kingdom Viridiplantae; phylum Streptophyta; class Magnoliopsida; order Santalales; family Viscaceae; genus Viscum; species Viscum album. The sequence goes on along the minus strand of OY728133.1, from coordinate 677,409,029 downwards.
AACGTGGGATGGGTCCTACCCAATGGTTCAAACCCCACGAACCAGGTACAACTTGGGTATACTAATGGTATACCGACCATGGTCTATTTCCATAATAGCTTTAGTGGTGAGAGCAAGGTCAACGATGATCGGATTGACTGCAAGTTGGTCCCCGACCCCGCGACCCTCTTCTACGGATTTAAATGCCAGTAACTTTTAAACCAAATGTCTGTTTCATGCTGCATCTTTGACCGAGTGTTCCTCAATTCGAGACAATAGTTTTTAGACAATTTTTATAATTTTATGTTGGGTGGGTGGGGGGGAGGTGGGCACCACTTAGACCCTTTTGGGCATTTCGCGGTGAAAAGCATCTTATTCACTGGTTGTCCGTTTTGGGAAAGTAGATAGCCTATCATGCATTATTTTTTGCATAGTACACGATGGTGACCTTAGTTCTGAATTTTGAGTTATTATTTCAGGCATAATTAAAAAGATGAATCTTCAGGCGGTGTTCGATGATAGCGGTGATTAGGCAATGACATTAGTGACTTCAAAGTGGGAAACTCAAACCGAGTTAGGCATGGGTCCTCGATGGCGAGAGTGGAACCCTATATCTAAGAATGCTATGGGTACATGATGATACTAGAGTAGAACACTACTTCCCAGATGGACATGGATCTGCAACTACTTTATCTTATTAGAACCCTCTAGCTGAGCTGGGTTTGGGTCCTCGACTATAGTAGAGTGGAACCCTCCAGCCGGACTAGGCATGGGTCCTCAACATTATCATGACTTCCTTACTATGGATCAGTAGTGGGATGTAAATTTATTTTACCTTAGAATCAATAGTTATAGGGGTTCTTTCCCTATAGATACACATCCTTGTAACATGATCTAAAATAATGTGGGTGAGATATACCCACCCAAAGCAGATATTATCGAGGTGTGGTGTTTGATACCCTATGTGTTATGGTTCTGAGAAAACATGACAATTTTTGGGTATCGATGGTTGTTACTTTTGGGAATGTTGTTGACTCTCTTATTCGAATGAGCTATGAGATGATGTTTCTATACTCTGTCATTGGGTTTCTTTGACTTAGCATATATGTTTATTTACATCCTATTGTAGTAACCACTCATTGGGTGCTGGTTACTCTCCTTCAAGGGGAGAAGAAGACGTGTGGGTTATGGAACATTCTTTATGTGTGTAGATTCATGTGGTTAGATGAGTCTACTCTCCAAATATAGGTAGAGAAGACTCAACAAGGAGTTCTCCTTATCACCATCTCTACCTCCTTGTATCTTGATGATCTTACATCACTTTCTAATTGGGTTGAGCTACACTTGTTAATGTACATTGTTTTATTTGCTATATTTCCTTTCCTCTTTAATGTATTACTTCACCCCTCTATTTCACGGAATCCTATTGAGTATATTTATACTCACCCCTACAAGGAATTTTACCACACATATCATGTTGTATGCATATGGAAAATAGGTTTGATTAGGAAATCAGGGATCTCAGGATGGCAGGTGCCTAGACCATATGCAGTGGTCATAGATTATACTCCCAGAGTAGGGATTCCTTAGTAGATTTACATTCAGTTTTCTGTCAAGTTGGGAAACTATACATGTTGGGTATAAATGTTTATTTTTTTCCATTCAATTTACATTATTATACTCGTACTATTTTAGTGGCCCATACATGCTTGGGAATACATTTACAGCAGGTTGCATCTTTTACTTTTCTCCCTCCGAACATTACATCGATTTATCTGTGTGTGTGTGTGTGTGTGTCTAGGAACTTATGAAAATGAATCCCTATGTTTTTTAGGCCGTTGACACTAGTCTCCACCCTTGGCCTATGGAGGTGGGCATGGGATAGTTGGGTTCGATCCCCAACAAGGGTTGGGTCGTGACAAATTGGTATCAGAGAAAGTTCATTCCTTATGATTTTGTTCAAATGTTTACCCATAAGAGTATTGGTTGGGTATAGGGAAATAATTTTGACGTGTCATGAGTGTGGCCCTTAGGCCCAGGAGTCCACTGATGGTGTGGTGGCTGAGGTAGAGATACACCAGGACCCTGATTACCCGTTTGTCAGCTGGGAATGTTGAGATAATTATTCTAGGGATTAATGGTATATACATCATATAAGATCGAATATTTTACTATCCCCTTTGAGTCATCTCCCCTTTGTTGTTATTATTATTATATATATTTATATTCTCACCTAACCATGATACTATTTAATAATTTTCAGGATGCCTCCATGATTTATGCCATCCAAGTTACCCACAATTTTAATCTACACAATTTTATAGTTATATCCAAATATTAACATAGATCATTCAACTGTCCTTAAAATTACTCAAAATTAATATATACTAATATTGATACCAAATAATAATAAAGACATGTTCAAATAGAATTAAAAGATAAATATTAACATTTATATCTAAATAACATTTATCACTATTAATATCTCATGCAAAAAATGTAATTACATATAAATATTTCAAAATTCACGGGTCATATAAACTCTAAAGGTTATCCATACCATTCAACTTATTTATACAAAATAAAAGAGAATTATTCCTCAATTAACCTTTAATTAAAACACATTTTAATCATAAGAGATTCATTTTCCTCAAACATTTATTAATAAAAAATAAATTTTCTCTAAAGTACTCCCATCAAATGTGACATCAAAATAGTTGAAATTATTTTGAACATATGATAAACCTTAAAAATAACACCACATCACAACTATTAAATCCATATATATATAGGAACTTTAATCATTCATAATTATTCATAATAAATTAATTATTCATTTCTATATTATTTCTTCATACTATATTCATGAAAATAAAATATATGAATTATATCTTCACGATTCATAAATACCAATACAATCATGTTTCATTTTTTGTAAATAAGAAAATAATTCAGTTCCTAGATTCATATTTTAGTATCTTCTTAATATTTCCATTATCTTTCGACATGTTGTTTGACATTGAAAAAGTAAACATTCAAACCAGTTATCATATTTTTCTTTTTTGGATAGTTGGAAGATTTTAGAAAATGAAATCAAATAAAAAGGATTCAATTACCCATAAAATTTTTATATAAATGAAAAAGTTTTGGATAACTGAAACAATTTCTTACAGGTTATTTGAATACTAAAGAATATTTAAATATTATTTGAACAAGTTTTGTTAATAATAGTGATGATAAAATAATTTGGGAGTGATAAGAAGGTTATAAGAGATCTCTTTCATTCCATATTTTCAAATAAACCTTAATCCGTTGAAAAGAACATCACTTAAACATGAAATGGATTATTAAAGTAAAAAAATCTTAAGGGTATTGATAATGCCATAAAATTTTTATAATAGTGTTATCCTTGAACCCCCTTATATCTAAGACGATTTAGGATTTTAATTAATCCACCTAAATTACCACAAATATAAAAATAATTTTCATATGATAATAAGCCTTTTGGTTTATAGGGGATATTTGACTTACACTTAAATAACATCCTAACCTATGAAATTATCTAAAATCTACCCTAATAAAAAATATAAAGACCCAACCTTAAACATAACATAATCTAGTTAATTCAAATGGAATTAAATTTTGTACATTTTCGAATATATTTTAGATTTATAGTTTTATAGAATCAGTTCATAAATGCATACACATGAACTCATATATTAAAAAGTAGACACATATACTCAACATCCGTTTGTTTCCCAATATAAAACATCATATAATAAAACATGATTAATTTATATAACGAAACTTCACGACTTTAATCATTAAATCTTCCTTTCCTTTAACCGTGCATAAATATTTTGAATATAATTTTAAAACATGGGGTTATCACAAAAAACTCAATAAGATGAATGAAATTTTTAGTCCATTAATTAAAACATTTCTACAAAGTTATAACTTTTATACAAAAAACACAATCTCTTTAGCTGAACATATGAAATTATAAGTTTTATATAAAATCATAGAAATAATTCATAAGTAATAAAATGTAAATTGTGGAATCATTTTCATATAACTCTTACATATGAAGTAGTTATCCTAGCTACATAGGGAGTAACCACTATGGTTATTTTTGGATTAACACTCTTAGTATATTACCATAATATCTTAAAAGAAACATAACCTGTTTACTCCACCCTTTTACCCAATAAATTGGAGAGATATAAAGGGACCAACCACCATCAGTTTATCATGAAACCACCCATCATCATTACAATTCCCAAAAACTATAACATAATAATAGTATATATGGATCACCTAAATGAAAATTTCATGAGGAAAAAAGTTTTCCATTTTGAAATAATTTTCATTTTTCACAAGACACACACTCATAAATGAAAAAATTTTATTTGAAATTAAAATTTTCAAATTGTAAAGGATTATTTAAACCATTAAATCATCATGAATGTTGGAAATTATTTTTATACTGTATGTGTAAAAACATTTTCTTTATGTTATGTAAAAAGAGACATGAAAGTGGATTACTAAAAGAAAGTCCCTTAGAAATATCATATCATTGAAGCAAGAATTAATCAAAATAATTTCAAAAATAATATTAGAATTATATAATCAATGAAGTCAAAGGATAACACAATGAATGGAAATTGGGTTAAGAATTCTCTTACCTCATGTTCGAAAGTGTTCTCCACCTATACTTAACATCCTGGAAAATTAAACTAAATTTATTAATTAATTAATTTAGAACATTTAATACATATATTTTATTAATTATCATTCCACTAAAATCATTTATGTCAATTTATAAGAGTTATAAACATCTGAATCGTCATTCTTGGAGTGTTTATTTCATGGATTCATGGTTGGTTAACTTGTTTGTATTTACAAATATTCTTCTAAAAATGAGACGTGTATTCTAAAAGTTTTATTATATGGTATTCATAAACCTAAATAAGTTTAAATGGTCCCATATATCATTTTCATATTTGAAATTAGGATAATTAATCTGATAAAACATTAATTATAATTTTTTAATAAATCATGGTGGTTTTTCGACCATAACGAATTGATTCACTTTATTTAATATTATGTCTATATATTAGTTTCAGAAAATTAAATAATTTATAATATAATAGTTAAATTACTATTTAACCATATTAACTAGTTTTATGACCATCCTTGAAGGAGGTAATGGAAAATGAAAACTCATCATCCATGTAGGTGGTGAAATGGCACATAATAAACGATGTTTTAATTTTCATAGTAAGAGAAGAAGAGAAGAAGAGAAGAGGTTTGATTATGGACATTCCATTTACATAATAAAATTACAGTATATGAATTATAATGTATTTTTCATGTCACTTTGTCTAGGGGAGATGAGGATAATGTAGAATAAAGAATAAATTTAAAATATAAAGAATGCGGATTTTACCTCTAGAATACCATATCCATGAGAACCTCTTTAAGGAACATGTTTTTGGTCTTTTGGTGAGACTAGAAAATCTTTGAAGTGGGGAATAGTATTGGTTAGGAAATTGGGTATAAATTAGTCAATAAATAATTATTTTAGGTGTTAGTAGAAGGCGAGGTGATGGGTGGTCTTTTTAGGGAGAAGAGAGGGGCGTTTTTTATTATTTTATACATTTGTTAATTATTTTGGCTAAAGGATATCATTTTTTTTGATTCCCAATACTAAATAAAGTAAATAATGCATGTTAGTTATTAATAATGTGTTATTACCTTATCCATACCTCATCCATTACACAATAATTCCTTTATTCACTTATAATAAAAAATACCGTAAATTATCATATTCCACTATTCAGTAAAAATGAAATTATTTTAGAAAAATAAAAAAAGTCTTTGCAACCAATTATTAATGTATAGATTTCAAAAATGGACTCCATTTTTTGAAAATGTTTTATTAAATATAATAATATTATTTTTAAATTATAATCATCATTTATTCAAAAAATACAGATTTATATTTTATAATCGATTTTATGACATTTTGAAAAATTAATTAAGGTATCATAAAATTATATTTTAATTTAAATAAAACAAACTATTAATTTATTAATATAGATTTTGAAAATATATTTTATTTTAAATTATTATATTAATTATAAAATATAAATAACCATTTACATTTCACAAGAATATAAACACTAAATTTATCATTTAAAAACATTTATTTACTTATTCCATGAAATAAATATATCATATTTTAATCTACAAGGTATATAAATTTTATTTATACATTAATAGGTGAGGTTATTATTCTAATGTCTAGATTACTATTCATAATGGTCACATTACAATTCCAATAGTCATGTTACTATTCTATTAGTATATATTCCTTAATTTCAATAAATACCACTTATTTCATTATACAATAATAACGAATTTAACTATTTAATTATATAATGGAATAGTTATTTTATAATTACCTAGGTTGTTACATTTTTTTGATAACACAATTGATACTGTATTTAAAAAAATTGTATTTTTTTTATTATTCATAAAAAATTTACCTATTTCAAAAAATTATCAAAATATCACCCTAGAATAATTTTGGTATGATGATTTTAAAAATGAATTTCATTTTATCAATTAAATATTCTAAAATCTCAAAAATATTATTTTTATTATTTTTACTTTAAATGAAATAAAAATAATTTTTGAGAAAAACATATTTTTTGAATAATAAAATGACTTTTCTTAAACTCGTGTGATTATTTTATAAGAAATTAAAAAAATAATATTGATTGGGAACTTATATTTATTTAATAGATTAGTTATTCTTATTATTTTCTTCCAATTTAACAACTAGGTTATAATGGTCTCATTTAAATAATAAAAAATTATTTGTTTGTTTAAGATTAAGTTTGATGTGGTGTATTTTATTATTAACTGACCCTAATGTTTAATTTTATAAAATTGTGATGTCACACGAAGAGGATGATGGGGTGGAAGAGAAACAAGGACCCTCATAGCCGCATCTTGGAAAAACAGAATAAATCTAAAGGTTGGAATGATTATTTGTTCGATCCTAAACCCATGGTGAGAAGATATGCCTGAAAGTAAAGGGCCATAGAAATAGACATTTTATGTATTTCTAATGATAAGGAACATGAATGTGGAGATTATATAGAGTAAGATTTTTCATGTGGGGTGATGTAAGTAGGAAACTAAATACTTGGTGACTCAATAGTGGAATGTCTTTCTAATATAGAGACATTAGATGGGCTGTCTAATTAACAACGAGAATCAGGTAAGGAGGATACACTTAAGGGGTCACTTGGGAACTTATAAACCATTCGTAGGAGGAAATGATATAGTAAGCCTTTATGATTAAGGAACTGATATATATTAAAATCCATATGTCTAAGAGATTGATTATAGTGTACAAAAATAAGGAAAAATGTTATTGGATCAATAAATAGGACCTTATTCTGAGAAGTGAAGTCAATGAGAGGAAGATAGATGTAGATGATTTCAGTCAAACATGGAACAAAAATAGATTATTATTTTCAATAATTGACCAAGGATGAATAATATATAATTTTTAAGGACTTCGATGAAAATTATATAGCAATAATCCTAATAATAGAATCAAAATTTATTTTAATGGTTCATTTATTTCATACGATTCATAATGTTTTACGGTTTTTATTTGTGAGGTTCTCACTTTTTCCTTAGTGTGTATGAAAAATATTAAAAAGGTAGTTTTATTTTAATCTATTTTGATGAAAAATTTATAAATATAACAAGTATTTATTATTATTTTAGTTCATTTTCAAGATTAACTATTCCAAATAAAAACATTTTTTTATTTTCCATGCACATTAATAGTGTTTTAATTTACTTATGAAATAATATCAATATGGTTTTTTATTTTGAAACATCTTATTATTTGAAATGTTTTGTTTTAATTATAAATAATGCTCTTAGAATCCAAATCATTCTTTAACCACTACTTTTTTATATTTATATTCATTAATATCATAATAACTACAAAAATAAGAATAAATATATTATTAAATATTCTCATTAAAATAACACATTTGATATGGATACTCTAAAAAAAGTTCACTATTTTCTTCAAAATAAATTTTAACCCCCCTCCATGGGTCTATTTTCAATAATATTTACAGAAAATCCTTAAGGATGTTTTAACTTGTTTTTAATTTTTTGAAAAATAATATTTTATAAAGCAATGTTTTGGAAAAAAGGTGGATGTTGTTGAATTTTAAAAAATAGAAAAATTGGGGGAAAAGTACTATTTTATAGAAATATGTTTTTTGGATGTAGAGTGTCAGGATAAAAAGCACCGGAAATGTAAGTTGTTAGAAAGTTATAGTCATTTATTAGACACATAATATACCTTAGATCGATTAGAATGAATATTAAGATTAATCAAACATTGTGGTTGTTATAAAGGCAGACTTTTCTGAGTGATGAAGCCTTAATGATGCTAAAGAGCATTGAATAAAGAAAAAGATGTACGGAGTTTGTATGTTCCGTAACTTTCTAAAATTATGTCTGACAATTCTTTTCTGATCTTGATGTTCTAATAAATCATGAAAAATTGTAATGACAAAAGATTTTGAAGAAATGGTTGAACCATAAAGATTGTATCATTTCCATAAAACTGGGTATAGTTTATCGGATCTAGAAGTACCAGACATAGACATTTTTATAAGTTTTAATGAGTTATAGCTGATGATATTTGATAAATTTCATAATTTTTTAGTTGAGTTACCATCAGATAAAAAACCTCACACTATGTTTCAATGATAAATTCATGTTGGACTGAACCTGTGGTGGAAATTCAAATTGGGATGACTTTGAAGAGGAAATTAAATCAGGTTGAGATGAGTAAGAATTTAAATTGGACAACACTGATGAGGTTTTATCAGAATAAGATGAGAAAGCCCCATAAGAATGAGCTAATAGAGTTTCTATAGACTGAGCTATGGAAGCAATTCAACTGAACTGAGTTTAGGAAGTTCCATCAAAATTATGTGAGGAAATACTAATAGATTGAGGTGAGGATGTTCCATTCGACTATGCTAAGGAAATTCCATCTGAATGAGATGAGGAAGTTCTAAAGGACAAAGTTGAGGAATTTCTAATAGACTATGTTTTCTAGAAAATTTTTATTGATCTTTTGTTGAGGAAATGATAAGTGGTTTTGGAGGATTCATGATGCTCTGAGAAGACATTATAAGACATGATAAGGTTTTAATATATCAAAGATGAAGTAAAAATGTGAGTGAAATTTTTGTTTCGTTAATTTGAGAAAGCATGAAAAATTATTCTTTTTCCGTTTCATGCCTTTGATATTTTGGGTTGCCTATAAATAGAAACACAATATATTTATACTTTTCCACTTTTCTTGTCTATTAAATAGGTGGAGCAATGAAAAGTTTGAGTCAGAGTAATTTTCCTAATAGATGTCTTATAATAATATTAGACTACTAGATTTCTATTTACCAAAATGAGATTAGTATAATGATAGGATTAGACTGAGGAAGATCATCCTGAGTAGTTGATCAGAGATTGAGAAGTACATTTTTTTAAAAAAGGTTCATCATATTGAGGCTATCAAACTGAGGCAATCAGACCTAAAGATTTATTACTAAGGTTCCATGAAAGTTTTTATGCTGAAAGTTGTTGGTGATCATTTTATTTTATGGATCAAATTACTTGTAAAAAATCATTGTAAACTGAAGGGATTTTTTATAATATTACTGATGAGGTGATAATAGGTTTCTAATGATGGTTGAAACAAGTCTACCTCAATTCTTCATAGTAGTTAATTTTCATAGTCCCATGGGAGTGGCTATGGGAAGGATGTAGGTTCTCAAACTGATGTTTAACCATGTAAATCTAGTTTGGTTTACTTTCATTCCAACCTTTTCATTCAAGATTATTTACTAATATTTGATATGGTAATGAAATTTAAATGTTTCAATGGGTTAGGTTTCAAAAATTATTGAAACTTAAAAAAATTGAAAATTTGATTCAAACCCCCTTCTTAGTTGTTATTCAATCCATTGGAACTTCAATTGGTATTACAGTGAAGGTTCACTTATTTAATCCTTATCATGGATAATCTCAATTCTATCAATAGTTGAGGAATTGATATATTTGATGGTGAAAATCATTGTGGTCGGAAAATAGGATGATTCATTATTTTCTCTCTCTTTCCCTGTAGGTTGTTGATGCTGCGACAAATAGGGTTGAAACAATTGAGAATGATACCCTGATGAATTTTTCTGAAAAAGGAAATATTAATTTTTATGGAAGACCTAGAAATTAAATTATTATGTCTCTGTTAGAAAGTTTTTATGGATTTGAAAAGTATCAAAACATCAAATATTATAAGGAACAATTTAGAAACTACTCTTTATGGAAATAAAAAATTAATGGAAAGAAAACTAAAAAAGGCATATTTTGATCAAAGATATATGAATGAGAGAGAAATAAAATATTGATGAATATTTCATCAACTTAAATGAATTTTGGTACAACATCAGATGGTTTGGAGATGTTTAAGAAGATTATTCAATAGTGAAGAAACTTTTGAGAAACTTTCCTAATAGTATTGATTCTAAAATTTTCACTGTAGAAGATAAAGATGATTTACCTATTGATGAATTTCATAATGTTTTTGATACTAATATAATGTAAAAATATCAAATGGAAAAAAAGAAGATGAAATATTAAATGGATTTTGAATCTATGAGAAAGATAAAAATTTAATATGTTGAAGATTCTAGTCCTTGTAATTCTGAAAATAAGTATGAGGATGAGTTAAATGAAAAAACCATGTCTCTTATCTCCAATAACTATTGGAGAGGAATTCGAATTTATGGTGGAAAAATTCCTCTAAAATGATTCAAGAGTGGTGGGATATAAAATTTTTTATAAATTTTTATAAGAATATATTTAGTGAATATCGAGATAATTATAATGAAAAACCTCGATGGAAGAAGTGGAAAAAAGTTATAAAGAAGAACATTCATCCCAAAAAAAGCTTAAAAGGTATGATAAAAGTTTTTTGAGTATGAAAGATGAATCATAATTAACTGAAAACAATTCTTCAGATGAATAATGTTAAAAAAAGCTTATAACTTTTCCTTGAAAAGTTAAGAAAATAGAACACTCCTCAAATAGTGAATAAGAAGAATGGGAAGAAATTTATAGAGAGTATCTTCTTAAGATAGAACATATTTTATTTCTTGAAAAAAATATATCAAGAAAGAAACTATAATAATGAATAAAGATAGTGTAAAATTATCTAAAGGTGAAAAATATGTTGTCATGTAAGAGTAAGAATATATGAAACATATCTTAAGTTACAAACATATAATTGATGAGAAAAACAACATGGTTGAAAATATCCTTATGAAGTTAGAATCTATGGATAACGAAAATAACATGTTTCAATAAAAAATTAATGAGTCCTGAAACACCTTGAAGAAGATGAATAAGAACAACAACAAATACTTGGATATAAAATATGATAGTTTGAAAGATTGTACGAACACACAAATGAATATTTTGGTGAAATCCCAACCCCATAAAATAGTTTCTCATCTGATCCTTATAAAATATCTAGTGATAGAAAAAGTACTAGTAAAGTTTGGATTGATATGATATGTGAGAAATCTATCACATCTAGAAGCTTTGAAAGCTCCCTCATTAGAAATGTTATTCCATGACTAGAGTATTTTAAAGCAATAAAAATTAATCAATATAAACAAGGTTTCTATGGGGAAAGATCCCACTTCAATATAAAATCAACATTTGATGGTCTTTTTTGGTGTTGTGGAGTCTATGGGAATAAGGATTATTATTATTTGTGTGAATTTTCACTACACAATTGAAGGTTTCAAAAAGTGAAAGCATTGGTGTAATATTAATTAGTAACTTTCCTAACCCACATGAAGTTAGTAATGAAAAATCTCATGATGTTATAAACTTTCCATCACAAAATAAATTAAAATTTCTTGAAGACGTTTGTGGAAGATGTGATCAAGTTGGTCGTCATGCTTAAATATGTATGACACTCCCTTCAGAACGAGTTTCTTATGATAGGATTGGAATGGAATCTAGACCAAATAAATTTGAGGAAAAATATATTTTTTATTGATACATAATTGAAATTAAATAAGAAAAAAGAAAAAAATAAGGGTACTTTAGATCATTTTTGTTATTTAAACATGAAATTGATATAAAAATATTGTAACTCACATAAAAAAAGATGGTGCATTAGTTAATTTTGGTAGTGATAGTTACATTAAAAATAACAGAATATGAACTGCTGAAATAGACCCTTAAAAACAAAAAACAAAATATGTTCTATTTATTTATGGAATAAAACATAAATTACTATGTGTGATTCAAAATTTATATGATATGAACTAAGTTGTTTTCAGGAAATATTATTATATCATTAGTAGTATTTAAGATATAAAAGTTGTGACCATGGGACAAAGAACCAATGGAAATCTTATTCTGATTAAAGAATATTACAAATCATGTTATGTAAGTGATGAAGCTGAGAATAAGTTGTGTCACTAGTGACTTGGGAACCTGGGAAGAAAAGTACGATAAAATTATATAAATTTGATTCCATATGAAATTTTCTAGAATGGTAAATAAGAGAATAATATTTTTTTGTAACTTCTTAGAAAGGGAAGGTGACTAATAAAATTCATAATAAAGATCATATTTAGTCTACCAGAACTTTAGAATCTATTCATTCAAATTTATTTGGACTGACAAGACATCAATTAAAAAGACAATTTTAATTTATCATGTCCATTTATGATTTCACTCCAATGAAAAACATCTTGTTTATTATGTAAAAGTAAAAGGTTATTGATATGTTGAGATTCATCCAAAAATATACTGAGAAATAAATTTGGGTTTATATAAATAAGTTAGTAACAAATAATGGTATATAATTAACATGTAATAATTTTGAAACCTCTCTAAGAAATAATGAAACCAAACATCAATATAGTGCTCCATATACCCCAAAAAAATATATTAGCAGAAAGGAATAGTAGAATTGTTCTGGAAATGTGAAGAAAAATTATGGAAGAATAAAAAGTTTCAATGTTATATTAGAGAGAATCTATTAGTACTTCTATACATGTACAGAAAGAATGTTTATTGAGGCTGAAATCCAACATGAATTCATATGAAATGCGGTATGTGAAAAATCTTCATAGAAGCACTTCAATGTTTTTTGAAGTCCATGTTTTCTAAAAAATAAAATTTGGGATCTTGGAATGGTTGATGATAAAGATGAAGAAGAAATGTTTATGGGTTATTCATCTAATAGAAGAAGTCAATAATGTTGGAATAAAATTTTACAAAAGTATTTGTATTCATATTCTATGAATGATATTGAAAACTCAAAAATAGTTGTTTTGAATGTTGAGGAAGATAAATTGAATATTTTAAATGAATTTCAGGATTATACAAAACAGAATCATCAGGATTGAGAAGAATCATGTGGGGAGGAAAGTGGATCTAGAAGGGAAACATTGAAAATTCATAATTTATGAAAACATATTGAGTTCCAAAACATTAGTGGGAATAAAAAGCCTCTAGTACAAGTTATAAAAATGTTAAAATTAGAAAATCAGACTTCACTTATTTCAGATGCTAAACCAGAATCAGTTTCAGAAGCTATTAAACAAATTGAATAAGTGGATTATATGAATGAAGAGTTGAATCATAATGAAAAAAATGAACCATGAGAATTTTTCTAGAAGTGTGTACACAAAACAAAATTAAAAATGTTTATCAAATGGATGTAAAGTAAGTTTTTCAAAATGAAGAGATTGAGAAAGAAGTTTACACAAAACTAACTTATGGTTTTCTACCTGATGAAGATGAAATTAATTTTTTTTTGATTCAAGAAAGCCTTGTATGGGTTGAAACAAGCCCCTCGTTCCTATTATTCAGAACATTATATTTTTTTGTAATATGGATTTTTTATTAAGGAAAGGGTGATAATAACTTTTATATAATGGAATTTAATTCTAGCTCACTAATTGTAATTGTTTATGTGGAAGATATAATTTTTTCTAAGGATAAATAAAATTTTTATAAATAATTTCATGAGGAAATGAAGAATAATAATGAAATTTCAATGTGGGTAGAATGAACTTTCATCTTGGATTAAAACTAAAAAAAAGGAAAAGTACATTTTATTATCTGAATAAAACTATTCCATTAAATTTTTAAATAATTTTGGGATGAAATAATCTGAATAAGTTTCTACTCCTACTTTAATGAGCAAATAGTTATGTAAAGATTAATCTGAGAAAAGTGTGAATTAAAATGAATTGGGAAGTTGATAAGAATATTTCATTATCTCATAGCCTCAAGACCTTGTATTATTTTTTGTATGACTTTGTTTTATAGAAATCCACGTAAAAAAATTATTTCATATGTTGGAAAAAAATCGTATCCAAAGATATGTATAAGGTGGAACTTATTATGGGATTATATACAAATGATGTTATAATGTTATCATTCTTGGTTTTATAGATGGTGATTGGGTTAGAGAGTGAAATGATTAAAAATCAACTTATGGAAGAACATTTTACATAGGATAATGTTGTATGAGTTAGAATAGTAATAAATAGTATTTAATAACATTGATCATAGTGGAATCAAAATATGTTGCTGAAACACATGCATTTAATCAAATTTTATGGATGAAGGTTTCGTTGGAAGACTCAAATGTCTGTGTTTTCAAACCATTAAAAATAATTTTTAATAATCAGATTAAAATTGATATTTCTAAAAATCCTATCTAACATTCTAGATCAAAGCACACTATTATCATGTTTTACTTTATAAAAGATAAAGTTTCATCTAGAGATTTTGTATACGAATATGTTTCAATGAAATATCATACTAATGATGTTTTACCAATAGAAATACCAAATGGAAGGATTGTATATTTGTGGTTGTAACTACATGTTCAACCTCATCTAATGACTTCCAAAATATTATAAGGAGAACCCACAATGTACTTTAGATTTTTTTTATAATTTTGGATAATATATACAACTTTATCCTTCAATGGATGAGAAGTACTTTTCTTATTAAAGGAATATGAAGATGTGGTTATCAAAAAATGGGGGAGAGAAAAAAAGTGACAGGAAAAGGAAAAGTTGAGGGGGATTTTATCTTTACTTGGACTCAAAATTTTCTTATAACCAAAGGTTGGAATTCCTAATAAAAAATTACTTTACACAACATAGTGGTGTTAATAAAGTTTGTTTTGAGAACGTCTATTTTTTGATAAAACTTCAAAATTTTGAGTTGTGTTATAAAATTTGTTGTGAAAATGTTCGTGTTTTTGAAAAGTGGTGAGTAAAAAAATTTGTTAACAAAAGTATTCAAATGAATCCAAAGTGGGAGATTGAATATTATTTTCAATGTTTTAAAATGTTTTGAATTTTTTTACTACTAATATTTTGTAAAAGAATATTTTTGAAAAACATGGGAATTTTTATGAATGTTTGAACCCAATGAAAATGAGGGAGAAAAGTTATGTTTTTGAGAAATTTACTTTCCAGATGCAGAGTATCAGACTGAGTAGCACCAGACATAATAAGTTTTAAGAAATATAATGATGTTTATTCTATGAATCATCAGTCTCAAATAAATCAATATGAATTTCAATATTCATATAACACCATGGTTGTTTGAATGTCATAATATTCTATGTGATAAAGTCTTTATGCTGTTAATGAGGTTAAACAAAGATAGTTAAAATAGAAGTTATAAAGTTCTCAACATTTCTAGCCTTAAGTTAGATGAATCTTTTCTGATCTTTATGTTATCATAAGTCATTAAAAATTCTCATGATTTGATATTTATAATATATAGAGGACTCATATAGATTATATATGTTATGAAAACCTAAACACAATTCATAATATCTTGAAGTACCAGACATAGATGTTTTTAGAATAATGAATGATTTATGAAAGATCATATTTGATAACTTTTCGAGTTATTGGATGGATTCATCATTTGATAATGAAAATAGAAATGAGTTTTATTTTGAAAGTTAAATCGATTTTATTCTTAGGAGAAGTCAAGTCATACTAACTCTATAGTGTAAGTTCAATTGGAATGAGCTGATAAAGAAAGTCAATTGGACTATGTAGATGATGTTTCATTAGAATGAGATGAGAAAGTCCCCTCAGAATGATCTAAGGAAGTTCCAATATACTTAACTGAGGAAGAAATTCAATGAAACATAGATGAGGAAGCTCCATCAGAATGAGCTGATGAAGTTCCAACAGATTGAGCAGAGGAAGTTCCATTGGACTAAGATGAGGAAGTTCAATGAGACTGAGTTGAAGAAGTTATAAAGGATTGAGTATAGGAAGTTCTAAGTTATTGATTTTTCCAAAATGTTTTTTCTAATTTTCTTTTGAGGATCCAAGAAGAGTTTCTAGAGGAATAAAGAAGCATTGAGAAAACACAATAAGGTTTGATACGGTTTTAGGTGGTCAAATATGAAGTTTAAAAGTGAGTGAAATTCTGTTTTTATTAATTTCAATAATAAGGAAATGTTTTTTTGTTTCCCAAATTTTATATTCTGGTCTCCCTAAAAATATACTAACAATACATTCATAATTTTCAACTGTTATCACGTGTTAAAATGGTGGAAGACTTTAGAGTTTGAGTCAAAGTTACTTTCTAGATATAGATATTTTATGAAGATCAGTCTAATAGAAGTATTTTATACCAGAATAAAATGATTAGAATGAGAAGATCGGACTAAGGAATGTCATCCTGAGAAGTTGAGAATATTTTGACAAGTACTATTTGGGAAACGGTTCATCATATCAAGTCCATCAAACTGAGTTCTTTGGGCTGTGGCAATCTGATCCATAGACATCATACCGAGGTTCTACGTAGGGTTTTGTGGATCAAAAGTTGTTTTGATCATTTTATTTTATGGATCAAATTTTATGTCCGCAAAATTTATAAACTTATGGGAGTGAGTATAATATTTCCAATTGAAATATATTATTTGTTTAATAAGAATTGACACAAATTGTGATCTATTATTCATAATCATGAATCCCCATAGACCCTCAAAAGTGTCTATGAAAAGGATGTAGGTTCTCAAATTGACACCGAACCTTGTAAATATCATGTCATTTACCTCCTTTCTGACTTTTTCATGCATGATTATTTACTAATAGTTGACAATGTAATGAACACTAACAGGTTGTAGGGGTTAAGTTTATAAAAGATTTGAAATTATAAAAAGTGAAAAACAGATTCAACCCACCTTATAAGTTGTTAATCAATAATTTAGTACTTCAATTTGTATCTATTAGAAGGTTCCCTTATTTAATCCTTATAATAGATAATCTCCATTTTTTAAACTGTAGTAGAATTCCACCATTTTATGGAAAAAATTATTATGGTTGAAAAAATAGGATGGTTCGCTATATCTTTTTTCTTGGCATGTAGGTCATTGATTCTTTCATAATTGGGGTTCCACCTATTGTAAAACATTCCTTGATAAATTTTCCATACAATAGAAATATATTAGTTTATAGAAAATCTATAAATTCAATCCTTATGTATCTGTTAGAAAATTTTTATATAAAGGTGATGGGCCTCAAAACATCAAAGAGTATATGAGAGAAGATGACAAATATTTTCAATCGGAATAATAAGGTCAAGGATGAAAAAATAAAAATATTTCATAGTATGTTCAAAGAAATAATAATGATAGATGAAGAAATTATTGATGAATGGTTTACTGGAGAAAATAATGTTTATTGCGACATCACTACTTTCGGAAATGTTATGGATGATTCTATAATAGTGAGGAAATATATGAGGAACATTCTATATATGTTTTATTCTATATTTTCTACTTAAGAATATAATTATTATTTATCTCTTGACTAATTTCATAACTTTCTTATTTCTTATAATATTTGAAGAGATCTAATGTTAAAAAATAAGATGAAAGATGAAACAGACTTTGAGGCTATGAGACATTTAACAATTTAAGATGTTGAAAATAATGATCCTAGGGATTCTGAAGATAAATAGGATAATTATTTAAATTTAAAAAATAATGTGTTTTATCTCCGAGAACTATCAGAGAGGAAGAGGAATGTATGGAGAAAAAATTATTCTAAATTGATTCCGGTGTGGTGGAATTGGAAAATTTTATATGAATTTTCCTAAGTAGAATTTTTGAGAATATCGAGATGATTCTGATGAAAATACTCGATTAAAGAAGTTAAATAAATGTTTTAAAGAAGAATAATAATCCAATATATATAAGAATAAATGTTTTAATTATAATTATATGATCTATGGGATTGTTTATATACTTTTATTACATTATGGTTATTAACTTCATCTGCAGTTATTGAATTTCTAACAATTTTAATTTCCTCTGATTTTACACATAAAAAATTATAGTTTGTAACTTTATTGTGTGATCATACATTCAATAAATATAAAATTTGGAGTGCTGGAAAGTTATATGTTGCATTTTAAGCACAATTAATCTCCACTATTGTAGTGTTTATGCTAACATATATGGGATATAATTTGTTATCAGAGATAGTTTCTACTTGAAACATAGCACATTGGTATTTTATGTTATTTTACCCAAAACTATTTACATTTTACTTTTTATACTAACTATATTGTATACTTTTTATTCTGTTATTTGTTATAGAAATAATTCAAGGTATAACTCCTAAGAATTTAAATCTTATAATACCACTTATATTTGATGGAACGATTTAAGAATATTGGAATGATAATATACAATATTTTATCATGAATACCAATGTTGATTACATTTGTATAATTTCTGGTGGATATAATGTTTTAGAGAACTTTTTTTTTATTTTTCTCCTAAAAAAATAGATTATCATGAATATTACATTGTGAATAATAATATATAGTTTTCATTGTCTAAAAATATCAATTGTAAGACGACATTTTGTGGGATAGAAAACTAAATTTTTTAAAAGTTATAGGTCACTCCTTTTGGAACTTATAGGTTGTTCAAAACACAAAGACCTATATTAATAGTCAACTATCAAGATTTTGATTTCCTATATAGGTAAATAGTGACTCAAACTTTCCCTTATTTTATAATTATTATAATTAGTTTAACATATTTGGTTTTGAATAAATAGAAGATGATTTTATTGAAAAATTTATTGATATTTTCACAAAAGAGTGGGAGATGAAGAGGATTTCTACTGATGATACTAAAAATTAGACTAAGATAATTCTGAAGGACTAAATTTATATTTTAATGGAGGTTGAATGCTGATTAAAATTGAAACTATGAAAGATAAAATGAATAATGGAGTGAAATTTGTGTCCAATTATTGTAATTAAACTTTAAATGCATTTAATTATTTTTTTATTTTTTCCAATTATCATGTTTTGAAGAATAAATGTATGCATTCAAATTGAAGGGGTTTAGATGATAACGAGAAATAACATTGTCAACTTTCATGAAGAATAAATAGGATTTAAAAAAATAATTTTTTTGATATAATCATTAGAAAGACACAAAGAATAGATATTTTAAGAAGGAATATTTAAATGTCATTTTCTGTGAATATAAGATGACAGGTCATATTATACCATATTGTCTAAAATTGATGAATAAAGACCCATAATAAAATTTATATACTAATAGTAGAGATAAAAAATTTAGAATACTTTGGAAAACTAGAGTGATAGTGGATGTGATACAACCTCATATATTTTATGAAAAGATAGCGGGAGTGATAGTCATATGTTTTTTAGTTTTTATTGAAATATTTTAAAGGATAAATAGTTTTTCATGGATATTGTATCAATGGAATCCTTATAAAATTTAACTTTAGATTATAAATTTACCTATATTTTTTATGATTATTATTCAACTTTATTGGATTGTGAACAATATAATCCATTAGATAATGAAAAAAATAAATTCATCATATAATACAGATTATATGCATAATTTTGAATAAATGGTAAGATATATAATCTTCATACAGAAGGAAAATAAACGTTGAAAATGAAATATAATTACATAGATCAAAATCTAATTAAATATAATAAAATAATATTATAACTAACATCCTAAGTTTCTAAACATTCATAAAAATTAGATTCTATGTCCAATTCTTCATAAAATTTAGGTGATCAAAATTTAGTTATGAAAAAAATGATGTTAGTAGTTTAATGAAACTATTTTATAACATTACTTTTAAAAAAATAATATTGTGAAAAAATTTATAATCAACTAATACCTTATAGTTATTTTCATGGAATAGGGTTTACTTTTCCTAAATAACATTTATAATAAAATCACTTTTTTTTTGAAAATTGTACCCTTTTAAACTGAAAGAAAAAGGGAGTTCACTGGGAAAATATTTTCCTTCAAATTGAGTTCAATCTATTAGTTTTATTATTCATTTAATTTAAAAACAAATAAAAACTATTTACTAAAAAATAGTTGAGTAGATGTGAATTCCTAAAACATTATTTTCTAAATTATCCTTATCTAAGAATGTTTTTGTACTAAGAAAATAGTTTTATTATTTTTATGAAAAGTAGATGATACCTGTATCAGAAATACATATCATGTGGATAATGGTTCATCTCTACAAATGATTGGCGATAAGTCCAACTTCTAGTATCTAATAAAACAAAAAGGAGTACAATTCATTTTTAGAGACAACAGATAAGGTTATTTCAATGGAATAAATAACATTTCTATTCTTTGAAAAACATTAATTTCTAATTTTTTATATGTTGTAGGACTTATGATCAACTTTATCTGCATAGTTAAAATATGCGAAGGGGTTTACCTTTTGAATTTAGGGAATAATAAATGGACTATTCAAAATATGGATAGTACTTTCACTCTATATTCGGGTAGAAATGTGAATGTTTATACAATTGAATTAGAAGAATTTAGACATCATTAATTAACTTTTATAAGTTGACCAAAATATTTTTCATGGTTGTGGCATAAAAGAATAAAAAATTTTAACTTTCATATTATATCTAAACTCTTTAGAAAATATATGTTAGAGATTTTCCTAAACTTATGTTAAATTCTACTGGAGTCTGTAATATTTATCAAAATTTTAATCAAAGTTAATTTAGCTTTAAAACTAAAAGTAAAGTATTAACTTACAAAGATTTACATATAGTGACCATTGTTTTATTTGGTCCTAATAAAATTGGGAGTATTGGGAGTAACACAATGTGTATGTCCTGGTTAATGATTACACTAGATTTACATGGGTACATTTTGTCACACAAAAACTAATATCTTTCTCAATTAAAAATATTTCTTGCTTCTATTAAAATTATTAAAAAACTGATTTTTTACTATCTATAGTGATCATGTTGGTATGTTTAAAAACTATAATTATAAATTTTTTATTATAATAAATATATTAAACAAAACTTTTATTCAGTAACAACTACTAATAAATGGTTCTATAGAATTAATAAATAGAATCATTCAAAAAATTACGCAATATTTTGAGTGAATATTCTATTTGTAGATATTTTTTGGTTGAGTAAGTTACCACTAATTTTTATACTATAAATAAGGATTTGGATAAATATTTTCTAAATAAAACTACTTGTGAGTTTTGGATCAAAATAATTCCAAACATTCATACTTTAGAAATTTTTGGTGTGAAATATTCATCCTGAATACTAAAGATCAACATTATAAATATGATCCTTAGGAAAATGAATGAATTTTTATTGGAAATTCTATAAATAGTAACTCCAATAAATCTTTTATTAAATGAAAAAATCTTATTTAAGAAATTATTCATGAAAATGTATATGAAATTAATGATGTTATTTATCTAAAATGTCTAAAAGTTGACCCTTTTGATGATGTTTTTAAAAATAATCCAATAAATTTAACATAAGTTAATTCAAATCCATCAATAGTAATCCCTATTATTATAACTTCAAAGGACTTTCAATATCATGAAAATATATCACAAGAATATATAATGCCAAAAAATGAGGATAAACATACATCTCTACCTAAAAATTAATCGTTCTACATGATCTATTCAACTGATAATATCATTAGAGATTTAAGACAACCAAGATGAATAATAATTTCATTAAGAATTTGATATGAACACAATGCATTCCTTTCAAAATTTGAAAATAAAAAAGTGGATGATGGCTTGGGTGATGAATTTTGGATATGGGAAATTTAGGAAGAGCTAAATCTATTTAAATGGAATCAACAATGTTCTTTTTTGGGGTGTCTTATATAAATTTTTTTTATTAGAGTAAAATGAGATTTTTAAACAAGTGTGATGAAAATGGAACTATTTTAAGGAAGAAGGTAAGACTTGTTTCAAATAGATATTATCAAGTATAATTCATAGATTATAGCGATACTTTTCACTTGTATGTAGACTTGAATCAATTTGGATCACACTTTCCTCCACCACAAATATGATTTGTACTTTATTTCAAATGGACGGGAAAAAATATTTCATAAATGAATTTTTTCAGGAGGAGGTTTATGTCAATGTAACCACTAGTTTTGAAGATATTAATTTTTTTAGTATATATTAAAACATACAAAAACACAATATAGAGTAAAATAATCACCAATATCATGGTATAATATACTAAACATATTTTTACTTAAAAGAAACTTATTAAGTGAAATTATGGTACAAAATATTTTATAAAAATGGCTTTCAAAGTCATCATCATTTTTTAAATTTCTATAAATGATATTATATTTTTTTGTTCAAAATATATTTTTGATAGTTTTTAAGAATATATGCAATGTGATTTTGAAACAAGCCATATAAGAGAACGGAAATATTTTCCATTGGTTTTCAAATCACACAATAATTAAATGGAAATATTTTAAATAAGAACAGATATATTAGATATTTACTATTTTTTTTGGTTATTATAATACTTAATTTATAAATACCCTGATATAAAATTATGTTAAACTAGTTCATGTTACCTTCATGAAAAAGGTTGATGAAAACCTTTATAGAGGTCTGATAAGAATATTATTATATTTTATAGCTAATCGATAAAGCATAATGTATTTAGTATGTTTTTTCATGAGATTATAATCTAATTTTCTATCATATTAATGTGGTAAAAAACATTTTTCTTTACCTTAACAGATCCTCAAAAATTGGTTTGTTTTAATTAACAAGAAATGATTTTCTACTAAAATATTATTTAGATTATGAATTTAGAGGTTGTAGTTTGGATATGAAATATAATTATAGATTGTTTTATTTATAAAGAGGAGATTTAGTTTAATGGGCTTTAAATAAGAAACATTTTGGGTCAATATCATCTACAAAAGAAAAATATACAGTAGCAGGATGTTACTGTGAAAAATTATTGTGAATGAAATATAAAGTAATGGTTTTTCGTTTGTATTTCACTCAAACTCCAATTTTTTTTGTAAATAAAAGTTATATTTCTTATTTTAAGAACCTAACACATCACTCATTTTCAAATCCCATATATATAAGACACTGTTTCATAAAGGATTGAACACAAATGTTACTATTATTGTTGACATTATAAGAACTAAAAACCGGCTTGCTGATATTTTAAAAAAACCATTAAAATAAAATAGACCTAAATAATGGAAACAAAAGTTTTTAATCATCAATTTTAAGTGACTTTAATTCCTTAAATATAAAAATTGTCTCTAGAAACATAAAACCCCTTAAGAAAGATGGATAATTTTTTTATTAAAAAGTATTTAAAAAATTTTCATATTAATTTTATCATAATTTCATCCAACATAATTTGTTTTTATAGTTAAACATAATTTAATAAAATTTAAAATTAATTTAATTAATTTTTTTAAAGTTCCAATGAAGAAATACCTAAAATTAAATGATAATTTTCTTTAGTAAGTTAACATATAAATAAATTCAATTCAATAGGTGGTAAAAAATGTCAAGTTGAGCATTTTTCTTAGATGAAACTTCAAAATTGGAAGATCGTCAATATATTAATGGATAATTTCTCGGAGGTTCAACTTCATAAAATCTATCTTCTATTAATTCTATTTAAAACCCAATTCCAAGGAATTCATTGAAAAATAAAGGGTGAGATGTATTCTTTCAAATGTATAATTTGATAAACTTCTCAATGTTTTATTTCTACCTACAAATTATTTTTGAAAATTATGAAGGGTGACAATATTCATAAAAAAATATAAATCTACTATATCTACTAATCCTGGCATTCCTCCATGACATGTGTCCATCTAATATTCCCAAACATAATTTTTTCTTATGTGCCCTTTGTATGTTCATCCATATCGCCACTTCGCCACCTATCTCATTCTTTATCACCATCACACTCCTGCTCCTACTCGGGCCTCAACGCATCACGTGACCTAATCATCCTGAGAACCCTCGCCTCTATCATGCTTCCTATCCCAAACAACATGCAATCCGTACCCCTCCTTCTTCGACTTCCTCCTTCGGCTCTGACCTCATCTCTCCACAGTCTTCATTCACCTGCTCATGGTTTGGAATCACCACCTCCCAACCTAGGGTTTCCACAAACTCTCGACGGTGGCATCGTCCATCTCCTAGTTTCACTATATCCCTTCGTCCTCCTACCTTATCTTCCTCCTTATCCCGGTTACTCCTTACCCCTCCGTCATGTTCATTATCCCACTCACAATTAACTTCAAAGCTTCTCCGGATCGTGAATCCCTTAAGAAACAATCCCACGACATTACGGTAATCTTATAGAAGTCTCCATTGGTTCCTTCGATTTACATTAAATCCCTTCAAATCCGCCTTAATCCGTTGACACTCCATCCCTACGAACCCCCTCTAGGTTTAAATTTTATACGACTATTCAAGGGATTCAGCTTTGTATTTTTAACCAACGTCACCTAACCTTCTCGGCTCGCTTCCTTCGTCTCACATCCCCTTCCATAGCGTCTTCCAACCTAAGGTATGAGCATACTTACCTATTGATAAACCTTAATCCGTGCGTCTCCGTTACTCATATCATTTCAATTTTATATGCTTATGGGTTCATATAATGTTTTCTGATTTTTCAATTCTTGTTTGAAAAAAATATACTTCTACTATGGTCTGTTGTAGGATTTTCCGTGCAAGTTTTTTAGATTTCATTTGAGTTAACCATGTTGATATCCAACTACATATTTTCTTGTCTGATTTATCAATTCCTGTCTTACAAAATTAAACCTCTACTCTGGTATATTGTAGGATTTGAGTTGCAACTCAATTCAATTTCATTTCGGTTATGCATGCTGATATCAAACAACATGTTTTGTTGTCTGAATTTTCATTTCATGGTTGCAAAAAAAACCTCTTCTATGGTATGTTATAGGTTTTGGCATGCAACTAGGTATTTTTTACTGGTTTATATTCTTTTCTAGGGTTCATATTATTTTCTACAGTTCAAATTTTGAAAAGTTAATATTTTTAATAGGATCATTTTTTGTTACATGGGTTCATATTTTTATATGTTCATATTTTTTGTATTCAATGATGTCCACTGTGATGTAAACAGAAATTCACATATGTGATTCCAAGGGTGTTGCAGTGCATGGCCTACTACTTTTGAAAATAGAAGGTGTCTTCCTGATGCAATGTTCTTCCACTAGAATGCCTGAGCTACCCACAATATTGAACTGAAATGAATCTCCACCAGAACGATTGAACTAACAATTCAGAAGGTACCTACTAAAGGATTGTCTTTCAGCACTCCAATTTGGTAATACACATTCTGCAATCATTTAGTATAAAACACCCTATTACAGAAACATTCTCCAGTGTTAGATCTACTTATAATGTAGTTTGGTAATACACTGTAATGAAAGGATAATATCCTAAAAACATTAATCTTTATGGGAAAATTATATACATTAAGAAATACAATCCTAGTTCTGATATGTATTTGTAGTTTCCAGTAATAAAGTAGTCCCACATTATGAATTGTTACATTTGTCTCCAGTTGAACAGATTTACATTTAATGGAATTGATATTGTTTTTTAGTGAAACAGTTTAAACTAAAACTGAACAGATTTACCAATACTGGAATATTTTCCAGTACTGTAAATTCCTTTCAATTTTCAATTACACATATTCAATGATGTTATGGTAAATTTTGTTTTTCAATATGACAGAATTAATAGTTTAGTAGTTTCCGCTTTACTATAGTCATTTAATTTCCATTAACATAATCCTGGAAAGACTCTGACATTATGTGGTCACCCAAACATAGATGGGGATATCAATTTATGTGATCCCAGTTGAACAGATTTACATTTCATGGAATTGCGTCTGTTTTTTATTTTTTGCATGGAAACACATTTAACCACAACTAAATTGATTAAACAGTACTATGATTGTTAACAATATTGTAAAATCTGGTCACTTTACCAGTACTGGAATATTCACTTCGGTTAGGGTCATTTTTGTAATCAATTATAATAAAATTACCAGTTTAATAGTTTTAGCATTATGGACTCAATGTTTTTCCATTTACATGATCCTAGATATAGTCTGACGTTATGTGGGTGACCCTAACATAGATTTAGATTACATGTTATGGGATCCATGTTCTCCAGATTTACATTTCATGGATTTGACAGTATTTTTTAGGTTTTGTAGTTAATGAAATTTATCTAAAACTGAATAGGTTTAGAAGTACCGGAATACTTCCAGTACTGAAATATCTGGTCAATATACCAGTGCTGGAATATTTGATGGTATCAATTTTTATTCTCATTGTATATCCATTTACTTTGTTTTTCATCTCTCATTGGCTATGGTTTATTTAAATTTCCTTTGGAAATAGTTTATCTGATTTCAGTTCTCGACCGGTTATCGAAAAATTAACATGCCTATTTAGGGTGTTTTATTTTAGGTGATGATATTAGTCTTCCTGTGGGTATGTTTTAATGTTGTTACTCATTGCCTTTTTTTATCATTCATATTCTATATTGTTGTGTATTGTTTTATGAATTGATGTAATTATCTCTGCACTGTTTTCCATTATAGAAGTCTATTTAAGTGATTAGGCTATCTATGCTTTAAATTGTCCATTTTTCTATCTTTTTCATCAACATGTTTTATTGCAATCTTGTGCTCTTATATAGTTGATTTCTAGAAATCAAGGAAGTATAAAAGTGTATAAATCTCAATGAAATTCATAGGTTATTTTATTATTATTTTCCAATCCATTCTGGTCAGAATTCATGAATGATTATATCAAAGCCATTTTGGTAAAATTATGAGACATGAAAAAACATAAATTACATAAGAACATAGTGGTTCATAATACCATGAATTTTATAGTTTCTGACTAATTCTAACTTCAAATAGAACTTTATTTTATATTAAATTATACTTCCATTTATATAATCATGCATATTTTACTTTATATTAGTTCATATTGCACTGAAATTGCAGTTTTACTTCCTGTTTTTATAGCTCTTTCAATATAACTTCATGTTGCAGTTTTTGATTCCTGTATTTATGTCTACATATACCATAGTTTACTATTACACTGCACTGAGATTATAAAATCATAAACTAAATTTCCTTTATGTAAAATTTATAACCATTAAAACAGATAATCCATGTTCTGATATGTATTGATAGTTTCCATCAATTTAGTGTTCTTATAATATGATATCTCAATGTTTTTTCCACTTGAACAAATTTACCATTCTAGGATTTTTCACTGATTTCTTTTCAGTAAAAGAAATTTCATTATTTTTTAGTTTTCAAGTTTTTTTCCATAAAAACATTTTTTGCATTATCTCAATTATGAATTCTGTTTCCTGAATAACAGAATTACAATATTCTAAATTATTATGTATATTTCTAGTTAAACTAATTTTCTATATTTTTATTAAGAGTATTTTTACTAAAACAGATTTAACTATTTTTAATTATAGATTTCTATATCATGTAACAAATTTTACCCAATTTATGTCTTCTTTTTTTTGTTTTCATTATTAGTGATTTTCCATTTTGTTATTAGGCATTTTTTCCCTGTCATTAAAACCTATACCCCACAAAATGAAATCTTATTATAGCGTCCGGTTAAACTAGAAAACCATTTTATCAATACTAATGTTTGTTTACAGATTTATCATTTTATGAGTACACAAGTTTCATTATAGAAAAAATTATATCCTATGTTATGATATTCCATGTTTATTTATTTCTACACAAAGAATGAAACTATTGTTGGCTTAGCAATTAGATCTCATTATTCTGAATTGCCTTAGTGTACAGGTCATGGAATTAAAGAATCATTGGTATGTGTTGGAATTTAAGAAGCGTTGATGTATAAAGGAGTTACTTTTTGTGATCATGCCCATCCTATGTGTTACTCTAAAGAAGGTTAGTCTTTAGATTTAGGGTTTCATTCAAATTCTGTCATATTTATTACAGGATTCTAGATACACCTCACCTTATATTTCTGCATATTCCAACTCATTTCTAAATGTTGTGATTTTCTTTAACTCTACTAGGAGTGACTGCTAGAATTATTGGTTTGTTTATATATTTATAGATGAAATGGTTTTGTGTTGTGTTTAGTGATATAGATGGTGATGTTTTTGCTAATATTATTTAGCAGGTACAGTGTTTGGATGCTTTGAATACAAATTATGGTGACAAATTATCATATCCATCGGGTGGTTCCAAATGGTGTTTTCAAATTGTGGATGTACACGGAGTTTTTCATAGTGTAGATTTTTGATGTTTTCAACTGGAGTGTTGTATTTTCCATTTATTGATTTCATATTTTTGTTAGTTATTTAAATTATATTCCTTTTCAATGTTTTTTTCCTACGATTATCATCATTCTAATGAGGACAGCATAGTGATGTTTTTTTCAAAATTATTGTTTCTTCTAAAATTTTATAAATATTAATCTCTTATAAAAATAACAACCCAGTAATAAAATGCACCGTGAAATAGCACGGGCGAGTACTAGTTTATATTTAATCAGGAGAAAATTAATTAAATTTCTTTTTTAAATGTGGGTGATTATTTTTAAATGGATAAATAAGAAAGGTTGTATTTTTTAAAAAAGAACGATGTTTATTCAATGTACTTATCTTTTTTGTATCTAATGTGTTTATTTTAGAATGTTGTATTTTAATGGGAATAAATTTATTATATCAGAAGATATGGGGAGTTTTATTTTAAAATTTATGGAAACTTGTGAATTTTTCCAAAAATTATTATGTTTTAGAAAATGGAAGATATTATTGATTCAATTACTCACTTGATTCTTTTTCTTGAAAATCACTTCACAAATTATATGAATTAGATTAAATTTCAGTATTGTTCTAGTTATATTTGGTGTAAAGTATTGAATTTATAATAAATGAAATTCCAAATAACATAATAAAAATATTCTAATATAATGATATAATGTTATACGATAAGTTACATTCATTGAATGTATGATTACTATAGTAGTGCATGAATAAATCCATCATAATAAGAGATATTCTAAGTTCATCAGAGGACAATGTAAAATATTTTAATGTAGGTATAACCATTCTCAAAGGAATAATAATTCCATTTTGGAGTTCTTTACATCCAATTCTACAAATGGATCCACAATTTCATTTATAAGAAAATATTACATGATGCTTTCAAAGTATATGGTTGTTTTGAAGTTTTACAAATACTTGTTCCCTTGAGAATAATTCTAATCAGTGTACATTTTATTTCTGATAATTTTATCTAAGATATAGTATTATGCATGTTTTAACTTTTAAAATATATTAGTTTCCTTTTTAATTATAGAGCTTTTAATAATTGTAATCAAGGTATTCCAATAAGGAATAGATTATAGTGTATAACAGATGAGTTTAGGGTTGGTAGGGATAAAAATATAGAGCACGTGATCATTTGGATCAAGGGCTTACTGGGATAGGATAACAAATTAAGTTCTTATAGTATTAATTTTAGTGATTTTGAGTATAGGAAGATAGTCATTTTGATAGGCATAAAATCTAGAATACCTAATTCTAGGTTCATATACATTGTAACCACTTAATGTTATGGTATCTTTTTCATATTATATTGTTTATTAGTGTTCCTATTTTTCTTTGAAAATCTAAACATTTTTTTAATATTTTTATTATCTTTTTTTAATTTCATAAAAATGTATTGAGTTTTATATAGGTTTAATTTCCTTTTATTTTACTCATATACTTGAATAGATTGTAACTTTATTGGAAGATCTTATTATTTATCAACATAAAATACAAGGTTAATGTAAAATTGTGAGTTACTTTTTAACTAACATATTTTAATTCCGTAGTGTAGATATGTGATGTTTTGATGTAGGGATATCTAGTAATGGTAAATTAAACTAGATGTATAATTAGGGTGTCATTTCATGACTACCATTTCATAAGAATAAACCAAGGAAACATTATAGTATACTCCACAAAAATACAAATGTCTAAGAATAAATCAATATTGAATGAGATTAAACCTAAAATATTCAATGTGAAGTCATGATAGAACAAATGAAGTTGTGACATAAAGTAGGAATGATTATATTAAATTATTTATTTATAAATTAAGGTCTATCCATGAAGTGAATATTACACCACGATGGGTTATTCCAAGATGAGATCATATTATTTTGACATGCTATAAATTTAAGAGTCTGATCCATGAGTCTCAAAGGTGAATCAATTTTCTCCACAATGGAGGATAACATGCATTGGTGATGTATAGATTTAAATAACCAAGATTTTTGGTTTTTGATTAATGATATTAACTATAACATGATACTATATTCAACGCCCTGACCCCAGTAACCTAGAGTCGGTGCATTAGTGAATAACATTAACATGATATAAGGAAATCATGTCCCGAAAGACCAATCAGTTCAGAAGCCTTGGAAGTACTAGATACATTCATTTTTTTACATTATAATATTAAGTTAAATACAACGACAACATTGTCTTAATTAACCACATTCATATCTCTTATACGATCCCTACAGGTATTCCATAATATACTTCATCTAATCATCGAAAAAATAAAACATTGAAAGGGGTGTGCTCAGATGCTCATTATGGATAACAATATTTCAAAATCATTCATAAAAAAGAATAAACACTTAAGGAAATATATAAGACTAAAAAAATACTTTTAAAAATAAACTTCATCATAATGTGGAAAATATAAATCAAAATAATTCAATTTACTTATTCACATGGATTGTCTACCTGTATAATAATCACATGAAATATCAATAGCCAAATTCATAATGATGGAATGCAAAATGACAGACTTTTAACCATGTAGTAAAGGACTTGTTCCAAGAGTACATATAAGATTTTTTCAAGGAATTATGCTAAGACACTAGTTTTTCTCAGGAGACCTACTAATGCATCGAGGATCTATAACAAGCTCCACTTGTCACTTAGTAAGTCCAATGCATTCCCCATATGAAAAGGTTTAAACATAACCTAAACATTCGTATTAAAACTAGCATAAGAAATGTCAATAATGTATCCATAAACCTTGAATGGTTTAAAAATAACACATCCATAGTCAACATATCACAAAAACTTCAATAAAATATGGAATATTTGATACATAACAAATAAACTTCTAACAAGTTTCAAATCCACCAAAGGATGTTGACATAGATGAAATCAAAACTATTTGAAATAAATACCTATTTAAATTTTGAAACAATTTAAAATAAAACACTTATTTTTGAAATATTATTATAAGCTTGTAAGGGAATCTTAGATGATGTTATAATGGAGTAAAATAGCTGCACCTTCCATATAAGTTAAAAAAAATACATTCTTACCTTAATTTTGTTGAAAAGGTCACAAAGTACCTTGATTGGAAAACGACGGAAAGATTCCTATCAAAAAAAAAATATAATGTCAAATAAGGGTATAAATGAATTTAACCCATTATCTATCATATAGTAAAAATGTTTTTAAATATATTTTTAAGAAACACGGATGTGGATGATAAAGAGGTCCTAGTAGATACTTACTTATTAACAACCTCAGATAAGTAAAGAGATTGTAGAATTAACCCTTACCTTGTACTTTTCCTTGGTCAAGGGTACGTTAACCTCCTTTATAATAGTTTAATAATTGTTATTATATTATAAATGAACTATATACCTAAATATGATATCTTATATGATCTTATAATATTGATTTGTTAATAATATTTTAGTATTATCGTCGTTTCAGGTGTTAACTGATTCATTTTATTTTATATGTTTTGATACATAAGCTCTGTTTGTTAGGGATAGGATGGGTTTTATTCATATACAGAATGATATTATGTTCTTAAAAATTATTTTTAATCATAAAATGAAAATTATTTTTGAATGATTTTGATGAGGAATGAATCTTATCATGTATGGGGATAATTTCGATATTCTGAATCCAAAAATGAAGTCCATTTTGAATGATAAAATTTATAAAATTTAAAAAAGTGGGTAGTACTATTCATAACGGCTAGTTCATAATAATATTATAATAATATCTCATTTAGTGAAACTCGGTATTGCGTACTATACACGCCATCGAGGAAGGTCTTGATTGCATGTAATGTAAGCCATGTTAGGGTTGCGTGTTGTGAAAGCTCTGTTTAGTTTTGTGTATAACATAATAAAAACTTTTTTCATTTATTCTTTAATCAAACTCTATACTTAATGTTGTGTAGAATAATTTCCACAAAATGAACTTGAAATTGTGTATAACACGAGCCATGAATAGTGTTCCGTATACTGAAGTCTAATACAGTGTTGCGTATAGTACAATGCTAATCTTGGTGTAGTGTATAATTGATGACATAAAAGAAATTAAAAATAATATATCCCATAAAATCTCGGGTTGTTACATTCTACCCCCCTTAAAATGAATTTGTCCCTCGAAATTCGCCAGGGTTTTAAATGGTTTACTACTGGAATGTTTCTTTCATATAAACCCACATTGTAAAAAGGAATACCAAAACTGAACATTAAAAACTAAATTATGAAACGTAATGGTTACCCAAATTAACTAATCACTGGGTTTCCACATAGAAGAACATTAGTGAAAATATAGATATGGAAGAGAAATATAACCATCAAATTATGATGGAGAGTGGTAGAGAGCATGGATAAGAAAAATGCAACAACCACAAAGCCATAAATTTGTGATGGTCTAAGGTACCATCTAATTCATCAGATATGAGGGCACTAGGACAACATTTTTGGTTTTCAAGATCATTTCACTAATGTTGAAGAATTTTTGAATTAAAAGAAATAATTACTTTATTTTGGTATAATCTCACCATTTTTCATGCCTTGAACAATTTCCACTTCATCTCTTGAGGAATTGAAGTTTAACTTGTTATTCTTGAAGTGTTAGCAGATCATGTGATAGAATGATGTGTCATTCCATCTGTCTCAAACAAAATGTTAGCAAAAGTTATCAAATATACATAAGTCCATCTATGGTGAGGTTAATGGTATATGATTCCAAAAATGGACTTATACATTATTTATCATACTTATTAATACAAAAAAACGAGTTTATACTAACCAGGGACTTTGTATAGGCCAGTGGTAGGTGATGAAGGCCTGTCGCACTTCAGTTGTGGGTTCGATTCCCACATCTTTATCCGACGCGACGGGTTGTTTCCCATCCTGCAGGTTTTCATTTTTCTAAAATTACTTAATTATGAAATTCCATCAATAATATCGAAAAAAGTTCTAGTCTTAAACAATAATAACTTCTGTCCAACATAATCCATTCCCATATTTAGGCTTATCCAAAATACTTATTTCTATGCTCATAGTATAAAGCAAACAATTACTAGAAATGCCATCTACCGAGTAGGTGAATACCATACTTAATCCTCGATATATCTTGTTGATCGCATTCCAAACATGTGAATACCTTAATCATGTATTCTCTTGAAAAATTAATACCCATTGAACCTTAGTGAAAACATGAATGCTTTCAAAAGTTAACTCATTCCACATATCAGAATCCCAAAATTTCTATATACTTAAACCATGATATAACTATGTCCTTATATCAGTCATGAGCTCATTTCATTTTTTCATTATCCCTTCATTATACGCATATCATCTTCTTACCACAAATATTTCAATCACTTTTTCATGGTTACTAGTACCATATAATTATTGAAAACCAATAAATAGATATTCCAAAATTCCACAATACCATAAATGAGATTCCATGATACTATTTTGAAATTCCATTACATAAACACTTAGTCATTACACAACATCATTTTCATACTCAACATCAAAAATAGTGATCGCACGAGACTTCCCTTTATCCTTTTCTTTAAGAGGTTTCTCACGTTGATCATAATTATCCCGTGGATTGGAGCATTTATTAGCATAATTCTCCATTTCCTTGCACTTGAATCATTGAAGTGTTAGTGGAGCGTTCTATGTAGTCTTTTCTCTATTCACATCATTAAAAACATTTTTCCCATTACTTCGACAATCAACTGCTCGATGAACTTCATTTCTACACTTAAAACATTTTATAGTACCTTTTAGTCAATCTCCACCATGATTCTTTTCACACATTGAACATAAAGAAACATTCATCTTCTTTTCACCATTGTTCTGAGATTTCTCCTTGAACTCCATCTTTTGTTTCATGTAAAAACCATGAGATGGATATGTAACACCAACTTCCAGTTCTACCTTGATAGTACAACGCACAATTTTTTCATAGATACTGAAGTCAATTATAGCTAATACCCTTCGAAGACATGGTTTTATGCCACTGAAAAATCGATCAACTTTACATTCAGGTTGGATGACAAAGTTAGATGCATACCTTGAAAGCAATGTAAAATATGCCTCATATATACCAAAAGATTCATCATCCTTTTTCTTAATCTCAAGGAACTCCTTTCCCATATTTGTTCGAAGAATATGAGGGAATTACTTATTGAAAAATAAGTTCTTGAACTCATCCCATTATATGGATTCAATTTCACCTTGGGGCATTTTATTCTTAATTAGAGTCCACCACTGGTCTGCTTCACCTTCTAAATGGTAAATAGCCAGAATGAATTTTTAATGTTCTAAACAACGAAGTATGGAAAATATCTTTTCAATGGTAATGATCCATTGTTCATAAACAAGTGGATCAGAAGATCCACTGAAAGAATGTGGACGTTTCCTCATGAAGGACTCAATAGAATGTTGTTCCCTTCTCTGCTCATTTGGAAGTCCAGAATGATTCATAGCTTGTGTAAGTATAGAAATAAGATTTTTTACTCCATATCCCATAACATTGGTTTGTTCTGGAGGAAAATCATTGCATTGTCCATTACATTGATCAACACGGTTCCTTCGGGTTCCAACCATCATCTAAAACCCAAAAAGAATAGTGTGAGAGGAAAAAATAATGCTAGGGAAAACAATATAATAATGAGGGATTACCTTCAATATATAACATCTTATGTTTAATTCTATGACCGTTACCATAATCCAAGGACTATAACCTATAATTATACTTAACCTTAGGGACATCCCTAGACATACCTTAGAAATATCTCTAGGGATCTCACGAATGTTTTCTCATCCTAGTTTCCAAAGGTTAACTAAACCTCTCCTCTGATACCAACTGTAGAGACCCAAATCTTGACGTAAATGGACATTAAATTAATTTTTCATAATACTTAATACATAACAAAAATAGACTCACAAGTACCGTAATAGTTTAGTGTCTTTGGAAACTCAGAATATAATCTTCTAATCTTAGTGAAAGATCTTCAACATCTCCCATAAAGATCTTCCTCTCTATTTTTTCTTACCTAAATCCTTTTTTTATATCCCGGGGAAAAGAAAAAATATAAAGGGTGAGCTCAAATGCTCATTAAGGGTAAGCATGAAGAAAATAAAACAAACCGTATTCATTTGAACATCAAAACATGATCATAATATTTAAACATCAAAATCTTGAGAAATGTCATAAAACATGGCAGTACGTAAGGAATAGAACATAAAGAAACATTAATCATGATAAAATAGAATGGGAATAAAATAAGTAATTGTGGAAACCATTAAGCACATGTTATGATTTCCATAGTAGCCAAGGCATTGCTATCAAGACCATCTTAGTGGACAGAGTCCCTTTCTAAATTGAGTTCACTCCTCGTTCCAGTCCTGTATCACTGAACCAGATTAACTTGCCGTTCCAGACATGCCTATCTCATGAGATATAAATATTTACCCAATGCATTGGAGGGAGATATAGGACCCACCCATCTCATAATGAAATCATTCTTTCATGTGACATAAAATAAACATAAATTATTCATTCAAACCCAATAAATAAAATGGGTTTCATAGATATCATCCCATCATAACATAATCCATATAAAAAATGGATATAATTTCATCATAAACAAAATAAAACCATGTAAATCATATAGAAATTATACTTGAAACATAAAAATATGAAATAATGTCATCTTAGATGGAAAATATTTTTGATAAAACACTTGAAATGAATTCTTGAGGAAAATATCATTTCTTATCCAAAATCATTTTCTTTTCACAAAATGCCGTTAAATTTTAAAAGAAAAGGATTTTTTTGAAAATATAAATTAAATCTTGTAGAGTAAGACTTTGGAAAATAAGGTGTTATGAAACCGTAAATATTCGTTAATGCCGTATAAGTTAAAAAACATTCTCCTCGTACTTTTGTCGGAAAAGTCAAAAAGTTCCTTGTATGGTAAACAAAAGAATGATTCATTACATAACATGTGGTAAAAGTAAAAAGTGGGTAAAAATGACATTAAACATACATGAAACAATTTTTTGAAAATATGGACTTGAATGATAAATATAATCCCAGTAAATACTTACGAATAAACAATCTCGGATAAAAACCAGATTGGAAAAGTTATCCCTTACCTTAGGTCTGATATGCTTCGTACGTATCCGAACCTCCTATATAATGATTTAAATAATTGCATCGACTTATTATAGAATCATATTCATTGTTATAATATCATATATAGTTCACCTATGATGTTATATTACTCTTTATTTTGTAAATTCCACGTTAAAGTAGTGTTTTGGGTAAAATCGTTTTATTTATCCTACGTGTTTGGACTTGTAGTTCTTGATATTATTATTACTTATATCATGATTTAATTACTTAAATAATGTAAATATTTATTTCTATATCATATATATTCAGTATATATATATATATATATATTAGATAGATAAATTAAATGAAATACACCGTTCATGGAGACGGTAGGCCGTACATATGCATGAATGCTGTTTTCTTTTCCTTATTGACTTGAATGGAAGTAAGTAGATGACACACACAAATATATATATATATATATACATAAATCCATTATCTTTATCATTTCATATATTCATTATATATACTTTATAATCATTCTTGAGTGGTTAACATGGAGAATGAATCTCCTAGCGTCGTGGAGACGGTAATCCGTACGTACGCATGTGGGATGTTATCATTCCAATAATTATTTATTTGAATTGGAGTGGATGATACAATATATCAGAATCAGTTTGATTTTATAATAACTTTATATAGTTATTCATTACACCATTATACCCATCCAAGTATGTTGGTGGTGGAAAAACAGATTACACCATGGCGTGGAGATAGTATTCCGTACGTATGCACGCGCGGTGATTTTGATTTCCGTAGGATGGATATAAATTGAAATGGGGATATTTAATATTTATAATAACATATAAGTATAATAGTTATGCTTATGTTATTACTTTATAATAAAACAACTGAAGGAGAAGAACTTGAGGAAGAAAGAAACTTGAATGAATCGGTTGAAGAGATTACCTCTTCTTCGACACACCTCTTTTAAGCATCCTATTAAGGAACTAGAGTAGGTCTTTTGAAAAGATCAAAAACTTCAGAATGTTTCTAGGTAAGTGGATAAGAGAAATGTTCCAGGTTTGGTTGAGCTTGAAGGATCAATGTGGTGTGAGGAGGAGAGGGAGGAGGTTCCCTTTTATAAGGGAGGAGAGTGGCACTTTAGGAAAAACATAAAATATTATTTTATAATAAAGTCACATTCGGTTTATAATAGATCGAAATTGATTTATTTAGAATCTAAAGTTGGGATGGGTCGAAATCCTCTCATCCAATAGGTTTTAGACAAGTTTAGGTTACTATTTTAACCTTATCATTTTGATTTAACTCTAAGTTAAATAATTTAACAATTACCGTGTCTTCATGTTTTATTACACTATATGGTTAATAAACATACTATAACAAACCAAACGAACCCCAAGTCGTTAATTATTAATATATATAATCTTATATAAGTCATTTGGAAGAACCATATATTTTTAGGAATAGAGTAACAATTAATAATATAATATTTGTTTCAAAAACTATTTTATGTCAATTTTGACACTATTTGGTAATTGATTTTTGTGAAAATCATAAAAAAATTATTTGTTTGAAAAAAGATAATTAAATAAATAATAACATGTCATATTAAGCTAGAAAATTAGTGGAATTTATAAAAAGTCCCAAATTACATTTATTTGGGTATTTATAACATCAATTATGTTAATATTTCATTAATAAGTTAATTACTCCATCATCATTGTTTCATAAATAAATTAAATTATTTAATGGCTAAAGATTATAAATAAAATACCATTATGTAGGAAATATCTTTATATTTCTAATGAATATTTATAGTTTAATTTATCTAATTTATAACCCTATATTATAAATGTCTTAGTTATTAAACTTTAATTTAAACTCTTTTAACTATTCTATAAATAAAATAATAATAAATGTCAAAATAAAATCCTAGTGGACCTAAATAAAAATATTTTATTCATAAGGTTTTTTTTGTTCGAATTAAACTTATCCAATAGAATTAGGACATGTTTTAGAGTAATAATAATATCATTTTTACCCTTAATTACACTATTTACTTTTAACCGTGTTAAATAAAAGTAAAAAGTTACTATTCACTAAAAAATATTTTTATCTTATTGAACCACATTTTACTCCTTGATATTAACTGTGTCTATCGGATTTTCTAAATTCCCCTCATAGAAGCGGTAAAATTAAGTTTTATGTAAATTTTCAAATTCTCCTAGGAGGTGGGTAAAAGACAGTGAAAAGTTCAATAAATTTTTATATATCTAAAATTATTATTTAATGGATCCAATGAATTACATTGAACTTATATAAGTATTATGTATTAATTTTTACCTAAAATAAATTTAAATAAAATAAATAATTATTTAAATAAAAAGTCAGTTTTTAAATAGTAACCAAGTTTTTTCACTATTTATCAAAAATTGAAAGTTTTCAGAAAAATATCAAAAATTCACCCTAGGATAATTTCGATATTCCGAATCCAAAAATGAAGTTCATTTAGAAAGATAAAATTTATAAAATTTCAAAAATTGGGTATTAATATTCATAATGGCTTGTTCATAATAATATTATAATAATATAGCTTTTAGTGAAACTCGATATTGCGTACTACACACGCCATCGAGGAAGGTCTAGATTGTGTGTAATGAAACCCAAGTTAGGGTTGTATGTATTGAAATCTCTGTTTAATGTTGGGTATAACCAAATCAATTTTTTTTTCATTTATTCATTAAAATAATATATACTTAATGTTGTGTAGAATAATTTCCACAAAACGAAGTTGAAATTGTTTATAACACGAGCCAAGAATAGTGTTGTGTATACTGCAAGCTAATATGGTGTTGTGTATAGTAGAATCTAATATTGGTGTAGTGTATAATAGAAGACATCAAAAAAAATTAAAAATAATATAATTCATGAAATCTCGGGTTGTTACAGTAGATAAAGAACATTTATATGCCCTAATAGGAACTGATTCACAAAACATTGTTGCAATGATACTTTCCTTAAGAGTTTTGACTGAAAAAACCCTTGTTAAATAAAATTGGAAATATCTAATTTTCTTAGAAAACTGGGAAGATATGAAATAGTGAGATGATCCAGAATCCAATAAATCATTGGCTAAACTGGAGGAAACCATTAAATTACCTACCACTATGTCTTTTGGAACTTAAACATCAGCAGTAGTGATCACATAATCTTTTCCTTGATCCCTTGGCATTATCTGAGGTATGTTTCCTTAATTCGTAGGACATTCATTTTCATAATTTCCCCTCTCCCTGAAATTGTAGCATTTAATATTGACAACCACTTTCTTTTCTTTGTAATCATGAGTTTG
Organism: Viscum album; assembly: GCA_963277665.1. NCBI lineage: Eukaryota > Viridiplantae > Streptophyta > Magnoliopsida > Santalales > Viscaceae > Viscum > Viscum album. The sequence continues at coordinate 677,368,622 of OY728133.1, read as the reverse complement.
GTGACCTTTTTCACCACACATGTAACAGAATCCCATTCCAATCAGGAAAGTACCATGGTGTTTCTTCCCACATTTATTATAGGATGGATATTCAATTTTTCCTTTCTTCCCCTTATTTCCATTTACATGGTGTTCATCAGATATATTCTTTTCCTTCTGTTCTTTAAAGTCGTAAGACTTAGATAATTCCTATTCTGTCTTGATAGCACATGATATAATATCTTCGTATGACGAGAAGGATTGTGAGACTAATTATTGACATAGAAATGGTTTTAATCCATAACATAATCTATCAATCTTACTTCTTGGGTTACAGATATAATCTACAGCATTTCTTTCTAACCTTGTAAAGTTAGCTTCATACTTTGAGACATTTCCATCCTCCTTTTACCTCAAATTCAAGAATTTTCTTTCCATATCCGCACGATGGTCATGAGGAAATAATTTTTCTAAGAAAAGTTCTTTAAAATCCCTCCATTCTATACTTGATACTTCTTCATCCTCCTTTTGTGTTTTGAATCAAGGACCACCATTGATCTGCATCTCTTATGAGGCAATAAACAACAATGAAAACATTTTCCCTTTCCCTACTACCCAAAGCATGAAATATTTTCTCAAAGGAACTTATCCATTGCTCAACTAAAAATGGATTTTAGACCCATTAAATGTTGGTGGTTGTTTCCTCATGAAGTGGTTTAACATTTATCCTCTGCGTTATGGATCAGGGTGCTCTATACGGGTGAGGTTATTATTCATAACCTGAGTGAGTTGTCCCAGTATGGTGTTAAGATGATCAGTAGCAGTTACATCACCAGCTCCACAATAATTATCTTGAGTAGGAGGGAAATCCCCACATGGATTACGTGTGTTGATATAGTTTCCATTCCATATGCTAGGTTCCATTTCTAAACAATTGAATACACTAGATTAGTTTCTAAATCATAATAAATAATTCAAAACTCATAAAAAACTTAAAATATATTGAACAATTTATTGATATAAACCATAATAATAAAGATGTCTTATTTTAGGAGGTATATGCTCATAAATCCTTCATAACGGTTCACAAAGAAAATGAGAATTATCCTAAGCATATCCCCGAGGAGTGTCGTAACCAAGAGTGCAACAAGGCCCATTGTCGTGCACCGGTTCCCATTCGAGTCTTTCTCAAAGCAGTGTTTTTGGGTTTTACAGCTAGGTACATCATTTCCAGAGCCACCTCTACCTACTTGTATAAAGACAGGGCTGTATTTCTTGGAAAACTCACAAAATCACTATATTACCCTAATTTTAGGAATTTATTCTATACTAATCCTCAAATCCTATCTTAGGTTAATGTTCACTAATCAGAGTTTATCTAAATCTAGTTTTGAATGTTTGTACTAAACTTTCTCTTATGTCAACTATAACGCCCCCACCCCAGTTTCCCAGAGTCAGTGCATTATTACATAACATTTCCATGATATAGGGAAATCATGTTCCGAAAGACCGATCAGTTTAGAATCCTTGGAAATACTAGATACATTCATAATTTTTACATTACCTTATGAAATGAAATAAAAAAAACATCGTTGTCTTCATTAAACACATTCATATCCCTTAGACTATCCCTATAGGTCATTCATAATATAATTCTTTGCATCCTGGGAAAAAATAAAACTTTGAAATGGGTGACCTTAGATGCTCAGTAAGGATAGCAATATAGTGGATGCTTTCATAAATAATCATAAACATTTAAGGCAATGTATAAGACTAAAACATAATCCTTTTAAACTTATACATCATCATAATATGGAAAATATAATTCTAAATAATTCCATTTACTTATTCACATGGATATTCTACTTTTTGAATAATCACATGCAATATCAATATCCATATTTATAATGATGGAATGCATATTTCCAGAATTCATAACCCCATTTTCAAGGCCTTGTTCCAAGAATACAAATAAGATTTTTTTCATGGCCTTGTTCCAAGACACTAGTTTGTCTCATGAGACCTACTGATGCATCAAGGAGAAATAGGAGGCTCCACCCGTCATTTACTAAGTCCAATGCATTCCTCGTATGAAAATGTTTAAACATAACATAAACATCTGTATTAAAACAAGAATATGAAATTTCAATGATTTATCCATAAACCATGAATGGTATAAAAATAAAACATCCACAGTAAAACATATCACCAATTTTCAATACTATATGGAATATTTGTGTCATAATAAATCAACTTCAAACAAGTTTAATATCCATCAAAGGATGTTGAAATAGATGAAATGAAAACTATTTGAAAGAAACATCTATTTCTCTTTTGAAACCATTTAAATGAAAACATTTATTTTGGAAATATTCTTATATTTTTGGAAGGGAAGCTTCAACGATGTTATAATGGTAGAAAATAGTCACACCCGTTGTATAAGTTAAAAAAATACATTCTTAACTTAATTTTGTAGAAAAGTTCATAAAGTACCTTGTTAGAGAAACGAAAGAAATATTCCTTTAAAACAAATATAGGGTCAAATAAGGTAATAAATGAATTTAACCCACTGTCTATTAAATAGTAAAAATATTTTGAAATACATTTTTAAGAAACACAGATTTGGATGATAAAGTGGTCCCAGTATAAACTTACGTATTAATAACCTCAAATTAGTAAAGAGATTGTAGAATTAACCCTTAGCTCATACTTTTATTTGGTTGAGGATACATTAACCTCCTGTATAATAGTTTAATCATTGTTATTAAATTATAAAAGAACCATATACATAAATATGATATCATATAGGATCTTCTAATATTTCTTTGTTAATAATATTTTAATATTATCGTTGTTTCAGATGTTAACTGATTCATTTTACTTTATATGTTTTCATACATAAGAAATGTTTGTTATGGATAGGATGAGTTTGATTCATATCCAGAATGATATTAAGTTCGTAAAAATTATTTTTAATCATAAAATGAAAATTATTCTTGAATGATTATGATGGGGAATGAATCTTATCACGTTCTTGGAGATGGTAATCCGTACTTAAGCACGAGCGACAATATCATTATATTGATGGTGAGATAGTATATAATTGGATGGTATATAATATATACAGAATCTTTAACATGTTATATTTTTTATTTAAATCAATTATACACATTATTATACTCATCTAAACAGTGAAGTGTTTAATGAAAAACAACACCACGACGTGGAGACTGTAATCCGTACATACGCACGTATGGTGAATGTGTCATTTATAGGATCTATATAATAACAAATTTTGTTTTATCGTTTTTATAATAACATAATAGTATATCGAAGATACTGGAGTAATTATTTTATAATGGAAACAACAAAGATAGAGTAAGTGGAAGAAGAAAAGAACTCAAAAAATGTGATGAAATATTTACCTATTCTTCGGGTTCTTCCTTTTGATTTGATCAAAAGGGCTCCATAGGTTGACTGTCTGACCAAATGAATGCCTCTATAATGAAGTTAGGATAATTGAAAGGATATTTGGGAAGGGGTTGGAGGGACCAAATGTCTTTTAAGGTGTGAATTTGAGAGAAGGGTAAGTGTCCTTTTATATGAGGGGTGAGGGGCACCTTTGGAAAAGATTGAAATATTATTTTATAACAAATTCATATTCGGTTTATAATGGCTCCAAAATAATTTATTTCATGGCTAAGGTAAGTATGGGTAGAAAACATCTCAACCAATAGGGTTTGGATAGGTTTGGGTCACCAAATTAACCTTATCTTTTAGATTTAATTCATAGTTAAATAATTTAACTTTTACCATGCATTCTTGTATTATTATAATAATTGGTTAATAAACATACAATATACTTCCAAGATATTACCAAGTTGTTAATTATTTATATATATAATATTATTTATGTCCTTTTGTTGAACCGTATATATCTAAGAATATAATATCCATTAATAATATAATATTTGTTTTAAGAATTTATTTATGTTAATTTTCACAGTATTTAGTAATTGATTTTTGTTAAAAATTTAAAAGCTTTATTACTAAGAAATAAATTCATTTAATAATAACTAACATGTCGTATTATCTTATAAAATTCTAGAATTCATTAAAAGTCTCAATTTAAATTTATTTGGGTATTTATAATATCAATTAATTTAATATTTTATTAATAAGGTAATTACTGCAACATCATTGTGTTGTAAATAAATTAAATTATTTAATGTCTAAAAATAATAAATAAAAGAAAATTATGTCAGAAAACTTATATATTTCTAATTAATATTTATAGTTGAATTTATCTTACGTGTATCCCTATGTTAAAATTTTTTATTTATTAAACTTTGAATTTGACACTTTTAACTCTTGTTTAAATAAAATAATAATAAATGTCCTAATCTAATCCAAGTGGACATGAAGGATCATATTTTCTTCCTATGGTTTTTTTGTTAGAAATAAACTTATCAACTAAAATTAGGACATTTTTAGGGTAATTATAATATCATTTTTACCTTTAATTACCCTCTTTACTTTTAACTGTGGTAAATAAAAGTGAAAAGTTACTATTCACCAAAAATTATTTTCAACTTGTCAAACCAAATTCTTTTACTGATATCAATCGTGTCTCTTGGATTTTTGAAATTCAATTCACAGAAGCACTGAAATTATGTTTTATGTAAAATTGAAAATGCTCCTAGTTGGTGGGTAAAAGACGGTAAAATGTTCAACGAAATTTTTATTTATTTAAACTTATTATAAAATGGATCCAATTAATTAAATTGGACTTATATAGGTATTATGTATCTATTATTACAAAATATAAATTCAAATAAAATAACTAATTATTTTAGTAAAAATTCAGTTTTAACCTATAACGCAATGTTTTTTAGTATTCATCAAAAAGTGAATGTTTTCTGAAAAATACCAAAAATTCACGCTATGATAATTTCGATATTCCAAATTCAAAAATGAGGTCCATTTTGAAAAATAAAAAATTTAAATTATCGAAAAGTGGGTATTACTATTCATAACTGCTAGTTTGATTGGTCGCTGTGTGTTAGAATCTCAATGTTTCTTAAAATTAAAGCTATTGAATTATTCATTGGGAAACATATTGTGGAAGCTTGGGGTGTTACACTGTTGATCTCACCAAAATAGTTTAATGTCATGTAGAATTTTTATAATTTAAGGTTGCTATATTTTTTTTATTTTTGGATATATAAATTTAAGGATGTTGGTTTATATTTTCAGACTAATATATGAGTGAATTAATAATTGTTTGACTTATAGAAAATTGAAGAGTCTTACTAGTGGCTATTTTATGGGTTTTTAGATAAATTTATAGGAATTATTAGATGGTTGTTAATGGTTATATTTTAGAAATTATACGCATTAATTATTGGTAATTATTTATAACCTATGTATATTAAGGATATTTGGCTATTATGGATCTTTAATTATTGATTATATTTGATTAAAATGGGGCTATAACTTGGTGGAATAGGAAATAAAAACTATAAAATCAAATTTTATGGATCTATCATTAACCAAGATTTATTGGGTTGAATATGGAAATTCCTAGGGATCATTTGGTATGTGTTTTATAGGGAGAGAGTGTTTCCATATTTGGGATTTGCACGAGATATAGTTATAATGAAATATTTGACTAATATATCTTTGATGATATTACTCAAGGATATATGTAAGGACAATAGAAGATTTAAGAAATATTTGTTTGACCATTAAAAGAGATATTGACAAAATATCATGATCATTATGGTGATGAATTGTTGATTGATCTCTTAGAGTCATATTTCAATAATGTAGATTGATGATTTGTCAAATCAATCTCGTAGATAATTGAAAATATAAAATGTCGGCAACATAGAGAATTTATCATTAATGAAAAAAGGAAATTCTATAAATATTAAATTATAGTGATATTTTTTTTCTCTATAATAGTTGGTTTTCAGCTATGAAAAAATAATGGATAAAGGAAATAAATTTAAAGATCATAATCAGAGGTGAATTCCAAAGTGGGAGAGAAGAAAGAAGAAAGCATTAATACTCCTTGAAGATCTACCCTAGGTATAAGACATTTTTCACTAAATACCCAAAAATTGTAGAGTTTTGGTAATAGGGAATTTAAAAATTTTTGATAAATAATGGAAACAATTTACAGATCAATGAGAACCTATATTCACTTTTTGAAATAATTTAAATGGTGATATTGTTCTTATTTTAGATGAAATTCCAAAGTCTTTTCTTTTATTGAGTTATAAGAAAATAGAGAGGAATGTGGGAGTGACCCATTGGGGGTAGTGCACTAGATATAAACATGAAAAAGGTAACTTCTCCTAGGCATAGAGTGAACTTACCTAAACTAAACAAAAAATTAGATATTTAATTGATTTTTGTATAATGAAACAATTGACTTTTATGATGCTTAGATTATCCCAGTATGGGTAAACCAAGTAAAATTATTCTGTCTTGTGAGCATGATTTTCTTCAAATAAGACTTAAATCAATATGTGTGGGTAATTAATAAATGAAATATTTATATTAATTAAAATATAAGTGAAATAAAAATTAGTTAAACATTAAAAGACGAAATTAATAGTGAACCTACTAAGAATGAGTTGAAATGTTTTAGGTTAGCTGGAGATTAACAACTACACTGTATAAATTAGAAAAAGGTCCACATGTTGATTCAACCCCTTTAAAGGTATCTCTAACTAAATAAAATTCTAAACATAATCATTGGTATTCATGAATTTATATTTCTTATTGGACTTATTTTCTTCTAAATTGATTTGATTATTTACTGGAGTTATGTTCTATTTTTTTATATTCTTCCATTATAATATTTTGGTAACATAAAAAATCAAAACAATATGATGAAGTGGAAAATATATTAAGGAATTTTGTATAATGGATAAGTGATTGATGATAGTATGATTCAGATAAAATATTCTATTAGATTTTTAAAAGATGGTATGAATAATTGTAATTGTGAATCATTTAATTCATTAAATGATTATTTTGTATTATAAAATAATACTGATATTCCATGTGATGTTGAATTTAATTATGATGAAAATATACAATGAACTCGAAAGGTGGAAGCTATCCTATTATTTCAGGAGATTTATACATGCAATTAAGAATAAAACATGAAGTTGATGAAGGATAATAATATAAGTAAGATCTAATTTGGAGGATTGAATGTTGAGATAAAAAAAGTAAAAATCCTGAAAAAGGTTTGTTTGAAGTGGAAACTGATTTAACATAAAAGAATTATATAAAAGAAAAAATAAATGATATTTCCTAAAAATATGTAATCTTACATAAAACTAAAATGATAAGTGCATTGTATAAAAATATTTTCAAAATTTAATGGTAGAAAATTTTAAACATGTTTCACACTTGGATGAATTGATTGAGGAGAATAAAATGTTGAAACATGAATCAGTGAGCCTTATAGATTCCATTTATTTGTTAAACACCATGTTAAATGGGAAAATGGAATTATGAATTATAATTCCTATTAATTCTAGGATGAAATTTTGAAAGGGAGTAAGATAAAGAAAATAATTACTGCTCAACATAAAGTAAGAGGGAAGAAGAACTAGAAAATTGATGAGGAGTTGATCTTAGTTAATAAACAAGTTGGGAAACTAAATGACAAGGGTAGTATTATTATAAAATATTCTTTACATTTTTTATTTTATTATCCACAAAAATGGTGATAATGAAATGGACAGAAATTTTATTAAATAAAAGGAGTTCCATGAAAAAAAATATGATGACAAAAATCCCAATTTGATGGGAAACCCAGGCATTGTCCATTATGGAACCCCTCTAATGTTCTTGATGAATAGAACTACAAGAATTACCAATTTGATGAAAAATAATTGATAATATTAAAATACATGTAATAAATTTTCTATAAGTAGTGAGGATTAAAATATGAGTTTTAGGAGAAGGTATAGAAAAATGTTATTTTATTATGGAATGTTATTTCTTATTTTCAAAATTTTCAATGATGCATTGGAAAATATTTCATACTGTTAAGTTGATGGAAGTTTTAAAAAAAATTAATTACCAACAAAAAAGGTGATATAAATTATATTCCAACAACTATTCCCTTTCTAATAATTCACTTGATAACGTTATGAAGGGATGCCCACCTAGGATGAGTTGAGAAAAATGACATGGATTCAGTGACCAATCTGTTATTTCAAGCGATAGGTTTCATGGGACAGTTAAAGAAAATAACCATGATAAAAGTGTTTTAAAGAGGAGTTAAAAATTTATTGATGAAAAAAACTTCTTGAAAAAATAATAAGAGTTTTTAAAATATTGAAATAATTTCACGTGCTACTAATGAAAATAAATGTCATGTGAGTTAATTGTATCAAGGAATGTAATGTGTTATGAAAGATAATATTTTCTTTGAAGTATAAGGAATGGAAAAAGATGGTTTGGAAAATTAATGCCTAATTTGTGATTAGTTGATATATATTTTATGGAAAGGGAACCCAAGGAGGAATTTGTTTGATTTGTGCCATGATTAAAAGAATACAATGAAAGAAAACAAAGATACATTAGATTCTTTAAAAATCAATCTAGTTCTTAATATTGATTCCAAAATGAAGGATAAGGTAAAATTTGTGGTCTATAGTGACAAACCATTTTACTCAAATTTATGAAATTAGATGTTATACTCTCCCCATGTATTTAAATTATATGAATATTGTTTAATTGATTAAGATTTGGGGGATATAGGAATAGTGACGAGGACACATCAAAAAATAAAAGAGGTATAAAGGAATGATCTAGAATAAAAATTGGTGTTACGATATTTCATTTGGAGTATTGTTGAATATAGAATATTAATTATAGGAGTGATATAAGTGGAATCACATAAATCATAATTTAATTTGGGGTCTAATTGAAGTGTTGGTTTTAAGAAAAAATATTAATTAATTAGTAGCGGACTTTGATGATTGAATATATGTCATTTTTGTATAGAATCATCATCAATTTTTTTTCATTTTTAATTTTTTTAATGTAACATGTGATATCATCATAATTTTGTAAGATATAATAATATTATAAAGATTGATAAATATCATTTTGAATAGAAATTATATATTTGGATAAAGACTGAATACATTTAGGGGGAGTTATTATCTGAAGATATATAAGGTGTTATCCCCATATGAAAAGGAAATACACTTGGTGATTGAAAGGAAAAAAATATATTTTACTAAAATGATCCCTAGAGATGATTGTTTGAAGGAAAAACTGGTACTAATCAGACACTTAGTGGTTCATAGATATTCAATAATGTTATTTTGGATGTTTGATTGCGAAAAAAGGAGGTTCTTGAGGTAAATTAATTTCTCAAGTTTCATGATTTTATAGAACCAAATGAGTGAAATTGAAAACATTGAAGTTATTAACATAAAACACTTATTTCCTACACAAATTTTAGACTCAGTTAGATTATAGGATCTTTATTAATCTTTTGTTAGTGTAATTTTTATCCATTTAATATAATTTAAAATTAATATGTAGTTGGAATAAGTTTTTGATCATGAAAGTAAAACATGGAATCATTTTAAACATTTGAAGATAGATTTGGGAAATAAAAGGAATTAGAAAATTTACAATAAATTGGGGATCCTAAACTCGCTAAATCTATTTCTAGGACTATGTTTATTGGGGGTAGTTCTACAAATTATGACCTTGTGAATTTCATAGATAAATGAGAATATTTATATACAAACATCAGTATCATCTTTTTTTGAATCACCTATAATAATAACAATTTAAAACCAAATACTTCAGCATGTTTCAAATGATTGGAGGTGGTATTGATTGAAACAAATAATGTAAGGGGAGTATGATTATACAGTTGAATTCATTCCCCTTTCATTTCAAGGTAATTATTTTTCAAAAAGTTATACATTTTTACTTTTGTGGAGGTTTTTATCTAGATTTGATAAAAAAAGGGGAGGCATATAAACCTCATGAATCTAGGAAGTGAATTTGAATTTAAATTATAGTTTTTTTGGTATCAAATAAAGAATTATTACGGTGTTGTATTTCTATGAGTGTTTCCAATAAAAGGGGGATATATTTAGCAACCAATTGAGAATTGAATTTGGTGTTGGATTTCTTATCCACTAAAATGAATTCTTTTTAGTGTTGAACTTGTTTCTAATCACAATAATTAATAATAATTTTTAAATTGATGATGAATATATTTTTGGAAAATCAATGAGGTATTTTTTTAGTCTCCTTATATGAAGGTTTTGGGATAAATCAATTGAAGTTGTTTCCATTTGAAATATACCATGTTGTGAAATCATGTGTCATACCACAATTCATGTTCCATATGGAAGTGTTGCTTTGTATTAGAGGTATCATACCACAATAGTCTGATAATGGTATTTTCGATGGTTTGAGGTTTAAATTTATTTTATACTGAAAAATTAGTGACCATGAAACAAAATGTTTTATGTAGGAGTGAACTAGTTCTATGTAAGAGAAACTACTTCTTGGAATGAGGCTTGAGGAAAGCAGCTGGACCATAATGGGAGGGTAAACACTATTTTTCTAAAGGTAATCCAAACAATAGTACATGCCAGTATTATATGAATTAAAAATGTTGATATCAATTTATATATCCATAATTTAAGGTTTTATCTTTAATTTAATATTACACCAAGAAGGGATAATAAAATTTGAGTTCTTATTATGTGGCCACATTATGAATTTAGAAGTCTGATTCATGATTCTTAGTGGTAAAGTAATTTTCGTGGAAATAGAGGAGAACATGTTGTGGTGATTTCTAGACTAGTAAAATATAAATATTGGGCTTTTAATTAAATAAATTAGTTTCACCTTGATACTATTATTCATGCCTAAATAGCAGAAAGTCAATAAGAATTTTTAGAAATAAATGTTCTTATATTTTAGGGATTTTCTGAGAACTAAATTGACAAAGACAGTATCAAGGTTTAGAGACTCATTTAATAGTTAATTAATGGTAGATTTAGTAAACAAATATTAAGTAGTATTCCTAGCGAATATATTAAATAATTTATATATAAATTAATAAAAATTCATTTATTTAGGAAAAATTGATATTTTTAAAAATAATATGCATTGATTTTATAGAATAATTCTTGGTATATGAATATAAAAGAAATTTGGATAATATGGATATCGAATTATGGTAGACCGTTAATTGATATGTTTATTTTACTTGGTTAAAGTGGAGATATATAATATATATTCTTATTTTATGGATTAAATTTTAATAAATATTTATTTTGTAAAATATGTAAAGTCTTAGAGATTGTTTAAAATAGATATAATAAAGATAGAATTTTTTTCATATTTTGGATTTACAAGGGATTTAGTCATAAAAAATATTTTATTAAAATATATTTGGAGATATAAATATGGAATACATTAAATTAAAGTGTAATATTTAACCAAGATATGTTTGAATACATAATAAGGAGATATTTTTCAGATATCCAGATTTTTATAGAGATAACATTTGTCCTGATAAATCTAACTAATATTATCTAGATATGGATATGAACTTTTCCATAATTCTCATGGGTATTTAAGGATCTAAAGAAAGGTAAAAATGTATAATTTCTATTTAATTTCAAAAATCAACTTCTATAAATTTAAAAATATGGAGATATCACTTATCTCTAAAAGTGTGGGTTTTTACATAATGAAAAATTAATAGAAGATTGAAATAAATTTAAAGACAAAAAATTGAAATTATAGAGGGAGTGAGATGATAAAAGTCTGTATTTTAACTCATTGAAGATCATTCAAATGGATAAAAATAATTTATTCCTCAAATACCCAAGGAATGTGAAGTTATGTTCATGGTGGTATTCAAAAAATAATTCTCAAAAAGTGTAGAAAAATAGTGATCAATTTACACCTCCCCACAATGAGTTGAATAATAATAATTGAGGTATTTTTCTTGTACTATATTTCATTATAAGTATTTTACTTTCATGGACCACTAGAAAATAAAGAGGAGTGAGATTTGTGACCCTGGGAAGGTAATATGATATCCCTAAACCATATAAATGGTGGAGAATCCTATATTGAGTGAAAATTCCTAATATCACCACAAAATAACGTTTTTATTGTATTTTTGTACTTTGGAACACTACCGTTGTATTCACCTTGGATTATCTTAGTGTGGAGGAACCTATGAATTTTTTTGTGTGTCTCTTGTGCATTATTTGCTGACTTCCTATGAGATGTAAATCAATGTGAGTGGGTTAAGTAGTAATTGAAAAATTTGAATTAAGGAAAATAAAAGTTAGATAAAAATAAAATGATCACAAAAATATGAAATTGATACTAACACTACTAACAATGTGGTCAGGATCATTTAATATAGTGAGATCTGTTTGAAAAAATTGCCTCAACAGGAATAAGTTTCTAACATTGATTCGTCCCCTCTCATGATGATTATGAATAATGAGCATTTGGGACCTAATAACATGCACCCTATTAATTTACAATTTGAAATAAATTTTCACCATTAATATTTCCTTTGGATTCAATATTTTAACATTTTAAGGTCATGGTTCCAATTTTTTCCTAAAAATAACAATAATTTCATCATAAATTTTACTCACACTCCCCAAATTGTGATTTATACTATCAACAAATAATACATACTCAGAATTAATTTATTGCTACTAAAACATAAATACACTAATTGATTTATAATTTATGACACTATAGTTTCTAAATTTCATAGATCCACCATTGTGATTTTCATTAACCATTAAGATATTGCTTTCACTCGATATATGAGAAGAACGAGCACTATACGAGATCTGTAACTTGTTCCTTTTTATTGATTTAAGTGAAGTGAAAAAATATAATACTTTTACTCTATTATTCTTATTTTCTTAAATATAGATACTCTTTATTTTTATAGTTGTAAAAAAATAAATTTGGATAATTCCCCATCATGATGACCTTTTTGGTTTCATGCGACTCATTTATACTTCAGGAATTAAATTTTGTATCTCTAGATAATTTTTTTTTATTATTTCTAGTAGGTTGTATTTTCTCAATAAGGTTACTCTAATTTATATATTGAGTCCACCTCATTTTTTTATAGTAATATGGGATATTAAACCACAATGGGGGGGGGTGGATCAATGGTTTCCCCAAAAGAACAAATCTCAGACAATGTTTTACCATCAATGATTTATCTATATGGATCTAGATTATTATGATAAAATGATGAGAGAAAGGTAAAGAAAGAACAGAATCAAATCAAGCTTTAATACAAGGCTCACAAACTCATACTATCTAATAGTTATTCCATTGTGTCCAATGGTTATAATTATGATACCAATATTCAAATTTTACTATTAATAAGAGAAAAAAAAAAGATAAATAGGATTGACCCAAACTATAAAAAACTAGAAATAATGAAAACTATTAATATGAAGATATATCATAAATTTTTTTTACCTTTAGTTCCACTAAAATTTGTATTGTATATTAGCCCATGTTCTATTCTTAAAATATCATCCAATCCCACCATGTAAATTTAATTAGAATGAATGGAAATATAATAAAAAATTTAATCAAAATACCACAGTATTGGTTTGATTGGAAAACCCTTTATTTATAGACCCACCGTGTATCACGATGTGATACACAATCCTATGTTGGGGTCTATAGATCCAAAATATATAGAAAATAAATCTCAGTAATTTTGTATATGAATCTTACATCCGTTGTTACATGAACTCACAACTCACAACATGATTCCTTTGCTTCTTCTTATCCAAAAAACCCCAAATTTTCGTGTTTAGAGTCTTAATGTATGAACATCCACCATTTAAAAATAAAAAATAACATTATTTAATGAAATATTTTATCTCTTAAAAAACATGAAAAAACATTTCAAAGACCTAATATCATGAGGAAATTATATTACCGTAATTATCGTAATCTTTCTCACACCACAAGAAATAACACCACTGTGTGAGATATAGAAAATAACTTTTTTGAACATGAAATGATGATTTCACACCATTAAATTATCTATAAAGTTACCCTATGAAGTTTTGTTATGGTTTTTATAGATGTGGTCAATCAATTGGACTGTAAATTTTGGGTTTCCCACCGCTACTAATCTTGCAAAGGATTAAAACGATGGAACATTAGAGTAAAATCCACTTAAAAATGATTATAATAATAAATGAAATTCTTGTGAGAGAAAACCTAAAGTGTTCAGATATAACATAGGACACATTAGATGATGATTTTCTATATATGAGGAAGGGTGATATCTGTTTATCTCTCCATATTTGATGTTTCGGTCTTGAAGTGAATATATATCCATGAAGGATTTGTAAAATATGAGTTCTTATTATTTCACCACATTGTAAATTTTAGATTCTGATTCCATGTGTCTTAGTGGAAAAATATTTTTCTATTCAATCGAAAAAAACATGGTATGGTGATGTCTAAATTTCTATAATATAAATCTAGATGGTTTTAGAGAATAAAAACATTACATCTTGATGACACTGATCACACTATAATAGGGTCAAGCCTAGATGAATTTTCAAAACTCAAAGTTTCTATCTTTGATATTTTTTAGATCGTGATTGTAGGAGGTTATCATAGATTTAGGGGACTCATTTTTTATTGAATTAGCCGATGTTTTAGAAAGATAAAAATAAGGGGTCTTCCTAGATAATATCACCCAAACATTTTTTAGAAATTCATGTATAGATATAAAAGGTGATATTTTGGAAAGAATATTCCATAATGATGGAGAATAATTCATTGAATATGAATATAAAATAAATATTGATATTATGGATATTATATTATGGTATACCCTTAATTGGTATTCATATTTTACACGTTGAAAGAGTAAATAGAAAATATACATTCATATTTTTTAAATTTATATTTAATAAATATTAATTAGATAAAATATGGAAACTGATGGTGATTATTTGAAATAGATTTAATATAGAGAGAAATTTTTTTATCTATGGGATTTATATGGGATCTATTAACAATAAAATATTTCACTATGATATATTTGGATATATTAATGATGGATCTGGTGAAGTAAATAGGAATATTTAATCAAGATATGTTTGACTATTTAAGAAAGTTATATTTGTTAAAATCATGATTTTTATGACGATGAAATTCATCGTGATGACTTTAAATAAAATTTTAATAAGATATATAGGGAAATTTTCCCATCATTGTTATGGATAATTAAATATATGAAACAAGGGAAACATGGAGAATTTCTATTTAACAGTTGAATGGAAATTATGTAAATTAATAAATATAGATTTATCTCTTATCTGAGAAAAGGTTCGGTTTTCAATTTCAAAAATAAATGGAAGAAATAAATAATTTGAAATGTCCAAACAATAGAGGAATTACATAGGGATCAAGATGATAAAATAAAAAAATTAGAACTCATCAAATATCCTTCCATGGTAGGGTAATATGTTATTACTAACAGACTCATGGAATGTAGAGCAGGGTTCATAGTGTTATTCAAAACCTACTTGGGAGGTGGAGTAACAACATAGAGGTCAATGGAAAACTATCTACACGTAGTGTAATAATAAAAATGGTGTTATTTTTTTATATTCACTTTCATTCTAAAGTGTGTTACTTTCATTAGACATGAGAAAATATAGAGGACCGAGGGAGTGACCCTTGTTAGGTAGTGAAACATACCCATACCTTATAATGGGTAATAATCCTAGTCTTGAGTGACCTTGCCTAAGCCCACCACTAAAGAGTGATTTTAGTGGATTATACTACTCTGGAGCATTACCATTGTATGCATACATGATTATCCGACTGTGGATAAAATAAATAAATTTTGTGTGTCTCATGTTCATGATTTATTTACTTCCTATAAGACATAAATCTCTAAGTGTGGGTTAAGAAATAATTGAAAAAATTTAATGAAGTAAAATATAAGTGAAATAATAATCAGATCATCATTGAAAAATTAACTTAATTGTGACACTAGAAATGTGGAGTTTAGTATCAATTATAATATTGGGATGTTTATGGATAATGTTTTTAAATTGGAATAAGTTTAATACTTTGATTCACCCGCCTCATTGTATCTCTCACTAATAACCCTTACTGACCTAAAAAAATGCATCCTATGAATTTACAATTTGAAATAAATTATCACCAGTTATATCTTGGATTCAATCAATACACATATCAAGCACTTTATTAAAAATGTGTTTTTCCTAAAAATAACATCCTTTTTATGATAAATTATTCTTAAAATCAATAAATTTTCTCTATACCTTCTAAATAAAATATATACTTATATTTAAGTTATTGAGATTTAGTTTTACCTATAATAACTACTTTAATCATTAATACACTATCATTTCTAAATGTCTTAAATCTATCATTATAATTTTTAATATCCATTTACATATTGGAGTCACAAGTTATATGAGATGAAAAACCACTGTACAAGATCTATAACTTTTTATATCTTATTGATTTTATAGAAACACAAATAATTCAATACTTTTTATATCTTCTACTAATTTTAATAAATATAGATACTATTTATATTTTTAGTTGTAAAAAAATAAATTCTGATAATTCTCCATTATAATCACTAGTTGGGTAATATGATAAACATGTATCCTTCAGGTATTAAACTTTTTTATGTTGATAAATTAGAGGCTTTATTATTTCTAAGAGATTATCTTATCTCACCTAAGTTATTTTTATTTATAGATTAAATCAACCTCATTATTTATAGTACCAAGAGAGACTAAACCACAACTGGGGGAGGCGGTGAATCAATGGTTAACCAACTATAAAAACTCTGATATATTTATTTTCAATCACAAATTAGTGAATATATATCTTGATGGTGGTGAAATGATGAGATAAAGATAAATAAAAATATACTCATTATAAGGGTGAGTACAAGGTTCTCTAGCTTTTTTATCATGTTGATAATCCATGGGGTCAAATGGATATAATCCCAATACTAGTGTTATTATTCAATTATCAATAAGAACGAAAAAATATATGAACAAGTAGATAGAACATGACATCTAAAATACTATAAAGAATAAAAAAGCATAAAAAAGATGATATATATATTCACTTCCACAATCTTATGTTCCTATAAAATTTATATTTAAGGTGATTTATTTTTCTATCTCCTAAAATATCATCCCAACCATCCATTGAACTTTTCATTGAATAAATGAAAGGCTAATTCAATGTTTAATCAAAATATTACACCCCTTTTTGGGATGGTACAACCCATTATTTATAGACCCAATATGAATCACTACATGATGAATAACCCTATGGTGTGGTCTTCAGATCTGATAGAAATTGAAAATTAATCCCAAGAACTTTGTATATGCATGTAAACTCAATTGTGATATGGAAAAACATCTCACAAGGTGATCCCTTTTCTTCATATGATCCATAAAAACACCCAATTCTCATGGATATAGGCATACCACAAAGAAATTATACCTCAGTGAATAATAAATAGAAATGTGGAATGGAATATTTTATCATTTAAATAACATTTTTTTGGATAAATCAATTATCACCAAGAAATTATATTCTTATAATTATCATAATAGGATTCAAAACCAATGAAATTTTACAATGGGGAAAGATACACAATCATTCTACTATTATGATAGGAACCAATTATTTTACAGCATATAAAACTCTAAATCAAAATAACTCTTTTCTTTCCAACTCCACTAATATCCATAGAAACTCTGAATAATCCATGAGTATGTTTGTAATAAATACAACATGAAAACACTTAAAACATCATGAGTGAATTTCCTCAATAATAAATTCATATAATTCCTACAATTTGAAGTCTATCTAACCACTATACCAATTTATAGAATGGTGTTTGTGAGAATAATTAAACTCTAGATGTGAGACTAATTCCATTTTGACTATTTATTTGTTGTGATCAACTCATATCTCCACCTTTTCAATTTTATGATATAGAGTTTTTTCATTGAGGTACTGATCCTCTAATTTCTCATCAATCTATTTTTTAGGTTCTTTTTGATAGACCCTGAAGCAACACCGTGGTCATGTTGGGTGGTTTTTAAAAGAATAAAATAGAGGGATAATGGATGTATATAGTCCAAATACATGGTGTTTATCAAATACATGATATGTAATGGTCTGACTAGAAACATTTATGACATGTAATGGGGTTCTCCCAGGGGGAGTTCTATAAGATGAACATGACGTGTAAAGCATTTAAACGCCATGCATATTCTCAAGATAACTTTTCAATATAAGAGGTAGGGACTCTATTTTCAACCGAAGGCCTCACCCCTCCCTTATCTCACATAAGATCTCAATTGGAAGCCTAAACCATGGATTTTATGTCGTTTTGTGATCCAAACTCTGTTTCTTCAATATATAGTCTAGTTGGATACATATTGATGGGCTCTATATTCAACTTAGTCTATTATTCATTTTTATTTAAATCAATGGAATTATTTTTGGGAAAACTAATATTCCATATTTTTTTTCCATTCTCCATTTTCCCTTGATTTGGACTAAATTAGAGGTCTATAGTGTATGGGTGTTCTACCATTGGTATACAGTAGATGGTCTATAACTTACCCCTAAGGATTGGGGTTTTAGATACTCATTTGTAAATTTTTTTCACACAGTATTTTGTTGTGTTTCCCTTAAAATAAATTGATTGCATGATATCAATGAATTAGAATCCTTTTATGTTTCCGAATAGTTAATTTTTATGGTTAGATTTTTTTATCCTCAACGTAGGCCATCCATGGGGTGTACCATTGTATCTTCTCTATGTTTTCAACCCTGTTGGGTGCGTGTGAGCTTGCCAGTTGTTTTGGGATCCTTTATTTAAAAGGTTTAATAGATTATATGGGATGTGTGTAGTGGGTTGAATGAAATCATGGATCGTGAGTGATTATGAATTGATTAATGAAATGACTGATGAATTGAAAATTGTAGTGAATTCCTTGGATGAGATCATGGGATTTTGATTCCATTAGATTCCATGGACATTTCTACTCCATCGATGTTGATAATTGTTGTGGATGCCTCCAAAATGTATACTCATTAGATCCTAGTTCATTTGGATTACATAGAAATGTCTACTCCATGAATTCATTTGGACTATGAAATATATTACTTTCAAATTTATACTCCTTGTATCTTGATTCCATAGGATTCCTAGGTCCCTAATACCCATTAGATCTAGTTTACTTGGACTCAAATTTTATATTATTTGTTTACATAATCCTTGGACTCCACCGATGTAATTACTGAGTTTCCATTGATATTATCCTAGGAATTGTTTAGTATGAATTGGTATTGTATACCTTGTATCTAATCCTTCTTGGTATTACACTTGATAACATAACATCTTCCTAAGTGTAAGTTTTACATTTTATTAAATAGTGAGTCCTATGTGAATATTTTTCTATTCTTAATATTATCCCTGGTACGGGTATCCAATTTTAGTTGTTAGGATAGATAATATCACACATATTTTTTATACATTATATTAACCTTTATTTTTTGGGGTTAGTTATTGTTTACAGGGATCTATGTTGGGATGAACTTGATCACCTTTTTATCTGACACATTATCTTCATTACTGCTACAACTATGATATACCTCACACTACTTATGTTCATTTGCCACATACTAGACATATTATATACACCATTAGAGGAGTGCTAATGATTGTTAATGCACACCCTATTTAGGCCACTTCTGGGTACCCAAACAGACTTCACTGATACATGTAGGGCATAAAGAAAGTTCTCACTATATGATTCTTGATTGTTTTTTATTATTAGGATAATTAATGAATAGTATCAATCTAGGATTGCGAAGATATCATATGATATATCTTTTGGTATTTATATATTTTGATATTTTCAAAGTATTGGATGTCTGTTTTCATTCATTCCTATGTAATTTTTTTATAGAGACATTACATGTTCATAATACTATAGATGGAACTTATATTGATATTGATTATTACTATTGTCTTCTGGATGTTTATCTTTTGTTAATGATTTATATTATACATCCTCTATTGATCTATATATTATTCCATTTAATTACACTCTAACATGAGGGAATAATATCTCTACATATACTCTCGAGGCCCTCCCTAATAGTTGGAAGTATTAGGAATAGGGGAGGTGCATTAGAGTCTATGTGAACCAATGACTTGGGTAACCATTAAGTTGCATCATGGTTGGCATATTAAAATGCGGTATCGAAGGGTTTTTTTTCATGTTTTACTATTTTAAGACAATAGAATAGGGAAATATGAAGTGTTGGAATTTGTTAATGAACTATTCTTAGGAGTATCTAACCCATGCACATGGAAAATCTAAATTTATTATAATGGATATTTCTATTTTATATATTTCACCTATTATAATTTATTTGATTCCACCATTGGGTGATGACCATACATCGTGATGTTATTATTTCTATGATTGAGGATTTTATGTCATCATAGCCCGATGAAATGAGAGCATTACATCTAATTAATCATTTTTGGAACCTATTGTAATTCACATGCCTTTAATATTCAATGCCATATAAGATTAATTGTTTTAATTTAAGACAGTTATTTTTTATTCCGTGAGTGATATACCTGTTTTTTGATAAATTATTTTTGAACGTATTTGAGAAATATATTTTGTACTTAGAGTGACTGTCATAACCCAAATAGTTTTGTCCTACTTTGGATATATTAGTCACCATATGTTGTCAATTATGGTACATTGAGTCATGGACCATTGGTCACGTGGACGAGATGGTGTTATGGTTTGGATTATGTGGACACCACACTTCTGTTTATAAGGTGTATGGGATATTATGGATTGGATGTGGTGACACATGTGGTTCAAAACATTAAATATAATGGTATGTAAATATGAATTTAAATGAAATTTGGATTATTTAAGTAGAGATATTTACCATGAAACGTCTTTAGAGTGGGCTTTAGTTAGTGTCTTGAGTGGATTTTATGCTAGTTCGTATTACACAGTTCTAGAATTAGGAGTTGGCAGTGTGGTGTGACTGTTTCATTGGAAGGATTTGACCCATACTATGATTTTATATACGATATTCTCATTATATATCATTTATAATGCATGTACTTAAAATTTTATAGATATTAAACCATAAATACCTCTCATAGTTTTCCATGAGGGTGAAGAAAACCATGATATAGAGGTAGTGGGCCATAGGATTCTAGTAGATCCACAAATAGTTCCTATTTTGGTACCATCTGTTATACTGGATATGAGGGATGATGCCTAGTTCGATGAGGGTTTCTTAAAATCTATAAAGTCCTTTTGGGGGGCCCATATCCTACCTTGTATATGAAAGAGCTAAAATGTGTGTTCCAACATCAGCATCCTCCCTCATTTCCAGGGGATACTAGTCCACATGAAACTGAGATAGGGCTTGAGACTTTTCATTATCTTTTATCATCTAAAGAAACCACTTAAGAGGGTAGTGGAGCTCAGAGAATATATTATTTGGGGAGAAGATAAGTGCTGGTGGGTTGTATTGGACTAGGATGATACAATTCGAGATACGGTTAGAGGGATTTTAAATTAATGTTTTACGATTAATTTTTTCTGGAGACACTGAGAGATTATATGGATAGTGAGTTTATGCATATTAAGAAGGTTGCAGTGAGTGATTTGGATTATGTGTAATGTTTCACATAGATTTATTGTTTTTCTCTAGTTTATCTTATTGACTATCTATTAAGCGTAAGACATGTTGAGGAAGGTATTAATAATTTCATTTGATCACATGTCAATATTTTTTGGTTGGATACTATTATAGATATTGTTATGTTTTTATTTATTACTGAACAAAACTTGAAGGAAGGTGGGGTGTAGAGAAGATAAGGTCATCCTCTTAACCCTGTGGTTTAGTATTAGGTGGTAAGAATCACCATTTTGAGGTTTATCATGGGGTAAAAACTAGACATGCTATTATTATTGGGAGTTATATCTTCGATCATTAGAGTGGGAGATGAGTAATTATGATGAAATGATTTGATAGAGACCTAGTAGAATGATGAACTTGAGTCGAGATAGTCTATGTAATGAGTTCTTGTAGGACCGTCACTGTAAAATTCAGTGGAAGGGAATAAAATATAACTCTGGGTTCAAGAGTGAGATTTGTAGCTCCACATCTGTCTTGGAGATGGGGTATTTCTGGTCATTCACGCCAAGGTGGTGGTCATGAACAAGGTTTCCATTCACCATTTAATCCTTGAAAATAGAGTGGGCCTTCTCTGGGCAGTGAGGTTATCTCACATGTCTATAATTCGTGACAAATATAATCTGTATAACCTACACATCTAGAGTAGAGTTCCCGACCATGTATGGTGAGAGGTATGACCATATTTGACTCTATCCAAGTATATTATCTTTTAGATATAGGTTAATCCCATTATTTCATATATATACTTCTTGTGTAGATTCTTGGACACTTTGATTTGTATCTTAACGCGGTTCTAAAATTAGATACTCCATTTGGGATAATATTGGAGGGTGTAAATCAGTGTAGTGTCTTCCTCTTTTATATTTCTGGGTTTTACATCATATATAATCATTTTTTCATTGAGAATATTGGGTTCTAAATCATTTTCGGTATGTCTTGGCTAGTTTCCTATCATGGCCATATCGATCTCTATTTCTAGAGGGTGAATTTAACATCACCAGAGGGAAGATTTTTTATTCACAGTAGTGAGTGGGATGTCACGGAAAGTTGATATAGATTAGAGTATCATGGGTTTAGAGGTATTGCTTAATATATTTCTGGCATATATCTATAGGACCAATGATCATGTTAGGAATATTTCCCTCTAATATATCACCATTATAGGGACATTTTCTTGGAATATTTTTATAGTTTATCTTCTGAGTGAGTGGTGGATTTCTCTATCGAGCTAGTGTTAGGGGCCACACAAGTATCCATTACTCCTTATAAGATGACTAATAAAGAGTATCATGATCTAAAGTGATAGTTATTGGTCATAGAGATAAAGGGGTTTATATGACCCAATACTACTCTATGGGGTTCTCTAGTCATTGTTTTGAAAAACGAAAATTAAACCCATTGGTTAACTGTAGATTATCAAAAATTGACCCTATTTGTTGTTATGAACCAATAAAACTTACTGTAGATAGTTGATCTATTCGACCAACTCTATGGAAATAGTGTTTTTTCGATGATTTATTTGAATTTAGGTTATCACCATGTATGTGTTAGATTAGTTGACATACCTCATAAAAGTGTTCATAACATGTATGGTCTATATGAGTATGTTTTGATGAAATTTGGTCCCATGAATGTTCCAACAGAATTTATGGTTTTGATGTACCAAGTTTCCCATCATTATCTAGATTAATTTGTGGTTGTATTCCTGGAAGATATCATGGATTATTCTCACAATAAAAATAACCATTAAAAACATCATGATATATATTTCTATACACATTGGGTCATCAATTGAATTATAAGATCATGAAGTTCCTGTTATGGATGGATATGATTCACTTCCAAGGTCATATTATTTCTATGACTGGAGTATTAGTTTACATTAAGAAGGTGAGATCTATAGGTTCCTAGGAGAAGGTAAAGAATATATTTGATATAAGGATTTTTTTATGATATATGGATATTATAGGAATTTCATAGTATATTTATCATTCATAGATTAACCTCTTATGAGATGGACTAAAAAGGGTCTGAATTTTGTATGTTCGGATACCTTTGAGACATCCTTTTAGGAGAAAAATGTGTGACTAACTTCCACCTGAGTCATAATTCAATCATAGAAGGGACATATCTATATTGAACATTGTCATGAAATAGTTATCCAACTGGGAGATGTTCTAATGTAAGAAGAGTGAGTGATGGTACATATGTCTTATCATTTGTGGCCAAAATAGAGAAACTACCCAACACACTATCATGATTTTTTCATTGTTGTAAATGAATTGAATTGTTGAAGTCATTATTCACTAGGAGATAATTTTGTGGGGGTACACAGACCCCAAAATCATTAAGTATATTTTTATAGAGTGTGACTTGAATATGAGGTATTGAATATGGGTTGAATACCTAAAGTAATTTGAGTTTGATCTTTCCTATACTCTAGGGAAGGAAAATGTAGTGGATGATGTATTTAGTAGGAGGAATCATATATCGGTAGTTCAGGAGGCCTGTAGAGAGTGGGATATAATGGAATTATTCTTTGAGATTAACTTTAAGGTGAAGGACTGAAAATGGTTGAATTTTATAACTTCCTTTGTAGTGAAATCCACTCATCTTGATAGATAGATGATGATACAATTTTATGATGATGAGGGCCTAGTCCTTTTAGAGAGTGTGGAATGTGGGAAACCTCCTCCTTGTTGGATTTTGAGCGAGGATTAAATTATGAATATTTAGGGTTGCATTTGTGTTGTAGTGGACATATGTGAG
Source organism: Viscum album (assembly GCA_963277665.1). Classification (NCBI taxonomy): domain Eukaryota; kingdom Viridiplantae; phylum Streptophyta; class Magnoliopsida; order Santalales; family Viscaceae; genus Viscum; species Viscum album. Next base: position 677,343,998 of record OY728133.1, on the reverse strand, counting down.
GAGCTAATGCGAGAGTTTCATACCTCAGTTTGGGCAGTACGTCCTAACATTACCAAGATGTACCGAGTCTTTCAACACTAGTATTGGTGGCCAGGGATGAAACATGAAGGGTGAGGCTTTTTCATGAGGTATTACACCTACTAGTAAGCTAAGGTCGAACACTAGTGTCTAACTATGATTTTACAATAGTTACCTATTCAAAGTGGAAATGGGATGATGAAATGACAAATTTAGTGACTTGGTTGGCATGGTGTCCTCGAGGCAGTGATCCTATGTGGGATGTTGTGGATATGATCATGAAGGAAACACATTACATACATGTCAAGGATACATTATTAGTAGATTATATAGAAATATTTTATATCCATGTGATAGTGGTGCTTCACAGGGTTCCTCATACCATTTTATCAGATGGGGATGCTAGTTTTACATCTCGATTCTGTCATATTTTGTAGATGGGGTTGAGTTCACTGGTGCTCCTGACCAAAAAATACCACCCTATGACTGATGAATAGTTAGATCGCTTGATTCTGGTGCTAAAACACATGCTCATAACATGATTCCAACATTTTGGGGGGGGGGGGTACTTGGTAGAGGCATATACCCTTGGTTGAGTTCTCTTACGACAATAACTATTAGATGACTATAAAAATGGTACCTTATGAGGACTTGTATGGAAGACCATGTTGATCCCTATATGCTGGTCAAATAAAAGTGATTTATAATTAATGTAACCTTTTATTATATCTGAGACTTCAGAGTAGTTTTAAGTAATTTGAAGCTGGATGGATATTACACTATCATGGTAGAAATATTATTCTAATCATTGTTGATGACCTATAGATTTCAAGGTTATGGATCATTCCTTTTTTATATATCTCACCAAGGTTACAAAATATAAGTATTAGGCCATAGGGTATTCTTTCACCATTATATATTGAGTCATTCAGGATTCTATATAGAGTCGGGACACTAGCCTATCATTTGTAGTAAGATCAGGGGTACCAATCCATGCAGGATTTCTTTTATGTATCTTAGTTGTTCCATTATAACTAAGTATTGTATCAAACTCTACAATAGTATGTGGCTGAGATACTGGGAGATACATACATTGAGGACAATCCAAGTAATATCATTGATAAGATAATGAAGGTTCTCTGAGGATGGCCAGTTCCTCTAGTAAGGGTGGTATGGTAGCATGAACATTTTATGGGTGAGACATGGGAGTGGCAGGTCGATGCACAATCTTAGGGGCCATAGTTATTCTTCAACTTTTCTTGACCACCCCTAGACGGTCAATTTGCGGAAGAATTTCTTTATTGGGGGAATATTGTAATATCTTAGTTTTTTTTAATGTGGTAAAAATCCTTTTATTTTCAGTTAAACTCTTGTTTAAGATATATTTTTTTATTAGACCATAATGTTGGGTCATGGGCTGGATGGGTTGTTTTGGAAATAAAGAAATATGGTGAAGAAGTTTAGACGTAGGACAAATAAATAACATGTATTTGTAACACATGACATGTGTCCAATAAAAGTCATATAATGGTCTATCTAGAACCTTTCATGGCATATAAATGTATTTTTCCCTAGGGGAATACCCCAATCATTACATGATGTGTAAATCATTTTTATTTTCTTTAAATGCTCGAGGATAGTTTATTTAAATAAAATTCTTGGCCTCTATTTTTGATAGAAGGCCAAACCACCTCCCTTATATCATGTATGAGATCCATTGGAAACCTAATCCTATGGTATAGTGCCATTTTAGGATCTAGACTCTACTTCTTCTAATTTCAGTCTCATTGGATCCATGCTAATGAGTTTCCTATTTGTATTGTTCCATTACTCTATTATATTTTTATTGATGGAGTTATTTTGGTGAAAGATAATATGAACTATTTCAAGGGTTTTAATCATTTCTATGTTTTTTTTTTCAAAATTGGAATGAATTAGAGGCCAATGATGGATGAGTGTTCTACCATAGGTATACTGTAGGTGGTCTATACATTTCTCTCATGGTTTGGAGTTTTATAAGCCCTATTTCATTTCTACCACATAACAGAATTTCCGGTATTTCCCCTAAAAAAATTGAATGATTTAATTGAATGAATTGGAACCCATTTAGGGTTCCTATTAATAATTTTTTAAGGTGAAAGGTTTTTATAATCAACCTAGTCCATCTTGTTGGTGTGCCATTTTATCTTCCATTTGTTATACCACCCTGTTCGGTGCCTGTGAGATCACCACTTGTTTTTGTAGCCTTGATTATTTAAATGAGAAATTAATTAATGATAGGAAATTGGTTACACCTTTTTTGAATTCTATGTCAAATTATTTAAATGGTTAAATGGATTATTTGGGAATTAGTGAGTGGGTTATAAGAACTCATGGATTTTAATTTTTTATGAACTTATTAATGAACCAATCGATGAATTGATAATGGTAGTTGATGAACTCAATGAGATCCTGGGATCCTGATTCCATTATATTCCATGGATATTACTACTCTATGGATCATGATAATTTTAGTGGATACCTGAGACATTTTTACTCCATGGATCTGGATTACATTGGATGCATGGATATTTATACTATATAAATATTGATATTGGTAGTGGACGCCTCAGACATTTCTAATCCTTGGATCCTGATTCTATTATATTCTATGGACATTTCTACTCCATTACTATATAATAGTTATGGTAGTGGATTCCTTGTAAATTTATACTCCATGGATTCAGATTCCATAGGATTCAAATGGCATTCCTACCACTTTGATCCGTCTAGTTTGGAATCACAGTGAAAATATCCTATTTACATGATCCCTTGATTCCACCCACGTTTTTTACAAGTTTCCATTTGGATTATATTGAGACTCAATGAAGACTTATTATTATTATATTCCATGTATCTGACCGTTAATTGATTGAGACTTAATCACATGACATACGTCGATGTGGATTTTTTATACTTGATTTCTTGACAAGGATGGTGTGGAAATGTTTCTACGATTATAGATGGTCATGGTATGAGTATTTGATTTTAGTTGTTAGTCTAGATAGTATATCAAATTTCTATTTATTATTTACATTAGCCATAAATATTGGGTTCTTTTTTATTGTTTATAGGTATCCAATACTGGGTTGGACCAGATCACATTTGTATTTGAAACATTATTTTCATTACCCATACCCCAATGATATACTTCACACTACTTCTATTTATGTTACAAAGTCCAGAATTTTTTTTGGAACCATTGGTGGTATCCTACAAAGTGTTATCTCATGAACTATTTGTGCCACCACTGAAAACCCATACAACCATTATAGAAATAGGTAGGGACAAGGGAAATCACCCACTATAAGATGCTTGATTTGTTCCTTTCTTAGGAGAAGGGGAGGATAAGATCGGGCTGAGCTCATGATACTATCTAGAGATAGATATTTTGGTATTTCTATATTTTGATACATTTATTATATTTTACGTCTATTACCATTCCTCTATACTTCATTTTTGTATGTATACATGACATGTTCATCATATTGTGCATGAAACTGCTTTTGATATTGATTATTACATCTGTCTTTTAGATGTTTACCATATGATACTGATTTATATTATGATTATTAAATTGATATTTATGTTATAATGTTTTGTTACACTTTAAAATGAGGACATATTATCCCCAAAAACACACCCTAGTCCCTCACTGGTAGTTTTTATCGTCTTGTTTACAGGGAGGCGCACTTGGGGCCTTATGACCCACCAGCTCTGGGCACTATTCAGTGGAATTTGTGTCGTGATGTTACATCAATTAACATAATGAGGGTATTCTATATAATTCAAAAAACATTAACCACATCCAATACCTAAATACTTTTAACTCTTACTAGGTACATCCAATCTTAACCTTTAGATTCCTTAGAAATATTTAAATCCCTAAAAGTGATCTCCAAACATCATTATCATCTACGAACACCTCCAGTATCCAATTTGTTAATCACTTGTAAAATAAATAAGATCCTTTCCACCTTTATAAGAAGATCTATTTTTTATCCTACCCTTTTTTTAAAAAATTAAATGAAATTAAATAGGGATAAAAATCATGAACTCTTATTTGGATTTCGAGAGATGAAGTGCCCCCAAAAATACTATTATATGTTGGAAGGTATCCTTGATTAGGGATTGTGTAACTATATCTATGAATTTTTCCTTAGTTGAAATATTTTCCAAGAAAATATCACCACACATACTTTTTCTTTCTAAATAATAATTTTATGTGAATGATATTTGACCATTAATGTTACACCTGATTATTTGACAGGCTGATTTCACTTTGGTTATCACACCCAATCACCAATGGGTATGAAAAAATTACCAATATGTCTTTGAGATGCAACTTAATTCATATCAACTATGTTGTTTCTTGGTAGGGTCTAATATACCCATCATCAATTGATATAATATTGATTGATTTTTTCAACATTGATTGCTAAGAAACACCCCTTCCTCTAAAAAATAAATCACCATCATTAGTATATTTTTTATATTAAACATCTCCTTCATAGTTTACATAAGTATATCACTAATGATTATAAATGTACATCTATTGTTCCTTAATACAAAATCAAGTGTCCCTTTTAGGTATTCTAATATACATATAAACATTGTAAGATCTGAATCCTTTTGGTTTCTTTGCAATTGTTCACAAATATTATCTACAAATACAATGTCTAGACTTGATGGGGTTAATTAAATTAGGATGCTAATAATTTTATGGAACTCTATTTGATCCATAATAGTTAGCTCCTTATTAGTTGGAAACTTATTCACATGTGCAATAGGACTAGATACCTCTCTTGATTCTTCTATTTCAAATTACTTAAATAAATCAAGATCATAAATTTGTTGTGAGAGAATGATATAACATGTTATCTATATAAAATAAAACCCAAGAATAATTTCATATATTTGATAATTGAAATTTCCAGTTATTTCTTAATTTAGATTGCAATTCCATCATAATTTTCCTCTATTTTTTGGGATTAAATTATGTCATCTACATACACAATGTCTATGAGAAACTTTTATCACATCCCTTCACATAGAGTTTATAATCCTACTTTATTATCATGAATTTAAATCTATTTAAGTAGTTTTCCATTTAGGGAATTTTTTTGCACCTATTCAAGTTATTCTTCAACATGACAACACTTAAACCATCACCCTAAAAAAACTAATATAGATATTTAATGTTTTTCGGACCTCTATTTTTCATGGAAATTCATTAATTTTTTTTATGTAAAATACTTCCCTATATGTGGTGTCATTCATTTCTATGTGAAGATTCATAGTTCTATTATGTTAATACAACACATGAGTTACTATTCTAAAATGGTATAAACTATTCAATGACCATTTTTGGGGGTCAATTGATGTGCAATGAAGGATACCATGAAAAATAGAGGTTCAAGGGTTTCCCAATGACACCTTGTATTATTTTGAAACATGGTCAAACTATATAATGTTATAAATAGTTGATGAAGTTTAACAAGGAGTTATATGGGGATTTTATCATACCATGGTTTTTAGATCGCAATTTTCTGAAGATGATTATAGTGTCGTTGTCCTTACCACACCATGGTTTTAGTCCAACATTTGTGTAATGAGAAACAAAATGTATGTTGAACAATGATGATAATGGACCAAAAAATTATATAATTTAATTTAGTCCATCTCTCTTATTGATATTTTATTTCATTCATTAGAGCTTTTAGTCCTTAGTGGTGGAATTATGGGTATGTGGTTGACTTGGATAAATCTTCAATAATAGGTATTCATGTGTTCATATCTTTTAATATTCCAAGAGAATATTTGTATTATGTAAATTAACTAATTCTACATTAGGAAACATAATTATCTTATTTTATGTTATTGTATTCTATTACATTCAATTTTTTTATAACTTCATTTACTATTATTTTGAAACATTACTTATGATTAAATTTATATGAAGTTAAATGGGTTTATATAGAACACCCTGTTTATCTTGAGTGAACCTTGTTTCTGAAATTTTCCATCAACTCTCCCCATTTTATCTATTTGTTTACTCAAACAGAATCCACCCAGTCTGTGATGAAGGATAGTAGTGATGATATAAGGTAATACAGGTAGGATATGGAGATATCATTTCTAGACTGTGGTGATGATAACAACTTTCTTATATAGTAAAACCACATTTTGCTGTGATAAGGCTCATCACACCAGAAAACATGTCCTCGATAAGTTTTACTAGTTTTTTATAGTGTGTAACACACCATATTAATATAGACTATGAAAATTTTCCCTATATATAAAATATGAATGATTAGTTTAGGGGATCACAGTACTACGATGATACATGTTGTAATCTTGCTGGATGATAATTGTGATGTGTGAATCAACTATAACATGAAGATATTGAAATCAGCATTATGAAGATGACCTAAGTAGGGTTATCTATGATAATGAAGCATTAAATATCATATGGGGTTCTTCATTGTTGTGTGAGGGTAATAGGTAATTAATTGTTGTATAACTATATGCATTATACCACAAATGGGTTAATGCCCAAGATAGGAATAACATGACATGATCCCTTCATGGTTATTTATTAATCACAATATCCAAATGTTTTTTTCAAGTAAATAAGTAGCCTATTTGAGTGTATTTGGATTTGGAATGTTATAGTGCATCTATCTTTGACATTATTAGAGAGACACAATTTGATTTGGTTAGTTTAATTTTCATATAACTATGTAGACGATGATGGGGATAATAGATGACGATGAAAGTGAACATGGGGACATGAAATCCCTTGAAGGAATACTATAGATAGGGAATGGGTCCCCCATATTCATCATAGAGCTTGGAAACCCCTACTTATTTAGGGAAGGATTCCTCTAGATTGGGAATGTGGTTGGTACTTCTATGGACTTGAAAAGTCTAATGACCCCCATATATGACTAATTATATTAGAAACACCCTCACATACATAAGGTGTGGGCCCTCTATCAATGATTTAGGAAGACCCACATCTGAGGTGTTAAAATTAATAAGGAATGGATCCTCTACCAGGGTTGGTTACTCCCTTCAATAACACGTACCTTAGTGAGGTGTAGTTCCCCCTTTATAGTTTTCTATGAATTGATATAGACCATGGTGCTAGATTTTATAGATTCTATGTGGTATTACTGGGGTGGATTATTTTATAGCTAGTTTGTATAGATTTGTAATCTCTTATCTATGTCAATATATATTCCTTTAAATAATATACAAATTTTGTCCATTTCCCTCTATTACTTTCGGTTTATTGGTATTTTTATTTCTCCCTGATGGTTTTATAGTTTACTATAGAGTATGTATATGATCACCCTGGTAGGAGAAATTTCCCCAAACTTATCATGTCTTATGTATATAATTGATAGTTTGCAAGAGATCATGATGATTATGGTATTGGTGGAATTGGATATTATGGGTTCCGAGTGGGGACTATTGGGAAAATACCCACAAGGTGTCCTCACAGTATGTTCTGGGTTTGATTTTGTTTTTTGAAAAAGATAGACAACTAAAACTGAGTATTTTTTAGTATTTTTCAAAGCATGTGTTTATGGTGGTGCAATTTCCCAGTGTTTTCCAAACATTTGGGCCTCAAAATGAAGAGTTTTTTTTCGAAATAATATTTCCACATAGAAATGAAAAAGACATGAACCATGAAGAACTATTTTCAGATTAAAAAATATGAACATGGGAATGATTAGTGGAAGGAAAATGGTATGCGTACCACGTAAGAGGAGAAGTTCGAAGAATGAAGTAGGTTCGTGGGATGGAATGCGGTTTGAGAAAGGCTTGAGGTATGTATGATGTCTTGTTATTCATGGAAATGAGGTAGTGATTTTTGAAGTCAAGAAGTGAATCATTTTTGAAATGTTGATAGTGATTTTGGCGGCCGTGAAGGAAGAGATGGAATACCCAGATAGTGTATGGAAGAATGGTTCATGGAAGGAGCACAGTAAATAGTAAAATCTATACCACATTGAGGATTTGGTAAATCTCGAATTAGCGGATTTTAAAGATCTATTTTTTTATATAAGGAGCACTAATCCAATCATTAGTAAGAGAAATTTTCATAAGAAAAAAACTTTGCTCTGAGAATTTGTCCATCTATGAAAGAGGGTCTTGAGGATGATTCCAAAAAGGGTGTAGCATTTCACGGAAGTGATTCCATAAAATGGTGTTTGCGGAGTATTTTAGTCTATAATTGAAAGAAGGTGGTCCATGGAAGAAGCATTCTATAGAAGAAGGAATTACCAGAAATGGAATTCAAAAGATAAGGCATTACATAGAAGTGGTACTCAGAAGTGGTATGTGGAGGTTGTATGTGGAGGCGGTGCAAAGTGGAAGTTCATAGAGATAGTATACGGAGGTGGTTTGCTGTGGTGGAAGGGAAAAAAGTTCATGAAAGAGGTGGTCCATGTATCATGTGTGCTACACAGTTCATGAAAGAATCAGGTGGTTCTCTAATAGACATAAATAGTTCAAAAAAGTAATTTTTTCTATCTAATAGTATGTGGAATAATGGAATTCATATATGGGTGAAAACGAGACATTAATAGAGAGTATACGTATATTATACGATTCATTCATTCATACAAATGAAGAGTCCTGTAAGATTATAAACTCTGAGTGGATCCCTTCCAAGTGTAGTGAGTGAAGGAAGAGGAAGACAGTGATACTTTCCATCAGCAATGATCCTGTGAAAGAGACATTAGTAGTGTCCCTTGGGAATGCAGTGAGCATAAACTAAATCTTGTAAAAGCTACAATCTTGCGCATATATGTGATCTAGCCCAATCATCATTAATGAAAGTGAGACTTAGTGAATTTGGTACAATCGACACATTGTTATCATATTCTCCTAGGATGTATCCCAGTGCGAGGGAACCAAGTAAAAACATCTGTGTCCTTATTCTCGAATTATTGATTTAATTTCAGTGTATTTTCATGAGATAAAAGTTCAAAGGACAGGATCAACATTAACACTAAATATAAGAAGAAGTAAACTATGTAATAAAGATTTAAAGATCTAGTGGTGTAAGAGGAATATTGACAATAATATCCATACCCTGATTACTAAAAGAGAAGAACTACAAATAAGAAGTATATGTAAGGTGGTATTCTTCTATGTGGAAGCAACTATGGAAAAATTGTCATTCAGTTTACTAAAAATGATAGTGTATTGAAGAACGTTTTGGACGATTTTTACAGTGAGTGTATTAACTCTTTTAATGATGCTACATGAATGAGTGAAGAATGTGATGTTCCCAATGATTATGGTACTACTGATTATGAAGAAATTGAAAGAAGACCAAAAGTGGAGGTTTTTAATGAAAAAAATCATTTGAATAAAAAACTATGTGAAGAAAATAAATCTAAATATATCTAGATTCAATGACAATATACAGAGGTCAAAAACATAGAGTATTAAATAAAAGTCTTATTGATGTGGCTATTGATCTAAAGGAGAAGAATGATTCTCGAGCTGAAGAACTGGAAATGATTTCTAGAAATCAAAAAAGCAATAGTTGATAAAAATGGAGAGAATCAGAAGTTAGATGAAGTTCAGAATCTGAAATCCATAAATTATGATCTTTCTACCCAACTATCTGAACTAGTTCATAAGAACCAAAATCTACCATAAGATAATACAAGATATTTTGAATCTATTACTCAATAAGAATTTTATAAAATAGAAAAGTGACATGGTGTATAAGATCACATGTGAATGGGATGATGAGATGAGTATAGGGAATAATATCAAGATAAAAGTGAATTTTCAACTTGAATCAAGGGGTATGAAGATTCAACACTTGGGAGAAGAGCTATAATTAGTTATGAAAGAAGTGAAGAAATAAAATGAAAATGGAAGGTCTACAATAAAGGATGCCTTTCACACAATATTCTATTATACTTTGGTAGGTAATTATTAAATAAAAAGCCGATATTCTATTTTTGAAGAGAAAGAAGAACATTTTTTCTCATCTCGAAGTCCATACAGTTTAGTAAATGATGTTATTGGATATTATGATGCCCCTCCCATGCATTATATGAAGGGAGTTGAGAAAAGTTCTAGAGATAAGAAAAATCTCATAGGTGATGGAGACAGACCTAAAAATGATTGTATAGGAAGTAATAATAACACGTTCTATTTCAATGGGATTCATGGTCAGAAATCATGTTTTTAGAAGCTTTGGATATATTTCATGCTGTGAAAACGAAAAAATGTCTAAATATGGGAATAAGAAGAATAATCTTGAGAAATATGAAAGAAGAGTGTCTTAGAAGAATGTATTCACGAAATGAAACTATTGTGGATGACTGGGACACCCCATGAGTAGGTGTCAAGAAGCTCATGAGCATAATCTTATAAGAAGAACATTAAATGAATTAACATATCAACTATGAAATGATGAAATGAGTTATGTTTTTAATAGGATTTGTTTTATATGTTCTGATCATTGGAATTCAACAAGATATTTTTGCAGGAAGAAAGCAGGTAAGGAAAAGAAATTTTAAATAAGATCCCCAACTCTTGTAGTGTATAAAAAAGGCATATATTAGAAGATAGAAGGATAAGTTGAAAAACATGTAAACAGCCTCAGTAGAATCACAATGAGATCAATGAAATACATACTAATCACCTCCTCTACTATACTCACAAAAATTCTCAAGGAAAGGATATAAAAAATAGAAGAAAAATGGAAGAGTTACTATAGTTGTGAGTAAAAATAACATACCATCAGTGAACAACACACAAGCAGTAAGAAACAATACAATGACCCGAATAACTGGGGAAAAAATGAATAAACATATTCTCCATAATCTCACTTGCTTCATAAGGTAAGAATTGAAGGAAGGGGAAAGATCCCTCCAGTGGAGGAATAATCAATAGAAAATAGCCAATTGAAAGATTCCCACTCAGAGAAATAATTATGAAGAATTGAATCTTAGTGGGAAATAAATGAAAAAAATATATACTAGTAGGTTTAGACCGAAAATATTAAAAAAAGTCTAAGACTATAAGACTTAAATATTAGGGGAAGACTCAACATGAAAATAAATAATGGTTAGTCATATGAATAGAATAGTTGAAGTTGGCCTAGTAGTTGGAATGAGAAAAAAATTATAGTTCTTTTCATGAAAGTATAAAAGGGTTTATCAATTAGGATCAACCAAAATCCTCTTCATAATTATTCCATAGAGTCCCCCATCCTATTGTGTATAAATGCTAGTAAATGATGTTCATGTATTTCATCTTTAAGGGGAGGTACAATCCAAGGGGAAGTGGCATAACATTATGCAATGTAGTGATGTAATGTGATCCAAATTGTCAACTGATTCATATTTGTTCATATCGGAATATGGAATCTAAAATAACTCTAATAATGGAGTTAATGTTATATGGCTATGTGAGAAAAGTGTAAGTAATTGAGTGCAATACATCGTGAATTTGTTATTAAAAATATCACTTATTTCCAAAAGTGAATTATTATTTAGTATCCTTTGAGGTTTTTTGATGGATCATTTCATAGTGCCACATGAAAATAAATGATGTAGGAGAAGAAGAATGATTGTGGGTATAAACAGTGGGCCCAACAACAGGAAGAGTTTCACATCATATGGGGAGAATTAAATATCCTAATAGGGTAAAATATTCCAATGGGATATTATGGATGAATATTTATGTTATCATAAATCAAGAAGTGTGATTGGGTAAAGAGAATAAATACTCTTGTATTTCATGATTATCTATTTTTCCCTAACAATGTTGTATCAACATACTATTTTTAGGACACAAAGAATCTATGAGAGAATATCAACCATGTTTCAAAAATAAGAAGAGAAAATTAGTTCAATGAAATGATGTCATATTAGTATATGTTGAACAAAATCTTCAAAGACACAGGGATCAGTTCTCTGATGAAAGTGATGAAGCGATAAAAGAATCAATTAGAGTTAAAGTGCAGAATGATTAGCTTGAAAAAATTAAGAAGAATATTACATGCGATATTATTTTGAGGCCTACTAATAAGAATGTAATTGGTACTAAATGAGTGTTTCAAATCAAGATGAATGAATAATGGAACAACATTTGTTTACTGAAGAAGGCTTTTTAGGTGCTGAAGAAAACACAAAGAGCATGATATTCAAGGCTAGATCAGTTTTTGAACAATCTTGGTTTTTGACACAGTGGATTTGATTACAATCTATATGTCAATAATGAATGTTATCAAAGGATAATAGTTTTGGTATATGTCAATGATATAGTATTCAGCGGATCAGATAAAGTTAAATGAATTTTTTTTGTGAATTCATTAAAAGTGAGTTATAAATGTCAGTGATTGGTGAACTAATGTTTTCCATTGTTTATAGGTCATAGAAGTAATGAATATAACATTTATTTTTCAATCTAAATATTCTAATGATGTTTTTTAATGGTTTTTAATTGATAATTACAAGGAGATGAATACTTTAGTGGCTACCTAGATGAAACTATCTTGGGATGATGCGGGAAAAGTAGTCAATGTCACAGAATATAGGTAGATCATTGGATGCATGTTGTACATAATAGTTACATGACCATATATTCTTTTTTCCACATGTCAAGAAGAACAGTATAATATTAGTCCCAATAAAAGTCACATTCTTGCAGTGAAAACAATTCTTCGGTATATCAAGGACATGATGGATTTTGGTTTGATGTATGATAAGAAATCTAAGCTAGACTTATTGGGATATATAGATGAATATTGGGATGGATTAGAAAATGATATCAAATTAATGTCAAGAGGTTCTATATATATTAGTGGATTTTGTATTTATTAGCTAAGAAAACGACAAGACTGTATTTCATTGAGCTCCACCGAAGATGAATATATGGTGGCTAGTCAAGAGTGCACAAAATTATTATAGATGATTTAGTATCTTGATGATATAGGAGTTGAAGTGAAGACTCCAATTGGAATCTATTACGATAATTCAAGTGCTATATATATTAGGAAAAATATGTTCCATCAATAAAGTACAAACCACAATGAAAATCAGGGATTATTTTATCAAGGATATAGTGGAGATATGGCTTCTGAAGTTATAGTATATTTCTACTAAACAAATGGTTGTTGACATTCTGATAGAGGACGTACCCAAAGAATCATTTGAGAGGTATAGAATGGTTCTGAGAGTGAAGTTGACTCCCTGCACTTGAAAAAGTGTGGATGTGGGAACCCCCTCTCTAGGAGGTATGGCATGTTTTCACTAATTTTATAATCAATGTTTTTACTCAGTTACAGACCTCAAATAAATTGACTTTGGGTTCACTGAAAATGGGGCATAAATTGAGTCTATTCAAAGGGAGAAAATTTATTATTCCAGACATGAAGAGAAACTAATAGGTTGAGTAGTGAGATATGGAGAGTTTATGATATTGTTGGGAATATTGATGTGGGGGGGGGGGTATTAAATCTGATTATTCTAGACATGATCAATCAAAGGATACATATAATGATAGCTAAGGTTCTTGATGAAAGTAGAAGAGAGGTGTTGGAATAGAATTAAGTGCTTCATTGATGAACTTTGAATTATACTCTTGTTTCTCACAAATATCATGGTTCTTGTGGGCTTAGAGTATGTGTTGAGTAAATACTTGATCTATATATTAATCACAACAATAAAATGGATTTAAGGAGATTTAATGAGGTATCAAATGATGAAAGTGTCGTAAACAAACACAAAGGGGAGAATTTTTTGAGGAAAAACTTCTCAATGTGTCCTCTTAGTATGATGTGTGTGTGATTTTGTTTGTTGAAAAATCTAGATGACCATGAATGAGTATGGTTGGTGTTTTTCGAAGCATGTGTTTATGTTGGATAAATTTACTGGTGTTTTCCAAATTATTGGGAATCAAAATCGAGAGTTAGTTTTTTTGGAAAATGAATTTTTCCATGTAATAATGAACAAAACATACACCATGAAGCGTGGTTTGTGGATTAATAATGAGGTACATGGGAATAGTTCATAGAAGTAAAATGGTACGCATACTGCGTAGGAGGAATTATTTGTGGAATGAAGGAGGTTTCTGGGATGGCATACAAATCAGGGAAGACTTAAGGTACATGAGATATTTTTTCATTCATAGAAACAAGGTGGTGATTTGAGAAGTCATGAAGGGTGTTGTTTGAGAAAAGGTGATGGTGATTTTGGCCACTACAAATAAAGAGAGGCAGTATGTGGATCGCATATGGAACAATGGTTCAAGGTTGGAGAAGAGTATGTGGTGAAATCTATACCACATTGAAGATTGTGTATCCCTTAGATTATCAAATTTGGAGGATATATTTTCTTATATAAGGAGTTCTAATCCCGTCATTTATCATAGTGATTTTCACAAGCAAACATCTTTGATCTAGGAATTCGGCCAAGTACGAAAGAGGTTCACAAGGAGGATTCTATTAAGGGTTAATCATTTCACGGAAGAAATTATGTGAAATGGTGTTTGCGGATAATTTTATTATGCAATGGAAGAATGAGGTATATGAAAGAAGAAGTTCATGGAAAAAGGAATTCCCAAAAGCGGAAGTTGTAAGTGAATTTAGTAAGAAAAACTGGTATGCTAAGGCTTTATATATAGGTGGTTTGCGGAGACAGTACATAGAGGTGGTACACAGTGGAAGAAGCAAAGCTAGTTCACGGAAGTGGTGGTCTGTGAAGCATATGTGCTACATAGTTCACATAAGAATTGGGTGGTTTTATAAGGGACATAAACAGCTTGTGAAAGTAATTTCCTCTAACTAACAGTATACTGAAAAATATATTTCATCTATTAGTGTAAAAAGGTATTCAATAGATAATCAACCTACAATTAAGGATTCGTTATTTTAGAAAAATAAATAGACCTAGAGGAATATAAACTATGATTGGATACCAACCAAGAGTAGTGAGTGAAGAAAGAGGAAGAAAATAATTCTTTCCACTGGCAGTGAGCGAGAGAAAGAGACATAGGTAGTGACCCCTGGGAATGTAGTTAGATAAACCTAAATATTATAAAGACAGTATGTCTGGGAATAGAAGCGATCTTTCCAGAACATCATTATTGGCAATGAGCTGTAGTGGATTTGGTATAATCGAAAAATTTCCATTGTATGCTCCTTGGATGTAGCCAGTGGTGGTAAAATAATTAAAAATCTATATGAACCTATGCTTGCTTTATTGAATTACATTCAATGCATTATCATCAGATAAAATTGGAAAGGAAAATATCAACATTGACATTAAAGAGAATAATATGTAACCCTTATAGTAAAGAGGTCAAGATACAATGGGGTAGGGAGTAGTTCAAAAATAATATGCATTCCCTGATTCACCCACTCTTAGGGTATCTAAGCCCCTTTTGGACCTAATTGTGATGATGTGGAATGATTTTGTGTTAAAATTTTTACATTGGGGAGTCTTCTTTTCCTTGTAGTTGCGATAGGTTGATATTAATTTTGGGATATTGGGCCTTTGATTAAAATAATTACTTCATGAAAATTTATGTTTTCATACACCATATATGGTTAGTGTTTGTCACATGCCTTTCTTGTATTGGATTTGATTTTATTATCTATCTTTCTTTATTATATCACATGTGGAGATGTGGGTTTCTTTATAGATGAATTAGGATAAGGCCTACTATATTATGTTAAATGGCTACTTAGTGTCTATTACAAACCAGTATCCTTTTGGAAGTGGGATTTTGGTTGGACACTCAACTTATTTATGAACCATACAGGGTCCTGGTGGGTAATGTTATGTTATATTGGTATCAGAGTGGGTCTATCCTAGGTTTGGAGTTTAGAGTTAGGAATCTTATGAGTTTATCATTGTAAACTATATCTAAAGTGGAAAGGGGTCATGATATTGTCTTTTAAGAAAGGGAACAGAGTGTTGGTGTGGTATTTGACATAACCATTTAATAGGACTATGTTAATATACATTTCAAACTAGAAGATATGAGGTATCAGTTAGAGGGAATATGAAAATGGTATGTGAATCATCTTTGAAGTAGTTATTGGTTTTCTATGTCTTTCCTATTTATGATCCTTCATTATAATTTTATGAAATTTTTTATCTCATTAATTATTTGATGCCTCCATGTAAACAAATAGATAAAGTCTTGATGGGACATTGTGACATTTCTATTCCAGTGACTAAGTTTCATATTTCTTACCAGTTGATCGACCGGGTTTCTATCCAGGGAGTAGATCATGAGATTACCCCACCTAGAATGTGATGAGTGGAACATCTAAACATTATTTTCTCATAAGTAAAAAAGGTAGAGTTTAGTAGGGTTTTATTCCACCTAAATTTCATAAAATAATTCTTGTCGGACAACATGTGGATACATTCTGAAAGCGTGTACCCCAAGAATTTTAGTTTAAATGACCACCCATTTTCTATGGTGATACTGAGACATAGGAAATGAAGGATTATCTTGAGTCCATGAATCATTTATTCTTCCATGAAAAGATACTTACTGATAAAAAAGAGTGTCTCATATAAAATCTTATCTTGGGTGCAATGAGTTATTGGTGGACTTTGATCATCTATACCCAAGAAAAGTTGGCACATTAATAAATAGAATTTTTATAAATATTTTATGAGGAGTATTTACTTTATAAATTTTAGGAGAGGAGAATTTAAAAGATATTAAACCTATATTAGGGTATAATTTCTATTGAGGAGAATGTGTTGAGATTTAAAGTCCTCATGAGGTACTCTCTTGATATGATTCGTGAACGATTTCCTTGAGCGTGGAAGTTTGAGTATGAAATTACTTTAAATATTTTTTATATTTTTTATGAATAAATAATTTTTAATTGGTTGATGGAGAACCTTAAATAAACTTGAAGCATTATATTTTGTTAGGGGGAACAAAAAAAATTATCCCTTAATTTAAAATTGGGATAATTTAGAACCCAAAAAATTCACCCATAGATCTGCATCTAGAATGCCTAACCCATGACTCATGGTGGTGGGTTTGGATGGGGTCTACCAACTATCCCAAATTCATTAATTTTCTCTCATATAACTAATAATTTACCCATGCTTCATGACATAAGTATGGTATGTTAATCATGTGTCTATAATTCAACAAAACAAGTATCCCTACTCTCTATTGATTCTTACCCCACATCATGCCTCAATTGGAAGGGAAAAAATAATAGAAAAGAATAATCTAGCCTCAACCATTGATTCATGAACCACTACCCCATAATCTCATCAGGTTCCTCCTCATTAATATAAATTCCACTTATGACCTTATGTGATGACATGTATGTTGTAAACAATGATGTTCATGCAACCCATCATCTACAAAATAGACTATTGAGTGGATCCTTGATCACCTTTATGTTTTAATAATTACAATGAGTATTTTTATTACCTTTCAAAGTATTAATACTTTTAATTGTGTAACTATATCTATTATCTTATTTATTAAATAAGGAATTCATATACTTGACTGGATACTAATATTTATTTTCTTTAAATTTCATTAGATTTCATGTTTTGATTATTGATAACATGTTTTATAAGTTTCATATAGTGTTACCAGGACAAATAAGTCATTTTGGACCTTTAAATAACACGCAAATATATATATATATATATATATATATGTTTTATTTACTATTCCCATGTATCCAAACCATGTAGTCAAATATCCAAAGTAGCCAAATCTCCTAAGTAGTCAAACCATGTAGCTCAATTTTCATATTTGGATAACTTTTATATTTTTGTTATAATATGGATTACATACCTCTATATTGAGTGATTACTATTGAGTGTGAAAGATAAGGTAATTATAAAAATTTCATTCGAAGATATCAATTTTGATTATATATTTATCATCTCTTTAATTAAGCTTTAAATTAGTGGATGTATTTAGTCTGAATACATTAGTTTTTAGGATTTTTTACTAATTTATTTTAATGATAAATTGAGATATAGAGGTATTATTAAAGTTATTCTTGATTATTTGGAAATATGTTGATTTTTAATATAAGTAAACTAGAAAAAACAATGATTCTTTCCTTTAGAAGGTATGTTTTAGGTAAGAAATTCGATAGGTAATGTTCTTTAAAGATTTAATAATTTTGGTTACAAGAATTAATCTATGTGAACAATCCTCTTAGAAGAATTTGGATATGTGAACAATTTTCTTATGTGAGTTTGGATAGACGAACAATTCTTTAATGTGGTAAAATTCACTTATATAGAATTTAACTATGTAGATTCGGTTATGTGAACTAATTTGGATACATACATAAATCTCATACATAAATTTTACAATGTGATACTTTCACATACGTAATATATATTCTTATGTTAATAATGGAAAATATATTTCATATGTCAAATTCACATATCTAGTTATGCGAGTTTCTACATTAAATTCTAAATATAGAGGTATGGTATGTTTTTCATATTATTTCATATTTCTATTTACACTAAGTTTTTTTGAATAATCATAGTGATTCATTTGTTCAAAAAATAATTGATAATTATTTTCAATCCCTGAGAATAGGTTTTAAATTTTTTTATAATGAATTAACTTATATCATGAATTGATTAATCATGTATTGATATTCTCACTGAATTTTTTGGAACTCGTTATATTCAAATTAAAGATAGTGAAAATTTGAAGAGTCAGTCTAGTATATTATCTTGGTTTTTTCAAAATAAATTAATACTAATTTTTACTAATATATTAATTGTTCAAATATATTCCACTTTATAGGTTGTTATTTTATAATATAGAGTATTGATGAGAAACCATGTAAATGTTACCTTTTAATATATTAATGATTTACTGTGGAAAATTATATGAGAAATATCTATATATTACTCTAATGTAGTCTATTTGATTTAAATGAATGAATCGTTCTTTGGGAAGATAAAAGATTCAATAGTTTTTAAATTTTAATGATGTTATGCAAAAAGAAACTCTATATAGATAGTTTGAAGAACTAGTTTAATAAAATCAGTTATTGAGGATACAAGAACTGTTAATCACTGAAACTCCATTTTATCATTGAATATTCAATATCTTTTTTGTACTTCATTGTTCTATATTATTTTATTAGATTGATCTATACTACCTTGACATTCAAAATATTAAACTTGTAAATTGTTTTCTGGGAGATTTGAATATTTATATTCCTTTGTGATAATGTGTGTGTGGGTTATAATACCCATTTAAAAGGTACATGTTTGTGGGTTGTGAATCATCAAAAAATGATAATTTAATTTATGTATGTTAGATAAATGGGTATGAATTTTTAGGTAGTTACTCCATGGGAAAACAAAATACTATTAATTTTGTACCTATATGTAGAAAAGGGAATGTCATTATTTAATTGAATCTTTTAAGGGAAATAATATAGGTAATTTGGTTGAGAATTTAGGAGTTAAAAAATAAGTTCTAGATTCCATAATTAGTGGGTGTCATTTGTATATACAATTTTTTGGGGTAAAGAGTGGATATAGGATTTATTTCATTTGAACTACTATAAAATTATCGCATACCCATTTATTTTATTTTAACTACAATAACATTTTTAACTTTGGTGTAATTTTTAATTGTTTTTTAAAAGGAAAATTCACCCGAAGTGATATTCTATTGTCATCCCTATGGGACCTACAACTGGTATTAGAGGCCGAAACCTAGATTGATATATATTTTATTTATTTTAGCTATCCATTTTTTGACTTAACCATCAAAGGGGAAAATATTATTTAAGATAAAAGATTCATGTTTGAATAATACATAGATATATCAAACAACAACTCATTTTGATGGTACTGACTAAAGACACCTACAATATTAGATGTAAGCTTT
The DNA here is from genome assembly GCA_963277665.1 of Viscum album. NCBI lineage: Eukaryota > Viridiplantae > Streptophyta > Magnoliopsida > Santalales > Viscaceae > Viscum > Viscum album. Next base: position 677,324,021 of record OY728133.1, on the reverse strand, counting down.
TGTAAAATAATATTACTATGGTCAATGGGAAATCATAGAAAAACTATAAAAATTGTTTTAATTTGAACATGAATGATTAGTTAGTAATGATGTGGTAAAGTTTGTTTTGAATTACAAGGTTATTAATATTTTATATTATATAATAAATATATATTTATATAGTGATTTATATTCATGTATAACTACACATGAAATTTGAAAAACCCTAGAAGTTACACATCTTGAATCAGATAAGCTTAGTTGAACTAAGATAGGCATTTAATGAGATGAATAACAAGAATTTAAAATTGGCAAAGTAAAAAATGTTAATCAATTTTTTATTGATTTAATAGTGTTACAAACGGTTTAAATTATTTACTTGAAAATATGAAAACACTTTTATTATTAAAAAAGTTCTTAAAGAACTTTCTATGAAGTGGAATTCCAGAAATGTGGCTATAGATTGTTGTAAAAACTTTAGAAAATATATACTTGATGATATTTTTATATCATCATTAAAATATGAGTTCTAACATAAAAATATTATAGCAGAAGAGAATACAATGAACACGGGAACTTATTTTAAGTCAAATGTTTCTATTACTCTTCTAGTTATATATTATAGAGAAGGTACAAGATTTATACTTTAAATTTCAATAAGTATACATAATAAAGGAAGGATATTCTTGAATACCTCTTAAATACTATCCTAAAGATGGCTTTAAGGGGAAGAATAAATGAATATTAATTTCCAATTATTCTCATGATATAATATTTTTTATGTGTAGAAATAGGTGAAACATAAAGACAGATTGTGTAATATTAATGAAGGACAAAAATAAGAGGAAAAAATACCATAAGGAAAGGGGAAAATGGAATAAAAATAGAGTTTCACTATGTATTGAAGTATAGAAGAATAATTTGGTTCAAAAAAGGATGTGGAAAATTTTTACTTAATGACTTCATGAAATCAATTGAGTGGATCTACTTATTATTATTCCTCTATATCTATAACTGAAAAAATATCTATAAAATAACTACTTAAAGAGTTAAAAAATTTATCATAAAGTTAAAATTATCCTTGATTTTTATAAGAAATTTAATAGTCAACATAATTATTTCCTTAAGGAAAATTAATAAATAAATAAATCTTTCCAAGCATCCTTAAAAACTGCACATGCATATCTGTAAGAAAATCTAAAACATTCTCTTGCTAAAAATAAAAAATTAAAGAGAAAAATTAATTTCATTTCAAAATACCATGAAGCTGATTTAAGTAAATTTGATACCATTCTTAATGAGAATGAATAACTATAAATGAAGTTAAAATTTGAGATTTAAATATATCGACATTTTTTCACGGTAGAGAGAACATTGAGAAAATGATGAGTTTCATTAAAATAAACTAAAATAGACATGGTATTCATTATGTTAATAATATAAAAAATTTATAAAAAAGTTATTTTTTATTAGAACTTGTGGAAGTATATCTATTTCCACTTGTTTTATATTTCTAATTATTGTTCATTATGAAAATTCGTGCTATTTTAGATTTCCACAATCTCTTGGATATATAATGAATTTGATTCCTAAATCTATATCTTAAATGTTAACTATAAATAAGTATTCAAAATTAGTATCGATTCCCATGAATTAATATACTAATCCCATAAAACCCGAATTTTCATAGGTAATAAAACTTTCTCAAATATTTTTTTGTATCAAATGTTTCTTGGAAGCATAAAGACAGTGGATTATAATGACACATTACTAGTTAAATATTAAACTTTCTACCATTTAATTAATGTGATGGATGTATTTTTACTTTTTGTGATAATTGTAATAGAAATGTAAAAGGTTTCATTGAGGATTGTATTTAAAATACTTTTATTATATATAATGTTTTATATATAGAATGTTTAAAAAATATTTTAATAATAATTTATAGACTCTATGATGATGTATTGTTTTAAAATTTTTAAAATGATAAATTAATTGTAATTAAACATAAATATGTTCTTTTTATACAAATTAAAAAGAAACAAATATTTAATTAATTCCTATGAGTTAACTAATAAAAACATCAAATTATATAATTATATAAAACATGCTAACATGTTTTTTAATAATTGGTTGGGACATTTTAATTTTGGGATGATTCACAAGATATCTAAGAACTAAACAGTCATGCATTTACTTGAACTTAATCTGGATAACAACTTTTTTTTGAATATTACTTGAAAGGTAATCAACATACAAGAAATTTATAGCCAATTAAAGACATAAAAATTATAAAGAAACATAATCTTATTCATTTCGATTTATTTAGTCCTATAAAAATTCTTAGTTATCCTAGTAATATATGTTTTTTTATCATTATTATTTATTTTACTAGACACATATTGGTTTATTTTAATAAACTCACATATGAAACTTTATATGTGTTTATTAACTTTTGTAAATTGTTTCAGAATGAGAATGAAAAAAAATCAATATGAAGGGATCATTTTGGTGGATTTGAAAGGTTGGAAATTACGTAGCTATGTAAAGAGAATGGTAATTTTGATAAATTTTCAGCTCCCAAAACACCATAAAATTTTGTGTAGTATAAAATAGAAAATAGTATTCATTAAGAATTATCTAGGACCATAAAAAATGAGTTTAATTTACACAAATAATATTTGAAAGATCTAGTGAATACATATTATTATTTTACAAATAGGATTATCTTAATAATTCTTTTTTGAAAAAACACCCAATGAGATTTTGAAGAGGATAAAACCTAAAATTTGAAATTTTACAGTCTTTGGTCGTAAAATTTTCATTTTCAATAATAAGTATTATTTTGAAAAATTTGATCCAAAATATTATGATGGAATATTAATAGGAAATTTAAACAATATTAATGTATGAATTGTTTATAATAAAAGAACTATAATTTTTAAAGAATCATTTCATGGTATGCTTGATGAAAAAAATTGAATAAAAGGGATAGTTATATTGATCAACTTGAGTTTGAACTTAATGATTTTAATATTTTTATAAGAAGAAAATAAAGATCAATATTAAAATATTTAGGGTATGAGTATTTATTATAAATATAAACCTATTCATGAAAAATATTATAAGACTCATAGTGATTATCCCATTTATAATGTGATTGTAAATATTTATTGAAATGTTGAAATGTGGAAATATGATATGAATATTTGTGCATATAATTATTTCATTTTTGATTTTGTAAAAAAGAATATAGAAAATCCTTAAAATGAAACTAAATGAATCTTTTCTATGAAATATGAGTTAAATATATTTACTAAGGGTAATGTGTGGACTTTAGTTGATCCACCAAATGATTCTCATGTTATTTAAAAATGTATCTTTAGAAAAATACATAGTTAAAATGGAAATGTAGTTAAAAAAAAGTTAGATTAGTTACATAATGATATTATCATGATGAATTTATTTATTTTAAAGTATATTTTTAAAAAAATTCTAGATTAAAATCAATTGAAATATTATTAGGTTATTTAGGTTTTCATGGATTTCAATTATTTCAAAAGGATGTCAAAACCACTTTTATAATTGGTATTATTTTTAAATAAACATATATTAGAAAACCACCTATTTTTTGAATTGAAAATAAAGAATGTTTTATTTTAAATTTATCTAAGGATTTATATGGTTTGAAATATTATCCTCATGAATAGAATTAAAGTTTAAATGTTTTAATTTCAAAAAAAGAAATTCATAAGAGAAAGGTAAATCCAAATTTATTTAATAAGAAAAAATTTAATAAAAATTTAATTGTTAAAATTTATGTTTATAACATTTATTTTGGACCTTATTTGTATTTTTTTTGAATTTAATTCTTAAAATTAATTAATTATGAGTTCTATACGAGTATAATGGTAGAATTGAAATTTTTTCCTTAGATTGCAATGATTTGAAAGAAATAATTGTATTTTTTATTAGTCAATCAAAGTATACTGAAGATCATATAAATAAAAATCCTATAGAATCTTCAAAAATTGAAAATAATAAAATGTATACCACCTGAAAGTTATATTAGAAAAATATAGAAATTCCATTGATTTTAATACATATCGAGGAATGAGTGGGAGTTTTTTATGCATATATTCTTATAGACCTGATTAATTGTTTAGTTTTCATTTGTTCTAGAATTTAAATTTACTATATGGAATGTCACATTAAATATATTAAGTGTATTATAAGATATGTTAAAGGATATTTTAATCTTGAATTATATTACCTTGCTAAAAATATATTTTTTATTTTAAATTATATTGTGATTAATATTTTTGGTGGTTGAAATATAGATTGAAAAATCACTTCATGTATGGTAAATTTAACTAGAAAGCCATTATATTCTTGGGATTAAATGATATAAACTTATATCCATCTATGAAATAAAAAATATAATCCATAGCTGTTTTATATATTTATACTCATCAATAATGTAAGAAGAAAAGATATTTTTATTTTGGATTGGATTTTGATAATATTATTATATTTTGTGATAATAATTTTTATATTTCCATATCCAAAAAATACCATCAACACTTTAGGACTAAAAATATTGATGTTAAATTTAGTATTATTTGGAATCATGTTAAAAAAGGAAACATAAATAAGGAATTTATTTCTAGATGATATATGATTTATGGTATCTTTAATAATACCTAGGAATCTAATAAGTCTGATAAAATCATGTTTGAACTTGGTGTGATGGAAATTTAAATTTATCTGGAATAAATTTAGGGGTGAGTTTTCATATTTTTATATGCACAAATTATTATATTTACAATAAATATATAGTCATATATAATCTACTTTTTAGTGTTTTATGTTTAATTTTTTGTACACATTTCATTATAATATTTTTGTTTTATGTATTCTCATATATACAAGTTGATGTCTACATAATATATACACTTTCATTGTTCATAAAGGATATTTTATGAATGGGTTTTTATTAATTTTCAAAAACATATTTTAAAATCATCTCATTGTATAGAAATCAATACTCTAACAATTAATGGTTTTATATTTGATTCTTGAATCATGTTTTTAAATATGCACTTTTAGGAATTTATTATAATATATATATATATATATATGTATGTATTCGTTTTAAGTAATTTAATATTGAATATTTTTTCTTAAAAAATTCAATTTATTTTTATTTTTCATTTGTAAGAAAATTGGTATTAATATTAGGTAACTATCCTTTTTCTTTTCGTTTAAATGCTAATTGTGGCCTAATGTGTGTACCCAATTTGATCACAGGTTTTTCGAGGGTTTCCAATGATTGTTTAAACCCTAGAAACCAATTTTTTGGGAGAAAAGTACCATCTCATTGTTATTAGAAACCATTTAGCGTATGTCAAAATGTTACTTATAACTGCGTGAGGCTGGATAATGGTGTCCTATAGGACACTCAATTAGACAAACCATGTGATTTGGGGAACAAAATCATGAAAAAACTACAGACATTTTGTAACACCCGAGACTTTTATGATAAATATTTTGTTCTTATGTTATATAAATCATCAAAGTAATCTTTCACTACACACAATACAAGCTTGGCTTTCTTTACACACAATCATGACCTTCCTCGATATCTTGCGTCGTACGCAATACCGAGTTTCACTAAACAACAATATGCTATTAAAATATTATTAAAACTAGCCGTTATGAATAGTAATACCCACTTTTTGAAATTTTGTAAATTTTATTTTTGAAAATGGACTTCATTTTTGGATTTAGAATATCAAAATTAGCCTAGGGTGAAATTTTGGTATTTTTCTGAAAACATTCAATTTTTGATGAATAGTGAAAACACTGGGTAACTATTTAAAAACTGACTTTTTATTTAAATAATTATTTATTTTATTTAAATTTATTTTAGGAAAAAATGTATACATAATACCTATATTTGTTCAATGAAATTCATTGGAGTCATTTTCTAATAATTTTAGTTATATAAAAATTTTATTGAACTTTTCACCGTCTTTTACCCACCTCCAAAGAGAATTTTTAAATTCACATAAAACATAATTTATCTGCTTCTGTGAGTGTAATTTTGAAAATCCGAGAGACACGGTAAATATCAAGGACTAAAATGTCGTTCAATGAGATGAAAATATTTTTTGGTGGATAGTAACTTTTTACTTTTTTTACCAAGGTTAAAAGCAAATACGGTAATTAAGGGTAAAAGTGTTATTATTATTACACTAACAGATGTCCTAATTCTATTGGATACGTGTCATTCGACAAAAAACAACCTTAGGAATAAGATATGACCATTTAGGCCCACTTGAAATAGATTAGGACATTTATTATTAATTTATTTAAAGAAGGGTTAAAATAGTTAAAATCAATGTTTAATAACTAAATAATTTTTAATATAGGGTTATACATAAAATAAATTCTACTATAAATATTAAATAGAAATATAAAATGATTTCATACATAATCGTATTTTATTTTTAAATTTTAGACTTAAAATAATTTAATTTATTTGTGACACAAGGATGATGCAGTAATTGTCTTATTAATGAAATATTGACATAATTTAATTATAAATACCCAAATAAATGTAATTTGATACTTTTTTTGAATTAAAATAATTTTCTATGTTAATATGACATGTTAGTATTGATTTAATTAAATTTTTGCGAACTAAGCATTCAGTTATGAATTTCACCAAAATAAATTACCTAATAGTGTCAAAATTGACCTGAAATACTTTTTAAAACAAATATTATATTATTAATTGTTATTATATTCCTAAAAATATAAGGTTCGTCCAAAATACTTATATAATGATAGGTGTATCATTAATGGACCACTTGGTGGTCTCCTGGTTGTATATGGTAAGTTTATTAACTATATAATATAAAAATACAAAGTGACATGGTAAATGTAAATCTAATTAACAAGGAGTTAAAACTAAAAGATAAGGTTAATATAATGACCTAAACTTGTCTAAATTCTATTGGATGAGAGGATTCTGACCCATCCCCGCCTTACCTTCTAAATAAATAAATTTGGAGCTATTAAAAACTGAATATGAGTTTATAATAAAATAATATTTTTCGTTTTTCCAAAGGTGCCCCTCTCCCCCCTTATAAAAGGGCACCTCCTCCATCTCTTCCTCACACAACGTTAAGCCTTAAAACTCGTCCAAAACCTGACAAATTATCTTCACCACTTCCATAAAATCATCCTAGAGGTCCTGGTATTCTTCAATGACCAATTTTAGTTCCCTAAGAGGAGGTCTCAAAGAGGCACTTCAAAGAAGAGGTAATGTCCATTACCGATTCTTTCAACTTTATTTCTTCTTCCACTTCTTCTTCTTTAGTTGTTTCATTATGAAGTAATAACATTAGTATCAATAATATACTGATATGTTATGATAAGTATTAACCAACCCGATTTCACCATCTATCCATCCTACAGAAAATGAAATCACCTTGCGTGCGTACGTACGAAATACCATCTCCACGCCGTTGTGTAATCTATTTTCCACCACCAAATTACTTGGATGGGTATAATGGTGTAAATAATAACTATATATGATTATTGTAAAGTGATATTGATTCTAAAATATTATACATACACTCCAATACAATTCCACGATCATGGGAACAATATCATCGCTCGTGCGTACGTACGGAATACCGTCTCCACGATGTGATGTGACTCTTTCTACATGATCTTCATTGCATAATGATTATCTAAATGAGTTGAATGAGTGAATATGATATATATTACACTAATACCATTCTGGAAATGAGGTATCTACAACCTAATGAGAATAATAAGAATTTATTCGACAAAACACGCATAAGAACAAAAAGTTATAAACACCCGAATAACAAGTAGAAATGAAATATTACCAATAAGAAGCTAAGAATATGGCCATATATGATATCATACCAATAAGTATGATTCTGGAATAATTAAATGACATTATTTAAATCATTATACAGGAGTTTCAGACACTTACGAAGCAAATCAGACCTAAGGTAAGGGAAAATCTTGCAATTTCATTTTTGTCTGAGATTGTTTATACATCAGAATTTACTGGGGAATATTTACCATCCACATCCTTGTTTCCTCAATATGTAATATTTATATCCTTATACAATACTTTATATCCAATTTTACCCTTCTGTGAGTTTTTAATAAAAGATATTAAAGTAATCTTTTGTCGTTTTTCAAACAAGGTACTTTTTGACTTTTCCAACAAAAGTACGAGAAGAATGATTTTTTTAACATATACGAAATGAATGGATTTTTAGAAAATTATTTCCATGAATCTTCCTTTACAAGTTTTCAAGTTTATTTTTAATCAGCTTCTTTTAGTTCAAAATTGTATGACATGTTAAGAATGGAAAAAAAAATTTAAGTAGAATTGATATTTTCCTAAAGAATGGAATTCAAGTGTTTTATCAAAATTATTTTCCGTATAAGATAATATAGGGTTATATTTCAATCCCTATTATTACATTGATTTGATTTTGTTGTGATGGAATTATTATTATAAATTCTTTTATCTTATATGAATTGTTTTATGATGTCACAATGTTTAAGAATCCCATTTTTATTACATGGGTTATGCAATGATGTATGATTTATGATTTTTGTGGCACACATAAGAATTGTTTCATTATGAGATGGGTGGGACATATATCTACATATAATTCATTGGGTAAAGATTTATATCTCATGAGATAGACATTGCTGGAATGACATGTTAAACTGGTTCAGTGAAACAGGATTGAAACGAGGAGTGAACTTGGTTCAGAAATGAACTTTGTCTGCTAAGATAGTCTTGGCTATGAGTCCTGACTACTAAGAAATGATTCTCTATGATTATGTGTGTATTCCACAAAGTTTCATGTTTTATGTTATGATTATTGGGATTACATTTCACTACTATGATTTATCCCATGTTATGAAATTATGATCTCTTTTTCATGTTAAGATTTCAAAAATGTTATGTCCTTATGAATATGATGTGATTGATATTTCTTTTTTTACCCTTACTGAGAATTTGAGCTCACCCATTTGTATGTTTTCTTTCCCCCAGTCTGGAAGAAGGTTATTAAGTAAGATATGCAAAAAAGGGACTCTAGATATGATGAAATAAATGGGAGACAATGTAGATGCTTTATGAACCAGCTGTTTATGTTTCCCAGTTTCTAAAGACACTATACCTATACGGTCCTTTCATGGTTTTGTTATATGTTGTAATAAGTATGCTTCAATTTTAAAGTATTAACAATGTATGTAAAGTATGGGTCGTTATATTTGGTATCAGAGGAAAGTTATAGTCAACCTTTGGAAACTAGGATGTGAAAGCCTTAGTAAGAACTCTAAGGATAAGTCTAAGCATAGAACATAATCTTAGTGTTTTAGAAATGGCCATGAACAACCTATGATAAGACCTAAAGTGTGAAATTTTATTCATGATTATGTGGTTTTCCTATTTTAATTAGTGTTTCTCACACTATTCTTCTTGGTTTTAGTCAAAGGGAGGAACCCGAAGGAACTGTGTCAATGCGGAATGTGACGGGAAATACGATGATTTTCCCCCTTGAGAAACCAAATGTTATGGGAACTGGAATGAAAAATCTTGTAGCCATGCTCACGCAACTTTCACAAGCTATGAATCATGCTGGACTTCCAAAAGAGAAAAGGAAGGAGCAACATTCTGTTGAATACTTTATGAGGTAGTTCCCACCTTCATTCAGCGAGTCTTCTGATACATTAGTGGCTTTATAATGGATCAGTACCACTGAAAAGATATTTTCAGTTCTTTAATGTTCTGAACATGATAAAGTCATCTTAGCAGTACATCGTTTGGAAGGTGATGCTGATCAATGGTGGAATCTTATTAAGAATACGAGGCAACGGGATGAAATTGAGTCCATGGAATGGGATGAGTTAAAGAACTTATTTTTCAATAAGTACATACCTCGTATTCTCAGAAAAAATATGGAGAATGAGTTTCTTGAACTAAAGCAAAAGGATGATGAATCTGTTGGTACCTATGAAGAAAATTTTACAAGACTTTCATGGTACGCTTCTGGTATTATTATCCAACCTGAGAGTAAGATCGATCGATTCTTTAGTGGCTTAAAACCAAGTCTTCGAAGGGAGTTAGCCATAAGGGACTTCAATAGCTCCGAGGAAATTGTTCGATGTGCTCTCAAGGTTGAGATGGAGATTGGTGTAACCAATCAGTCATATGGGTTTGATAAGAAGAGGAAAATGAAATTCAGAGGAAAATCTAAAGAGCACACTGAAAAGAAGATGAGTTTTCCATTATGCTCAATGTGTGGAAAGAAACATGGGGGAAATTGTCTTAAGGGGACAAGAAAATGTTATAAGTGTAGAAAAGAAGGTCATTAGGCAATTAAATGTCAATATAATGGGAAGAAGATGTCTAATGATGCAAACAAAGGAAGGGATACACAGAATGAACCTACTACACTTCAATGATTCAAGTGCATGGAGATGGAGCATTATACCAATCAATGCCCAAATCCAAGGGTTGATGATTGATGTGAGCGTTTTTTTTGTAAAACCCTCAATCAATATTTTCCCTTTTAATGTAGCACAGTGGTGACCACAGGGTTGTCTCTCGAGGAGGTTGTAGTTCGAGTTGTAAAACAGTCACTTTTTTTGTTTTGTTTGTTTTTAATGAAATGAAAATGGGGGTTTGATTAACAATTTGAATATACAATTTTAATTAAATACTAAACTGAAATAATTTTAAAGGAAAGATAACGTGGGTTTGAAATCAAGAATAAAAATAGCAGTCACAGACAAGCTTCACCCTCTCGGACACTCCCCTCTTCCTTGTATATAAAAAATATCTCTTATTTTAAATTCCTAAATGTACCCCCAAGGACCCCCAGGTTTACACTAAAATTTTAAAAGAAACCATATTTAAGACTTAAAAATGATTGTTTCCCCACCTATATAAGTGATTCAATTACTTAAATACATCCAAGTAATTGAACCTAATTGAATTCGCTATGCTCAATGACAAAACCTCACCACAGAATTTTAAATAGCGAAGTCAATTGTTCTACTTTATAGATGAAACAATAGTCAAAACAAATTTTCTGAAAATATATTTAATAAAGAAAAAAAATAGATTCAATCAAAAATATAGGTTTAAGAGAAATTCAAAAAGAGATTACACATTAAAATCCAAACTCAGAAGAGAGTGTCCGTCGGGTGTCGCCGTCCGCAACCACTTTCCACTTAGCCTTCCATCAATTGAGAAGCCTTCATATTTTCTATTGAATATTCAAAGAATGTAATATTCTTAAAGATCAAAATATCCACCTTCCCCTTCTCTCTATCAAGACAAATCCCTTTTGTGATGGATGGTGTGGTGAAAAACAGAATATGTCTTGAGTGGTAGGAGCTCCCCTCCTTTTATAGGCAGATTTTACCATCACGAAGTTGTCACGTTTGCGACCTATTAAATGGGCGATTCACGCGTGGACCTCTTCTTAAATATTTTTCATCAATGTCTTGTCTGTCTACCCTCAGAATTTCAGATTAATTTTACGCGTATTGTAGGATTTATGGTTTTTTTTATTGAAAATCGATTTCTCTGGATGAAGCTTCCTAGAAGCTTCCTTCAAAACTATATAACTAAACGACCATCATAAAGGATTCCAAACGGCTTGAAATTTATTGAGGAGACTATTCTGGGAGTCCTCTGTCATATCCAGGTCTAATCACATCATTTAGAGTAGTTTAGTCCGAAATTGTCTTCCATTACTATGGTGGAGTCAATGCAGTCCTCCCGGAAAAAATTGTCAACATCATTGATTTTTTTGGGCACCATGAATATCGATTCAGCCCCTGGTACTGAAGCCAAAGTTGAAGGAAATAAAATAAGGGTTCAAACAAAATTCGAATCACAAAATTTGTAAATATATTTTATAATAAATGACCAAAATACCCCTGTGATAAAAATCTGTTAAAAATCCAGAATTATGCAATTTAAATTTGTTATCCCAAAACACACTCTAACTCCAAAATTGTTACAAATAAGATCAAATTGTTAAATTTTTGAGGTTTAAATAATTTAAATAGAAATTAAAAATATTGGAAATATTAGCTCTATCAATGATCATGGTCAACATCAACAAATTCTTAAGGCTAAAGGCAAAGGAAAGTCACATGCAAGTTCTATCAGTGATGTGGAGTACGGTAACGAAGTGGTGAAAGGTATACTTACCATCCACTATAAAGTAGAAAATGTTTTACTTGATTCTGGATCCACCCACTCTTTTATTTGTGAAGAATTTTCTAAGGGTATCACCATATTACCTCAACAATTATATGTTGAGTTAGCTGTGAAAACCCCTAATGGCACAACAATCGCATCAAAAGTTTATAAGTCTTCTTCGATTTAAGTTTGTGGGAAAGTGATTCCGGAAAATCTTGTGATACTTCCTATAGTGGAATTTTATGTGATTCTTGGCATGGATTGGCTTTCTCTATATGGAGATCATATCAATTTCCAAAGAAGGGAATTAACATTTCATATTCTAGATCAATCTATGATCGTCTATCGATGCACAGATGAACATAACCTTGCAGTGGAAATTTCTTCCATCTTATGGGTTTTAATTCCACTAAATTAAGGTTACTTATCTCAAATGGTTGGTGAGAAACTCAAGATTAAGAATATTCCCATTATATGGGAGTTTGATGATGTCTTTCCATAGGAATTGGCGGGTCTTCCACCAAATCGTGAAGTTGCGTTTTCAATATAACTCATACTGGGTGCTTTGCCTATTTCAAAGACACATTATAGAATGGCCCCAATTGAGTTGAAAGAATTGAAGAAGCAAATCCAAGAGAATCATGATAAGGGATTCATACGCCCTAGTGCATCACCTTGGGGAGAACCTATTCTGTTTGTTAAGAAGAAAGATGGACCAATGAGACTCTGCATTGATTATTGAGAACATAACAAGATCACTATCAAGAAAAAATATCCTCTCCCACGCATTGATGACGTATTTGACCAACTACGCAGAGCTCAATACTTTTCCAAGATTGATCTTCATTAAGGGTATCATCAATTAAGGGTCAAAAGGGAGGATATACCAAAGACGGCTTTCCGTACAAGGTATGGACACTATGAATTTATAGGGATGCCATTTGGTCTTACTAATGCCCCTGGTATCTTCATGGATCTAATGAATAGAGTCTTTAGAGACTATCATGATCAGTTTGTGGTAGTCTTTATAGATGATATTCTTGTCTATTAAAAGTGGAAGGAAGAACATGAAGATCATTTGAGAATTATGTTGAAGACCCTGAGAAAGGAGAATCTTTATGCCAAATTTACCAAGTGTAAATTTTGTCTTCAAAAAGTTGCATTTTTGTGTCACATAATCTCAAAAGAGGGGATATCCGGGGATCCATCAAATACAGAGGTTATCGAAAGATGGTCAAGACCAACAACAGTAACCGAGATCCGATGTTTTATTTGCTTGGCTGGTTATTATTGACGTTTTGTGAAAGATTTTTCACGATTATCTAATACACTCATCAGGTTGACTCGAAAAGGAGTTAAGTTCGTGTGGATGGAGGAATGTGAAGAGAATTTCAAGGCGTTGAAATGATGGAAATTCAGTGCACCTGTACTCACACATCGTTGTAGTGTAGAATGGTTTGTGATTTACAGTGATGCATCCAAGAAGGGATTGGGGTGTGTTCTCATGAAAAATGATATGGTGATAGGTTATGCTTCACGACAGTTGAAAATCCATGAGACAAATTACCCAACTCTTGATTTGGAGATAGCTGAGGTAATCATTGCATTAAAGATTTGGAGGCATTATCATTATGGATAAAGGTGTGACATTTATGCTGATCATAAAAGTTTAAAGTATATTTTCACACAAAATGAGCTGAATATGTGCCAAAGAAGATGGTTGGAGCAGATTAAAGATTACGACTGATCAATTCATTACCACCCTAGGAAAGCAAACAAGGTGGAAGATGCATTAATTCGACAAGACCATGCCAGTTTATCTATGATGAGGATCACAAAAGATCCAATATTTATGGATTTACAAAGGATGGATCTTGGAATTATAATGGAAGGGGAAAAAGAATATCTTTATCAAATGAATGTTCAACCAGCTATACATGTTACGATTAAAGAGGAATAGAAAGAATGTGTAGAGTTACAAAAGAAGGTTATAAATGTTCTTGAATTCAACCTTGATTGTGATGGGATAATAATGTTCAGGAACCGGGTTTGTGTTCCTCCCATCCCAGAATTAAAGAAGGAGCTGCTGGATGAGGCTCATTGTTCTTCATTCTCTATTCATCCTGGAATCACGTTGATGTATAGGGACCTAAAAGAGTACTTCTGGTGGGATGGCATGAAAAGAGATGTTGCGGAATATGTCTCTCGATGCTTGGTTTGTCAGTAAGTTAAAGCTGAGAGACAGAAGTATAAGGGGATGTTACAACCATTACCCATAACTGAATGGAAATGGGAAAACATCACTATGGACATTGTCACTGGACTTCCTAAAACATCTAAAGGCAATAATGCTATCCAGGTCATAGTTGATCGTATTACAAAGTCTGCACACTTCATTGCTGTTAGAGAGGATTTCTCTCTGGATCACCTTTCCAGGATATATATGAAGGATGTGGTAAGATTGCATGGATTACAACTTTCCATTATATCTGATCGAGATCTGAGGTTTACCTCAATGTTTTGGCAAAGTCTTCAGCATACTCTGGATACATAGTTGAGCTTCAACACTGCTTATCATCCTCAAATAGATGGTCAGTCTGAGAGGAAAATTCAAACTCTAGAAGATATGTTGAGAGCTTGCTCTATGGATTTCAAAGGTGGTTGGGATAAAAACATACCTTTGGTAGTATTTTCTTATAATAATATCTTTCACTCTATTATTCAGATGGATCCTTATGAAGCTCTCTATGGAAAGAAATGCAGGACTCCAACTTGCTGGGATGAAGTTGGGGAAAGAAAGCTGTTAGGACATGATCTTGTTGATGAGATGGTAGAAAAGGTCAGATCTATTCAACAACACATTAGAGCAGCTCAGAGTCGACTAAAAAGTTATGCCGATAACCGAAGAAAATATCTAGAGTTTAAAGTGGGTGATAAAGTGTTCTTACTAATATCTCCTTGGAAGTGAGTAATGAGATTTGGAAAGAAGGGAAAGGAGAGCCCTAGGTATATCGGTCCTTTCGAAATACTGGATCGTGTTTGGAAGGTTGCTTACCGATTGGCGCTTCCACCAAATCTCTCTCAAGTTCACGATGTGTTCCATGTATCTCTATTGAGAAAGTACATACCTGATCCTTCACATGTACTCATCTCAGAAGTTGTACCGCTGGAGAAAGATCTTTCTTATGAAGAACAGCCGATAGAGATTCTCGATCGTAGTGAAAAAGTCCTATAGAACAAGACCACTCGCTTGGTGAAAGTTTTATGGAGGAACCACCAATTATAATAAGCTACATGGGAGATTGAGGATACGATCAAGGAGAGTTGTCCTCATTTTTTTGTTACAAAGTGACAAATTTCGAGAGCGAAATTCATTTTAAGGAGGGTAGAATGTTACACCCGAGACTTTTATGAGAAATATTTTGTTTTTATGTTATATAAATTATCATAGGAATCTTTCACTACAAACAACACTAGCTTGTCTTGCTTTACATGCAATCACGACCTTCATCGATAGTTTGCGTCGTACGCAATACCGAGTTTCACTAAACAACGATATGCTATTAAAATATTATTAAAACTCGCCGTTATGAATAGTAATTCCCAATTTTTGAAATTCGGTAAATTTTATTTTTCAAAATGGACTTCATTTTTGGATTCGGAATATCAAAATTATCCTAGGGTGAAATTTTGGTATTTTTCTGAAAACATTCAATTTTTGATGAATAGTGAAAACACTGGGTTACTATTTAAAAACCGACTTTTTATTTAAATAATTATTTATTTTATTTAAATGTATTTTAGGGAAAAATTGATACATAATACCTAAATAAGTTCAATGCAATTCCTTGGAGTCATTTTATATTAATTTTAGATATATTAAAATTTTGTTGAACTTTTCACCGACTTTTACCCATCTCCTAGGAGAATTTTGAAACTCACATAAAACATAATTTTACCGCTTCTGTGAGTGGAATTTCAAAAATCCAAGAGACACGGTTAATGTCAAGGACTAAAATGTGGTTCAATGAGATGAAAATATTTTTTGGTGAATAGTATCTTTTTACTTTTTTTTAACGGTTAAAAGTAAATAGGGTAATTATGGGTAAAAGTGTTATTATTATTACATTAAAAATGTCGTAATTATATTGGAGAAGTGTAATTCGACCAAAAACAACCTTAGGAATAAAATATGACCATTTGGGCCCAATTGTATTAGATTATAACATTTATTATTATTTTATTTAAAGAAGGGTTAAAATAGTTAAAATCAAAGTTTAATAACTAAATCATTTTTAATATAGGGTTATACATATTATAAATTAGACTATTAATATTCATTAGAAAGATAAAACGATTTCCTACATAATGGTATTTTACTTGTAATTTTTAGACTTAATATAATTTAATTTATTTATGACACAATGATAATGTAGTAAATATATTATTAATGAAATATTGACATAATTGATTTATAAATACCCAAATTAATCTAAATTGAGACTTTTAATGAATTAAAATTATTTTATATGGTAATATAACATTTTAGTATTGATTTAATCAAGTTTTTTCGAACTAATAATTCTGTTAGGATTTTCACAAAAATCACTTACCAAATATTGTCAAAATTGACATAAAATAGTTTTTAAAACAAATATTATATTATTAATTGTTATTATATTCCTAAAAATATAAGGTTAGGCCAAGATACTTATATCATTATAGGTTTATCATTCATTGACTACTTGGGGGTCTCTTTGATGTATATTGTATGTTTATTTACTATATAATATAAAAATACAAACTGACATGGTAAATGTCAATCTAATTAACTAAGAGTTAAAACTAAAAGATAAGGTTAATATAATGACCTAAACATGTCTAAATTCTATTGTATGAAAGGATTCCGACCCATACCCACCTTAGCTTCAAAATAAATCAATTTGGATCTATTAAAAACTGAATATGAGTTTCTAATAAAATAATTTGTTTAGTTTATCCAAAGGTGTCCCTCTCCTCCCTTACAATAGGGAACCTCCTCACTCTCTTCCCCACACCACTTTGAGCTTTCATGCTCGGCTAACCCCTGCAAAATTATCTTCTCCACTTCCCTAGAAACATCCTAGTGGTCCTGGTATTCTTCAAAGAATAATTTTTGTGCCCTAAGAGGAGGTCTCAAAGGGGCCTTTCAAAGAAGAGGTAATGTCCGTTACCGATTCATTCAACTTAATTCTTCTTCCACTTCTTCTTATTTAGTTGTTTCATTATGAAGTAATAACATAAGTATCACTCATATACTAATATGTTATTATAAGTATGAAACATCCCTATTTCACCATCTATCCATCCTATGGAAAACGAAATCACCGTGCATGCGTACGTACGGAATATCGTCTCCACGCCGTGGTGTAATCTATTTTCCACCACCACCTTACATGGATGGGTATAATGGTGTAAATAATAACTATATATGATTATTGTAAAGTGATATTGATTCTGAAATATTATACATACACTCCAATACAATTCCACGATCATGGGAATGATATTATCGCTCGTGCGTACGTACAGAATACCGTCTCCACGATGTGAGGCGACTCATTCTACATGATCTTAATTACATATTGATTATATAAATGAATTTAATGAATTAATATGATATATACTACACTAATAACATTCTGTAAATTAGGTATCTATAACCTAAAGGTATGAATAAGAATTTATTCATCAAAACATGCATAAGAATAAAAAGTAATAAACACCTGAATAACAAGTAGCAATGAAATATTACTAATAGAAAGCTATGAATATGGCCATAAATTATATCATAACAATGAGTATGATTCAGGAATAATTCATTGACATTATTTATATTATTATGCAGGAGGTTCGGACACTTACGAAGCAAATCGGACCTAAGGTAAGGGAAAATCTCGCAATCTCATTTTTATCCGAGATTGTTTATACTTCAGAATTTACTGGGGAATATTTATCATCCACCTACATGTTTCCTCAATATGTAATATTTATATCCTTATACAATAATTTATATCCAACTTTACCTTTCTTTGAGTTTTTAGTAAATGATATGAAAGGAATCTTTTGTCATTTTTCGTACGAGGTACTTTTTGACTTTTCTGACAAAAGTACGAGAATAATGTTTTTTTAACTTATACGGAATGAATGGATTTTTAGAACATTATTTCCATAAATATTACTTTAAAATTTTTCAAGTTTATTTTTAATCAACTTCTTTTAGTTCAAAATTATATGACATGTTAAGAAAGTAAAATTTTTTTGATGTAGAAAGGATATTTTCCTCAAGAATGGAATTCATGTGTTTTATCAAAATTATTTTCCATCAAAGATAATATAGGGTTCTATTTCTATCCCTATTATTACATTGATTTGATTATGTTGTGATGGAATTATTTTTATGAATTCCTTTATCTTATATGAATTTTTTTATGATGTCACGATGTTTAATAATCCCATTTTTATTACATGGGTTACACAATTATATATGATTTATGATTTTTGTGGCACACATAAGAATGATTTAATTATGAGTTGGGTGGGACCTATATCTCCCTCCAATGCATTGGGTAAAGATTTATATCTCATGAGATAGACATGGATGGAACGGCAGGTTAAACCGGTTCAGTTAAACAGGACGGAAACGAGGAGTGAACTCAGTTCAAAAATGGACATTGTCCGCTAAGATAGTCTTGGCTATGAGTCTTGACTACTAAGAAATGATTCTATATGATTATGTGTGTATTCCACAAAGTTTCATGTTTTAAGTTATTATTATTGGGATTACATTTCACTACTATGATTTATCCCATGTTATGAAATTATGATCTCTTTTGCATGTTAAGATTTCCAAAATGTTATGTCCATATGAATATGATGTGATTGATATTTCTTTTGTTTACCCTTACTAAGAATTTGAGCTCACCCTTTTGTATGTTTTCTTTCCCCAGGTCAGGAATAAAGTTATTAAGTAAGATATGCCAAAATGGACTCTAGATATGGTGAAGTAAATGGGAGACAATGTAGATTCTTTATGAACTAGTTGTTTATGTTTCCCAGTTTCTAAAGACACTATACCTCTACGGTCCTTTAATGGTTTTGTTTTATGTTGTAATAAAAATGCTTCAATTATGAAGTATTAACAATGTATGTAAAGTATGGGTGGTTATACATTTCATAGATGAGTTTCACATAGTTTTTTTATGCAAATTAAATATGTTTATAATAACAGTGCAGGTTTCCCCTTTCCAAAAAAAAGACAAAACAGTTGGTGCACAGTTTGGCCAACCGTGTAGCCAAACCGTGCGACCCAATAATTTGGGTAAAATCACCAAATTTCCCCTAAAATAATTATAAACATAAACCTAATTCCTATTATCCTCCTTAATTAGACAAAAAAAAAACTTTTCATCTCCAACATTATTCCTAAACATTCATTTGATCCCACTCATCTGTATAATATCATAATCATGGGTGATTGGTCTCATTGGATTTGAATTAGTGAGTACTTAATTTATTTTGTGTTGTTTCTGATTCTTGTTAGTATCAGGTATGCTATTTTGGTGCACAGTAATATTATATAATTTCATGTTCTTTATCCATTATTTATTTTTATTCTAACCTGAGTCAAATCATAAGTTAATACTTGATGAGAACTCTTATACCAACCTATGACATGTGGTCTATACTTTTACCATTTTGTTTTGTTGTTTATTAAGCTAGTTACCATTTTGTCGCCCACTGGACATTCTGGCGTGGCCCCAAAAAATAATTTATGAATTGAATTAGATGAAATGGGACTGATTATGCATTCCCTTAGTTCCTATGGGATAATTTGGTGTGTTTTTCCCGACCAAGTCTACCCATGGGGTGTGCCATGTAATTTTCCTTTGGCGTGATTATTATCGAACCACCCATGGGGTTTGTTTTTGATCATTCCTAGTTAGAGGTATCCCTTAATTAAATGAATTGAATTAAATTATATTAAAGGAGATTATTTAACTCCTGTGACTTGTATTAATTTATTTTGACTCATTTAATTGATCAAATTGTTTATATAGTTATTTTAAATTAATGTGTATGCTCATTTTTTTACTTTCAATGTATTTCTTTAATTGTTTGGGTATACTAATTGGTTATGTTTATATGTGAATTGTTTTATGTGTGGGTAAACTCATGTTATGAAATAATAAATGAATTAAATATTGAATGATTCCATTATATGTCTAGGATGTTATTCTTTGGGTCTTGATCGCAGAAGTAGACACCTTGGATAGAGATTTATCCTTGGGTCTTTATTCTGTGGGATTCATTGGGCCTTGCTACCCCTTGGATTCAATTTTTATTGGGATCTTGAAGTAAATGATCGGTAGACATGATACTTAGACCCCAACTCATGACTAATAATGTTTATGTTGAGATACTCATGGGAATCTATGCAGATGCCTTGATTTTTTACAAATTGGATCTGACCCTTCATGGTCTGACACTTCTAGTTATACAACATAGTAATGGTGATTGTGACATTAATGATTATATGGATCGACCATGGTATATTTGACACTTCTGGTTATACGGTAAGGCCATGGTGGTCATGACATGTATGGATGTTTGGTGAGTCTATATTCGTTATTTAATTATTTATTTATAGATAGATAGATATAGAATCTTGACCATGATTTGTAGAGAACCTCTTGAGGAAATACAATTTCACTTTCTTTGTTATGTTAATTCCATGGGAACATCATTTTCATACATACCTATTTTACCTTGCACTCAGATTTAGCTTGTTATATTTCACATCTTGGATCTATCATAGACCTATGTATGGTTAACTATTTGGTTTGTATCTTACACCCTCTTTGGGCCACCGTTGGGTACCCGAAAGAACTATTTTGATGCAGGTAGGGTTGTGGTAAGTTCCCATAGTTTGATGGTTGATTTTGTGCCAATATTAGGAGTAGGGGAGGTGGGGACTGAGTTGTGGATCTTGATGCTATCAACATTTTTTTATCATTTTAGTATTTTGATACATGTATTGTATTGTAATGTTGTGAACCTTTTTGGATTCTTTGTAGATACATGTATCAGCATCTTCATTTATATGATATGCATTTTGGAATTTTTTTATTTTCCTACTATTTATCTATTATATAACTTTTATGATTGTTCCTATATTCATTTTTATTGTTATTACACAATGTTACACTCTGGTAATGAGCTAATAATCTCCCCATATAAACTCCCTAGGACCACACTACTAGTTAGCAACCTACGATATTTGGGGAGATGCACTTGAGGAAATGTAGTACCCCAAGCTCAGGGCATTGTCAAGTGGATTCCAGGTCTGGGAAGTTACGCCCATTTTGCACAAAATTAAGGGAAGTTATTTTTTTATAACAAACATATATAAATGTATAAATGTGTTAAAAATTTATATAAACACTATCATTTTAAAGGGGGAATTTTTCTTTTGGAACATTACCTTTTTGGTAATTTTAAAAAGGGAATTAATTTTTGAAATTATAATTTTTTTATTATCAAGAAGGGGGAGAATGTACGGTGTCTCCATGAACAACTGTATGTATTGGTAATTAAACAGATTTATTTTCTATATTTCATTTAAAACAATTTGAAATTTTAATTATGTAACTATAATTATTATCATGTGAATTGATTAAATAATTATATTTATTACCTATTTTATAATATTTTAATGCTAAAAACATCAATTTATTTCGGGTTTTAATTGTTCATAACATGTTATACTAGTTTTATGAAGTTTTAGTAGGATAAATAACTCGTTTAAGACCTTTAAATATCATTTAAACATGATTTTTTACTGTTCCCATATAGAAAAATAACATATCCAAATCCCACACATATCCAATCCACATATCCAAATCTCCCACATAGAAAAACCATATAGCTGAATTTATATATTTGGATAACTTCTGTGTTTCAGTGATAACATAGGCTTTGTAACTCCAAATTGAGTTATTAATATTACAATATACTGAGATACAATCATCTATATTTCAATATAAGGCCTAAAATTGTGAATCTATTTCCATCATGTCCGATATTAGGATAGAAGACACTTCATTTTTTAGTTTGGATTTCATAGTTTTTCATTAGTATTTTAAAAATATATTTTAATAATTAATTGATTAATATAGGTCTTATTAATGAAATTATTTATTATTTGTAAATCTAATGAAATTATATTATTATAATTCACCTAGACCCAAATATGATTCTACTATTTAGAAGGCATGATTTTGGAATAAAATTTTATAAGTGGAGTAGTTAACAGATTTCATAATTTTGGTTACATGAATTAAAATACATGAAACATTTAGTGACATGAAGTGGGATATTTGAAAAATTAACTTACATGAATTTGGATTTATGAAATATTAGGTTACTTAAATTATTATACATGAAATATTCACTTATATGGTGGAATACACCTATGCAGAATTCATTCATATAGATTTAGTTATATGAACATATTCAAATACATACAAAAATATCATAAATAAATTTTCTTATGTGATAATTTCATATATGTGATACATTTACTTATAAGAGGATCGAAAATTAAACAATATAGAAAAATTAAACATCATGGTTATGAGAGTTTCTATAGGCTATTATAAATATAGAATTATGTTATGGTTTTCAAATTATTTCATATTTCTATTTGAGTCATGTTTGTTATGAATAATAAATATGTTTTATTTTTTATAAAATTACTCATTAATTAACTATAATCATAGTGACATTTTTTAAAACTGTTTTATAATTAATTAAATTTTATCAAGATGGGATTAACCATGTGTGGATATTCATCCTAATTTTTTTTTGGAACATGCGATATTCAAATTCAAGATAGTTTAAATACAAAGAGTCAATATTATATTTTATTAAGGTGCTTTCAAAGTATATAAATACATATTTTTTGTTGATATGTTAATTTTTTAAATATATTATGCATTAAATTATTTTATTTTATTTAGAGTATTGAGTAAAACACATGTGAATATTAATTTTTATTTATGAAACATTTACTTGGTGACCGCCTTTTGACAAATAAGAATGGAACACTATAAAGTGGTTTATTGGTTTTAAATTCAAAATTCTCATTTCAAAATATTTAAAAATGAAATCTTCTTAATATTTATAAAATTCTATGTATAATGTAACTTTATATATAGAGTTCACAAAACTATTGCAAGAAAACTAATTATCTAAGATACAAGAAATATGAAGCACTGAAACTATATGTGATCATTATTGATCCGACCACTTTGTTGGTATTAATCATTAAAATTAATTTTACTAGAGTGATCCATATTTTCTCGAAATTAATAATCATAATTCCTTGAACTATTTTTGTCGGGATTGTTTTATTCGTATGTGCTAAAGGGTGAGTTGGTTATGCTTCCCCTTTTAAAGGTATGTATGTATGTGTTGTGAATCCCAAAACATGATGTTTGGGTTGTGCCTCTAGAAGAAAAATGAAGGATTTCATGGGATATGTCTCTAGGGAAAAAATGCAGGACCATTCATGTTGTGTCTCTAAGTGGAAAAGGAAGGATAGTCTTGGGATTAAACCTCTAGGTGAAAAGGCATTGTAATTGGTTGTGACTCAAGATTTGAAGAAGTGTGTAAGATTATATAGTATGTGGCTCCATATCTCTTTGTGTTTCAGATGGGACAAGAGTATACATATAATCAACTTTAGAAAAACTACCATAAAAATCATTTATAATTATTTATTTAATTTCTTCTACATTAACATTAAAAAAATTCAATATTTTTTAAATTTATTTCAAGATGTTAATTCACCCCCTAGGGATATTCTATTTCCTTCCTTGTGAAACAAACAAAAACCACTACTATGCATCATTGATGGATCCACTAAAGATAAGAACATCAATATTCAGGATATTGTTTTGTATTTCTTGCCATGATATTGGATTTAGTCTAGAATGTGTCTCAGGTTCTTAGATACCAGAGGAAAATGGGTTTAACGAAAAAGATAAGGAGAACCAATCGAAAAAGTGAATGTCAAGACACCTTTTAAAGGTACTTCGATTAAGGCCCCTGGGGGAACTAGTACAAGAATAATAGAATCTTGGAATGATTATAATTGACACTATAGAGTATAGAAATTGATCTTTAAATGTAACTAAAATTAATCTAAAATAATGAAACCAACACCTCGAACCCCTAAAAAGATTAACACCATGAAGCCTAGCCAAATCATGATTCAATAAATGAATGGTCCACTATTAATGGAGATAAAATGGTAGATAATGATGGGTAAAGATGGAAATCGAGATACTAAAAAAATATACACATCGAGTATTGCAACATTGAGGCATAACTGTAGATCACCGACTTTGTCTCCCCATTTCTCCTTGGGAATAAGAGAACCCCTATGATCAGTTTTAGGGAAAAATTTACATAGTTATCTGATCTTATGGTATTCCCATATGTATCCCAAACTATGTATGAGTTATGGATGTAGATATTGTGATATTGTTTTTTTGTGGGTTGAGAAGCTAGTGACAAGAGTCAGTGGTGGTCATTCAAGAGTAGAGTCTAAAACTGAATGAAATTGATCACTAGCATCAGGGTCATGACACTAGAGGCTTAGGCATGCATGGTACCAATCTTAAGGATTTAAAAAAAGGAGTCACATTATGAATCCAACCATCTTGGGTGTATTATTTTTTAGGTCTATATAGGTTGGGGTCTTATGTCTCATGAAATCCAAATCAGATATACCATAGAGGAAAGTCATGTGGTAGTTGGTCCTCCACATCATAGGCATCAACGTGATCAAGGACCTCCCCACGGTGGAAAGGATGATCCTTAGTTAGGTGGATATAATAGAGTATATAGTGATTCTCTTAGAGTTGAATCTTGAGGTAGATGCTTCTAGGAACCAATTAAACCACCACTACACCATGGTAGTCCACACCTTGTTTATAGAGATAGTGTCTAGGGATTAAATCATATGATGTTGATGGAGTGTTACAACCTGGATATATCTTACATGGTTTGAGGAATGTGTAGTGTATTCTCTAGTCTATATCTCATACTCATAGATAATTTCATGAGATATTGTTTTTTTCACACCTCTTTTTCAAAAGAAAGATATCCTAGTAGAGACCCTATCCAGACCTATGAAGCTAGATAATCATACCAAAAATGATCACATATTCAAATGGATCTATTGAAAATGAGACATTCTGCTTAATAGAGATATTCTTTCAGGAGAACTCATAGTTTATTAAATGAATCCCTATTATTTGATCCATGATAAATAAATTGTACCCTTAGTCTACATCTATATAGAATTATATTATCAACGTTTTATGTGATATAAAGTAGATGGATCGAGTATTTCCTTAATGGTAATGTTATACCTTTAGTCAATATGATCAGGGTTAGTGTAAAACAAGTTACAGTTGATCAATAATTAGTGGTCAACTTGAGATCTTTTTGTGATAGGTGCTTCGGATTATATAGTTTCCAATGTTCTAGATGATTTTACATATTCCTTTCCCATGTATGTACTTATATTTTCTGTTCATTGGGATATTAAATTTGATATTTATCTACACCCTAAGACCACCCTAAAATAATATACATCAAATCAGATGTATCTAACTAATCTCATTAGATGAATCCAAATTTATAGGAAATTATATATAAATTCTTCATTAAACAATGTTTACTCCCTAGGTAGTTCTGGTGTAGTTTTAAAAGTATTAAAATGAGATATTGATGCTTTTTATTAACTATCATCACCACAATCAAGGGACAGTCTAGAGTATGTACAATATTCTAAGGATTTAAAAACTCTTCAACCATCTACAAAGAGTACAATAGTTCACATAATTCAATTTTAGGTCCAACTATTAATAGTTTTGAGTAAGTGATGGGGATATATTCAGTATATAATTCATACTTCTCTATAAAAATTATGAGTTTTTGATGATTCCCTTCAACATGATAATTCCTCATATTTAATTATGGGTACCTGAATTAAATCTTTTAACCTTTCATAGACAATTTTTTGGGTTTCTTCATTGATGATATCATTATATATTTCAAGTTAATGGATGATAATGCATATAGTATAATGATTTTCTTAAACTCACATCAATGGAAACATATATAATGTAAGTTATTGGAGAGGTGGTTCTGGATTCAAGTGGTATACTTCTGGGAGAATGTAATATCATATGAAAAAGTATCCTTTGTTTGACCAATGATAAAGAATTGATTTATTTAGATCCAACCCTGAGAATGATTTTGGTGTTGATATTCCTTAGGTTAGAGAGATAATACCATATATTTGTGAACAATTTATCTTGGTTTTCTATTCCCATGACTACCATAACCTAAATAGGGAAACCAGTTGTTTGGTTTTACAAATATGAAGTGATTTTAAGAGGCTGAAATGGACATCGATGTTTTTTTATGTTTTTAGGAAACTAGTTGAATGAATCATGTACATTGTTTTAATTATTCCTTTAGAGTTATTTATTTATGTTCTAATGTAATGGTTGGAAGTGATTAATAATGGTTCATGATATCTAGTTCCACATGATTAGAAATAATCGACCAATTATTTGAAGTTGGAAGTGGTATTGTCCATCTTGAATACCAAGAGGCATTACCTTATCAATGAATAGTTCATAGTCTATAATAACCAAAAGAGTTGTAGATACCTATTCACCATGAGGGACCTTAACATGAGGTAGTAATGATGTTTATATTTCTTTTAGGATCATTATTTGATATTGTTTTTAGTTTGGGAAATGAGAAATGGTGTATTATTCCCTTTGTAGATAGTGCCATGATTAGTTCATAGAGGCGACATTTAAGCAGTTGGTAGTGATACAATTTTCCTTGGTGGATAATGGAGAAGTGTCCTATATTAAATAGATGGGAATGTACCCTATGATTCATTAAAGTAAGAGGTAGGAACAATTGGGATATATGAATTTTTAGGCATTGTATAACCTTATATCCATAAGTGATGCACTAGATAGATTTTCTCATAGGTTGGGAGAACATAATCTCATTCCATGGGTAGAAGTGTGTCCTAGTCATGTTGTTGTTAGTCTTGAGAAGGTGATTACAAAATAGAATAGTGTGTGTTTGTGTGTGTGTGTGGGGGGGGGTGAGTTCATAATATCATATAAAAAATTAAGATAATTTTTTCTGTAGAATATGGAAAATTAGAAGATTTAATAATTAAAAATAATAATAAATCCAAGGATTCGGTAGAGAATAGGAAGCAAATACAATGAATAAGTTATCACAAGGATTTTCAAATTACTTTGGATAAATATATTCCCAAATCCTATATTAACACTCTCATAATGAGAGTATTATAATCACTATAATTTATATCAATTTTAAAGGATAATGATAACTCTTATAAACTTTTTTTTCCTGGAGGCTCAAACCAAA
The DNA here is from genome assembly GCA_963277665.1 of Viscum album. NCBI lineage: Eukaryota > Viridiplantae > Streptophyta > Magnoliopsida > Santalales > Viscaceae > Viscum > Viscum album. The sequence goes on along the minus strand of OY728133.1, from coordinate 677,296,213 downwards.
ATCCCTTTTCATTTATGTGTTTATAAAATAAACCATCCTTTTACATGTAAAAACTAAACCTTTAATTTCATGGTGAAGTGGAAAAAAGAAAAATAGAACCCAATATATATTTTAGAATAGGTTTATAGTGTTAGTAATAAGAAATTATTGAGTCATTCCTCAAATAGATGATAAATCATAGGCAAACTAGTGAAGGTAGTGTAAAAAATTATGTTCACAACTTGAATCAATTAAGAATATGAAATAATTAATCTCCTTGTGAAACCTCTCCCTAGGATTGGGACTCCTTAATGAAAATAAATAGCAATGAATAAGTTTATTTAGTGGGAGTTCAACTATCCTCATCATAAATGATTAAAAAAATCTTCACAAGAAGTTAAAAAAATATAGAAACATAAAAAACATAAAAAACTATACAACGAAAATTATTATAAAAAGAAATGAGTAAATAATTAATGGAATAATAAGTGGTTCACTAAAAATATGATTATTAATCAACATAAATATACCTTTAATCCTTTGTATAGTTCCAATATAAACAATACTAAGAGTATAAACAAACTAACTAGAAAGTTAGTCATGGGCTAACCTCCTACCATTTATTAAAAGAAAAGAAAAATTCAGAAAAAAGTACACAAGACCAAAAACATCAACTAGTAACCATCAGAACCACACCCATCACCACACCAATGTTAGAAAGCTTTCTCTGCAGTGACCGATTCCCATTCCAGGCATTCATAATGCTTAAGGACTTTGGCATACTTCGTCCTAAGATTCAACCACTCAAAATAAATAAATCCATTAAGAGATTACATACCCTTATTTAGTCCTGCCCCGCCTCCCTTTCTTATAGATGACCTAGTGGACATCGAATTTAGAAAAATGGAGTAATATTTCCTCAGCCGCCTACATAGTGATGCAATCATCACCTCCTGGTTCTCAAACACCTTCACCTTCCCCCGTGGACAACGTTTCTATATGAGCATACACAAACTACCCCGAATAGAATTATAACATATAATCAAAGAGAAAAATATATTAAAAAATATATAAGGTAATTAAACTTCATAGTCAAATACAAATATTAAATAATTTAAAATTAAAAACAAAAGAAAATAAATAAATTTATGGATCAAAACATAAAAATAAAAAACTATTAATTATATATATAAAAACATAATCAATGTAGATGGGAAAAAATAAAAAATATTACCCATTTTTGTAATTAAAAAATGGATAATAATTAAAAAATAATTCACTATTATTTAATTGACAAAAATATTAGTTTTTAAGTAACACATCGTCCTGATTTTAAAATATAATGAAAACATGGATAATTATCCCAATTTTTAAAAGAATATAAAAAGTTAGACCATCAACGTATTTAATAATTTATGAAATCTCCCCAAATGTTGGATTTTACTCATGAAACAAAATTTCACAAAATATTTTAACATAATAACTCCCATAATAATTATTAATAAAAATTTCCAAAAGTTTTCTACCGGATTCCAACATTTCATACCACTATAAAAATTCTTTCTAAAAATAGATATTCATTTTAAAGATCAAATGTTTCTCCAAACTTTAATGTAATCATAGTATGATAAAAATTTAAAAAATTTTAAATGATAAAGATCTTGAAGGTTTCAATTAGATTCACGAATCATAGATTTAAAATAAATTCTCATGTTTTATTAAATATTTTAGTTTATCATATTTTATAAAATAGATATATGTTTTCATAAAATATATATCCCTCTATTAAAGTAAGTAATAAATTCTTGGTAAATTATAACCATTTTATTTTAAAATTTAGTGCAATGAGTGTATAAAATTTTCAATGCAACTCTCGAGGGAAATGAATAATAACCATATTCTTGAAATGATCCATAAAAACATTAAATAATAGTAGTAAAATAGATTAACCATAATTGATCATTAAAGATATCAATCAATTATAATAATTAAGAGGGACATAATTATTTTAAATAAAATAGAAAACCACCCCCAAAATATAATCTTATAAAACATATTTAACAAAAATAAATTAAAAATTCTAGAATATATGAACTATAATAAATATAACTATAAAATAGATATTATAAAAATAATAATAAAATATAAAACCTTTCAAGTATAGACATAATATTTTATTAATGTTTTTTTAAAAATCTAAGAAAAACATACATGATAGAAAAAATAAAAAATAAAAAATTGGAATTTCGGTATATTTAACTATTAAAAAACATTTAAATATATAAAATCTGAACATACAAAATTTTTCAAAATAGAATTTCAATGTTAAAAAATAAAATTTACATGTGGTTAAAATATTAAAATATTTTTTTGAAAATAAAAAATTAAAACATTTACCTTTTAAATTAGATTTGGAAAACTGCACATGATTAACTATAAGAAAAGATTTTAAAAATTGACAGCTAAATGTTTGAATAGATTAGTTAAGATTTAAAAAAGGTAAAAAAATTTAAAACCATTGTTGATACAAAAATGTATTAGGTTAAAATACAGACATAAAATATCATTATACACAATAAAATAATATAAAAAGTTATTAAAATTAATTTGAAATAATTAATTTTATTTCTTTATTGAAAATTTCAGTATTAAAATAATGTAAGATCCCAATAAATTTATTTGTTAAAAATAATTATCAATTGAAAATATATGATGAAATATTAAATTGAAAATATTAAAGCTCCTATAATTAGATAAGAAATTTATCATTTAATTTATCATATTTTATTTGAGTAAATAAACCATTTAATAAATATTTTGAATTTCATCATCTGTAATGAATTGGAATATCCTTCTAAATACAAAATTTTAAATCATAAGGAGCCAAAAAACATGTTATATGATATTCAAGGAATTTATAAATGATTTTTAGTAATTAAAATATATAAATATGTTTCAAACATTCCAATAAACTTGTAATTAAAACAGATAGTTCTTATTTAGTGGAAAATAAAAATAAATAGTTTTAACCACAATATATCATAACATATAATAGAATATTAAGACATGCATGTTGTACATGAAATGAAAATTAACTTAGAATTTTTTTCATCAAAACATACCAAATAATAAGACTAAAATCTATGTATATTTGATATATTTTTAAAAAATACATTACTTTTTCATCTAGTCCAATTTTGGTCCAATTAGATTTTTATACATTCCATGAGGAACCCATGCTGCAGAAGGATTTCAAAATTTATCATATAATGTAGATTTAGTTAAAAAACATTATTATGACATAGAATTTGAACAAACTATAAAAAATAAATATATGTATATGGACAAAAAGCACCACATTTTAGATAATTATCTAATGAAATTCATTTCTTCTTAAACATCGTAATTTTTTCTTGTACATATGATGAACCAGTCCATTACAAAAAAAGTCAATTATCATTTTATTTTAGGATATCATCTTAGCATAAATTTTTCTTCCTAGAAAAAAATGTATATAGATTTTATTTTAGACTTTCAACTGAATCATTTATCTTTCGATTTAATTTTTGAACAACCAATAAGTCATAAAATAATTTTATTTTTTAACTAGGCATATGATTTATTAAATTTCAATTTTTTTCTTTCAATTTATTACTTTATTCACTATGTTTCAACATTTCCGAATTTATTTTTCAATCTATATAGACATATCTCTTTTCTCTTTTTTGAATTTCTTTTATATTTTTGAGGGACACATATACTAAAATCCTCTATTATATTTTATCTTCATATGATTATCTCATATTGTTCAACTCTTTAATACAAGGTTTATTATATTCATATTTTTTATGTGAATCCAAATTAGAACTTCAATTTTGGTCAATGATACACAATAAATATATATCTCTTTTTTCCAGTAAGGCTCACCCAAGTCCCTCGAAACATAAGAGTGGGAAGTAGAATAAGTTAACATAGAATCTTTCTATAAAATGATGTTTACCAGAATCATTTTCTCTTTCTATTTTATCACTTGAATATGATTATTATGACCTTCTCCAAGTTGAAAAATCCTTATTTTCTTCCTTTTTAAACTTCATAATTTTACTCTAATTTTTGATCCTATGAAAATTAGGTTGGGTGTTTTCGTTATTTCTATACATAGTACATATATTATTTGAATGTATCAAATTTATATCTAAATTACCTTCAAGGTACGAAATTGTATTTAGATTAATGTTGTGTTCATTACTATTATTTTCAATAATTAAATTTTATATTTCCAAAATATCTACGACTATATTATACAATATTAGATGATTATTATGATTTTCCTTCATCATATATTTTTTTCACTAGGTTTTTTCAAATCCTATGATCTATTTATTATTATTATATATCATTAAAAACATTTCTAGAAAATGATAAGTTGAAAATATTCGTTGCAATAAAATTAATATTATATTAAACAATATCTAAACCATTCAAATTAATTAGATAACATTTCATAAAATGATATAAATATATTAAAATATCTATGTATTAATGATTAATAATTTTGATATAATCTTTCATTTTGACATTAAATTTATGAAAATTATTCTATTGAAATACAATGGCAGTTTATGATTCTAACCACTTTCATTCTTTGAGGAATCCATCGATTAAACCTTAAAATATTTTTTACAGTCTAATGAAAAATATTAAAATCAGAAATGAAATAAAAATATTAAATTCAATAAATAATTTAAATAATCTAGTGTTTTAAATTTTCCTCTATGATACAAATTGTTGGTCCTAAGACGGTGATAACAACAAACGTGGTTAAATAATCAAAATTAAATAAATAATTGGAAAAGAACATTATTTGTAGAATATTGTGGACTAAAATATAAAACAATACAACCATAAATAATTGATCCAATGAGTGAGATGAAAATAATAAGTAAAGATAAATAAAAAGAGAGAAATTTTGTTATAGTAGTTCAGATCAATGTGATCTAATGTCTATAATTTTCACTCCAACATAAGAGTACGATACCCACTATAAGGTATATCATGTTAGAAGGTGACTAAAAAATCATACAATACTATTTTTTTACATGGAGGTTCAATCCAAATCCCATGTATTTTAGGGGTTTAGATAACAACCCATACTTTAAGAGTAGTATACCCAACCTATAATTTGAAGGTGTAGTGAAAAATATAATGATGAAACTGAGTGAATGATTGTCGAAGAGGTTACTAGAGTTTAGAATAGGTAATGATTCGACCCTTCTTGAAGTAAACCATGATTCTTGGAAAACCTGAAAAAATAGTGTTAACAATTATGTTCTTGACTTGGTTCACATTAAAATATCAAATAATAAATATCGTTACGGAAGCACTATATATATTTGAATGAAATTAATTAAAACAAACAAAAAGAGTGAATTTCGTTGGTGTAAAGACCAAGATCGACATCATAAATGATTAATAATAAATCGTAATGTTTATTCAAAAAAGTTAACAATGATATAAAATATATAAAGTTTTAAGAGAAAACTCTTTACAATAATAAAGGTGTATAAAACTAATACAATAATAAATACTTCACTAAAAATATATAACTCAGTCAATTTCAATCATCCTTAAATAGTATGTATAGTACAAATAAAACCACTATTAACATCTAACTAAAAATATAGAATATAACATCATAATATATTAAAAAATTAGTACGTATATTAAAAATACATAAGGGAATGAAAATTCATAAAAAAACAAAAAATTAAAAAAGAAATATAAAAACAATATCTAATAAACATAATGTGGGATGCATGAATAAATAATTAAAGTGGGGAATTTAAAATACAAAAAGTAGAAAAAATGGGAATGATTCACTCAAAAATTGTGTGAGGAGATGAAGAGGGAGTTCTACTCTTCTATAATAATGGTATATCAAGGAGTGAAGAATATATATCATAACATCATACAAAAGTTTTTGTATCCAAGTATGAAGCATAGTGTTACTGAGTTTATATCTTGGTGTTTCACCTATAAACAAGTAAAAGCATAGAACTGATCCCCATGGTGTTTGGACTATCCTCTTAAGGTACTAGAGTGGAATTGGGATGGAATATTGATGAATTTTTATGGGGTTTACATTATAAAAAATACAGATAATGAAATCTCAGTGATCATAGAATTAATGGTTAATTCAAAAAACTTCTTTCTTATTTATTAGTAGAGACATGTGGATATCATGGGACACTTATACATGGACCATATTATTTGACTATATAGTATACCCTCAATGACTATTCCTAGTTGAGGTGTTTGATTAAAATACCCATTTTAGAGGATCTTATAGGAAGAATTTCATAGTAAACTATGGTTGGGTATGTAATTACAACCTGAGAAATATGACTTGTTTGATGGCTTTATTTTTGTTCTTAAGGTAATACTAAAGGCATATATGACTAATTTTGGTTAGAGTTGGGTGGGTCACTTTCTTATAGTGGACTTAATATACAAAAACTACAACCACTTAACTATTTATTTGGATCCTTTTGAGTCCCTATATAGGATAACCAATATATATCAACCCTATATTTCATTATATAATTGTTATGTCATTTTTAAGATATATAATATAACGTTGATACAAATCTAGGATCCAAAGGTTTTCTATCTTGGAAATATTCGGCTCATGTATAACATGAACAAAATAATACATTAATTTTTATTTAATACCGCCATATTTATCCTTAATAATCATGTTCCACTTATAATATCTAATCACCTAAGGATATAAATCAAATAAAGGGTTGGTGTAAAATCCTATTAAGAGGATGAATAAGAGACAACAATCAATATAACATGGGTGAGAATAAAAATAATCATCATATCATATGCATAGGATCATATTTAATATCATGAAGTAAACATTTGATAAAGGCATGGAATGTGGAAATGTATAAAAATGAAACATCATGTCTTAGTGGTCAAATACCATAGAATTTTGTGAATAGAGCTACCATCATGTTCATCCATAACATATGAGAATAATAATAAAATCATCACTATGAAAAAACAATGAATAATATTCATGAATATAAAAATTATCGCATGAGATAAATCACATTACCCAATCATTGTAGGGATATATACTTCTTAGACAACCTTTCACATCATAATATTTACTTAATCATGCATTCCAAATAGAATGTTTTACCACTGTAGTCATGAATTAACCCATGTAAAGGAATGATATTCACAATGATTTCATGAATCATTTTTTCATGTATAAAAATGGAAATTCCAAATTATAAATGGTAAAAAAATATTTTGTATATGAATAATCATTCGTGAGTGAAGAAGAAACAACTCAATGGGATTTAAATATGTGTTTTGGAAAAAAGTGTTCTCTTGCAAAATCATTTCATTTACCACAATATGAAGTAAGAAACATATATATCAATAAAAATAAATGGAAATAATAATGTAATGATATTTAAATAACATTATATGATCATTCATTCCAAATATTTCATGAAATAGAGATAAAAAAACAAAATAGGTTTGGTTCAAGAATCCGCTTACCTTTTTTTCTACATTATTTTGTCAATTTTTCACCTCTTGAATAAAAAACATAGATTTATTATAACTTTGATCCATAAGTGAATTATTTTAAATTTTTCCAATATTTATCAATTATAGGTATTTTTTTATATTTAATAATCTCCATGGTTATATGGTTGTAATTTTGATATCATGTTTTACATGAAAATTTCATGTTTTTCCTCGATTTCACTATTTTGTTAAATATAAATTATAAATTAGTATACTTAAATATAGAATATTTTAATAAATACAAATAAATTTTTATAAATTATATATATTTCAATATATCTATCAATTTTTGTGGTTATAAAAATTTTTGTGGCAATTTCTCCATAGGTTGTTAACCAACATTTGATGGGAAATTTCTGAATGGTCAAGAAAAATAATTTTGAAATTTATATTTAGTAAATATAATAATAATAGTAGGTTAAAATCTTAAATTTAATTTTAAATTAATTTGTAATTAATTTTAAACATCTTGTTTTTTAATGGATTAGTGAAAAAAATAAGCATAAGAATAAGAATATATAAAAAGAAGAAGAGTTGATCAAAACTCACTTAATCCTCTTTGTACAATCTTATGTACGACACTACAAATCTATTGATGTTTGGTGTTTTATTTATCCCAAAGGTATCTAAGAATTTTAAGGGGAATGAGATTAAGGATTTTGGTAGAGGATATTATTTGTAATTTAGTGAATGGGTGTTATTCCATGGGGACAGATAGAGGTTATTTATACTTGATAAAATGTTTATTTCTGGAGTAAAATATTGAATAAAATATAATATCAGAGGTAATGAATTTAATAGTAAAATTTTGAAAATATAAAAAATATATAAATATAATATAATGGGTTTAAGACTTTAAAACCTGCTTATAATTTATATTCTTTATCTAATTAAAACAGAATGTGGGAAAAAGTGAAATTGTTATGTTAAAGAATCACTTTTGACTTTAGGTATTGGAAAGTGATTTTAGGTTTGTAAATTAATTTTATTGTATTTTAATGACTAATATATAAAATTAAATATATAATATAATAAAATCATGTACTATAAATAATTATTTCATTATTACATCATGGATGATTTAATTTAAAATACACCAGTTATGTGAAAAACTGTATTGTTACTGTTCACTTGAAAATTGAAGTATTTCAAAAAATTACCCAAAACACCACTAAAAAATGTTGATGTGATTATTTCAAAACTGAAATTCAATTTATAAAAATAAATTTTTAAAATTGGTGTTTATAAATTTTAGTATAAAAATAACAATTTTACAAAATATTTAGAAATATTGATTATTAAAAATGTGCATATTTTTATTTTTATTTTTTTAGTCATGATATTTATTTCTTGGAACTATAATATTTATATTAATATAAATTAATAATGATAAATATTATTTATATCAATATTTATTATTTTTGGGTAAAATTACTATTCCAATGGCTAGGTTACTATTCCCAACAACCATGTTACATTTGTAATGGCCAGGTTACTATTCCCAATGGTCATGTTACTATTTCAACGATCACATTACAATTATAATGGTCACTTTATTGCATAAATATGCCTATAGAGACCCAGTTTTTTCCTAATAAGGCTTTTAAATATTTCTAAATATTATTCCAGAGCTAGTCTCTAAGACAACGTGTGATGGTGTGCATGAAATTAATTTTATAAAAAATTAAATATATTTTATATTATGCATCCATGTTTAATTAAAAAAATTGAATAAATCTTAAATGGTTGATCATATCAGAAATTTGAGACCACAGTTGGGTCTAAAACATGGTGTATTCCCTAGGTATGACATAGAATGAGTCGGTTCGGGACATTCAAATTGCTCACTCATTGGTGGTGTATTTAAGTGATTAACTAAATTATTATTTTTAAATTTACATATATATTTTAACCTAATTAATTTCATAAAATTATATCTTTTAGGAGTTGGCCTCATAATATTATTTTTTCCAATTTACTCTCCTCTCCTCCTCTTATTCCTATTGGCGAACAATGAATGATGATGAACCTCTGATTCTAGACGGATCAAGACACAATGAATGCAATAGATCCTCATACATCATTGGAGAACACATTATTCACCAATGATCAAACAGTATAGTTGGTAGGACACATATTTATCATTTTTACCCCATGTAATAAATGTTTTATCAGGTTGAAACCAAATTATTTAAACAGAGACTTTGTTTTAAAACACTTCTTGAGACCAAACAACAGATTTCTTATTTATTATCACATGTTATAACCGCAGTGACCCATTCTCGATTGGTGACCAAGATCATTGGTTGGTGATGATCAAAAACATTGTTTTTGGTGCCTTCCTCCCACTTTCCTTTGCATTTATAACCAAGGAATTACATAGAATCTCGTTTCGACAATTACCAGGTGACCCGAGCTCGATTGGGTGCCCGAATTTAGAGAAAAATTGTGGAATGATGATAGAATTGCATGAAAGGAAACAATTTGAAAATTGAAAGACCCAAGGACCATAAATTCATTGGTTTCATACCCATATGATGAAGATTGAAGGTGTATCGATGATAAAAATGAATAATGAATCCCTCGTTTTTTCTAGTGATAGATTCTTAGTGAACGATGGCTGATGAGCATGATTTGTGGATAGATTCAATGATTTTGAAGTAAATAAGATGATATAAAAAATAGTTTCACTATAATTGGAAGAATGATTGAGATTCAGAAGATACTATAGTTTTTGGAAAAATCTCAACTACACGATGTGTTCATTGAAGAACACACGACATGTAGCCTCCCTTAGTGAAAGTGTAAGGGTTTGGGATAAGATAAGGATGACATGGCATGCACTCTCCTTAACATGTCATGTCCTACATTTCCATGTGAGGTGATCCGTGTGAAGGAACACATGGCTATGTGAACTCCATGATCCGATCACACAAACACTTTTTGGCCACACGAGTAGAATCCTATGTGGGCCAATATTCCATGTACCATTTCACACAGACATGGGGTTCGAGTACACAGACATGAAAAGACAGCATGACCCGATCCCTGTATATGTGGGACATGACATGTCGTGCACCTACATGGCATGAAACCCTACATTTATGGGACCCATGTACCCTCCAGAAGACACAACCAGGTTGTGGGGTGGGGGGAACCACACACATTATTCTTCTTGGTTTTTTCTGAGCAATATTTAAACCCTAGTATGTCCTTCGTTTTGAGATTTATTTTGCCTCGTGAGATACCTATCCTGAATTTTTTTCCATGTAGAACACGATGGATCCCTTGAAAGTTTGTTTTGAGATACTATTTTTATGTTTTTGTTTTGTTACACATAGAAGACACATAATGACAGTAGAGATAATACATGATTACTAAAACGTCATTTTGGGCTGACCCTATAGTAGGAGATGGGAAGTGTAGTCCCCAGTATCATTCTGAGGTGACTCATCAATAAGATTTGGGTAGATTAGTTCCTAAAAACCTTCTGGGCAGACCCTCTAGTAGAATCTGGGTAGTGTAGTCCCCGACGACCATTTTTTAAGACCCTCTAGTAGTATCTAGGCAGTGTAGTCCCTGATGGCCTTCCAGGTTGACCCTCCACCTGGGCGGGGTAGTGTAATCCTCGATGAGAGATATGTGGATGACCCTCTATCTTGTATGGGAAGTTTAGCCCTTGATTATTCATAGAATAGCCTTGAGTGTGTGAAACATTGGCGAGAAGTGGTTGTACATACATAAGGACTCATAAGAATAAAGGAAACATTCCCAACAGAGATGAGTCCTTATGACACGATCTAAAATTGTGTGGGTGAGTCATTTCCTCCCAAAGCAGAGATTACTAAGGTTTGGGGATTTATTCCATTAGACTTATTTCTCATATAAAGACACATTAGGGGCTTGGAATTGTAGTTGGTTTTACCAGGGAACTATTGGCTACTCATCTTCTTTGACAGCGCTATGAGATGGATATCCCCATTATCTCTCGTTTCAGATTCTTTGAATGAGAATATATATATATATATATTTCTGTCTATCCCTCTATAGTACCAAATCCGTGGGTCTTGGTTACTCTCCTTCTAAGAGAGGTGATGATGCGCGGGGTATGACAAGTGATTACTGTATATTTCTTCTCATGGTTGGATGGGACCATTCCCTATATATTGGTAACGAGGAATTGATGGGGGGTTTTCCTACTCATAATTTAAATCTCTTTATGTTAGGATGATCCAAATTTCACACTCGTTTTTTTAGATGAACTCTTTCCATCCCCTTTTTCTATACCTTATTGCATTTACTAATTCTCTTAAATTGTACATCTTACTAAAACCACTTCAATGTTTTTGGTCATTATACTACCTATGTATATACTCACCCCTATATGGACTTTTCGTGACACATGTCATGTCTTTTGTAGATGACGGACAGGTCGATCGTGACTACAGAGGTGCACAGGGATATAGGGTGCGTGAACCGCATACGGTGGTCATGGTTGGGATATAAGAGCATGGCTCTATAACGACCCATACTTTACAAACATTGTTAATACTTCAAAATTGAAGCATACTTATTACAACATATAAAAAAACCACGAAAGGACCGTATAGGTATAGTGTCTTTAGAAACTGGGAAACATAAACAACTGGTTCATAAAGCATCTACTTTGCCTCCCATTTATTTCATCATATATAGAGTCCCTTTTTGGAATATTCTACTTAATAACCTTCTTCCTGACCTGGGGAAATAAAACATACAAAAGGGTGAGCTCAAATGCTCAGCAAAGGTAAACAAAAGAAATATCAATCACATCGTATACATAAGCACATAACTTTTGGAAATCTTAACCTGCAAAAGAGATCATAATTTCATAACATGGGATAAATCATGGAAGTGAAATGTAATCACAATAATCATAACTTAAAACATGAAACTTTGTGGAATTCACACATAATCATATAGAATCATTTCTTGTTAGTCAAGACTCATTTCCAAGACTATCTTAGTGGACAATGTCCCTTTCTGAACCGAGTCACCCTCGTTTCAGTCCTGTTTCACTGAACCGGTATAACCTACCGTTCCAGCCATGTCTATCTCATGAGATATAAAATCTTTACCCAATGCATTTGAGGGAGATATAGGTCCCACCCATCTTATAAAAAATCCTTTCTTATGTGTGCCACATAATCATATATCATACATCATCTCATAACACATGTAACAAAAATGGGATTCTTGAAACATCATGACATCATAAAACAAATAATATAAGGTAAATTACTTCATAAAAATAATTCCCTCACAACATAATCAAATCAAGGTAATAATAGGGATAAAAACAGAACCATATATTATCTTAGATGGAAAATAATTTTGATAAAACACTTGAACTTCATTCTTGAGGAAAATATCCTTTCTACTTCAAAAACACTTTTCTTTTCATAACATGTCATACAATTATAAACTAAAAGAAGTTGATTAAAAATAAACTTGAAAACTTATAAAGTAAGATTCTTGGAAATAATGTTTCAAAAATCCATTATTGCTATATAAGTTAAAAAAACATTCTTCGTATTTTTGTCGGAAAAGTCAAAAAGTACCTCGTACGAAAAACGACAAAAGATTCCTTTCATATCTTTTACTAAAAACTCACCGAAGGGTAAAATTGGATTTAAAAAATTGTACGTGGATGGAAATATTATTACATATTGAGGAAACATGGATGTGGATGATAAAATACACCCCAGTAAATTCCAATGTATAAACAATCTCGGATAAAAATGAGATTGTGATATTTCCCTTACCTTAGGTCCGATTTGCTTTGTACGTGTCCGAAGCTCCTGTATAATGGTTTAAATAATATTATTTACTTATTCCAGAATCATACATATTGATATGATATCATATATGGTCATATTCTTAGCTTCTTATTAGTAATATTTCATTGTTACTTGTTACTCGGGTCTTTATTGCCTTTTGTTCTAATGCGTGTTTTTTCGAATAAATTCTTATTCTTCTTTTAGGGTTATAGATACCTTATATCCAGAATGGTATTAGTGTAACATATATCATATTTATTCATTAAATTCATTTATATAATTACTATGTAATGATTATCATGTAGAACGAGTCGCATCACATCGTGGAGATGGTATTCCGTACGTACGCACGAGCGATGATATTGTTCCCATGATCGTGGAATTGTATTTAAGTGTATTTATACTATTACAGTATCAATATAACTTTATAATAATCATATATGGTTACTCATTATACCATTATACCCATCCTTGTAAGGTGATGGTGGAAAATAGATTACACCACGACGTGGGGACGGTATTCCGTACGTACGCACGCGCGGTGATTTCATTTTTCCATAGGATGGATAGAAGGTAAATTAGGGTTGTTTCATATTTATAATAACATATCAGTATGTAAGTAATAATTATGTTATTACTTTATCATGAAACAACTAAAGAAGAAGAAGTTGAAGAAGAAAGAAATTGAAAGGATCGGTAATGGACATTACCTCTTCTTTGAAACGCCTCCTTGAATCCTCCACTTAGGGAACTAAGATTGGTCTTTGAAGAAGACAAAGACCACTAGGATTATTCTAGGGAAGTGGAGAAGGGATTTTCGCAGGGGTTGGCTGAGCTTGAGTGCTCAAATTGGTGTGAGGAGGAGGGGGAGGAGGTGCCCTTTTATAAGGGAGGAGAGGGGCACCTTAAGAATATCTCAAAATATTATTTTATATTAAAATCAAAATCGGTTTATAATGGTTCCAAAGGGTCTAATTTAGAATCTAAAGTGGGGAGGGGTCTAAATAGTATCAACCAATAGGATTTAGATAAGTTTAGGTTATTATTTTAACCTTATCAATTATATTTAACTCTAAGTTAAATAATTTAACTTTTACCGTGTCTTTTTGTTTTCTTACACTATATGGTTAATAAACTTACTATAACATGACAAAAGAACCCCAAATTGTTTATTATTAATATATATATCCTTATCTATGTCATTTTGCCGAACCTTAGATTTTTAGGAATAAAATAACAATTAATAACATAATATTTTATTTAAAAACTATTTTGTGTCAATTTTGACACTATTTGATATATGATTTTTGTGAAAGTCATAACAGAATTATATGTTCGAACCAAGTTGATTAAATCAACACTAATAAATCATAGTAACCTAGAAAATTAGTGAAATTCATAAAAATTCTCAAATTAAATTTATTTGAGCATTTATAACATCAATTATGTTAACATTTCCTTAAAAGGGTAATTACTGCATCATTATTGTGTCATAAATAAATTAATTTATTTAACTTCTAAAAATTATAAATAAAATATCATTATGTAGTAAATCTTTTTATCTTTATAATGAATATTTATAGTTGAATTTATCTTATGTATAACCCCATATTAAAAATGTTTAATTATTAAACTTTTATTTTAACTATTTTAACTATTCATTAAATAAAATAATATTAAATGTCATAACCTAATCCAAGTGGACCTAAATGGTCATATTATATTCATAAGGTTGTTTTTGGTCGAATTACACTTATCCAATAGAACTAGGACATGTGTTAGGGTAATAGTAATATCATATTTACCCTTAGTTATCCTATTTACTATTAACCGCGGTAAAAAAGTAAAAAGTTACTATTCACCAAAAAATTATTTTTATCTCATTGAACCACATTTTACTTACTGATATCAACCGTGTCTGTCGGATTTTTGAAATTCCATTCACAGAAGCGGTAAAATTAAGTTTTATGCAAAATTCAGTTTTTAACCTACCACTTAGTGGTTTCACTATTCATCAAAAATTGAAAGTTTTCAGAAAAATACCAAAATTTCACCCTAGGCTAATTTCGGTATTCCGAATCAAAAAATGAAGTCCATTTTGAAAAGTAAAATTTATAAAATTTCAAAAAGTGGTTATTACTATTCATAACGGCTAGTTTTAATAATATTTTAATAGCATATCGTTGTTTAGTGAAACTCGGTATTGCGTACGATGCAAGCTATCGAGGAAGGTCGCGATTTCGTGTAAAGGAAGCCAAGAAAGTGTTGTGTAGAAAAATATTCCTTTGATGATTTATATAACATAAAAGCCTCGGGTGTTACATTCTACCCCCCTAAAAATGAATTTCACCCTCAAAATTCATCACTTTGTAACAAACAGATGAGGATACCTCTCGCTCATCATATCCTCAAGCTCCCATGTAGCTTCTTCTAATTGGTGGTTCCTCCATAAAACTTTCACCAATCGAGTGGTCTTGTTTCGTAGGACTTTTTCGCTACGATCCAGAATCTCTATCGGTTGTTCTTCATAAGAAAAATCTTTCTCCAGCGGTACAACTTCTAAGCTGAGTACATGTGAAGGATCAGGTATGTACTTTCTCAGGAGAGATACATGGAACACATCGTAAACTTGAGAGAGATTCGGTGGAAGCGCCAATCGGTAAGCTACTTTCCAACACGATCCAGTATTTCAAAAGGACCGATATATCAAGGGCTCAACTTCCCCTTCTTTCCAAATCTCATAACCCTCTTCCAGGGAGATATTCATAATAACACATTATCACCCACTTCAAACTCTAGGTCTTTTCTTCAGTTGTCGACATAACTTTTCTGTCGACTCTGAGCTGCTCTTATGTGTTGTTGAATAGATCTGACCTTTTTTTCCATTTCATCAACGAGATCAGGTCCTAATAGCTTTTTTTCCCCAACTTCATCTCAGCAAGTTGGAGTCCTACATTTCTTTCCATAGAGAGCTTCATAGGGAGCCATCTGAATACTGGAGTGAAATCTATTATTATAAGAAAATTCCACCAAAGGTAGGTGTTGATCCCAACCTCCTTTTAAATCTATAGAGCAAGCTCTCAACATATCTTATAGGGTTTGAATTGTTCTCTCAGACTGACCATCTGTCTGAGGATGATAAGCAGTGCTGAAACTCAACTCTGTATCCAGAGTATGCTGAAGACTTCACCAGAACTTCGAGGTAAATCTCGGATCCCGATCAGATATAATAGAAAGTGGTACTCCATGCAATCTTACCACTTCCTTTACATATATCATGGAAAGCTGATCCAGAGAGAAATCCTCTCTAATAACAATGAAGTGTGCAGACTTTGTAAGACGATCAACTATGACCCATATAGAATTATTGCCTTTTGATGTTTTAGGAAGTCCTGTGACAAAGTCCATAGTGATGTTTTCCAATTTCCATTCAGGTATGGGTAATGGTTGTAACATCCCCTTAGACTTCTGTATCTCAGCTTTAACTTGTTGACAAACCAAGCATTGAGAGGCATATTCAGCAATATCTCTTTTCATGCCATCCCACCAGAAGTACTCTTTTAGGTCCCTATACATCTTCGTGCTTCCAGGATGAATAGAGAATGAAGAACTATGAGCCTCATCCAGCAGCTCCTTCTTTAATTCGGGGATGGGAGGAACACAAACCCGATTCCTGAACATTATTATCCCATCACAATCAAGGTTGATTTCAAGAACATTTCTCACCTTCTTTTGTAACTCGACATCTTCTTTCTGTGCCTCTTTAATCTTCACATGTATATATGGTTGAACATTCATTTGAGAAAGATAAGATTTTTCCCCTTCCATTATAATTCCAAGATCCATCGTTTGTAAGTCCATAAATATTGGATCTTTTGTGATCCTCATCATGGATAAACTAGCATGGTCTTGTCGACTTAATGCATCTGCCACCTTGTTTGCTTTCCCAGGGTGGTAATGGATTGAGCAGTCATAATCCTTAATCAGCTCCAACCATATTCTTTGACGCATATTCAGCTCCTTTTGTGTGAAAATATACTTTAAACTTTTATGTTCAGTATAAATATCACACCTTTCACCATAAAGGTAATGCCTCCAAATCTTTAATGCAAAGATTACCGCAGCTAACTCCAAATCATGTGTTGGGTAATTTTTCTCATTGATTTTCAACTGTCGTGAGGCATAAGCTATCACCATATCTTTTTGCATAAGAAAACACACCAATCCCTTCTTGGATGCATCACTGTAGATCACAAACCTTTCTCCACTACAAGGCAGTGTGAGCACAGGTGCACTGGATAACCTTCTTTTCAACTCCTTGAAATTATCTTCACATTCTTCCGTCCAGACAAACTTAACTCCTTTCCGAGTCAACTTGGTGAGTGGATTAGATAATCATGAAAAATCTTTCACAAAACATCAATAATATCCAGCCAAACCAAGAAAGCTTCGGATCTCAGTTACTTTTGTTGGTCTCGACCATCTTTCGATAACCTCTGTTTTTGCTGGATCCACAGATATCCCCTCTTTTGAGATTATGTGACCCAAAATGCAACTTTTTGAAGCCAAAATTCACACTAGGTAAATTTGGCATAAATCTTCTCCTTTCTCAGGGTCTTCAATATAATTCTCAAGTGATCTTCATGCTCTTCCCTTCTCTTTTAATAGACAACAATATCGTCTGTAAAGACTACCACAAATTGATCAAGATTGTCTCTGAAGAATCTATTCATTAGATCCATGAACATAGCAGGGGCATTAGTAAGACCAAATGGCATCACTATAAATTCATAGTGTCCATAACTTGTACGGAAAGCCGTCTTTGGTATATCCTCCCTTTTGAACCTTAATTTATGATACCCTGAACGAAGATCAATCATGGAAAAGTATTGAGCTCCGCGTAGTTGGTCAAATAAGTCATCAATGCATGGGAGAGGATATTTGTTCTTGATAGTGATCTTGTTAAGTTCTCGATAATCAATGCAGAGTCTCATTGATCCATCTTTCCTCTTAACAAATAGAATAGGTGCTCCCCAAGGTGACGCACTAGGGCGTATAAATCCCTTATCAAGATTCTCATGGAGTTGCTTCTTCAATTCCTACAACTCTATTGGGGCCATTCTATAAGGTGTCTTTGAAATAGGCAAAGCACCCGGTACGAGTTCTATTGAAAACTAAACTTCACGATTTGGTGGAAGACCCGGTAATTCCTCTGGAAAGACATCATCAAACTCCCGTACAATGGTCATATTCTTAATCATGAGTTTCTCACCAACCATTTGAGATAAATAACCATCATTTAGTGGAATCAATACCCATAAGATGGAAGAAATTTCCACTGGAAGGTTATGTTCATCCTTGCATTGATAGACGATCATAGATTGATCTGGAATATGAAATGTCACTTCCCTTCTTTGGAAATTGATATGAGCTCCATATAAAGAAATCCAATCCATGCCAAGAATCACATCAAATTCCACTATAGGAAGGATCACAAGATTTTCAGGAAGCACTTTCACACAAACTTCGATCGGAGAAGAATTATAAACTTTTGATGTGACTGTTGTGCCATTAGGTGTTGTCACAGATAACTCAACATCTAATTGTTGAGGTAATACAGTGATAACATTAGAAAAATCTTCAGAAATAAAATAGTGGGTGGATCCAAAATCAAATAAAACATTTGCTACTTTAGATTGGATGGTATGTGTACCTTTCACCACATCATTATCGTACTCCACATCGCTGATAGAAATTGCATGTGACTTTCCTTTGTCTTTAGCCTTAAGAGTTTGCTGACGTTGACCATCATCATCAACCCTTGGATTAGGGAATTTATTGGCATAATTCCCCATCTCCTTGCACTTGAAACATTGAAGTGTAGTAGGTTCATTTTGTGTATCCCTTCCATTGTTTGCATCATTAGATAACTTCTTCCCATCATCGCGGCATTCAAATGCCCGATGACCTTCCTTTCCACATTTGAAACATTTACTTGTCCCTTTAAGACAACTCCCTCCATGTTTCCTTCCACACTTTGAGAATAAGGGAATTCTCATCTTCTTTTCAGTGTGCTCTTTAGATTTTCCTTTGAATTCCATTTTCCTCTTCTTTTCAAACCCATATGACTGATGGGTTACTCCAATCTCCATCTCGACTTTGAGAGCACATCGAACGATTTCCTCGTAGCTATTGAAGTCCCTTATGGATAACACCCTTCGAAGACTTGGTTTTAAGACACTAAAAAATCGATCAATATTACTCTCAAGTTGGATAATAATACCAGAAGCGTACCTTGCAAGTCTTGTAAAATTTGATTCATAAGTACCAATAGATTCATCATCCTTTTTCTTTAGTTCACAAACTCTTTCTCCATCTTTTTTCGGAGAATATGAGGGAAGTACTTATTGAAAAATATGTTCTTGAACTCGTCCCATTCCATGGACTCAATTTCATCCCTTTTCATTGTATTCTTAATAAGATTCCACCATTGATCAACATATTCTTCCAAACGATACACTGCTAGGATGACTTTATCATGTTCAGAACATTGAAGAACTGAAAATATCTTTTCAGTAGTACTAATCCATTGTTCAGCAACTAATTGATCAGTAGACCCGCTGAAAGAAGGTGGACGCTTCCTCAGGAAGGATTCAATAGAATGTTGCTCCTTCCTTTGCTCGTTTGGAAGTGCTGCATGATTCATAGCTTGAGAAAGTTGTGTGGGCATGGCTACAAGATTTTCCATTCCAGCTCCCATATCGTTTGGTTGCTCAGGGGGACAATCATTGCATTTCCCATCGCATTCCGCATTAACACGGTTCCTTCGGGTTCCAGCCATTGACTAAAACAAAGAAGAATAGTGTGAGAAACACTAATTATAATAGGAAAACCACATAATCAAGAATAAAAATTCACACTTAAGGTATTATCTTAGGTTATTCATGGCCATTTCTAAAACACTAAGATTGTGTTCTATGCTTAGACTTATCCTTAGGGTTCTTACTAAGGCTTTCACATCCTAGTTTCCAAAGGATGACTATACCTTTCCTTGGATACCAACTATAACGACCCATACTTTACATACATTGTTAATACTTAAAAATTGAAGCATACTTATTACAACATATAACAAAACCACGAAAGCACCGTATAGGTATAGTGTCTTTAGAAACTGGGAAACATAAACAACTGGTTCATAAAACATCTACTTTGCCTCCCATTTATTTCATCACATCTAGAGTCCCTTTTTGGAATAGTATAATTAATAACCTTCTTCCTGACCTGGGGAAATAAAACATACAAAAGGGTGAGCTCAAATTCTCAGTAAGGGTAATCAAAAGAAATATCAATCACATCGTATACATAAGCACATAACTTTTGGAAATCTTAACCTGCAAAAGAGATCATAATTTCATAACATGGGATAAATCATGGCAGTGAAATGTAATCACAATAATCATAACTTAAAAAATGAAACTTTTTGTCATTCACACATAATCATATAGAATCATTTCTTGTTAGTCAAGACTCATTTCCAAGACTATCTTAGTGGACAATGTCCCTTTCTGAACCGAGTCACCCTCGTTTCAGTCCTGTTTCACTGAACCGATATAACATACCATTCCAGCCATGTCTATCTCATGAGATATAAAATCTTTACCCAATGAATTGGAGGGATATATAGGTCCCAACCATCTTATAATGAATCCTTTCTTATGTGTGCCACATAATCATATATCATACATCATTGCATAACACATGTAACAAAATGGGATTATTGAAACATCGTGACATCATAAAACAAATCATATAAGGTAAATGACTTCATAAAAATAATTCCCTCACAACATAATCAAATCAATGTAATAATAAGGATAAAAATAGAACCCTATATTATCTTATATGGAAATAATTTTGATAAAACACTGGAACTTCATTCTTGAGGAAAATATCCTTTCTACTTCAAAAACACTTTTCTTTTCTTAACATGTCATACAATTATAAAATAAAAGAAGTTTATTAAAAATAATCATGAAAACTTATAAAGTAAGATTCATGGAAATAATGTTTTAAAAATACATTCTTTCCGTATAAGTTAAAAAAACATTCTTCGTACTTTTGTCGAAAAAGTCAAAAAGTACCTCGTACGAAAAACGACAAAAGATTCCTTTCATATCTTTTACTAATAACTCACCGAAGGGTAAAATTGGATTTAAAAAATTGTACATGGATGGAAATAATATTACATATTGAGGAAACATGGATGTGGATGATAAAATACACCCCAGTAAATTCCAAAGTATAAACAATCTTGGATAAAAATGAGATTGTGATATTTCCCTTACCTTAGGTCCGATTTGCTTTGTACGTGTCCGAATCTCCTGTATAATGGTTTAAATAATGTTATTGACTTATTCCAGAATCATAGATATTGATATGATATCATATATGGTCATATTCTTAGCTTCTTATTAGTGATATTTCATTGTTACTTGTTACTCGGGTCTTTATTGCCTTTTGTTCTTATGCGTGTTTTTCCGAATAAATTTTTTTTCTTCTTTTATGGTTTTAGATAACTTATATACAGAATGGTATTAGTGTAACATATATCATATTTATTCATTGAATTCATTTATATAATTACTATGAAATTATGATCATGTAGAACGAGTCGCATCACATCGTGGAGACGGTATTCCGTACGTACGCACGAGCGATGATATTGTTCCCATGATCATGGAATTGTATTTAAGTGTATTTAAACTATTTCAGTATCAATATCACTTTATAATAATCATATATAGTTACTCATTACACCATTATACGCATCCTTGTAAGGTGATGGTGGAAAATAGATTACACCACGGCGTGGAGACGGTATTCCGTACGTACGCATGCGCGGTGATTTCATTTTTCCGTAGGATGGATAAGAGGTGAATTAGGTTTGTTTCATATTTATAATAACATATCTGTATGTAAGTAATACTTATGTTTTTACTTTATCATGAAACAACTAAAGAAGAATAAGTTGAAGAAGAAAGAAATTGAAAAGATCGGTAATGGATATTACCTCTTCTTTGAAACGCCTCTTTGAATCCTCCACTTAGGGAACTAAGATTGGTCTTTGAAGAAGACCAGGACCTCTAAGATTATTCTGGGGAAGTGGAGAAGGGATTTTTGCAGGGGTTGGCCGAGCTTGAGTGCCCAAATTGGTGTGAGGAGGAGGGGGAGGAGGTGCCCTTTTATAAGGGAGGAGAGGGGCGCCTTAGGAATATCTCAAAATATTATTTTATATTAAAATAAAAATCTGTTTATAATGGTTACAAAGGGTCTTATTTCGAAGCTAAAGTGGGGATGGGTCGAAATCCTATCAACCAATAGGATTTAGACAAGTTTAGGTTATTATTTTAACCTTATCAATTAGATTTAACTCTAATTTAAATAATTTAACTTTTACCGTGTCTTTTTGTTTTCTTACACTATATGGTTAATACACTTACTATAACATGCCAAACGAACCACTAATTGTTTATTATTAATATATATATCCTTATATAAGTAATTTTTTCGAACCTTAGATTTTTAGGAATAGAATAACAATTAATAATATAATATTTGATTTAAAGACTATTTTGAGTCAATTTTGACACTATTTGATATATGATTTTTGTGAAAGTCATAACAGAATTATATGTTCGAACCAAGTTTATTAAATCAACACTAATATATCATAGTAACCTAAAAAATTAGTGTAATTCATAAAAAGTCTCAAATTACATTTATTTTAGCATTTATAACATCAATTATGTTAACATTTCTTTTAAAGGGTAATTACTACATCATCGTTGTGTCATAAATAAATTAATTTATTTAAAGTCTAAAAATTATAAATAAACTATTATTATGTAGGAAATCATTTTATCTTTATAATGAATATTTATAGTCAAATTTAGCTTATGTATAACCCAATATTAAAAATGTTTTAGTTATTAAACTTTGATTTTAAGTATTTTAACTATTCATTAAATAAAATAATATTAAATGTCATAATCTAATCCATGTGGACCTAAATGGTAATATTATATTCATAAGGTTGTTTTTGGTCGAATTACACTTATCCAATAGAATTAGGACATGTGTTAGGGTAATAGTAATATCATATTTACCCTTAGTTACCCTATTTACTATTAACCGCGGTAAAAAAGTAAAAATTACTATTCACCAAAAAATTATTTTTATCTCATTGAACCACATTTTACTTAATGATATCAACCGTTTCTGTCGGATTTTCGAAATTCCATTCACAGAAGCGGTAAAATTATGTTTTATGCAAAATTCAATTTTTAACCTACCACTTAGTGGTTTCACTATTCATCAAAAATTGAAAGTTTTCAGAAAAATACCAAAATTTCACCCTTGGATAATTTCGGTATTCCGAATCCAAAAATGAAGTCCATTTTGAAAAATAAAATTTATAAAATTTCAAAAAGTGGTTATTACTATTCATAACGGCTAGTTTTAATAATATTTTAATAGCATATCGTTGTTTAGTGAAACTCGGTATTGCGTACGATGCAAGCTATCGAGGAAGGTCGCGATTTCGTGTAAATCAAGCCAAGCAAGTGTTGTGTAGAAAAAGATTCTTTTGATGATTTATATAACATAAAATTCTCGGGTTTTACAGGCTCTCTCAACATATATAGTTTTCTAGCTGTCTTCATGTTGGTATAGAATCCTGTTTTGGACATTTTTTTTCCCCATTTCATTTTAGTATTCACTAGCATACCCTTGAACTATCTATAGGTTCATGAATGTTTATGTTACTTTACAAAAGTTTCATATTTTTAACTTCTCTTTGCACTTTTTCTTGGGGTTGGATACGTTTGTGTGTAAATGTTATTAGGAAAAGGCCTCCTCTCATATATGTTTCCATAAAATATTGCCTCCAACCCCAGGCCTTTGGATGTAGGCTTTGGGTAGTTGCGGGTTGAGCCCCGACTTTGGTAGGGTCACAACAGAGTCATATTAGAGGTGGTTTGTTCCATGGGATGTTGTTCAGACGTTCAATAAAAAGGAATTGATTAGAATTTCATGAAATAGTGTCAAATTGTCTCAATAGTGGCACTCAATCCATGAAGTCTACTGATGGTATGGGTGGATGACATATCCATTCATGAGGATCCTGACTACCCGCTTGTCAACTCAGCTTCATTAGACATTTGTTGCAGGAAAAAATGGTACATGAATCATAAAGGATTGAGTTATAGTCTATACTTATTGATTTATATCCTCAGTCCTTTGTTGATATATATATATATATATATATATATATATATATATTCACATCTAACTGTGGTACTCCTTGAAAGTTTTTAGGATGTCTCCACGATGACAGGGAAGCCATTATACTAGCTATGGTTTGTGAAGAAGACCCCATGAGAGACAATGCATCATTTTAGGGTCCATCACGAGATCCCATTTCTCCAGGTGGAACAATAGTATCCCCTCTACCCACTAAGTAGAAGATATTCATTGGCCGGTAGGATGATGACTTGAGTAGGCTGAGCACACTACACATTTTTCAGTGTTAGCGACCGTTGAGGTTTCAAAGTGAGCCAGATCCTCAGGCAGTAGAGGATTGGCTGGAGTTGGTGGTCCGCATGATTGGACAAGTTCAGAACCTAATAGATCAGATGGAGAATTTAGCCACCATCATTTTACAGAGATCCAATGGGAGATAGTGGAGCTTAGTTAACTATATACACGATGAGATGATACTCTCGTTAGATGACTTTTCAGAGCTATAACCTGAGGATTACTACCCCTTCTACTTTTACTTCGTTCAGATTTAAGAGATTCTAGAGCTTAAATAGGGGATGAAAGTTAAGAATTACATGGATAGGATCACTGACCTTACATGCTATTCTGTTGATATTATCAGTGACGGTTACTTCTGAGCACAAAAGATCGATCAAGGACTCGATAGAGTGATTTTAACCAAAATAGTTCCCTTTTTCATCCCCACCTATGCGGGGGTTCATGAGAGAACACTTGTGATAGAGATATTTCTTAAATAGTGATGCATGATAGATTGAGATAGTGGTAAGTGTAGTAGGGATGAGTGATATTTAGAAGTATAGATGTGTCATTGGTCCTAGAATTGGATACCCTTCCGTGATCTGACTTTGGGTCTGGGTCACACATTTTAATGGAAGCATAGAGAACTGAGGAAATATTGGGAGGTATGATGATACACTTGTAAAGGTTGAGGTCACATGGCCCGAGAATTCCCGACTACGAATACCGAGCATCCCAGGAAGGAAGTAGTTGGACCGCCACGACAGAGGCGTCATTGTGATGAGGGATATCCCTAATGGGGATAGGATGGTACCTAGGGTGGTAGAGGTAGATAAGGAGCTGTAGGATCTATAGGTGGGGGATGAAGGTATGAGGTTCTACCACCACCACCACCAAGATTCCCACAACAGGCTTAGGGAGCTGATGGTTAGGGATGCAAACATCTGCAAGATATGGTTACACAAAACCCGATGAAACATGAGATGATCTGAGGTACTATCTTTGTTTACTCTGTTGTTTCCTTAGAATTAGTAGACACATGGTCTAGAAATTATTTTATCTCTTAACTCTTTTAGTAGTAGGTTGATATCCTTGTAGAGATGCTGACACATCACCTATTCCTTGTGCTTTATACAAGGAATTCTTCATCCATATCTTTCATCTTCCAATAGTGTGAGTTATCTCTTAGTGGTGAGAGGTTCATGTTTGACCTACTGGTCTTTATAATGGAACCCAATGATGTTATATTGGGCATGAATTGTCTTTCCATGGTTTGAGTCTAGAGTAATTGGAACCGCATGTTAGTCGGATTCGTAAATGCTGTTAGGATGGGGTTATCCTTTCTCGGTGTGAGAGATATTGTAGAAGGATGAGAGGGTGCTACGAGGAAGAGGTCATATAAAATTAACCATCATCTAGTGATTATGACCCTTGGTGTAGTAAAATCTTAGGTTGATTTGATCCCGTTATTTTTGGAGGATCATATGGATGAATTTCCCAAAGAAATTTTTGGACTACCTCTATGATAAGAGTTGGAGTTTTACATTGACATGTAGCCAAGGACTACCCAGATATCTTCTAAAACATTCTGGGTGACACCCACTAGTATCTGGGAGATGAGGTTTTAGTTAGAGGAACTTCGTGAGTAACCTTTCATTAGGCCTAGTGTATCCTGCTAGGTGACTCATCTTTGTCTATAAAAAAGGAAGACACGAGATTATATATTTTCATGGATTATCATAACTTGAATATACCATGATAAATAAAAATTACCCCTTATTTAGGATTGAATACCACTTTGATTAGTTCCGAGCTGAGCGATGTTCTAAAAGATGGATCTTAGGCCTAACTACCACCAGCTATGAGTTTGTGAGGATAATATTCCAAATTTAACCTTTCGATTTCACTACAGACACTATGAGTTCCTAGTGATTCCCTTTGGTGTGACAAATTCCCCCACTGTTTATATGGATTTTATGAACTAGATCTACCATCCATACATGGACCATTTTGTTCTTGTATTCATTGATGATATACTCGTCTACCTTGCGATAGAGGAGGAGCATGAAGATCAATTTCGGAGGGTTCTTGATCTGTATAGAGAGAACCAGTTTTATGGAAAGCTCTAAAAATTATAGTTTAAGATAAAATAGGCTCTCATTTTAGGGCATGTCATTTTCGAGAAGGTTTTAGTCATGGATCCAACGAAGGTCAAAGAAGTGTTTTCTTGGGAGACACCCAATAATGTGTCTAAGGTGTAGAGATTTCATTGCTTGGTGGGGTACTACCATAGATTTTTGGAAGACTTCTCTAGGATTTCAGCCCCTTTGATCGCTCTAATGTGAATGGGATTGTTGTTTACCTTGTCTAAGCAGTGCTAGAAGGCCTTCGAGGAGTTGATGTAGAGTCAAACGAGTGATCCAGTTTTGAGACTTCTATAGGAAGGAGTTGATTTCGTGGTATATTGATATGAATCAGGAGGTCTTATTGGTTGTGTGCTCATGCAATGACATGTGGTCATCGAAGATGGGTAGGGGAGATTGAGACCCCATGAGCAGAACTATGTTAATCAAGATACATAGTTAGAAGTTTTAGTCTTCCCTTTGAGGATGTGGAGGCAATACCTTCTGGGAGAGCACTTTGTGGTTTACTCATACCACCAGAGTCTCAGATATGTCTTCACTCAGAGAGATCTTAACCTAAGACAATGATACTTGTTGGAGTTATTGCATGACTACGACAACCAGATAATCTATTATCCAGAGAAGGGAAACATTTTAGCAGATTCCATTCATAGGAAGTTTTAGGCTCACCTAGTATGGGTAGCTTTAGAGTAGTTATCTTCCGTATATAAGACTCGAATAGAGAAGGATGGTACAATTTTCCAACAGTCAATGGTGTTGAGTCATATTCTCCTCTATCATGTGAAAGAGTCTCAGATAAAAAACATTAACTATGAGGTTAAACATGATCAAATATCCACAGGTGACACAAATGTGGATATTCTGGAGGAGGGATTCATGAGATCTTATTGTGGGGGATAATAGTGGTTCCAGAGGCGATGTAGGGGGAAGTGATGTAGGTGTTCCATAATTATCTTTTAGATGTATATCCTAGTGTAGAGAATATGTATAGGTATCTTCAACTGTAGTTTTAGTGGTCTAAAATGAGATGAAGTATAGATGAGTTCATCTCAAAATTCATAACCTTTTCGTAGGTGAAGGAAAAGCACCGGGTTTCATCTGGTTGTTTATAGCCACTTGATATCCCAGAGTGGAAATGGGATGACATATCAATGGACATCATCATAGGGATTCCGCAGATAGTGAAGATCCATGATCCCATCTATGTGATAGTGGACTGACTCATGAGGTCGATACACTTCCTTATTATCATGGAGCAATGTTCGTTGGAGAGTCTGGGGCAGCTTCACATGTAAGAGATTGTCTGACTTCATTGGGTACCCACAACGATTGTCTCTGATCATGATGTACATTTTACAACAGGTTATGGAGAGGCCTACAGGAGGCATTCTGGACCTAGCTAAGGATGAGTAAAACTATTCTCCCTTAGACCAATGGGAAGACCAAGAACACTATCCAAGTGCTAGAGGATATTATGAGAGCTTGCATCTTGGATTTCATCAAGAGCTAATAGGATCCCCATATTTTTGTGGAGGTTTCATAAAACAATAGAGAACAATCCACCGTCAGCATAGAAACTATTGAGGCCCTATACAGGATACACTGCAAGTCACCCCCGTACTAGAATGAGATTGGAGAGTCATCTATTTTGGTCATAGAGTTGTTTCCTGACACAACAGTGATAGATTAGGTCATCTATTAGTGAATAAAGATAGCCCAAAGCAGACATAAGTCCTATAAAAATCACCCTCGTAGGCCCTAGGGGTTTGAGTAGGGAGGCCACGTCTTCTGGAGAGTCTCCCCATTACATGTTATTCAGAGGATTACCTAGGGAAGAAAGCTATCCTTGAAGTTCATCATGCCATTCAAGATTGTGTAGAGGATTAGTGAGGTTGTCTACCACCTTGTCTTACCCCAAAAATTGAAGTGGGTGCACGAAATTTTCTACCTATCACAGCTGAGAAGATACGTGCATTACCATATGGATGTTATTGACTAGGGAGAGCTAGACATCGTGGACCGATAAGAGAATTCACTGCGAGGATGGGCCATCCCTTCGGTATTAGTGTTGTGGAATCATAACAATCATGCAGGAGAGATCCTATGAATTAGAGAGCTAGATGCGGGCTCAATATCCTGTGTTCTTTGTTTAGTTTTGATTCTTGGGGATGAAAATATTGAAAGAGATAATGATTTATATCCTAGTTTTTTTTTCTAATAAGTCGTTAACAAATATCTAAATATTATTCCAGTTCTTGTCACAGAGAAAACACACGATTTCGAGGCTCGATGCTCCAAAAAATAATTTTATAAAAATATTAAATATATTATATATTATGTAGGAATGGTTAATTATATAAAATGGTATAACTCATAATAGTTTGATCAGATCTGAAATTCCATACCGTAGTTGGGTCCATAATGTCGTTTTATCCCTAGGTGAAACATAAAATGAGTCGGTGCATGGCGTTTAGACCCTCGCTCATTGGCAGTGCATTTAACTGATTAAATAAATTAATTTTTTTAATTTACACAATTTTATTAACCTAATTAATGGTTATAAAATCATAGTTTATAGGAGTTGGTTTCATAATCATATTTTATCCAATGGACTCTCTTCTCCCCCTCTCATTCTTGTTGGTGAACAATGAACGATGATGAACCTCTGATTCAAGATTGATCAAGACATGGAAAACAAAAAAAAATCATCCTCCATCATAGGTGAATGATTTCTTCACCAATGACCACACAAAAAAAATTAGGACTCATATTTAGCATTTTTATACCTCGTATTTAATATCTGATCATGTTGAAACTAAATTCTTCAACCTATGCCTTTGATTTAAAACACTGCATGATCCCAAGAACCTGATTTCATATTGTTTGTCATATTTTCTAACCCAGGTTCCCCATTCTCGATCATCATCCATGAAATATTGGTCGATGATGATTAAAAGATCAGTTTTCGGTTCTTTATTCCGACTTTACTTCTCATTTATCACCGATGAATTCCATTAAATCCTGGTACATCAATTTCCGAGCTACCCGAGCTCGAATGGGCACCCATATTTTGAGAGAAATTATGGAACAATGATTGAATCCGAAATAATTAATATATCTAATAAAGTAATAATACAATGATAAAAAACCCTTTGGTTTCATACCCTTCTGACAAAATATCAAAGGTGCATCGATATGATGAACGAAGAGAGAAACCCTCGTTTGTTCTAGATACCGATTCTTGGTGAAAAACAACCAACGAGCCTGATCCATGACTATATTAAAATATTTTGGAAGGAATAATGGTTTGATTTGAAATTGTTTGACCAGATTTATAGTGCAGATGATGATTTGGGAGAAAATGGATTTTTTTGGAAAAATCCCGACTACACGCCATGTTCATCGAAGAACACATAGAATGTAGCCTCCCTCAGTAGTAGAACTATGGGTTTTGGGAAATGATTTGGATGACATGGAATATACTTCCATTCGAACACCCTGTACAATCATTCATTGTGAGGTGATCCATGTGATGGACCACACTGCTAGGCACACACCATGGGTCGAGAACACAAAAATTGGTTGGACACACGGGAAACATCCCATGTTGGCCAACACATCATGTACCAGAGTACATAGACACAGGGTTTGAGTACACATACAATGCTAGTGGGCACAACCAGTAGACACGGACCTGTCCCTAGATAAGTGGGAAATGTTGTGTAGTTCACCTACACGGCATGAAAACCTACACATATGGGAGCTGTGTATCAATTAGAAGACATGACCAGGAAGTGGAGGAGTACCACAATCCATGTGGGACCGTTACATTTAATTTTCTTCTTTTTATTTTCTGATAGATCTTTAAACCCCTGTATCACCTTCATTTGGAAACAAATTTTGGACTTTGAGATCTATATCCTGTGTTTTTTACCATGTAGAATGTGATGGTTCCCTCAGAAGAGAATTTAGAGATATGATGTGAATGTTCCGAGTTTGGAATATGCAGGGACAACATCTAATGATGGAAGTGATTATACCGGCTTACCAAAACAACCTTTTGTTCTGACCCTCTAGTAGAATTTAGGATGTGTAGTCCCCAACAACCATTTGTGTAGACCCTCCATTAGGATTTGGGCAGTGTTGTCCCCAACGACCATTCAAGATGACCCTCCAGTAGGATCTAGGTAGTGCAGTCCCCTACAACATTCCGGCTTGACCCCCTAGTAGGATTTTGGCAGTGTAGTCCCTTAATACCTTCTATGTTAACCCTCTAGTTGGGATGGGTAGTGTAGTACGTGATGAGAGATAAAGAGATGACCCTCCACCTAGGATCGGTAAGGTATTCTTCGAAGATTTTGAAATGTACCTCGATTGTGTGGCATAGAGTCCAGGAATGATTTGACATACTCAATGAATCATGAGAAATAGATATTATTTCCCTATTGAGACATGCCCAAGTGATGCAATGAAAAACCGTAAAGGCGATTCAGTGCCACCCAAAGAGGAAAATATCAAGGTGTGGTGACTTGAGACCATTTGACTTGTGTCTCCTTGGTAGAAACATGAGGTTCATGGCATTGTATATGGTTTTACCTTGGAACTATTGCCTACTCATATTGTTGGGTTGATCTATGAGATTGATATCCCCTTACTCTCTCATTTGGGATTCTTTGACTAAGAGTATATATATATATATATATATCCCACACTAGTACCCATTCCTTGGGTTTGGTTACTCCTCTTCCAAGAGAGGTGAAGACACAAAGGGTAAGAAAAGTAATTTCTGTGTTTATCATCTTCTGGTTGGATTGTTCTACTCTCCATCTATCGGTAGTGATTAATAGACAGGTGGTTCACCTCCTCTCTATTTAGAGTACATTTTGATAGGATGAGCATACATTCAAAATATTTTTGGGTTTAGATGGACTCATTCTATCCCCTTTTATTATACCTTTTTCCATTCACTTCTTCTCTTTAGTTGAATCTCTTGCTACTCCCCCATCACCTTTTTGGGGAGTTCTATTGGGTATTTATATACTCACCCATCCACAGCCTTTTCCCAAAACATATAATGTCTTTTGTAGATGAATTACATTTCAATAATGACTATAGATGAGCATGGGGATATAGGATGTGTTGAAAACGTACTATAGTCATAGTTGGGGAACATGAGCTGGGCTCTCTCAACAGATACTCTTTTCCAGTTGTCTTTAAGTTGGGACTAGATTCTATTTTGTGTGTGTGTTTTTCCCCTTTTCATATTAGTATTCACTACTGTACCCTTGTACTGTCTAGAGGTTCATACATGTTTATTTTACTTTATTTCAGTTTCATCTTTTTCTACTTTTCTATAAACCATTTCATTTAGTTGGCATCTTTCGTGTGTATAGGTTCTTTGGTAAATAGTTGCCCAGGTTTTTCATGCCTTTGACCATTTTCACCAACCCCTGGACTATGGTGGTGAGATTGGGGTAGTTTCAGCTCAATACCCAAATTGGGTTGGGTTACGACATACCAATACATTCATTAATTCAATATTCAATCTAGTTCCCCTAAATGGTCTATATCTCATTTTTTCTATAATTTTGATTGGTTTACTAAGTTTTTTCCTTTTATACAATGTTTTTAATAGGGGTGATGACTCTAATGGACTAGGGTGATCCATGTATTCCCATTTTAGACTTTTTATTTTAATTTTTTTATCCAATTATAATTTTTTCATTTTCAATCTATTTCATTGATTATTAATGAAATAGTGTTTGTTAATGAAATAAATTATTATCAGTTACTCATTTATTTCAAGATAAGAATATCATTTATAAATTCTAGGTTGTTACATTCCCCCCCCTTTAGAAATTTTATCCTCAAAATTTTATCTTGTATTCATAGTTGATAATAGGTGAGGGTACTTATGTTTCATTATTTCCTATAGTTTCCATTTTTCCAATTCGTACTTATGGTTACACCATGAAACTTTGACATGGTGAGTTTTCATGTTTCATAGAGAATTGTCTCTATGATTTATGATCTTAACCGAATATTATTCATATGAGAGTTCATTCACCAGTTCTTCCACCTCTTGATTTAGTACTGTAAGGGATCAAGTATGTAGTTACATACGAGTGATACATGGAACAAGACGTGAAATTTTTTTATACTTGGTGGAAGTGAAATTTGATAGGCCACTACTCTTATATGATCATGGATCTAAAAGGGTTAAATTTACCATGGGATAAGATTGCCTTTCTTTCCAAACTGCATGAAACTCTTCCATGTTGATATTTGAATAAAAACTTTGTCTCCATCTTCAAACTCCATGTCTCTTCAATTGTTCACATCATAACTATTTTTTCAACCCTGGGTAGATTTTAAATGTTTTTGGATATCTTGAACCATATCTTCCATATGTTTCTCAAGTTTTAGAACAAGTATCTTTCATTCCCTAACCTCATCCCATTAGGTTGTATTTCTATATCACTTCTCATACAAAGCTTTATATGGAGCCATATGAATACTTGTCAGGACCTGTCCTTGGGGACCATGCCGTTACTACCCCAAGCCCACCTTCCATAGTCCAGGGGCTAGCGACTAGCACCAAGGTTTAATTCCCGGTAAAAAGGAAGGTCATTGACTTTGTAAAGTCAACAAACACCACAGAGCAAGAAAGAAGAAGTAAACTCTATGTAAAAACTTGGTACAATAGAAAGTGCGGTAAAGTATGTGGGCCAGAATACAAACCCAGACTGAATGTAAAGTACAACTGAAAAGAGAGTACAACAACTGAAAAGTAAAGCCGCAGCGTCGACCCATCCACTGGAAGTCCCACCTGAAGGGCGGGTATAGATAGCCTCTACATCTCCTCGGGTCCAGCCGTCCGCTCCGAGTACGCCCCACCCAGTGGTCCACCTCCGGGTACAGAACTGCTCCTCGTGCCTCTACCATGATTAGCGCTGTCCATCGTCTGCAACCAACACAACGTAGTGCGGGAATATCCCGTGTAGCGGTGAGTATAAGATACTTAGTAGGGACCCCAAGACCCCTGAAGGTCTCCCAGAATCCACAAATGATAATCCACAAAGGAAAGATATAATAAAAAAGTAACATCCGACTTTACTTAGGTATATGCCCATTCATATTCCTAAGTCTTCAATTATGATTCAGCTCCAACATCTGAGCTCAAGTAAAACCCATTCCACACAGGAAATCACAACCCAATCCACACAGGAAAGCATAACGTAATCCACACAGGATACCAAGTCAATCTTATCGAAGATAAGGATTGAAAGCCAAGATTCAACTCACACAAGTATACTTCTTCGTAATACGATAGAGATGATTAGATGCAGTCAAGGATTCATCTAGGCCATTGGACCCAAACAGGATCGATAGGTACTAACCCCGGCAATTACCTACAAAGGATCGATAGGTAACTAACCCCCGCAATGACCCACAAAGGATCGATAGGTAACTAACCCCCGCAATGACCCACATAGGATCAGACCCACATAGGGTCCGTAGGCGCTAGCCCACACAGTACTGCTGAGCGCTGACCCACATAAGATCTGACCCACACAGGATCGGTAGCACTGATCCACATAGGATCGCTGAGTGCTATAGTCATCGTCGTTGAATCCATGAAGGATTTCTGTACAATCATCATCGTCGTTGTAGTCGCAGCTAGCTCTAGGGTTCCCGCACACAACAAGCTCGTTCGGGATGGTCCGCTCAAGGAGCCGAAGGGCTGATACATCAACTGACACATAGTCCAGAGTTGATGTATCCAAATGTTCAGTATCATCAACTGGAACTCAACATCACAGACGACGCGTCAATCGGACGCCCGGTCTGAGAGTAATTGGCATTTTCATCCCAAGGGCCCA
Source organism: Viscum album (assembly GCA_963277665.1). Lineage (NCBI taxonomy): Eukaryota > Viridiplantae > Streptophyta > Magnoliopsida > Santalales > Viscaceae > Viscum > Viscum album. The sequence continues at coordinate 677,261,197 of OY728133.1, read as the reverse complement.
GTTGGTTTTTAAGTCAAAACCAACTCGACCATACTCCAACTGTTTACAAACCACGAGCAAAGTAAGCCAAAAAGTCCGTCTCACTTAGAGAAATCCATCAAAGTGGACGACAAGTCAATTGGACGTCCGGAGCTCAAGTTATAAGCATTTCTGCTCTGAGGTCCCGGTTGGTTTCATGTACTAACAAACCCGGACGAACACAAAGCACACTGAAACCTTGAGTGTAATATATCAAAATGACTTTCTCGTTCCAAGGATTGCATCACCGCTGACAGTGCATCGATCGGAGTTCCGCAGCCCATGTTATGGGCAAAAGACCGTGAGAGGCCCGATAATAGGGGGTTCGGGCCTAGTCCAACCCGGACCAATACCCCCAGGGTCGGCCCAAACTGGGTCGACCCGACCCGAGTCAGGGTACGACCCGCATGGGTGCGGCCCGTCCTGGCGGCTCAGCCCGGTGTGCTGGCGCTGGCCGGGTCGGCCAGGCAGCTCGGCCGTAACGGCCGAACGGTGAAGGACGGGGGGGGGGGGGCATGCCCCCCCACGTAAAGAAACCGCAGCCCCCATGTGGGGGGCTACACCTGCTGGCCAATCGGGGGTTACGAACCCCCATTTTTCCCCCTGACCGGTCGGCCCGCTCCTACCGGCAGGCTGCTGTCGCCACGGGACCAGCATGGGCCGGTCCCCCTGCTTCGACACCGGCGGCCCGTAACCGGGCACCGATCCTTGCTCCCCCACCACCTCAGCCTTGGCCTTGATCTGTCCAGCGCGGCACGCCAGCGCCGCGCCCCTCCACCGCAGCCCCGCTCTGGCAGCGGTGTCATTGAGGTTCCTTCGAGGTTCTTCGGCGCGGCGCGACGACGACGCAGATTAGTTCGTTTTCAACGGTACGACATGATGGTACTACGCTTCTCCGCCCTTCCTTTAACATTTCCCACACAGTGGTTCGGCACCACGCCGCCTTACACATGCCGCAAAAAAAATCATCGAACAAGGAGGAGGAGGGTCGGCCGTGTTTGTGCGGTCCGACCTCCTCCCGTTATTGCGATAACAGGCGGCTCAATTGGAAAGAAGAAAGTGAAAGAAGTAATCACGAACAAAAAATTTAAAATAAACCCCTACTTCGTCAAATTCGTTTAGTGAGGGTTCGTCGCGAAAATAACTATTGTGGAAGAAGACTTCGCGGAAGGATAGCTTCCCGTCGCGGAGAAATGATTCGTCTGCGTCGCGTCGTCGATCTCTGAGGATCCGGCGTTCTTGTCGACCTTCATCGGAGGTCGGAGTTCTTTGTGTTTTTCGCATTCTTCTTCTAGGAAGAAGAAATTCAAGAGATTCTCCTTTTCTCCCAAAGACTCACACAACAAGATCCGACAAAATAAAATAAGTACTTCACTTGTTTTATTAACATGACTTAAGAATTTGAAATTCAAAATTTCAAAGTAAACTCACCTATTTAATTAACATAAGTTATCAAATTAAATGGTGAGTTGAAGGAGTTAGGGAATATGAAGGGGTGGGGTTCGTGTGGGCCCCACCACTCTCATAACCTCCCATGGGATGTTGCGTGGTTACCCCAACTTCCACTAAATGGTTAAACCACTTAGAAAGAAATAAAAATTTGTAAATCATTTTTTATTTTAACTTCCACAAATTTTAAAAACTTCTCCTGTGAAAACGAAACTCTAGAAAAGGTGTTCCTAATCAAATATCGGCGCTGAGAATTCATTGGTGCCCTCGGAATACGATTCCGAGCACTAGTTCAAATTTTAGGAAAACCCGCTCGCTCGTTCACTGAACGTACCCAAGCTAAACTTCGGATAGAAATTCCGGGCACACCGGGCCTCGGAATCAAGTGTCGTCAGAAACCGCGTTCTTCTAAAATACCAAAGAAAATTAAGAAAAAATTTCCCTTGAATTATATGGGTCTGTACATTACTCCCACCTATGGGATTTATGTCCCTGTAAAGATACATCAAAAACTAGGGGATAAAATGTGGGTACTGTGCACGCATCTGAGCCTCCCGCTCCCAAGTGCTCTCCTGGAGGTTCTCGTGCTGCCATCTAATGCGCACTAGAGAAATCTACCATCCACGTAGGACCCACTCCTGTCGATCCTCGATCTCCACCAGAACCTCAACAAAAGTCTCCCCATCATCTATGTCGATCTCACCATGGTCAATAATATGTGTCGGGTCATGCACGTATCTCCTCAACTGAGATACGTGGAAGACGTCGTGCACTCGGTGCACATGTGGTGGTAGATCCAGGCGATAATCCACCTCGCTAATCCTACTGAGGACATGGTATGGTCCGATTAAGCATGGAGACAACTTTCTACCTCGGCCAAATCTCCGTAATCCACATCGAGGTGAGACTCGAAAGAAGACGTGGTCTCCATCCTCAAACTCTAGTGGCCTACGCCTCCTGTCAGCATAAGACTTCTGCCAGCTCTGAGTTGTCCTCATCCACTCCTAGATGACCTGGACCTTCTCTATCATGGCATGGACCATCTCCGGTCCCACAAGAGCTGACTCCTCAGGGTCTGTCCAGCACAAAGGAGATCTGCAAGGTCGGCCATAGAATTCCTTGTATGGTGCCATCCCGATGGTGTAGTGGTAACTTTTGTTGTATGTGAACTTCACCAAGGGTAGGTGATCCTCCCAGATGCGGCCAATGTCGTGGACACATGCGCGAAGAATGTCCTCGAGAGTATGAATGGTCCTCTCCGTCTAACCATCTGTCTGAGGGTGAAAGGCAGTACTCAGATGTAGTTGCGTCGTGAATTCCTCCTACAACCCCTTCCAAAGTCGGGAAGTAATGCGAGAATCTCGATCGGAGACGATCGATGATGGCACACCATGAAGCCGTACAATCTCCTGAATGTAGAGACGTCCCAAGCTCTCCACTGAGCCCCGCTCTTTGATGGGTAAGAAGTGAGATGACTTGGTGAGTCGGTCGACAATCACTGAAATGGAGTCGTAACCTCTTGAAGTGCGTGGAATTCCAGTCACGAAGTCCATAGATATGCCGTCCCACTTCCACTTCGGGACCTCCCAAGGCTGCACTAAGCCTGCTGGTACCTGTTTCTCTACCTTCACCTGCTGGTAGGTGAGGCATCGAGAAACGAACTCTACCATAACCTTCTTCATGCCTGACAACCACTGCTGTCGTCTAAGATCCTAGTACATCTTCACCACTCCAGGATGTACCACCAAAGGGGATGTGTGAAACTCTCTCAGCACCTCCTCTCTTAAAGAAACTGGTACCAAGGTACGTCCTCTGAAAAGGGCATCATTCTCTCCTTCCAAGACGAATCCATTAGGTGCATGTCCTGAGGATATCTGCGCACGCCATGTCTCACAGTCGGCGTCCCCAAGCCGTGTCTCTCTGACCCGCTGTAGTAGTGGAGGAGTGACTGTGAGTGACTGAAGGAAGGCTTCTCCATCTCTATCCAAGAAGGATATCTGCAAAGCGGCTAGCTGCTCTATCACCTCCCCAAGTAGCTGAATGCCCATCCTCCTGCTGAGAGAATCGGCTACCACATTCCCCTTTCCAAGAGTATTGATTATCTCAAAGTCATAGTCCTGGACGAACTCGAGCCATCACCGCTATATCAGGTTTAGGTCCTTCTGCGAGAAGATGTACCTGAGACTCTAGTGGTCAGAATAGACTATAAAGTACTCTCCCATCAGATACTATCGCCACATATTCAGAGGGAATACCACTGATGCTAACTCCAGGTCAAGGGTAGCATAGTTCGTCTCATGCTTCCTCAACTGATGTGATCCAAAGGCGATCACGGCCTGCTCCTGCATCAGGACACATCTGATTCCAGTCCCTGACGCATCGCAGTAAACTACATATCCAACTCCCTCCTCCGGTAGCCTCAAGATAGGCGCGCTGGTCAATCTCTGTGTCAGCTCCTAGAAGCTCTACTAACATCTGTCTGACCACACAAAGGTTTTCCCCTTCTTCGTCAAGGCTGATAGTGGTGCCGCAACTCTGGAGAATCTGGAAAAAATCTCTTGTAGTACCCAGCTAGTCCCAAGAAACTCCACACCTCCGTCACGCTTCGGGGTTGCTCCCAAGATAGTACTGCCTCAATCTTCATAGGATCGACCACAACTCCCACCCGAGAGATGACGTGTCCCAAGAAGCGGACCTCATGTATCCATAACTGAAACTTTGAGAGCTTTCGATAAAGCTGGTGCTCTAGAAGTGTGTCTAGTAAAACCCACAAGTGGTAGGCGTGCTCCTCCTCAGTGGTCGAGTATATCAAAATGTCGTTGATGAAGACCACGACAAATCGATCGATGTATGGCTGAAAGTTCCTATTCATGAGGGCCATCAACACTGTTGGAGCATTGGTTAATCTAAATGGAATAACCAAGAACTCCTAGTGGCCATACCGACACCTGAAGGTCGTCTTCTGCATGTCCTTGTCCCGAATTCTGAGCTGGTGATAGCCTGACCTGAGGTCTATCTTCGAGAACCACAGTGCTACCTTGAGCTGATCGAAGAGGATTTCAATCCTCGGTAGCGGATACTTGTTCCTCACTGTCACCTAGTTCAGGGGATGATAGTCGACACAAAGTTGCAAATCCCGTTCACCTTCTTGGCGAACAATATCGGGGAAGCCCAGGGTGAAACACTAAGTCAGATTAATCCCTTACCCTGAAAGTCCTCCAACTGTACCTATATATCTCGAAGCTCAGCGGTGCCATCTGATATGTTGAAGTGGATATCGGGGTTGTCTCGGGGTACAGATAAATATAAAAGTCTACCTCTCTGCGAGGAGGTAGTCCTGTAACGTCGTCGGGGAAAATGTCTGCATTCTGATCCACCACTGTAGGAAAACCAGGACTCTGCACGTCAACTTCTCCTAGGATGAGGCTATCCAACTAATGAGTGATGGGCTATCCTATCCTTTGTGAGAGTCCATCCTGTGATGTGAAGGCTCCCTTCTCACCAGTGAAGGTGAACCTGATCCCGTCGTTGTGTACACACCGCACCTTGCGCCAAATATAGTCGATCAGATCATGGATTGTAGATAACCAATCCATGCCCAAGATGACGTCGTAAGGCCTCGAAGCCGCTACAAGAAGATCCCAGCCGAAGCTCTTGCCTCTTAGAGTATGCCCACACTACTGGTACCAGTGTATAATCATCGATTCTACTTCCGTAGGAGTCTCTACCCATAAGGATCGAGCCAACGGCTCTGTCGGAATCTCCGAGCTCCGAACAAGGGCAGTTTCTATGAAAGAATGACTCACCCTTGTGTCTATAAGAACTTCAAAAAGGGAGAAATAGACACAGATAGTACCTCAAATCATCTCGGGTGTGTCGTGGTCGTAGGACTCGCTCCCTGGAGCTGTGCCTGTCTCTGTCCGCTAGCACCATGTATTCGCGGTGGACCTCTTGGCGGTGGTGGTGGTAGAGCCTCAAAGCGTCGCCCACCACCGACTGCTCGGCCAGCTCCTCTTCCTCGTCCTCTTGGTCCCTGCGGACCACCACAGTCGACCCTATGCCTCTTCCTGGGTGGTCCCTCAACCATCTGGAGCACCTCTGCATGGCGGGTCGGGCAGTTACGTGCCATGTGGCCCTGCCCGCCGCATGCGAAGCACTGTCTGCCTCTTGAAAGACTGGCTCCATGCTGTTTTCCCCGCACCACTGAGCCAGTGTCCTGAGGTCTTCTGCCTGAGGGTCTGGTCTGCCTGGACCCATGAGGCATCCGTCAAATTCCTACTGTAGAAGACTCTGCTACGTTCCGCCCTGCGGTAGGTCTCGCTGCTGATGTAGGCTCAGCAAAGAAGCTCTCGATGAGAAGGGCTCACTCCAGTACCCCTGCCTGATTCGGAATGCTAAGGGAGATTAGTGATGCCCTGATCTCCTGCCTCAATTCCTGCTCAAAGGTCCAAGACCAGAAGAATGTGTCTCTTAACATGTCCTTCGAATAGCACGAGAGATTTGTAAATCTCACCGAGTACTGGGCGACCATCAAGCTGACATGCCGCAGCTGTAGAAGCTCCTGGATGTGCACCGCACGGATGGTGGCTGGGACGAACTCCAAGCGGAAGAGGCTCTCAAAGTCCGTACAGAGGAGAGATGCCTCGTCGTGCACCTAAAGCATCAAGCTCCACCATCTTCCTGCTGCCATGTGCAGGAGGCTCGCTGCGAGGATCACCATGAGGTCTGTTGATGTCCTCACTAACCTGAAAACCCATACAACTGCCTCCAGCCAATCCTTGGCTGCCTGAGGGTCCGTCTCCCCGTAGAACTTGGGCGGTCGCTGATGCTAAAACTCATTTAGTTCACTAAGGCATTGTGCATCGTCAGCAGCTGGGGATGGTAGCGTCGGTGGCTTGGCGGGTAGAGGTACCACCAGTGCCTCTGCTGTCAAAGGGCCCTATATCGAGGCCTCGTCGCTCGGTGGGCTGTCATCATGCACAACGCTCGGAACCCTAGCTGGCTGCTGTCGTGGGGCCATCCTGAAAAGGAACAGGTGCACCATGGTTAAAACAATATACCTAGTGAGCTGACACAAAGTAATCGCAAATAAAACTTGAAACACACATGCAATCAATGTTTTCGTGCATTAAGTCGGAAATCAGAAGTCAGGGTCCTGGTGTATGGATACGTCGGCCGCCACACCAACACTAGACTCCCTGGACTGATAACCACACCCAATACACTTAACAATATTGCTTCACATAGAAGAAAGATCATATCCAATGTTCTTCAGTAGAGCCGAACTCCTTTGATACCAATTTGTCACGACCCGTCCTCAGGGCCCGTGCCGTGACTACCCCAAGCCCGCCTTCTATAGGCCAGGGGCTGGCGACTAGAATCAAGGTGTAATTCCTGGTAAAAATGGAAGGCATTGCCTTTGTAAAGTAAACAAACACCACAATGCAAGAAATAAGAAGTAATCACTAAGTAAAAAATTGGTACAATAGAAAGTGTGGTAAAGTATGTGGGCTAGAATACAAACCTAGACTGAAAGTAAAGTACAACTGAAAAGAGAGTACAACAACTAAAAAGTAAATCCACAGCGTCGAGACATCGACTGGAAGTCACACCTGAAGGGTGGGTATAGATAGCCTCTACAACTCCTCAGGTCCAGCTGTCTGCTCCGAGTACGCCCCGCCTAGTGGTCCACCTCTGGGTACCGACCTTCTTCTCGTGCCACTACCATGATCAGCGTTGTCCGTCATCTTCAATCAACACAACGTAGTGCGGGCATAGCCCGTGCAGGGGTGAGTATAAGATACTCTGTAGGGACCCCGAGACCCCCGATGGTCTCCCAGAGTCCAAAAATTATAATCCACAAAGGAAAGATATAATCACGAAGTAACATCCGACATTACCTAGGTATATGCCCATTCATATACATAAGTCTTCAATTCTCATTCAGCTCCAACATCTGAGCTCAAGTACAACCCAGTCCACATAGGAAATCACAACCCAATCCACATAGGAATACATAACGTAATCCACCCAGGATATCAAGTCAATCTTATCGAAGATAAGGATTGAGAGTCATGATTCAGCTCACACAGGTATACTTCTTCGTAAGACGATAGAGATGATCAGATGTAGTTACTGATTCATCTAAGCTGTCGGACCCACACATGATCGATAGGTACTAACCCCCTCAATGTCCCACAAAGGATCGACAGGTAACTAACCCCCACAATGACCCACAAAGGATCGATAGGTAACTAACCCCCGCAATGACCCACTGAGTTTCGATAGGTAACTGACCCCCACAATGACCCACACAGGATCGGACCCACACACTACTAGAAAAGCAGGTATTTGCGACGGGCTATTTGCGACGGGGTCCCGTCGCAAATAGCCCGTTGCTGAAAACGCCGTCGCAACTAAACTTATTTGTGACGGGACCGTCGCTAAAGCCTTTTTTTGCGACGGGCATTCTCCCCGTCGCAAATAGTATTCCGTATTTTTGTAAAAAACTTTTTAAACAGTTATTGCGACGGGCCCGTCGCAAATAGTTTTTGCGACGGTTCCGTCGCAAAAACTCTTTTTTAAAAAAATAAAAAAAATTAATAATACTAGTATTTGTGACGGGACCCGTCGCAAATACTCTTTTAAAAAAAAATAAAAAACTATTAATAATACTAGTATTTGCGACAGGCATAGTATCCCGTCGCAAATACTATAAAAAAAATAAAAAAAATAAATTATTAATAAATTATTTTAATTAATATAATAATAGAATTATAATTTACAAATGAAAATAATAAATTATTTTAATTACTATAATAATAGTAGAATTATAATTCAAAAATAAAAATAATAGAATATTAATAAATAATTTAATTAATATAATAATATTATAATTATAATTCATAAATAAAAAAAATATTAATAAGTTATTTTAATTAATATAAAAATAATAGAATTATTTTACATTCAAATATTAAAATAATTCAAGTATTACAAAAAAATAATTAAATTATAATATTATAAAATTTTAATATATATATAAAATTTTATTAAATAAATAAAATTTTAATATATATATAAAATTTAATATTATAAAATATAAATATTATTATTATTCATATTAATATTGTTATTTAAAAATATAATATTATTAATATTTTATAATGAGACAGAAACTACGAATAGAAAAAAAAATATTTTGATTTCACAAATTTTATAACAGAAATACAAACTCTAATCTGTAGGAGGGGGGGAGGGGGGGGGGGAGGTGGGTGATCTGCAGATGGTGGTGGAGGAAACTCCATCCCTAAAGCATGAGTGAGTCGGCGCATGTAATCCATCTGCTCCTGATGCTGCTGCTGCCACCGACTCGTCTGCTCCTCGTACAGCTGCTGCTGGCGTCGACGCTCCTCCTCATGCTGCTGACGCATCTGCTCCTGCTCCTGTCGAAGACTCTCTATATGTGCAGTCTGAGATCGCAACTGCTCCTCATACTGTGTAGAAGAAGATGCACGAGCTCCTCTCAAGCTGGACGCCGACATCGCAGCACTGCCATAATAATCTCCGGGAGTCAGTCGAGAGCTGATACCAACTACCCGGCCCTTCTCGAAGGCATACTGGGTGGCCTGCATCCATGCCGCCTCATCAAACTGACGGGCAGTGGTCTGATCTGATGACTCGGCCTGACTCTCAGGCCGGGCCTGTGCCGCTGCAGCCTCATATGACTCCTATAGTTGCAATTTAAAATTAAAATTGTGAATATATTATATGCAGTTAATTTTTAAACTTGAAAACAAATAATACTGACCACGATGTGATGCTGACGATCACCTCTGAGCTCCCCAGTAGTAGGATCACTATACATCCTCCGATATACGTCGTACTCTGTAATATCGGGGTTCTCGACAGCCTATAAGAATAAAAAATAAACTGTTAATATTTATAGTTATATAAAATATTTATAAATAATGTACGTACCAGATGCTGTCTATGAGTACTGAAAGAACGACTCCCAGCTCGATGAGTCACCTCCTGCCTCCCCCGATTCTGTCTCCCCACCGATGATCCACTCTGAAAGGCACCACTCAACCAGTGCGCACATAATCCATCCCATACATGGGATGAAATGTACTCTGGTCGGTGTGCTCTACATGACTCATCAAAATCTGACACTCCTGCTTTCTTCATCGCAGCTTTTCTTAAATTGTGCAAAAACTGACGAAGACGATCACGCATGGCCACCTCCCATGCCTCGTGGATGGCGTCACGCATGGTATCCTCGATCGGATACCATAAACCCTACAAATAATTCAAAATATCAAGTTAGAAATGAAATATTTTTCAAAATTAAAATTATTTATTTACGTACGTACCAACCAATGGCCGATCATGGCCTACTGCACATCAATGGGAATCTGCTCCCATGTGGTCCACGGCTGAGAGAAATAGTTGCGCAAAATAGCGCTGCCCTGTCCGACTGCTATATGCGAAAAACTGAAAAAAAAATAATAAACATTTATTATGTGAATAGATTAATGAAATCTTAGTCAAATTCACAGGTTATGACACAGGTTATCACACCTCCGGGTGCGCGGATCAAACCCAAGACGTGGACGTCGCTCGGGGACGGGGCCAGGAATCATCAATCGTGCAAGACCGTGCCCCCTCCGCGTACTCCCTGGAGCGCCTGCAGGCTGAGGGTCATCTGCCAGCAACTCATCCGCATCGAAAGGCAGGTCAGCCTCCGCCAACTCACGAAATGTGGCCTCGTCCATCTGAAACAGAAAATGTTGATATTAGAAAATAATTGATAATTACTATTATATATACATATATACATATTATGATTGTATATAAATACCATGGAATTCTATAAGTTTTCATCTTCATCATCATCTTCATATATGTCAATGTTATATTCATATTCCTCCTCAACATCATTGATATCCATTCGAGTTGCAGTTGCTTCATCTCTTACCATTTCAAATTCATGTGTGACATCATTAACATCATCGTCATCACCGACTCTTAAATGTGGGGTGTCGTCATCGATACTCATATCTCTTTGTAAAAAAGATTGATTTTGAGTACTCTCTTGAAAAACTTCAATTCATTGCACATCAGTGAAAGAACATTCACTTTGACTAAACTGATTGTCTCGAATTTTGATTTTTATTACACTCCACCAATCAGTCAAGTCTCTTGATGTTGCACAGTACTTTGCATAATAAACTTGATATGCCTGTTGAGCCAATAAGAATGGTTCATTTACTGCGAGAACACTTTTACATTTAATATCGATGATTCCATGAGTCGGATGAACACGCACGCCTCTCTCTGTATCCAGCCACCGACATTTGAACATGGTTATGTAATGTTGTCCAAGATAACAGAGTTCAATGATTTCATCAAGTATGCCATAAAAGTCAACTTCATTTTCTCGATGATGAGATCCTCTCAAGCTAACTCCACTGTTCATTGTTTTTTTCGATTCCCCATATGCATGTGTGTGGAATCGAAATCCATTCACCACATATGCATTATAAGTTTTAACAAGTTTGGAAGGTGGGTTACTCAATACACACAGCCGTTTGTCAATTTTATCAGCATGTCGAGACACCTGAAGATTTGTGAAATAATTATCAATATAGTAAACTATACATTGAATGAGTTGCTAAATGATAAAGAATTTATGTTACCAGTTTTTGAAACCACTGAGAGAAATTTTTCAGTCGACGTTCTTCGAGAGCAGCTGCTGTAATTTGTGGAATTTGTTTCTTGATATGATTATCATACAACCTATAAAAACCAAAGTTATTTACTGTAACATAAATGATAGAATAAGTGATATAAACACTTACAGTACAACTGATTTCATCTCTTCACAGTTGAGCAGAACATACGTATGAGCTCTATGATGTTCATCATCTGAAAGCCAGCGTTCAGAAACTCCACCAAAACCAAGCTCTGACTGGTTGAAAATAGATAATTGATTGTCGATTTCATCAATATTCCTCTCATTCCGTCCCATTCGGTTGTGTTTTGATGGATACTCAGATTCAAAATAATGGGATCAGAAAAAAGATATTTCCTCTTGCAAATAAGCTTCTGCAATAGATCCTTCAACAGATGCTTTGTTGCGTACTTTTCTTTTCAATTTTTGCATGCATATTTCAAATGGGTACATCCATCGAAACTCTACCGGACCTCCACATTTGGCTTCATATGGCAAATGTAACATCAAATGTTCCATTGAGTCGAAGAAAGACGGCGGAAATATTTTTTCCTGTTTACATATAATTACAACAACATCTTTTTCAAGTTTGCCTAGAGCATCATAATCTGCCGTAGCCGCACAAATTTCCCGAAAAAAATGAGACATGTCTGTTATGGAATCCCAAATCATAGAATTCAACAGACCTCTTAATCCAATGGGTAGAAGTCTCTCCATTATAACATGACAATCATGACTTTTCAATCCAGTAATATGACTATTCTTTACACATCTACCCAAATTGGAAGCACAGCCATCTGGAAGTCTCAAATCTGCAATCCACTGACAAAATAATAAACGGTTTTCTTTAGACAGTGTATAAGCTACTTTTGGTTTCAGTAACCTTTCTGTTCTGACATTCTCAAATAGTTCCAATTCTGGACGCCTGCAAATTTGGGCAAGATCTAAACGTGCATTTACATTGTCTTTGCTCTTTCCTGGCGTATCCAAAACTGTATGAAACAAATTATCAAAACAGTTCTTCTCAATATGCATGACATCTAACATGTGTCGGACCAACAAATCAGACCAATATGGCAAATCCCAAAATATGCTACGTTTAATCCAATTGTGTTCTTTCCCAAAACCAGAAATTTTCTGTTGGTTTATTGTGGGACCAAAAGTGATGGGAGGTAATGAAAATACAACCGATTTTAACTCCGAACCTGATAGCATTTTTGGAGGTCCATCCCTTTCAGCTGTTCCTTTTCTGAAATGAGATCTGTTTCTGCGAAAAGGATGATCAGCTGGAAGAAATCTGCGATGACAGTCAAAATAACAAGGTTTCTTTCCATGAATGAGCATAAATGCTTTGTTCTCTCCCATACAGTAAGGACATAATTTCTGACCATGTGTACTCCAGCCAGATAACATCCCATAAGCCGGGAAGTCACTTATTGTCCACATCAATGCTGCTCTCAGTATGAAATTCTGTTTCATTGCAACATCATATGTACTGACACCAGTACTCCACAATAAATTTAATTCATCAATCAATGGCTTCAAATAAACATCAATATTTTTCTTCGGACGTCCTGGAATTAGTAAAGTCAAAAAGATATATGGCTCCTTCATCAACATCCATGGAGGTAAATTATACGGAGTTAAAAAAATAGGCCAACATGAATATTGACTACCATAAGATCCAAACGGACAGAAACCATCAGTGGAAAGGCCCAGTCGAACATTTCTAGCTTCTAAAGCAAATGATGGATGCACTCTATCAAAATGTTTCCATGAATCACCATCGGCTGGATGATTCAAGCTTTTATCGGTTGAAATATTCTCTTTATGCCATGACATCATTGTCGCTGTATTCTTAGACATGAATAAACGCTGATGTCTGGATGTAAGCGGAAAATATCTCAACTGTTTTACAGGAATCAAACCAGACTTCCCGTGTTGTCCTTCTTTATATCTCAGTTGCCCACATGTGGGACAACTATCCAATGACTCATTTTCCCCTGAATATAAAATGCAGTCATTTGAACATGCATGAATCATCTGACAAGTAAGTCCCAAATTTCGAACCAACCTCTTACTTTCATAGTAATTTGCAGGTAAAACATTTCCTTCGGGTAACAATGTTTTCAGCAATGAATATATCTGGTGAAAACATGTGTTTGACATTCCGTTATCTGATTTGATAGCCATAAATTTTGCAACTGCTTCTAATTTGCTCATCTTGCAGCCAGGATATAATGCATCCTCACCAGACTTCAACAACTCATATTATTCAGACGGTCCCAACTCAGGATTTGAAGCTATATCAGCCGGAGTTTCTGTATGTTGAACAGATGAACCTGCAACATCATGTACTAAATCTTGAAACCGGGATGGATCTGGAATCAAGTTGGTATCACCTGCTCTGGAACTGCGTTCACCATGTTGATACCAAAAAACATAATCTGCTTGAAAACCAAAACGCAAGAGATGTTCCCCCACTTTGTCAAACGTGTCAAACGTTCTCAATGCACATTTTCTTCAAGGGAATTTTAACTTTCCTTCTGAAACAAATTCTGAATTTGATGCCGCAAATGATAAAAAAATCTCCACACCCTCTATATATACTGGATTTAAACCAGAACCATTTGGATTTCTACGTTGATTTATCCATATGCGGTCATCTAATAATGACTGTTGACGACCTCGTTGTTCCATATTTTTCTATAAAATATAAAAGCATTACTGGTTTTGAATAATTTGTTAGAAAAAACACTCAATCAAGGATTGAATATATTGAGAATAAAGCAAAACCTGTTACAAATATTGATAATTTTAATATTATATTGATTTTTTATTTTTTTAATAATATTAATATAATTTTTTTTATAAATATTAATTATATAATAATAACATCATTACATTATTAGTATATTTTATTATTAATATTAAAATAATATAATTTTTTATATTATATACAATTCTCCTTTCATCTGTGTGTTTCACATTCTGTCTCCACATGTAATATTGACATTCACTTTCACCTCCCCATTGGCGAGTAGGTTGATAATTTTGAAAAAGAATGCCAATATTACATGTGGAGACAAAAAAAACACAGAAGAAAAGAGAATTGTATATAATATAGAAAATTATATTATTTTAATATTAACAATAAAATATACAAATAATGTAATAAGGTAATTATTCCTAATTATTCCTAATTATTACAATCTATTACAATTTATTACTAATTATTATTAATTATTACAATTTATTACTAATTATTACAATTTATTGCTAATTATTACTATTTATTACTAATTTAGCAATACTTAGCAATACTTAGCAAAAGGAAAACTGCTTGAATAATGAAAGGAAATTTGGTAATCATCGTTGTGGAGATGATTATAAATTTTCCCTTCATTATCCAAGCAGATTTCGTTTACTAATTATTAGTAATAAAAAAAATATTATCAATATTTACGAAAAAACAATATTAATATTATTAAAATAATAACAAAAATTAAAAAATATTAAAATTATCAATATTCATAACAGACTTTGTTCTATTATTAACATGTTCAAATCTTAAAGGGTCGCCAATTGTCAGGTCATGCGCAATAAAAAGTTTGTGTCAGCCATGTCTAATGTAAACTCTATAATTGTCCTTGCATGGTTGATCACTTCGCAAGTAATGTTGCAATCAGACAAACCAAGTCATTCCCTTCTTATCTATAAGAATTATCTAACATGAACCTTTACATAGATCATTCTTCCTTAAAAATTTGAGGGGATATCATTATTTTTCCCTTAAATTTTCAAGGAAGAATGGTCTATGTAAAGGTTCATGTGAGATGATTCTTATAGATAAGAAGGGAATGACTTGGTTTGTCTGATTGCAACATTACTTTTGGCAATTATTGGTAATTATTGGTAATTATTACTAATTATTACAAATTATTGGTAATTATTGGTAATTATTCCTAATTATTACTAATTATTCCTAATTATTACTAATTATTCCTAATTATTACTAATTATTACTAATTATTCCTAATTATTACAAATTATTGGTAATTATTACAAATTATTACTAATTATTGTTAATTATTGGTAATTATTCCAAATTATTGGTAATTATTTCAAATTATTGGTAATTATTCCAAATTATATGTAATTATTCCAAATTATTGGTAATTATTCTTAATTATTGCTAATTATTCCTAATTATTGCTAATTATTACTAATTATTGCTAATTATTGCTAATTATTGGTAATTATTACTAATTAGTGGTAATTATTGGTAATTATTGATAATTATTACTAATTATTCCTAATTATTACTAATTATTGATAATTATTGCTAATTATTCCTAATTATTACTAATTATTCCTAATTATTACTAATTATTACTAATTATTCCTAATTATTTGCAATTATTTGCAATTATTGGTAATTATTACCAATTATTCCTAATTATTACTAATTATTACTAATTATTACTAATTATTCATAATTATTCCTAATTATTACTAATTATTCCTAATTATTTGCAATTATTCCAAATTATTTGCAATTATTGATAATTATTACTAATTATTGGCAATTATTGGCAATTATTGGTAATTATTACTAATTATTACAAATTATTGGTAATTATTGGTAATTATTCCTAATTATTACTAATTATTCCTAATTATTACTAATTATTACTAATTATTACTAATTATTCCTAATTATTACAAATTATTACTAATTATTGTTAATTATTGGTAATTATTCCAAATTATTGGTAATTATTCCAAATTATTGGTAATTATTCCAAATTATAGGTAATTATTCCTAATTATTGGTAATTATTACTAATTATTGCTAATTATTACTAATTATTGCTAATTATTGCTAATTATTGGTAATTATTGCTAATTATTGGTAATTATTACTAATTATTGATAATTATTACTAATTATTCCTAATTATTACTAATTATTCCTAATTATAACTAATTATTCCTAATTATTACTAATTATTCCTAATTATTACTAATTATTCCTAATTATTACTAATTATTACTAATTATTCCTAATTATTCCTAATTATTCCTAATTATTCCTAATTATTTGCAATTATTGGTAATTATTGGCAATTATTGGCAATTATTACTAATTATTACTAATTATTGTTAATTATTGGTAATTATTCCAAATTATAGGTAATTATTAATATTTATTGTTAATTATTACTAATTATTACTATTTATTGTTAATTATTACTAATTATTACTAATTATTCCTAATTATTACTAATTATTGGTAATTATTACTAATTATTACTAATTATTACTAATTATTACTAATTATTGGTAATTATTACTAATTATTAATATTTATTCTTAATTATTAAAAATTATTACAAATTATTCCTAATTACCATTAACTATGAACAATACTACTAATTTAAATTTATTAAGTAAGAAAACAATATAAACATAATTAAATTACAACTAATCAAAAATAATTGAAATTAATAAAAAATTAAAAATAAATATTAAATTAAAATGAACAGAAATACCTTGAAAATTGATGAGCTCTGATCGTTCTTCAAAACTTTAATAACAGCTCCGAAGAAAAAAATTAAACTGAACAAAAACTCAAATTTAGAAATAGAAATTTTAGAGCAGAAGAAGGTGGAGAATGAGAATGATTTGAGAAAAACGGATGGGGGTATTTATAGGTTAGATTATTAGCGACGGGTCCATTTGCGACGGGCACCGTCGCAAATACCTTTGCCCGCATTTATTACAGTCAACCGGTAAATAGTTATTTGCGACGGGGAAAGGCTTCCCCGTCGCAAATAGTTTCCCCGGATTTGGCGCCAAAGCCCGGGAAAACTATTTGCGACGGGGAAGCCTATCCCATCGCAAAAGACTACTTATTTGCGACGGGTAAAGACCCCCGTCGCAAATAAGTTTTTAACGGGACTATTTGCGACGGGAATAAATCCCGTCGCAAATAACCCGTCACAAATACCCATTTTTCCCGTAGTGACACATGATCTATAGGTGCTGGCCCACACAGGACCGCTGAGCGCTGACCCACACAGGATATGACCCACAATGCATCGGTAGCACTGATCCACGTAGGATCGTTGAGTGTTGTAATCATCGTCGTCGAATCCACGAAGGATTTCTGTACAGTCGTCATCGTCGTTGTAGTCGCAGCCAACTCTAGGGTTCCCGCACATAGCAAGCTCATTCGGGAGGGTCCTCTCCACGAGCCGAAGGGATGATACATCAAATGACACATAGTACAGATTTGATGTATCAAAATATTCTATATCGTCAATAAAACTCAACGTCACATACGGCGCGTCAATCGGACGCCCGGTGTGAGAGTTATTGGATTTTTCGTCCAAGGTTCCTGGTTGGTTTTTACATAAAAACCAACTTGACCATACTCCAAATACATCCAAACCTCATGTGGAGTAAGCCAAAAGGTCAGCCTCACTTAGAGGAATCCATCAAAGTCGATGACACGTCCATCGGACGTCCATAGCTCATGTTATAAGCGTTACCACTCCGAGGGCCCGGTTGGTTTCGTGTACAAACCAACCCAGCCGAACCCAAAGTACCCTGAATCCTTGAATGTAATATATAGAAACGACTGTCTCTTTCTAAGGATTGCATCGCTGCAAAAGGTGCATCGATCGGAGGTCCGCAGCCCATGTTATGGGCAAAAGACCGTGAGAGGTTCGGTAATAGGGGGTTCGGGCCCGATCCGACCCGGCCCGATACCCCTAGGGTCGGCCCGAATCAGGTCGAACTGACCCGGGTCCAGGTCCAGACCTCTTAGGCATGGCCTGTCCCGGATGGCACGTCCTGGCCCGGCCTGGGCGCAACCCGACCTGGCGGCTCGGCCCGGCGCGCTGGCGCTGGCCAGGTCGGCCAGGCGTCTCGGCCGTAACGGCCGAGCAGTGAAGGGGGGGGGGGGGGGGCTGCCCCCCGTGTATGGAAACCACAACCGCTATGTGGGGGGCCGCACCTGCTGGCCAACCAGGGGTTACGGACCCCCGGTTTTCCCCCTGATCGGCCGACCCATTCCGGCAGGCCGGCTGCTGCCACCACGGGACCGGCATGGGCCGGTGCCCCTGCTCCGACGCCGGCGGCCCGGAACCGGCCGCAGGTCCTTGCTCCGTCATGGCCTCAACCGCAGCTTTGATCCATCCGGCACAGCGCGACGGTGTCGTGCCCCTCCACCGCAGCCCCGCTCCGGCCGTGGTGTCTTCAAGGTTCCTTTGAGGTTCTTCGGTGCGGCACGACGGTGCCGCGGATTACTTCATTTTCAACGGCACGGCGTGATAGCTCCGTGCTTCTCCTCCCTTCCTTCAACATTTCCCGCGCGGTGCTTCGAAACCATGCCGCCTTACACGTGCCGCAACAAAAATCAACCTACAGGGGGGAGGAGGGCCGACCGTGTTTGTGCGGTCCGACCTCCTCCCGTTTTTAAGATAACAGGTGGCTCAATTGTAAAGAAGAAAGAGACAGAAGTAATCATGAACAAAAAATTTAAAATAAACCCCTACTTCATCGAATTATTTGAACGAGGGTTCGTCGCGGAAATAACCATCATGGAAGAAGATGTCGCGGAAGGAGAGAGTCGCATTTATGAGAAATTATTCATCGGTGTCGCGTTGTCGATCTCCAAGGATCCAGCGTTCTTGTCGACCTTCGTCGTAGGTCGGCGTTCTTCATGTTCGTCACGTTCTTCGTCGAGGAAGAAGAACTTCAAGACATTTTACTTTTCCCCCAAAGACTCATAGAACAAGATCCAACAAAATAAAATAAGTACTTCACTTATTTTATTAACATGACTAAAGCATTTGAAATTCAAAAGTTCAAATTAAACTCACCTATTAAATTAACAGAAGTTATCAAATTAAATGGTGAGTTGAAGGAGTTATGGAATATGAAGGGGTGGGGATTGTGTGGGCCCCACCACTCTCATAACCTCCCATGGGAAGTTGGGTGGTTACCCCAACTTCCACTCAATGGTTAAACCACTTAGAAATAAATAAAAAATTTAACTCAATTTTTATTTTAACTTCCAAAAATTTTAGAAACTACTCCCATGAAAATGAAACTCTGGAAAAGGTGTTCCTAAGAAAAAACCGGCGTTGCAAATTCATTGGTGCCCTCGAAATTCGATTCTGTGCACTGTTTCAAAAGTTCAGAAAACCCGCTCGTTCGTTCACTGAACGTACGCAAGATAAAATTCGGATAGAAATTCCGGGCACACCGGGCCTCGGAATTAAGTGCCTTCAGAAACCGCATTTTTGAAAAATCGCAAAGAAAATTAAGAAAAAATTCCCCTTGAATTTTACGGGTCTTTAGAATACTCAAGTTGAAGCTGTTGTTATATGAGAACCCAACCAACAGTAGGCTTTGAAACCATACACATTTTAATTCCATTTTTCAGGTGGTCAATATCTCATTTTGTTTCGAAATAGTCTTTTCATATTTGCCATTAGGTTGGGGGTGATAGATCCTTTTGAAATTGAATTTAGTACGAAAATAATAATAAATAATTCAATAGAATTTTTATGTCAAACATGGATCAAAATCATAAATGATGAAAAATTGTACCCCATAAAACATCAACAATTTGTTAACATTTACCTTCGAAAATTTGTTCATGCGAGAAATATTCCTAAATAGTGATAAAGTGGGTAGTCTTTGTGATTTGATCCACAACAACCCATATATCATTATTTCCTTTATATTTATTTGGGAGGCAATTGAAAATGTATATGGTGACATTCTTCCATTTATACATGGATATAGGCTATTGTTGCATCATCTATTTGTAATTCTATTTCCATAATTAAACTTGATGAAAAACCAACCACCATGAGATATAATACACAATATTCTTCTTTATGTGGTACAATAATAAGTGCTCTCGAATATCACAGTAGATCATAGTACATGCAAGAATGGCAGAGAACGATGTGATATGTGCCTTATCCAATACCTACTTATTTTTCCTAGGAAATTAAGGAAAACGAATCCTTGTTACAAACCAAATCACACCAACATCATCGATATGTAACTCATGAATCATCCATTTCATTACATCCGTCACATTATTTCATACCTGTAAATATGACCTTTGTACCACCTTGAACTTATCATGGATGTATGGTTGGGTAATCATTTCATCAAGGTTGGATGTACTCTCTACTATATTTATTTCCAAATCCATCCATTGAATATCATTTATGATATGGTCTTTCTAAATATGCTTCATTGATAGAGTAACAATTTCTTTTTTACTAAGGGTAATATATACCTTATTCACCTTTCCTAAATGATAGTGAATAGGGAAATCCTAGTCTAGAATCATCTCTAACCTACTTATTTTATGAATTTTATGATCCTTTTGTGTGAATATATACTTTATAATCTTGTTATAAGTATATATATCAAACTTTTCACCATAGAGGCACTACCACCAAATATTCATAACAATGATCATAACTAGTACCTAAAGATCATGCATTAGGTAGTTCCTCTCATGGATCTTAAACTACTGGGAGCAATTAGTTCTCACCTTATTATTATATATGAGTACACAATCAAATCCATTATATAAATAATCAATTTATATCACAAAGCTTCTCCACTTATTGGTAGTGTGAGTATATGTGCATTGACTAGCAACTTATTTAGACAGTTAAATGTTTCCTCACATTCTTCTATCTAGACATACTTTACTCCTTTCCATATTAAAATAGTTATCTATCTAGATAATAATGAGAATTTCCTCCCAGAAAATTTCTTGTACCCTACCAATCCAAGAAAACTAAAAATATCTGTGACACTAGTGGGTCCAGTCCATTCCTCAATTTCCTTTGTTTTTAAGGGGTCTATAGAAAGTCCACCACATCCATTCATTTTCCCCAAGAATGAAATTTACTACTTCCAAAAGTAACAATTTTTCAACATAGAGTAAATTTTATCCATCATTAATTTAGCTATCACAATGCTCATATGCTCTTCAGGTTCCTCCTGAGTCTTGGAGTAAATGATAATTACATAAATAAAGACTACCAAAAATATTATTATATAGTATCTAAAGAGACTATTAATTAAATACATGATTATTTAAGGAGAATTAGTATGTAAGTGGAGAATAAAAATGAAGTAATATTGCCCATAAATTGTACAGAAATATGTCTTCTAAATATATTCCTTATTCAGCTTTAGTTGACGATATTCATAATGATGATCCTCCTTTGAGAAGTATTATACTTCTAAAATATGATCAAACCTGTCAAAAATCATTAGAAGAGGAGAAATGTTCGTCATGGTGATATGAGTATATGAGGGTATGTGATATATTTATCCTTTATCCAAATTCAATTTCAACTACTTATTTAACTCTTCTAGTTCAATCAGGACCATCCTGTAGGAGAATTTTGAGATAGGAGTAGCTGAGGGTATGTGATCAATTGAAAACTATACCTTAAGATATAGGTTAATTATAGGTAACTCTTCATGAAATAAATATTTGTATTTTATAAAAAAGTAATTTTTTCAAAGTTGATACCTTCACTTGACTCAACCATTTTTACAAGGTATTCTTCTTATTAGGCTTTCAACACCCATACCATTGATGAATTTTCCAAACGATATTCATGATCTCTCCTTATATTATTAATAGAGCATTATACAGTTTATAATATTAAAGGATATTTCCTTTTTTAGAAATTTGATGAGTTCTTTATATAATGAGATCCAATCCATGACCATTATAGAATAAAATTCAATTAACGAATGTATTATGATATTTTATGGAATAATTTTTTCATAGAGGATTAAGGGAAGAGATTCTCATACATGGGTTGAAATGATGGTATCACTATGAGTTTTTATAGATATATGTTCTTTATGTTTTTGGGCATCAATTCAACAGTTCCAAAAAAATGTAGGACATAATGGAATGTGTAGAAACAAAATCAAATAAAACTATTTACACTACTGAGTGAATTAGAATTGAACCTTATTGGACTTCAATTTCATGTTCCACTTCAATAGTAGTGATATAATATGATTTAACAATATCCTTTTATTTTTGTGGTTGACAACCTTGATTACTCTTAAGGACCAATGGATTAGTGAATTGGATTTCAATGTGTGATTTCTACATAATGTTGAAGAATTAAACCATGTTCAGTTCATTAAGATATTCATTCCTTTTATCTATCATATTGGATGACTTTTTCATGTATCCTAAAAATTCATGGGCTTGGTGTCCTTATCTCTCACACTTGAAGCATTTCCCTATTACTTTAAGGAAGTTACCATGATTCTTCTTCCCACATTTTTGACATGTGGGTAACAGGATCTTATTTCATCCATTGTATTTTGAGCCATAATCTAGAAACACCATTATTCCCTTTACATATCCATAATCATGGGTCCATTATACAAACTCTATATCTTTATTGAGAGAACAAAAAATCACTTCTACATAACTCCCAAGGTCTTGGATAGCCGAGCCTTTAAAAGTGTGGTTTTATACCACCAAATATGCAATATATTTTTCTATAATTGTTGATAACAAAACACGATTCGTATCTTGAAACATTTGTGATGTTTTCTCGATAAGACGCAACAATATTCCTCTTCCTTTTTTTCTTTATCTCTATTAATTCTTTCTCCATCATTGATTGAATTGTTTTAGGGAAATACATTTTAAGAAAGAGTTTATTAGAGTCTAAACACTACTCCTCATCCATTTATTCCTCCATATTTGTGTTCATTATCAATCCCCATAATTTATCAACATTTACATATAATTAATAATTTATAAGATTCACTTCTCCTTATAAGAATAGTGGAGAATAATAATGATCTTCTTCATTGAGTTACCTAATTCTCCCACAAATATTGTATTAGAAGATCCACTAAATGTTAGTGGTATTTCATACATAAAGTAATCAATGGATAGTTGATAATTATGGGATGAAGGAGGACATTCCACCTGGTTCAGGTTATTATTCATAGACCGAGACTACTGGGTAATAATTTTCTTGATGTTTGGAACTCCAACTCCCTTGGACTTGGGGTTATTGTTTGGGAAAACATTTCATTATCCATAATATGGGTTGTTCGCCTAGTTTCTCCTAGTTCTCACCATTTCCTAATATAAAAATATTTAAAAAAATCCTAATTCATTAAATAATAAATAAATAATTTATTCATTTGTGAAATTAACTTTAAAGGCATATATTATGGGATTACTATATTTTAAATTTTTCAAAAACAAATTTTAATGTATGTTTACATATACTTCTTCTAATCCTAAGAATCTTTGGTAATGTTTTATAATACTAATTCAAAAATTAACTATACCATTATCCGATACTAACTATAGAAACCCTACTTTTCATTACATAAGTATTTCATCATTTTAAAGATAAACAGCATAATAGAGATACAAAATCCAAGATCAAAAGGTTTAGTGTATTTGTAAATTTGAGATCATACATAACATGAACATAATAAAAAATAAAAAAATATTTATAGTCCTCATCATTATCCTTCAATTATCTTGTTCTCCTTTATAAATGTAATCACTTGAATATATTAATCAATGAAAAGGGTGAGATAAAATCCCAGTAATAGGATGAAAAAGGGACATGAATCAGTATAACATGGGTGAGAATAGTCATCATAATCATATCTTAAGCATATGACCATTATTAATATCATGAGTGAAACATGTGATAAATTCATGGAATTTATAAATTCATAAAAATGAAACATCATGTCATATTTTTCAAATACCACACATAGTTGTGAAAAAAGATAGCATCATGTTCACACAAAACATATGTGAATAATCAAAACTTAATCATTGTTAATAAATATAGAATCATGTTCACACATAATACACATTATCTCATTAGATAAATTAGATTACCAAATTCATTTTCATGCTATATAATTCTATGATAACCTGTCACATCATAATATTTACACAATAATACATTTCATATAGAAAAAATTACAATTATAATCTTCAATTAACCCATGAAATAGAATTAATTCCATAATGATTTAATTAATAATTTTTATGTGATTAAACATGATATTTATAACTGAAAAATGCGAAAAAATATTTGTTTTTAGAATCATCATTCTTGTGAGAATAAGGAACAACTAAAAATAATTCCAAGATGTGTTTTAGAAAGAATATTTCTTTTGGAAAGTCATTTTATATATAATAAAATAAAGTAGAAACATTAATAACTCAAAAATAAATGGAAAGAATAATAAAATTTTATTTTAAGGAAAATTAAAGGAATATTCAAACAAAATATTCAACGGAAGAGAGATAATTGAAAGAAATAGTGTTGGGTTCAAGAATCCCCTTACCTTAATTACCGATTTATTTATCCACTTTTCCCCTCCAAAATAATAAACCTATATTTATTAAAAAATTTATATTGAAGTTAATTATTTTAAATTTTACTAATATTTATTAATTTTATTCATTTATTTATATTTCTTCTTTACTTTGGTTATATGATTTTCATTTAGGTATCTTGTTTTACTTGAAAATTACATGTTTGGCATAGATTTTGCTGTTTTGTTAAATGTTATTTATAAATTATTTAAATTATTTATAGAATATTATAATAAATATAATAAAATGTTTATTTATTATATATAATTCATAATATTTATCCATAAGATCTTTATAATAATTTAATTGATAGTTTCTTCATAGGTGGTTAACCGACCTTTGATAGGAAATTTCCTAAAGAGTGGGAAAGGGAATTTGGAAATTTATATATATACATAATATTAAGTTATAGTAGTTTAACATCATTAACATATTTATTATTAAATATTATTTGTATTTATATTGAAATAGGTGGTGAATAAATGATGGATAATTAGAATAGGAAATAAAAAAATAAGAGTTGATCAAAATGAACTTAATCCTCAATGTAGATTCTCCTGTCTGCCGATAAGAATCCATTATTTTATGGATTTGGATTAAACTAGATAATACCTAAGGAGTATAAGGGTCTTGAGAAAATGAATTTTTCAATAGGTTAGTATTTTTATTGTGTTTAATGAGTGGTTTTCCAATGGTAGAGAGAGGGGTTATTTATACTGAGAAGAGGGATATTTTTAGAATAAAATATAAAATAAAATCACATATCAATGGGAAAACATGTAATAGTGAATTTTTTATAATATAAATCGTATATATATATATATAATGTTATGGTATTAATACTCTAAGATTCCTTTATAAATTGAATTCATTAGTTTATTAAAAAGAAAATTAGAAAAGATGAGAAATTGTTATTTTAAGGATTCATTTTAGACTTCATGTTTTAGAAATAAATTTGTAATTTCGAAAATTATGTTTATTATATTTTATTGAATAAATTAAAAAATTAAATATATAATTTCTATAAATGAATTTCTAGTAAAGATGGGTTTATTATTGTATCATGAATGATGTAATTTAAAGTACACTAGTTTTGTGAAGAACTATAATTTTACTATTCACCTGAAATTTGATGTTTTTTATAAAATTTACAATAAAAGATTGGAAAATTTTGAAATGATGATTTAAAATATCATATTAATTTTATCAAAATAAATTTATAAAATATGAAATCTTAGTTTCTTATATAAAAATAATGTTTTTTACAAAACACATTAAAATACTTTTTATTTAAAATGTTCTTATATTTTGTTGTGTTTTCTTAATCCTGATATTTATTTTCGTGTTATTATAAAATTTATATTTACATGAATAAAAAATGATAAAAATTATGTATATCACAATATATTAATTTTGAGTAAAATTATTATTCCGACTTTCAGGTTACTATTCCAAATAGTTAGGATTCTATTCCCAACGGTCAGGTTACCATTTCCAATGATCATGTTATTATTTCATTTGTAAAATTAATATTCCAATCATCATATTACCTCCAATACAAAATTATAAATTCTTTTATTCAATATTAAACTCAATTACTCTCAAAGATTTATAACTCCATTTTTAATAATATTGATTGGTTTACTATTGTTTTGTTCCTTTTATATAGTGTTGGAATTGGGGGTGATGATTTTTGTGGATTGGGATGATCCATATTTTATCATTTTAAATTTCTATTTTATATTTTTTTTCCAGTTGTTATATTTTGAATTTTAATCTATTTCATTGGAAATTTATGTGAAAATGTCTATTAATGAAATAAATTATTATCTTTTTCTCATGGATTTAAATAGAAAAATATCATTTACAAATGCAGGTGACCCACTATAGGATTGATGTTATATATACATCAATAATGGGACCATGGATTTGTGTTTATTCTGATATAAGGTTCAAGTGATTGAAGAGAAAATGACGACACCCATGATCTATTAGAAACCCTAGACGAATCAATAATACATTCCTTTGGATTTTTATGAGGGAGATAATTTTCATTTAATGGTTTATATAGGATTTGGTTTAGGAATATGTAAATTAGGAATAAAAATATACTCAAGGTTCATTGGTTAGTTCAATATTCTATTTTTGGTGGGTTGTTTTTCTTACTACCTTGCATTATCCCTGTACTTGGATCGAGTGTTCAACATATTTAATGTTGAATAAATGAGAATATACATGTATGAACAATCACAAGTTTTTGACTAGGGTTAGTCTGAAATCACGATGATGTTACCTTCCTGTAATCCCTAGTTGTGGTTGAGGATCAGAAGAAGAGGACCCCTTGATATTCGGTGATATCACATATGCATGTGTTTTGGAAGCGAGGACACCATTATGATAGATCCTGGGAACATTAGGGATATATTTATGCTTAGTTACTACACCTATTTGAGTGAATTGTGAATTCATGGGATGAAAACTCAAGGTGGTGGAGAGGATATAGTGACAAAGAACATTTACATGAAAATAATTAAATTTTTTGGAGTTAAAAGTCTCAGTTTACAATGGTGTCATCAGTTACAAGATGAAGAGTTGTGGTGATTTTTTGTTATTATTATGTTATAAAAGTTGTGTTTTTATAGGAGGTTCACTTTAACGTACAATTTTAAGGATTAATTGAGTAGGTATTGTAACAACCTGAGCTTCCACGATACGCCTCTCTTTCAATAATGCAATAGCTTGCATTGTAAGCAAGTTCGAGTTCTAACACACCGCAACTAATCAAAGTAGCCGTTAAGGACAGTAATAACCACCTTTTAAATTTATAGAAATTTTCTATTTCAAAATGGACATCATTTTTGTATTCCTAATATTGAAATTAGCCTATGTTGAATTTTTTTGTAATTTTCCGAGAACTTCCAAATTTTTATGAATAGTGAAAAATACTTAAAACAACTTTTTTAATCAAAATAATTTATAGTGATAAGTTATACTATTTAGTGGTTTTAAGGTATAATTAGAATATATTTTTACCATTTTATCCAATGGTGGTCATTAGAATTAATTTAACATTGAAATTGGACATAAACAATTGCCAATCTTTTGATATAAATTGTTTCTTAAAAACACGCTATTTGTCGTAACAGAGGGAATTAATTATAAAATTAATTAATGCAACTTATATGTTTGGAATTTTGTAAAATAGACATCATTTTTGAATTTGGAATATCAATTATAGCTTAGGGCGAAATTTGGGCATTGTTCTGAAAAACATCAATTTTTGATGAATAGTGAAACCACTAAGTGGTAGTTAAATAACTGATTTTTCATTTAAATGAAATATTACCACTTCTGTGATTTGATTTTCAAAAATCCGACATACATGGTTTTCATTAAGAAGTAAAATGTGGTTCAATGAGATTAAAATAATTTTTTGGTGAATAGTTAGTTTTAAGTTCTTAATCGCGATTAGAGGTAATTAGTGTAGTTTAAGGTACAAATAATGTTTTAATAATATGATATGAGCTTGACACTTGTCCTACTCCTATTGGATGAGTCCTGGCCGACCAATAAAACCCATGGTTCAACTTGGGGACCCCATGGAGCCACTTTAGTTGGAAAATGACATTAATATATATTTATTTAATGTTAAAATTAAATTGACACAAACATGAGTTATTTTACTAAAACAGTTTTTAAGTGGGGTTACAAAAGTCCAAATTTTGACTATAAATATTAATTAGAAAGCTAAAAAGATTTCCTACATCATAGTATTTTTTTTATAATTTTTAGACATTAAATAAATTAAATTATTTATGACATCATGATGATGCAGCGATGACCTAATTATTTAATGATTTAAATAAGATGGGAAGATAATGCAAAATACAAGGCTTACACGTGTCCAAAGCCAATTGGATGAGGAGATTTCAAACCCTTTTCACCTTAGACTCGAATTATATAAGTGTGGGACCTTTGGAATCCTAAAATCATTGTGTAATAAGGTAACATTTCAATCTTTCCAAAAGAGCCCCTCCTCTCCTCTTATAAAAGGCCCCCACCTCTCCCACCTCATTTACACTTTCAAGCCATTTG
Source organism: Viscum album (assembly GCA_963277665.1). Classification (NCBI taxonomy): domain Eukaryota; kingdom Viridiplantae; phylum Streptophyta; class Magnoliopsida; order Santalales; family Viscaceae; genus Viscum; species Viscum album. Next base: position 677,232,444 of record OY728133.1, on the reverse strand, counting down.
GCTCGGCCAACCTCTGCCCAAATACTCTCCCAACATCCATATATTACTCCTAGAAGCCTCACTTTGGGAAGAACTCTTCCCAAGGAAGCCTTTGGCTCAAATCAAAAAGAGTTACCCGATTTTGAGGTAATGTCTTCTCTAATGTTGTTTTGTTTTATTTTTCTTCTCCAACCCCCTAAACTCTTTTTATTAATTTCTTTTGTAACAAAACCAGTATACTCAATATACTAGGATGTTGTTATAAGAAGTATTAGAGCTACACTTACACACACCTATATCTAATGGTTAAATAACATACGGTTTCTGTGGATGGCGAATTTCTGCCTCACGAAACGATGATTGTTCAACACCCATATAACACCTTCAAAGGTGGCCATTAAGATGTCACTATATTTATATATGATATATAATGTGTTTATTTTTTACTTATGCTTATGTATTTCTCATTTATGGCATACTTTATGATTTCCATTATGGGTAAAACGCGATAATTTTATTTTAGGAAGTGCGGACTACCGCCCCCTCAAAGTGATGTGAATCGTTAATGCCATATGTGGGATGTATACAGGATGGAGTAAATGATATTATATATGATAGTATACTGGAACTATATTATACCTTTATATAATTATGATTTCATTCCATTAAATACGAAATAGAATTGAATGTAGCGTTTATACGTACGTACGGCTTACCGTCTCCATGAACGGTGCATTTCATTTCTTACCTCTAAATGTTATGTAATATAATGAATGAATGTATATACTGGATATATATGATATATATTACATCTAAATCATGAATATAATTCTGGATATAATGGATATTCTACCACATGAACAACTTGTAATTATAAGAAGTTTATTGTTGACTCAAGTACCAAAGATCGACAAAACGACCGTTATTAACTTAAATAATTACATAATGTTCAAAACATTATAATAAGTGATATAAAAAGGATATTGAAATTGAAAATGGTTCTTAATAAGGTAGATATTAACTCTAGTTTATTATTCAGGAGGTTAAATAACGGTTGAGTCAAGTCGGACACAAGGTAAGGGAACTTCTTAACCCAATTTCCATTCTTTGGGTTAATCTCCTACTTTCAAATTATGTCATGATATTATTATGTCCTATCTTGTATTTTTACTTTCTTCATGTGTACCTATAGTGAATACACATAATAGATTTATTTTATTTTAAAAATGATCTTTTTAAGGACTTCGTCTCAATCCCCTTTCATTGAGGCATATTTGGTTTTATACACAATTTTCTTTTATACGGTGTATAAACCCCTTTGACTTTTACGGTTATTCAAAAGGAATCTTTTTATACAAAGCGTTTTGCTAAACGACAAAAGAGAATGTTTTTCTTTCCGTACTTATGCGGCGACAACGACTTCTCCGCCGCCGTGCCATTATTTGAGTTTCGGCTTCCTCTATAAGCCATCTTTTTTTTAATGAAAAATAAATACAAAGTTTTAACTTTCTTTTATTTTGGTATTGAAAATGGTTTTGAAAGAATTTTTATTATATCAATGTGATGTATTGATATCTTGTGATTGAAATGTGGAAATGTTATGTTTCCTTTATGCATGTTTTATGTGATACAATTATGTTATGGTTTATGATATGTTTAAACCTATTCATATGAGGAATGCATTGGACTTAATAAGTGACGGGTGGAGCCCGCTATAGCTCCTCGATGCATCGGCAGGTCTCATGAGTCAAACTAGTGTCTTGGCACGAGGCCTTGACAAAATCTTATTTGTGGTCTTGGCAAGAGGCCTTGGCTACGTGGTTATGATAGTCTTGCATTATGCATTCCAACATTATGAAAGTGGTTAATGATATTTCATGTGATTATTCGACCAGTAGAATATCCATGTGAAGAAGTAAATGGAATTATCTCATTTTACTTTTGCCATATTATGTTGATGTTCAAGTTTAAAAGGCTTTTGTTTTAGTTATACATTGCCTTAAATTTTTATGTTTATTTATGAAAGCTTCCGCAATATTGTTAACCTTACTGAGCATCTGAGCTCACCCCTTTCAATGTTTTAATATTTTCCAGGATGTGAATAAGGATTTTATGAATGACCTGCAGGGATAGTCCGAAGAGGATAGAAGTGTGGAATATGGAGACTATGTTTTATTAGTTTTTCACTTTATGATGTAATGTAACGTTTACGAATGTATCTAGTGTTTCCAAGGCTACTAAACTAATCGGTCTTTCGAGACTTGATCTTTTGTGATCATGCCAATGTTACGAAGTAATGCACCGACTCTGGGTAGCTGGGGTCGGGGCGTTACAGTTGGTATCAGAGGCAGTTTAGTACTAACCTTGGAAGCTAGATTTAGATAAACTCTGATTAGAGCACATAGCCCGAAGATAGACTTTGAGGATTAGTATAGAATAACTTCCTATAATTTTGGTATTATAGAGATGTTATGAGTTTTCCGAGCAATACATCCCTGTCTGGATACGAGCAGGTAGAGGCGGCTCTAGCACAGATGTACCTAGGGGTAAAACCCAAAAACACCGCTTTGAGCTAGACTCGAACGTGAACTGGTGCACGACAACGGGCCTTGCTGCACTCTTGGTTACGACACTCCCGGGGGATATGCTTAGGATAATTCTCATTTTATTTACAAACCACTATGAAGGGTTATGAGTATATACTTCCTCAAAGAAAACATTTTTATGGATTATATCCATAAATAGTTCAATTTATGTTAAGTATCTTACAAGTATGGAATTATGTATTTTGATTTATAAACTAATATAGTTTATGCCATTGTTTAGAAATGGCGCCTAGTGGAAGGAATGGAAACCGTATCATTGCACGAACTCCGTGTAGGGATTGCCCTCCTGCTCAAGATAATTATTGTGGATCTAGAGATACAACTGGTGCTGATCAACTTATTACCATACTGGGACAACTCACTCAGGTTATGAATAATAACCTTACTCGTATGGAGCACCCTAATCCGCAACGTGGAGGATCAATGCTAGACCGTTTCATGAGGCAACAACCACCAACCTTCAATGGGAGTACAAATCCATTAGTATCTGAGCAATGGATAAACTCCTTAGAGAAAATATTCCATGCCTTGGGAAGTAGTGAAAGGGAGAAGGTTGTCATGGCAGTTTACCGCCTCACTGGAGATGCCGATCAGTGGTGGTCGCTGATTCAAAACACAAAGGAAGATGATGACGTATCGAATATGGAATGGAGGGAGTTCAAAGAGATTTTCTTAGAAAAATACTTTCCTCGTGACCATCGAGCAGATATAGAAAGGCAATTTCTGAGTTTGAGGCAGAAGGAGGATGAGAATGTCGCAATGTATGAGGATAACTTTACAAGGTTAGCGAGGCATGCTGCCGATTATATACGTAACCCAAGGAGTAAGATTGATCGTTTCTTTGATGGGTTAAAACCATTTCTCCGTCAATCTTTAGTGTCACAATCCTTCTCATCATACGAAGATATTGTGTCGTGTGCTATCAAGACAGAAAAGGAATTCTCTAAGTCTTATGACAACAAAGTAAAGCAAGAGAAGAAGAGAACGGTGGAACAAGAGATAGATAAAGGGAAAAATGGAAAGAAGGATTTTCCATTATGTGATAATTGTGGGAAGAATCACCCTGGTACTTGCCTAAATGGTATGGGAGTTTGTTACAAATGTGGAGAAAAGGGTCACCAGGCTCGTGATTGCAAGGGAAAGAAAGAGGATATCAAAGTTGAATGCTACAATTGTAGAGAAATGGGTCATTATGCAAATGAATGTCCTAAGCGTCGGGGAAACTTACCTCAGAAAAGGCCAAGGGATCAAGGCCAATCTTATGTTGTGACTACAGTTGAAGCGGAATAATTAATGTATTGGTTCTTATGGACTCAAGGATTATATTCTGGTTATAAGAATAATGTGATATATATATATATGAATTGTACTGCAGTACTTGTTGATTTCAGTATGGTTTTAATATGATTAAGGTAATCATATTTTTAGTATGTGACAATAAGAGAAACTTTTCTTTGTTTGGGGAATATGATGTTACAATTGATTTTGGAATTTAGAGACCTTTTAGAGAAAGTCTGGACGAAGGTATTTTTGATAACTATTAAGGTTGGAATGGATTAAGTTGAACCATGGATAGTATTGTTTAAGGTTAAAGCATTTCTGAAGATTATTTTTGGAATATTATAATACTATAGTTTTAGGAAAAGGACAACCTGCAGGGTGGGGAATAACCCGTCGCGTCGGACAAAGCTGTAGGAATCGAACCCACAATCATAGTGCGATAGGCCTTTATTTCCTACCACTAGCCTACAGGAAGTCCCTGGTTATTACAAAATAATTTTACTAATCTAAATGGTATGTGTTAACATTTGGAACCTTATACAATTAGGATAAATAGAATATTTTTGAGTTCCGTTACCATTTGGAGTAAAAGTTGGGTTTGTGGTAAAAATTTATTAGTGAATGAAAGTATACATAACAAGTATGTATATTCCCTTAAGTTCTTAGTAAATCTTCTAAATAAATTCCTCAACATTATAAAAGGTAACTTAAAACAAAAATGTTGTCAGTTAACTTTTCCAACTGGGGATTCAATGACCGTTTAACCCATCACAAGTTTTTGATTTTCTTGTGGTTAAACTTTCTCCTAATCCTATTTTCTATAACTCTCCATCAGACCTTGATGGTTTGTTTCTCCTCCATATCCATATTTTCATATAATCCTAGAATGGGCGATATCGGGTGACCTTTGTATTTATGCTGCTTTCTTTTAATGTTATATATTTATTAACCTTATTTCCGATGTGGGTTTTCCTCAAAGGTATTTTCTCTTTTCAACCATTTTTTTTCAAAGAAAAATTTCAAATTGCGAGGACGCAATTTATTGAAGGAGGGGAGAATGTAACACCCCGAGCTTCCACGATACGCCTCTCTTTCAATAATGCAATAGCTTGCATTGTACGCAAGTTCGAGTTCTAACACACCGCAACTAATCAAAGTAGCCGTTATGGATAGTAATAACCACCTTTTAAATTTATAGAAATTTTATATTTAAAAATGGACTTCATTTTTGTATTCCTAATATTGAAATTAGCCTATGTTGAATTTTTTGTAATTTTTCGAGAACTTCCAAATTTTTATGAATAGTGAAAAATACTTAAAACAAATTTTTTAATCAAAATAATTTATAGTGATAAGTTATACTATTTAGTTGTTTTAAGGTATAATTAGAATATATTTTTACCATTTTATCCAATGGTGGTCATTAGAATTAATTTAACATTGAAATTGGACATAAACAATTGCCAATCTTTTGATATAAATTGTTTCTTAAAAACACACTATTTGTCGTAACAGCGGGAATTAATTATAAAATTAATTAATGCAAATTATATGTTTGGGATTTTTTAAAATAGACATCATTTTTGAATTCGGAATATCAATTATAGCTTAGGGTGAAATTTGGGCATTGGTCTGAAAAACATCAATTTTTGATGAATAGTGAAACCACTAAGTGGTAGTTAAATAACTGATTTTTCGTTTAAATGAAATATTACCACTTCTGTGATTTGATTTTCAAAAATCCGACATACATGGTTGTCATTAATAAGTAAAATGTGGTTCAATGAGATTAAAATAATTTTTTGGTGAATAGTAACTTTTACGTTCTTACTCGCGATAGAGGTAATTAGTGTAGTTTAAGGTACAAATAATGTTTTAATAATATGATATGAGCTTTCCACTTGTCCTACTCCTATTGGATGAGTCATGGCCGACCAAGACAACCCATGGGTCAACTTGGGGACCCCATGGATCCACTTTAGTTGGAAAATGACATTAATATATATTTATTTAATGTTAAAATTAAATTGACACAAACATGAGTTATTTTACTAAAACAGTTTTTAAGTGGGGTTACACAAGTCCAAATTTTGACTATAAATATTAATTAGAAATATAAAAATATTTCCTACATCATAGTATTTTTTTTATAATTTTTAGACATTAAATAAATTAAATTATTTATGACATCATGATGATGCAGCGATGACCTCATTATTTAACGATTTAAAGAAAATGGGAAGATAATGCAAAATACAAGGCATAAACTTGTCCAAAGCCAATTGGATGAGGAGATTTCAAACCCTTATCACCTTAGCCTCGAATTATATAAGTTTGGGACCTTTGAAATCCGAAAAGCATTGTGTAATAATGTAACATTTCAATCTTTCCAAAAGAGCCCCTCCTCTCCTCTTATAAAAGGCCCCCACCTCTCCCACCTCATTTAAACTTTCAAGCCATTTGGATCGGCCAAACTCTGCCCAAATACTCTCCCAACATCCCTCTATTACTCCTAGAAGCCTCACTTTGGGAAGAACTCTTCCCAAGGAAGCCTTTGGCTCAAATCAAAAAGAGTTACCCGATTTTGAGGTAATGTCTTCTCTAATGTTGTTTTCTTTTATTTTTCTTCTCCAACCCCCTAAACTCTTTTTATTCATTTCTTTTGTAACAACACCAGTATCCTCAATATACTAGGATGTTGTTATAAGAAGGATTAGAGCTAAACTTACACACACCTATATCTAATGGTTAAAGAACATACGGTTTCTGTGGATGGCGAATTTCTGCCTCACGAAACGATGATTGTTCAACACTCATATAACACCTTCAAAGGTGGCCATTAAGATGTCACTATATTTATATATGATATATAATGTGTTTATGTTTTACTTATTCTTCTGTATTTCTCATTTATGGCATACTTTATGATTTCCATTATGGGTAAAATGCGATAATTTCATTTTAGGAAGTGCGGACTACCGCCCCCTCAAAGTGATGTGAATCGTTAATACCATATGTGGGATGTATAAAGGATGGAGTAAATGATATTATATATGATATTATACTGGAACTATATTATACATTTATATAATTATGATTTCATTCCATTAAATACGAAATAGAAATGAATGTAGCGTTCATGCGTACGTACGGCTTACCGTCTCTATGAACGGTGCATTTCATTTCTTACCTCTAAATGTTATGTAATATTATGAATGAATGTATATACTGGATATATAAGATATATATGACATCTAAATCATGAATATAATTCTGGATATAATGTATATTCTACCACATGAACAACTTGTAATTATAAGAAGTTTATTGTTGACTCAAGTTCCAAAGATCGACAAAACGACCGTTATTAACTTAAATAATTACATAATATTCATAACATTATAATAAGTGATATAAAAAGGATAATTAAATTAAAAATGGTTCTTAATAAGGTAGATATTAACTCTAGTTTATTATTCAGGAGGTTAAATAACGGTTGAGTCAAGTCGGACACAAGGTAAGGGAACTTCTAAACCCAATTTCCATTCTTTGGGTTAATCTCCTACTTTCAAATTATGTCATGATATTATTATGTCCTATCTTGTATTTTTACTTTCTTCATTAGTACCTATAGTGAATACACATAATAGATCTATTTTATTTTAAAAATGATCTTTTTAAGGACTTCGTCTCAATCCCCTTTCATTGAGGCATATTTGGTTTTATACACAATTTTCTTTTATACAGTGTATAAACCCCTTTGACTTTTATGGTTATTCAAAAGGAATCTTTTTATACAAAGCGTTTTGCTAAACAAAAAAAGGGAATGTTTTTCCTTCCGTACTTATGCGGCGACAACGACTTCTCCGCCACCGTGACCATTATTTGAGTTTCGGCTTCCTCTATAAGCCATCTTTTTTTAATGAAAAATAAATACAAAGTTTTAACTTTCTTTTATTTTGGTATTGAAAATGGTTTTGAAAGCGTTTTTATTATATCAATGTGCTGTATTGATATCTTGTGATTGAAATGTTGAAATGTTATGTTTCCTTTATGCATGTTTTATGTGATACAATTATGTTATGGTTTATGATATGTTTAAACCTATTCATATGAGGAATGCATTGGACTTAATAAGTGATGGGTGGAGCCCGCTATAGCTCCTCGATGCATCGGCAGGTCTCATGAGACAAACTAGTGTCTTGGCACGAGGCCTTGACAAAATCTTATTTGTGGTCTTGGTACGAGGCCTTGGCTACGTGGTTATGATAGTCTGGCATTATGCATTCCAACATTATGAAAGTGGTTAATGATATTTCATGTGATTATTCGACCAGTAGAATATCCATGTGAAGAAGTAAATGGCATTATCTCATTTTACTTTTTCCATATTATGTTGATGTTCAAGTTTAAAAGGCTTTTGTTTTAGTTATACATTGCCTTAAATTTTTATGTTTATTTATGAAATCTTCCGCAATATTGTTAACCTTACTGAGCATCTGAGCTCACCCCTTTCAATGTTTTAATATTTTCCAGGATGTGAAGAAGTATTTTATGAATGACCTGCAGGGATAGTCCGAAGAGGATAGAAGTGTAGACTATGGAGACTATGTTGTAGTAGTTTTTCACTTTATGATGTAATGTAACGTTTACGAATGTATCTAGTGTTTCCAAGGATACTAAACTAATAGGTCTTTCGAGACTTGATCTTTTGTGATCATGCCAATGTTACGAAGTAATGCACCGACTCTGGGTAGCTGGGGTCGGGGCGTTACAGGTATGAAGGGATCTATAATAATTGAATAGTCAATGATTCAGTCATGACATCATACATTACACTATAACATAGTTGGTCCATGTAATGTTAATGAGGGCTGAATTATTTTAACAGGGAGTTACTAAGGGATTTAGAAACACTGTGGTTAAAAGAAACTGGTTGATCAAGGTATTTTTCATCTTGTTAGTCATTTTTCACTATGTTTTTTGTATGCCTTTTGGTCATTATTTGGTAGTAGAGTGTGTATTGAAGTCATCATTATGGATTATACATTTATAAAAAATTACAATTGAAACCTATATTTCTAAAATTTACTCCTTTTTTATCATAAATTTTTTTTTTGTCAAAACTCTTCCCCGATTGCATATTCCATGACTTCCCATGCCCGCCTCTGATAGGCCAGGGGATAGTACTAGAACCAATTAGGTATATCCCACAAATGGGAGGGATTCTCCTAAGAACATGTACAACCACACCCAATTGAAAGCCACAAGGCTGGATAGTTAAAACACTAAGTAAATAATATGTATTCATACCACTGCAACCGATGAAAAAAGTACGAAAGAAAGTAATGTAGTAAAGTACTACAAGGCCAAATTACAATCCCACTAAAAGAAAGACAAATGAAAATCCCAACCTTCAAAAAGGGTACTAGAGCTGCTTTAGGAAGCTATTGGAAACACATCGGCTTGTCTGATCTCACAAGGCACCTCCTGGCACTAGTCATAGTCCTGATCCATCCTATACTCCAGTAAAGTTTTAGAAGTCTACACAAGACACAAAACATGAGGACAAAAATCGTGCATGGGTGAGTAAAAAAAATACTCACTAGGGTACCCCGATAACCACCAAGAAATAGAACAAAAAGTATAACAACACCGAGAAGGTACAGTCTTCTCAAAATAGGTATATGTCATAAACACATATAGAAAGAACATATAGGTATACTCATAAAGGATTCCAAGATGCAACATATCATTCATAGCCTTCTATATGGTTCCATGAATAGAACATTAGATTAAAAGTGATGCCACTCCTCGAGATATCTGATGGAAACCAAATAGAGAAAGTCTACCGAAAGTATCTGAGAGAACATATGGTCTTGATACATAATGACATTTCCCTCATATGTCTAGTCTCACTTAGATAAGAAGTATCAATGTCCTATCCAATCCTTTGTTATGGGATTATGCTCAAGGCATGTTCGTCCCGACAGGACTCTCCCGTTGATCCACCAAGTCACCAGAGTCCATTGCAAAGAGGTCCTGCTTCTTTGGGCCCCACCCAAAGTGAACACATAGAGAACTACGTGAAGTGCAATACTTCATCTGTAACAATGAACATTTTATAATGCTGAGGAACTCATACCTGATTTTTTACTTTGTCCAACAAGGTAAGCTAAATCTTGATCCACTTTTCACTATGGTATGACGGACCACTGAGGTCTTCTAGGCCACTCAGGTTCTCTCATCAATGAGTTCTTTTAGGCCACTGAGGTCCTCTTGTCTGCTGGGCCACTGAGGTCTTCTGTTCCCTTAGGTCGACTGTGCCACTGTGGTCTACTCGTCTTCTCGGCCACCGAGGTATGCTCCACACTTATTTCTACTAGGCCACTATTGTCCCCTCGTCTGTTGGGTCACTTAGGTCTGCTCCTCACTGAAGTTTGTTGGGACACTGATGTCTTCTCTTCTACGGGGCCACTAAGTTTCTCTCATCTATTGGACTGTTGCAGTCGACTCTTCACTTCCATATATAGGATCCATGTTCACAAAATTCATGATTCAGGGAGAATATACACCTTAATCCATCAGTCATATCCCAACTTCCACCAAAACTCACATGGAATATGTCAAAAGTAATATATCATCGTGAGGGTCCCCATAATGCAAACTACTCTTCAATAGGATGTATGGTTTAGAAGCTATGCTCATTTTTATAAAAAAGGGTCACTTGGGTCTGAGTGTAGTCCAAATCGGTCAGACTAACGCAACCCGCGGGACCAAAATGACCTAGAATGGATGTGACATGGGACCAACCTACTTCCGGCCTGGCCCAACATGGTTATGTGTGGCCTATCGGCTCCATCTCGGCCTTCTGTGGTGCATGCCTTTCTCCTCCATCCATAGACACCACAATCCTGATGCATCCCTCTTCATCACACGGCTGGCACCACATGCCATAGGCATCCTCACACCCACAGCTTGAGATGTGGGTCCAGGTCACCGTCATAGCTAAAGCCATTGACTTCACCATGCAGATAGCCACCTCGGTGAGCCACATGCAACTTTCGCACCCCAACCATTCCCAGTGCTGACATGCTGACGAGGGGATTTTTTTGGGCCACCGAACGTTATGAGGTTGTTCATTCATCGATCCAGAAGTATACATGTGACCCTCATGTCATATTTTTCATCTCTATGGGTTTTAAATCATTGTGTAACCCACATTTCTAAACAACTCTGGAATGGAGGTATCTCCCACACCACCTCGATCCATTCACAGTTGCAATTGTCACACCTCCGTCGTGCCATTGTGAGGTTGGATATTTGATTTGCGATCGTTGTGAAAATAAACGGGTGTGCAATGATCAATCACTCTTAAACCCATGAAGAACATGGGGGAGAAAAGCACATTATGAAACCTAAGGATTGAACCTCGGCTATTTTTTCGTTCCGACTTCGATTCGATTTGTTATGAAGGTCAAGGAAAAAATAAAAATGGAAATTTCAATTCCCATGAAATCATCCTACAATCAACAACCTCTCGCAAGAATGATCAGACAGCGGGTCAACCTATTCATGGGTTGATCCACATTATCTGTTTAAATTCAATAATTTGGAAAGACATGATTAAAATTGAATACCCTATCTCAGGGTTGGATCATTCCATGGAGAATATTGGAGTTTCACCACCATTGTTCATCATTCAGCGATCCTTAACCTATCAACATTGGCGGTTCATAATTCATCATTCTTCGTCGCTTTCCAAAAAAATACTGTAATGGTGTAGAAAAATCCTAGATATCTACGATGATATGGTATTCGGTTAATCCATTAAATAGAAAAAACAATTCAGCATTTATGTAACGCTGAGTTGCAACATCGTTACATAGTTTTATTTATGAAATAGTGTTTCTAATATGCTCAGGTTGTAACATTTTTGGGTGGATGTGAAACACAAATTTGAATAAAATAAACATCCCATGTTTATTTTAATTTCTTTAAGTAACAATATTTAAAAAATCATGTAAAACTTTTTCCTTCGACCCCCACTAATCGAGGTGAAGTCCTGCTTAAGGAGAACATCTAGTTAAAAACTCAATGGTGGTACCAGATTATTAATCTAACTTACCGTTTTTGAGTTATAAGGATTTAAAAATAAAATATTCCTTATTAACATTATTATATTTATACTTAAGTCCCAAAAATGAACTGTCACATATATCCCGCATCAGCCGATGTTATGCTCCGCCAAAGGAAATCACGCCCTCATGAGATCAACGGTGGTCTCAGATTTTCAATCCGAGTTACCATTCATGAGTTATAATGACATAAAAAATAAAATAATATTATTTAATTATTTTATTTACAATTATTCCAATTTCATTTTTTCTCACCAGAGACACATGCCGACTAAACGTAAGACACAACTAGGGTAAAACCACTAATCTGAATGTTATCATTCCCTCCAATTTCTTATATGGACACCAGTTTAAGAGTTATTCAATATTTTTTGTATAACTACTCACTCTAGATATTTAAAAAGATAACAATTTATGACAGATCATTCTGGGCACTCAGGGACCCAAAATTGCACGCTGTCTCTGCATCTGATCGTGTTATTTTCCAAAGAATTTTATAAAAAATAGAACCAGAAAAATTTGAGCCAATACATTATCCCAACCATAAGGCTTTACATCCCTGAAAGACAAACCATGGGATTCCATTATAGTTAAGGGTATGAGAACAATCCAATGCCTCCATCTCCCACATTCTCTCTTGGATATTCCTGTGCCATCACATAATGCACACTATAGGAATTGATCGCCCGTTGAGGGTCTTCTCCTGTCAATCCCCTATCTCCATCAAAAATTATGAAAAAGTTTCCCCATCGTCAACATCCATCTCGCCCCTTTAAATGATGTGTGATGGGCCATGTACATATATCCTAGGATGTGATACATAGAATGTGTCGGGTACCTTCAATAACTAAGGAGGTAGATCCAAGGGAGTATGCAACCTCATCCACTCTACGTAGTATCAGAAAAGGTCCCATGAACCTCAAAGAAAACATGGATCCCTAATCAAATTTTTGTAACCCACATCAAGGTGAGACCTAAAAGAAGAGATGGTCTCTTTCCTCAAACACCACAGGTCTCCGGTGTCTGCTAGCATAGATCTTCAGATGGCCCTATGCATTTTTTATCCACTTCTTGGTGACCTGCACACAATTTATGAACACCTTCTGCAACCCCTTCCACAAATGGGATGTAAAGTGATCGGATCTAAAACAATCATTGAGGAAGCTCTGTGATTTTGAACAATCTCCAACATGTAGAGATATAGTGATCCCTATACTAAAATTTTCACCTGGGTATTCATGATGTGGGTCGACTGGGTGAGTTAGTCAATGATCACCCATATGGTATCATATCTACAATGTGTACATGGTAAACCCTTCATGAAGTCCATCGATATCGCTTCCCACTTTCTTTCTGATACCCCCAGAAAGATAAAGAATAACCCATGAAATTGATTCATACATTTCTCATCTTTTTTATTTCAATTGTTAAGCCTAGATTCAACCTGTTTCATCATTTCTGGTGTTCTCCATGACACCCACATGCATTCCTTAATGCATATTTCCACCTTAGGAGTCATTATTACAACTGCACATCCTATGAAAAGAACAACATGCTCTCCACCATTCGAATGTCCATCAGGGGTATTCCCTATGGACAACTGATCATGTAAATATTCACTGTCAGTTTCACCAAGTTGTTCCCCCTAACTCATTTAAGAGTGTAAGGGTAAGAACCAATGACAGGGGATAAGCTGTTTCATCCACATCCATGAAGGATAAGCGCAATGAGGCCAACCACCCCGATCCTTTGTTTAGTAACTTCTGACTGGATTCCTATAGGGATCATGTGTTTCTATGTTCTGTATCACTGATTTCACTACAACTCTTCTCACTGATATGTAATATCCTAGAAAAGGGAACTACCAAATCCATGACATGAATTTCTAGGGATTCCCATGAAGCTGGAACCCTAAAGTGGGTCTGGGACCATTCTTATATTTCTAATGTTCTCCCTTAGGACGTCATGTACACTATGATTTCATGAACAAAGATCACCCTAGGCAGGCCAAGGTGAAAAAATTAGTCTTACTAAGCCCTTCATATACAAGTCCCCCATTTTCACCCCCATCTCGGGGAGAAATTTGGGACCTATCCGATATATTGGCGTAAGTACGAGTTCCCCCATGGGGTGTAGACCAACACAGAAGTTGAACACTCGATAGAGAGGTATACCTGGATCATATTCACGGAAGAAGTCCTTATTCTCCGCCCCCACTAAGAAACATGAGGGCTTATAACATCCACTACACCAATGGTCAGACTAGCCAACTGGATAGAGATCCACTACACCCACTTCTTCCGGAGTCCATCAAGAGAAGAAATGGTTTCCCCTATGCTGAAAAAGTGAAAACAAATTTCATCACCGGAGATGAACCATATATTTGTCCTAATATAATCAATATGATCATAAACCATGGATTTAGTCTAAACCAAGAATAATATCATAATTCATTTATTCCACTCCCAAGAAATCCCAACCGCAACTCTCACCTCAAAGTGTCTGGTCACACTGTTGGAACTGGTGTGTGGTCATTTGGTCACCTCTAGTTGGGGTCTCTACACGTGAGGGTCAAGTCAACAGATTATCCGGAACCACTAGGTATCAAATAAGAAAAGAGTTAGGAAATAAAATCACTAGTACAATAATGTATTATCCCTGAAGGTCAAGTATAAAGGCATCGATCATACCTTGAACCATCCCTAATGTCCAGGGGTCATAATCCTCGATAGCCTGCAACTGTCTCCTCCAATGTCCTCTGGTTCCATAATATGTCCACCTCTAGATAGATCTCTATGATCTTTCCACTGCCTCTTCCTTAGTGGTTCATAAACCACTTATCTGACTGCAGCATGAATGGTGGTACAACCTCTCATGATATCCACCATTTTATGAAAAACATAGAAAAACCATCCCTTCTTGGAACTTGAACTCCACATTCAATGAAACCTCTGGTTCTGCGGATTACATTGTGCACTTTATATCAGTTAATCTTTCTGACCCAACACCCTCGGTGATACCTACCTCAAAAGAATATGAATCATGTTCAAAACCCATGCTTCATTATCTAGCACCAAAAGAGCCATCCATGACTCAATCTAGTAAGATGCATCCACATGAACCACTAGTGGTGGGTCTTCTAACTAATCATTAGGTGAAACTATCACCTACTGACCATCCTGAAGAAAAAATACTCTGTGAATAGCTCCAATCAGGGAGGTCACATCGACCATCACGCCTAACTCCTGATCCCACTGTGGAAACCTCACTAGCTTGCATCATGAACACATCCTGAGGAGAACAAGATGTATCACAGTTAAAATAGTATAAATAGTTATCTAAGCCAAGGAGGCCATGTAAAAAAACCATTCAAATATGAGACATGCACTTTTATTTCCTTGCAACTACTGTTTTCATGTACCGAGTCAAAAAACAGGTGTCGAGAGTCCTGGGGTATGGATACGTTGGCCACCACACAAACACTGGAATCCCTAGAATGATCCCTCAATACCAATTCTGTGACTACCCCAAGCCCGTATCTGATAGGGAAGTGTCTAGTGACTAATTCCATGTAGGCATATACCACAAATTGGAGGCAATTTACAAAGAACATGTACACACGCACCCTACTTAAATCCATAGGGATGAAGACTGAAAAAAATATATAAAGAAAATGCAGTCATACCACTACAACCTGACATGAGAACATGATATAATCTAAAGATGTGAAGTAAAACCAGGCTATAATATATGCCCAGTAAAATAAAGACAACTGCAAGGCCTGACCCGAAAACAAGGATAATGATGCTGCTGTCAGAAGTTGCCAGAAACTCATCGGCTCATCTGATCTCACAAGGCAACACCTAGTCCTGGTGCTAGTCCTGTTCCATCTAAGACACCACCAATGTATCAGTAGTCTGCAAAAATACACAACATGTGGGGGAAAGGCATGTTTAGTGGTGAGTAAAACAATATTAAGCATTGGACCCCAAATACCACAATAAAAAAAACCACAAAAAAAACACCACCGAGAAGGTATAGTTAGAAAAACACATGTATATTTCATCAACGCATAGAATAAGAACATCTAGGTATACTCATAAAGGATTATAAGATGCAACGTCGTGTCCACTGATAGTAATATAGTTCCATGCATAACATGCCCGATTCCCAGATGTCCCACTCCTCGAGCTATCTGATAGTAACCACGTAGAGGAAGTCTATTGAAAGTATCTGATAGATCATCTGGTATTTATATATCACAAAGTTCCGTTGAGAAATCCAGTCTCACCAAGATAAGAAGTCTCGATATCACAACCAATCCTTTTTAACATGATAATTCTTATGTAACACTTATCCCGAGAGGACTCGCTCCTTGAGCCACCAAGTCATCAGAGACCTTCGCAAAGAGGTCCCACTTCTCTAGGACCCACCCAAAGTGTATAAACTTAGAACTAGTCAAAGTACACTACTTCATTTGTAACACTAGATATCTTTTATTTCTGATACACTCATCCTAGTTTAGTTACCTTGTCCAAATAGGTCACCAAAATCATGGGCCACTGAGGTTCGCTGGTCTCTGAGGTCTACTAGGCCACTAAGGTACACTTGTCACTGAGGAATGATGGTGTAATGGGGTATACTCATCCCTGAGGTTTTTTGGGACATTGAGATCCACTCATCTCCCGGTCCACTGAGGTCAAATTATCATCACGGTATATTGGGCCACATAGGTCCACTCTTTTTCTAGGGAACTGAGGTCTGCTCAACACTATGGTCTGTTGGGAAACTAAGGTCACCTCTTCTGATAGGCCACTGAGGTCCCCTATTCACTGAAATCTACTAGGACACTAAGGTTTGCCGGTCTATTGGGCCACTTAGGTCTTCTCATCTGCAGGGCCACTATGGTCACTCGTCACTGATAGCCGTATAATTTCCGTTCACAACATGATTGATTCTAGGAGAATATAAAACACAATCCATCAGTCTAATCCCAACCTGAAAAAAACACAATTGGAGTATATCAAAAGGACACTCTCATCTTGAGGGTCCCAATAGGGAAAACAAATCTTCAATCAAACATACAGTTTGGAAGTTATGCGTGTTTTACTAAAAAGGGGCCGGTTGGGTCTGGGTCCAGTCCGACCTGGTTAGACCATCCCAAACCATCTAGTACGACCCGATATACTTGGACCATGGGTATGGCCTACTTCCATCATGGCCTGCTACGATGCGGGAAGGTCTCCTCTATCCCCAAGGGTAGAAATACTATAAGGTCCCTACTCGTCACCTGACCCGTATGGCCGGCCACCCGCCTCCCCACACCCGGGGCTTGAGAAATGGGTCACAGTCACTCCCACAGACAAATTGATGACCTTATACACCTGGATAGATGTTTTACCAGTGTTCTATCGTGGTACGCCGCCTCCACTATTCTGTACATGGTTTCCGCCAACTCTAGGGTGCCAGGGGTGGGGGGATTTTCCGTGGGCCACTGAACGCGCTCCAGTGTTCCGTTCTTCGATCTGAAAGAACTCATATGACCCTCAAGTATCATTATTCATCACCATTGGTTAAAAATGAAATTTTTACCCAATTATCCAAAAAACACTAGAATGATGATATCTCTCGCCCTACCTTGATTCGTTCACCATGGACATCGTCGCACCTCCGTCGTGCCACCGTGTGGTTGGATATTTGATTTGGGATCATTTCACAAAGAAACAAGTTTTCAATGATCAATCTTTCATCAAACCATATAGAACATGAAGAAATTGTGAGAGAAAATAATGTTAAGGAACCCAATGATTGAACCTCGGCTGTTTTTTCATTCCTATCTTGATCTGATCTGTTACAATGGCTAAGAAAAAAAATCAAAATGGAAATTAAAATTACCCAAAAATCTTACAACAATAAAGAATATCTGACAAGAACGATTGGAAATTGGGTTAACCTGTTCATGGGTTGATCCTCATTTGTCATTGAAATCTTGGAATTGGGAAAGGCATGATTTAAATAAAAACCCCTACCATGATGTTGGATTGTTAGATAGAGAAGATAGAAGTTACACCACTATTGTTCATCATTCATCAATCCTCAACCCATCTTCTTTGGAGATTCGTTATTCTTTTTCATATGTCACATGAAAATATAAATCTTCCAAAGATTCAAAGTATTCATAGATCTTTCCAACTATCCAGTATTTGGTTAATCCATTAAATGGAGGAAATGTGTTTAAGCGTTTTTGTTAAACTGAGTTGTAGCATTGTTACGATGTCTCATTGATGAAACAAAATTTCTTTTATGATCGGTTTGAATTGTCATTTCGTTGCAAAAAAACTAAAATTTGAATAAAATAAACCCCTAATGTTTATTCAAATTTCATTAAGTAACTTTATTTTGAAAATCCTAACAAAATGTTTTCCCTCGACCTGCGCTGATTGAGGTTATGTTCTTATTAAAGAGAACATCTCATTAAAAACTGAACAGTGGTCTCAAATTTTTAATTTGAGTTACCATTTGTGAGTAATGAGGATTCAAAAATAAATTAATATTTATTTATGGTTACGTCCCCAAAACCAACTTTCTTAGCCGGCCTACACCATCCAATGTTAGGCTTCACCTATGGAAAGAACACCTTCACGAGCTCAAAAGTGGTATGAGATTTTCAATCTGAGTTACCATTAATAAGATGTATGGACATGAAAAATAAAATAATTATATTTAATTATTTGGTTTACAATTATTCCATTTTCGGATTTTCTCACTGGAGACCCATGCCGACTAAAAATAAGTTGCACCTAGGGTAAACCCACTTCTCTGAAACCAATGGTGCCTTTGAATTTCTAATGCTGGCATCCATTTAAGAGTTATTCAAAATTTTCAATTATAATGCTCATACACGCTATTTAAAAACATATCATTTTTTTACAGATCATTATGGACACTCTAAGACCTAGAATTTCACGTCGTCTCAGTATCTAGTCTTGTAATTTTCATAAGAATTTTATAAAAAATAAAACCTGGAAAATCCGAGTAATTTCATGGGTTGTTCTATTATTGTTATCTAGGTAACCAGGATATATTTCCTGAAATTTAAAATCATGGGGAGATCTCTTAGAGAACGAAGAGACTGGATTTATTCAGCACTGATAAATAAATTCTGAGGTAAGGCTCTTTAAATATATTATTATCCATTATTTGATGAAATTTTTTTGAACCTTAATAGTATCCTATTTCTATCACATTTTCATGTTCATAGGTTTTTATTGAAATGAAGTTATATGAATATATATACAAATAACATTACTTATTTTAAAATATAGCCTAAGACGACTCAATAATTTGATACATAAATATTACACAATTTAATATTAATATTAAATACATAACACATTAATAATTAAACTTTTACCATAATGTTATATTTTCATAGAGAATAGATATATAATAAAATTATATCATGAAATATATACAACATATCTTATAATTTTTTATGACATCCCTCCCAATGTCATTAGGTTGGTATGTGAAGGAGTTACAGTAGCCATAGATGATATCCCCAACACACCAATGTTGAAAATAAATGCCAAGGGATTAGAGAAAAAAAGATGGATGATTTTCTATTTAAAAAAATGAAAACTAAAAAACATATAAAATAAACACAAAAAACATTATATAATGCAAGGATATATGAATAAAACACAAAAATAATCCAATAGAAAAACAATATTAAAGTGGAAAATAAATATTTATTATTGAATTACAGAACCCTAATATAAAATATTACATTGGGAAATCATGTGACATAACAACAAGTACCACCCAAAAAATACCCAAGCTCCAACCTCACCTTCCATGCCCACATTAACATGATGCATAATTATAGAAATATGATGTCTTACCTTTTCTTATATCCCACGATACAAAATTTGAACATAAACCAAACTTCCCAAATAAGGGGTGAGTATAAAATCATGAAGAATTTCTTAGTGACTTACCAACACATTATAGTATAATAATAAATAGTTATAATATTGTATATTAAATGATTTTAAAATAGATAAATAGTTTATAATAATCCATAAGAGAAAACCATGCGAGTAAGCCATAAGTAATATAATTTCCATTCATTCATTTTCATAATAATCATTCCCATATTCACACTATCAAACCCATCCTAATACAGAATTCCATATAATCAATCCTTCTGTTACCATTGATGATGGTACTCCATGGCCATAACCCATCCAACCATGATGGTTGGGCGTCCAAAAAACCTATCCACTTTGAAAGCACAATAACCTATATATTCAAAATTTAATACCAAAATATTTCACATAAATCAGTCTCATTTTTTAAACATTTAATAAAATATTTTTCATGTGTCAAAAAAATTCAATATTTTTAAAACCATCATTTTAAAATTATATAAAATAATGTTTTCTAAATATATAATAAATTTTCCATCATTTAGATCCAAATACTAGCACGTTTTCCAAAATGAATCACACCAAAAAACCATAATGAATCCAAAGAAAATTAAATGAAACTAATACCTTATGTTATATAACAATGGAGATGAGATATAATCCATTTACCTAAAAAAATGGTGGAAATGAAGAAGGATAAATAAATATTCTAGATACGAGTTCTTAAATAGATCCAACAAAACTCATCATGATCCACATCCAAGAATATAGACATATATATATAAATATATATATAGATATATGGATCCAATAGGTATGAGAAGAGTAGATAGATAAAGAAAAAAGGGAGTAGAAGTTCTAAATGATGATTCTGGATCTCCAATGAGTTTTATTTGTCGAAAACTTATTTGAATATCAAATTAAATCATATTGGGAGTGTAGGAGGGTAGTGGAGCTAGAGACACTATATGAATTGGAAAAAATGA
The DNA here is from genome assembly GCA_963277665.1 of Viscum album. Classification (NCBI taxonomy): domain Eukaryota; kingdom Viridiplantae; phylum Streptophyta; class Magnoliopsida; order Santalales; family Viscaceae; genus Viscum; species Viscum album. The sequence continues at coordinate 677,211,523 of OY728133.1, read as the reverse complement.
GGGTTTCATTCCCTTAATACCAATTGAAAAACATTCCAGGCTAGGAAAAGAAATAAAACACCATGATAAAACCTACATCCCCAAAACATAGACCACCAAGAACATAGTGAAAACCCCCTAGACCACGTTGCAACTTTCCTAGTCAAAACCTGTCTAAGAACCATAATTCCCTATATGGTGGAGATCCATTCCACCTAGAGAGTGAATACAAGATCGTATATCCCATTCACCAAGAAGGTAATCCTCTATACTACCCACCTCTACAGCATAGCTACCCCCAATACAAAAAAAATTACTGAAACCCCTACACTCAAGCTGGGATTACTCACGCCACATCACTTGACCACCAGTGAAGGTCTACACCACAACACTAATCCAAGTTGTAGGGCCTAACCAATATATTCCATAACTCTTATCTATGGTGAAAAAAATGAATAAAATGGTAGTGAATCCAAGTATTCTTTTTTTGAGTACTATATTCCCTAGATGATCCCTACATGCCTAAAAAAAGGCCTACACCACAACCCATGTTCCATGGTGTATCCTTATCAAAATTGGATGAAACCCTTCAAAAACAGATTCTAAACCCACTAGAAATTCATGGTATAAATTAATTCCCCATAGGATTTAATATTTCATTTTAAATAATGGTTTATGTTATGTCCCGACTGTGTAATATTTTTAAAAATATTTCTTTTTCAACTATGTGATTTTGGAAAAGAATTTTTATGGAATTTTGAAAATGGGTGAATTTTCAAAATATAGTTGATTCTTTTTTTCAAAAATGGTTGATGATGGAATAATTTAACTTTTGGAAATAATGGTTTTGATAGATGAAATGTGATAGAATTTAAAATTAGAAGCATTTAGTTTCTTGGGATTGAGACTTATGGTACTTGTGTTGTGTTTATATAAATATCACTGGGTAGGAATCATAGAGAACAACCAGAAGTAGCTATGGAAAACATGGTTGAAAATAATCCCCAGTTGAACTTGAAGAAAATTCAAAACATTGCATAAGATATCCAAGCTATGGAAACTAGGAATAGAATGGACTAGAATAATCATGTGGATCACTCAGCTCTGTTTTAGAAGCGGAATCCACCCATTTTAGGGGTGATTCAAACCAAGAAAGGGTGGAAACATGGTTAAACATAATGAATAAAATATTCAATTTCATGGTCACATCAGTGAATATGAAAGTATATCTTGTGACTAACATGTTGAAATATCTTGCACTTTAGTGGTTGGAGTTGGTGGTCTAGGATATATTGGACCACAGTATAACAAGGGTGGGTTTTTAGGAATTATTTAACAAAAAATTATATCCTCAGACATTCAATATTCATAAAATGATATATTTCTTTATCTTGAAGTAGGATAAACCGTTTTTGGTGGAATATGCAGATTAATTCATGAATTTATTTTGGTTTCTTCCTGAGGTTGAGAATAGAGAATCGTTGAAGGCATGGATTTTTGAGTTAGGGTTGAGGTAGGAAATCTATTTGAAAATTGTGATTATCTATATAAAAAAATATAGAGAGATGGTAAATGGAGGAAAAATGGAAGAAAGGGATATCATGGGGGATATAGGTGGTGAAAGTATCATGATACCCATGGGAAATGGTGGTAAATCTAACGAAAGATGAAAAATAAAAGAGGGGAACTTATGTTTAGGGATTGAACATGGCTCAAAATTAAATGGAAGGATTTATGAATCTTCATTTGACTATTTAGTGTAATCCATGATGTTTCTAGTGTAGTTTTATAGGACACATGAAGACAGATTTTATAAAACAACCTCAAGAAATTCATAATTGCAAGCAGATGGGGCATCCTTAAGGTAATTTTTGTAATGCTCTAAGGTTGGGTGATCGTGACACTCCCCAAGGGGAGCATGCTTCCTATGCCTCTATGGTTTGGGGGTAGGAGAATACCTGTAATCAGTAGATAAGAGTTAGTCCTGGTGATTCTAGAAATAATATGACAATTCAACTTTCAACATTCCCTTATGGTAATAAAGTGAAAAGTATGGCTACAAAAAAGGTGTTTGGAGCCGAGCAGGTTATGGTAGATGATTAGTCCAGACCATCCATGGCTGAGGAAATATTCTTTTAAATTATTCCTTTTTTAATGAATTGTTTGATATTTATTTATCTCATTCTTTCCTCGATTTGGTACTATTTAATTTTGGGGTCTAGATGTGGGAATTATGCATTCGGTTTTAAAACATAAGACTCTTCTGGGTCAAAGACAGTGTTGAGACATTCTATGTAGATCATGTGGGATAACTATTGATGGGGTTGAGCCTATTTGGGAATTATTAGTTCTTCAGATGGATGTTTATGATATAATCCATGGTACGGATTAGATGATAATGTTTATATCCCACATTGATAGTTTGGCACCAACAGTTTGTTTCATGACGAGTGATGGTGTCAAACATCTCTTTAGAAGAGAGAAGAATGTAAAGGTGGGTGCAACAAGCATGTTTTCACATGTAGTTTGGATGATCCAGTATCAGTTGGTGGATTTTTCATTGGAATATACGGAAAAAATTGAGCAGATAAGTTTTTTGGTGGTTGTTGATTAGTTTCTGAAAGTATTTTCTAAAAATTTATTAGGTTTTCCACCCATAAGAGAAGTGTATTTAAATATTGATATTTTTCCAAGGACTAATTATATCTCACTTATTTCTTACCGGATGTAAATAGTTGAATTGCGATAACTGAAAGTGTAGTTGGAGGAGTTAGAACACTGGGGGTTCTTCTTGAATTACACGTCTTCATGGATAACACCAGTATTATTTTTTAAAAATAAAGATGAAAATATTTGGATGTGTGTTGATTATCATAATGTAAAAAAATTTATGATAAGAAATCTATATCCACAACCACACATTTATTACATATTCAATTAATTTAGGGGATCCTAGTAGTTCTACATAATTGAATTTCCATCAAGATATCATTATTTGCTTATGCGGAAGGAGGCTATTCTGAAAATAGATTATAGGGGTATATATGGCTATTATGATAATGTTTTTATACCCTTTGGTCTTACAAATTCATCAGCATACTTCATGGAATTGTGAAATAATATATTACAAAGATATCTAGATTCCTTTTGGTGGTTTTTGTTGATAATATATTGGTGAATTCTTGGATAAGGGTTGTGCATGAGAAATACTTGGAGATAGTGTTTGGGATATTTAGAGACCATCAGTTGTATGAAAAACTATAAATGTGTGTTTTTTGGATATAATAAGTTCATTTACTTATCCATTTTATTTATTATGATTTTCTTTTAGTGGATCCAGAGAAGATAGTGGCTGTTATCTCATGGAAAACACCAAAGAATGCTTTTGAGATATTAATATTCCTTGGTCTAGCTGGGTATTACCGATGCATTGTTCAATACTTCTCATGATTAACTTCACCGATGTCATATTAAACAAGGAATAATGTTCCATTTTTAGGGAATGAGATATTTTAAATGACTTTTGAAGAGCTTAAGGGTCATCTTACATTATCACCAATCATGGTTTTTCTAGAACTAGGGAAATATTATGTGGTGTATTGTGACACAAAGAGATTAGGTTTGGGGTGTGGTATGATGGAAAATGATCATGTTTCTATGTATGGATCATGATAGTAGAGGTTTCATGAGAAGAAAATCCAAACACAAGATTTGGAGTTTGCTGCTGTGGTGCATTCTTTGAAAATTTGGTGTCATTATCTATTTTGTGAGAAATTCATATTGTTCTCTATTCATAAGAGTCTAAAGAATATCTTATCACAAATATATTTTAATTTGAGAAATGGGATAAGGATGTAGTATCTCAAAATGATTGATTTTGAATTGATGTATACAACGAGTAAGAGAAATTCGGTGGCAGATCGATCAAGTAGAAAGTCTTATGTTCAAGTGGAAAAAGAAGCATTAGATCAGTTGCAATTAATGTCAGTCGTAGCTGAAATACAGTTGGAATGTAATGACTAGGGTGATATAACTGTTTTCTTTTTTAGTTCTACTTGTTTCTGACTTGGTTGGTTGGGTTAAAGAGGTACATATGTCTGATTTAGAGTGTGTGGATTTAAGGTTAAAACTCAATGGTGGGGAGACTATTGAGGTCTAGAAAATAGATGGGAATTTTGTGTTGTACTTTTGGAATAATATTCTTGTACCAGTAGAATGTAACGAGAAACATATCTATTCTTATCATCATTTGATATGGGTGGTTCATCCCTAAATTACAAAAAGGCATAAGGTGTTGAAAGAATATTTTTAGTGGGATGGTTTGGAGTGGAAAATGGTTGAGTTTGTTTCTAGTTGCTTGAGTTGTGAGCAAGTTAAGGAATAACATCAGGGACCAATGATTATGTTGTTGTCTATACCCATTCCATTGTGGAAATGGGTGAAGATAGTCATCGATTTTGTTCCAAGTCTCCCAAAAATGGTTATAAAACCAATTCTATATGGGTAATTGTGGATTGGATAATAAATTCGAACCATTTATTCCCTATTTATGAATTTTATATGGTGTAGGATCATTCCAAAATCTGTATTTGTGACATGGTAAAGTTTAATTTTGTTTCAATTTTGATACGATTAGATAGAGATCTGGGGTTCACATCTCTTTTCTAGAATTCCATACAACAAGCCCTTGAAACTCAGTTGAAAATAAGTATATAATATCATCCTCAAATATATGGGAAATCTAAGAGGATGATAAAGACATTGGAAGAAAAGTTGTGGTCTTGTGTGATGGACTTTGGTGGCTCATGGGAGGAGCACATTCCATTAGTGGTGTTTTCCTATTATAATAGTTATCAAGCCTCAATTCATATGGTTTAATTTGAAGCATTGTATGGGAATCCATATCGTTCTCCACTATGTTGAGTGGAAACATGTTAGATATCTATGGTTGGACTAAGCCATGTCTAAAAGACTATGTAGAAGACTAAGATTATAAGGAAGAGAATGGAGATGGCTCAATATATTCATAAATAATATGCAGATCATCTTCGATGGTCGATGTCATTCTAGGTGGGTAATTAGGTGTTATTTTAAATCTCTTATAGGAATGGACACCATAAATTTGGAAATCAAGGTATGTTATATTTGAGGTATATTGAGTCTTTTATTGTATTTGAGTGCGGTGCAGAGGTGGCTTATCAGTGGTCATTACCACGATGGTTAAGTGCAGTGCACAGTGTATTTCATGTATATCAGTTTAAGAAGTATCAACTGAATCCTTATCTGATGGGATCATGATTTTCTAGAGCCAAATGGCTTATTTGTTCTCATTCTAGTGTAGACTGTGGATAGGCAAGAGAAATTATTTCATGGTAAAATCATTGGTATAGTGTTTTGTTTTTTGGAAACAAGTCATATTATGGATGAGACTTTGGAGTGGGATAAATAAATCTTTGAGCAATGTACCAACCTATTTTAGGAAAGTGATAGTGTTATACTTTCTTGGGAGAGAAAGTCCAATGGTGGGGAGAATTTAGAACCCCATATTTGAGGTATGTAACTTTTTTTTCCATTTTATGGGTAAAAAGTGGTTGTTTAACATTAAACATTGTTTGAAAGGGTCATTGGAAGGTTGTGGGAATTTTATGAGGGAGAAAAGTTTTATAATATTTTGTGAAAACTCTACATATTCCCTAGGAAACCATGTATGTTCAGGAAGGGGAAAGAGAGATGGTGGATGATTAAGGAGCACAATTAACAAACCATGCGTTCAACCTTGGTAAGGAATGTATCTATAGAAAATCAGTCTTTGTATAATTGCTACATGATTTGTCTAAATATGAAGGTCAACCATGTGAGGAACCCTCTTGAGATAATAGCAGGTTTATGGTGAGCCCATGGTTTTCCTTACCATGAAACTAAACCGTGCGCATATTAAAAAGCGGGTTTTTAAAAATGGGGCTTGGTAGATATTTTCCCAAAACAAGTCATTATTTATCCTATTCTACCAAAATATTAATTCCTTATTATATAGGTGTATGGAGGCTCTCACACTCATTTTTGAAGTGATTGTAAGGGTTTTCAAGGTTCATTTAAGGTGATTCTCCCTCGGTAAGTCTCTTATATTGGCGGTTTAGTGGTTTTCTCTAGATCTAATTCTCTATGTTTCTTGGTTTATTATATCAACTTATGTCACATATTGTCCTAGGGTTTTTTTCCTATAATGGTGATAATTTTTCTTGTTGATGTTAGGGAATGATATCTAATGAAATTTTGTGGATGTTTCGACCATTGTTTGAGTGCGGTTGTGTGGTGGGTTGATTTCTCCAAACCTTAAGGTAGCTGGATTCATTGTCAAATAAATTTTTCTAAAACTAAAAGTATTAGATTAAAATTGATTTATTTTTATGGAAATTGATTTTGAATGAATATTTTGAAGATTTATTGAGACCCATCTGTGATGAATTGGGAATTTGGGAGAAAATGGGTTATTATTTTGAAATGTTCTTTGATGTTTGATTTTAAAGTGTTGATTATAAAATTGGTTTCATGGTTTGGTTTATGAAAATGTTTTTTGAAATAGTTTTCAATTAAAATTTTGTTTTAGTTATGTATGATTTGATACAGATAATGGATTAAGGTTGTTTATAGTAAATGGTTGATTTATTAAAGTGGTTTGAGGATGTTTTTTTATTTTTTTTTGTTTAAGGGACTATTTAGATTGGAAATAATTGGCTCGTATGGGTTAGAGTGTGTTGGTTGATATGATTTTAGTAATTTTTTATTTTCACGATTGTTGTGATTTTGGGGAATTATTATTGTTAGGATTTTTGGAATTTATGGTATAAAAGTGGGTTTTAGGGGATGGATTGTGGTTGTGAAGGACCACCATCATGGATTGGTATGTGGGTGTGAAGTACACCAATAAAAGGGGGTTGGGGTTGTATGTGCAGTTCAACCATCCCTGAAAAACCCGAGCTCGTGTGATGAACTGATATTTATGGTTGTGATGGGTGTGTGACTACACGGATGGAATTTGGTATGCCAATTTGAAATGGGGAAAATGGTTAGTGACTTGTTTGGTTAATTTCCATAAAAATATATTAATTTATGTAAAATTATATGATAATGATGTATTTGGGTTATTGGAAATTGTTTCATTGTTTGACTATTTTATAAAAATTATTTTATATAATTTTATGACATATTATATCGTAGTCGCGTGTATAAGAAAATATTTTGAGGAAAAACTATTTTGTATTATTACCCACCCCTGGATTTGGAACTTTGTTTCTTTTGAAGATGTTGTCCTCCAAGACATATATAAAGGTAAATAATTTAAGTTATTTAGTGGTTCTTTGTGATTCTTGGGCGCTCTTATGTTTTTGGATCTTGGATCTTGTTGTGGAGATATGGAGTTTTATATTGGTATCTTTAGCTTTGTTATTTTAGTCTTCTTCTTGGTACTCTGAATCTAGATTATTTTTGTGTTGGTTTTGTTTCCTTTTTTATTTTTTAATTGAAAAAAATACATTGATGACATGTATCATGTTGTTGTATTTAGTATTATGATGTTTGGTTTCTTGTTTTAATTTCAAAGGTAAACTCATCGACCACCATTCAAGAATCCCTCTAAATTTATTGACAGCCTTTAGCACCTTGGCGATGTCACCTAAGGCTGATTGGAACCTCTGACATGACTCAAGACAATGTGGAGGTGTGGGATGTTACAAACATGATCTAATATTTGATGACATTTCTCTAACTGAGATACATGTCAAACATTATGAACATAACCAAAACTTGGTGGTTACGCAAATTGATATGTACATCACCCACCCATTCAAGTGTCTCAAAAGGGATAATTTGTCAGGGAGAAAATATTCATTGTTTACCAGAATTATGATTCCCTAGCCTTGGAGATATTCGCATGAAAATATGAACTTCCAATTCAAATGATAATGGTCATGAATGACCATACATATAAGAATTTTTATGTCTATAGTCCATTTCCCTTCTCTTTATGATCATTTGAACTTCCCCATTTTCTCATACACAAGTATAGGTATAATAAGTTAATTATCACCTATTTTCACCCAATAAAGAAGAGAATCATAAGGAAAACCATAAAATGCTTAAACAAAATCCACCTGTATTGAATCCTAATATGTATTTTTATATAAGAACTCCACTAATGAGATATGATCCTCCTAGGATCCTCTAAAATTAATGACACATCATATAATAATGTCTAAAAACATTTGGATCATCAAATCATATTTTATATCCATTTGAACATGATATGATCGTATCATGGTCAATGGGTTCTAAGAGCCTATAGTAAAGTCTTCTAAAACCAAGATGTAAACCTGGATTCTTGGTTTTAAATAATTGAAAATATAAATCCATGCATCGCTAAATCTTCCCAAAAATAGAGTTTGGACAGACATTCCATCGTATTGAATTCCAAAATATGGATTAAGTGATCCATCTTTTGAAGTCAATACAAAATTACCCTTATGTAATTGTGTTTCTAATCAATTCCTGGAAAAGGTTTTGCAAAATCAATGATTAGTTTTTCCCATTTCCAAACAAGAATCAGTAAAGAGTGCAACATAATAGCTAGTTATGGGTTCTATTCCTTGAAATTCTAATAGGTGAGTCTCTTAATGATAAACTCTTCCAATTTAATTTTCATTCCCACCCACAAAAACTATGATTTTATTGATTCATAATTATTTTATATTCCAGCATGAACAACCTATCTATAGTGGTCGTAAAAAGTGTTATCACTTGTGTCGAAATTCATGAACAATGAGGAATAAAATCATAGTGATATGTTGATAAGATGAGGAGAAAATATTTCATAGAGACATTAATTGATGGTTAATATGAGATAAAAACTTCTAAATTTTTATGATATACCCAAACTCCTCTTTTAAAGATCACATGACCAAGGAAATGTACCTATTATATCTAGAAACTAGACTTTGTAATCTAAGCACATAGGTGATGTTAACTCAAGATACCTAACACTATATCCAAGTGTTGATCATAATTAACATTTAATTTATAGTAGTCCATGATATCATGAATGAACCTCAGAACAAATAAATTGATATAGTAATAAAATATCCAATTAATTAAATCCATACACACTACTAGTGCATTAACAATACTTTAGTTAATATACAAATATTTATAATGACCATAAAAACTCATGAAGGATGTTTTTAGTATATCATCCTTCTAAACTCATTGTTGGAGATCACATAATCATAATTCAATTTTAGAAAACCTCTTTGTGCTCTTTAATTGATCCAATATATTGTTAATTCATGGAATGAGATACTAATTCTTTATCGAAATTGGATGATATTAAAATTATCTATAAAAATATGAATAGTTTTATCTGACTTATAAAAAAATGGATCAGTGCTTCCCAAAGTTTTGTGATGAGTCAAATGAACCATTTTATTTACAACTATTCCAGATGGAATTTAAATTACAATATTCTATCCATTTCACCCTATAAGACGAAAGTGAATTATGACTACTCATTTATAAGAGAAAATTGTAAATTCCACTTCACTTTAAGGTGGAAACCCATGGAAATTATCAGTAAAGACATTACGAACTTAGTAATTGATTTTTGGGAAATATCTATAACCGATTCTATCAATAGATTGGAGAGTATCTTCTACCAACTAGTAAGAGATATTCCCAAAAATATATACAAGAGGTCCCTTTATGCTGCATTTATGACCTAATATTCATTAAAGAGATGCTTAATTCCATCAGAACATGTGAAATTGAATTTCTAGGAATAATTGTCCATCTGATTCTAGAGTGATGATAAAAAATGAATCCCCCAAATGAGATCATTGTTATCCATCTAAAGAACCATGAAATCCAACATCAACTCATATCCATTTATATTTATAGCACCCATTTTAAACATAAAGGTTCAACATTTTCATTTTCAAATAGGTGTTTGATGTTTCAAAATAGAATAAATCATCTCAATATGTAAACCCATATGATAAAACACATAAGAAAAAAAATTAAATATTGGGAGACCAATATATTAAAAAAGGCTTACAAAAGAGTATTGATCAAATTAATTATACATCGTACTATTTATGGTCTAGATTCATCATCCATGAGAATTTTCTTGAAACTATAAATATTTTTAAGAACACAAAACCATCATTTGATGTCATGATGATACTTCATAACTTGAGGATTCTTATTGTTAATAGAATAACCTTTTCTAGTTATGTTCTAAGAGAAAGAATTATTCTAATGTGATCATCCCATTAGAAATAGGTTGTCTAAGAATCATGAGATACATCTCCAGATTAGGCTTTGGAACGTTATGAAAATAATGTTGAGGTTATCCTACATGATTGTAGTTGTGACATGATATTGGTGGTTCCATATAGTCTCACTAGTTATGGTAAGTAGATCTACATTGGAAACAACCAGAATTTATTTTGGGCTATGGAATACTGTTTACATATCCCATAGATTGATTTTGAGACCCAACACCACATAGAAACTAGGTGTACCCATTCCTCTTATTCGCGGTTTTCTAGTTACCACATGTTCATGAGGTGATATACATACTTACTCTATTAAGATTTCCAAAAATACATATTTTAGTCACTAATTATATATTTTTCATTTCCTTATAGTCTATAATACTCCGAACATCTATCTTAGAGTGAATAGCTAGTTGTTGTCTGGACACAAAGATGAATTCCTAAAAGGATTCGCTAGCTGTAACATTTGGGGAAATCAGGACTAAAATCAAAAACATTGCTGCATAGTTGATTGATAGATTTTGATCTTTTAATATAAAGAAATCATTTTTTTGATTATGAACGTATGAGGAGAAATTTTTTTCCGAATAATTATTCAAATTAATCCCACAAAATAACAAGGTTGATTTTATCTTGAATAGCTAAATCCAACCATTAGTGTGAAAGATCTTCCATCATATACATTGAAAACATGACTTCTAAATCATTAGTTGTTCCCAATAATTCAAAAGTTTATATCATATGATTCATCTAAACCTCCTTTCCTTATGGATCAAAAAATCCCCAAAAAATGGATGGATTATATTTTTGAAACTAAACAGATTGGTCCACCTATCATGGTTCATCTTTCTATTTTCCATTTTCTAAAATTTGAAATCCCTAGACAATTATTTGGACTATTTTTTGGTTCACATGTGGTTTAGGTGAAACCTCATTCTCAATAGCCTCTTCTTGTTGATTCTTATGACATCATCTTAGTTTTATTTCAAAATCTAGACCAAATATAATTTTTTTCATCACTTATCTTGAAATTAAAGTCTTAGAAAACATTTCTAAAAATTACCAAAGAAATATGTAGTATCTATTCATTTTAAAAAATAACAAAGTACTATTATTTGTTTAAACCATTAAAATAAAAATATACAATGCAATTCTAGTGGGAAGTTTCACTATCAACGCATGTTTTGAAATAATGCTTAGTTAAACCCATGACGATGAGGTGAGAAGAAAAGTAGAAGTGTATTAGAATAATTGTCTACCCTAACAACTTGGTAACACTAATGTCATCATAAAACATTTGGATACATCTTTTTAAGATATAAATTTCAAGTTCTAACATTCCTATTTTCTTACTACCATACCAAGAGATTGATGAACTGACCAAGACTGATACCATTTGGAACAACCCACATAATATCATTTTCTTGAGAAGATATAGAGTGACACATACCATAGGTGACATCCCCAATATAATGATGTATAAAAAATAAATTCTATATGAATATTGAAACATAGGAAGTTTATTACACCTTTAAGAAAATGAAAACCAAACAACAAAGAAAATAAACACCCAAACCACTATATGGTTCATGAGTTTAAGAATATAACACAAAAATAATCTAAAAGTGCGACAAAATCATATAGGGAATGGAAAATGGAAAATCAAATGTGAAAATTGATATATAAATCATGACTCTAAGACATCATGTGAAATTATCCCAACTACTACCCAAACCATCTCCAAGATCCATCCCCACATACCTTTCTATAGTATAATGATGCATCACTAGAGAAATAACATATCTGCCCATTTCTAGTGTCTCGATATACAATAACAAATAATACACCAAAATTGAAAAGTAGGGGGGGTATAAACTCAGTAAGTATTACTCAGATACTTCTCAACACATGCTACTAGGAAAATAACTTGTTAGCACAGTTTATATAAAAAAATTTGAAAACCAATAAAAATATTATAATTATCCATGAGATACAACCATGTAATTAAATTACAAAAGAACTTTTTTCCTTCCAATAATGTTTGGAATAACTATGACCATTTTTACACTATCAAACACATCCACACGCACAGAACTATACAAATATATTTGGTGTAACCATTTTCAGTTGTACTCCATGAAGAATACTTGTCCAATATTGAAATTGGAACTTCTGACCAAACCTATAAACATTGAACATACTCCAACTAAAAAGTCCCATGTTTCGATTAAAAATATTTCAAATAAATTATTATTCCTTTTAAAAATATTTAATCAACCATTTATCATGTGTGAAAATAATTATATAAATTTAAAACCGTCATTCATAAATTATAAATAAAGCCGGTCTACCAAAATGACAATCAATATTATGATATTTTGAAATTAAAGAAACTTTTGTTTTCCTGAATGAACTACACAAAAAACCACTAACATTTCATGAAAAAAAACATTTAAATCAAATTAATACTTCAATTTCAAGAATTTTTGACATGATAGAGAATCCACCTACCTCAAAAATTTATGGTGAAATTTTCTAAAACACTAAAATATTCTAGATCCTAGTTCTCTAGGACATATAGTCACTATATCAAACACAACTAATTATGATCCAAATCCAATCACATAGATATATCTAAAATATTATTGATCTATGGATATGAAAGTGACAAAAATAGAATATATAAGAGTAATCTGGATGAGTAAGGAATCACTAAGTGTTCAAAATATCTAATACACTTTTACATGTGAAAATCATGATTCCATATCTAAGGGAATCACCTTTGGAGTCTAAGAGGATAGAGGAGCTCAAAACCCAAGAACAATGTGGTGAAAATAAGGGTTTAAAGTGGTAATACCAATAAAAATAAAAATGGGGAAATGATAAGAAATGCCACACCATGGTGGAACCTATGTCCCAAGGACACATGCCACCTAGACCATGACACAATCCCTCTAGACCATGGTGTAGCCTTCCCAATCAAAAAACAACTGAGAACCACAAAACCCTCAACAATGCAAATATTATCTACTCCATGAGGTACTAATGTTAAACAAAAATTACCATCTTGAAGACCCCATTCACAAAAAACGGAGTGATACACTACATCCCACATTTATGGCATAACTACCATCCAAACTATAGAACCTCCTTAAACCCCTATGCCACAGCCGGGCTTCCCTACGACAAAACACTTGACCTCCTGTGAAAGGAATACACCACAACCCTTATATAGAGTTAAATGTATAACTTTTATATGCCACATAACTTATCCATGGTGAATATATACTAAAAATGGGAGTGGCTCCAAATTTCGTTCTCTGTAGATTGTATGTAAAAGCTGAGACCTCCATGCCATAGTAATAAAATAACCACGCTGAAACCCACTATCCGTGGTGTATCAATCTAAAATTTTATGTAACTATTTCTAAAACAACTTTAAAACCAACGTGAAACTCCAATAACATAACCCATGAATTATATAAAATTAAAATACACAATAAAGGTGTGAAATACCTAAAATAGAGATTTATATATTTCTTCTCACATAGTACCCATCTTACATATACTTTATTTTAAAACACTCTTGATATCCCATGAAAATAAAATTATATGAAAGGGTGAGTTTAAAATGGTAGAAATGTTAATCATAGGATATATTAGTAAAATATAATAATTGAGCACATGATAATAATTAGGGTATGATAATATTATCCCAACTTATAAAATATATACAAGATTAATCAAAGACCATTAATCTTGATTCATTTTATAATATTTTTTCATAATAAAATACACAAGTCATGAATGTATAGAATCATCAATAATCAATCATGATTCATGGAACATATCATAAGAAAAATAGATAAGTTTTTTTAGTATAAATAAGTATATAAAATAATTTCCATATTAAAGGATCATTTTTAATACTATCGTAGTGGAAAATGTCCCATAGTGGATTGAGTTCACTCCCCATTTCTTCATTTCATTATATAACGATTCTGAATAAGACTATCATAGTGGAAAAATTCCCTAAATGAGCTAGTTTCAATCCCCATTAGAGTCTGTATTATCACATGATATATCATTCTTTACCCAAAGCATTAGAGGGATGTATAATTATGGGCCCACTCACTGCATAATGAGAAAAATACATACATGAAAAAAGGTAATAAAACATTTTTCATTTTATTATTGCATAACCTATAGAAATGAAATTTGTTTCATAATTTTTTCATCATATTATTTTGACCAAGGCAGTAGTCCCTACTACCAACAATATTGTATTCTCTCAATGTTATTCCTCATGAGTTTGTTTTTTAGGGTTATCTTGTCAGAGCTCACCCTTCCTGGAAAATAAATTCATTATGGGGAGGTGTCTAGAAGGTATTTTTTCAAGAAGAAACTCCAATGACACATAAATTGGTACATTGGGAATGTTTTATAATGTGAAATCCTATGTGTCACACCATGACACTATGCTTCCAAAAAACATGGCGGTGAGTTTAATTTTATGGACACCGTGGTAATGTTCTGGTTATAGTGGGACCAAATATCTATCCCTTAAAACTCTCTCAAGGGAATGAAGTTGTCCCTATCTATAATAACAATTTTTAGAGAATTTAAGCAGTCCATACCACCAATAACATTGGATATAAATGGTGTTATCCCTCATTGGTTTGTTTTTCCTCGAGTTAGAATATTAGAGATATCCCTTAATAGAAAAGGACTTGTGGGTTGGGAAGATGCTATAAGGGAATAATATTCAATACCAAAGATCATCTAAGTAATGATGGGGGTTTTAGGGGAAATTTTCATGTTGTGAAATCCATTGTGTCACACCGTGGCACCATACTTTCAAGAAGACGATAGGCTAGTCCCATGTCATTGTCATCGAGGGAACGTCCTACTTAAAGTGAGACCCACACATCTCATAATCAAAATCCATACAAATAAAAAATCTATATGGAATAATTTGGAAATATCCACATGATAAAATAAAAAACATTAATGTTTGTTAACATAGATGAAAGGTACCTTGAAAATAGAATTTAAGAAAATTATTTGAAATTAGGGGAAAATATTATTTTCCTTCATTATTTCTAAAAACAAAAAATTTAAAAAATATTATGAAAAATATTTCCTTTAAAAATAATCCTTGAATATTTTGATGAAATATTCAAAGAAATGGAAAACCATGACTGTAGTAAATAAACATTTACTTGGTAAACATTAAAATGAATATTCATTTCACACTTTGGTAAAGAAGTCAGAAATAATTTTTTTAAAACAAATGTAAAAGGATTATTTTAAAAAAAATATAAATAAATTAAGAGGTTGATAAAAAAATCTTTTTAAAACATTTAAATTGTAGGTAAAAACATCCATAATTTTTGTTGATAACATGGACATGGAAGAAAATTTTAACTAACCAATGGGGATGAATAAGGTTGACTTTTCTTAAAAACATATTCACTATATTTTTATGTATGAAATATAATATACTAAATAGAAAAAAAACAATAAAAAATAATAGAGTAAAATATATGGTGTTTAAAATGTAAGGATTATGAAACTTCCATCAATATGAATTTAACATAGACAATTCAAAATTAAACAAGACTGTAACATAAACCCTTACCTCAAGTTTCATATTGGGTCGTATACATTAAAACTACTTTATAATAAATATAGATTTATTATAAATCAATTCATGAAAATATTAACATATATATTTATATATATCACTCACTTATAATTTCAAATTACTTTTTAAATAATAATTATTTATTAAAATTAATTTTGGTCGAAAATTGATCTGTTTTACATGCATGATTTGGATTGATGGTTCCAGTACTTTTACCTTTTATTTAGTTTCATAATATTCTTAATATCAAGAATTCCATAAATATGATATTTATTCATTATATATACTTTTATAACAAGTCATATTGGATGGTTTTGAAAAATGAATCGCATCGCTTCGTGGAAATGATAATCCATATATATGCATGAGTAATGTTTACATTTTTTATTATTTTGAATGAAGGAATGAATAATAAAAATTAAATTTTATAAAATTATTATTATATCTTAAAAATATTATAAAATCATATAAAATCAAATAATCTATCTATATAACCATCCTTGAGAGAAGATGAAGAAAAATGAAGCACATCTATATGCGTAGGTAGTATTCCACATTTACGCCCAAAGATAAATTTCATTTCCAAAGGGATAGAAAAGGATAAGAAAAGGTTGTGCACCATAATCATAAAAAAATTAATTATATTTTAGAAATTTAATTTATTATATGATGATGTTTATTATCGGTATGAAGTAGTTAGAAAAAGAAACAATCACGAGAGAACTCAGTTTAGAGTTATACTTATTCTTTGAGATATATCCTTTGGATCTCTACTTTTGGATACCTGGGATGATATTTTAAGAATTCCAAAACCACTATAACGTGGATTTGGAAGTTCATAATATATTTATGTTGATTTTGGTTTATCTATGTGGCTAATAATTGGGTAATAATAGAGGAAAATATGTTCCCTTTTATAATAATCGGGGGCACTTTTAATTATTTTGAACATCAAAATATTATAAAGTAAATATCTTGGAAAAGTGGATACAAATTAGAAAAATTTAAAATATTTTATGTTATAGGTTTTAAATATATTCCACCAGTAGGGTTTGGCAACACTCTTAGGATAATTTGTCCCTTATCACTTTAATTTAACCCTTAGTTAACCATTATAATCTTCACTATAGTAATTATTTTTTACCATGTTTACTATTAATTATAATAAAATGAAAGTGACATATTTAAAAAATTTACACATTTTAATTTAAATTATGGGAACCATTTTATCGTATTAAATTCTTATAAGTGACATAAAATATTTTCAAAATAAATCCATAAAATGAGAGGAAATCAATTGTTAGAAAAAGTCATTTTCATGAACAAAATAAAATAAATATAATTTTTTACTAGTAATAAAAATTATATGAAGGTAAATTTATTTATTTGGATAAAAAATGATATATTTACAAAATATCATTTACCAATAGTGAATAATTGAATTTATTATGATAAATTCACTTTGCATGCATAAAAGTAGATGTTTTTGAAAAAAAATATTTTTAACAATAAAATGAATTTATTTTCAGTTAATATCCAATGAATTAATTTTATATGGGTAAAAAGTGTCTTTATATAAGCTTAATACTCAACATTTATATATAAATAAGAAATATATGATAAAAAATAATACACATAAACAAAACATTTAAAATTGTTCTTTAGTATCGATATTATTAACTATGTGAATTTGAAATTATATTTTAAATCAATATATTATTTAAATACCATATAAGGTTAATAATTTTATAATGTATATTAATTATTAATATATGTTATATGTTATTTTCTTTAAAATCTAGTAAACAAATAAGAATTATTAAATGTAAAAGTATTTTATAATAATGGGTGTAACATTATAACCCACAATAACAGTTTTACAAATTAAATTCCATCACCCTGATAAAGAAAACATGGGATACTTTTTCCTCATCATAACCATAGGTCCCAATGTATATTTCTCATTTTTTTTGGTTTTCCCATAACACTTTTTCTAGGTGAGCGGTCTTGTTCGGCAACACAATCTTTATTCGATCCAAAATTTTCATTGGTTAATCGTCATAAGAAACATCATGATCTAATGGTGAAACCTAATGTTTATTAAATTTTAAGGATCATGTATTTAATTCCATAAAATAGATATATAAAACACACTATGACCTTGTAAGAGTTTTTTTGACGACCAATCAATAATCTATTATCCCTATATGATCAAGAATTTCCAAGGGGCTGATATATTTAGTGCATAGATTTTAATTATTTTGAAAACTAAAAAATTTATTTTATATAGATATTGATTTGAATATATTATCACCAACATCAAACTGTAGTCCTAAGCAATGATTTTTAGAATAAATCTTCTTCTAAATCTAATCTTCCTTGACAGTCTCCTAAATTCGTCTTACCACATCTTTAATTCAATTTTCTTTTTCATGCCTCAATAGATTTATTTTCCCAACATTATACCAACACATTGGAGATATGATCATCATTCCACAGAGGTACATATAATGATTAATATGAATACTTAAGTTAAATATATTATTGTAAGACAATTAGACTATATTAATATATTTATAAAAACTATAATTGAAATTCATAGAAAAATATCTCAACATATATTCCAAGGATTCGATGCTCCTTTAATACTAACCATCTATCAGAGAATGATATAGGATTAAAATTTCAACTTCATATTCAAATATTTCTAGAGGCTTCTCTAGAAATTAATGGTAAACTATGAATATTAGTTCGAATATATAGAATGTGTTAGTCAATGAAACTTTACTTATTATATTATATCTTTAAAATCTACTGAAGAGATAAATATTACTTCGTTTACATTAAATGTGGTAACTTTGTTATTTCATCAACCAAAAACCAAATCGTATTATGACTTTATATGTTTTGGGGTGTCCAATGATGAAATCCATGGAGTTATTTTACCATTTCTATTTTTATGGGTATGTTTGGTAAAATCCCACAAACCTTTTGATGTTCAACCTTAACTTGATGAAATTCCAAAGGTTAAGATACATACTCTACAATATCACTTTTTTTATTGTCCAATTAAAAATACTATTTTAGATCTCTATACATATTCATACTTCAATTATAGATATATAATATTCCATATGATATTCATATAAAAAATCCTTATTAAATTATGGAAAGGATGGAGCACAATCAATGATTCTAAATATTATTATTCAATCACAATAATGGTGAAATTTAGGGATATTTAAAACCTTCTTCTATAGTTTTACATTCCACATTTGTGTATGTTAAATACTTAAATATATATATGATAAAAAATCATCTCAGAAAGTGAGGATCTATCCCCTTTAATTATTATTTTTATATCTATATTCTATAAATCCATAAGCATTGTATATCTCTTAATACTCATCATTGACAAAATGGCAATATCTTTTTGACTGAGAACATTTTCCACCATTTCCACCTTCAAAGAGTGGTAGTGTATGGGAGAGTCATAATCATTAATAGAACCAAACCATGTGTTTTCAACATATTTAAATATTTCTATTTTAATTTTCACTTCAATCTTTTATGATTAGTATATAGATCTCACCTTTCACCAGATAGATATTTTCTATATATTTTAAATTCAAAAATTTCCACTGCTTTATCCAAATATTGAGTCTATTAATTTTTTTTATGAATCATTAATTGGTGTAATTTATAATCTATAACCAAATCAGTACACATGATAACACATCCTAATCCCTATTTTTATACATCACTATATATAATAAATCCTCTTCAACTATAGGTAAGTGTGAGTTCAAGTATACTGACCATCCGTCTTTACATTTCCTTTAAATTTCACTCAAATTCATTTCTGTAATTAAACATGGATACCTTCTATTTCAAATTTATTATTGGATTATATATCCTATAGAAATATCTCACAAATCATTGGTCGTATCCAAAAATCCCAAGTAAACTATAGATCTTGGTCCCTATGGTTAGTATAGGCCATTTCTCAATAACATAGGTCTGTGAAGGGGACATAAATATATTCTCTCTTGAGATTATATTACATAAGAAGAAAAAATTATATGGTCAAAAATAATAATTGGTAAATTTGGATGAAAAATTTTCCTTCCTCAAAGACTATTAAATAAATATAAATGAAATATATAAATATTATATTAAATAGATCCATGAATTTAGAGTGGGTAATCGAAATTCCAAATAGAATCACTATAAATTCATAATGACTATACCTATAATAGATGGATATCTTGGGTATATCCTTCTTTTTTAAAATCAATTGAAGATATCCAATTTGATGGTCTATGTTTGAAATGTTATAAGATCCATTTAATTAATGAAATAATTCATCAAAATGTGGCAGATGTTTCCTTTTCTTGATGGTGATCTTGTTATATTCCCAATAATAAATTAAAATATTCATTGACCCATTTTTATTCTCAATAAAAGAACTAGTGCACCCTAGAATGACACAATCAGGTATATGAGTCACTTTTATAGATTCTTTTGGAGTTTTATTTTGTATAACTAAATATTAATTGGGGAAATTCTGTAAGGTGTTTTTAAAATAGGTGTATCACCATGTAAAAGTTTTATTGAAATCTAAACATCATGATTTAGGGTAATACTAGTAAAGTCTTCAAGATTTACATTATTATATTCTAAAATACTTATCATATATTTATTATTGAGTTTCTCCCAAAAAATTTGATAAAAATAACAATATTTAATTGGTAATAAGAGCCTTATAGTTTAAGTAATTTCCATTAGCATTTATTCTCTATAATTGAACCTATAAAGGATCATATATTGATCTAAAATAAAAAAATTTAATTCACATCATTAGAACTTTATATGGTATCTATATAAATAAATCCAATCCATGGCCAAAATAACACTGAATTAAACTAATTTAAAACAAAAATACTTATAGGAAGAATATTCCAACAAAATTATAATTGAGAGGAGGTATATACATGAGAGGAAATCATCAGACCATGAATAGTTTTTACTAATAAATAGGAATCTAAACCATAAAGTGGGTAAATGATACTATTAGGGAATTATTCAAATAAAAATAGGGGTCAATCTAAAATATGATAAGAAATTTTTATTTCTAGGGTGGATGGTAAGTCCAACATTCATCACTTCATTATAATGACCCATTTCAGCAATTTTTATCACAAGAGATTTCAATTTCTCTATTGTATTAATAGTTTAATATTGTTTACTATCATCTTTAACACATGGATTGATGCATTGATTAAAAAACTATTTATACACCTAGAAATTAAATAATTAGAGTGTGGGTGAGAATTTTTTTTAAGAATCTTCTCAATAAACTTCATAGGTTTTCTTCTTCACATCACATAGATATTATTTTTCCCTATGAAATTATTTTGAAAAATTAAAAACATTTACTATTCCCTTTAAGGAAATTTACCTCGTACTTCCTTCTACAATTCTATAATGAATAATGATTAACTTTCTCTACTCTATTGGACTTATTACTATATGTTTCCTAAAATTAAATCTTCCTCTTATTTTCCCATATGCCATGATAACAATGGGAGTATATAATATATATTTATATATTAATAACACATTGAATTATTGTATCTATTGTATATAGGTCTATTATAGAAAATTACTTTTAGAGAATTGGTATCATGTTACTAAAGATTTGATTAATTTTTTTAGTATCAATGATAAAAATTTAAGTGTACCTTGAATGTATTTTTAAATTTTCCTCACAGGTACTAATCAATTCATCATCACTTTACTTAAGTTCAAGAAATCAACATTAAATTTTAGTGGCAAGAGATGAAGGTAAATTCTTATTGAAAAATACCTTTTTAAATGATTCCAATTTCATGTAGTCAATTTATTCCTCTTTACTCATATTATTAATAAGATTCCACCATCGATCTACTTCCCCTTACAAATGATATAAAACTAAAATAAACATTTCTCTATTAGAGTATTAGAGAGTGAATAATATATTAATATTGGTACCGATCCATTTCTCAAAAATTAGTGGATCCTAAGACCCATTTATGGAAGGTTGGAATTATCTCATGAAATATTTAATGGTTTATCATTCCTTCCTTTGGTTGTTTTGATGTTCATCATGATTCGTTTTGCAATTCCTAACCTGAGAGAGTTGGGTGATCATGAATACAATATTTTTCATCCAAGAGCACATTTTTTTGGGTTTCTCATTAGTATAGTCATTGGATCTTCCATTATAATAATTTTAACCATATTAATCCTCGTTATAATCATTGAATAAAAATAAAATCATAGTGTGAACATTATGTATTACTAATTAGTGTGAGATATATTATAATCAGAAAAACTATTCCATTGATATCCTAAATTATGACCCATCTTATTTTCCTATGACACTTTGGGTTCATTATATGTCATTGTCATATCATTATATGTTGTGCTTGGTTCAATGTATATTTTCCTCACAACCTTATCTCCAAAATAACTAAACCCAACTTTGATACAAACTAAAGCAATCCATGTTTCATCCTATAACACTTTAATATCATCATAGGTTGTCTTAGGTACGATCTATATTTTACTCATGAAATTATCAAATAAAATAACTAAACCATACATTCATAACAACCAAATAAATAAAATTATTTAGTATATACAAATTACATCATTTTAGATAAATATTCTGTACATCACATAATAAGACATTCCCTAGAGCTATAGATGTTTAGTGTCTCTGAAGAATAGATATATAATATAACTATTTCTTGAAATGTCATAAGAGTTTCTGAAAAAGGTTATTATCACATATTACCTTTATTAGACAAACCCTATTTAAATAGTTACTTCATGACCTAAGGAAATAGAAACATTATAAGGGGTGAGTTCAGATTCACAATAATGGTGAAAAAAGAGATATCAATCAATGACCATAAGTGATCATTATATAAATATATAGGTATGATAATATTATCATAATTTATGAAAGTCATACCAAACCAATAAAATATAATTAATCATGATTCATATATTAAGTATTTTTCATAACAAAAAATATAATTCATAAGAGTAAATGATTATCAATAATAAATTATGAGACATGAGAACATATCATAAGAATAAGGCATACGTTTATGGGATATTCATAAGAATATAAAATCATTTCCAAAGTCAAGACTCACTACCATGACTATCATAGTGGATAGGTTTTACTTTCCATTCCATTATATCCTTTTTCAAGGATCATAATGAATATTATCATAGTTGAAAATAAACCTCACTAAATAAAGTTTACTCCCCTTTCCACTCCATATTATTTTATGAGAAATCATTATTTTCGAAATTAATTATAGGGATATATATTTATGATTCCACCCATCACATAATGAAAAAAATATATAAGTGTTCCACAAGATCATAACAACATTCATCATTTCACTATAGTGTAACTCGGGAAAAAGAAACTGGATTCATAATGATTTCATAATAACATAATCGTATGATACCAAAAGAAATAAAATTATTGTTTTTATTAGTAAATATACTAGTATAGTTTAATAATAATTAATGGATGTTGGCATAGATAAAAATTCCTTGAAAATAGAATTGGTACGTCTCATCGATATTAGGGGAAAACATTTTTTCCTTTGGTATAATTTAAAAATAAAAAATTACAAAATATTATGAAAAATATTTTCTTTCAAAATAATCATAGAAACTTGTAAAGTAATCTTAAAAAAAATTATAATCACTATGGTGAGAAAATTCATTCATTCAACAAATTTTAATATAAATTTTATTTTCATATATTTCAAAAGAATATCACAAAAAAATTGTTTCAAAAACTATTAAAAAGATTCATTTCAATAATTTTTAAATAAATCCAAATGTTGTAAAAAATATATTTATAAAAAATTTCATATATATATATAAAATTCCATAAAATATTTTAAAGAACACGAACAGGTAAGTATTTTTTTCATACCTAATATGATAAATAACACTAACATTTCATTAAGACATTTTATTGATTATTTAATGTATAGAGGATAGGATAATGAAAGGAAACCATTAAAAACATGGAAATAAATATATTATTATAAAATTTATGCTATTTTAAGATAAGAATCTTATAATTTCCCCCAATGTTAATATAACATAAATACTATAAAAAAGAAGTGACTCTGTAACATAACCCCTTACATCAGGTCTTACAATGCTTCATATGAATAAAAAATCTAATATAATCAATATATATTTATTTTAAATATATTTATAAACCATATATATATATATATATTACCATATACATTTCACTTTTAATTCATAATTAAACTTTTTAAATATTTTTTATTAAAATCATAAATCACGTGAAAACTAGTCTGTTTTTCATGCATGTTTCAATTAGAAGGATCCAATCCTTGGATATTGGTAATGGATGAATAATATATTATATCTTAATAATGTCATATATATTAAATTTATTAATTATATAAAATTTTATGACAATTAATATATGGTTGTGATTAAAAATTAATTATATAACTTAGTGGATACAATAGTCTGTTTGTTAACATGAGTAATGTCTCCATTTATAAATAGTAAGAATGAAAGAATGGTAAATAAGAATTAAGATTTATATATTCATAATAATACCATAAATATAATTTTAATTCACTAAATATATCTATAAAATAGCCCATTAGATACATTAATGAAAAATGAAACACATCACATTGTGGATGTGGTAGTCAAAACATACACATGAGCGATGATTTCATTTCCTATAGGATAGAGAAAGGAGATGAAAAAGGGGTCCATGATTTATTTTTTTATAAATATATTGCATTTACCTAGGTTATAATACCATCATTTTTATGATATTTATAATGGAAGTTGATAAAGAAATAAATATGAAAGACCTTAGTTAATTATTATACCACTTCTTTTTCAAACCTCCTGTAGATTTCTTCTTAAGGAAGTTAGATTAAATTTTTAAGAATTATTGAATATATATAATTTGTATCAGTAAATTTATGATATATATTGGTAGATTTTTACCTATCTAAGAGTCTGAATATGGTTTTAATAATAAATGTGTGGAGGTTTACTTTTATAAGTTGGGGGAGTGGAACACTTGAAATTATTCTAAAATCTAAAATAATATATGGCCACGTTCATGGAATAGAGTCTCAAAATTGGTAAAATTTATAATAAATTATTATATATGGTAAAAATACATTCAATTAATAGGTTTATAAATGTTATTAATGTCATTTTAACATTTATCACTTTAGATTAACCCCTTATTAACCCTTTTAACCTTTTCCACAATAATAAATATTTAACATAGTTAATATTATTTGTGAAAAAATAAAAATAGACTATTTAAAAAATTTTCTCATTATGATATTAAATATTTAAACCATTTTATGAAATTTTATCCTTATAATTAAAAGAAATTAATTTCAAAATGAACCAATGAAACATGACGAAACCAATTTGTTTTTAATAAAATGCATTTTTCATGAATAAAATAAATTTACTATATATCATTATTGAGTATACATCATTAGATGATTTTAATTTTTTTAATTGAATATATAACCTCTAAATTTCATTTAAATAATTTACCAATTGTTTTGAATTTTATTTATTGGGAAAAAATATATTGTGTAATTAAAAGTAGTTTTTATTCAACCATGTCTTTTTTACCATAAAATGATTTTATTTTGAGTTTATTGTCAATGAATTATATTTATACATTTATTGACATCATATTTCTTAATAATCTGAATAAATTTTTAAATAATAAATATATGATAGAACCAATTCTAAAAAAACATTTTAAAATTGTTATATAGGATCAATTGTATTTACAATATTAATTATATTTTTTTTCAAAAAATTATATTATATTTAAATAAAATATGATATGATTATTTTTATAATTTATAATTGTTTCTCACATAATTTTAGTGTTTAATAGTTTATAATATGTTGAACATATAAAATTTCTTAAATGGTAAAATATTTCAAAATCATACGGTGTTTTAGAGAAATAAAATACAATTATCGTATTTTGATATAAACATTATAACATAGATTTTACTTTGATTATACACTTTTATCTTGAATTGATTTTGAATGGAATCCAATAGATAAATTAATAAGGATAACTATAATGAGGAATGGTAATGAAGTCATGATATAGATACAACAATGCTGAATAGTGGAAACGATAAAATCTTTTGTAGACTATAATGTCACTTTGCATGTTGAAAAGGTACGCCTGCCACATAATATGCATTTGAAAAATTTTCCTAGTTTTCATTTAGGAGTAAAATTATATAACCCTTTTATTTGTGTAGGTTTTATCAAAACCCTACTATATACAAGATTAGTTTATGGGATCACACTACTATGGATAATCTTATCCATAACCTTAGTGTTTTGTTACCAAGATGTGTGTAACAAATCAAATATAAAAATATATAATTACACAATTCATAAAAAAATCCCATAATGGGAATACCAAAATAATTTTAGGTTTAGAGGTTTTGGGAATTAGTAAAAACCATTACATAGGTATATTTAAAATTGTTCAAAAAATGAAAAAATTTCCCACTAAATAAAACTTATTTATTGATACAATATCTTCTCATAGGGATAAAACCTCATATATAGAAATTTAACCAAGTTACACACATTTCCTATAGAAGTATCCTCAAATAACACCCTTATAGACACAAAATACATTATACTATTTTTTAGTTACCTATGTAATAGAAATATAAGAGATGGTGAGGTCAAATAGCTAATCGGGGTAAAGATAAGTGACAACTATCGATATTCATAGGTGATGATAAAATAAAAACTCAGTTATATTGCATAACTGTGGTAGGTGAACATGAAATAAAGAAATAAAACCTAATAAAAAATGAATCCTAAAACAATATTCATGAAATAAGTATTTAAAAAAACTTATGTTAGGAATCATGAGAGTGTTCAATAATGAGTGAATAATCATGTTCCATGAAAACATAACATAGGAACCATTCATAAAATAAGTATATGGGTTAAGTGTTTGAAAAAATATAATGTTTTACTATCATTTTATTTATTAAGGATCTCCCCCAATACCATCATAAAATTGTGGATATAATCCCATGATGGATTTAGTTTTAATTCTATTCTAACAAACATAGTGTCCAGAGATGTAGTGTAGAATGGGTTTACTCCCCATTCCTATACAAGTCATTTAATGTGATTAAAATATTTACCCAATTATTTAAAGGATTATGTAATACTTTTTCCAACCATAACATTATATGTAACCATACATATTTGTACCACATGGACAAGAAAATAATCATCAGTCCATCGTAGCTTAATTAACCCATGTAAAAGAAACATATTTCATGAAAAAAATAAAAAACATGATCATAATCCATCCCAAAAGAGTAGGTATATGATATAATTAGACAATATATCTATTGAGAAAAATAAAAATTAAATTATATAGATATATTTGGAAACACTTTTATAACAACATTATAATATTTCTTGAAAATAATAATATGAAATATCTTTTATGTTGGATGAAATTTATTTCAAATAAAAATCATTTTTAAAATAATTGGAATAGAAATGACTTTGGAGGACCATGATATCATGTAATGGAATAATGTAGTGTAAATATGAATAATATGGTGAGAAAATTCCTTCATAATAAAAATATAAAATTGAAATTCATTTTTGACTCCTTTGTAATGAGAGTCAAAGTGAACAAAAAATGTTTGGAGGGAAAAATATTTTAAAAATTTCCATTAAAACTTTAATAAGGAATATAAATATAGTAAGAAAATAACATGAGAAATAATTAATGAAAATATAAAATTATTTATAAATTTAAATAAATAAAATGATATTGAAGAGAAATATTCTTGACTGAATAGAAGAGATAAGGACAGCTCAACTAACAAACAGGCTTTCAGTTTAATTATGAACCAAAGATAATGGATATTGTAAAAGGGAATGTAAAACCAAAAAATAAAAAAAAAATTAATAAAAGATAAGTTGTTTAAGATATTTAAAACATAAAATTTCCCCCTAATATAAATTTTAATATAAAAAACTCAATTTTATAATTGATATTGAAAATAAAACCTTACGACGATGGTAAACATTGATTTTAAAAACCCTTTAAAGATAGAATGTGTAATGAATACTTAAATACAAAGAATAAAAATATAATAATAATAAATACTTAGAATAAGTTTTATATAGACCTTATGTATGAAAATGTTATCAGAATATAAAATATGTCTCAAAGAAGGGAATTAGAAACTATGAACCCTTATGACCAGTTACAGTATGAACTATAAATTTATTAGAGGGTAAAAGAAATAATAAAATTATCTTAAATTTAAATAAAAAGGATTTATTATATTTATTTACATGAACCAACCAGAATAACCTACCTAAAAAGTACCCAAATTTTTTCTGACATGGACCGATGGGTGTTCCCAATTCCCATGGGTAATGGCTAGTGCATGAGCATGAAAAAATCACTATAGAATGATTTATAAACAGAGATAAATCATAATTGGAATGAAGTGTATAAAAAAGAATAAACAGTTGGTATTATAAGAAATACATACAAGATAATGTACCATGAGTAGAAAAACATAATTTGAAAAATAATTTTTTAACTTAATTCATCAAAAAACCCATCAAAATATCATCCCATAAACATCATCCAATAAGTGGATCATATATTCCACCAATCACTTCTTGTTTCCAAGTATCACTAAAAATAACTAACAC
Source organism: Viscum album (assembly GCA_963277665.1). Classification (NCBI taxonomy): domain Eukaryota; kingdom Viridiplantae; phylum Streptophyta; class Magnoliopsida; order Santalales; family Viscaceae; genus Viscum; species Viscum album. Next base: position 677,182,717 of record OY728133.1, on the reverse strand, counting down.
CACCTCCATGTAGTTCTTTCTATTTTCTTATACCTAGAATAAGAAAATATACAAACACCCCATGGTAAAATTAGTGTTGGAGAGACAAATTAATTTGCGGTCTCCCTATGCATTTCATTTGAAATCCAATAAAAATAATCCATTATTTATTAATTTTTAATTAACCATAAAATGGGTATATTTTCAAAATTCAAATCAAAATCTATTTTTCCAAAAAATTTAAATGTATATTATAAAACAGAGATCATATTTAATTTCAATCAAAATAGGAATCTACAATAATCATTATCAAAATAGGAATGAAAAATAATTTCTTTCAAAATAGTCATGAGAGAGTAATTTCTAATAAACTATCATGTAAAAATAATTTCCAGTCATTCCTAATCATCTTAAATAATTTTAAATCATTTTCAATCGTATTACCCTTGTAATAATTCTCAAGGTTAGTAATGATAAGAAAATTCAAAACATTCTTAGTGAAATATAAAACCATGTGTTCACACACTCCCTAAATCGAAAGGTATAGCTAGTATAATGGAATTAAAAAGAACAAAGTCCCTGAACTTAATATAGTTTTCTATCATTGTCATTAAAAATACTTTTTGATATAGTAGTTTACCTAGATTGAACATCCTTCAACCTAGAAATATAGAATCCTAGTTTTATCAAGGTAATCAATCATACTGTGGGGTATAATTAAATTTCATTAATCTCAAATCATTAAATAAATCCAATCATTTTCCCCATGTTCATGTTTCAAAACATGCCTATCACTTCAAAATCCCACATCAGATGATTTATATAGGAAAATAATTCCATGGAAATCAATTAATTCCTTTTATAATCATAGAAATTTCATTCATTTTCTTATCAAAAGTCATTATCAAATACATTTTTCAAATTAAAAATTCCAATTAAATATCATTTTCAAAAAATATAAATTTTATTTATAAACTTATTTTAAATGAATTTTATATCACACACACCCCATGCCATTTTAAATAATTTATCAAGGGTATCAATTCATGATTGAAAAATCAATTGAAAATATAATTTAAATTAAATAAGTGTAGATGGTTTCAGTTGATATAGATTACCTTATAAAACCATGTACAACTATCATGATCAAAAACACCCCCATGGGATCCACCATTGGAGAATCTAAGGCAAGAATTCACAAAATAGAATACAATAATCATTATTATTCAAGTCAATATTCTACTCTATCAACATCCTGAGGATTCACCAGTCATGGAGTGGGAGGCAAATTAGGAAAGGATAATAAACGATCGAATTGATATTACACTTACCAGAAGAGATCCAAAACACAAAAAAAAATTTAATATGTGAAAAAATTAAATTGGTAGTGAAAAATCCTTTCTATAGAGACTACAAGGATAATATGTTCAAATTAAATTCAAATGTGATGTTTTAGATTAAAAAATGGATTAAATGATGTAAAATTATTATAATTCACTACCAAATCATGGACCTATTGGTTCCACTGGCTAGATAGTGGCCTCCACAAGCTCACCAGTGGCCTCCTCTAGCAACCTAGTATTTGCTGAGAAGAAATAAATTCCCCCTAAGATTCCCATCAGCATGATAATGGTATTTTACCTTACGGTTGGTGGGATTCCTATAAGAATTTTCAAAATCCAAATTACAATTAGATGGATGATAGGACTCACCTTCTTACCAGTGGGCCTCCCGTATCTCTTATAACTATATGAGTATTCCCACTCTAGAGGTAAAGGCCCCAACCAGCTATTAGACAATTAAAATAGATTCAATCCCTCTCCCACACCCCTTTAAAATCACAAAAAGGGATAAAAATCTAAAAATAAATGAGAAAAAATGCATATCAAAGGAAATAACGTGATTTTAATAGTAAAACAATGTGAACCCTTAGAAAAACAAGGACCATACCTATGAGATTGTAATATTATATTATAATCTCCCCACCATAACTGCTTTAATCCATAATAAATTGTATCAAGAATTTTACATAGTAAATAGGTGAGGCCGCTACTCTCTTATCAATTCCTCACATTCCCAAGTCTCATGTGAATTAGAATAATGCTTCAAAAACACCCAAACTAAGGGGTTAGATGTTCCAGGAAAATCCATTTTCTATGAATCAAAAATCTATATTGGTTGCTCAATAAAGGATAAATCATTCTCCATATCAAGGTCATACTAGAAAAATACATGGGATAGATTAGATGGGTAATTTCTGAGATGTGAATCATGAAACATATTATGGATCAATTTCATATGATCTGGAAAGGCCAAATGGTAATCCAACTTTTTTATATGATCTGAAACCTTAAAAGGTACCATAATTGTTTATGTGAAATTTGCCTATTTTCTTAGCTATTAGTGACCCAAATAGGGTGAAACTCTAAAAAAATACTACGTCACAATCTAATAACTCCAAAGTGAATCAATGAAAATTAAGATAGGATTTTAAAATATTATTTCTATTAAAATTCACTGATATACCAACTAAATATTTTATGTTATATCATAGACCAAACAAGGTTTAAATACGAAATATTTAGAAATGTATGATAAAAAATCAGATATTTTAATATAAATACATACAATTACTCAAATTGTTAATCTTGATGGATTAATGTTAACTATTATTATAAGAAAATTGACCAGTACCAAGTTTAAATCCCTAGCTCCTACAAATTCATGGACATAAGCACAAAGCATATACTATAGAATTTTAATCTCCTTTTCCATTTAAACATATATGTATCGATGGAATATAATTTTTAATTTCACCTTGGATCTCATATCCTCTTATAGGGTTCTCAAAAAATGATAATTTAATTAGGGAACTCTACTAGAAGATTTGTTTGATGGAACTCCATGTAATTTGATGATCTTATGTATATACAAATTTACCAAGTCCCTAAATTTTTCTATATCAAGAATGAGAATATAGTGATATAATTTGGTTAATCAGTCAACCACCAATAATATCCCATTTTATCTTAGAGGTGTACATGGAAAACCAACCACTAAATCAATTGAAATCTCATACAAATTTGAAGTCATCCCATGAAATTAGTGAAGCAATTTAGACGGATTCTGATATTTTAGCTTGACCTGATGACAGAAATTAAAATGAGAAAAATATAAACATGGCCTAATCTAATACCTAGCCACTGGAAACTCCATCACGTATCTTAAAATATCTTCATGGTTACAAGGCGGACCACCCACTAGTAATGATTACAATCCCAAATCATAGCCTTCTACATTATTTTCCCAAGAAAACATGTTTTGAAAGATAGATACAACTTTATAAGACATAGACCACTCAATGAAGGTATTCCCACCATATAAAGTGTAAATAATTATAGAAAAATCATCATCATGATTTTTTCCATTTATAATTATGTCGAAAAGTGAGGAAGTCAACTGAATAATCAAAACAAACAACTTCAATCTTATCCTCTCATACTCCCAAAATGTATATGATCAAAGAGACACAAATGATTCCATTACATGAATGATTCTATCATATATTACTAAATAATATTACAACCCAAATTATTATTAATTAATTTAACCTTAACATAATTATAGAAAATTAAAAAATTAAAGGATACCAGGTTCTCCACTGACCATCTTAGCGAAATATTTTTTTCATTTGAAGAGAAGATATAGCTCCAGATTTTATGATCGAATTTGTCAATAAAACTTTTTTTGAGATGGTAATTATACAAAATATTTATATCATAGGTGTACGTTGTGAGTTTTTTAACATCTATGAGATATTTATTCTTACGAGGATGATGTTTTTATTAATTAAAATCTACTATGTGATCATCCTTTATAAGAATGAATCCTAAAACCAAGAAAAATTTATCAAAGAAGACCACATTTCCCTACCCAACCACTGTAATACACAAAAATAGTATTGAAGTTAGAAGATACTTAAACTCACTAAATGAAGTCTAATATTTCAAATCCTTAATAGACATTCATCCCTTCCAAGTGTGTGTGTTCATAGTTAACTATTACTTTGATAAATGTTTCAAAAAACAATGAAAATACCATGCCAATATGAATAATATCCATATATCCAAGAAATTATGTGCTTCCATCATAATCATAAAATCATTCACCTTCTCTCGATCAACTAAAATAATTGTTTTGGAAAACACGTTTTCAAATAAATTTACCTAGTAAATCCAAATATTTCCTTGAAAATATTGGAATAAAGTCTATGAATTCTCAAGATATAAATAACTACACTCATTTTATACACATGATCCTCCTCTATCTTAGAGTAAAGAAAGACGTTATCCATAAATACCAGTACAAAATAATTGAGGTACTGATGGTTAATCCTTTTTGTCAATTATATACACACAATAAGAGAATTACTTATACAAACCCATAAAAAGGAACTTACCGTGATTATATATACACATGAAACTAATTTTATAGATATTAGACTCCTTGATTACAAACTGATGATAACCCTAATAAAGAGAATTATTTGAGAAAAAAATCACTCCATTTAGCTGGTAAAAAAAAATATCAATTCATGGTAATAGAGTTATATTCTTAACCTTTAACAAATAAAGATTTTGATGGAAAATAGAATAGTGAAGGGTTACATCATAATTTTTGGAAAAAACCACTATAACTACCCAATTAGACACCCATGTTTGAATTCATGCTTTGGATATGAATTTATCCAACAGAGTATTTAACTATTTCATCTTAGTTGGTTCTATATGTAAAGAGGGAATAGAAATAGGTGGGTACTTAGAACAAAGTCAATAGAAAATTCAACATCTCTCATAATTGAAAAAATAAGAAAATCATACGGAAACTCATTAGAAAACTCAACCACTAATGAATGAATATAAAAACATGAAGAATCTTAATCTTGTTTAATGGAATACATACATATCATCTTACACATCTCTAGAAGAGGAGGTCTATCTTGAATCAACCTTAGGATCCATTCTCCCTGATAAAGATGTCACACCCAATTATGGGTTTCAAATAGTACCCAGCGACGATAAGTGTCGATATATGATTTCTGATAAAAATAATATTCTATCCAGATAATAAAATCTGTTGCTTTTATAACAAGAAAAAAAGGTCCCAAACAAGATATAATTTTTATAAATAAAATGTGAAATAAGGGCATGAAATAACCTACTCTCAATTTTCATCCCAAGTGGTATATAAATATTCATAACATACGACATGAGACCAATGAAAAGGTTTAGAAATTCCACAATATGGGTTGATAAGATGGAGTGATTGGCACTGAGAAAGTATTCAATAAATACGAAGAAATGTTAATGGTACAACTCAGTAATAGAGGGTCCATATTAGTGTCTACAAAATACTCATCCATTGCACGATGAATTTTCATTTCTAAAGACTCTTGCCGAAACCCATTTGTTCATGAAGTATTTGTTGAACCACTGATCATCTCTGTAATTTCTATCCCATGAAACAATGTATATCAATAATGATAAGGAAAAATATCTTCATGTGACCTGAGAGTCCACAAGGGAAACAGATATTTTGTGTCTCTATGCAAGATCTCTTTGAGTTCTCTACTTTTACAAACTAGAAAAAATTAAGTAGTACTTTATGAAATACTATACAATATTTTAAACAAGTCTACTATTTATATCTACAACTATGGTTTCCAGCCTGAGACTCATCTCTCTCCCTCTTGCATTTAATGGTTCCACTCAGGCTACCATTACAAGATAGATGAACTATGGTCAAACATCAATTTCTATCCATGTAATTTTCTTCCATTAAATCTATATCCACAACATAATTATATGATATGAGATATTCTAAAAAACTAGAGGTCTGATATATTCTCTAAGACCCAACTCAATCCTATGATCCCTTAACTTCTCACTCAATAACACTTTAGGTGAGAGATGAACATGATCAATAAAATGGTATTTATACTGGGTTATAGTCCAATCAATTTTATAACGATTAATGAACTACATTATATAATACAACAATATCAATGAAAATTAAAATTACTTCTCGGAATGATCATATAAATCATTCAACTCAGAACCCATATTCTTCCCAGTTTAAATAGTTGAGTCCCACCACCTATTCCGAGGTCCTTTAAGTTTTATGGTGGTGTAGTTACCTTATAATATTTTAGAAAATACAAGAACTAAAATAGTTTATCAAGTATTTTTTAAAAAGTACTCTACCTCATGAGGACCATTAGTAGCCTATTTTTTTGGTTTTTTCAAAAAGAAAATCCTTGGTATTATCTTTGATATCATCACTATGGGCTACAACCCTTATAGCCTAAATGGGAAAAGGTGTAGCTATCTGTCCTAGATCATGAAATACACACACAACATCCTCTTTAAGGTTATGATATACTAGAGGGTTCACTTGATGTGGTTTATTAGAAGAACCATCCCGAGGTATGTTTAAACATCTTCTTAGTGGAATGATAGTACATAAAATTCACATATAATAATTGTAAATGTAGATATGAGATAAGATATCCTTCCAATATATCAGTCAAAATTATACTAGGGAAAAAATATTGTACGGAAAATTTGTAAAAAGTCCAGAATCAGATAAAAATCTCTAGAAAGATAATTTTTCCCAACATCACAAAGTAAATTAAGGATCCTTTCAATGAGATATGACTGTGAAAAAACATAATCTACCCATTAAGTCTCGACAATACTGTATCATATCTTCTATGACACTATATTCTATATAATGACATCAATAAAGGACACAAGCTAACTTTGATACCAATTTGTCCTGAACCAACATGGATAACCCACCTAAATAATATGAAATTATTTTTAAAATAGACCAAAGGGTATTTCCAATCCCCATGGATTTGTGAATAGTGAATGTTCATCAAAACAATCAAGAGGGGACAATTTCTCCACAGGAATAACTTATCAAGAAAAATAAGAGAATATAAAAGAATAAACTATTAGTATTCCAAACACTCAAAAAGAGAAAAATTACCACAAATAGATAGATATAGGTTTCAAAAAATTATGTTTAAAAAATTTATCAATGAAAATCAACTATAAATCATCCTATAAACATCAAGAAATAAGTGGAGAACATCTTCCACTAGTCACTACCATCTCTCATGTTATACAAACAAGAAAAACCACTACCTCCAAGATAATCTTTATTTTCCCATATTCCTAACATAATTATAACTATATACATATAGGGTAAATGTTAGGGTGTGAGAAACAATTCATAATAGGATCTTAGTTATATTTTTATTATAAATAAATAATAGATTTTACAAATTTTTACAATTTTTTAAAAAACATGGAATGAATATATTTACAAAATTAATATCAAAATATTTTTTTTGAAAAAAATTATATGACTGTTATAAAATTTTATTCAGTTTGAATTTATATAAAAATATGTCATTACAAGAAACATTATAAAAATATAAATTAAAAACTATTTATATCAAAAAATTCATTTGTATGTGATTTGATAATAACAGGAATGTATAAATAATTTTCAATCATAAAATTTTTATTATAACATCCAAGGTCAATACCAGTCACGTGGTTCTACAAAATCTAATTGAAATATAGCTCCATATGTGGAAAAAATTTCTATATCAATAGTTTTAAGGGGAATAGGAGAGAATACCAAATCATAAACTCATTTCCATAAATATAGATTACTATTATTGTCATCATCAATACATTGTTAGATAGAAAATTTCCAAGCATGAATATGATTATTCAAAACTACCCAGACTCCCATGTGATTCAAGTTAATCAATAATACATATGGCTATCATTAAATTCAATAAATATCAAATTATTCAATAAATCAATTCATTTGACCTGAATTTCATGTTTCAAATTATTCCATATCTTTTAAAAAACCAACATCAAAAGGTTTTTATTTCAAAAATTCATTCCTTTGAAATCAATTTAGTTTGTTTCAAATAAAAAAAAGTTATTCATTTTCTTCTTAGAAGTCATAATCAATTTCATGATTCAAATTACTCATTCTAATTCAAGATCATTTTCTAAGAAATATAGAATTTATTTGAAGATCTATTTTTCAAAGTAAGTTCAGCCCAAAAAAACATGAAATTTAAAATAATATCTCCAGAGTATTGATTAAATATTTTTAAATTAATTGGGAAAATAATTTAAATCGTACAAGCATCAAATATTTCAATTGATAAAGATTTCCTTACAAAAAATCCTCTATTAGTAAATACTAACAATATAAAAAACTTGATCCACCAATAATAAATCAAGGACATTATTGGCCAATGGATAATCCTAGAATCTAAATTTATCCATTAAATATTTATATCCATCAATGGGAGGATTATTCAATTCTCTTGAAGTGGGGGAGAAAGGAGTGAAGGAGAATCGATGATAAAATTGCATTTATAATTACTGGAAGAGATCCAACAAACCAAACTGCACTATAATTCACTAATAAATGATGTTAGGAGGGAAACAATAATCTCTATAGTCATTATATAAAGATAAGGGTTAATTAAAATTATATGGAGGTGTTTTAGTGTTGACCTGGTGATTAGAAGATGCATAATTATGATATTTCCCATCTGAATCTCGTCTCTATCAGCGCCACCAGCAAGACAAAGGAATCATTCTAAAATACATTCCCATTAAAAGTCCCCTAATATGGATTCTAAGATTAATATTTTATTTTATACTGACTATCTTTCCTCCCATTCTCTAATGGCCACCTCTAGTAGACCGGAGGACCTCCTATAGCGTTTTTTGTTACATGATCATATCCACTCCCAAGATAAAGGTCTCAACCACTTTCTAACCCCTAAATATAGACTAAAAACGTCTCTTATAAGATAAAGAAAATTCAAAAGGGTGAAACAAACAAGTAATAAATTATATCAAGTAGATATCAAGGGAAATAACTGGAGATTAATTAAAAAATAATGTGAATAATGAGAAAAATAAGCTATGCACCTGAAATTTGGTAATGATGTGTTACATTTCTAATGTTAAAATGTATATTTAAAATGGTTTCATAACAAAAATAAGTTTTATAGTATTATATATATAATATAATTCTTGTGGAAAATTAATTAAATACGACTTGAAATAGTTATTATTTAGAGAATCACCCTTAATAAACCTATTTTTATTGGTAAAATAATGAATACAATTGATTACTTTTAATTTCATTATTATGATGTATATTTTTCCATTATATAATAATATTTAGTAAATTAACTGAATATTAATTTCATATTAATTTATTAGATCAATTTTTTATGAATTTATATGAAATTCATAAGTTTATGATAATAATATTTTGTATAATTAGGTAGTCCAAAACCTCCATAGCGAGCGATGTGTTTCTATGTCATTTTAAAGAAGGTTAAACCCAAATATTTGATTTTTTTAAATGAATTAGTTTATAATTAGACTAATATTTTATGATTAGGTTAAAATATTACTTATTTTTTTGAATATATTAACGGTTGATTCAAAATAAAAAGGCTCCATTTTTGAAAAACCTGTATTTCAACATAGTAATGGATTATAAAAGAGTTCTTTGAGAGGTAATGGATGATATATCAAAATTTATGGGTGACAGGGGAAACAATAAAATTATATTGTAATCATTTTATTAAAATAATATATGTTTGAAAACATTTTTAAGATAAATAATCATAAATTAGATAGTTGAAAGGGGCATGGAAACCATTACCTTGCTTCTCAAACTAACTCCCTCATATTGAGTCTAAATACTTCAAGGGATGGAGTTTGGATATGTCCAAATAATTATGAACCTGTAATGGGAAATTTTTATTCAATATTGGAATCAATTTAGAAAAATATATATGAAATTAATAAGTTAGTGAAATCATCATCATTTGGCTAAGTAGGAAAAAAACACCACAATGACCATAGTGTAACGACCCGACTCATTGGAAAAGGTATGGATCATTAGGTTTTCATTAAAATATTTCCTCTGAGCTTGTTTAATGTGTGTAATGTCCTATGGAAGGTCCGAGGAGTGTCTAGGGATTGTTCGTAGCCTGAGAGTTTGAGAAATGGAGTTGCAGATAGGTGTGCATAGCCTGCGCACTGCTTGCACATGGTTTCATACAAACCGTGCGGCCTTTGGTCTGGGGGCAGGTAAGAGTGTACGGGTTGTTCACGGTTTGGGTAAACTATGCGCCTAACTTGTTTGGATTTTTTCTAAGAGGCAGTGGTGGTGCACACGGCTTGCGCACGGTTTGGTAAACCGTGCGACCATGTTCAGGGTGAAATGACCATTTTCCCTTATTTTCTTTTTAAGGCTTACACCTTTTTATTTCTTCCTCTAGTGAACAGAACCAGAGGAGAAGCCCTCCTTTGAATCCCAAACCCCTCTCTCACTCTTTTCTTGGTGGGTTCTTTGTCCGCAGTCCTATTCTTGATCCGTCGGAAGCTTTGGATATTCCATGGTAAGGCTAACCTCACTCACCTTTCATCCCATAGAAAATTTTGCCTTCCGTATTTTTATTTTGATACTGGATCATATGCCCTATTTTCAGGGCATTGGACTGGAACTCAGATATCTTCCAACCTACTAAGAATTTAAGGTTGATATCGATTGAGTCTACGCCTACAGCTAAAAGGTAGGTGGTCATGTGTTCCCCTTTTGGGTTTTCCTTCTCTTTGAGTCTATATTGTCATGTCGTGGGTTTCGATTCACTGAACCCCTTATTTATATTGACTTCTTCATATCTAAATGGATCGTGTGGTGTAATAATTATGAATCTAACCTCTTTAGGGTGTTTGGATTTGGTGTGGATCATGAGTGGTCAACCATAGGTGTTATACCATTAGTTTTGGCCTCCTTTCACCTTTGGATCTTAATGATGTTTCTTGAAATTGGATTTTTCCTTATTAGACAAATGAGATGAATTGGTTAGAGGTTGGCTAGGATGAGATAGCCTGAACCCCTTGAGAAAATTTGATATGTATGTATGCCATGCTTGCTTATGTGATTTTATAAGATGGATATGCCATGCCTTACTAATGTGATATGATATAAGATGTATTTCCTTATATATTGTGATGTGAATGGTTATGCTATGTCGTGTTAATGTGCTTTTGATAACCCTTGTGTTGGGCGGGAGGCATTCTTACCCCGTTCTAGATGAACTTCTTAGTGCTTGAGGACATTAGGCATTCATACCTCATGCCTATATAACCTTACGGGTGGGAGGCATTTCTACCCTACACCGGCTATAGTGCTTGAGGAAAAGAGGCATTCATACCTCATGCCTATATAACCTTATGACTGGGAGGAATTTCAACCCCACGCCAGCTACAGTGCTTGAGGACGAGAGTCATTCATAACTAGTGCCTATATAACCTTACGGGTGGGAGGCATTTCTACCCCATGCCAGCTACAGTACTTGTGGATGAGAGGCATTCTTACCTCGTGCCAGTGATAACCTATATCTATGTACCTATACATCTGGTGATTGTTTAGATTTCCAGCCATGAGCTGAAGCAGGTAGACCCGCCAGGTGTCCTTCCGAAACTTGAGCGGGGGGGGGGGGGTTATTTACTTTGATATACTTACTTGCAGTATATTACTCACTGTTGCATGAGAACACCTATTTGGATTATACGTAGACCCCGTTGGTGGTGTCCTATTGAGACTGGTCTCACACCCTAACCGAGCAGCATCCTGGGCACCCATGTAGACTTTACTGTAGAAGGTACTAGTAGGGGCATGGGTCCAGCTCCAGGTTTTTGATACATGTGTGTTCCAGCAGGAGTTCCAGAGAAAAGGACAGAGCTTGGATATGGATGCTCGTTGACTAATTTTGTTCACTTTTTGAATTATTGTATAGCATTCTTGTCTTATATTTTCCATTTTATCATCATTCCATGCATGCTTTTTTTATTGGACACTGCCTATGTGGATTTCATATATTTATGTAAAGACCCGTAAAATTCTAGGGAAATTTTTTCTTAATTTTCATGGGAATTTTACAAGAGCACGATTTCTGATGGCACCTGATTCCGAGGCCCAGAGTGCCCGGAATCAATTTCTGAAGTTTGGCTCGGGTACGTTCAGTGAATGAACGAGTGGGAATTTCTAACTTTTGATCTGGTGCTCGGAATTGAAATCTGAGGGCACCGATGAACTCGCAGCGCCGATATTCGCTTAAGGAGACCTTTTTGGAAGTTGCGTTTATTTCGGGTTGAAAGTTAGTTTTTGGGTTTTTAGATTAAGTTAAATAAAATTTGTGAAATACAAAATTTTATTTTAACTTGTGGGTTAACTTCTCTCAAAGGGAGTTAGGGGTGGGACCCACACCCACTTAACCTCCCTTGAGAAGATTAAGTGTGGTGGGGCCCACACGAACCCTAAAACTTTTCAACTTCTCCCAAACTCCCTTAACTCCCCTCTCTCCCTCTTAAAGGCTTGTCAACTTAACATTTATTTAATTATAAAACTCATGTATAATAAATAAGTGAGTTTAATTTTGGAGTTATCCTTTTTGAATTTCAAACCTTTGAAATTCTTTTGTTAACTTTGTGAATAAATTAAGCTCTTATCCTAATTTTGTTGGGTTAGAACTCTTTAGCCATCTTGTGAGGATTTGAGAGCTTTTCTTCTTCTTCAAACTCTGACGAAGAACGCTCAAGCTTGACGAAGAATGCTCAAACTCCGACGAAGAACGCCGCTCCTCTCTTCTTCGTCTTCCGTGTCAACGAGAGGGAACACCGCTTCCTCCTTGGACTCCCTTCGTCGACATAAGAAGATTCTCCAACGACGTACCACTTCGTCGTCGGATTTGACGAACGATTACCGTGACCCCAACCTCCGCGACGTTGTCTTCCGCGGGACGTTGACAAATCGTCGAACCTATACCCAAGGTAGGGGTTGTTGATTTTTTTGTTTAATTATTTATTCTTGTTCGTGGTTCTAGCATGATTAACGAAAGAATATTTAAGTTGTGTTATCATTTAACGTGAGGGGGGCCGGACCGCATGAACACGGCCGAACCCCCTCCATCGTTCTTGTTGATTTACCTTGCGGGTGGAAACAAGGTGGCGTGGTGCCGTCGCACCACGCGGATAATCGTGCGATTATATTGCGCGGCGCCGTCACGCCGCGCCGTGGAAGAATCATCAAGAACGCGACGTCGTCGCGCCGCGTCAATGGGAATCGAAGGCGCGGCGGAGGGGCGCAGTGCCGTCGCACCGTGCCGGACGACGAACACTGCGGCCGGTTCCGGGCCGCGGCGAAACGGGAAGACCGACGGCAGCCGGGCCGCGGCGAGACGGGAAGACCGGCGGCAGCCGCGCCGCCGGCGCCGGAGAACAAGAAGGGCCGCGGCCTTACGGCCACGGCGGAGCAGCCAGGGGCGGCCGGCCTCGCCGGCCGCAGGAGATCGAGGAAGAGCCGCGGCGGAGGAGAAGAAGGCGGCCGGCCGCGCCGGCCGCCGGTTTGGTTAGGAGGCGGGACCCGCGGGTCCCGCGTGAGAGAAGAAATGGCCGGCCTTAGGCCGGCCGAGATCCGAAAAAGGGGGGGTTATACCCCCCGCGTGCGGCACATGCGCGGCACCTGGCCGCGCCGCCACCGGCCCGGCCGGGTCCAGCGGACCGGGTCGGGCCGACCCGGTTCGGTTCGGATCCGGGTCGGGTCGACCCGGTTCGGGTCAGACCAGGGGGGGTCGGGCCGGGTTGGGCCGGACCCGGACCCCCCGTTTTCGAATCGATTTCGTTCAAATTCTCATAACTTGACCTTCGGGCCTCCGAACGACGCGCCGTCAGCGGCACCGCGATCCTTGTATCGAGACGGTCGTTTCGGTATACTATACTCAAGGTGCACCTTCCTTTTCGGGAGCCTACGTGGTTAAAACTACGTAGTTAAGCGTGCTTGGCCTAGAGTAGTGACCAGGATGGGTGACCTCCTGGGACGTTTCCCAGGGTGGGTGTGAGACAGAAAGGCCAATAGTTAACCGACCGGGCGTCCGATTGACGCGCCGTCTATTTCGTTGAATTTCTCTAAGTGAGGCAGATCTTTTGGCATACTCCGCCCGAGGTTTGGACGCAGGTGGAGTACGGTCGGGTTGGTTTTTCCTTAGAAACCAACTGGGCCCCAGGGAAGAAAATGCCAATAACTCTCAGACCGGGCGTCCAATTGACGCGCCGTCTGTTGCGTTGAGTTCCTGTTGACGATACGGAACTTTTGGATACATCAAATCTGTACTTTGTGACAGTTGATGTATCAGCCTCTCGGCTCGTGGAGCGGACCCTCCGATCTAGCTTGCTGTGTGCGGGAACCCTAGTGCTGGCTGCGACTGTTACTGTGACTATTACTGAGACTACTGCTACTGTGACTGCGACGACGACATTACAGATATTCTGTGTGGATTCGACGACGACGTCTACAGCACTCAGCGATCCTACGTGGATCAGTGCTACAGGTCCTGTGTGGGCCCGATCCTGTGTGGGTCTTTGCGCTCAGCGGTCCTGTGTGACCCAGCGCCTACAGGTCCTGTGTGGGCCCGATCCTGTGTGGGTCTTGTGATGATTATCTACAGGTCCTATGTGGGCCCGATCCTGTGTGGGTCTTTGCGGTGCTTATCTACAGGTCCTACGTGGGCCCGATCCTGTGTGGGTCTTTTGCAGGGGTTAGATACCTATCGATCCTTCGTGGGTCCGACGACTTAGATGGATCAGAGATCATCTTTATCGTCTCTCGAAGAAGTATACCTGTGTGAGCTGAATCCTGTTGCTTTCCTGTGTGGAATGTGTTGTGCTATCCTGTGTGGATTACGTTTTTCTTTCCTCTGTGGAATACGTTTACTTTCCTGTGTGGACTGAGTTGTACTTGGGCTCGGAGGTTGTAGCGTATTTGAAATTGATGACTTAGGTATATGTATGGGCATATACCTAAGCAGTGTCGGTTGTTACTTCGTATTTGTACCTTTCTTCGTGGTTATCCTTTGTGGATTTTGAGAGACCTTCAGGGGTCTCGGGGTCCCTACTGAGTAGCTTATACTCACCCCTGCACGGGCTTTGCCCGCACTACGTGGTGTTGGTTGCAGACGACGGAAAGCGTTGATCTTAGCTGAGGCTGGTAGAGCAGGACGGTACCTGGAGGTGGACCACTGGGCGGGACGTGATCGGAGCGGACGGCGGGACCCGTGGAGCAGTGGAGCTATCTGTACCCACCCTTCAGGTGAAATTTCCAGTGGACAGCTCGGTGTAGCGGCTTTTACTTTTCAGTTGCTGTTTTTCCTTTCGAGTTGTACTTTACTTTCAGTTTGGGTTTGTATACTAGCCCATTTACTTTTCTGCACTTTCAGTTGTACTCTGCTTTTGCTTAGTGTTTACTTTCCGCATGCTTACTCTGTGGTGTTTGTTTACTTTAAAAAGGAAATGCCTTCCCTTTTTACCAGGATTTACGCCTTGGTGCTAGTCGCCAGCCCCTGGCCTATGGAAGGCGGGCTTGGGGTAGTCACGGCACGGACCCGGAGGGCGGGTCGTGACAAATTGGTATCAGAGGAGTTCGGTTCTACCGTGAACTCTGATCTTTTCTATGTGAAGCAATAATGTTTAGCGTATTGAGTGTGGTTATCAGTCCAGGGAGTCCAGTGTTGGTGCAGCGGCCGACGTATCCGTACACCAGGACCCTGACTTCTGATTTCCGACTTAATGCACGAAAACATTGTTTGCGTGTGTGTTTCAAAGTTTTCTTTGTGATTACTTATATCATCTCACCAGGTATACTATTTGACCGTGGCGCACCTGATTCCTTTTCAGGATGGCCCCACGACGGCAGCCAGCTAGGGTTCTGAGAGTCGAGTGTGACGACAGCCCACCGACCGACGAGGCCTCGGTGCAGGGCCCTTTGTCAGCAGTGGCACCGGCAGTAGCTCTACCCGCCGAGCCCCCGATGCTTCCAGCGCCAGCCACTGACGATGCACGTCGCCTCAGCGCACTTCATGAGTTTCAGCCCCAGCGACCACCCAGGTTTCGCGGGGAGACGGATCCCCAGGCAGCCGAGGACTGGCTGGAGGCAGTGGTACATGTGTTTAGGCTAGTGAGGTCACCAGCAGACCTCATGGTGATCCTCGCTGCTAGCCTACTACACGCAGCAGCAGGACGATGGTGGAGCTTGATGCTCCAGGTGCACGATGAGGCATCTCTTCTATGGACGGACTTTGAGAGCCTCTTTCGCTCGGAGTTCGTCCCAGCCACCCTTCGTGCGGTGCGTATCCAGGAGCTTCTTCAGCTGCGGCAGGGAAGCATGACGGTCGCTCAGTACTCATCGAGATTTACTGATCTCTCGTGCTACTCGACCGACATGGTACATGACCCATTCTTCCGGGCCTGGACCTTCGAGCAGGGTTTGAGACACAAGATCAGGGCATCGCTGATCTCCCTCAGCATACCGACTCAGACAGGAGTACTGGAGCGGGCCCTTCTGATCGAGAGCTTCCATTCTGAGTCTACACCAGCACCGAGACCCACCGCAGGGCGGCACGTGGCAGAGTCATTTGCAGCAGGCAGTCGACGGATGACTCAGGGGTCCAGACAGACCAGACCTTCGGGCAGACGACCTCAGGGCACTGGCTCAGCAGTGCAGGGCACACAGTGCGGAGCCAGTCCTTCGAGTGGAAGACAGTGTTATGCAGGTGGCGGGCAAGGCCACATGGCTCGTGACTGCCCGACCCTCCATGCAGAGGAGCAGCAGATAGTTGAGGAACCACCTAGGCAGAGGCAGAGGTTCGACCGTGGCGGTCCGCAGGGAGGAGGCGGACGAGGCAGAGGAGCTGGCCGAGCAGCAGGTGGTGGGAGACGCTTTGAGACTCTACCACCACCACCACCAGGAGGTCCACCCCGACCTCAGGGGAGAGCACAGCTTCAGGCAGCTGAAGCTAACGATCATGGAGCTCTGGAAGCGGGTGGACTAGTGCGGGACTAGCTCCAGGCATATAGGTCTTTGCCCATAATGCCTCTAGCTTCGTAGTTTGTGTTGCCTTGTGTCCTTGTACTTTAAGTTGAAGTAATAAAATATACTTACCTTGGTGACTTTTGTTTTCTTGTCTTTTGTTTGTTTTTACTAAGAGGTGCCGGTTAAAAACTGTTGACTTGACCCTCACTTGCGAGATTCTTACTGGAGGAAACCCAGTGACCACACACTGATGCCGACAGTGTGACTCAACCCTTGGAGGCGAGAGTAACGGTTGGATCTCTTGGTAGCAGCGTCGAGGCCTTACGACGTCATCCATGCTATGAATTAACTAATCATGACGGGATTGACTGTATTAGGCAAGGAACGTGGTTCATCCAGGGGATGAGACCATATTTCACTTTTCGGCAAAGGAGAAATCTTTGCAGCTTTGTCGTACGTTAAAGAGGAAGGGGAAACCCTTCGTGTGG
This sequence comes from Viscum album, assembly GCA_963277665.1. Lineage (NCBI taxonomy): Eukaryota > Viridiplantae > Streptophyta > Magnoliopsida > Santalales > Viscaceae > Viscum > Viscum album. Next base: position 677,165,249 of record OY728133.1, on the reverse strand, counting down.
TCAGACAAATGTCAGCAGAGCTTCCAGGAGCTGAGACAGAGGTTGACTAGCGCACCTATCTTGAGGTTTCCTAAGGAGGGAGTAGGGTACGTAGTCTACTGCGATGCATCAGGGACCGGGCTCGGATGTGTTCTGATGCAGGAGTGGGCAGTGATCGCCTATGGATCACGTCAGTTGAGGCCGCATGAGAAGAACTACGCTACCCATGACCTGGAGTTAACAGCAGTGGTCTTCGCTCTGAAAACACGGCGTGTACTGATATCCTCGGGACAAGACCCTGATGGTTTCTCCCTTGGAGCAGAGCACGACATCCTTTTCAGAGGACGTACCATGGTACCAGTCGCTTTGCGAGAGGAAGTGCTGAGAGAGTTTCACACTTCTCCTTTGGCGGTACATCCTGGAGTGGTGAAGATGTACCAAGATCTCAGACGACAGCACTGGTGGCCGGGCATGATGAAGGCTGTAGCAGAGTTCGTTTCTCGATGCCTCACCTGCCAGCAGGTGAAGGCAGAGCATCAGGTACCAGCGGGCTTGGTACATCCCTTGGAGGTTCCGGAGTGGAAGTGGGACGGCATATCTATGGACTTCGTGACTGGACTTCCACGTACTTCCAGAGGTCACGACTCCATCTGGGTGATTATTGACCGACTCACCATGTCGGCACACTTCTTACCCATTAGAGAGCAGGGCTCAGTAGAGAGCTTGGGATGTCTCTACATTCAGGAGATTGTGCGGATCCACGGTGTGCCATCATCTATCGTCTCCGATCGAGATTCCCGTTTTACTTCTCGGATTTGGAAGGGGTTACAGGAGGCTTTCGGGACGCAGCTACGTCTGAGCACAACCTTTCTCCCTCACACGGATGGTCAGACGGAGAGGACCATTCAGACTCTCGAGGACATGCTCCGCGCATGTGTCCTCGACTTTGGTCGTAGCTGGGAGGACCACCTACCCTTGGTGGAGTTTGCGTACAACAACAGCTACCACTCCACCATCGGAATGGCACCGTACGAGGCGTTGTACGGCCGACTTTGTAGATCTCCTTTGTGCTGGACAGACCCTGGAGAGTCAGCACTGGTGGGACCGGAAATGGTCCAGGCCACGACAGAGAAGGTCCAGGTCATCCAGGAGTGGATGAGGACAGCTCAGAGCCGGCAGAAGTCTTATGATGACAGGAGGCAGAGGCCACTGGAGTTCGAGGATGGCGACCACGTCTTCTTGCGGGTCTCACCTCGACGTGGTATTCAGAGATTTGGCCGAGGCGGTAAGTTATCTCCGCGCTTCATCGGACCCTTCCAGGTCCTCAGCAGGGTTGGCGAGGTGGCTTATCGCCTGGATCTGCCACCTCAGTTGCACCAGGTGCACGACGTCTTCCACGTATCCCAGCTGAGGAGATACGTGCACGACCCGACGCACATCATTGACCATGGGGAGCTTGACGTTGACGATGTGGAGACTTTTACGGAGGTCCCAGTGGAGATAGAGGATCGACAGGAGCGGGTCCTGTGTGGGCGATCGATTCCTCTTGTGCGTATCAGATGGCAGCACGGGAATCTCCAGGAGAGCACATGGGAGTGGGAGGCTCAGATGTGTGCTCAGTACCCTCATTTGTTTCCCTAGTTTTTGATGTATCTTTACGGGGACGTAAAGCCCTGAGGTGGGAGTAATGTAAAGACCCGTAAAATTCTAGGGAAATTTTTTCTTAATTTTCTTGGGAATTTTACAAGAGCGCGGTTTCTGACGGCACCTGATTCCGAGGCCCGGAGTGCCTGGAATCAATTTCCGAAGTTTGGCTCGGGTACGTTCAGTGAACGAACGAGCGGGAATTTCTAACTTTTGATCCGGTGCTCGGAATTGAAATCTGAGGGCACCGATGAACTCGCAGCGCCGATATTCGCTTAAGGAGACCTTTTTGGAAGTTGCGTTTATTTCGGGTTGAAAGTTAGTTTTTGGGTTTTTAGATTAAGTTAAATAAAATTTGTGAAATACAAAATTTTATTTTAACTTGTGGGTTAACTTCTCTCAAAGGGAGTTAGGGGTGGGACCCACACCCACTTAACCTCCCTTGAGAGGATTAAGTGTGGTGGGGTCCACACGAACCCTAAAACTTTTCAACTTCTCCCAAACTCCCTTAACTCCCCTCTCTCCCTCTTAAAGGCTTGTCAACTTAACATTTATTTAATTATACAACTCATGTATAATAAATAAGTGAGTTTAATTTTGGAGTTATCCTTTTTGAATTTCAAACCTTTGAAATTCTTTTGTTAACTTTTTGAATAAATTAAGATCTTATCCTAATTTTGTTGGGTTAGAACTCTTTAGCCATCTTGTGAGGATTTGAGAGCTTTTCTTCTTCTTCAAACTCTGACGAAGAACGCTCAAGCTTGACGAAGAACGCTCAAACTCCGACGAAGAACGCCGCTCCTCTCTTCTTCGTCTTCCATGTCAACGAGAGGGAACACCGCTTCCTCCTCGGACTCCCTTCGTCGACATAAGAAGATTCGCCAACGACGTACCTCTTCGTCGTCGGATTTGACGAACGATTACCGTGACGCCAACCTCCGCGACGTTGTCTTCCGCGGGACGTTGACAAATCGTCGAACCTAAACCCAAGGTAGGGGTTGTTGATTTTTTGTTTAATTATTTATTCTTGTTTGTGGTTCTAGCATGATTAACGAAAGGATATTTAAGTTGTGTTATCATTTAACGTGAGGGGGGCCGGACCGCATGAACACGGTCGAACCCCCTCCATCGTTCTTGTTGATTTACCTTGCGGGTGGAAACAAGGTGGCGTGGTGCCGTCGCACCACGCGGATAATCGTGCGATTATATTGCGCGGCGCCGCCGCGTCGCGCCGTCGAAGAATCATCAAGAACACGACGTCGTCGCGCCGCGTCAAGGGGAATCGAAGGCGCGGCGGAGGGGCGCGGTGCCGTCGCACCGCGGCGGACGACGAACACCGCGGCCGGTTCCGGGCCGCGGCGAGACGGGAAGACCTGCGGCAGCTGCGCCGCCGGCGCCGGAGAACAAGAAGGGCCATGGCCTTACGGCCGCGGCGGAGCAGCCAGGGGCGGCCGGCCTCGCCGGCCGCCGGAGATCGAGGAAGAGCCGCGGCCACGGCCGCGGCGGAGGAGAAGAAGGCGGCCGGCCGCACCGGCCGCCGGTTTGGGTAGGAGGCGGGACCCGCGTGTCCCGCGTGAGAGAAGAAATGGCCGGCCTTAGGCCGGCCGAGATCCGAAAAAAGGGGGGGTTATACCCCCCGCGTGCGGCACATGCGCGGCACCTGGCCGCGCCGCCGCAGGCCGGGCCGCGCCGCCGCGCCGCCATCGGCCGGGCCGGGACCAGCGGACCGGGTCGGTCCGACCCGGTTCGGTTCGGATCCGGGTCGGGTCGACCGGGTTCGGGTTGACCCGGTTCGGGTCAGACCAGGGGGGTCGGGCAGGGTCGGCCCGGACCCGGATCCCCCGTTTTCGAATCGATTTCGTTCAAATGCTCATAACTTGAGCTTCGGGCCTCCGAACGACGCGTCGTCAGCGGCAACGCGATCCTTGGATCGAGAAGGTCGTTTCGGTATACTATACTCAAGGTGCACCTTCCTTTTCGGGAGCCTACGTGGTTAAAACTCCGTAGTTAAGCGTGCTTGGCCTAGAGTAGTGACCAGGATGGGTGACCTCCTGGGAAGTTTCCCAGGGTGGGTGTGAGACGGAAAGGCCAATAGTTAACAGACCGGGCGTCCGATTGACGCGCCGTCTGTTTCGTTGAATTCCTCTAAGTGATACGGATCTTTTGGCATACTCCACCCGAGGTTTGGGCGCAGGTGGAGTATGGTCGGGTTGGTTTTTCCTTAGAAACCAACCGGGCCCCGGGGACGAAAATGCCAATAACTCTCAGACCGGGCGTCCGATTGACGCGCCGTCTGTTGCGTTGAGTTCCTGTTGACGATACGGAACTTTTGGATGCATCAACTCTGGACTTTGTGACAGTTGATGTATCAGCCTCTCGGCTCGTGGAGCGGACCCTCCGATCGAGCTTGCTGTGTGCGGGAACCCTAGTGCTGGCTGCGACTGTTACTGTGACTATTACTGAGACTACTGCTACTGTGACTGCGACGACGACAGTACAGAGATCCTATGTGGATTCGACGACGACGAATACAGCACTCAGCGATCCTACGTGGATCAGTGCTACAGGTCCTGTGTGGGCCCGATCCTATGTGGGTCTTTGCGCTCAGCGGTCCTGTGTGAACCAGCACCTATAGGTCCTGTGTGGGCCCGATCCTGTGTGGGTCTTGCGATGATTATCTACAGGTCCTGTGTGGGCCCGATCCTGTGTGGGTCTTTGCGGTGCTTATCTACACGTCCTACGTGGGCCCGATCCTGTGTGGGTCTTTTGCGGGGGTTATTTACCTATCGATCCTTCGTGGGTCCGACGACTTAGATGGATCAGAGATCATCTTTATCGTCTCTCAAAGAAGTATACCTGTGTGAGCTGAATCCTGTTGCTTTCCTGTGTGGAATGTGTTGTGCTATCCTGTGTGGATTACGTTTTTCTTTCCTGTGTGGAATACGTTTACTTTCCTGTGTGGACTGAGTTGTACTTGGGCACGGAGGTTGGAGCGTATTTGAAATTGATGACTTAGGTATATGTATGGGCATATACCTAAGCAGTGTCGGTTGTTACTTCGTATTTGTACCTTTCTTCGTGGTTATCCTTTGTGGATTTTGAGAGACCTTCAGGGGTCTCGGGGTCCCTACTGAGTATCTTATACTCACCCCTGCACGGGCATTGCCCGCACTACGTTGTGTTGGTTGCAGACGACGGACAACGTTGATCTTAGCTGAGGATGGCAGAGCAGGACGGTACCTGGAGGTGGACCACTGGGCGGGACGTGCTCGGAGCGGACGGCGGGACCCGTGGAGCAGTGGAGCTATATGTACCCACCCTTCAGGTGGGATTTCCAGTGGACAGCTCGGTGTAGCGGCTTTTACTTTTCAGTTGCTGTTTTCCCTTTCGAGTTGTACTTTACTTTCAGTTTGGGTTTGTATACTGGCCCATTTACTTTTCTGCACTTTCAGTTGTACTCTGCTTTTGCTTAGTGTTTACTTTCCGCTTCCTTACTCTGTGGTGTTTGTTTACTTTACAAAGGCAATGCCTTCCCTTTTTACTGGGATTTACGCCTTGGTGCTAGTCGCCAGCCCCTGGCCTATGGAAGGCGGGCTTGGGGTAGTCATGGCACGGACCCCAAGGGCGGGTCGTGACAATTTATCAGGGTTTTCCTTACTTCTGTTGCTTGGATTTCTTGTTTCCATTTTTCTCATTTTTATCCATTGGTTGCGCTTCTGATATTTTATCACTTGCTGCTACTTCCACTGTGTACTCTAACATGGGGGTACAGTCTCCCCACTAACGTACCCTTAGACCCCCACTACAAGCCGGCAGCCCCTGGCCTATGGGGAGGTGAGCCAGGGGTCATGTGGCCAACCGGGCCCGGGGCTACGGTTGAGGTGAATCCGAGTCCGGGACGTCACAAAGTGGTAACATAGGGGATTTTTTCTTTCTTGCTTTACTATTTGGTTATAATAGACTTGGATAGTGGAAACACTGAGGGGCTTAGCCACAAGCCATGCTTGGGTGTCACGAACCCATGTACGGGGTATGGGGCCGAGTTTTCTATTTTATGTTGTTATTGATTCTCCTATTTACTATTGATATCATTTCACCGTTGGGTGCATGACATTTTTTGTGATGTTATTGAGATTTGTAATGTTTGAATTGGGATTTCATGCTTCGAGCTAATGAAATGAGGGTTATGAATTAGAACATGCATCACAAAAGGCACAATATGATTAGGCCATGCATCTTTCCATGCCACGTTTAAATTTTCAGAAAGCATTGCATGTTGTTTATTGTCATGCCTTGTTATATGTGTGCAGTTGAGCTCACCATTATATGCATGTAGTGAATTGATAAATGATGTGGTTTTAGTGGGTTTCAATCTTGGGTTCATAAGGTGTATGATCCCTTATGGATCAGAAAATGACATTCCAACTAAACCAATCATTGGATTTAATGTAAATTCAAATGTTTGATTAGTACTAGTAAATGAGAAATGACGTCGAAGTGTGTGTCATCATTCTTTTCATGATGAGTTTGGGCCCTTATGGGCTGGGAAATACCATATCACTGGATTAAGTTTAATATGAACAGTTCGAGATTTTTCTATGTTTTTTCAATGGGTGTGGATAAGTGATCTTAGGGGTAGGAAGGCTTAGTACATGTACTAGCTTCTAGAGTTCAATCATTAACTTGTTGGTTTCTTCTTATGAGATGTTCTTTTGGGATTATAGCACTATGCCTCCAAGACGTCCTCGAGTCACGCATGCTGAAGGCGGCGACGATCACGTTCCTGAGGTGGCAGGCCCTGAGTGGCCAGTTGATCTTCCAGTTGAGCCACCTGTGGCTCCTCTTTGCTATTCCTGAGATGGGCGTCGATGCCCAGTTCCATGAGAGCTTCTTACATATGATGTAGTGTATGCAAGGTGGAGTGTGCCCTGCCCTGAGTATTGAAGAGTTGACCCGCGAGTTTCAGTCACAGCATCCTCCTACATTTACGGGAGATGGAAGACCACTTACTACAGAGTCCTAGTTAGAGGCCATTCTGACCATCATTGAGGACCTAGAGACGCCTCCAGAGTGAAGGGTCAAGCACGTAGCTTATATGCTACATTATTCGGCCAGGAGGTGGTGGGATGTCATCACCTAGTCGGGATAGTAGAGAGACTTGATCTAGACTGATTTCCAGACCATATTCTATGATTATTTCATTCCCCATACTTTGAGGGCTGACAGAGCAGGGGAGTTTATGAAACCACAGCAGGGTACCATGACAATCATGGAATATTCGACCCGTTTCACTGAGTTATATCGTTTTGTTCCTACCCTAGTTGCTGATGATCTCACGGCCGCTAGTCGTTTTGATGATGGGATTTGTTACGCCATATAGTTATAGGTTAACGTGTTCTAGTTGACAACCGTTTCAGAGATTGTCAATCAGGATTTGATCACAGATAATAATTTGAGAGAACAGGAGAGTGTGAACCAGGGAAGTTCGACACCTAAGGGTTCTAGTGGATCCTCCTCTGGGACAAAGCGAAGTTGTGAGGACTCTCGTGGTGTTAGTGGTGGTCAGACCTTTTTCTCAGGTGGTACCCTTATCTGTCACCAATTTGGGGTGTGAGGACATATGAAGAGGCAGTGTACACGAAATCCATTGGAGGGCAGAGGTTGTGGTAGGTTGGGTCGTCTTCACCGTTTCAGCAGGTCATTTCCCCCAGGGCTTAGTGAGAAAGGATCGGTACCTCCTCCACGATCTGGTGCTAGATTGGCAGGATCACGCCAGTTAGGCAGCTGGAATACCGCTGCCCGATCAGGCCTTGGAGGCAGTCGAGGTAGAGGTAATCAGGCGAATCAATCTCAGCGCCACCAGGGTGGGTTTTCTCAAGGTAGCCAGGCTGTGAGTCAGGGCCGTGGTACCAGCCAGTTGTATAAAGTTGAGCCTACGCCACAGGAGCAGTACGCCAGACAATCTACTGTACGAGGTAAGATTCTAGTTTCCACTACATTAGTATCTTCTATGTTTGATACATGCGCTTCTCACACTTTCATATCAGAGGAGATTATTAGAAGTTTGGGCCTCGATGTAGAGTCATATCATGGTATGATCATGTTAGATACCCCTTTAGGTATCCGTTTAGAGGGCGTTATTCATTTTCAGAATTTTCCCCTCGAGGTGGGCGATTATCTTTTTGTATGGAACCTGTATGTTCTAGATATGGTAGGTTTTGATGTAATAATCGGGATGGATTGGTTAGTTCTCTATAAGGACCAGATTGATTGCTATCATCATAGGGTGGCGTTTACGTCACTATAGGGGGACGCGTATATGCATAAGGGAGAATGGGATCTTAGTGCGACACGGGAAGGACCGAAACAATAGATTTTAGGTGGAGTCACGACACAGGTTTCCGGCCTTTATCTTGATAACCAATGGTTACAACCTTCTGTTTATCCTACTGTGGTGGAGAATTTTAGTGATGTCTTTCTTGATGATTTAACTAATCTACCTCCAGGGAGAGAGGTGGATTTTACTGTTGATCTTATACTAGGAGCAGCACCAGTGACCATTCCTCCTTATAGGATGGCACCTGAGGAACTTCTTGAGCTAATGAGACAGTTGGAGGACATGGAAGAAAAAGGCTTTATACATCCCAGTACGTCTCCTTGGGGATCACCGGTTCTTTGTTCCAAGAAGGTAGATGGTACCCTTCATCTTTCCGTTGATTATCGTAAGTGAAATTAGTTGACGATTAAGAATCAGTATCCTTTACCTTGAATTGGCGACCTCTTCAATCTGCTCCGAGGAGTGAAGGTGTTTTCAAAGATAGATTTGAGTTCTGGATATCACCAGGTCCATGTTAGGACTTTGGACATACCTCGCACGTCTATCAGGAATAGGTATGGTCTCTATGAGTACCTAGTCATGTCGTTTGTGCTTACGAATGCACCTGCAGTGTGTATGGCTCTCATGAATCGGATTTTTAACCCTTACCTTAATTCTTTTGTGGTTGTATTTGTGGATGATATCTTAGTCTATTCACGCTCGAGACATGACCATGCAACCCATCTTGAGATCGTGCTGAATACATTAAGGGGGAATCAACTTAATTCTAAGCTCATTAAATGCCACTTTTGGATAGAAAAGGTTCACTCCCTGGGTCACATTATTTCTGAGTCTGCAGTTTCAGTTGACCCTGAGAAGGTGAGTGCTATAATTTCTTGGGAGCAGCCCAAGAATGTCTTTGAGATCAGTAGTTTCTTGGGGATTTCTGGGTATTATAGTCGGTTCATTCAAGACTTTTCACGCCTAGAAACACCGCATAAATAATTGACCAAAATGGGGGTGAGATTCGATTGGTCAGAATATTGTGAAGTAACTTTTGAGGAACTGAAGGGTGGTCTAACATCAACATTGATACTGATCTTGATGGATCCATGCAGAGCTTATATGGTCTATTGTGATGCATCAGGTATCGAGCATGGAGATGTCTTGATGCAGGACGAGCAAATCGTTGTGTATGGTTCTCATCAGGTAAAGGCACATGAATGGAATTATCCAACGCATGACCTCGAGCTCGCATCGGTTGTACATGCGTTATGCTATTGGAGACACTACTGGTTGGGAGATCCATTTGTGGTATTCACTGACCACAAAAGCCTCAAATATATCTTCACTCAGCGGTATCTAAATATTAGTAAACGTAGGTGGGTCGAGTTCCTGCAATCCTTTGATTTTGTATTGGCATACAATCCAGGGAAGGGAAATTCAGTAGCTGATGCACTGAGTCGGAAAACTCAGTCCCATGTGGCTCGAGAGTCTAATGCGGAGTGGAAGTTGATGTCACTACTTTTGGAGATTCATGTTGAGGTTCAGGAGGGTTAGGGTTGGACTGTTCTCCTAGCCTTATTGATAACATTTACTCTTTTGGAACGGGTCAGGGCAAGACAGTTATCAGATCTAGAAGGCCTTGTTCTCTGAGAAAGTGTTGCTAACGATGCCTCTACAGATTGAACATTGGATAATGGTGATACTTTATTGTTCCGTGGGCGTGTATGGGTCCCAACAGACATCAAAGGTGAGATGATGAGGGATTTCCACACCTCATCATGGGAAGTTCACCCAAGAATCACTAAAATGTATCGTGATTTGCGATGAAAATACTGGTGGCCTAACATAAAGAGGGAGATATCCAGTTTTATCACGCGTTGTTCCACCTGTCAGCAGGTGAAGGCAGAACATCAGCGTTCGGCAGGGCTTTCGCAGCCATTGTCCATTCTGGAGTGGAAATGGGACAATGTTCTTATGGGAATTGTAACTATTTTACCCTTGTCACATCGTGGAAATGATGCAGTGTGGGTTATCATCAACCATCTGATGAAATTCATGCATTTCTTACCTGTGAAAGAGACCTTCACGATTGAGGACATGGGAAAACTGTATGTCAAGGAGATAGTGCGCCTTTATGGAGAACCTTGTTCAGTTGTCTTGGACATAGATCCGAATTTTACATCTTGGTTCTGGCAGGGTTTACAGAAGGCCTTGGGTACTCAGATACTTCTGAGCACGACCTATCACCCGCAGACTGACGGACTGACCGAGCGGACTATACAGGTACTAGAGGATATGTTATGTTCCTATGTTCTCAATTTTGGAGGTTCATGGGAGAAACACATTCCTCTTTTCAAGTTTGGTTTTAACAATAGCTTCCAGGCTACCATTGAGATGGATCCCTATGAAGCCTTATACGGTAGGCCTTGTCGCTCGCCTTAGTGGTATATTGATGTAGTGGAGGCAACTGTTCGAGGACCACGTCTTTTGTAGGAGACTACGGAGCAGATACAGATTATTAGGAAGCGTATGAAGACATATCAGTCTAGATAGAAGTCCTATGCTTACAAGCACCAACGACCTCTTGAGTTCGAGGTTCGGAATCAGGTTTTCTTGAAGGTCTCACCCAGGTTGGGGCAGACACGTATACAGAAGTAGGGTAAGCTTTCATCGAGGTTCGTAGGACCCTTTGAGGTGATGAAGCGGATCGGACCAGTAGCTTACCAGCTTGCACTTCCATAGAGATATCAGGCCATGCATGATGTTTTTCATGTATCTCAGCTATGCCGGTACTCTTCAGATCTGAATCATGTTTTTCAGCCTGATGAGATTGAACTGGATATGGATGCTTCCTTCAAGGAGTATCCGATGCGGATTATTGACTGGAGTGTGAATACACTCCGTGGAAGTTCCATTCCTCTTGTACGGGTGCTATGGCAGCATGACCGGGTACAGGACGAGACCTGTGAGCTAGAGGATAATACACATTCTCAGTGGCCAGAGTTTTTTGTTGATTTACCCTCTGTACCCTCGGAAGGCGAACTCGGTGATGAGTTTCTTCAAGGAGGGGAGGTTGTAATGACCCGAATCTTTGGCAAAGGTACATATCATTAGTTTTTCATTCGAAGCATTCCTATGAGCTTGTTTAATGTGTGTAATGTCCTATGAAAGGCTCGAGGAGTGTCCGAGGTTTTTTACGAGCCCGAGAGTTTGAGAAATGGACTTTCAGAGAGGGGCACACGGCCTACACGCGGCTTGCGCATGATTTCAGACAAAGGGTGCTGCCTTTGGTCTGGGGGCAGGGAAGTGCGTATGGTTTGCGCACGGTTTGGGAAAACCGTTCCCCTAACCCAGGAAACTATTGTCTAGGAGGCAGGGGTAGTGCACACAGCTTGCATACAGTTTGGTAAATAGTGCGCCTAAACCAAGCGACCATGTTCTGGGTGAAATGACCATTTTGCCCTTATTTTCTTTTTAATGATTGCACCTTTTTATTTCATCCTCCAGCGGACAGAACCATTGGAGGAACCCTCCTTTGAATCCCAAACCCCACTCTCACTATTTTCTTGGTGGGTTCTTCGTTAGAAGTCTGATTCTTGATCCGTCAGAAGATTTGGATTTTCCTTGGTAAGGCTAACCTCACTCACCTTTCTTCCCTCGACAAATATTTCCTTCCATCTTGTTATTTTGATGTAGGCTCATATGCCCTATTTTCAGGGAATTGGATTGGAACACAGATGTTTTCCAACCTACTGTATATCTGAGGTTGATATCAAGCGAGTCTACGCCTATAACTCTAAGGTAGGTGGTCATGTGTTCTCCTTTTGGGTTTTCCGTCGCTTTGAGTTAATATTGTCATTCCGTGGGTTTCTCTTCACCAAACCCCTTATTTATATTAACTTCTTCATATCTAAATGGTCTATGTGGTGTACGAATGATGAATCTAACCTTGTTAGGATGTTTGGAATTGGTGTGGACCAGGAGTGGTCAACCATAGGCCTTATGCCTTGAGTTTAGGACCCTTTTCACCGTTGGACATGAATGATGTGTCTTGAAATGAGAATTTTCCATTTTAGGAAAATGAGATGACTTGGTTAGAGGTTGGCTAGGATGAGATAATCAGAACCCCTTGAACAAATTGGAAATGTATGTATGCCATTCTTGCTTATGTGATTTTATAAGATGTATATGCCATGCCTTCCTAATGTGATATGATATATGATGGATTTCCTTATATATTATGATGTGAATGGTTATGATATGCTGTGTTAACATGATTTTGATCAGCCTTGTGTTGGGTGGGAGGCATTCTTACCGCGTGCTAGATGAACTTCTCAGTGCTTGAGGATGAGAGGAATTCATACCTCAGGCCTATATAACCTTACAGGTGAGAGGCATTTCTACCCCACGCCAGCTAAAATGCATTAGGATGAGAGGAATTCATACCTCTGCCTATATATCCTAACCGGTGGGAGGCATTTCTACCCCATGCCAGCTATAGTTCTTGGGGATGAGAGGCATTCATACCTCATGCCTATATAACCTTATGGGTGGGTGGCATTTCTACCCCACGACAGCTACAATACTTGTGAACGAGAGGCATGCTTACCTCGTGTCAGGGATAACCAAAAATTATGTACTTATACATATGGTATTTGTTCAGATTTCCAGCCATGAGCTCAAGCAGTTAGATCCGCCATGTGTCCTTCTGGAACCTGAGTGGGAGGGTTTTTTATTTAATTTTCTTTACGTACTTACAGTATATTACTCACTATTGCATGCGAACACCTATTTGGATTAAATATAGACCTCGTTGGTGGTGGCATACTGAGACTTGTCTCACACCCTACTCGGGCGGCTTCTTAGGAACCCATGTAGACATTACTTCTATAGGTACTAGTAGGGGAAAGGGTCCAGCGTCATGTTGTTGATACATTTGTCTTCTTGCTGGAGTTCCAGATCAGAGGACCAAGCATGGCTAGGGATGCTCGTGGACTACTTTGGATCTCTTTTTGTATTATCGTATAGCATGCTTGTCTTCCATTTTCCATTATATCAGCATGACATGCATCCATTTTTTATCAGACACTGCCTATGTGGCTTTTGTATATTTATCAGGTTTTTCCTTACTTCTGTTACTTGGTTTTCTTGTTTCCCCTTTTCCCTTGTTTATCCATTGGTTGTGCTTCCACTATTTTATCACTTGCTGCTACTTCCACTATGTACTTTGACATGGGGGTACAGTCTCCCCACTGACTTACCATTACACCTCCGCTGTTAGTCGGTAGCCCCTGGCCTATGGGGAGGTGATCCAGGGTTTATGTGGCCAACCGGGGTCGGGGATCGGGTTGATGGGTAGTAGGGTTCAGGACGTCACAATATTATTTTAAAAGAATTTAAAATAAGGGCAAGGAAAAAATATTTCAGTTTTATATAAAATTAGTTTATAATTAATGAAATATTTAATGGTTAGTTTGATAAATTATTTATTTTACTGAAGATATTATCGGATGAGTTAAAATGGGAAGATAGAGTTTTATTAAAACTTGTATTTTGATGAATGAATGAATAATGAAAAAGAGTTCTATTAGAGTTATTGAGAGTTATCCCATAATTTATAGAAAAAAATTATTCCTATAAAATTATATTTCAATCAATTTAAAAAATCATATATGGTTTAAAAATGTTTTAAGATATGGAATACAAAAAGTTTAGGAGAATTGGACTTGCAAACCCTTAACTTGCTCCTTGAACAACCTCCATTAGATTGAGTCAAAAGCCTCCAATGGAAATAACTCTTAAAATTATAGAGAATTATGAACATGGAGTGTGATTTTAATTTTAGTGTTTGGTTATAATAATAATATAAAACAAAACATTATATGTGGTTTGAAAATCTTTTAATGAGTCCGTATTTATAGAAAAATATGATGATGTTTTCGAAAAATATTCTATATTTAAGGGTAAAAATGTAATTTTAAAATGTAATTTTTGTTATAAATTAATCATATACGACACAATCAAAAAATTCCCACGCAAAACAAATCAAGAAAAATATTTATGATTTTTATTAATTTTTAAATTATTTTTAACATTAAATACTCTTTAAATTTATTTTTATTGTAATTTTCATAGATTGAATTTAAAAATACAGATGTCACTATGAAACAAAGATGAAAAAATTTAAATTATTTATTATTTATAAATTTATATAAAGAAAAAGAATAATATATTTTGTCAAAATAATATCAATTGTAATATTTTTAAAACCATGCACTTTGAATTTTCTCTTGTTTATACAAGCACTAAGTTGATGATGCGTAAATGTTTCACAAATTTTTTATTTATTTAATATTAAAAATAAATTAATAATATTAAATTATTTTATTATTGATATATATAAAATTATAGAACTATTAATAATACTATTTTTTCTCATTGATTTCATAATAACATTTTTAATTTATTAATTTTTAGTTTATTTACCTCATGCATGCTGTAGGTAATAATTTGAATAATTATCTTGTTATATAATTATAAAATCCATAACTATATTTAAAAATAATTTATTATTAAAAATTTATTTCATTTATTTAAATCATTAACTTATTACATCTTAATAATTAAATTAAAGACCCCATCATTGTGTTTTCCATTCCCATACGAGCACTGCATCCGCATCGATAATTTTTTTTAATATCAACCATTACATACAAATAAATGTATATTAATGGAATTTTAATTTTGTTATATTTTTATTATTAAATATTTTATGATATGTTACATACCATTCATAAAATTTTATGTCATATATATTTCATGATGATGACTAAAAAGATATAGAATTCAAATAAACTATATTTATGTAACGATTCACCAAAAATATACATGTTTAATGAAATAAAAATATTCAATATAAAATTAATTTAACAACATGATAAAAAGTAAATTCCATTTAATTAAATTTAAATTATGAAATTTATAAACTTATATTTTAACTAACACTATACTATACAAGGAAGAACAATTTATTGAGAATAAAAACTGTTAGTGTGTTTCAAACAAAAATATGTATTATAGTTCTATACCTTGATAAAGATAGTTATAGGTTTTTAAAAAAAATTTAAAATTAACAAATTTAATTTATATAACTTTTTTTAAATATCCAATATTTAAATATCAAAAATATAAATTATGTTATGGAAATTTATTTGATCTTTTAATAAATTATCTATTATAAAATGAAGTAAAAATAAAATTTTAAATGTATATTGTCTTTCTAATAGATTTTGTTGATTATTTTTGTACATGAAATCGATATATATATACATTATATTGTAATTATATAATTTTATAAACACAAATGTTAATAAATCATAATTGAGATATAATATCAAAAATAAATGGGTTGTCACAAGCTTCCAACTCAAAGAAATATCATTCTTGATATATTAATTTTTCAGTAAAAATAAATATTAATACATTAATACATATATTTTTAAATAATTATCAAAAGGTACATAAATTATTTTTTTACTTTTTCAAGATTGAACATGTATCCAATCATGTCCATGGGTTTACATAAAGCATTATAAGGGTTCTAAATCATCAAAAACTCTGTTCCCATGAAAAAATTAAAAAATTGGTTAAAATGATTTTAAAAAATTATAGGTAGTTACATGAAATTATAAACAATGTACATATAGTTTTGAAATATGAATTTCGAATTGTGTTTTATAAAACATTCTAGAATGATCTAAGTAGAATTATTGATATCATGGTTGATTTGAAAAAAATGTAAAACATCCACTAAATTTTAAAAGATGATAGATGTATCCCTCATAAAGATGATATCCCTATATAGATTTATTAATTATTTCAGGATCATTTTTTATTTCTTACTTTATGAAAATTGATAAATCCTATTTTTTAATTCTTTAATTGAGTAACATGTAAAATCTCTGATTTTAAAATATTACTAAAATAATTGAAATACTAATCATAATATAGAATAAGAAGATAAGAACTATATATATTATAATGTATTTTTCATGTGAGAATAATTTCATAAAATGTGATATGGATCACCTGAAATACATTTTTAAATAATGATTTTAATTAATTTATTATTGAGGGATAAGAGATTCACGCATGATTTCATTCCTCAGGACTTAAAAAAATCGTTAATATATCAAAATGACATGAAATTAATTTCCCACTACCAAATTTTAACATGATAATTTACCTCCAATAGTATACATCATAAATCTAAACCAAAATACATAAAATATTCTGAATTAAAATTTAATTTTTATCCCTATTGAAAACCGATAATTTAAAAAAACAATATAGATTTTTTTTAAATACATCAAAAGAGACCATAATATTAATAACTAATAAATTAATCATCAACACCATTTGAGTAAACAATTATATCCGAAGGAAAACCTAAAATTCAAAAAAAAATCTTTTCATAGAATCCCAAAAAACAACTAAAATCCAGAAATTGTATGAAAATTATCTTTCAAAATTATATAACCAAAAAAAAAAATAGGAAATCATTAATCAACATAATCATTATATAAAACATTATGGAACCTCAATAATCATCACAATATTTGTTGATATTTTCCATGACGAAAATTTATTAGTATTTTTCCCAAAATAACTATAATCACAATTATATATTTTTTAAAAAGTAAACTAAAATTTTATCCATAAAAAATATCATATAGTTAAACATAAAATCATATATTATCCACTAATTTCCCATATAAACCTTAATAATTAAATTTTCTAAAAAATATTAAAATCATATATTATAACATTAATCACCTTGTAGTTGAATCAGTTTTTAAACACATTGTTTTCTATGCTTCCTAAAATCAAATAAACTTGATCTCATAATCGAATAATATAATAAACCTATTAGGTTTGATCATTAATTATTTACAAAAAACCTCTAAACATATTCTTAAATATCATAAGTTAATTTAAAATATAATAAAATATGACCTATTATGGGTATCCATGTCATTGAATTTATGATCCAACATAAACATATCATCCAATGATAGAATATATAAATCTCAAATAACATTTATCTAATCACTTCCTAACATCTAAATTTATATAAAATTGACTCTAATACAAACTACTATATCTCAAACCTAACTATTACTAGTTAAATTATTTATTGAAAAAAATATATCCAGAGTATACCGAAGACCCATTAATCTATTTAATATAGAGAATTAGAAAAAACCTTACCTAATAAAATTAAATTTTTACAAAATAAACATTTTTACAAATATAAAATTCTCATTATGTGATAGAATTTCTTAATTTATGGATAAAACCTCATATTAGTATATTTTAACTAGATACAAATATTTCCCATAAAATTATTGTAAAATGATATTAGTCTAGACACATCACACATGATACCCTTCTCTATTTACCTCGGTAATGGAAGAAAAATAATGATTGAGCTCAAACTCTTAGTATGTGTAAATATTAGTGGAAAAATTCAAAGATAATAAGTGATCATAAGGTAAAAATTAGAGTATGATATCATAATCAGGTTACAAAATTATGACATAAGGAAACAATAGACATTAAAACATGGATCCTAAAACAGTAATCATGATAGAATTCTTTGGAATAAAAATGACATGAATCATAGGAGTGTGGAAGCATGAGTTAGTAATAATGTTCCATGAAAACATATCATATGAATATTTCATAACATTTTTGTATGGAATAAAAATGTAGAAAAAATTTATCAATATAAAATCAATTACTTTTTCAAGGATCAATATTGAGATCATCATCACATCTTGGAAAAATTCCCATTACGGATTGGGTTCACTCCCCATTCGCATGAATTTTTATATAGAGCCCTAAATTCAATATTAAATACCTATAAAAGAAATATAATCATGAAAAAATATGTTAAATTGTTTTTCCTAGAATATATATATGAAAATAAGTGTGTAATATGAAACATGTCTCAAAGGACATTTGATATGAGATTACACTTTGAACAAGTATGATTTGAACTATAAATACATAAGAGGGTAAATGAGACTATAAATTAAACATAAATGGAAGTAAAATAATATATTACACTTCCAATAACATTAATTATAGTTATATGATAAGAAATATGAAATATAAGAAAAATACTTGAGAAGAATGGGGGCTTGAATGAAAACGAGAACCTTAATCCCTAACTTTCCTCACATGAACTCTATATTCACGAATAATAAATTTATATTAAATAACTAAATAATTCATAACATTTATCATTTTTAATTTATTACTATTAATTTTACTTCCTTTATTGTTATGTTTCATTTATTTACTATTTTGATATTGTTCGCATCAGTCATTTTGAGATCGTTCAGTTTATAATATCTAAAATAGATTTCATATATATGTAATGGTAAATGGTCCTTTTAAAATGAATCAATAAAAAACATAAGTACAAATATATACATATTATTCAAAATAGAAATTGATTAAATAGGACATGAAATAGTTATCATTAAGAGAATCATCCTTGATGAATATTTTTTTGATGGTAAAAAATGATTAAAAATGTTTACATCTAATTTCATTATTATAATGGGTATTTTTACATATAGAATCATAATAATTACATTAATTTAATAATAATGTTATATTAAATCAGAGAATTTATTTTTATAAATATATTTGAAAATCAAAAGTCAATGAAAACATCATATTTCTCTTAGGAAGCATAACACCCCTAAGGTGAGCTATGATTTTCAAAATAGCATAAAAGATTGAAAAAAACAATAAATATTTGATATTTATAAAATAATTATTTTATAATTAAAATAATATTTTATACTTTTTTTGAATATTAAATATGTTATTTAAAATTTTAATATGAGAGTTAAAAGAAAAATGCATAGTTTTGTAATAAAATCATATTTTAACGTAGTAATGGATTATGAAAAAGAGTTCAGTGGGAGGTAATGATTGATATATATTCATTTAAGGATAAAAAGGATTTAGATAACATGATATTGGAAATATTTTAAAAAAGTAATATAAATTTTAAAATTGTTTTAAGATAAATAATTATAAATGAAAAAGGAGAAAGGGGCTTGGAAACACGTACTATGCTCCATGAACCACCTCCTTCAGATTGAGTCTAATGCCTTCAGATAAAGTAATTTAAAAATTTATAGAGTGTTATGAACATGTTAAGGTATGTATTAATAGGTATTTCAGTAGTATATATAGTGAAAAGGGAACCTGATATTGTTTTTGGAAATGCTAGTATGAGTCCCCAATTATAGGGAAAATTTGATGGGATTTTCATATATATGATTTCTTTAAGGGTAAAGAATGTAATTTTGAAATGTAAATTAGATCATAAATGGATAATATGTGATATATTAAATTATTCCCAAAATCAAATTAGATAAAAATAAATTTTGTGTTTTTATATTAATTTAAAAATCGATTTAACCTTAAATACCATTTAAAGTCATTTTCAAGGTTATTTTCATAATTTTAGTTTAGGTATATTTATATAACATTGAAATTATTATATAAAAATTTATATTATTTATTACATATAGTTATTATACCAAAAATATGAAATAACTAATTAATCTAAATCAGATTAGTTTTAATATTTTTAAAACCATTTACTGTGACTTTTCTAGTTCTTGCAAAAGTATTTTATCGACACTACATAAGCAATACATATGGTTTTTATTTTATTTAATATTAATATTAAATTAATAAGATAAATATATTTTATTATTAATTAATATATCTATATTAAACTATTAAAAATAATATTTATTCTTATTTTTACAATTATAAAATTTTTAAGATAAAAATCATTGTTTTCTTACCTTGTGCAATCATTGGGAACTAATTTGGATATTTAAGTTGTTATATATATCTAAAATTCATAAATTTACATGAAAATAATTTATAAATATTTAATTCTATCATTTAACATGACATTAGCATTATAAACTCTAAAAAGTTCTCTTAAAGACTACTATTTTTACTTTTTAATGATTTGAAAGCACTGCGTCAATATTTATAATGATTTTTTCATATTTATCTAGAAATAATAATTAGTTAACATTAATTGGATACTATTTTTATAATAGTTTTAAGATATCAACACGAAATATATTTTCAATATGTTTCATAATTTTTTTCATATTTATGTCAGGATGATGTCATAAAAGACACAGAATCAACAAAATCAATATTTTTTTAACTATTTATTAAAAAATCAACGTATTTAAAAAAATCACAAAACCCGACGTAATGATAATTTCAACATGAAGATACCAAAAATTAATACCTACTTTAAAAAATTTAAACTCTATTATTTTTGAATAAAATTTTAAAATAAAACCATATGTTACATGGAAACAAATTATTTAGAAAAAAGAAATTCTATTTTTAAATGAAAATTCATATTCTTCTTTTGTATCTTGAAAAAAATAACTATAAGACTATCATAATAAGAAATTTCAATATAAATCAATATAATTTACATGAATTTATCATTTTAATAATTCTAATTATTAATTAACAAAAATGAAATCGATATAAAGGAAAATTATTTAAACTTAAAATAGATAATCTTTTTGACATGAAGAAAAAATACTAATATTAAATATATAGTGTGTATATAATTAGTTTTATTAATTCCCATTATAAAGGGTATAAATAAATATATTTTATTTAATTAAAAATATAATTTCATAATGATGAACGTAAACCTAATATAAAAGTTATATATTGTCAAAAATACATGGGTTATCATATTCTGAAAATAGACTGTAGCATGAAGTTGTTAAATGAATTATAAATAAAATGGAAATGGTGTGTCTTGATGTGGATATGATGTATTAAATAGTTAATGTGGTTCTTTATTGCTGTGTGAGGTATATTAATTGAGAATTATAGTGTGACTATATAAATTAAACATAAACTAAGTAAAATCTCTAAATGGAAATAACATGATATAACCCCTTCATGGGAGTTTTCTAATCACTTTATCCACATTGCACTTATAAGAAAATTAATTTTCTATCCTTTGTGTTTTATTTGGTAGAATGTTATTGTATTTTCATCTTCTGCATCTGAGAAAATATGTAAGGTAATTTTGGAAATTTAGATTAATTATATTTATACAGTCAATGATGGGGATGATTCATAAATATTTTAGTGGACACAGAGTAATGAAATCTATTGGTGACATACTAGATTAGTGGTGGGGGTACTATTGTTCTTCATTGAGTTTTGTGCTTCACCCCTACTCAAGGTGTAGTTTTCCTAGCTCAGGCATGGGATCAACACCCCTTCATCCATAATAGAGAAAGAGTCCACCCCAACATGACTAATAAGACAAGGAACTCCCTAAAATACATGAGGTACAATTACTTAGTCCAGGGTGTTAGGTATAATCTTATCTCAGGTGTTGTAACTGACAAGGAATAATCCGTCCATCAGATTTGGTCCATCCCTAGACTGAAACATACCTTCGAGAGGTGTTTTTCACCCACTATTGTTTATTGAGGTGCGACATAGGTTGTAAATATAACTAGTTAAAATTAATGGTTGTATTTTTTAGGAAGTGGGTTGTGATGAATTTCAATCTCTACAATAAATTAAATTTTCTACAAATATATTATATTTCTGTTTTCACCTTTTCCCTTTGTAGTTTTGAGTTGAATGGTATTTCAATTTATCATTTATGATTTTTAAAGAATCCTATTGGGTATGTACAAACTCACCCCAGCACGGGAGATTCTACCACACATGTGAGTTCTTATGTAAACAATAAATAGTTTGGAAGTGATATTGATGGGAGCAGTTTCTATGTATGGGATCTTAGCGGCACGTAGAGGTGACATGTTTTGTGGAGTTAGTTTCAGGAGAAGTGAACCATGGGTTTATATTCAACTTATAGTTATGATATGTTTGTTTTACATAGGGATATTAATATTTTTTTATATGCATTTACTTTATTTCATTTCATTTTTTCTACTCTCTGTATAGTTAGTACATGTTTCATGAATTTTATATATTGTAAAGAATTTTATTATCAATCATTTATTATAAAATAATATTCAGAGAAGTGTGTTTGTGTGCATGTGAATTTGTATAAGGTCTCCCATGTCTTTTTATTTTCCCACCATATGATACTCACCATAAACTATATTATTAACGGTGGCCTTGGGTTAGCACATTCAAATCGATACTAGACAATGTGAGGTCCTGGTTGGTCAAGTGATGTTAAATGTAGACCACTTTCCCAAGTTTAACTTTAAGAAATGTCATCCTCATATATATTTGAAATGTTTTTCAAGTTCACTTAACACATATCATAATAAATATTTATATTTTATCAACACATGTTACCTAATATAAGTATCATACAATTCAATATCCTCAAATAAATAGAAACCATTTTTAATAAGATGATATTTGTTACATGGTACTTCACATATCTCACTGAGATTATTGCACAAGAATTACTTTTTCCATATAAAATTATTTCATTAGGTACATGGAACTAATTAATATTTTTTATTATAAACAATGTGATCAGTATATTCAATCATTTTTTTCAAATTCTCATGTTGTAGTGATTATATAACCATTTTAGTTCAACATTCAAAATATATCGAGTGTGATCGGAATGTCTAAAAATTCTTTTTCTTAAATCACTTTTTACTACTATCCATATGATTTTTTAATGATATATATGTCTTATGAGCATTTGGAACATAGAATTTTATTTATATTGGACTCTATTATCACTAGATATTTCAAAATTCTCATAGGGGTTTTGAAAATATGATTGTAAAACATAATTACTCTAACTATATTGAATATCTGGTCTAAAGGAATGGTTAATGTCATTAGTAATGGGAAATTATGTTTTTGAATACTTTTTATTTTCCAACACAATTTTTTAAATATTTCAACATGTTTCCCATGGTTATTTTTATAAAAATGGTAAAAAATTTAACAAGGTTTATATCAAAGAAATATACCTTTATAGGCTTTCTCATAAAACTTGAATTTTATTTTCCTTTCATTTTGATATAAAATCAACCACCAAAAGCATTTAATTTTTTCTTGTGTGAATTATTTATTAACTATAACTCATATTGATTTTTACAAAATTATTTCAAAGTATGAATCAATTATGAATATAGATATCCACAATTATGGCTTGGATCTATCAAAATTATGGGGTGTTATAATACAATTGAATTGTTCTCCAGGATTTATTTTTTCGTATCAATAAATATGTTTTGGGGGGGTGTATATATCACTATTTTCTTACTTATTTGATTATTATGATTTTATTTTTTGTACTCCAAATTAATATATTCATATTCGTTATCGAACTAGAATATTTTAATACAATATATTGTTTGATTCTAAACATTCCTCATAATGTGATTGAATCTATAAAGATATATTGATTTACTAAACATAAAATAGATATATTTCTTATAATATAAATAATTAACTAAATTAAAGAGATACCTATTTCCATTGGATTATGTTGAGATCATTTATCTATAAACATTTTAGTACAAAAATGAATGACTTTTTTATTATATTGATATCCATTATACTATGGCTTTTATTCACTATTTCATATTTGTGACATGTTTCTTAAATGATGAAAATTTCATGATGAAGTTTCAATAAATTCATTATATCCATTTGATTGATTAAATTATACATGTTTTTTTTACTCAAATGGATAATTATTTTATTCCATAATTGGTTTTAGTCCTTAATTATGAATAATCAATTATCTTAAATATTGTAAATTTGAAATTAATTGATTATTGTTCACTGTACCTCCATCAGGATTGTTCAAAACATCAACTTTAATATGAGACATCCATCCATGTGAAATATATCCTCATTTAAATTTTCAAAATGTCAAAAATACTCAAAATGTTTTAATTTTACCTATTCAAAGCTGTAACATCAATGGATTAATACTTACAAATTTTGGTGAATCCAACTACTTTGAAATCAAGTGATACATCACTAAAAAATTTAATAGATCTTCCATAAAATAATTGGATATCTTATAAGAGAGTTTATTTTTGGTCATGTGGGTTTAGAAATAACAATTGAGTATCGAAAGCTTATTCCATTTTCCATATTTTTGAAAACCACAACTAATATGTTGTACACTAGATTTTCCACATATTAGTAGACTTGAAATTCTTATATTTTTCATTAGCTACTCAGTTAGTATTTCATTCAGTTATTTGTAGTGATCCATGACTGACCAGATCTCTAATAAGGTACATGAGGATAATTAAATGAATTATTCAATTGTAAAATATCTTTTAGATATTGGTTCAACTACATCTAGAATATTTAGGAAATATTATGATCGATTGAAATCCTTTTTTTATTGGGGATGTAACATGTGTAATATGATCACATATGG
This sequence comes from Viscum album, assembly GCA_963277665.1. Classification (NCBI taxonomy): domain Eukaryota; kingdom Viridiplantae; phylum Streptophyta; class Magnoliopsida; order Santalales; family Viscaceae; genus Viscum; species Viscum album. The sequence goes on along the minus strand of OY728133.1, from coordinate 677,140,797 downwards.
TCTTTATCTATATACATAAAACCATTAACACCACACTTCAATGAAAAATATCCCTAGATAGTGAATAGGTTCGTTAAAATATGTTTCTGATCTTTTCTCCAATTCTGAACCCATTTATTATCTTGAACATTCTTAGGCTCAGAATAATTATCCTTATACTAGAACATTAAATTAGTGTTAGAAAGTTAATTTTTATATTCCCACACCTAATTTATTTTATAATTTTTAGATTCTCTTCTAAATATAGAACTAGGTGAGTTGACCTTCTTGGGTGATGATCTATTTTATTTCCTTTAATTTCAATACAATAAATTTTGTTGTAAAAATAGGTATCCAAAACAATGTTTTATGCTATAATGGGAAAATCAACAACCATTTCTGTTATTTTGAATATTTAAAAAGGATTATTGACAAATGTTTTAAAAAAGATTGAGTTATTATCATGGAGGTATTAAATTCCTGCAACTTCATCGTAAGTTCATTTTATTCCCCATTATTATCAATGAAATTTACTATGGCATTGTCAAGAATCTTATCCTTAGATTCAACAATTACATTTATAAATACCATATTTCTTTTGAATTCCACTTATATGTCATAAATGTATTCATATTCTTATTCATGTTGATATCTTCACAATGAATCATTCTCCTATTTAAATGACTTATTTGTCTCAATATTATTATTCTTATTAAACAAATACAAATAAATCCATTCTTAATTAGAACTCATTTAGTGTTTCCCTATAATTTATTTCTATATCTTCATTACACCCTTATTTTTCTAAACTTGAGAAATATTTGGTATTATTTGATAGTAATTTATTCTTTCATACTATTATGGTCCTTCCCATTTCATTGAATGTCCCTCCTCTATTTTGAACACAGAAATCATATTTCTCCTTTTGGTTGTCTTTGTGATTTATCCTCATCCTCATATTATTGTTCGTTATTTGGTAAATCAAATTAAATTTTACAATATTTCTATAATTAAAACACCGAAATATAAGGTTAATTTTATATGTATATTTGCATCATTAGATGAATTTATTGAATATAGATAAAATTCGTAAAAATTTATTGAAATATTTTTATAATTAGATTAATCCTAAAAGGGATATTTTTTCATGTTTTTTCATAAATTTATTTCATTAATAGTTATATTATTCTAAAAATAATAATTTATTCATAAGGATGACCCTATTCTCAACTAACAATCAATAAAAAAATTATTGAGTTTATCAATGGCCCAATCATCCACGAATTGATCTTCAAGGTAAAAAATATTCCGATAAAAATTATTAAGATTATTCCCACTAATTTATTCACAATGGTGGAATATTAATTAATTTTTCCATAACTACAAATTATGGTTATCATTTTATCCATTATAATGAAGAAATAATGTACTGATTCATTTTCTCACTTATGGATATTCTAAAATTTATCTTCAAATGTTTTTACTGTGTATCTTTCACTATTCTATCCCCATCATGGATATCATGTTGTTTCATCAAAATTCTATTCACATGTGTCAACCCCATGAATTCTGTTAAATTATCTATGCAAGGGATCAAATTAACACATGTCACCCTCTTCCATAAAATTTTATATTCTTCTTTCAATGTAGTTTATTGGTCAAATTAACTCTAAGAATATTCAAAACATTATCAAGGATGTCAAGAAAATCTATTACATGTGATATAAGATACAAAAACATCAAATATTTATGTAGATCTAATCAATTTCCATTAAATATAAGAACATTGTAACATTATCCGTGAATCTATATATATCATTGATAAAATAAATGATCAATTAGGGAAAAAATTATTTCATAAGAATACCTAGATCGATTTGTAGAATTATATTATACCTACAAATACACCCAAGAGAGAGTAAACCACCAATGACGGAGGGGGAATTATTGGATGACAAAATAAAACTCTCAAGAAATGATTTTTCATAATATGTTACTATGTAAATATCATGATGGTGATGGAACAATGTTAAGAGAAACAGTGACAATGAATACACCTACAACAATAATGAATACATGGTTGCAAATTTGTTTTCAATTGGATAATCCATGGGGTGAAATGGTTCCAATCCAACTAACCTTTTTCCTGTTTTATTGTAAAAAACATATTAAGGAAGAATTAATATGGAAATAAACTCACTAATACGAATGATAATATCAATAAAAACATATTGATCTATCTTATATTATGATTGATCAATTTTTTATTTCCCAATGTTTTGTGCATTTTAAATTTTTTTAACCCTCTCTATTTTCCTCAAATATCTTCCTAAAGCACCTTTGAAATATTTAGGGAATGAATGGTACGATAACAAACACTTTTTTACAATAACTCACTAATTGATGGATTTAAATTCCATTATTTATAGATCGATCACGCATCCAAAAGTGATGCATACAGTTGCGATTTGGTTTATAGAGTCTTGCACCAAGGAATCAAACTTTTTGGAATTATAAATTAGATTGCAGTGTGATTCCCTTTAGCTTCCTAAAAAATGATAAAAATTTCTCATGAACGTCTTTTCACAACACAATTGTTTCCTTATATTTCTTATAACATGTTTCATAAAACAACCAATAATACTTTAGAATAAGATACTAAGAAAATCACTTTGTGATCATGTATACAAATTAATTCGTTCTACATAAATATCAAAATCAACAGAATCCATTATTTTCTAGCTCCACCCAACTCTAAAAAGCCTATAACTCATCTATGATCATGTAAAAAATAAATAATACCCGAAAACCCACAAAATCATGAATGAATTTTAAAAATTAACAATTCATAGATAACATATATTAAAAAGGTAAAATAAAAACCCCACTATAAGAGAAGATGTATTTTTTGAGGGTTCCCAAACTATCAAGGTAAGATAAATTACATTTTGATAGCATCTTGATTAAGATAAATTCACTGTTATATTATATCAATTATCTTTATCTGGGGCTTCTCTAAACATCAACACTCCTCAACTACCTGAAATCATCAAATGATGTATAGTATAATTAGGGACCATAATTTATTAGTTTCTTTAGAATGAAATTTTATTCAAATAAACATAATATTTTTATCCATAAATTCCCATAAAATAATATGTATATATTAAAATTTATATACCAATTTTATAACATTCTTTATCCAAGCCAAGTTTGTTGATATTTTAGAGGAATGAAATTAAAATTTTCCTCCTTCTTTGGATAAAATAAATTTAATTTATGAGTATATGGATTATAATGATAAAATAATGGGATTATAGATTTTTTTTTAAAATAAATATTTTCCATGATTTTGATTTTATCTTAATATTTTTTTAAAATAGCATTTAAATTTTGAGAAATATATTAAAAAATTTGATATCTTCTTTTATTTTAGACTTTTTAAGATATATCTCCGACAAAATCGAAAACAGTATTTCATAATAAAAGATTTCATTTAATTTTTTGAAACTTATTTAAATAATTTTTTTGGAACTGAGTTTGTTGAATTTTTTCTTTCCTTAATAATAGTTTCATATTTTCCCTTTATATTTTTCAAAGGAATTTTCAACTTCAGTATATTTATATTAAAGTCATTTGGGAAAAAATTTAATTGTGGAATAATATTCCACTATTGGATAGATTTTATTATACCATGTAACATAAAATTTTACAATTATTATCAATTCATTTTATTCATCATTTTTATTAGATAATTTATATTCGAATGTATAATATTTTTTAATATCATTCTTAAGTTTCATGATGTGAGCTACGCTTTATTATGGAATCTATTTAAAATTATTCATTTTACATATTGATCCATTATATTATCTTAATGTATATTTTTATTTATTATAAAATTATAAAAAATTTATTTCTCCCTTTTTGAAATATGAACGTCAATCTAATTCAATATTAATACAACTACAATTACCCTGACATAGTCAGCCAGAATAGTGGTAGTCCAGAAGCACCATGCCCCAACATACACATATCCATATATACTAAAGGTTTTTATCTAGAACATAGGGCCTTCAATAAGTTTTAATAATATTATAATATCAATATATAAAATATAAAATTTTAAATAAATAATAGAATCATCAACCATAATGGAATACAAATTTAATGCATAAAATGCGATTACAGTGATATGAAAACCATAAATATATAACTAGCATCTTGTAACAAATGAGACCATAAATTTTAAGACATGAAATTTATGAAAATAACCACTCAATGAGATGATAATATATATATATATATATATATATATGATATACCTAGATATCCTTTTAAATGACTCAAGGTCCCCCTCGACACCATCTCTAAAATTGTATCAAACTAATCTAACTTGATCACCTATATGACCTATGTCTAGAACTTCAATTAGATATATATTATGTACACACCCAAATGTTCATGATTTGGGTGAGATAATAGAAATTAGTTTAAAAAAATAATGGCCCCTTACCAATTCCAAGTTATTTTTTGCTATCCAAGCCACCACAATGCTTCACACTACCTATTTTGGAAGGTAGCTGATATTTCTTTTTAATGAAAATATAGTTGATTGATCCAAATATTTTATACCCCCTATATAGATTCATAACATCAGAATGAGTATTTAGACATTGCTATTCCCCAAATAAGAACTTGGGAAAGGATCATACTAGTTCTCGTCCCATATTAATAAATACTTGGAAGACCCGATGAATTGTCTTCTAATAGTAATTACTATATAGAGAAACTAATTTGTTTCCATCCTATAGAAATAATTTTATATAGGAATCAATATATCTCCCTCCATTTATTATAATATAAAACTAGTAGAGGTTACAACACATGACCATACCCTCGAGATAATATACTAATAGTGTAGGGCATGACTCACAATTTCCCCTGGAATCAGAGTTTTCATTAGATGAAAAACAACAATCAATGAATCAGGATACCTACATCAATCCATTAATAGTATCCCAACACATACCTCATATATCCTCTCAAAATAATTTCCCTAACACCTACTTAGTCTCACACATCCCATCCATGTCACATTTCACAAAAATCATGCCCCCTCACTTTTGACCACGCAATCATCAGAATCATGAATATTAAGGATCACAAACTAATCACTTCTCATCCTATTTACGACCATTAATACATGTTTTTCTCATTTTTATTCCATAAATAAGCATAATTATCCATTTTTTATCATGTTAACAAATTTAAAATCATTTTACCACCAATCCCACTCTAGGTGGGTCATCTCCCTCATCCCCAAAAGTACATTCTTGACTTACTTGTTATTCATTGTTCACCAATAAGATAAAATTCAAGTACATAGATCCATTTTGTAGACACACCACCTCCATATCCCATATTGGTGAACCATTATTCATTTTATAATCAATTATTATACTTTTACTATACTGTCCCAATCAATTTATTACACACAAGTCAAACTATTAAACTATTCCCTCAAAACAAATCTATATTTATAAACACCCTCCTAATATAACCTTATAAACAATCCAATAAACCTTAAGGTCATTCATAAGGTCCTCACACAATAGAACAACCCTTACACGATAACCTCATTTCTAAATCCATTAATCTCAAGACCCACTACTAAATGAAACCTATAAAACCTCCATATGAGACAATTCATTGTCTCCAAAATTACATATAACTCTCATAAACACATTATATACACACAAAACATACAAGAAACACATCTAATATGATAATACCCTCACTATTCCATTTTTCACACTACCGAAACCAATCACAATCATCTTACCCTATCATGTACTGACCCAAAAGGGTGTGAACCATGACTACCCCAAGGCCACCTTCAATATTTCATGGGATGGAGACCAAACCCAAGTAGATATATCCCTCATATGAGATTAATTAGCCTAATGTACCTATAGACACACACACAAACATACTAGATCCCATAAAATTATTAAAGGTAAAAAAATTGAAACCAATAAATGTATACATCTACAATTACAAAACTAGAGTATAACAGTCGAGTATTGATAGATAGAAATGGGAAAAATACATTCCCATCAAAAAACAAAAAAAAAGAGTCCAAATTTATACATGACTGAGTACTATGATCAAATTCAAGCTATCAGAAAACAAATCAATATTTCTATCCCAAAATATGCTCCACTATATCCCATTCCTCCCAATACAAAATAAAATGTGATGTAATCTGTATAATACATGACACATGCTAGCACAACCCACACAAGGGTTAGTATAACAATATGTAGTAGAGCACCTCAAAATCACTAAACATAAAGAATCACGTATATCCTGATCAATACATGATATAAATTTTTTTAAAAAAAACCTAGATATAATTAGGAAGGACATCACACTGCTAAGAGGTCACAACCAACATCCATCCTTAGGATTCTTCTCGATGAAATGATCGTTCTAGGAAAATCCACTCCACAAGTTATGCTACCACTAAAGATTCTCATCAAATAGGTCTTGATCATTGTTACCCACTCAAAAATCCCACTGGCCTTATAATACCCTGATAATTAGAAAGTGGGTCACTCCCCAAACTGATGGTGGATACCAAAAACTCAATCTGGGTCATCCCTCTACATAGGATATCGAATTCCAACAATACCAAAAACCCTACCGATACAACCTTCCAGATTGACGATAAATTCCCTGATCAAGATGGTCATGCTAATTCCACAAACCCCACATTGGGTTAAAATATGACATTATTTTACTCTCCAGTCTCATGGAGGGACACCAGAATCTCAATTCAATACTCAAACTCTAGAGGGGATCACAAGCGTGTGATGTGGAATTAATGACACAATGTACCCTAGGGGGATGGAATTTGGGAATACACTCCACCATGTATAGTCTAGACTACGTCAACTAGGGGCTATAAATATCCTCAAATGTGGTATACTATTTGTACAAGGGGTACACGACATGTCCAGTTATCCCCATGACTGCTCATGTGGTAAATCCTCACACAATATGTAAATGTCAAAATATAATGTGTGTAGGAACAACACACGACTTAAATAGAAATACCAACACCAGACTGTATGCATTTTTCCATGTCATTGTTCCCTTGGATTTTCCCACATACAAACCCTTGTACAACTATCCATGCCCATGTACACATGGTAATGTCTGTGTCCAAGTACAAAAATTCCATTGGTCGTTTTCATATATCCATTCCCATGTGCTTTCTAAATTACACGCCGACCCATCAAGAAGGGGTCACAAAAAAATGTTACTATTTCACATGATGTGTGATAATGAAATACCTTCAAAACCCTAGACCCCCTAACATGGGGTCCTATAGGGTGTGTAATGCTACATTTCACACTGTGTGACCCAGGATTTTCCAGATCCTGTGAGATCTTATTCTATGACATCAGGCGCATTTCTGTACCCCCTACCCTTAGAGAAAATAATATATCATGTGTCAAAAAATCCTTATCATTATCAGTAGCCTCAATATTGGGTCAAATATACTACGAAAATAATCCTTCAAGCTAATTCATCACTGCACATCAAAACCGAGATGAATAGGGGGCATAAATCTGTCTGGTCTGCCTTTAATCTTCCACCACTATCGTTACATCTTGATCGCACCATTGATTAGAACCAAACCCACAATATTGAAATTTTTCGTCTAATGATGTTGAAATAATGATCAAATACCATTTATATCATCAAACAACATCATAAAAGAAACTCCCAAAATTAAAGAATAAATTATGGCAGAAGAAAACCATAATACACGAGTTAAAAGAAATGGACCTTAGTCTTTGTTCATTTGAACTCGATTATTTTTTGTTAAAGAAGAAAAATTTAAAGGAATAAATCCCAACACACACACACACAAATATATCAATCAAATTAAATCTACCAATGATTCAAAAATATGTAATATGCTTATGGAATTGATCAAAATTTGTTCAATATTAAGGAGAAGGATGAAAAAAATCAACATACTACATGACATTTGCATTTATTTTTGATGAAGAACATTTCTGATCTAATCTCACTAAAGTGGTCAACAAACTCCATCAATACAACAATACTTTATCAAGTCTTGATGTATTTTGATTCACCAAGAACATTCTCCCACAGTGACCTCTAGGTCCTTGGGTTTTTCTACTAATCTCAAGACAAGATGCATAACTATATATTTAAAAAGGAAGTGGGTCTATGAATTAGATAGTGAAAAATAAATTAATCTATTAATTTTTTTTATTAATTTTTTTTCCCACAATTATGGTTTCAAAAATGTCCAAAACTAAAAAAATATGACATCCTTCAAAAGTTATAACCTACATTTTTATGTCAATGTTTCCATTAGATTTCCGATTCATTCCCTAGTTTGTGAGTTATTCAAAATTTTCTGTAAAACTCCACATGTGTGACATTTGATATATTTTAAAAAAAACTCACGAATGATTGGCCTCAGAATCATAGGTTATCTGAGTTCCTAGTTTGGAAAATAATCCCTATAATATAAAGAAATTAGACATTGAAAACTTGAGTCAGTGAGTTCTCACCACATAAGGGATTCGTAACCAAAAAATATAAAAACATTCTCAAAATAATTAGGGTACTTAGATTTAATTTGGATCTCTCAATTTGTGTTTCTCTCGTAATGATTCCATTGTTTCCATAAGACATTCACTAGAAGTATTTATCAACCCTAAGGGATCCTCTCCTTTAGGTCCCTAATATCCATCATGTACTCAATAAAGTTATATCCATCATCAGTGTCCAAACCACCCTAGTTGATGACATGAAAGAGTTCATGAATGTATCTCCTCATATGTGACTCATATAATATGTATTATACTTGTAACACCCCAAGATTTCATAGTGTGTTATTTCTTCAAAATAATTCAATAACTTGCACTACACGCAACACTGAGTTCAATTGCACCATGACTTACCAAAAAAAATCCATTAAAAGAGGTCATGAATAGTATTAACTAAATTTTAAACTTTATATAATCCTTATAATTTTAGAATCCATATTATGAGTTTCTTAGTCATAATGCAAGAACAGATTCATTTTCAGTATTGCACTTTTATCAACTTTTGATAGTGAATCCTTTTTAAATACAATATTTTAAACTTTTTGACTAAATGGAGACATCAAAAAATTTAAAATGAAACATCCCAAGCTTCCACGGTACGCTTTCCTTTGAATAAAACAGTAGCGTGTGTTGTACGCAACTTCGAGTTCTAACACACCGTAACCAATCAAACTAGCTGTTATGAATAGTAATACCTACTTTTTGAAGTTATATATATTTTATATTTTAAAATGGACTTCATTTTTGGATTCGGAATATCAAATTTAGCCTAAGGTGAAATTTTGGTACTTTTCGGATAACTTTCATATTTTGATGAATAGTGAAAATTACTAAATTTTAATTAAAAACAACTTTTTTAATCAAAATAATTAATAGTAATAAATTATGAATTTGAGTGGTTTTAAAGTATATTTAGAATATATTTTTACTATTCAATATAATGTTGGTCATTGGACATAATTTTAAAATTAAACCGAACATAAACAAGTGTCAATCTTTTGATAGTTATTACCTCTTAAAAACACGCTTTTTGTTTTGACAGCGGGAATTAATTTTAAATTAATTTCTGCCACTTCTGTGTTTTGAATTTAGAAAAATGGATTCCATATTTGGAATCAGGATGTCCAAATTGTGTAAGTAGGTAACTTTTATTTTTAGACATTTTGAATAATTACTGTGGTAAATATTTTATTTACCATGGTTAAGGGTAAATCCGGTAAATAAGGATTAAAAAAATAATATTATAATAATAAAAAATTACCCTAAAACGTGTCCTAACTTTATTGGTGGACACATACCCGACCATGAGCATCCTTGGGTGAATTTGGGGACCCCTTGGAGCCACTTGTATGTGGTAGGGACACTTTATATTAATAAAGTTAAAATAAAAATAAAAATGGCATAAGCTTACATCTTTTAGAAGAACAATTTTTACATAGGGTTATACATGTTGGATTTTCGATTATAAATATTCATTAGAAAGATAAAAAGATTTCATACATAATGGTATTTTAATTATAATTTTTAGACATCAAATAATTTAAATTATTAATGACACAATAATGATGCAATGTTTACCTCATTAATAAATCATTTAAATAAATAAGATTATAATGATTAAAATATTATCTAAAACCTGTACAATTCTTATTGGTTGATGTTATTTAGAATATTAGTCATCTTATCTTCGACCTCAATGATTTTTGGACCATTATAAACCGAATATAATTATATTATAAAGTAATACTTTCACTCTTTCCTAAAGAGCCCCTCTTCTCCCTTATAAAAGGAGACCACTTCTACTCATTCCTCACACCTATCAAGCCACTTGGCTCGTCCAAACTCTGCCCAACTAAGCTCCCCACATCCCTCTCCTCATCCTTGAAGCTCCCCCTTAGGTAGAAATCATTTCAAGAAGTCCTTTGGTTCCAACCAAAGTGAGTTACCTAAATTAAAGGTAACGATTTCTCTTAAATTATTTTCCTTTATTTTGCTTCTCCAACCCCCAAACTCTTTTTATTTCCTTTCTTCTGTAACAACACCAGTATCCTCAATATACTAGTATGTTGTTATAAGAAGGATTCAAACTACACATACAGACAACTCCATCTAATGGATGATGAACATAATGTTTCTGTGGATGGCAAACTAACGCCTCACGAAACGATGATTGTTCAAATACATCTTACCGCCTCTCATGGTGGCCATTATGATGGCACTGTAATTAAATATGATATTAATGATATATATTTTATATATAAGCTTCTGTAATTCCATTTTATTTCATACCATTATTCGTTTCATGTTGTATATACGTACGATAATTTCATTTGAGGAAGTGCGGACTACCGCCCCCTTAAAATGATATGACTCGTTCATACCACACATGGAACGTATAAAGGATGGTGTTAATGAACTTAAGTAACATATATAAAATATTATACTGGAATAGTAATATACCTATGTATCATTTGGATTCAGTTCTTTTAAAATAAAAATTAAATGGAAGTAGCGTTCGTGCGTACGTACGGACTACCGTCTCCACGAACGCGGTGAGATCCATCCTCCATTGTATCCATTCAAGTCTTATTCTCATTTTAGGGTTAAAAATAATGTTAATATCATTATGATTATGAATAAGATTTAATCTATCCATTACAAACATGTCTTACGTAACCAAACATTTAAGAAGAACGAATCTATTATCACCTGAAACGACGATAATACTAAATAAAGCAATGTTAAAAGATCATATATGATATCATATTAATGTATATGATTCTTTTATAATTTAATAAAAATTATTTCACCACTATACAGGGGGTTAACCGACCCCAACAAAGGAAAAGTACAAGGTAAGGGTTATTTCACAATCTCTTCATTATCCGAGGTTGTTTATACGTAATAATCTACTGGGATATCTTTATCATCCACATCCATGTTTCTTAAAAATGTATTTCAAAACATTTTTACTATTTACAAGAATATGGGTTAAAGTCATTTATACCCTTTTTTGACTTTTTATAAGAGGTTTATAAAGGAATCTTTCCGTCGTTTTCAAAACAAGGTCCTTTTTAACCTTTTCGACAGAATTGAGGGAAGAATGTTTTTTTTACTTATACGGCGGGTGCGGTTATTTTACGCCGTTATAAAATCTTCAAATCTTTCCTTACAAGCTTATAAGAATATTTTCAAAGAAAATGTTTTATTTTATATGGATCTTAAATGATTTCAAAATAAAAGGAGATATTTCTTTAAAAAGAATTTTGATTTCATCTACGTCAACATCCTTTGATGGATTTTAAGATTATTTGAAGTTGATTTATTATGATACAAAACTTCTATATTGTATTGAAGGTTTTGTGATATGTTTGACTATGGATGTGCTATTTTTATACCATTCATAGTTTATGGTGAAATTATTGACATTTCGTATGATAGTTTTAATAAGAATGTTTATGTTATGTTTAAACCTTTTCATATGGGAATGCATTGGACTTAATAAGTGACGGGTGGAGCCCGCTATAGCTCCTTGATGCATCGGTAGGTCTCATGAGACAAACTAGTGTCTTGGCACAAGGCCTTGACAAAATCTTATTTGTAGTCTTGGCACGAGGCCTTGGATATGTGGTTATGATAGTCTGGCATTATGCATTCCAACATTATGAAAGTGGTTATTGATTTTTGCATGTGATTATTCGATTAGTAGAATATCCATGTGAATAAGTAAATGGCATTATTTCATTTTATTTATGCCATACCATGTTGAAAGTTCATGTTTGAAAGGCTTTTGTTTTAGTTATACATTGCCTTAAAAGTTTATTCTTATTTATGAAAGTTTCCGCTATTTTGTTATCCTTACTGGGCATTTGAGCTCACCCCTTTTATATGTTTTATTTTTCCCAGGAAGTGAAGAAGTAAATTATGAATGACCTGTAGGGATATTATGTGGGGATATGAGTGTGGATTATGGAGACATTATGTTGTTGTAGTAGTTTTTCATTTTATGATGTAATGTAAAACCTATGAATATATATAGTGTTTCCAAGGCTACTAAACCAATCGGTCTTTCGAGATTTGATCTTTCTTGTGATCATGCCAATGTTATGTAATAATGCACCGACTATGGGTAACTGGGGTCGGGGCGTTACAGTTGGTATCAGAGGAAGTTTAGTACAATCCTTGGAAGCTAGATTTAGATACACTCTGATTAGAGCACATAGACCAAAGATTAACTTTGAGGATTAGTATAGAAGAACTTCCTAGAATTTTGGTATTGTAGAGATTTTGTGAGTTTTCCGAGCAATACATCCCTGTCTGGATACAAGCAGGTAGAGGCGGCTCTGGCACAGATGTACCTAGGGGTAAAACCCGAAAACACCGCTTTGAGCTAGACTCGAACGGGAACTGGTGCACGACAACGAGCCTTGCTGCACTCTTGGTTACGACACTCCCGGGGGATATGCTTAGGATAACTCTTATTTTCTTTACAAATCATTTTGAAGGGATTATGAGTATATACTTCCTCAAAGAAAACATTCTTATGATTATGGATTATATCCATAAATAGTTCAATTTATGTTAAGTGTTTTATAAGTATGGGATTATGTATTTTGATTCATAAACTGATCTAGTGTATGCCATTGTTTAGAAATGGCGCCCAGTAGAAGGAATGGGAACTCCAGAAATACACATGATTCAAAGAGAAAGAAGGATCATATCTTTCATGGTCTTAAGCTAGAATTTATAAGAGAAATAGTCTCCCATGTATTATCATCATATGAAGAAATAATATCATGTGTTGATAAGATAAGTAAAGAGTTTACTGAGTCCTATGGCTTTGAAGGGAATCAAGAGAAGAAAAGGATGGAAGAGAGAAAGATGGATAAAGGGAAAAGGGAAAAGAATAATTTTCCCATATGTGGTAACTGTGGAAAGAAACACCCTGGAACTTGCCTGAAAGGAATGAGAGTTTGTTATAAGTGTGGAGGAAAAGGGCACAAAGTACGTGACTGCAAGGGTAAGAAAATGGTTTTAAATGTACAATGCTTCATTTGCAAGGAGTTTGGACACTACGCGAACCTATGTCCCAGTCATCAGACTATGCCGCAAATGATGTTATTGGATAATAATCAAGTTATGATACTACCACAGATGAAGAGGAATGATTTGAGTTCTTATGTTGATTATGTCAATTGAGTGTTGTATCAACAATGTATTTGTTACAATAATCATGGAGTATATAAGGATTGTACTGCAGTAATTTTTCATTAAGGACTTGAGATTGTGTGGAAAAAAGAAAAGTGACTCAATAGCAGGTTAAATTTTTGGAAAATATATGGTTGAGAGAAAGATAAACCATAATATGGTTCTGATACCGAGGTAGTGATTTTAGAATAATACATGATTGATTTGGATAAATTATATTGGATATTCTTGACTACCCTGGAACTGATTAATGATTTGTATATTCCATCATTGTTGGGGTTTAAAACATTTTTGGATTAATGAAGTATATCCAGCTTTCTATATGGAATAAGGGAGCATGAATGTAATCAATAAGGAATATGGTAATTCAGGATGTTTCGGTGTATTAAAAGAATACATGATGAAGGTATTCATATGCTATTATGGGGTAAAAAGGTTCTACATTATGTTTACCTTACTTATAAATGTTGGACTGTGAGTTTGGATAGATGTATTTTGGATAGTTCTAGTTTGGATTATTTTGGATTGCCATAAAAGGACAACCCGGAGGTCGGGCGGCAACCCGTCGCGTCCGGCAAGGCTGCGAGACTTGAACCCGCAACCAAAGGGCGACAAGGGTGTATCACCTACCACTATCCCAAGAGATGTCCTGGATTAAATAAAGTAGTTTTTTAAAAGATCTGGTAGATGAATTATAAATTCGTTTATTTTGGAACCCTCTATGAATTGTATAAATAGAATTTTTTTTACGAGTGAATGATGAGTTTTGGTAGAAATTTATTAATGGATAAAACTCTAATTATAAACTAAGTATATCTCCTTATGATCTTAGCCAATCTCATAAATAAATTCCTCATCATTAATAAAAGGAACTTAGAACAAAAATGTTGTCCTAGATGGTACCTTAAATCATCACTAATTTATGGCTTTGGGATTGTTGGACTTTTCATAGCCATGTTCTCTACCACTCTCCATCAGATAATTGATGGCTAGATTTTTCTTCCATATCCATATTTTCTTACATGGAACCCTAGTATGTGTTATTTTCGGTAATCTTCATACTTTCCACTCTTTATTTTAAATAGAGGCCTCATTAATTCATTTTTCGATGTGGGATTTCAACTAAGATATTTTGAAACGTCAAAAATGTGTTATCCTAATACCCTATGTTTTGTTGAACCGATGGTATTTCAAATCATCATATATTAATGAATTTAAGGACCTCAATTATACACTTGTTTGTGATTGATGACCTCAATCACTACCTATAAATATTTACGTTTTTCCTCCGATTATATTTCTCTAATTTCCACCAATGTTCTCCTAATCGAGATCATAATTTGGTGGTGACCCTTTGATTTCTCTTTTCCTCATATTAAGACTAAATTTTAGTAACCCAATTTCCGATGTGGGTTTTCCCACAAATATATTTTCTACTTTCAACCTTTTATTTTTGAAGAACAATTTCAAATTGCGAGGATGCAATTTATTGAAAGAGGGGAGAATGTAACACCCCAAGATTTCATAGTGTGTTATTTCTTCAAAATAATTCAATAACTTGCACTACACGCAACACTGAGTTCAATTGCACCATGACTTACAAAAAAAAGCCATTAAAACAGGTCATGAATAGTATTAACTAAATTTTAAACTTTATATAATCCTTATAATTTTAGAATCCATATTATGAGTTTCTTAGTCATAATGCAAGAACAGATTCATTTTCAGTATTGCACTTTTATCAACTTTTGATAGTGAAACCTTTTTAAATACAATATTTTAAACTTTTTGACTAAATGGAGACATCAAAAAATTTAAAATGAAACATCCCAAGCTTCCACGGTACACTTTCCTTTGAATAAAACAGTAGCGTGTGTTGTACGCAACTTCGAGTTCTAACACACCGTAACCAATCAAACTAGCTGTTATGAATAGTAATACCTACTTTTTGAAGTTATATATATTTTATATTTTTAAATGGACTTCATTTTTGGATTCGGAATATCAAATTTAGCCTAAGGTGAAATTTTGGTACTTTTCGGATAACTTTCATATTTTGATGAATAGTGAAAATTAGTAAATTTTAATTAAAAACACCTTTTTTAATCAAAATAATTAATAGTAATAAATTATGAATTTGAGTGGTTTTAAAGTATATTTATAATATATTTTTACTATTTAATATAATGTTGGTCATTGGACATAATTTTACAATTAAACCGAACATAAACAAGTGTCAATCTTTTGATAGTTATTACCTCTTAAAAACACGCTTTTTTGTTTTGACAACGGGAATTAATTTTAAATTAATTTCTGCCACTTCTGTGTTTTGAATTTAGAAAAATGGATTCCATATTTGGAATCAGGATGTACAAATTGTGTAAATAGGTAACTTTTATTTTTAGACATTTTGAATAATTACTGTGGTAAATATTTTATTTACCATGGTTAAGGGTAAATCCGGTAAATAAGGATTAAAAAAATAATATTATAATAATACAAAATTACCCTAAAACGTGTCCTAACTTTATTGGTGGACACATACCCGACCATGAGCATCCTTGGGTCAATTTGGGGACCCCTTGGAGCCACTTGTATGTTGTAGTGACACTTTATATTAATAAAGTTAAAATAAAAATAAAAATGGCATAAGCTTACATCCTTTAGAAGAACAATTTTTACATAGGGTTATACATGTTGTATTTTCGATTATAAATATTCATTAGAAATATTAAAAGATTTCCTACATAATGGTATTTTATTTATAATTTTTAGACATCAAATAATTTAAATTATTAATGACACAATAATGATGCAATGTTTACCTAATTAATAAATCATTTAAATAAATAAGATTATAATGATTAAAATATTATCTAACACCTGTACAATTCTTATTGGGTGATGTTATTTAGAATATTAGTCATCTTATCTTCGACCTCAATGATTTTTGGACCATTATAAACCGAATATAATTATATTATAAAGTAATACTTTCACTCTTTCCTAAAGAGCCCCTCTTCTCCCTTATAAAAGGAGAACACTTCTACTCATTCCTCACACCTCTCAAGCCACTTGGCTCGTCCAAACTCTGCCCAACTAAGCTCCCCACATCCCTCTCCTCCTCCTTGAAGCTCCCCCTTAGGCAGAAATCATTTCAAGAAGTCCTTTGGTTCCAACCAAAGTGAGTTACCTAAATTAAAGGTAACGATTTCTCTTAAATTATTTTCATTTATTTTGCTTCTCCAACCCCCAAACTCTTTTTATTTCCTTTATTTTGTAACAACACCAGTATCCTCAATATACTAGGATGTTGTTATAAGAAGGATTCAAACTACACATACACACAACTCCATCTAATGGATGATGAACATAATGTTTCTGTGGATGGAAAACTAACGCCTCACGAAACGATGATTGTTCAAATACATCTTACCGCCTCTCATGGTGGCCATTATGATGGCACTATAATTAAATATGATATTAATGATATATATTTTATATATAAGCTTCTGTAATTCCATTTTATTTCATACCATTATTCGTTTCATGTTGTATATACATACGATAATTTCATTTGAGGAAGTGCGGACTACCGCCCCCTTAAAATGATATGACTCGTTCATACCACACATGGAACGTATAAAGGATGGTGTTAATGAACTTAAGTAACATATATAAAATATTATACTGGAATAGTAATATACCTATGTATCATTTGGATTCAATTCTTTTAAAATAAAAATTAAATGGAAGTAGCGTTCGTGCGTGCGTACGGACTACCGTCTCCACGAACGCGGTGAGATCCATCCTCCATTGTATCCATTCAAGTCTTATTCTCATTTTAGGGTTAAAAATAATGTTAATATCATTCTGATTATGAATAAGATTTAATCTATCCATTACAAACATGTCTTACGTAACCAAACATTTAAGAAGAACGAATCGATTATCACCTGAAACGACGATAATACTAAATAAAGCAATGTTAAAAGATCATATATGATATCATATTAATGTATATGATTCTTTTATAATTTAATAAAAATTATTTCACCATTATACAGGAGGTTAAACGACCCCAACAAAGGAAAAGTACAAGGTAAGGGTTATTTCACAATCTCTTCATTATCCGAGGTTGTTTATACGTAATAATCTACTGGGATATCTTTATCATCCACATCCATGTTTCTTAAAAATGTATTTCAAAACATTTTTACTATTTACAAGAATATGGGTTAAAGTCATTTATACCCTTTTTTGACTTTTTATAAGAGGTTTATAAAGGAATCTTTCCGTCGTTTTCAAAACAAGGTCCTTTTTAACCTTTTCGACAGAATTGAGGGAAGAATGTTTTTTTACTTATACGGCGGGTGCGGTTATTTTACGCCGTTATAAAATATTCAAATCTTTCCTTACAAGCTTATAAAAATATTTTCAAAGAAAATGTTTTATTTTATATGGATCTTAAATGATTTCAAAATAAAAGGAGATATTTCTTTAAAAAGAATTTTGATTTCATCTACGTCAACATCCTTTGATGGATTTTAAGATTATTTGAAGTTGATTTATTATGATACAAAACTTCTATATTGTATTGAAGGTTTTGTGATATGTTTGACTATGGATGTGCTATTTTTATACCATTCATAGTTTATGGTGAAATTATTGACATTTCGTATGATAGTTTTAATAAGAATGTTTATGTTATGTTTAAACCTTTTCATATGGGAATGCATTGGACTTAATAAGTGACGGGTGGAGCCCGCTATAGCTCCTCGATGCATCGGTAGGTCTCATGAGACAAACTAGTGTCTTGGCACAAGGCCTTGACAAAACCTTATTTGTAGTCTTGGCACGAGGCCTTGGATATGTGGTTATGATAGTCTGGCATTTTGCATTCCAACATTATGAAAGTGGTTATTGATTTTTGCATGTGATTATTCGATTAGTAGAATATCCATGTGAATAAGTAAATGGCATTATTTCATTTTATTTATGCCATACCATGTTGAAAGTTCATGTTTGAAAGGCTTTTGTTTTAGTTATACATTGCCTTAAAAGTTTATTCTTATTTATGAAAGTTTCCGCTATTTTGTTATCCTTACTGGGCATTTGAGCTCACCCCTTTTATATGTTTTATTTTTCCCAGGAAGTGAAGAAGTAAATTATGAATGACCTGTAGGGATATTATGTGGGGATATGAGTGTGGATTATGGAGACATTATGTTGTTGTAGTAGTTTTTCATTTTATGATGTAATGTAAAACCTATGAATATATCTAGTGTTTCCAAGGCTACTAAACCAATCGGTCTTTCGAGATTTTATCTTTCTTGTGATCATGCCAATGTTATGTAATAATGCACCGACTCTGGGTAACTGGGGTCGGGGCGTTACAATACTGGGTCCAACTATGGTGGTAGAGCTATGTAGTATTCCGCATCATAAAATTTATACAGTATCTTAAGAAGAAAATGAATATTGGACATATATTTCTTCCCAGAAAAATACCTTAAATCACTGTAAAGGTGAGACCCTCTGAAATATATGGCATCCCTCCTCAAACTCCGTTGTTCACTGTAAATAGATTTCATAAGACTTTTTACACCTTTGTGTGGTCCCCATCCACGCCTAGATGATCTAAAAATTTTATCTAGTAGCTCACAGAAACTCTATGCCCATGAGTTCTAAATCACCTAGATCTGTCCAACAAAGTGGTAAACTATAGGGTTTGTGTAAAAATCATGAAAAGATGCCATAATGATGATGGAGTGATAGATTATTTTGTATGAAAACACATCCAAGTGTATATGATCCTTCCAACTATGTGTAAATCGTAACTTACAAGACCATAACATGTCCTCTAAGACATGAATGGTCTGCTCTATATGTATGTCAGTCTAGGGGTGAACCACCATTCTCAAGTGTAGCTATGAAAAATCATCCAGAAGAAATACTCTAAATAATCATGACATGAGTTTATATTCACTATCTAAAATGATCATTTACGGAAATATATGGAGTCATATTACTTATTGGGAATAGAGGAATCCAAATATATCTACCAAACTCTTCTCTAAAATGTTTTTTAATTGAGAATTTGGTTAGGTGGTCTATGATCAACGAAATGGAATGCGTACCCTATAATTATATGGTAACCCCATCATGAAGTCCATTGATATACCGTCTCATTTCAACTTCACCCATTCAAGTGGTTGAGATAAACCTGCTTGAGCATTGTGCTCATCCTTCACCTAAATAGGTGTGAGTCATTGAGAGAACAAATATGCAACACCCCTCTTCATGAATATACCCAAAAGATAAAACTGGGGGTTCTGGTACATATTTTCCATTTCTAGATGTACCACCCAATTAGATGTATGAAACTCTTGCATCACCTCCTCCCATAATGTCAAAGGTACCATCGACCATCCTCTAGAAAAGATAGCATGCTCACTACCTTCAGAATATTCATCAGGAACACATCCAGTGGATATATGAGTACATATGGTATAATAGTTGGTATATCCATGCTGAGTATCCCTGACACACTGTGGAAGAAATGGGGTAACAAACATTAACTTGAGACATGAATAACACCATTTTACACAATGGAAAACTACAACAAGGATAAATGCTTTAACACCTCAGCCAAAAACAAATAACAAGATCTTATACTAAGATATTATTCCACCATGTTCTCTTTTTAAGAGAATAAAAAATATCAAATTCATAGTCATTGAGTAACTCTAGTGACTACATATTCCTTATGTTAATATGCTTATGAGATAGACAATTTTAGTTATAGTAGATGATGAACTGGTCACCCATTGGGCACTGCAAACAAATATTCAGTGTGAAGTCTACCACTAGTAACTCAAGATAATGGGTCACGTAGTACTGATCATGTGGTCCCAAAATTAGAGGAATGTATGAAATAACATCATTCCTATACATTAGTACACAATCATGTCCGGTCCCAGATGCATCATAAAACACCATGTACTTGACAGACTACTTTGAGAATCTCTAGATGAGGGCACTCATAAATGTATACCTCATCTCTTGAACTCAATGATGAATACTTTCCATCCACACAATAGGATTACCCTTTTAGGTCAATGATTTCAAAGGATTCACCAATCTTGAAAAATCAGGTAAAACTCCCAAATAATACCCTACCAACCCAAGGAAAATCTAGACCTTAATAACACTCTTCTGGGGATCCCATGAAAGAAAATTCACATCCTTTTCTAGGTCTAGTGAAACTTCTTCTTATGTGATAATTTTCATGTTGAAGTGAGCCTATCATATCCAAAACCTACAAATTAAGAGCTTCCCAAGAATCCGGTTCTCTTGGAGTGTGACCAAGACTATCCTCAAGTGTCTCGTATGCTACTCCATAGACTCCATGTACACCAGGATTTCTTCGACGTTGAACTAATAGAATTGGTCTAAGATTATGAAATATCTAGTTTATGAGTCCCATGAATACTAATGGGGATTTAGTTACAAAGAGTGACTTCACAGTGTACTCCCTTGAACTCATAGTGACCATTTTGAAATCTAAATTCCATATTTGGCATATCCTCATCATGTACATGTAGCTGGTGATAATAAGATCCAGGTTCAATTTTCTCTAACCATCATATCCCTATCAGCTAATAATAGTGTTCATCATTCCATGGTAGTGGTAAGTTATTTTTTATAATCAGCAGGTTGAAGTTTCAACAATTCACACATAACCTCAACATACAATATGGATTTTTAGTTAAGAAACACTATGGATTCCCAAGGGGAAATATTGGGTCTGAAAGAACCTTTCATCTGCATGTCCTCCAACTAAATCCTCAGCTCATGAAGCTCTATGAGATCCATCTGATATACTAGTGTAGATATATGGCCCATACCAGGAAATAAGTTGATGTATAAGTATTCATATTAATGGGGTGGAAGTCTTGGAACATCCCCCGGGAAGATTTCCTCATAATCAACCACCACCACATGAAATTAATCTCTCAAAGAATCAACTTATCCATGATTCATTTCAGAAAACTGGTGATTAGTTGGACAAAATATCATATGATTGAGCTTATCAATGACCACCATGATTTCCTTTTGATATATAAAGGAAAAACTTGTCCCATTTTCATATACAAATCACATAATCCACATAAAATAGTATATGAAGGCATTAACTTGGGATAACTAGCCCATACAAAGGATTATGTTGTAAGTCCTCATTTATTCTCAATGAGATTCCATACAAAACAGTAGCCACTGAGAGTCAAATCACAAGGTCTACATAAGAGCATATTCACTGAATCACCGCCGGTTAGAGTCTCCAACACCAAGGGTCATGCCAATAGAATATCTAGAATCTTTTTGTATTGAACTAGAGTAGTCTCAAGGAAAGAATAACTCACCCATGTTTCTATTAACAAAGTAGAAAAATAATAAAATACATAGATATTACATCATATCATCCAAGGAACCTTGGAGTCCTATGCATCCATAGAATGATTCTGGACTCATCCTTAACCACCATCTCCCTTAGCCTAGCGTGGACCATTAGTGGGGGGGGGGGGGGGGGTAATAGCTCAAACCTTTGACCACCTCACACTTCTCATTACACACATCTACCACATCCTACACCATGAAGAACACCCTGTTCTAGGCCATACATTTCTCTCAATGGTGCATTGAGTGTCTCTAAATCAGATATACAATGGATTGGAAAATTCCAAGAAAGGTTTCATTGACCATTATAGGAGAAACACCACCTCTCTGTTAACTTATTCCCTCAATATTGTGAGACCCCCACCATTGACCCTATGTACTAGGATAACTTCCTGAAGAGATTAAAATTCATGAATCCATGTGACTTTCATAGGTTTCCAACAATCGAAATTTTAAATCCTAGGTTCATGATACCAACACCCAATGTCGGTGCCAACATTTCTATGAGTATATACACCACCAAGGCTCACTCAATCCCCTATCATAGGTAGGAATGAATGAGGGTAAAAATAAATACCTGATATCCCAGTGTAATCCCTTCTCTAGGGAATGTTCTTTGAGAAAAGGATCCTGAACCACATCTATGGAGTAATATGGGAGGTCAATAAACATTTATGAGTACTCCACCGTGGTAAAACTTCCCTTCCACAGATGTAAAGGCTCTTGTATGTGCACTTATCACAACGTGTCTTGATAGAAATTATCCATGATGAGATACTCGAATTGTGACGAGGAGAGATATGTATCGTCATGTGATTGACTCACTAATCTCCTATAACATTCACCAAATCCATGAAGAACAATTCCCCTGAGGACCACAATATGATCTACGTGTGGCCTCACAAGGAAGAAAACAAGGGTGACTACCTCTAGAATATCCTCAGCCACCTGGGGTTCTGGATCACCCTGAAACCTAAAATTACACTACCTTTGAAGCTCGTGAAACACACAAATGATGTGTACATCCTATGTTTCCAACAATATTGAGAGGTACTACTCAAAGGATGGTGGTATATCTTGAAAACAAAAAAAGTTGATATATCTTGTAAGGGACCATGTATCAAATCCTCTTCACTAGGAGGTTCATCCTCATTATCACACAATGGAATCCTAAATGGTTGTCCACCGTGATTTATCCTAAAATAAAAAATGTTGTACAACTATCGAAAGAGTATATCTAGGGAGATGATATAGAGACCCAAAGCTTGACATACATATGCATTACATTACATTTTTTGAATACTTAATATATAACAAAAAACCATCACTCAAGGATCGCAATAGTTTAGTGTCTTTGGAAACTCTGAATATAATCTTCTAATTATGGTGAAAGATTTTCAATATCTCCCCTAAAGATCTTCCCCTTTTGTTTTATTATCGAAAAAATTTCTTTATATCCTGGGGAAAAGGAAACATAGAAAGGGTGATCTCAAATGCTCAATAACGGTAAGTTTGGAGAAAATAAAACAAACCATATACATTTGAACATAAAAACATGAACATAATATTTAAACATCAAAATATTTAGCAATGACATAAAACATTGCAGTACTTAAGGCATAGATCATAATAGAACCTCAATCATGATAAAATAGAATGTGAATAAAACATGTAATTGTGGGAAACCCTTAAGCACTTGATATGATTTCCATAGTAGCCAAGGCATTTCTTCCAAGAGAATCATAGTGGACAAAGTCCCTTACTGAACCGGGTTTACTTGCCGTTCCAGCCCTGTATTACTAAACCAGATTCACTTTTTGTTCCAGCCATGTCTATCCCATTAGATATAAATCTTTACCCAATGAATTGGAGGGAGATATAGGTCCCACCCATATCATAATGAAATCATTCTTACGAGTGCCACAACATAAACATAAATCATTCATCACAACCCAAAGAATAAAATGGGTTTCATAAACATAATACCATCATAACATAATCCATATAAAACAAATGGATATAATTTCATCATAAGAAAAGTGAAACCTTGTAAATCATAGAGACACTATACATGAAACATACACATATGAAATAATTTCATCATAGATGGAAAATGGGTTTGATAAAACACTTGAAAGGAATTCTTGATGAAAATATCCTATATTTTTCAAAATCATTTTTTACAAAAAAATGTTATGAAATTTTAAAAGAAAATTATTTTGTTGAAAATAGTCATGAAATATTTCTGAGTATGTTTCGTTAAGAAAATACCTAATGAAACAGAAAAAATATGTTCTTTCCCTATAAATTAAAAAACATACTCCTCATACTTTTTTCAGAAAATTCAAAAAGTACATTGTATGGTTACAAAAATAAATATTCCTTCCATTCATCGAAGTAAAATTCATAAAGGGGTAAAAATGACGTTAAACATACATGTAAGAATATTAATAAATTTAGGAAAAACATTTTTATGTATATGGATGAAAAATATAAACCCATTAAATACTTATGAATAAACAATCTCGGACAAAAAATGAGATTTGAAAAGTTATCCCTTACTTTATGTCCGATATGCTTCGTACGTATCAGAAAATCCTGTATAATGATTTAAATAATGTCATTGATTTATTAAAGATTCATATTAATTGTTATGATATCATTTATGGTTCACTTATGACATTATAATACCCGTTTTTCTGTATATTCCATGTTAAATAAGTATTTTGGGTAAAATCATTTCATTTATCGTGGAGACGGTAGGCCGTACGTACGCATGAACACTGTTTTTCCATTCCTTGTTGACTTGAATGGAAGTAAGTAGATGAAATATATATATACACACACACATAAATATAGTATAATTATTATGTTATACATACTATTATTATTCATTATATATACTTTATAATCATTCTTGAATGGTAACATGAAGAATGAATCTCATCCCGTCGTGAAGACGGTAATCCGTACGTACGTACGCGCGATGATATTGGTCCCATAATTGTTAAATGGAATTGGATTGGATGATATAATATCTAAGAATCATTATGATGTTATAATAACAATATATAGTTATTCTTTACACCATTATACCCATCCATGTAAGGTGGTGTTTGAAAAACAGATTACACCACGGTGTGGAAACGATATTCCGTATGTATGCACGCGCGGTGATTTTGTCTTCCGTAGGATGGATATAAGATGAAATGTGGTTGTTTCATATTTATAATAACATATCAGTATATTATATATACTGATGTTATTAATTTATAATGAAAAAAATAATTAATAATATGTTGAAGAAGAAATAAACTTGAAATAATCGGTAGAAGAGATTACCTCTTCTTCGACACACCTCTTTTAAACCTCCTCTTAGGGAACTATAGTAGGTCTTTGAGAAGACTCGAACCTCTATGATATAAATAGGGATATTGAGAAGATTAATTGGTAGGGGTTGTACGAGGTTCAAGGCTCAAAAGGGTGTGAAGAGAAGAGGGAAGGTGGTGACCTTATATAGGAGAGAAGATGGGCACTTTTGGAAACCTTAAAAATATTATTTAATAATAAAATTAAACCCCACATAAAAACCTAGAAAAATGACTCAATTCGAAGATGAGATGAGATAGGGTTGTAATATCATCAAACAATAAAATTTATACAGGTTTTATGTTTATTTTAACCCTTATCAAGTTGATTTATCATTATTTAATCTATTTAATTTAATTTGTGGTAATAAAATTCTAAATTTTAAATTGTTATAAATACATACTTATATGTTGTAAATTTCCTATAATTGGATAATTTATAACTGTTTTGACCATATAATTTACAATTTTTAGTTTTTAAATATTTTTGTGATTTTTAAATAATTTAATATTATTTTATTTTTATAAAATATCAATAGTGTCAATTTTGACACTATTCATTATATGAATTTAAATAAAAACCACACAGAAGATATTTTAGAAAAAAATAGATTCCTAACATGTTTTATTCATCAAAAAAATTCATGTGGCACATTAATTTGTTCATATATTATTTATATTAATATTTTTAAAACAATTTATTTGGTATATCTCTTAATAAAATAATTACTACATCATTTTTGGAAAATTATTTAATATACTTATTTTTTGCATAAAAAATAAAAATAAAATCCTATGATGAAGATAAATGTAATACCTTTCCTAATAATATTTTTTACTCTAATTTATCTTCTTAAAATCACAACATGTAAATTGTTATATTTATTAAATTATGAAGGTGACATCTTTGACATCATTTAAAATAAAATAATATAAATGTCCTAATCGGTTTTATAAGGCTCTAAATGGAACAAAACTCTACCATTGGATTCTTATGGTATATATATACCCGACTAATAATTTTTGGTCAAGTTTATAGTCTTTTTTATAGGTATTGTTATTTTAAGAAAAAACTATATTATTGATTTTTCAATAAATAATTAATTTCTACATCATTAATGTATAAGCTATTAAGGTAATTAAGTATTTCTTAAAAATTACAAATAAATTACCATGATAAATAAACACATTTAATATTTAAAATGAGTATTTATAATCGAATTTATATTTTGAATAACCTTATATTAAAAATAATCTAATTATTAAAGTTTGAGTGAGACATATTTCACTTTCCTTTAAATAAAATAAATAAAGAGTCTAAATCAAATAAAATTGGCTTCCATTAGATTCAATTTCGACCCATGTGTGATTTAAGGAAAAATATAATCTTCCAATTATATTAAGACAAGTGTTAGGGTAATTTTTTAATATTATATTTACCCATAATTACCCGATTTACCTTTAACTATGGTAAATAAAATTTACCGTAGTTACATTTCATAATGCCTAAAAATAAAAAGTATATTATTAACATAATTTGGACCTACTGATTCTAAATATGGAAACCATATTCTCAAATTCAAATCACCGAAGTTGCGGAAATTAATGTAAAATTAATCCCGTGGTTAAGAAAATGAGTTTTATAAGTTAAAACATCGCAAAAGATATAAATGATTTTACCTATAAATTCAATGTAAAATTAATGATAACGATATAAATTATATTAAATGGTAAAAATATATTCTATTTATACTTTAAAAACATTCAATAATATATTTTAACGATATCAATTATTACGATGAAAATAGTTGTTTTCAATTAAAATATAGCGTGTTTTTACAATTCATTAAAATATGAAGGATATCAGAATAATAAGAAAAATTAATCCAAAGTAAATTTTTATATCATTATTCCAAATAATTTTTTTTTGTCAAATGGAACTTATAAACATTTCAAAAACTAGATTTAAAGTGGGTGCTCCATCAAAAGGTGGCCAAACTGCATTTTTTGAAAAATACATATTTTACCCGAATTTTTTTTCTCATACCATGTTCTAGAAAATGTCTAAGACGAATAATAATGTTATAAAATTCAAAATTTTGTTAATAATATTCATAACAGATAGTTCATAATAACAATATAACAATATATCAATATTTAGTGAAACCCGGTATTGCGTACTACGCACGCTATTGAGGAAGGTCGCGATTGCGTGTAATGCAAGCCAAGAATAGTGTTGTATATACTGCAAGATAATACGATGTTGCGTGTACTAAAATCTAATCATGGTGTAGCATAATAAAAAAGACATCAAAGAAATGAAAAAAAAATAATATTTCTCATAAAATATCGGTGTGTTACATTCTACCCCCTTAAAATGAATTTCTCCCTCGAAATTCGTCGAGGTTATTAATGGTTTTCTACATGAATGTTTATTTCATAGATACCCACATTATAAAAAGAAAATACTAAATATTAATTTTAAAAATGATAGTTAGAAACGTAACGGTCACCCAACGTAACTCAGCACTGGGTTTTCACATAGGAGAGTATAGGTGAAAATATGGATATGGAGGAGAAATCTTACCATCATATTATGATGGAGAGTGGCAGAGAACATGGATTTGAAAAATCCAAGCATCAAAAAACCATAAATTTGTGATGATATAAGGTACCATCTGATTCATCAGATATGAGACTACTAGGACAACATTTTTTATTTTCAAGATCATTTCCCTAATGTGGATGAATTAAAAGAAATACTTACATGATTTTGGTATAGTCTCACTGTTTTTTGTGCCTTGAACAATTTCCACATCACCTCTTAAAGAAATGAAGTTTAATTTGTCTTTTGTGAAGTGTTAGAAGATCATGCGATAGAATGATAAGTCATTCCATCTGTCTCAATCATAAGGATAGAAATTGTTATATACATAAGTCCATCTTATAATGAGATTAATCGTATATGGTTCAAAAAATGGACTTATACTTCCTCTATCATTCTACTTAATAAAATAAAAATAGTTTCTGCTAACTAGGGACTTCCTGTAGGCCAGTGGTAAGCAATAAAGTCATGTCATAATTCGGTTGTGGGTTCAATTCCCACAACCTTGTCTGACGTGATGGGTTGTTTCTTGTCCTGCAGGTTGTCCTTTTTCTAAAACTACACTATTATAACATTACAAAAATAATATCAAAAAAAGTTATATCCTTAAACAATACAATATAATGTCAAACATAATCCATTCGAATCATTATAATTATCCAAAATACATCTATCTAATCTCATAGTTTAAATAAAATGATTACTGGAAAGGTCACATAACAATCATGTGAATACCATCATTTATCCCCCAGATCATAAGATATATCTTATTGGTCGTATTCCAAACGTGTGAATAACTTAATATTATATTCTCTTGCAACAAGAATTACCACCGAACCTTATTGAAAACAAAAATGTTGTCAAAAGTTTACTCTTTACACATACTAAAATACCAAAATTTCGTTATACTCAAACCAGGATATCACATTGTCCTTTTATCAATCATGATCTCATGAAAACTATCATAGATATTATTTTCTCCTTATCCCTTCATTATGTGAATTTCATCTGCTTTCCAAAAATATTTCAATCACTTTTCATGGTTACCAGTACCATTCAACGTATACATTCAAATACTCAAGGAAAAAAATAGTGTGACAATCATTAGATTTTTATTTATTCAATAGTACCACACATTATTCTTGACAAACATGAAATCATTCCACTACCTTCTAAAACCATTGACCGAGCTTCATCGTTTTATTCCTCAACACTTCATCCATCTCATATATCATTTTTAGTCTCTTCAACATCATCAACATAAATTCTACCCATACAACCATGCTAATTCTCTTCATGTAATTTTCCCTTAGGCAATTGGTTTGCATAATGTCCGTACATTACACATTTAAAACATATAACCATTGTTGATGTCCTAGAAATTCCATTATCCTAGTCCATTGTGTTTACTAAAACTTTTCCTTTGCAATTACTATCTTTGTGTCCTTCTTTTCCACACCCAAAGCATCTTCCAGTTTCTTTGAAACATTCTCCTTGATGCCACTTCCCACATGACTTACATGAGGGAAATTGAACTTACTTTCCTCTATGATCATCATGAAACTCCATCCTTCTCTTATTAGCTGAGTCAGGAATCTTACCAAAGTTGAGATTATTGATCATAATATGAGATTTCTGATTAGACATAATAACAATATGTGGACTTCCATATCTAATTACATTTGGTTTCTCATGAAGAATATCATTCAATTCTCCATCATATCCTCTATTATCGTGAATCTTCTTGTTTCCAGCCATTTTCAAAAACCCAAAAATAATATTGTGAGATGAAAAATCATAATCAAGGGGGAGTACCTTCAATATCTAACATATTAGGTTAAATTATAAGATCGTTACCATAATTCTAGGACTATAACCAGTACTTATACATAAACTCGGGGATATCCCTAGACATACCTTTGAAATATCTCTATGGATCTAACTAAACATTTCACATCCTAGTTTCCAATGGTTAATTAAACCTTTCCACTGATACCAACTATAGAGACCCAAAGATTGACGCACATAGACATTACATTACATTTTCGGAATACTTAATACATAACTAAAAACAAACAGTCAAGGATCGTAATAGTATAGTGTCTTTGGAAACACTGAACATAATCTTCTTATCATGGTGAAAGATCTTCACTATCTCTCAGAAAGATCTTCTCCTTTTGTTTACTTACCTAAAACCTTTCTTTATATCCTAGGAAAAATAAAACATATAAAGGGTGAGCTCAAATGCTCAGTAAGGGTAAGCATGGAGAAAATAAAACAAAACATATACATTTGAACTTAAAAACATGAACATAATATTTAAACATCAAAATATTGAGCAATGACATAAAACATGGCATTACGTAAGGAATAGATCATAATAGAACATCATTCATGATAAAATAGCATGGGAATAAAACATGTAATTGTGGAAAACAATTATGAACTTGATATGATTTCCATAGTAGCCAAAACATTGCTTCCAAGACCATCATAGTGGACAATGTCCCTTACTGAATAAGGTTTACTTGCCGTTCCAGGCCTGTATTACTGAACCAGATTCACTTTAAGTTCCGGACATGTCTATCTCATGAGATATAAATCATTAACCATTGCATTGAAGGGATATATAGGTCCCACAAATCTCATAATTAAATCATTCTTACATGTGCCACAACATAAACATAAATCTTTCATCGTAACCCAAAGAAGAAAATGGGTTTCATAAACATCATACCATCATAACATAATCCATATAAAACAAATGGATATCATTTCATCATAAGAAAAGTGAAACCATTTAAATCATAGAGAAATTATACTTGAAACATACACATATGAAATAATTTCATCTTAGATGAAAAATGGTTTTGATAAAACACATGAAATGAATTCTGGATGAAAATATCCTTTCTTTTTCAAAATCATTTTCTTACCACAAAATGCCATGAAATATTAAAAGAGAATTATTTTGTTGAAAATATTCATGAAATGTTGTAGTGTAATCTTCATTAAGAAAATTTGTTATGAAACCATAAAAATACGTTCATTCCATATAAGTTAAAATAACATTCTCCTCATACTTTCTCTGAAAAAGTCAAAAAGTACATTATATGGTTAAAAAAAGAAATATTCCTTCCATTCATCGTAGTAAAAGTAAAAAAGGGGTATAAATGACTTTAAAAATACATGTAATAATATTAAAAAATTTATGACAAACATTTTTATGGACATGGATGAAAAATATAACCCCAGTAAATACTAATGAATAAACAATCTCGGACAAATAATGAGATTGGCATAGTTATCCCTTACCTTATGTCTAATATGCATAGTATGTATATGAAACTCTTGTATAATGATTTTAATAATGTCATTTAATTATTATATAATAATATTAATTGTTATGATATCATATATGGTTCACTTATGACTTTCTATTACCTTTTCTTTTCTAAATTCCATGTTAAAGCAGCGTTTTGGGTAAAGTCATTTCATTTATCGTACGTGTTTCGATTTGTTGTTCTTGATATTATTAATCATATCCTGATTTACATAATTAAATAATGTAAAACATTATTTATATATAATTTATATTCAGTATATATATATATAATAGATAGATAAATGAAATGAAACACACCATTCATGGAGACGGTATGTCGTACGTACGCATGAACGCTGTTTTCCTTTTCTTATTTACTTGAATCGAAGTAAGTAGATGACATATATATACACAAACATAAATATAGTAGAATTATTATTTTATATATACCATTATTTTTAATTATATATACTTTATAATCATTGTTTAATGGTTAACATGGAGAATGAATCTCATCGCGTCGTGGTGACGGTAATCAGTAAGCACGCATGAGCGATTATATCATTCCCATAATTATTGAATGGAATTGGTGTGGATGATATAATATCTCATAATAATTATGATTTTATAATAATCATATATATTTATTATTTAGACTATTATACCCATCCAAGTAAGGTGGCGGAAGAAAAACAGATTACACCACGACGTGGAGACGGTATTCCATACGTACACATGCGCGGTGATTTTTCTTTCTGTAGGATGGAAAGAAGGTGAAATGGGGTTGTTTCATTTTTATAATATCATATCAGTATATTAGTGATACTGATATTATTAATTTATAATTAAACAACTAATGAAGAATATGTTGATGAAGAAATAAACTTGAAATAATTTGTAGAAGAGATTACCTCTCTTCGACGCACCTCTTTTGAACCCCTCTTAAGGCACTAGAGTTAGTCTTATGAGAAGTCCAGAACCTCTATAATATACCTAGGATGTTTATAATATTAATTGGTAGGGTTTTTCCGAGCTTCAAGGCTCAAAAGGGTGTGAAGAGTAGAGGGAATGAGTGCCCTTATATAGGAGAGGAGAGAGGCACATTTGGAAATCCTAAAAATATTAAATAATAATAAAATGAAAACCCACATAAAAACCTCCAAAAATGACTCTATTTGAAGATGAGATGATATAGGGCATTAGTCTCATCAACCAATAAATTGTAGACATGTGTTATGTTTATTTTGAACCTTATCAAGTTGATTTATCATTATTTAACCTATTAAATTTTATTTGTGGTAATAAAATTCTAAATTCTAAATTGTTATAAATACATATTTAAATGTTATAAATTTCCCATAATTGGATAATTTATAACCATAATGACCATATAATTTTTAATTTCTTGTTTTTAAATATTTTTCTGATTTTTAAATAATTTAATAATATGTTATTTTTATAAAATATCAATAGTGTAAATTTTGACACTATTCATTATTTGAATTTAAATAAAAACCACACAGAAGATATGTTCGAAAAAAATAAATAATAGATTCCTAACATTTCATATTCAAAACAAATTCATGGGGAACATTAATTTGTTCATATATTATTAATTTTTATATTTTTAAAACCATTTATTTGGTATATCTCTTAAAACAATAATTACTACAACATTTTTATATCATTATTTAATATAATTATTTGTTGCATAAAAATTAAAAAAATATCTTATGATACAGATGAATATAATAACTTTCATAATAATAGTTTTACTATAATTTATCATCTAAAAATTACAACATTTAAATTGTTATATTTATTAAATTTTGAAGGTGACATCTTTGACATCATTTAAAATAAAATAAAATAAATGTCCTAATCAGTTTTATAAGGCTTAAAATGGTCCACAAATCTACCTTTGGATGCTTAGAGTATAGATATACTCGACCAATAATATTTGGTCAAGTTTATGGTCTTTTTTATAGGTATTTCTATTTTAATAAAAACTATATTATTGATTTTTCACTGAATAAATAATTTCCACATCATTAATTTATAAGCTATTAAGGTAATTAAGTTTTTCTCAAAAATTACAAATAAATTACCATGATAAATATAAACATTTTATTTTTAAAATGAGTATTTATAATCGAATTTATATTCTGTATAACTTTATATTAAAAATAATCTAATTATTAAAGTTTGAGTGAGACATATTTCACATTCCTTTAAATAAAATAAATAAAATGTCTAAATCAAATAAAAGTGGGTTACATTAGATTGAATTTCGACCCAAGAATGATTTATGGAATAATATAGTCATAAAATTATATTAAGACAAGTGTTAGGATAATTTTATAATATTATATTTACCCTTAATTACCCGATTTACCTTTAACTATGGTAAATAAAATTTACCGTAGATACTATTCATAACGCCTAAAAATAAAAAGTAGCTTATTAACATAATTTGTACATACAGATTCCAAATATGGAATCCAATTTTTCAAATTCAAATCACAGAAGTTGTAGAAATTAATTTAAAATTAATCCCTTTGTTAAGAAAACCAGTTTTAAAAGTTAAAACATTGCAAAAGATTGAAATGATTTATATATGAATTCAATGTAAAATCAATAATAATGAAATAAATTATATTAAATGGTAAAAATATATTCTATTTATACTTTAAAACCATTCAATGTTATAATTTAACAATATAAATTATTACGATGAAAAATGTTGTTTTTAATTAAAATATATCATGTTTTTACTATTCATTAAAATATGAATGTTATCAGAATAATATGAAAATTTTATCCAAAGTAAATTTTTATATCATTATTCTAAAGAAGAATTTTATTTTATCAAATTGAACTTATAAACATGTCAAAAACTATATTTAATGTGGGTGCACCATTAAAAGGTGGCAAAAGTGCATTTTTTGAAAAATACTTATTTTACTATAAAATTTTATTTTGTTCTCAAACCATATTCTAAAAAATTTATAAAATGAATAATAATTTTATAATATTCAATATTTAGTTAAAAATATTTATAATGTCTAGTTTATAATAACATTATAACAATATATCGTTGTTTAGTGAAACCCTGTATTGCATACTACACACGCTATCGAGGAAGGTCGCGATTGCATGTAATGCAAGACATGAATAGTGTTGTGTATACTTCAAGATAATATGATGTTTTTTATTGTACAATTTAGTCTTGGTGTAGCATACAACACAAGACATCAATGAAATTTAAAAAAAAATATTTCTCATAAAATCTCGGGGTGTTACAGCTGACTCCAGGAGGGAATGGAAATAACCCCATTCCTATGTGATATATTTTGAAATGTTTTCCCTACATCCAATGTCTATTTGTATTGAGTAAAAAGTCATGTTTTCAGAGTCCTGATGCATAGATACATTGTCTTTGTACCAACACCAGATTCCCTGAATTCAAAGATGAACTCAAAAAACTAAACACTATCACCCCAAAACAGTCTCACCGACTTTGGTCCAATGGTATAACCAACCCCTTTGAAAAAAATCGATTAGGACCCAACAGACCAGTGTATGAACCGTGATTACCCAAATCCTACTTCCAATAGGCCAAGTAAAAAATCCAGGCAAAAATAAATATGGAAAATGATCCATCGATTAAATCTGTCACTTCACATCAAAACTAAGAATAATTGGAACAAAAAATCCATCTGATCCACCTCGGATCATCCAATTCTATAACCAAAACTTAATATCACAATAAATCATGAGCTTCACCCCCTGTATTGATCCATTTTAGCAAATAATGTCCATTAAATGATCAAATATAAGTCACTTTATCGAACCATGGGCCAAAATGAAACACCTGTGATGAATGTGAAAAGAACATGGGAAGAAAATGATAACCCACATGATTAAAGGAATGAAACTAAACATTTTTTTGGCCTCATTTCATTATCATAGAAGAAGATGAATGAAGAGGAATAAATAAAAATTAACATATATAAATCCATTAAATTTAAAATAAAAATGATTTACATATCATTTATATTCGTTTAATTGATATGCATTCATCTGGGAATAAATAATGGGATGAAAAAAATCAACAACCTACCTATATTTTGGATCAATCATTGATGATGAATAGTTCTAAATTTCCTTCATTGTTGGCACAACGATCCACGATTCAATACCTATCCATCGTTGTTCTCCATGAAAATTATCCTCCAATAACCTTTAGAACTCGAGGGTTTTTTCAGCAACCCTGAAACAAAATAAATAGATGTATATTTTAAAAGGATGTTTATCACTATATTGCATGAAATAAAATAAATCATTAAATTAATTTATTTTCTTAATTCTACGCACATGATGACATTTTCCTAAACATCCTACTTTGAAAATGAATATGTGTCACATAAGGTAAAAAATTTATTCTAAACTCAATGGGGACCTCATATTTTTTATCGAGTCCCGCATTTGAGACTTATTGCATTGTTTTAGGAAAACTATGGGATTTTTCTATTTAGTATGATTGATATATTTCAAACATTAATTCCAGGAACACCAGGCCTCAGAATGACAAACCTTCCTAGCACTTGGTCTCCAAAATAATCCCTTAATATCCACTAATAATACATGGAAGATTGTAGTCATTATATACCCAGATAAAATGATCAACCTGTCCCACATCACATTCTACATCCAATTTCATACTCTATATGGTTTATTTTTTATTACTTATCCATAAATAAAAAAGTGAAATGATCATAATGTGATTCTAAACCCATTCTATTATAAGTGGAATGTTTGGTCCTAGTTAATAGGTTCCACAAATTCATTTAAAAATCATGAAACATCTCAGTTTCCACTTGATTAAGGTTGATTTGATTACCCAGGCTTGCGTATTGAATCAGAAAAACACACACACACAATATATATATGGATTTATAATTCAAGGACCACAAACCTATTTATTATGTCACCAAAAATTCTGTACTCATTGATCCACATATATGTCTACACCACCCAATTACCATATCCCTTGATTTTATCTCTGGTCTCATGAATATATAAATTTCATATAAAAAATTAAAATTATTTTATATATTAAAATTAGAATTTATTATATGTAATAATCCATCAATACTTATTGAGAAATTGTGTGACACTATAACTACCACTAAGGGCATGGGAAAAACCAGTATCATTCTCTTGAAATTCCCATAAACAAATGTACATTGATTCAAATCACAATCATTAGTATATTATTATCCAAAAATTGGAAATTTTTTAATCTATTTATCCTAATTAAAGCCCCCATGGAATGGCTCACAATTTTTTGTCACAGTCCTTCTTTATACATCACAGGTAAATGACCCTCTCTTTCATCGAAATATCACCATGATCTGATGGAATCATAAATCAAATAAATAACTAAAAGACTATAAATAAAAGGGAAATTGATAATAGAGAAAATCAGATTAGAAGAAGTAGCACTGACCATAAACCAATAAAAGGAACTATCCCAAACCCCTAAAATAGTGAAGAATAATGGCGAGGGAAATTACCAAAGGGAGAACCCATCCCTTTCACCCAAAGACCACATGATGTTAACCCAAAAGAGGTCCATATAGATACACCTCAAAAAGAACAAGATGACCAAAATTAAATTAGTTTTTGGGTATTCCACTGGACTCTAGGTGAACCCCCACATAAATTCAGTTTAACTTCCACCAAGTTTCCATTAGCTTAGGAAAGGTTAATGCCCCTTCCCGACCCACCATATTCCCAATGGGTTTCCACCTGGAATAAAATGGAATCTATTATTTTTTAATGGGTCTATAATATCACTAATCACTTGATAATTTTTTTGATGTATTTTTATCGATATTTAAACATACAAACACTTCATTTTAGCATTAAAAATATGAATCAAATACTTTCCCTATAATATTAATTTTCAAAAATTAAAATATACCCAAATCCTAATCCATAAATATCATTAATTTTTACAGGTCTTATTTTATTTAACAATATGATTTATTATGAAATTATCATTATATAACTTCTCACCCCTAAGAGGAATCATCATGCATCTCGAACAAACTGCTTCACCCTTGGGGACCTGATACATGTCTTTATCTCTACCCTACCATTGTGTATTGATTATTTTTCAATTAATTAGATCTAAAAAACTCTATTTTCTCATAAATATTTAGTTTATATTTTTTTTGATACACTAATATTTACTGAATAAACCACTTTCCATTACTTCCATTCAACAATACCTTATATATGTATAATATATTAGTCAGTAATCATCTATACTAAATTCTATTATTGTTTTATTTCCCATGAATAGTATCACCAACACCAGTACATATATAAAATTTAGCATCTGCAATGGAGTGAAATCCCTATAATTATACCATCACTAATGCTAAACTATATCAGTTTAAATTATTAATCAACAAAAATCCACTAAAAAATATTATAATGCTAACCATTACCAACTAGTTTTCTCTAATTTAATGAAAATAATCTATTAGAGATCCAGTCTATCAAGTGTATTTATTACTATAATTTCCCTATTTGAAATTCCAATTCTGTTCTTTCTAAATAACTTTATATATATCACCAACCCTCTTCCTACAATTTTCATGAAACTTTGATTACCAACTATCAGGTTTCACAAATCAACCACTCATAAAAATCAGCTTTTCTAATTTCTAATTTTTTCATAACATTTATATTTTATTAATAATATACATATTATATATTTGATTCATTATTTCCCTATTCATGAGAACATGTTCCCAAAATTAGAACATTTTTTTACAAAAAATTATTTGTCCGGAAAAAAATTCAACATGTTTCGTAACCTGAGGTAATTTTCATAGATTGGAGTCATACCTCTAACAAATCAATTTGTTTATCTCAACCATAATATTTCCAATATCATTTTCTAAACAATAGAAATGTACAAAAATCCTGACATCACACATCATAAATCTCACATGTATCAATCATTAAATCTCAGTAGATTTATCTTCAAAGAAACTCTTTTATATATTTCTTTATTGTGCTCTACATCATAACCAATTTGAACAACTAATTATTAGAGAGAAAAAAACAAAATCCATAAAGAAACATAACTCCTAGAAAAAACAATTGAAACTAGACACACTAGTATAATTTTCTTCAAAAACATCCACATCTAGATGAAGGAATTCACTGTCAATCTAGTTATTGATTTCAACTAAATCTCATTTCTCACCTATAAATCACCCAAAGTTGAATTAATACCAATATATGAAATTTCATGAAAAGAAAATTAAAATTCCAAACTAACCATTTGTGTGATTAATCTTTATCAATCCATTCCAAAATAATGGGCATCCACTACACGAGGGTCTCACTTTCTTATCCTTGACAACCCACATGACTATAAACTCCTCTAAAACATAAATCATCTTTAAAATGTTTTAATTATTTCTAATTTAATTATAACACTCATATAATAATTTTAGGATTTATTACGATTTATTTTGAATTGATAAATTACTTTATATATATCCCCATTACTCCTTGTGAGTCTTATAACCTATATATCTATAAATTCACAACATTCTCACCCCAAAATGTAGTTATACTAGGAACTACCCATTAAATAATTTTAAAAAACTGCACATGATTTTATATTAAAAATATTAATTTGAGACATCATTTATCAACACCAAGATACTCGCTCGATGAACATTTCACTATGATATATCTATTACACACTTATATCATCAATCATCCAAAATTCATAGGTTCTTTCAACCATTTGTGAAAAATAAAACTAGCCTTTCAAACATGTCTTCTAAACATGTTCCCAAATATCACATTTGAAACCATCATATCTAAAAGGGTATTTTTATTTTGATCCATACTAATAGGCCCCTCACCCATTTAAGGATGAACTCATGATTCCATGGTGTATCCACACTACCAAACAACATAGTTTATCTAATTTCTATATAATTCATATTAATTAACAATAATTAAGCACACATTTCCCATTTTTTGGTCACTCCTAAAAATTTCACGCACCATGTATGCTCCTTGATACCACACCCTCTTACACCCATGGTAAGAGAGAGTCTACACTTACCATTCTCATATTCGTCCTATAATACATCATAATACCATAAAAAATAATGGACTATCACCAGCTTACCTCTATGGAAATATTGTATCCGTAAAACAGTTACCCTATAATAATCTACAATAATTCTCTAAATTCCTACCGTCTGATGAATACTCCCTTACTTACCTCTTAGGGAAGAGATAATCAACTAAACCATGGAAATCTAAGATCTCATGTCTCATATTCTAGTGATACTATGATCTTATAATTTCTTGCTATGATATCGAACTCATTGAACCATGAGCCAAATCACACTGTTATTGTGCTCATCCACCTAATTGATATGGTCATGATCCAATCAATCCTACAAGTCACGTCCCCATCAATATAACTTGATGAAACCATAGTAAATTTTCCCTTGACATACCCAAGGTACTCCAAATTCCTAACTCTACCCATTATTTGGTTTCCACCCTATATGTTAATATCGTACTTCTACAGAACCATATCTAAGGATTATAATCCCTATATAATATATTGATGTATTTTCATCATCGTATATGTGTATAAAAAATAATTTATAAATTCAAGCATCAAGAGAAAATTATTTGTAGAGATTAGTTAATTAACAAGACCCCATAGGTGATTTAAGAAAAACCAAATGATTTAATTATTACACTCTATTAACAAACCCCTCTTACCGAAACCACTTTAATTTTATTTGATCAAAACCATTTTCTGAACACTTTTTTTAATATTATTTTCTCTAAAATTAATTTTTTAAATAATGTACCATCATAGACATTTCATGTTATAATATTTTCATATCATGATTCATGGAAATAAAACATATTTCTAACTTGTGATAAAAGAGCCTCAAAATGAAAATTAAAAAAATCTAAATTTAATAAAAAAATAAATCAACACTACTTAAAAAATTAATAATTGAAATATAATAACTCTAGTAACATGGAATTAAATTATAAATGTGTTGGTGGTGTTTATAGTTGGTTTTTTTACCAGTTTGGAACAAATAATACCTCCATGAAACATGAAACAAATATCACGAGACAATATAAACTTGTGGTTATGATATGCATTTTATAATCCTTAATTTCATCATCTCGAATAGTTCCAAAAATGGATCCTCATATAACATAATGTATTTCTCCCCTTATGATAGAGGCTTCCATGTAGTGCTAAAGGTCCCTATCAAATGTTATGAAAACTATACCCCTAATATTTGAAATATACAAAATAGAATAAATAACATAAACATATATAATAACATAATATAAATAGAATACAAAATGGAAATATAATTCAATATATCCATAAATTAATAATAAATATTTTATATAAAATGAATCCCTCAAATATTAATTCTTTTTGGAATAAATTAAAATGGATATCACATTGACCCAATTATTTAAAAATAAAATAGATTAAAAATGAACAGTTTCTCATCCTTATCTCCAAAACCCAATTATACTAATATTAATTAATTACATGTAAAAATTATGATTGGAATAATATTTTAATAAGATAGTATGCACATACACTAATGTGTAAATTAAATGAATGAGTATAAACATAGTAGGACACTAATAATGGGGGCCTTAAATTAAATGATAATATATATGTGTAATAATTTTTACAACGAGATAAGAAAAATCATAAAGCTCAACATGAAACAAACTAGTCAATATGTCATGTTATAACCTTCCCACTATGATTCTTGACTATAGATTCTTTGTATAAGATTAGTAATTTCTTTGAAAATAAAATATATATAGAGGACATGAATCATTTATATCATTTACAGAGAGACATTCCACAGAAGTAAGAACCTTATTTACTTCCATCCCCTTAGAATAATTTTACAGAGGAATCAACACATTATTTTCCACTACGAAGAACTATCTAGAGGTCCTATGATGTGGCCATACTCTTTGAATAACTGTACAGAAGAATCTATGCAAGGACAACCCATATGAAGAATTGTAATGAGGACCCGACACATATACATCCCTTAAGAAGGATATATGACTAGTAATGGACCAGAATTATAGTCTTAAACTTCATAGAAAAATATAATGGTGGAGGAACCATCTCCAAACCAGCCATTATCATTCATGTTAACATCAAAATAGACAATAACATACCTCGTGAAACACCACCATACTGATCACTTGGATACATAATAATGTATTCCTTGCATCTCTTATTCTCATAACTGACCTAATAGTCATATATTCAAAAGAGTATCATGTATCATAATTTTTAAAACATTCACATCTTCTCTATAAATATCACTCAATATTATGAACCATGAATATGAATCATTTCTAACCCATTCACTATTAATCCCACATAATATTTTTTTGCTATGTCTTTTTCCAACTTTTTGACCATAACACACCATTATTATTCCACATCTATCTAGTTGAAATAAGTATAATAATCTTACAACAAATTTGAATCATTGTGGCTCATAACTTCCTTTCCATAAAGGAAACAATCAAATTCCATGACATCAATTTTTCAATACTAAGATGAAATTCAACCACACGGTCTTACAATATAAAAATAACACACCTCAATCCCCAGAAGAAGAAATATCTGTCAATATTCAATTTATTGGTGTAATATGAGTAAACCATCATAATAGCTTGATTACATTCTGTTATAACATTTTGATTAATCACATAACCAATATCTAACTATTTAAGGTCCCACATGATCCAAAACACTATACTGGGCAATCACCCCAAATGTGATTCCCAATATTCTCACACCTGGATAAAAATATTAAAATATAATATCCTTTGAGAAGAATCAATCATACAAAAAAATCTTAGTGTACACCTCCAATGAATCCACAAGATACCAGGCTTGGTAACCCTTATTCCATATTATCCTTAGACATCAACTAGATGTCATCCATTATTACATGAACTAAAACTAACACATCAATCCCATTACCAAGAAATTATTTAAAAACCAGTATCTATTTGAGTACCCTTACATATCCTTGAGTGTATAACCTAAACACTATTATATTTGAAATCCTATTCTATATCCTAATAAATTTTATTACTAGAAACTGACCCAGCACCTAAAAGTGATATGATCAACAAGAAATATGAGAAAATTCATTTTTTTCAATACCAAATATTTTGTACATATTCATTTTATAATCCCAATCCCATAAAATGCTCACATTAGTCACATTGGATGGAGTGCTCATGCCTATTGGGAAGGTATTGTCTAAAAAATACTCTATAAATCTTATTGATTTTGATTCTAGGAAATACCCACGTTTGTTTTACTAATGATATTAATTTCTATGTATTTTATAAAATTAATATTATTTATATTCCTTAATCTGGAAATATATTCAAACTTATTATTCACATGGAATATGCATCAAAGAGTTCAGAATGCTCCAAAATGTATTCTAAAAACATTTTTCATACCATACATTGAATAAACATAACGTAAAGAAAAGACCCTAAATTTGAATTATACCTTATGATTAAAGATCAGCATGTATGGGTAATCAACCCTATGTGAAAGAAATGTATGGATAAAGTAACTTTCAATTGGATGAAACCTTAAATTTTACAAATAGAAAAAGTATGGTTAAGAAACCCTATGTAAGTATGGAACCTTATGTCTGAGAAGAAAATGTATGGACCATCAAACATACTTTTGTGATGAACTTTACATTATGAACCTTGTGTTTAGAGAATGAACACTGCGTAGTTGAACCCTATGTTTGCTATATTTTCATTTTTAGTGGAACCTTACGTTTGACTTTTCATCACCGGATATTTGAATTTATGATTTTATTGTTGTTTCAGGCTATGATATTTACAGAATTTTTGGTCAACTTAATGCTCGTTTTTGAACGATTCAAAGACCATTATGATTAATTAAAATAATATTTTAATTATTTTCAATTCTCTCATATTATTAAGTAAAGATACGAATACTCTGAGAAGTCTGAAGAATTTAAATTCTTACGATTAATCAAATGATTTTCATGGATCAAATTTAAAAAACTGAATCTCTATTTTACTTATGTCGGTATATTCATTCTATATATATGTGTGTATGATTCAAAGAATAATATATTTTGAGATATTTATTGCGACGGATAGTCATGATTTAAATTCCATTCTTGTTATGATCTCTTATAGATTTACTCCAACAGTCAATCAAAATCTGTTTTTCAACATAAGTGGAAATAATGGAAATATACATACTAAAATTTTAGAATAATATGTAAGTATAATACTACTATTTATTGATGTTTTTATTTCAATGATCATTTTCAACTGGATATCTTTAGAACTGCTCTTTCTTGACGAAACTATTTTCTGAAAAACATATTCGTCTATCGTTAGTTGTTGTTCGACTATGAATCTCAACTGGAACCCTTTATAATAAATAACATTTTATTGAGAGATCCAACTATTCATACTCAGTTGTGGTGGAGTATCAACTTCCTTTTCTAAGATATGGTTTATCGGATAACTGTTAATGAACAAGAAGACTCTGTTTTTAGTCTTTTTTGTAATGGTATCAACTGCTTGCACTCAGTTGTGGATTGGTCTTATGA
This sequence comes from Viscum album, assembly GCA_963277665.1. Taxonomy (NCBI): domain Eukaryota; kingdom Viridiplantae; phylum Streptophyta; class Magnoliopsida; order Santalales; family Viscaceae; genus Viscum; species Viscum album. The sequence continues at coordinate 677,096,422 of OY728133.1, read as the reverse complement.
TAAAGAGACCTGAATAGTGAAATTAACCAAACACACAAAGATTAATTGGTGGAGTGTATGAGGGGATATATATTCCCCAAACCAATATAAATATCCGTTATATATATTTCTAATTTTATCCACTGCTCATAATTTCATACAGAAGATAAACTCTTCTTACCCTAATAATCATCAGTCAAAAAAATTGTCAGAATTGTAAAGGAATGTGAAAAGACACAATTCACCCCCATCTTATCTATATTTGTATATTCCAACCTAAAAACTCTTATATACCACATGATAGTTAAAAATATATAGTATTTATGGATTAATAATTTTGGGGCCACGAAAGTTCTTAAGAAGTTACTTCTGAATCCAACATCATCCACGCCCACACTGGTCATTTACAATGTCATTAACTTCTATATCTAACATAAATAATATAATAATAAGTTAAAAATAATTATAATTAATTAATTATTTAAAAACATATAATTTATATTGAAGAAAACAAGAAATATTTTTGTTAGGGTGATGTTGAAACGACCATCAATTATATAAGAAAAATTAAATGTGAAATCCTAGAACTCCCATGAAAAAAAAAATTCAACGAATAATAATTAATAAATTATTATTCCTGAAACTGATGAAATTAATTGAATTATAAATCAATCATTTAATATGAATGAAATGTTTAGAGAATCATTGAAAACATTGTTTCCTAGAAATATCAATATATTAAGAGAAAAATCATCTCCATTTTTTTGGGATTATTTTATGATTTGATTAAATCTCAACTCAAATATAAAAGTAAAATTGTAACATGCTATGATTTATGGTATGTCTCTTTTCAATTTAACATATTTTATAGCTTAATTTTCAAGAAACATTGAGTTTGAAACCCCTATATATTATTTAGAATGTGAAAATTATAACCAAGCCATTAATTTAATGGGAATTTTTACTATTATCTATATTATAAAAAATATAATTTTAAATTCATACAAAACATTTTAATAGGAATTATATAAGAATAAATCCAATTTATCACAGAAAATACTGTATTCTCTCTAAAGAATGTTTTACCACCTTTTAATGGAACAATTATTTTAAAACACTTTTATTAACTTTAATAAATTCTATTGAAAAAAATAAACTTCATTTTTGAAATAGGAATGTCAAAATTATATTTGGATGATATTTTGGTATTTTTTAGAAAATAATTACTTTCCTATTATTAGTGAAAAATCCTGATTTTTATAGAACTTCCATTTTTATTACATTAATAACTGATTTGTGATTTTATAGGTCACCTATACTATTAAAGCTTGAATAAAATTTGGGTCTCTTATAAATGAAAATATGAAATATTTATATAATGGAATGAGTAAACAAATGTTTTAAAAATGAAAAATTAAGTGTTGGTATTTATGTAAAGCGTAATTGTTTATTTAAAATTTCAAAATTAAAATAACAATTTAAAATAAAATTGTTTTCAAAATAATATACTCAAAAATTAATTTTTTTTCTTCTTATTATAATAAAATTTTATGAGACCATAATTAGTTTTCTATATTGGTAGAACATCGATTATAATTTTGAAATCGTTATTTTTGTATGAAGTGATGATTTTAATAAAAAATTAATTTTATCATATTTATAAAATATTTTTCAAAAAAAGAGTCCATTTTTTAAATATAAATTTTAAAAAATGGTTAGGTTTAATGTTCGGTATTTTTCTAAAATAGTTCATTTTTTGGTGAATAGCGAAATTCAACAATTTACAGTTCTAGAAAAATACATGAATTTTTGAGTCATAGATGATTTATGAGTGATGCATTAACCATTAGTTCAAAATAACATGAACTAGTTACATTATTTATTTATAGGAATCTACACTATTGATGGTCCTCAACCAAAATAATAAAACAGTGAAAAAACAATAAAAAAATACACCTCACGTCCACTATAAATACCACCCCTCACTACCTCTTCTACTCACTCTTAAGAAGCCTTGAATATTTATTTTATTATACCAAATTAATCTACCATCCATAATTGAAACATCTTGTTCTTGTTTTTTCCAAAAAATACCATTTCCAAATCCCTTATAGAGGTTCTCAAGGAGGAAACCCTCAAGAGGTAAAACCTTCTCTATCTCCCTCTTTTAATTTATTTTATTTTCTTATCCATTCCTCACCTTTCCAATCCAAAGTGACATGATAACTCCATTATCTTTTATATAGTGTAATTTTTTTATGATAATAGTATATAAACCCTAAATTCTCTTCTCTTTCACTTTTCTTCTACAAATGAAAACATAATCCATGAGGTGTCGATTTACTACCTTGTGGATGCCGAGTTTTCATTTTTATATTACACCCTCAAATCTATTCCTAAAACCATATTTATGGTTTAATATGAATATATTAGATATATTAAAAAATATTTATTGTGTCTTAAATAGTACATAATCATAATACTAAATTATAAAACAAAACTAGTGTATGATGATAAAAAAACACCCAACCAAATTAAAACCATTATCATTAACATTTTATCTAATGAAGATTCATCAATATTGAAAAGAAAAGATATATAAGAACATTAAATAACATTTATTTTAACTAATAACCTATAATTTTACTTTTGGATGACAATTTAATTTTTTTCACGATCTTTTGTACATGTACAGAAGTGAACCAATCATGCTATCCAATAAAATGAACCCTCCTGAATGACAAAATTCAATCTTTCAAGTTATCAAAAAATCCATAAATGAAATTAATAAAATTGTAAAAAATAAAATAAATATTTAAGAGGGTTTGAAAAAATTTATTAATGAACATAATCTCATTATACAGGAATGTATGTTCAAGTTCATAACAACTTTAGACATAATGTAAGTGTTTCTTTTTGAACCTATGTTTTCTTTCTAGTCAGTCTTACTCTCTCTTTATCTAAATGTTTTTATTTATTTTTAAATAATTAGAATAAATTATATTTATATTTTGAAAAATAAATTATCTAGATAATTTAATATTTATTTTATGGGGAATTACATGTTTTATAAACACCCCTTTTAGATTCTTCCTTTTAAGAAAGCAAGATTAAAGTAAAATTCTGAATTCCATACCCATTTTCAATTAAACATCATAATATTTTATAAAAAACCAATATTTTTCTAAAATAAACATTTTTACCATGTAAACCTGTCTTTTAACTTCTATTTTTTATGTAAACTGTCAAGACTTTTTTTAAAGGCACTTTTACATTTTTCTCTATAGTACACTTAAGTGGCCCATTTCCAAAGTTTAATAAAAACTGTTTTATAGGTTTTCACTTAATTTATTCTGAATTTTAGAATAAAAAATAATTTCATTTTACTTATATTTTATTTTCTATGATATAAATGGTTATAATATGATTTTATAAAAAATAAAATGTAATTTTCCAGAAGGACTCTTCTTTCCAAAATTAAAATGACATTTCTCTCAAGAGTACCTCAATGATTTTATTAGAGTATATTTATCTATTTAAACAACCAATGATGAATCATATTAATTATTTAAATATATATCTTCTGTTAAAAATACATTATTTTATTTAATGGTTTATTATTAATTATGGGGATGTACTAACTTGATATTGTTCTCTATATTACATCGGATGGTTTCTACTTTCGATTATTATTCAGGGACAATTTTTTAATATTTCATTTGATATTTTAAATATGAATGCATAAGATGATTATGTTACTCTCGTTTAATATGATTAATGCAATAGTCATGGTATGGGATGGTCAAATCTCACTATTCCCCTCGATGCATCGGTTGTTCTCATGACCCAAACTAGACCAGGTTTTTACACATTTATGTATGGTGTCTTGGTCAATGCATTGATGATATGTTTATGATGATAAGAATTATTCATTACTTCATTATGATATTAGTAATTTAAAATCAATGTGCTAATTCCACAAATTAAAATATCCATAGTTATGTTTTATTCTCATGTGATTATTTATATAGAATTATTTTGATAACCTTTTCCCCTCCAATATTATGTTCATGTTTATGCTTTAATGACTTGTGTTGTTATATATTCACGTTGCCTTGTTATTTATGTTTGTAGATTTTTCTAAATTGTTTACCCATAATGATCATCTAAAATCACCCCATTATTTTCGTTTATTTTCCCCTATAGGAAAAGATGTATACTATGAATTACATTCAGATCTAATCTAGGAGTTTACAGTTGTTTTTTATTTTAAATTTATAATAATAAAATTATTTTTTAAATGGTTTTTACAATGATACTAAACAACTTGGTCCTTTAGTATATTTCATCCTTGTTTATTATACTAATATAATGAAGTAAGGAACTACCTTTGGGATGCTAGGGTCAGGGTCTTTATAGTTGGTGTTAGTGAATGTTTTGTAGACACATTTGAAACTAGATTTAGAAAATGTTGATTAGGGAACATAGCCCTTATATTGGCTTTGAGGAAAATCATTAAAGAACTTCCTAGAATATTGGTAAGGTAGTGATTATGTGGGTCTTCCTATCAATACATCCTTGTCTGGATAATACATGCAGACGTGGTTCTAGAACAAATGTACCTAGGGGAAAAACAATTACATGGTGCATTGGCCCTAACTTCGTGTAACCTGGTAGATGACAACGGGCTCCACCACACATGTGTTTTTAAACTCATGAGTGATGTGATTATAATAACTCAAATATTATTTACAAACCATTATAAAAGAATTAATATTAAATATGTCTCTAAAGAAACCCTGATAATGATTATAAAATTAGATATGTATAAATTTTCAAATCATGTTATGTGTTTTTCTAGATATAGATTATGCATTATGATTCATAATGTAATTTTGTGTAAGCCTTTGTTAAAAAATGGAACCTCACTGAATGAATGTGAACCTCACCTATTTACATTATCTAGAGTGCAAGAATGATCATAACTCTTATGGCCTTTTACCAATCTTTCAAAGGGAATAAGTCGCCCAAACATTCTAATCATATGATTATATAGTATCATGTGATATCTTGATAGAGAAAGAATTATAAAAGTTTTAGGACATCAAAGGACAGTAAGAGAAGAAGTGGAATACCTAGAAAATGATAGATAAAGTGAATAATGGAATGAATTATTTTCACACATGTGATAATTTTTAATGGAAACACCCTGGTACTTTCTTGAAGGTAAAGGGAGCTAGCGACATGTTTGGATAGAAAGGAAATCGAGATCGTGATTGAGTTGGAAATAAAGTAGTAATCAATGTCAAATGATTCAGTATTATGGATATGGGGTACTATGAAAATGAACCTCCCATGTATCAATTCAATATATCTTAGAATAAGAAAATGGATCAAGTTAAAGCATAAGCTTTTACTGTAGTCAAAGTGGAATAATTAAAGTATTTGTGTTTTTTGATTCAACTATTATGTTATGAATTTTTTATTATAAGAATCATGAGGTTTATAAGGATTCTACTTTTATTGTTCTTCTTTACATATTTAGTAACATGCTAGTTTTCATCAGGGTTTTACGTTGATCGAGGTATTCATATATATTTTGTATGTCGGATAAAGAGACACATTATGTTTGGAGAATCTATTGTTATATTTATTTTGGAATGTTAGTAAAATTATTTATAAATTTTTTGTCATTTAATGTTGACAGTCATAATTTGGATGAGTCATATGATTAACTATGTGTGTAACTGATCAAGATAAAATTGGAAATTATTTTTTTGATGACATGTAATAACATTTTTGGTTTTAGTAAACATTTAATGTTGAAAATAACGACTTAAGGAATATATGATTCATTAAAAGTTATTCAGGTATGAAAAATTCATCCTGAATATCCATCTCATTTTGAGAGAAGTGAAGTTGAAATAGATAAAAGAACAAATAAAGGATGTGATTATGCTTATGATGTTGAACAAAATCAAGTAATTTTATTTTCTCAAGTTCCTATCTGTATGGGAAAATAATTCCTCAACTCTAGGAAATTTATTTTAGAATTTTTTTTATCTATTTAGGTTTCTTTATAATAAATCTAAAGTCTTTTAATTGATCAATGATTTATGGACTTTCAATGTTTTACATTATGATGTACATTTTCTCTATCAATATCATTTAAAACATGATAGTTAAATTTATTTCTGCTGCCCATGTTCTCATTTATAACTAATGTTCTCTTATAGGGAAACATAATTTTGTGGTGAGCATCACATTTTCCATTCCCTCTTTTTAAGAGGATTTTTTATTAGTCTTTTTTACGATGTGGGATTTCCACAATGGTATTTCAAAATAACAACTCAAATATTAAAAATGCAATGTTTAAATTTCAAGGATGTAATTTATTGAAGAATGGGGGAATGTAAGACCCCTAGATTTTATGGTATGTATCTTTTTGAATTTAACATCTTCGATAGCTTATGTTGCACATAACACAATGTATAAAACCATGATATTATATTTAAAATGTGACCATTATAACATACCCGATAAGTTGGAATGAATGAATAGTATTAACTAAATTATTAAATATAGAATTTTAAATTAATCAAAATGATTTTTATCCGTATAATATAAGAATAAATAAATTTTTACACTTAAAAGACTATATAATTTCCAAAGAATGTTTTAACAACTTTTCATGGAACACTTGTTTTAAAACTAAATTACGATAATTTAAAAAATTATATTTAGCAAATTAATCTACTTTTTAAATGAAGATTGTCAAAATTATCTTAGGTTGAAATTTTGTTATTTTTAATAAATTATTTATTTTCAATTGAATAGTGAAAATCAGAATTTTTATAAAACTTTCATTTTGATTATAATAATAGTCTAATTATGATATAGATATAAAAATAAACTATGAGAGTTTAAATAAATTTTTTGAATTTTATAAATGAAAATATTATATATTTGTATCATGGACTAAGTATCCAAATGTTTAAAAAAAAAATTAAGTGTTGATATTTCTGAAAGCATTAATGTTTATTTATAAATATATAATTATTATAATAATTTAAAAGGCAATTAATTTCTAAACATTCATTAAGAAAATAATATTTTTTTTTTCGTTTGATTAATAGATACATTTATGAGACCATAATTAATTTTTCAAGGTGTTATAATATTAGTTATAATTTTAAAATTATTTTATTTTGAATAAATATTGATTTTAATTAAAAATTAATTTTATCATGTTTAAAAAAATATTTTCATAAAATGGAGTCCATTTATGAGTTCTACGCAACACAAATGGGTTAGAGTGAATTTTTTGGATTTTTATAAAATAGTTGAATTGTTGATGAATAGTGAATATGATAATTTGCGGTATTAGATACACACATGAATTGTTGAGTCATAAGTGATGTATGGATGAATTGGATGCATTATTTATAACTAAAATGTAATAGTTAATATATTTAGTCAAATAAATCAATATATTGATAGTATTGAGCCAAAATAATAAACTAATGAATAAAATAATAATAAAACCCACCTCTCCTCTACTATAAATACCACCCGTCACCACCTCCTCTCCTAAAACCTAAAATGCCTTGAAAAATTTTTTTATTATAACAAATTATTCTCCCAAAATTATTTTACACACCCTGGACATTATGGTTTCTCCAAAAGACCATTTCCATGTCCCTTAAAGTGGTTCTCAAGGAGGCTACACTCATGAGATAAAACCTTCTCTCTCTCTTTCAATTTATTTTCTTTTCTTATCCTTCCCTCACATACCCTATCCAAAGTGACATGATAAATAAAATATATTTTATATAATGAAACTTTTTATGATAATTTAATATAAACCATTGATTATCTTCACTTCCCCATTTATTCTAATAATAAAAACATTATCTCTATGGTGCCTATTTAACACCTTTATGGGTGAAAAGTTTTATTTTTTCAATTCGACCTTCCAGACAGGTTGTAAAACAAAACAAGAGCTTGATGATCGAAAAAATTCCAAAAAATTCCAAAAAGTTATAAGTATAGTTTTATCTAATGAATAATCCTCATATCTTAAAATATTATATATAACACCAATGAATCTATTGTATGTTCATTTATATCATATAATTCAAATTCTATTTAACTATTTATATTTCACCGGATCTTTCTTACATGTATACAAGTGATCCAATCATGAAAACCAAGGAAATGAATACTCCCAAACGACGAAATAGAATATTATAAATCATCAAAAATCCATAAAATGATATTACTAAAATTAAAATAAATATAATAAATATTTAAGTGGTTCAAAATAAAATTATTAATGAACATAATTTCATTATCCAAGACATTATGTTCATGTTATGAACACTTTCATACATATAGTAACAGTTTCTTACCGAACCTCCATTTTTCAGATGTGTTACTCTTTCTCTCACATTAACCAACTATATTTTTTATTTTTTTTTATAAAATTAATTAAATTTTGTTCATATGCCAATATTACTATTTCTAGATCTTTTCTTCTTTCTTTTAGGGGTAAATAAAAGTTTAATAAGGTTCACTTTTCAATTAATCCTCTTAGGAAATCCCGATTAAAGGAAACTTCTTTATTTCATACCAATTTCCAATTCCACTTCATATTATATTAAAAGGCACAAATATTTTTCTAAAATCACTATTTTAATCAAGGAAAAATATATTATATATTTTTTTGGTTTTCCTTAAACAATTAATACTTTTTATTCATTAATGAATCTTTTAAATTTCCATTAATACACACTTAAGTGTCCCATTTCTAATGATACTTAAAAAATCTTTTTACATGTTTTAACATTAGACGGACATTATTTATGAATAAAACATAATTTAATTTTCCTTATATTATCCTTTCTATGGTATACATGTTTATAATAGGATTTTATGACAAATATAAAGTAATTTTCCAATATAAAACTTCTTTCCAAAAGTGAAAAAGGTTTTTCTATCAAGTGTTCCTCAATTAATTTATTATATTATTTTCATATATTTTAAAAAACTGTATTGAATTTTATTATTTATTTAGATTTATATATTATTTTACCATATACAATATGTTCTATAATTATATATTATTATTTATTAGGATATACTAACCTGATACCATTCATCATATTACTCAAGATGGTTTATGATTATGTTTATTATCTGTTGAAAGTTATTAATATTTAGCATTCTAGGATAAATATGAAAATATATGTTTCTTATGTCCCATAACTTCCATATTAGTAATTTTTTAGACATAGAAAGTTATGGAAGGGACCTTTTATAGACTCTCGATTCATCCATAGGTCTCACGAGACATACTAGATTAGGTTTTTACCCATTTATGTATGGTCTCTTAGATAAATAATTGACTATAATTTTCTGATTTTTGAAATTTTGCATTCTCTAATTATGATATTAGTAAATGATAATCCATTTGATTATTAAACAAGTAGAATATCCATTGTTTAGTTTTATTCTCATGTGACTATTTGTAATGAATTATTTTGACCAACTTTGATTTCTCCCTTATTGTCTTCTAATTTATTTATTATTCATATGTGTTGTTAGATATTCACCTTCCTTATTGTTTTTGTTTATAGACACTTCTATATATTTTTACCTTTAATAAGTATCTGAGATCATTCCTTTATTATGTTTTCCCCAAAAATTCAAAATTGTATACTATGAATGACTTTAAGGGATAATATATGTGTTTATGGATGTTTTGATGGGATTTTATATAATTGTTTTCTTTTGAGTTGTAATGTAAAAATTATGTTTTTATCTAGTTTGATAAATCTAGTAAACTAATCGATACTTTGGTTTATGACCTACTTGTTTATTATACCAATGTAATAACTTAAGGAACAACGTCATGTCTATTGGGGTAAGGGTCTTTACAAAAATCAATAAAAATTTGATGGAAACCATGATCAATAATAAGTGGTAAGGAAAACTAATCACTTATTTCAAACATGTTCGACGAACTATCCTTGAAATCCCATGGATAAAAAAATAATTTGATAGGATGAGATAACCCATGGGAGAACCCCGTCCCTTTCATCCATTTTACAATTAATTATAAACTCGAATGGTTTCATGTTAAACATATTTAAAAAGTATAAAAGACCCCACATAATGCGGGGGTTAGGTCTTCCATCTAAATATCAGTTAACCCTTATTTGTTGTTTGGTAGGACACCGAGTTCTCAACAGGATTCCATATGGTTATATGTTGTTGATGTAAGGGTGCTTCCCCCTTCTCAACATACAAACTCTATGTGGGATAAATTATGAAATTTGCAAAGCTCAACTATATGAGACTCGGATAGACCCCTCACCGACCCTATATACTATTTTTTTGGCCTTTTTTAATCCCTTTAATACAATTTAAACCTCACTTTTATCATCAAGAACATTATTAAATTCCTATTCTTAAAATTTTATTCCATAAAATAAATATTTACTCAGATACCAATCCACTATGATTTGGACTTTTATGGTTTTTCCCACACATCACTACCTGGATATTTAGACTTATTATCCCCTTCCTCATTTTTTTGAACATAATGATTTTATTTATAATTTTATTTCAATTTTTCATTTTATAATCATACTATATTTTATTTTTTTTATACTTATATTCTTTTTGATCATCATTATCAAATTCAGAAACATTATTCTCAAGAAACTATTTTTTAAATATCCCACACTACAAGGATTGAATAATTTAAATGATTATTTACATGTTGATAAAAGAATAATATTTATTATTTTGTTCTTGTAGTACAATGAATATAACTATCACAGTAGGTTAGTATGTAGTTATTATTATCACTCTTAATATATTAGATTACTTTGGTCTTCATTTTTAAAATGTAATAAATTTTTGAATTTAAGGATATATATATAATATTTAGTACACCTTTAATAGATGTACCTTGATTTAGTGAATTTTGATAATTGAGAAGGAGAAATAAGGCCTAACAATGCACATGGAGATATAAAAATCAAGGGATTATTTTAAATAAGATTAGATGTTATATTATTTGAGATGTAAAAATCATATTTTATGAATGATGACTAATAGAGGATCAACAATATCATAGGAATTGAAAATGAAATTTCAGTGCTCATGTCACAACCACATGTTATAATTAAAGTGGTCTCCCACTGGGATAAAAATTGATCCCTACTGTGGAGGATTATGGGTGACTGTGGTTGAATAACTGAATTAGGCAAGGATCATAATATTATATTACAACCCAATGAAGGCCCCGTACAATCCCATTACACAATATCATATTAGGATATAAAAACCAATAAAATCTATATTATGGGGAGATTAGTTAATATTGTGTATATTGGCCATCATGTTGAACAATATATCCAAATTAACAACAACAAGAAATGAAAATTGGCATGTCAACATTTAGGATTTTTTATTAGTAGTATGACATAAGATCTATATTGAGGAAAATATATGGACTTAAATAAATTGTAACTAATGATTTTTCATATTGGATAACATAACATATAAAACCTCGGTATCGTAGCCTATAAATTGATAGTATCATCTCACATGACTAGTTATATTTTCCAGAAACTGCTATATTTGTATATAATAAAAAAAGGCCTTCAATAATGGTGATAATTCTCTGGGGATAGGGGTTAATCAGTGACTTCCAATCCTATAAATTTTCTTATTTTAAAAAACATTCAAAACTTGATAAATTATACAACAAGATCACTGTACAAAAATTTTACACACTTCAAGGAAACAAAATTTCAGGCACAATATATATTTATAGGGTTCACTTCTCAATAGGAGTATCAACATCCTAGGAATAATTTCATAAAACCAATGATCAATAAATACACTATAATGAACATATTGATTAAAAATGTAGGGATTATCCATGGAACAGTGATACTCAATGTGTCTATCGAATTGTATACTTCTACCCTTAACAAAAAATAAATCGAAATTAAATTTCAATAATAAGGTAGTGTTTTAATGTCATTGAAGTCCATTATATTACATTTGGGATTTCTCTCCAACTTCATATTCTTATCCCTATTTCCCATCCACATATTTTTTCTGATAAAACTATTTCACACCTTGATTTAGTCACTTCATATCTATAGATATCCAACCAAAATTTTAAAGATAAGTTTCACATTAAAAATGACCACACATTTTTGAACAATCGAATCTATACAAGACTTATTGTTATAATTGGATATTATTGAGGAGATTAAGGGTTTTATTTTTATTTCCCATTTATATACAATGTGGTCTAGATCTAAATTAATTCCATTCTAGATAACTTACTATTCATGGAGTGATACACACCATTGTGTAATGACACATTTATTTTATCTCATATTTCAAACAGTCCACTTCTATTGTGGTGGAACTGCCTCCACTATATCTCAAACACATACACATTTAATTTCATACACAAAAAAAAATTAATTATTAATCCACTTTGGTGGGAAAATTTTAAGGTTACTCTCACATAAGTTGAATTATACACTTATGTCGGTCCACTTCTAACATGATCTACTTATTCATGGCATAATCATCTTTCATAAGATTACTTCTCATTCTATAAAAAAATATTCATTAAGGTGAGTTGTGAAAATAACTACAACTTCTCTGCATAAATCCCTATAACCTCTATAAGCAAAATAATTTCTCACAGTCTCCTCATAAGAAGGAAATTTTTTTACTAAAATATCCACTCAAAATATTATCATATTTAACTATAATCATGTCTTGAATCATTTGGGTTTGGAATGATTTACTCTGCACCAAATTTTTTAATCATACATAGTATGTATTTAGTCTCACATATCTTTGATTTATTCTTTCACAACATAGAGTATGTACTACCATCAACCCCAAAAGTATAATGAAATTCATTTTCAAAATCTAAATACCTTCCTCTAATTTCCATGCATCCAAAAATATCTTCAACACAAGTGAAAAATTTAATACATTATTTTGAACATGATTTATGTGATGAAATAAAAAAATGAGGAACCATATATACTCTGTCTCTTATCTAAGGAAGCCTTCTTAAAATAATAAATTAAAAATCTCCCTTTACGATATAATTGTCACAAAAATATTCAGCATATAATTATTTTATCCCTTAAAAATTAATCACTTTTCAAATATTGAACACTTAGAAATTAAAAACTGTTGAATACTTATTTTTGTGTGTGTAAGATCTGTATAAGAAAAAAACAACGAATAATAATTCCATGTTTTCCATTAAAGGTACATACATAAAAATATTTATAAATTTTGATATTAAAATTGGTTATCTTCTTGAAACAACTCTTTTTTATTTCTCAAAACCATTCCTCGAACCTCCATATGAATACTTATTGAACACATTATCATTAAATATATTGAAATAGTTCAATCATGGCATCATCTCTGACAAACATATTGAGTTTAATGGATTTATTTTTAACATACATTATCAACCTAAATTGTTTTTAAATGGATCCTTTAAGGGTAGAATCATGAACACATTTTCAAAATTATTATTGTCAATAAAAAACCAAGACATAAACATTACTTTTATAAAAAACTATTTAATAATGTGAACTTTTATATCAATTATATTTTTCAATTCAATATGAATTTGATTTATCAAATTTTTTACAACACATTGATGATCACATCGTTTTAGCACTAAACACATCTCACCACCTTGAGATCATCCAATTGATTTTTCAACCAAATCATTTTTTATTTTATTTACAAAAAAATACTCCTCCTTAATGGTACTTAAGGCCACAAAACATTTTTTCTTTATGATCCATTCCAGACACAACCCTTAAAGAAAGAAAAATACACTTTATTTTTATCATCTAATATCCACATTTCTATCCCAATCCACATATAAATATCTAATTTTATCAATGTTTCCTTTTCTATTATATTTAATATTGTAGTTAAAAATTCCATTTATTTGTATCATAATTATTTTTTAGGATATATGTTTGTCTCCTTAGATGGACTCTAGAATCTTGCATAAATTGTTTTTTTCAATCTCTATATTTTATTTTATTGTTTTTATGTAAAATGAAAAACCAAAAAAATTTATAGACACTTGTTGAATATATTTATCTAATATTCATCTGTTTATATCTTGGTTCATAATAAAATTGTGGTATAGAAAAATTTGAATCCTCCATTATAAAATTATATAAAAAAATTTATTCATAAATTTCTTGATAAGGTAATATATTATCATTCCCTTAAAAATTTTATATAGCGAAGAAAATATTTATTAATCTATTCATGGATATTCTAAAAATATAATTCATCTATAAAGAAAATTATCCACAAGGAACTTATTTATTTATATAAAGTATAATATCCTCTGCATATACAATGAAAATTAAAGACACTTATTTATATTTTTTAATGTAGACTATTCTATCAGCTCCCCTTTTCTTGAATTTCAGTTCCCCAAAAATGTAATCTACATTTTAATACTATTCCCTTAAGGAATTATTTAATCCATTAAATTATTTTGTCAACATAAAAAATATTTTTGATTTTTTCCATGATAAAAATACATTATGTTACATAGATTAAACATTCTCATAGAATTATTCATTGGGGATGATTGATTTTTCCTCTATTTGAAAGATCTTGTATCACCATTATTCTATAATATAAATAAAAATTATAATAGTTTCAATCCACGAAATAAATGTGAAGTCCTCCTTGAAATAAATTCCTCCGACAAGATAATAACCATTAAAAAAAATTATTTCCTTATTTATCATCTTCTCTCAGTTTTCATTCATCCTATTATGGATTGAAAAATTTATTAAAATAAAATTCATTTTTATTATATTGGGAACTAGGTATTATGTACCATTATTTTCAATTGAATTAATCAATTCATTTCTAGAATAGATCCACTGTGTATGATCAAAAAGTTAATTCACATATCCTGGTTCAACTTGTGAAAAGAATAATGTGTGATATTCTATGATTAGTGTTCTTCTATTCTAAATCAAATTAACTAGATATCCAATGATATTATTTACTGGCATATAATTTTTAAACCATTTATTGTATTATAATGTTTTTTATTTATAACTAGAAATGTTTATATCAATATATTCATCAGGAAATTATTCTACATTAAAATATTATTCTAAAATTCATCTGAATTATCAAAAAATTCTGATTCACCATATTTACTTATAGAACTACTAATTGATATTTGAAATTATTATTTAAATTTTATTACACCTTTATCTAAATAGTATCCAAAATCATCCATATTTTTTACTATTATAAATGATATCCTCTTGTATTTATCGGACTTATAAGGTAGAAAACTTGAAATATCCTTTGACTAAGAATTCTTAATGTTTAACAATTCACCTACATAAAAGTACTGCCAAATACTCTATTATATTTGAATCTTATGGAGTTCTTAAAATAAAAATCATTTAAAATAAAATTTAAATTATATTGGTATAAAAATAATTTTAAATCTCAACCACTATTATAATTATATTCATATATAAAATAATAATGAATTAAGTCCTAATATTATGGTTTATCTCATTTACATTATAATCATACTATCCCATTCGAAAACAAATTTTTTTATATATTGTATATTGTAAAATCAAATAATTTTATTAATGAAATTTCCCATATTATGTCACAAAACACATACATCACATAAATAACCCAGTTAAATAAATATTTCCATAAATTAAGAGTAAAAAATTATTTATAAAAAAATTAATAAGAATTCCAAATATAACATTAGCATAATTAATGGAAAATAAGATAATAAGAATAAGAAAATTCGGATATTCTCAATCCACTAGAATGACCAGACTCACAAATAAATGTATAGAAATAAAATATTATCTTAATAATATAATATTCAATTATATGATGAAATTAAATAAAACCTTGAGTGAAAATATAAGTGATTGAATATTGAATGAAATAAGTTGTATTTATTTTATTTAAGTAAAATTTACCATTGGAATAGAAAGCTAATAGATGGAATAGTAATCACACCATTAAGAATAATAATAGGGTTTTTAGAATAGTATCCTCACCTATAAATGTATCAATAAAATATTTATATCTTATAAATGAAAATATGATACATTAATATCAATATATATGTAAATAAATGTTTTAAAAATGATAAAATAAGTGTTGGTATTTTTGTAAATCATAAATATTTATTTACAATTTTAAAATTAATATATTGATTTAAAAGTAAAATTATTGTCATAAAATATATTCTTACAATAATATTTCGTTGATTTATAGTTATTAGATTATTTAATGAGACATTAATTAAATTTTCAATGGTTCATAAAATCGAATAAAATATTAAAATTGACATTTTCTGAATAAAAGATGATTTTATTTAAAAATTAAATTTCTCATATTTATAAAATTATTTTCATAAAATTCATTCCACTTTTAAATCTATATTTCATGAAATTGTTTGGGATATTTTTGGATTTTTCTAAAACTGTTTAATTTTTTGGTGAATATTAAAATACAATAATTTATTGTATTTATATAGAAAATGAGATTTTGATTCACGGAAGACTTATGGATGATATAAGCACCCATTCGATCAAAATATCATAAAAAATTTACTATATTTAGTTATAGGAAGAAATTATCTTGATAGTCATGATCAAAATTAATAATCTAATGAATATAATAAAAAAACACCCTCCCCTGCCCGTATAAATACCTCTGATAACAACCTAATGTTTTTAAATGGAAATTTAATTCTTATTATTAATACATATAATCACATGAAATAAAAATATAATGAACTACTAAGAGATATGTGATCTTTAAATATAAGGTTTTTTGTTCTGTGATTGGAATTTCGAAACACTGACATACACGGTTTCAATTAGTTAGTTATTTGGAGTCTAACATGACCAACTTAATTTTTTGTGAATAATAACATTCCTTAAGAATATTAATTTTACCCTTATTAATTTTGACGAAACCTAATGTATAGAAACCATACCTATGATTGTATATAAATAATATTCATGTGGGAGTACAATATACATATATTTTGGAATAATAAAATAAATGTTTTAAAAATTTTATTTTTCAAGTAAATTGTGATTTAATTTTTAAAAAAATTAACCATATTTAGAAAATTATTTTTGGAAGATGAATTTAATTTTTCTATTATACTTGTTGAAAATAGTGTGGGTAAATATTTGGTATTTTTCTAAAATAATTGAAAAATAAATTATAATAATTTATGATAAATTCTAAATAATGGATTTATGTAGTCATTGAAGATGATATTATGATTTAATTCCAATTGGCCTAAAATTACATGCACAAATTACTATTTTGGGACGTGGAATCATTAATATTTATGGTATTAAAGGAAAATAATAAACTAAGGAATTAAATTTTATGAAAACCCTCCTCTCCTCCACTATAAAACCACCCCTCCTTACCTCTTATATTCACTCCTCTAAAGCCTTGTGCCTTATGTAATTTCATCCCAAATAACTCCCCAAGATCCTCCCTCATTTCCATCATCCATTGTAATTTTTATAAGACTTAATCCTCTCCCCTTAAGAGGCTCTCGAATGAGATAAACTCGAGAGGTCAATTCCTCTATCCAGTTCTTTTAAGTTCTTTTCTTTTAATGTTTCTTTCCTCACCTTCCTTCACCCAAATGGTGAGATATAACTAGTAAAATACATGAAATTGAATTATAATATTATAATTGGATAATTCATTATCATCTCTCCTTTCCACACCTTTTATTTTAATGAAATGAAAACACCATTTGAGATGTGTTAATTGAGCACAATCAAGGACGACAGGATATCAATTTCTATTATTGTCATCAATTTTGATCTTGAAACCATTTTTATGGTTGAACCAGACTATTATATGTGTATTTAATCTTATTTAATGTTATTCAATCCTCATATAATCATTATTTAAAATAATAATACGATACACGTTATTTGTGGGAAAAATCGCTAAAAATAATTCATGATTTTATCATTGATTTTTTATATAATTATTCGGCACAGATCCAACTAAAAAAATTAAATTTACAACCATTTAATCTCATATATTTTCACTAATTTAATATAACATCATTTCTAGACAACTACTTTAATCTTACATGTTTATCCGTTAATGAAAATAAGTAAATCTATCATAAAAACCAAGAAAACAAACGGACCGAAACAATGAAATTGAACCACATAGCCCATCAATAAAGGTAATGAATGAATATAAAAAGTTTAGAATAAATATTATTCATATATAAAAGTTTATGTTCTTATTAATTAATATACATAGTTTTTTAATTCAGGACATTAATAACAAGTGGAGAACACCAAAAAAACGTATCCTAAGTGATCCCCTCCATTACACTTTTATTCATAATTGTCCTCTATGATATGAAATTTTATATGTAATAAAAAATTATAGGGTATGATTTCAAACCTCCCCCATACTACCCAAATGATGTATAAGTGATTATAATCACCATTATATATCATAAATTTTTCTTAACTACACCCAATACCATTCTGATAATCCGTAAATTCTACCCGAACATCCTTTATTCCTTTGGGTTACTCTATCATTATTTTTAACCAAATTTAGTTGTATTTTATTTTTATTTACAACATCTTGAATGATGTCAATATTATGAAAAATAAATTTTAATGAGGCATCACTCATTCTATTTTGGGGATATACCTTCTTTTTAGATATTTCCTCATCAATACTTCCCAATAAGAAAACTCATTTTAAGGGAATTTCGCTAATTTTTACACAATTTCAAGTTAACAATATACTATATTTTAATACACCATTTTATTTATTAAAAAATTATTTTTATAATGAAAAACCTTTTGGTTCACTTTTTGTTTTATATAAAATATTATTCCCTTTTATATTTTAAAAGCTTTGTAGTATTTTACCTCAAACTGCCCAAAAAGATTTTAATGCTAAAATTTTTCAAATAAAATTATTACATGTTGTCACTTATTTTTACATCACTTACCATGATATATTACTATTTTACCTTATTAACATATATGTATGTTTTAATTATTTTCGTTCATGGTCACTTTCATGATACACCCATTGGTTTTGCATTATGTCAATATTATTGTACGCAATTCTTTCCATGGGTAACACTTAAGTTTATGTAAGATTGAATATATGAGATTATTTATTTGGAAAAAATTCATGAAATGTATTATGGGTGTACCCAGATAGTTCTCTAATTCATTTTGTTATATTGAGTCTCATGAGAAGTAATGTGTGACAGTTTTGGAGGTTTGCCTTGGATTGTGCTACTATGTGCAATGGTCTTGGTGGTCAGCATTGGCTTGTGCTACTATGGGAAATGTTCTTGGTGGTTATATTTTTCTAGTAATAAATTCTTGTTTTATGTTTCATCCAAATTTCTATGATTCCATGTTTAAATGATCCCATATTTATATGATATGATTCCATATGTTACATGCCTTTCTATATCATCATGTCATTCCTTCTATCCCATGTGCTATCACTATGTTCTTATGGTTATTCCCTTACTGGGATTTTAGCTCATCCCTTTGTCCATGTTGTTCCCACGTTATCCAATATAGTTTTATGAGCACAATGATATATAGGATCATAATAAAGAGTTTAAATAAAAACTTATTTTTATAATGTTTTTTTGTACCTACCCTTACAAGACACTAGAATTTATGATCCTTGTCTTGTACTATAATATATAATTATACATAAAATCATGTAATGTTATATGTAAAAGTATAGGGTTTCTATAGTTGGTATTAGATCATGGTCTAGTTATTTTGGGAGCTTATAAATAGAGCACTTTATTAAGAACCTTAAGGATGAGATGAAGTATAAGAAAACATCGCTAAAATTTCATAAGTGTAAATTAAGTTGTTTGTCAAGAAAATATGTCCCTATCTAGATTCAAATAGGTAGAGGTGGATCTATCATAGATGTACCTAGGTGTGAAAACATTGATATGGAGTTTCGAGCTTGACCGGAGGTATCCCAGTACACCACAATGGACCTTGCTGCACTCTGGGTTTGACCCTCTTGGGGGATATGCTTTGGTAAATTCATGAAATTAGTATATAACATTATTAATGGAATAAAAAAATACCATAAAAATATTAGTTTATAAATAGGTTGAAGATAAATTAAATTTAAACCTAAGGAATCACGAGTTAAGATATTTTTCTCATACACAAGTTTATCCTTTTATGTTAAAAAGTTTCCTTTTTTATGATCAATAAATATGTTTTAATACCCTCTAATTGTAGGTTATTTTTCATAGTGAATAGAAGGAAAGAGAAGAACACATTCCAAAAACAAATTTGATTGTAAATATGAATATTTCCCTAATTATATGCCTAATATGATGGGAATGGGTGCTCCAAACTTCATGATAGTACTTTGTCAGTTGAATCAAGTTATGAATAATAAATTGAATCATGTGGAACACCATACTCATATAAAGAAAGATAATGTTTCTTTAGAATACTTTATGTGGAAAAATCCTCGAATGTTTAGTATATCTTTAGATCCCCTCCTTGTGGAATAGTGGATTAACTCCATTGAAAAGATATTCTCTATCCTCAAGTGCTAGGAAGAAGAGAAAGTTGTACTAGTGGTCTATTGTTTTGATAGGGAAGCTAATTAGTGGTAAAAATTGATCAAGAATACAAATTCCCTAGATAAAATTGATTCCATGGATTGGGAGGAATTAAAGAGTATGTTTTAAACTAAATATTTTCCTCAAACCCTACATCTTAAGGTGGAAATAGAGTTCCTCGGTCTCATGAAGAATGAGGATGAGTCCATCAAGGAGTATGGAGATATATTTATAAGGGTTGATGGGTATGCCTCAAGATTTGTCATGAACAAAGAAATCAATGTGGATCGCTTCTTTAAGGGATAATGAAATATCTGTGGAAGGTGTTGGTGATTCGAGACTTCAACAGTTATGAGGGGATTTTATGTTGTGCCCTTATGGATTAAATGGAGATTGGAGACTCTCAGTGGTCTCATGGGAACAATGAAAAAAACCAAAGAATCGATGCCAACATGGGTGGTAAAACAAAAAAATTCCATGATTGAAAGAATCCTGAATATCCCATATGTAATCTTTATGGGGAGAAGAATTTAGAGAATAGTCTAATAGGAACCAGGAATTGCTTAAAATTTGGAAAGATGGGACATCTAACCAGGAACTACCGAAGGGATATGAAAAATCATGTTAATATGGAAGACGAAAGGAAGGTTCAGATCAATTATCAACCACTGGGGTAGTGTTATAGCTACATGGAGTAAAGGAATAATGAAAACAATTTCTTAACCCAATGGTTTCTAGGGGAAATAAAAAACAAACTCAAAGGAAACAAGGCAGGTCTTATGCTATCACTAATGATGTGGTCAATCCGGAAAATGATGTGGTGATAGGTACACTAATTATTCATTCAATAATAGAGAATGTAGTATTTGATTATGGTTCTACACATTATTTCAAATCTTGCATTTTGAGTTGAAATATTCAAAAAACACCTCAAAATTGGGAGGATAAGTTATCTGTGAGAACAATGAATGCAGAAATTATTACATTCATGGTTTATAACTCATCCCTAGTTAATGTTTGTGGACTGAACCTCCCATAAAATATTGTCAACCTTCCTTTAGTATATTTTTATGCTATCCTAGGCATGGATTGTCTATCTTTATACAAAGCCAACATAAACTTTCAGGAAATGGATACCACTCTTCAAATGCCAAAGAATCCCCTGATTCTTGACAAGTGTATTTAGAATGATGAGTTTCCATTATAATCAATATCTCATGTGTGGATATTTCTTCCTTTGCAGAAAGTATACCTAGCGCAAATGAATGAGACAAAGAAGAGAATCATGCTCTAATACATGCCTATCATGGGGGATTACACTGATGTATTCCCTGAAGGGTTTCTTAGTATTCCTCATGACTGAGAGGATGAGTTATCAGTTGATCTTATTCATGTATCTCTACCTATGTCATAGAAACCTTAGGTAATGTCCACCATATAGATGGATGAGATAAATAATAATCTATATGAGAATCTAGAAAAGGGTTTTATACACCTGAGTGCTTCACCATGGTGTGCGAAAGTCTTCTTCTTCAAGAAAAAGGATGGATAAATGAGCCCCTACATTAATTATCATGTGATTAATAAAATCACTATAAATAAAAAGTATCATTTTCCTCAAATATATTAAATGTTCGATCAACTTCGTGCGGCCTGTTATTTCTCTATGGTGAACCTCCAGTCGATATATCACGAATTAAAGGTGATGAAAGATGATATTCCCAAGAATTCATTTTGAACGTGGTATAGAAACTATGAGTTCATAGTGATTCCCTTAAAGTTCATTATTTCCCGAACAATTTTCATGGATTTAATGAATAATGTCATTATATATTATCTCAGAAAATTTTTGGTATTATTTATTGACGATATATTGATATCCTCCAATATCAAGGTGGAACATGAGGAGAATATGTATACTATGTTAAGGACATTGTGAAGGGAGAATCTATATGAAAATTATAGGAAATGTGTTTTCTGGATGGAGGAAGTATCATTCATGGGACATGTTACCATAATAAAAGGGATATATGTGGGCCCTTCTTAGACAAAGGCAATTGAAGAGTGGCCCAAGACAATATCTGTAATATAGATCCACAGATATTTGTGTCTAGATGGGTATTACCAAAATTTTTTGAAGAACTTTTCATGATTTGGAAATAAAATTACCAATCTAACATAGATGGTAGTAAAGTTTATCTAAAATCACGAATGTGAATACTATTTCAAGGTGTTGAAAAGGGGGTTTATCAATGCACTAGTACTCACACTCCCAACATGTGGAGAACTCTTTGTGGTGTAAAATTATTATTTAAAAAATGGATTAGGTTGTGTGTTGATGAAAAATTATTAAGTGATAACATACGCCTCATGGAAGCTGAAAATCCATGATCAAAACAATACGATAAATGATCTAGAGTTTGTTGCTATGATCTTTGCATTGAAAATCTAGAGGAATTATCTCTATGAGGAGAAGTTTGAGATATATAGTGATCACAAGAGTATCAAATATATATTAAAATAGAAATATACTAATATTAACCAACGAATATGGATAGTGCTTTTCAAAGAGTATAACTGATCAATCCACTATGATCCCGGTAAGGGAAACAAGGTGGATGATGCTCTAAGTAGGAATTGTCCTCAACCATTAGCAATAATGAAAATTGAAAAGGATCCACTCATAATAAATTTTCAAAGTACGGACATAGGATTAATTAAGGGAGTAATATCATCAATTATTTCTAAAATGATTTCTCAACCATCCCTCCTGGAGAAAATGAAGGATGCTCAAAGAAAGGATGTGTAACTTCAGAAAAGGGTGGAAGCCATTAGAAATGGGAAATCCATTGAGTTATTGACTAAAAATTATGGAGTTGTAAGATATGGGTCACGATTATGTGTACCATCTGATCCATATATAATGAATGAGACTTTTTATGATTCACAAAGCTCGACCTTCTCTATTCACCCAGGGAGAAAAAAGATGTATTGAGATCTCTGAGAAAACTTTTGTTGGGACAATATGAAAAGGTAGATTGGTGAATATACTTAAGAGTTATTGTAATGTCAGAATGTTAAGTCTAAGAGGAAAAAGTCTAAGGGGATGATGTAACCACTATCCATACCAACAAGGATGTGGGTAGAAATAACATGGACTTTGTCATTGGGCTTCTAAGGACATCTAGAGGAAACAATTCTATATGGTTCTTTATGGACTGTCTTACGAAGATATCTCATTTTATCACAATTCTGGTGTAATTTTCATTGGATCAACTTAGATGGATTTAAATAAAAGAAGTGTTAAGGATACATGGAGTACCACAATCTATTGAATCCGATTGTGATTTGAGATTCACCTTGATGTTTTGGAAAAGACTCCAACAAGCTCTAAGCACTGGACTGAGGTTCAATACACACTATCATCCTCAAACTGATGGAAAATCTAAGAGAACTATTTATACACTAGAATATATGTTTAGAGCATATTATATGGGCTTCAAAGGTGGATGTGACCTTCATCTTCCACTAGTTTAGTTCTCCTATAACAACAGTTTCCACTCGATCATCCAAATGGCTCCATATGAATCCATTTATTGGAAAAGGTGTAGAACACCAGCGTGTTGGGATGAATTCGGTGAGCATAAGGTTATAGGACTTGAAATAGTGGATTAAATGATGGATAAGGTGAAAAACATTTAGTATCATATCGTGGAATTCCAACGTCAACAGAAGAGTTATGCATACAACCGTCGACAAAACCGTGAGTTCGAATTTGGAGAGATGGTATATCATCACATATCTCTATGAAAGAATGTTATGTGGTTTGGAAAGAAAGGAATGTTTACTCTGAGGTACATCCTCCACTTTCAGATTCTTGATCTTTTTGAGGTTGTGGCCTATAAACTAGCACTTCCACCTACCTTGGCCAAAGTACATTATGTTTTCCATGTATCCCTATTAAGGAAGTACATACTAGAAACATCACATATACTCTATGCAGAGGCGGTACTGTTAGAGGATGATATTTATTATGAGGAGAAGCCAGTGAAGATCTTCGATCGTAGAGATAAATTTCTACATAACAAGACCACTCACCTAGCCAAGATACTATGGAAAACGATAAGTACTAACAGGCAACATGGGAAATAGAGGAGTCAATGGAGGAAAAGTACCCACTCCAGTTTATGGATTAGAATGTAAACTGAAATTTCAAGGGAGAAATTTCATAATGGGGAAGAATGTAATGACCCAATGTTTTTCAATGGAAATCTCCTTCTTATTATCATGCCATATAATCACATTAAATCACATCAAAACGAACTAATATATGTTATGTGACCTTTAAAAATAATTTTTTCAATTTTATGATTTTAATTTAAAAAATATGACATACACGGTTGCAATCCGTAAGTTATTTGGAGTCTAATACGACCAACATAAATTTTGGTGAATAGTAACACTCCCTTAAAAATAGAAATTTTACCCTTAGGAATAGAGACATACCCTAGTGAATAGTAACAATACATATGATATTATATAAATAATATTCCAGTGGGAGAACGATATACCTATATCTTGGAATAAGAAAATAAATGCTTTGAAATTGTTATTTTTCAAGTAATTTGTAATTTTAATTAAAAATTAAATTAATCATATTTAGAAAAATATTTTTGAAAAATTCATTTCATTTTTGGATTCTATATGTCAAAAAATGGTTAGGGTGATTTTTTAGCATTTTTCTAAAATTCTTGAATACTAAAATATTATAATTTAAAATAAATGCTAAATAATGGATTTATTGAGTCATTGATGATGATTTTATGATGTAAGTCTAATTTTTTTGAACTCAAAAGAACTTATTACAATTTTTGGTCATGGAATCATTACTATTTCTGGTCTTGAAGGAGAAAAATAAACTATGGAATTAAATATTTGGAAAACCCTCCTCTCCCCAACTATAAATACCACCCTCCTTACCTATTCTCTTCACTCCTCTCAAGCCTATTTCCTTACCAAAGTTCTTCAAAAATAACTCCCAAAGATACTCCCTCATATCTAAAATCCATTTGTCTCCCCAAAAGATCAAATCCTCTCCTCTTAAGAGGCTCTCAAACGAGATAAACTGAAGATGTAAAGTACTCTTTCCAATTGTTTTAAGTTCTTTTCATTTACTGTTTCTTTACTCACCTCCCCTCACCCAAATGGTAGGATAAATCCAGTAAAATACATGTAATGGAATGCTATTATTCTGATAGGATAATTAATTATCACATCTCCTTTCCCCACATTTCATTTTAATGAAATGAAAACACCATTTGTGGTGTGTTAGTCTAGCATAATAAAAAACAACGAGTAATCAATTACTATTACTATCTTCAATTCTAGTCATGAAAACAGTTTTAGGATCGAACAAAAATATTATATCTGTATTGTATATTATTTAATTTTATTTAATCCTTATGCAGTCAAAATGTAAAATAATATTACAAAAAAAATAATTTTTAGTGAAATTGCTAAAATTAATTCAAGAGTTTATCATTAAGGTTTTATATAATGATTGAACTTCAATACAAGTAAAAAATTTAAATATAAAACTATTTAATCTCATTTATGTTCACTAATTTCATATAAATTCAATTTAGGACATTCAATTACATCTTAAATTTTTATCCATTCATAAAAATAAGTAAATCCATCATAAAAACCAAGAAAACAATGGACGCGAACAATGAAATTAAACCACTTAACCCATCAAAAAAAGTTAATTAATGAACAAAAAAAGTTTGTAATAAATATTTTACATATATAATAGGTTTTAGATTTGTTAATTAATAATTCTAATTTTTTTATTCGGGTCATTAATAACAAGTGGAGAACACTAATGGACTTAAGGTAAAGAAATTGTAGGACCCTCCCAGGATCGGGGATGGCGTGCTCTGCAGTATGAGATGTGGTGGAAGGTTGTCCTGCAGAATATAAGGAATGTCCCATGGTTCGAGGAAGGAGGTATAAGGAATGGAAGGTGGATATAAGGTACTTTCATTCAAGGAGGTGGTTTGAGGGAGCAACTCAAAGGGTGCTATGTTTAGTATCCTGGTGATACAGTTTGAACAAAGAAAAATGGAGTTGCTGGAAAATAATCATATGGTGGTGATCTCTAAAAAGGAAATGAAGAGTGTTTCGGAGGTGCATATCCTAACCCTATTGTCTAGGTTTGGACTTTTGAAACCGTCATTGGAGGTTTTCAAGGAGTTTATGGATTTCTGGCGACTTTAGCACCCATCTGTAGTTTCAGAGATTTAAATGTTTGTCTTCCATGTTCATCTCTTCAATAGGGTTGAATTTATGTGTACCTAGTCGAGGGAGGATCAATGGTGCGTGTATCATCTCTTCACTATTTCATGGTGGGTGTGGGAATGTCGCTATGGTAAAGAATCCTGAATGGGTTTGGTTTGGAAAAATCATCTGGTTCATCCCCTACCTTTTCAAAATCCATCGATTCTGGCAGTGGTGGGAGATGCTCTTGGAATGTTTTTATGCCTTGATGTTATTATGGAGAGGTTGATGGACATGGATAATTTGAGGATATGTGTTGAGATAAACCTAGCAGTGAAGTTTCCTTTAAGAATCTTGATCCATTCTCTAGAGGTGTTTATGTGGTACCAATACTTGATGTTTCAGTCTCCTCCCATGTTTTTTACTGCATGAGGGTTTCAATGATATGAGATGTATTTTTGTAGTAAAGGGAAAAGGGGAATGCAGAGTCAAGGGTCTACAACTTATCAGAGTTTCTAGCAGATAGCGTTGCAGCTTAGTCCAGTGGCTGTTTGAGTTGTCATGAGGGAGAGCTTAACATTGCAGAGAGTTGGTGAAATTTGGTGTTGCATCTTCATTATCCTTATGGGAACTGGTAAAAGATAATGGTCTGACGAATTAATTTGATTTTTCAAATGTTGTTAGATC
Organism: Viscum album; assembly: GCA_963277665.1. Lineage (NCBI taxonomy): Eukaryota > Viridiplantae > Streptophyta > Magnoliopsida > Santalales > Viscaceae > Viscum > Viscum album. The sequence goes on along the minus strand of OY728133.1, from coordinate 677,068,722 downwards.
CGGAACCTTAATGTGGTCCGCATTTTTTGAAAATACAATGGTGGAATACTTTTTGGCTGAGGGTTATGTGTCTCCCACTTTGTTACCACTGGGATTGTGGCATCCTGCATCAATGGAATTGGAAGGAGACACGTTGCTGAGGTTTGAACCATTGGGAATCTCCTGGTCCAAAGGAATGTCCAAGACTATTGCTTCAGTTTTTTCAGACATTCCAAGAGGAGTTTCACCTCCTGTGGTGGAGGTCCAAATATATTCTCTTCTATGTCCAAAAATGGTGATGTTTTCCTTGTTATCTTCAGTAAAATTCCCCATGGACATTCAATGGAAAGAATCAAATAGTGCCATCACATAGGGTTTAGAAAGAGAATTAGAACTTGAATAAATCTCATAGTCTCTATTGGTGTTAACGTCATTTCTCTAGGACGAGGTGTCTCCATATTCTCCTCCTATTATGATGGGGAGTAGGTTTTCTCTCTTGGAGAAATCAAATAGTCCCTTGATGTATAATGATCTCATACTAATGCAGGGATGCTCTTCCTAATAATCTTCCAGGACAATGACTCGTTCGATGTACAGAGAGGGCTATTATAGGGACTTATTCATTCCATGACCGGGTATAAACGTTCTAAAGGCTATGAATTTCCTTCATTAATGTCTAATTGGATGATTTGAAATTCTCCTGGTCTAGGGGGGAATAAAAATGACCCTTCTTGGATTTTTAGTGCAGGAGATGTGGGGCATACAAGGCGGTTATTCTCAAACCTAAACCAGAACCATGAATAATTGGTTTTTTAGAATGAAATATGTGATTCAATAACCACTTTCATGAGAATTTGGTTAATAATCATATATTTGTTCTTTAGAATTAAATATGTGATTCAATAACCACTTTCATGAGAATTTGGTTAATAATCATATATTGGTTTTTAGAAGAAATTTTTTCAGGTTAAGCTGGTGCATGTTACAGAACAGTGTATCACAGTGAAGCTCGGGTTTAGAGGTATTGTAGTCATGTTATCCTTCATTTATACTAGTAGCTATGTTATGGTTATAAGGAATATGTGGGAGTATCTGGACTTCTTTGATACGGCCAGTTTACCTTGGTTTGTTGGTGTATACTTCAATATCATTTTTGACATCTCTTAGAAGAGAGTTGGAACAATGTTATATCATAATGGAATGCTTTATTTCAATAGCTTTATTTCTTGTAAGGGACTAATGGACCTTGTTTATAGTGGGATAAAATACACCTGGTGTAATAACTGCAGAGGGAGTAGCCGTATCTAGTGTAGGCTGTATATATGCCTCACTAGAATCTAGGATTTAGAGTCCTTTTCCAGGGCCTCAGTCTCTCACTTTTCTCATGATCTATCTGTCCATGCGCCGTTGCTTGTGTATCATAAAGAGGGGGATCCAGAGAGTATATATTTTTTTGTACTCAGTGTATTTCCATTGAATGTGCAGTTTAATGAAAATTATGAAAGACACATTGGGAATAGATATGGAGGGAAGGGCCAGTGTTGGGAAATATAGGCATCTCTAACGGCTCAAGTCTGATATTGGAAAGTGCTTCGCTGATAAGCTAGCAGTGGGGGACTATGTGGAGACACATCAGAAGGATATTGAACTTATAGAATATTTTATTCAATACTGGTGGTATTACTCCACTTTCTTGTTGTTATGTGAAAAATTATCGTTCTTGTATTAATGGTCATTGGTGGTGTAGAATGGATACATGTCGAGATCCACAGATAGGTGGCTTAAAAAGGTTGTACAAACAATGTGATTTTCAAAACTTGTTTGAAGGAGAAAAAAAATTGAAGATTGAACATCAGGAAGAAGAATGGATCATTCTCTTCTGCTGTAAATGTTGCTGGATGGATGGATATGGATCAATTCTAGGGGTTTCTTACAAGAGAATGCATAGATTCATCCGGGGAGGCGAGTTTGTCATTTGACCATGAGGGATTTATGAGGAGTATATCATGAAGGATTAATGCGGATGATATTGAGTCTTTAAGGATTTTTCCTTCAAGGGAGGAGGTCTGGGAGGGGGTTTTCAATATGTTACTGGAGAGTGAACCTAGCCCTGCCATTTTACTAGGATTCTTCTATGTTTCAGCATGGGAATTTGTGGGGCCACAGGTTATTGAGGCTTTTTAAGATTTATATAGGGGGGACCATCAACAACGGTTCTTGTGACATCAGAGTAGCACTGTTTCTAAAAGTGAAAGACCCTTCATCTATTATTCAATATAGAACTATATGTCTATGAAATTTCACATACATGATCCTATAAACATTTCTTTCTAGGAGACTGAACAAGGTGATTCCGAGGGTCATTTCCCAAGAACAACACAACTTTTTCCATCAGAGAGGTATTGAAGGTGTAGTGGGAGTGGCCCAAGAATTGTTGCAGTACATGAGTAAGAAGTTGGTAGGATCTAATGCGATTATAAAGGTGGACATGGATATGGTGTGTGACATGTTGGAAAGGAGTTTTATAATTCATGTGATGAGGAAACTGGGTTTTCATTATTGGGTTTCTGACATACGTTTCCCTTTCTTCTCCTCTCTGTAGCTCAACATATCTATTTTGTGGAGGGCCATCAGTTTTTTCTAGAGTGTGGATGGTGTGGGGAAAGGGGACCCTCTATTCCGCCACCTTGTTTATCCTTGCGCATGAGGATCTATCAAAAAACATACATACATACTTTAGGGGCCAGAAGATTTGTCCATGTCGGTCTCAATCATCAGATGGATCTTTCTCACATATAATTTTTTCTACTGATATTTTCATCTTTGTGAATGGAAGGAGGTCTTCATTTGTTAACTATATGGAGCATATGTTTATATATATTAGTTTATGTGGCCAACAAGTTAATTACATGAATTTCAATGTTATTATTACCAATAAATTCCCAAGAATGAGGTTCTGGACTATTCAATAAATTTTGGGCATGCAATGGAAGAAATTGCCTATGATATACCATAGGGATCCAATTTAATATGGTTGGGTGAAAAGGAATTGTTTGAGTATATCCTTAACAGAACGATTGGGAGGATTCTTAATTGGAAAAAAGATTCTCTAGTTTGGGGGGATGGGTGGACATGATTAATAGTGTGATATCCTCCAAAGCAGTGCGTGTCATGTCTATTATCACTCCACCTAAGGGTATTATTGATACTATGGAGAATCTAAAGAATATGTTTCCTTGAGACTCCAATTAATCGGGAAGGATCCATAGGGCCACCTGGTATCGGGTGGCCAAACAAGTGGAGGAAGGTGGATTTGGCCTTAGGGATATTTCAATTTCCATGCAATAAATGATGTATCGTCTATCTTGGGATTTTTGGAGGGGAAATTGATGTGGGGAAAAAACTCTTAGAATGAAGTATGGCACGAACTGGGAAGAATGGGAGAACAAGAAACTGTCTAGAATAGGGAAAACGGGGAGGTTTCATTTGGAAATCCTTAAAGGGTATTCTATTTGGGTGGTAGGCCTAGGAAATATAAACTTGTGGAGAGAAAATTGGGTTAGGTAGAAAATCATCATCATGTGATGTCTAGCTCCGAATATGTCAGTTAATGAGTCTATCCTCCATTAAAATCTCCTTGAATCAATTTAGAGTTCGGAACATATGGAATTTTGTAAAGAAGTGGGGTTTTTGGAGGAGGATGACAAATGTTGTTTCACGGATTCAGGTTCTGGGTATATCAATGGGAACTACTATCCCCACTTAATTGGCTAGGGGGATTTGATGAGTTGGGTCACACATGTGGTGTGAAGAGGTTCGCACAAAGATTTTATTTCTTGTTTGGAGAGTGAGGAATCAAGCCCTGCTAACAGATGATAATGTTAAAAAGAATGGGATTCAGCTGGTTTCATGTTTTTTTTGCTACTCTAACCCACATTTAGAGTTAGTGGTTCAATTCTTATTCAAGAGTGAATGGGCTGTAAATCATCGATCCATCATGGATAAAGGGGGTAACTATAATTCTGCAAGAAATTTCATTCAATTGTTTGTCTTCAGTTGGTTCTGGTGTTCGTAGCTGCATGAGATGGAGTCCAAGATCAATAGCATTGTTCTTACTACGATTTTATGGAAACATTGGGAGGCACAAAATATGGAATCTACAGAGGATTGGACATCTAGATTTTTTCTAATGAGGAGGAAATAAGTCAAAGTTAATGGATTAGGGACACTGCTAAATAGTGGATAGCATTCTCACATTCTTTGCAGTTTCTTGAACAGGTCAGTGGCTCATCCCTGTTTATAGGGATGATAGACCAGGTGGCAACATCCAGGGAATAGATTGAAACATAACGTCAAGGGTTAATTTATATATGGTCAGATACATGGGGGATGTTTGGTATAGGATTGGAATGGTTCATTAATATTTTCTTCTAGCAGCATTCATGGGTATGGAATTTCATTGTGTTTGGAAGTACGTGTTTTGCAAATGGGTATAATGTAGTGCAATGTTCTGAACTAGAATCGGACTCCGAGGTGTTGATTTGGGATTTACATTGGAATGTTGAGGAATTGTGGATTTTGAAATACATCATTCATCATTGTTCCTTATAGATCCTAAAAGGATGTTCTGTTCTACATATTCCAAGGGATGGAAATTTATTTGTGGATGCTCTTTCTAGGGGGAGTAGTCCGGAGGAACCCATGTTGGTGTTCTTTAATGTGGGGTCATTACCCCGAGAATGTAATTATGTTGTCCAATGGGATTCCCTTGGCCTTCATCACATTAGACCACCTTGATCTTGTTTCTTCATGGAAGGGTGGATTCCCTTATATGATTAATAATATAAAAGAAATTTTCGATTCTACTTTAGGTTAGGGGTCCTCTCCATTTCACTTTATTTCAAGAATGTCCTCTATGCTATGATATTTTAGGTGTAATCCCTAATGATGGGGTATAATTTCACACCTACCCCATACGTTCCTAATGATGTATATGTGATGAGAATACATTTTCTCTCCCATGAAGCCCTCTTAAGTACACCTAATACCATTCTGATAATCTGTAAGGAATTCTCCCCAATCTGCCTTTATTCTTTCATGTTGCCAATATTTCATTCAACCCTAATTATGTTGTCTTTTATATTTTATTTAGAACTTCTACATGATGTTTATATAATAAAAAATCTTGTTTCATGATCCATACCTCATTCTCTTTCTAGGATATACAATCTTTTAAGTGATTCATTCCTCGATACTTCCCAATAAGAAAACTCGTTTTAAGGGAGCTTCCAAAATTTTTACCGAATTTCAACTACACTATATCCTCTTTTTTAAGGTACAATTATATTTATTAAATAAGTATTTTTATTACCAAAAACTCTTTGGTTCACTTCTGGTTTTATATAAAATATTTTTCCCTTTTATATTTTAAATCTCTACAGTATTTTTCTTAAAAGAGTAAAAAAACAATTAATGAAAAAATTTCTCAAATTCATTTATTACATTTTTCACATCAGTTTGAAATTAGTTACCATGATATTTTTTTAATTCACTTTATGAAATTCAATGTATGCTTTGATTCCTTTCGATCATGGAAACTTTCACGATACACCCATTGGTTATGATTTATGTCATGACTGTGGTAACCAATTCTCTCCATGGGTAACCCTTACGTTTATGTAAGATTTATTTTGTATGATTATTTATGGGGAAACAATATTCATGAAATGTAAAGTGGTTGAAACCAGATAGTGCTCCAATGAATTGGTAAAGTTGAGTCTCATGATACGTTACGTACAACGGTCTTGGGGGCTAGATTTGGTTTGTGCCACTACGTGCAATGGTCATAGTGGTTAGACTTGCCTTGTTCTACAATGGGAAATGGTCTTGGAGGATAGCCTTGAATGGTACTAAAGTCTTTTTTAATGTTTCTAACACATTTCTATGATTCCATGTTTAAATGATCCCATGTTTATATGATATGATTCTATATGTTAAATTCCTTTTATATCATCATGCCATGCCTTCAATCCCATGTGATAATGCTTTATTCTTATGGTTATTCCCTTATTGGGATTTTAGCTCATCCCTTTGTTCATGTTATCCCCAGGTTATCCTATGAACTTGTAAGAGAATAATGGATGATATGAGCTCATTATAATGTTTAAATAAATTTTTTTTATAATGTTTGATTATGTACCACATCTCCCAAGACACTAGACTTTACGATCCTTGTCTTTTACTATAATGTATAATTACACTTAAAATTGGGTAATGTAATATGTAAAAGTCTAGGGTCTCTATACCTCCCCTCACCACCCTACTCCTAACAAATTATATAGCTTGTAAGATTTATATAGTCATCCCAATTCCATTAACATGTATATTCCCCACATCCAAGAGCTAATAGTTTCAATAAAATACTAACCAAAAGTGTCTTAAAGAGGTTCTCTATGAGGCAACCTTCCAAAGGCGAAATCCTTAATCCTTATATTTAAATTTCTTTTATTTTCCTATCATCTACTCACCTAACCTATAAAAATCAGAATTATACCTCCAATATCATATATATACAATAATTTTATTGTGTTAATGGAATATACATAATAAAATATATTCTATTATCTTTATATTTGAAAAATTAAAACATCATTCGTGACATGTCGATTAACTACCTTTGTGGATGAAAAGTTTTAATTTTCCATTACCACCATACACTATGGACATAATACTATCATTATGGTTATAATAGATTTTAATAGGTATATTATAACATTTATTTATGTTCTGGGACAAATATATAAAAATAACATTTTAAAAAATAAAACTAATTTGCAGTCAACATAAAAAAGGGAAAAATAAACTGAACAGTTTTCAATAATGGTTTATCAAATGAATCATATTCATGACAAAATATGATATATAGTACCATTTAAATATATTTAAATTAATTAAAACCATATAATTTCACTTGTGAAAAATTATTTTGATTATATAAGAACTTCCATATTTATACATAAGCGAACGGACCCTGAAACCATGTAATGAACACTCCCAAAAACAACAGAATTAAGCATTATAAATCATCGAAAGGGATATAAATGAACAAAATAAAATTATAATAAGTGAAATAAATGTGTAGGGGGTTCTAATTTTTTTAATTAAAAATAATTTATTTTATTTTGTAGTAAATAAATTTCAAGTGAAGAAAGCATTCAGAAATTAAGTTAAGGGATCTCTTCATACCTCTAATATTTCATTTGGGATATTATTTTTCCCTCATTAACCTAATTTTTTCATATTTATTATTATATAATTATCCAACATTATATTTTTATATACAAAAAATTTTCATGATACCCAATTATTCTTTAATTAAATTGGAATTACTTTTTTTGAAGGGTTCCCTTCTCAATTCCACTGAATTAGCAAGCATTATTAAAGGGATCATCTAAATTTCTCACCAATTTTCATGTACACTACATAAAATATTTTATATAAACATTATTATTATAAAATAACCCATTTTATCATTATAAAATATCCTATTTCATGTATTGTTTCAAATAAACAATTATTACCTTTTCCCCTATTAAGACTCTTTAATATTTTCCCTTGAACTTCATTAAAGTGGATCATCTATAAAGATGCTTAAAAAAAACGTTTTCAATTATCCACTTATATTGGAAAACAATATTCATGATATATTATTATTTTTTATCAATTTAATTCTAGAAAATATTTAATCCCGTATTTCATGTATACCTTTATGATACACCTTTGGTTGTGGATTATAAAATCATTAAGATACCAATGTATTTTCATGGTTAACCCATATTTTTATTCCTTTGTATAATTATTTATGTGTAACAATTATTCATGAACATGTTATGTTGGGTGTACCTATAGAGAGATTCAATTCATCTGTTAATGTTTGGTCTCATGAGATGTCACGTATGGGATTAGGTAGTAAACCTAATTTATTATTGGAGTTTGTCCACTATGTGATACAGTATTGGTAGTTATCCTTGAATCATTTTTATATCATGACATATATTTATGGAACATTCCAATATTTACATTATCATGGGATTCTATGTTCTATATGTTATTCTTCCATATGCTTACTCATTATTCATTCCTTTTATTTTTTCTTGTTATTCCTTTCTAACTAAGATGCCATTATTTATTCCAATATTATTTCCCTAGATTGTATTTTTTTCTATCCTTTATTCAATGTATTGTCCAGGTTATCCTTTGAAGATTTAGGAGATCAAATATGTTAGGATTTCATTATGGAATGTTAATAAAGATATATTTTATTATAGTTCCATGTTTTTAATTTTATGTACCTAATTTTCCAAAGTCACTAGAATTTATGATCCACGATTTGAATTTGATGGAAAATTATGATTAATATCATTTACTAATTTTTGTAAAAGGATAGTGTTGATATAGTTGTTATTAGAGAATAGTCTAGATATTTTAGGATATTAGGACAATAAATATTTATTAATAACCATAGTGGAAATTCTATCACCATGGATAACCTAGAATAAAACATAGGGAATCAAAAGATAGGGTATACTTTTACTTTATATGTTTATCCTTTTATGTTTATCATTTCTTTTTAATATGCTTATTAACAATGTATTCTTAGTTAATGGAAGGAAATTGGAGAACCTATGACAATAATCATTATGATTTTCAATTGGATGATTTCCATAATGAGATTCCAAACATAGTTGGAAGGGGGGACCAAACATTAATGATAGTATTGGATCATGTTATGAATAATTACTTGAATATTATGGAACTACCTTCTTCTCATAAGAAAGTTAATTTTGAGTTCAAAAACCTTATATGACAAATTCCTCCTCTATTTCGTGGATCTTATGATCCCATAATCACAATATAATGGACTGAATCAATTGATAAGAGATTCTCCGTCCTTCTGTTTTTAGAAGAAGAGAAAGTCATTCTTGTTTTCTATTATTCTAATAGAGGAGATGATTAGTGGTGGAATTTAATAAAGAGCAATATGTATTTGGATGAAATTTATTACATGGATTCAGATAGATTAAATAAATATTTTCCCTAAATCCTTTCTCTTAATATAGAAAGGGAGATCCTTAGACTGAAGTAAAATAGAAAAAGGAACTATCGTTGAATATGGGGAAAAATTTACAAGGCTTTCATGATATACATTATACTTTTTCATAAGCACCCAAAAAAATTTGGATCAATTCTTCAGTGAATTAATGTTGAGTCTAAAAAAAACATTTGTAATTATATGCTTTTATAGATATGAGGATATTTTACAATGTTCTTTTAAGGTTGAAATGTAGATCAATATATCTTCGTTGTCTCCTGGTCTCTGAGATAAAAAGAGGAAAATAGAGTATACTATAAATGGATCAATAAAAAATCCCTTGAAGAAATGAAAACCCAATATCCCACACTTAAAAATTTCAAGAAGAATCATTATGGGAACTATCAAAAGGGAACCAGAAGATCTTTAAAATTTGAATGACAGGGGAAAATCACAAATTTTTCAAATTTATTTGATGAATACCACTAATTGTAAAGAAGAAGGAAAGGTTCATATCAATATGTAACACGTAGTGAAGTGTTTTAAATTCAATTAACACATGCACTATTAGGGATAATGGCCTAAGACAATGGTTGTTGGATAAAATAAAAACCAACAATAACTATGAAACGTAGGAAGGGAATATGTTATCACTACTACTGTGGTGGATCTGTATATTGATGTGGTAATAGGAACCATGGTGTAACATCCCAGTTTCACAAGCTACCCAGAGGGGCCATGTACTAGGTTGGTTATATGGCCTCTTTCACATTTCCACAAATGCCAGAGGTCGCCAACTAGTAGAAAGGGCATTGGGTGTGATAGTGGGGAAACTATGCCCTCATTGGGAGAGTAACACAACGGATTTAAGAAAGATAACAATAGAGGAAACAGTAAACATACCATACAACATTAAATATCAGAAGACTGAATGTAATAAAAACTAGAGCACATATATAAATGTTTCATGACACATATGTCTAGGAAAACATCCAAAAAATTCACAAGGCTGGAATACAGTAATAAACCAAAGTACAGGAAAACAAGTAAATAACTCCTCTGCATGATAAGCCTCATAATGGTCCCATTATCTCAAACTCCAATGAATCATGTACCTGAAGTAGAAGGGTGATTTCCCTTATCTAGACCTGCAACAATAAAATCTATTTGGGCCCAAAAACATGACCGAAATATGGTGTGATACTAAATCCCAATATGCAACCACCCAAAGATCTGTTCCAAACAATCGGTGAATATATAGGGAATACAAGAAGAAAAGAATGTAGTAAACAAGTAAGTACTCAAAATTAAAATATACTACAGTTTCAATTAACAAGAATGAAGCTAACAAAAGAAGATAACCCTCTGGGAAGTATAACAAACTATCCCCTCTGGTTCAATTTACAAGGATATACAAAGACACTTTGAAGAAGCACTCACCATCAATTCCCCCTATAGTATAGTATAATCCAAGACTCTCTGTGGAAGCACTCGCCATCAATTCCCCCTATAGTCCTTTAGTAGTAACTATAGAAACTCTGAGGAATAACTCAAAGTCAATTCCTCATGTGGCCGTGTAAAAAATCTATAGACACTTTGAGGGAGCACTAAAAGTCAACCCCCCACATGGTCTCACAGCATAATAATTATTACAGACACTCTGAGAAAGCCTTCAACATCAATTTTCCCTATGTCTCACTACACCAGGTCCCCACTATCCTGTGTAATGAAATCGGGCATGGCGTTAATCCGCAGCTGCAGTAAACCTGAAGAACTACTTGGCGAAACAAACTAATTTATAAAAACATGTCCGATAATAATTACTCTATCCTATAATACTAGGAATGGAAAGAAAATCAACATCATAACTGGAAAAGCTAGAAGAAACGGTCAAACAATAAAACATGGGGAAACTATCCATAGATTTACCGAGATAACCGTAATCTCAACAATTAACCTAAATCCAATCAAACTATTCAATGTAGGAAAATAAAAGGGCTAAAACCATAAACACGCAATTCCATGATCAAGGGTATTGGGACCTTTTGCACATATAACTCAAATACTAACTATAGAAAGTCACAAACCACCCACCTTGGTGTTGTAGGATCATAATACATGAACCTAAATCCATGAATCACCAAGGAACTCTATAGATCTACAAAACACTAAAAAATTTCAACTAAAGATAACTATTGAAATAGAAAATATTGAGAAATAAAGATCTAGAAGAAGTAAGAGCATACCAAGTAGGTATCAATGCAATTGACGATGGCCAAATCCGAGAATCGATGCTTGATTGGAGTTTTGGAGAAGAATTATGGCCGTACAGATGCTCCTGGACAAACTAGGTCAAGAAGAGGTGTTTTCTGTCTATCAGTCGCGACCTCAGTTCGTTTAATGAAAAAAAGTATAATACTTGTACATTAGAAGTACATGACATGTACTTTCACATACCTAGCCCCGCATTAGACAGCCTCCAGGTCACCGCACACTACTCTGTTCTTGGCCATTACACGGCCAGCACACAAATACGTGTGGAAACTGAGTACACGATGCGTACTTATAAGTACATGGTGTGCACTCCAAAATTTTCCAAAAATTTCTCTTTTTCTCAAATAAACAAAAAATAGAAAAACATTCCTCAAAATAAGATCCGGGTTCTTAAAAACTTCCCCCTCAAAGAAATTCATCCTCGTATTTCCCATGAAAAGTGGCGTAGAAGAAGATTACTCAAAAAGCTCAGGCCACTATGATTTTACATCACCTTCCCTCTCCCATGTATCTTCCTATACTTGCCCGTGCTACCACATCACTCATACCAGAGGAATAAACCGCCCATAGAGAACCTCTGTACTTCGCTCAACAATCCAAATAAGATTCTCCTAGATCAAGGAATTCACCTCTAGCTCAACCTACTCGTGTTGGAAAACATGAGACGAGTCTGAGAAGTAACTTCGGAGCTAAGGAACCTTGGAGACATCATGCATAGCCCAGTACCTCTGAGGTAAATGCAATAGATAGGAAACCAGAAAAACTCTCTCCAACACCTCAAATGACCCGATGTACCTCGGTGGAATCTTGACCTGTCTCCTAATTCTCTTGTGTACCATCCTCGGTGTGACACATAAGAAAAACCAATATCTGACCTCGAATTCCAGTGGTCATCTTCATCGATAAACATAAAACTTCTGTCAAGACAATGTAGTAGCCATCATCTTCTAAATCAACTCTATATACTTTGTGGTGTCCTGGACAAGACGAACTCCCCACATAGCTTCCTCTCATACCTCCAACTAACATAAGGGTGATCGACATGGCCTACCGTATAAAGCCTCATAATATTCCATCTGAATAGTTTTTGATAACTATTATTGTTGGAAAACTCCACAAAATGTATGTGCTTCTCACAATAACAACCAAAATCCAGGATTCATTCATGAAGCATGTCCTCAAGCACATGAATCATACGCTTGGACTAGCCATATGTCTAGGGATGGTAAGATGTACTCAAAATTCCTTGTGTACCCAAGGCCTTCTGAATTCCTTTCCAGACCCTAGAAGTAAAGTGTGCGTCGCTTTCTGAAACAACGGATTGTGGAACCCCATGTAATCATACAATCTCTAGGATGTATAACCTTCCCAGCTCATCAAAACCGAAGGTCTCCTTGATCGGAAAAAAGTCAGCAACCTTCGTGAGTCTGTTAATTAGAACATAAACTACATCATTCCCTCGAGGTGACCTCAATATATTTATCACAAAATCTATCGCTATGTCATTACATTTCCACTCGGGAATGTGTATTTGCTGCAAAAGCCCTCTTGGTCGCTAATTCTCTTCCTTCACCTACTGATAGGTGGAAAACCTCATGACGAAACTATCAACATATCTTTTCATACCTTGCCACCAATACTGATGGTGTAGATCACGATACATATTAGTGACACAAGGATGAACTGCCCAAATTGAGGAATGAAATTCCTGCATCATCTCCTCACATATGTCAACTAACCCCACATTCCCATGAAAACACAAAATCTCATACTCATCTATGTTCCATCCAGACATAGGGTCCCTTCCTAACAAGCTTTCCCATAAGACTAGTCCGTAAGAAACTAATAGTTGCCTCATTCATACTTGATCAATAAGAGTAGGGGTAACAACTACATAATATAGGAATGTCTACCCATGTCTATCATGAACCTGCAAATGCATCTCCTAGAACAGAGACACAAGCTGCCACTCACTACTAGACTTCTGAACTACCTGTATTTGATTCCTCCTGCTCAGAATATCATCCACTAAGTTTCTTTTCCAAGGTGTCTAGGAAAGCACAAAGTAAAATTACTAATGGAAATCTACCCACCTTTGCTCTCTCAAATTCAGGTCACACTGAGTGATGATTTACATGAGACTTTTGTGGTCAGTGAAAATAACAAAAAATACTCCCCCAGAAGCTAATGTCTCCAACAACATAAATAATGAACAACTATAGCCAACTCAAGATCGTGCTTCGGGTAATTCCTCTTATGTGGCCTCAACATCTGAGACCCGTATGAAACAAATACATTCCCTTGCATAATCATAGCTCCCAGCCAGATATCTGATGCATCATAGTAAATGGTGTAGCTATTTCTCGGTTCTAAAAATACTTGTATTGTTACTGAACTCAACCTTCCTTGTACCACCTGAAATGTTGAATCACAAGAGGATGACCACAAGAACTTTTCACCCATCTTAGTCAGGCCCGTCAGAGGCACTGCTAAGTGTGAAAAGTCCTGTATGAAACGTCTATAGTATCTAGTCTACCATAGAAAACTCTTTACCTCATAGAAGTTCTTCAGCTGCTCCCAAGAAACTACTACTCTCAATTATTCTGGCTCTACTGATACTCCAGTCTCTGAGATAACATGACCCAAGAAGTAAATATGGTCCATTAAAAAGTGGAATTTTGAGATCTTAGCATATAACTGATGGTCTCTCATTTTACTCAGAATGATCTCAAGATGTGTGGCATGGCCATGTTGAGTGTGAGAGTACACCAAGATATCTTCCACAAAGACTACCATGAAATAATCCAAGTATGGATAGAACACTTGGTTCATCAGTTCCATGAAAACTGCAGGCGTGTTTGTGAGACTGAACGGCATAACCACATATACGTATAGACAATACCTATTTCGAAAGGCTGTAAGAGGTATATTATATGGTCCAACATGCAACTGATGATAACTGTATCTGAAGTCAATCCTTGAGAAAACCAAGTCTCCTCGAAGCTAATCAAAGAGACCATCAATCCTCGATAAGGTATATTAGTTCTTGAACTTCAGCTAGTTAAACTTCCGATAATAGACACAATTTCTAAGGGTACCATCTGCCTTCTTTAAAAACAAGATCGGAGAACCCCGAGGATAAGTAATGGGTCGGATGAAACCCTTTTCCTGTAACTCCTCCAACTGCTTCTCCAGATCCTGTAACTCATGTGTATCTATCCGATAAGGAGGAATGTACACTGGTGTCGCTCATGGCACAAGATAAATTGAAAATTCTACCTCTCACTCCAGGGAAAACCTTGAAAAGTCCTCTGGAAAGACAGCCTTGGAACAATCCACAACTGGAGGAAAGTCCATCTGTGAAGTCCCATGGTCATCCAGATATAGGCTAGCAATCTGGGATGTAACTCCTCCCAACCCATGATACATGGGTCCCGCTCTACTTTCTTGGATATCCAATTTACCCTAATGAAGAAACGATATACCCTCTGGTGATATGAAAGTCACCCTACAACGATAGCAATTGACAACTTCCTGAAGGGGAACTAACCAGTTCATTCTGAGAATGACATCATAGCCGATCATCTCTAAGACAAAGAGGTCCCATAAGAAGTGAAACCCACAAACCTCAAGTGGGAACTCCTTACACTGACGTACACTGGCCGTTCTTGTCCCTAAAAGAGTTTCCAACATCAAGATATCAGCAGATGAAAAGATATAGAGCCCAAGTCTCTCCACAACAGAAATAGATATAAAACTATGGGAAGCCCCTATATCAAAAAGAGCATAAGATAAAACTGAGGAAACTAGGATCGTACCACGAACTGTAGAGGGTCCAAGATCCTTATCCTACTAGGATTGCTCCACTTCAAAAGTCTATCCTGTATC
The DNA here is from genome assembly GCA_963277665.1 of Viscum album. Classification (NCBI taxonomy): domain Eukaryota; kingdom Viridiplantae; phylum Streptophyta; class Magnoliopsida; order Santalales; family Viscaceae; genus Viscum; species Viscum album. The sequence continues at coordinate 677,053,490 of OY728133.1, read as the reverse complement.
GTGGATCTATGACCCTCCCTAGCCACTCTGAGCTGATCCACCCTGCTGATGCTGAAGTCCTGGAGACTGAATACCACGACCGCGACCTCCGCCTCTTCTTGAACGGCCGGATGAATTCCAATTCTATGACGGAGGAGAAACCCGTGGCACTGCTTCTGAATGAGTACTCATAGAAGAACCTCTATCACTAGCTACTGCTGAGAAGATATGACAGAAAAACTGAAGATGTCCCATCTTGCTGCATGATCGACACTCCAATGGGTCTATCGGGCAATGTGGTCTCGTATTCTCGACCTTTCCACACTATTAGAATAACACCGGGCAACTTGAAGATGCATCACACCTACTCGGATCTCCATGTGTGGTCCCCCTGCGGTGCTTCCTACTATCAGCCGGAGAAGCACTAACTCTGTATGTGAAGCCACCCTGACTCACCGCTACAGAATCCCTCAGATTATGATATGTGATCGACACCAAGTTGACTATAGAATCAATTGAAGTCAACCTGGCGATTTTTACATGAGCCCGAATGACCTACCTGAGAGTGTAAAGCACTACAACTCTGTTAAATGAGAAGAATACTCCATAACAGAAATAGTAACATGATCCAGACTCTTGGACTCTCAGGATCGATCAGCCCTCAATGACTCTTGATAGATGTAATCATAGAAGGTACACTGAAACTCCTCCCATGTCGTATCCCGCTGGCGTCCCTCCTGTGAGATCACATCCCACCATATATTGGTGGAATCCATTAGAATTTATGTAGTGAGCATGACCCTCATTTCCAGAGGTGTCTCTAGATGGTCGATGATCGTCAGCATGGATTCTAGCTATGACACTTTATCCTGAGTTCCTCCTTTCCCTAATTAAGTGGGAGGATTCTGCTACTGAAAGACCCGCATCAATTCTTCCATCGAAGGGTTAGGAGGCTGTGTTTCCCGGAAGGTCTTCATCATCCTCATAAATCCCTCTCAGAACTGTGCCTCATCACCTGTGTCTGAAATGATGACTAGTTCTTGGACTAGAACAAATAGAGGATCTTCTTGTAGTCTCTGGTCAACCATGTCCGGTGTCTGATTACCGCCCTATAACTAGTGTACAACAGGAGGACTTATCAGTGGAATAACTCTACATGTTCAAGCACAAACCTTAGATTAATATTATCAAGGAATGATAGCTAGAAGAAAATGAAGGAAACCAGAGAAAGAAAGCATTCATGTTTTCCAAAACATGACTACACGACGTGTATAATCCCTGCACGATGTGTTCCCTTAAGCCTTGACATCGGCATGTACTTCTTCCAACCATAGTCGTGTAACACCCCAAACACACGATGTGTTGTCCTAATACATGTTGTGTACTTGAATTCTCTTACCCTTACCAATTTCCCTTACAAGGATAAACCACACGGTTCTCCAAGAACAAGACTACTCGGTGTGTTAGTTCCAAACACGATGTGTACTGGTTGAACTTCACCGACCCGTGTTGTTAGTGACACAGCCAGTTACACGACTGACCCTACATGGCGTGTTTGTTCCAGACAGAACATTTACTAATAAGATTTCAACGACCCGTGTTTTTCGTTACACGGCTGGATACTCGAGTTACACTACATGGGATGTTCAAGATTGACATGAAGTGTATTAGAAAAGACTCAACTGACCCATGTTGTTAGTCACACAGCTGGTTAAATAGTTCTACAACACGACCTTTACATCTGGTACACAACATGTCCTACCAATGATTTCCAAACCCCGTGTCTCTTACCACACAGTCTGAGACATGGTTAGAGACTACATGGTGTGTACATACAATAGACAACATGTACTTAAGAAAAATAGTTTCTTCCTGAACTAATGAACACATGGTGTTTATTCATCATTACACGCCATGTATTCTGAGGTTTTCTGGATATTAAGCCTCATAAACTACTTTGGAAGCCCAGAGAAACATTAAAATGAACAAAAAGGTGCCAAATTTTGATGCGTGAGGGACCATACTCCCCGCGAATCAAATCGTGGAGTCTTATAAATGTCATAAACAAGGAAAACAAGCAAATGATACACCAAATCCTGATCCATGAGGGGGCATAACACCTCAAGAATGATGTTTGGAATTCATTCAAACAATCCTTAAACAAATCAATACCCTATCAAAAATATGTCTTCTACCAAGGCATCTATCGCATCAACATGCATATCTAGCACAACATCTATCACATCAACATGCAATCACTAATACACCCTAAATTGCATGGAAAGAGTGCATGAAATATGATTTATAGCAAGTTCCTATATGATGCATGAGATGGAATACTTGTATCTAATCGTGTTGAAATAGAAATATAACCTCAATAATAACAACAATAATAGCCCAATACATGTGAATCACCCAATGGTGAAATCAAACCAATAGTAAAATTGAAAAACCAAAAGGATTGTAATAAGCAAGGTAGATTAGTGTTTCCCTATACATGGGTTAGATACTCCCAGGAAAAACATAGTTGCAAGTACCTATTCTATCTTATCCTGGGATATAGGCTCCAAATAGTAATTCCAAAAGAAAAAAAATCCCTTTGATACCAATTTATAACATCACAGTTCTTTAAGCCTCCCAGAGGCACCCTATACACGGTTGGACCCATTGACTCAAGCACATTTCCCAGAACACCAGAGAATTCCAACTAGTAGTGAGGGCCTTGGGTGTGATAATGGGGAAACTATTCCGTCATTGGAAGAGTAACATAGTGGATGTAAAAAAGATAACAATAGCAGAAATAGTAAACATACCATACAACAGTAAAAGTGGAAGACTAAATGTAATAAACAACCGGAGCACATATAAAAATGATGCCAGATACATTTCTCTAGGAAAACATACAAACAATTCGCAATGCTGGAATATAGTTATAAACCAATGTACATGAGAAAAAGTAAAGAACTCCCCAACATCGCAATCCTCAGCTTGGTCCCATGCTCTCCAGCTTCACAATAATCATGTACCTGAAGTAGTATGCTCTTGTCCTCAGCAGGAACTGCAACAATATAATCTTTTGGGGTTCGAAACCATGACCCAAAAAGGGTGAGAGACTAAATACCAGTAGGTAACCACTGGAAGATTAGCACCTAACAGTCAGTGAGTATTTATGGAAGACAATAAGAAAATAATGTAGTAAACAAGTAAGTACTCAAATGTAAATAATCACACAGTTTCAATTAACAAGCAAGCAGCTAACAAAAGCTGGTAACCCTATGAGAAGTACACACAACCTATCCCCTCTTGTTTAGTTTACTAGGATATACGATGTCTCTCAGTGGAAGCAGTCAAATTCAATTACCATTATAATCTTGTATAATCAATGACTCCCTATGGAAGCACTCACCATAAATTCCACTATAGACTTTTAACGGTAACTACAGACACTCTGAGGAAGAAATCTAAATCAATTCATCATGTGTTCTCATAAGATATCTATAAAAACTCTGAGGTTTCACTCAACATCAATCCCCCAATGGTCTCACAGCGTAATAATTATAAGAGACACTCTGTGAAATCACTCAACATCAATTTTCCCTCTGGCCTCACTACACCAGGTTCTCATAATCCCGTGTAATGTAATCACACATACAAATAATCAGCAACCGTAGTAAACCACTAGAACTAATTGGATAAACAATATACATCATAAAATCATAACATATAATTATCACTTCATCCTACAATATGAGGCATGGAAAATAAAGAAACATCATAACATGAAATGCTAGACCAAACGATCAAACAAGAAAATATGGGCAAAACATCCATAACTTAACAATGATAACCATAATCTCAACAATTAACCTCCATCCAATCAAACAAGGCCGAACATGAAAATAAAAGGGCTAAAACCATAAACACACAACACCCCGATCAGTAGCATTGGGCACTTTTGCACATATAACTCAAGGAATGACTACGAAGAGGCCCAACCCACCTACCTTGGCATAGTAGGATTGTTATAAATGAACCTCAAGCCTTGAATCACCCAATATCACTGTAGATATACAAAATGATAAAACCGTTAAATTGTGGATAACTCTAGAAAGAGGAGGAATCCGGAAACAGAGATATAGATGAAGGAAGAGCTTACCATGCTAATCTCAACGCAATTGATGACAGCCGAATCGAAAAACAGATGGTCGATCTTGGGCTTAGAGAAGAATCATGTCCATACGGATGCTCCTGGATGAACTAAGTCAATAAGAGGTGTGTTATGTATTTCAAACGTGAAACTAGTCCTTTTAATGAAAAAAAGAAAGTACACAACGTGTACTTTTGCAGTTCACTGTGTTTACCTGCCCTTACCAGGCCCCGCTTTAGGCAGCCTACAGGTCACCACACATGGCTATGTTATTGGCTATTACACGGACAACACATGAATAAATGTGATAATTTAGTACACGACATGTACTTATAAGTACACGGGGTGTTCTCCAAAAATTTATAATACTCCTGTTTTTCTGAAAAACACCAGGGAAGAGAAAAACATAAATGAACAGAAGATTCAGGTTCTTACACATGGTTAGTCATTCGAGAGTAGAGAACATACTATTTTATTCTTATTCTATGAATTATTTCATATCATTCTAGTTTAGTATAACTATTCAAACACTACCTATATATATGAAGGTTGATTTATCTATGAGAACAAAAATGTTGAAATTATTGAATCAATGTATAAAATTACTTGCCGATTATTTTTTGTGGAAGGAACCTCCTAACACATTAATTCTTACTTCCTTTTTTTTATTTTGATACTATATTGGGAATGGATTGTCTATATTTATAAAAATACAACATCCACTATCAGGAATGGGAGATAACTATTCACATCCTAAGGAATCCCCAAATTAGATAGAATTGTATAGAGGATGGTGAATCTACTTATGATTAATCACCTAAATTTTGGTTGTTGTTTTCTTATGAGAAATCATATCTAGCTGAAATGATTGAGACACATGAGATGATCGTGCTTGAATAAAAGCCCATTGTTTGAGAATAAAATGATATATTCCATGATGAATTTCATTGTCTCTCTCCTAAATTAGAGGTTGATTAATTTAATGAGATTATACCTAGACATATGACTATATCAATGGATCTTAATAGCGTGGAAAATATAGAGTTGGAGGAACAGAAGAATCAGTTATAAAAGAATCTAGAGAGTGGTTTTATAGACACCTGTTTTTCAATATGGGTTGAACCGGTCCTCATCTTCATGAATATGGATATATCAATTTTAACTTGAATTGATTATCATCATACCAAAATTATAGTGATAAAGAATATGTATCCCCTACCAAAGTTATGTGACTTGTTTGATCAACAATGTGGGTCCATATATTTCTCTAAGGTGGACCTTTGACTGTGATATCACCAATTAAAAGGGAAGAGGATTGATATTCCAAATACTTCTTTTCAAATAAGGAATAAAATATATTATTTTATAGTGATTCACTTCAAAATCACTAATCATACAAAAAATTTCATAGAATTAATGAATAGTGTCTTCAAGTATTTACTTGGAAAATTTGCAGTGGTCTTTATAGATGACATTATGATATACTTCAAGAGAATGTAGGAACATTATGAGCACATGAATACTATGATAACTTGGCATGACCCCCTCCCCACAAGGTGACCCCTCATGGGTTGACAATATGAAAAGGGAGATAGTGACCCGTGAGTCTTACTCCAGTAGGCCCCGGGATGGAGACTAGCACCGGGGGTATAATAAATACACAAATGGGAGGAATTACCCTCTAAAATAACACATGAAGAACATAAAGATTAGAAAGACACTAACCAACTCCATGTAAAACAACAATATAAATGAAATCCCAAGTACACATTTGTAATTTCAAGCAAGAGCAACTATAACTGAAAGGGAAAACTGTAAGTATAAAAATATTAAGAAACATTAGTGTCCACGAATCCCAAACACCTCCTAAAACCCCAAGATAGTAGTAACCAGCCAAATCTCCAGCCTACTTAAAGTGAACAAAAAGTAGTTTATATATACAGAGGATGAGTATAACTATATACTTAGTAGGATCCTCCATGTAACCTCTTGTGAAAATGTAATGAAAGCATGCTATAACACATTAAAAATCAAGTGAAATTAACTTGTCGCGTAAACAGATATACTATGTTCCTAGCCCCATGATGAATAATATTACCAATTATCAGGTACAAGAGTATATAATATAAAAGGGAACATCAAAGGTACAACGCTACCACTTCCCCACTATTCTTATGCTCTTCCACAACATTGCTTGTCCTAAGCATCTATTTCCAAAAAGGCTTGCATGAAGACACATGGCCATAGCACCACAACATGCATCGCATGAATCAACACCACTATGTCCACATTACCAAAGTAACCAGGTATTTTTGGGGAGACAACACATCTCTTATAATGTATATCATACGTTGGGAATTATACCTCACGCCATTATAGCCTATACACTGATTAAGGATCCTTAATCCATCACAACCTACACATGTTACACCTATACTAGTCCATAGGAAACTATATCGAGATTATATGTGTGTAAATAAACACAATCCATTACAGCCCTCTCTAAACATATATGGGGAAAACTAGTCGTTGTGCCTGCCAGAACATGTAACAACCAATATAAGAGAGAGAGGCCCAAAGGGGGTAGTTTTCCATCTATCCTTCCACCAGAATGTTAGGAAAAACAACTCCTAGGGATCAGAACCCCCAAGGTTTTAGTTAAACTAACTGAAAGTGTGGAGTAGAGTATAGAAACAATAAAAGTACAGAATATACTGTAGCTAACAAACACACTATGTGCATAACCTAGTCATAGACACAACTGCAACGAACGTGTCTCAGACTCCCAACGACCACTGCTAAAACTAGGTATCCAATAAGTACACAACTGTATAAAGAGATACATTGGATTAATTTATCCCTTTGTATCAGTTTCAGTTTATGTTAATTAATTCTTTAACCATTAATTAACCATTACGAATTTCACATTACATTTTATTAAAATCATAAAAAAATTTCATGCCATCAAGGCATAACAAAACCAAGTCCACATCTTCTTAGAAATATTACCTCATCATTGTATCCCATCAAACTTCACCACCATGGGTAAACTTCATTTATTCAATCATTTATTAACAACATTATTACTTTCCCATTATTAGAGTTATTCTAGAAAATAATTCTAAGCTACTAATAGAAGGGTCTCAACAGAGTGAGTAGATGAAGTACACATCAAGTCCTAATCACCAATAGTAGGAGTGCAGACCCAACCTTCCTCTAGAACATATACATGGAAAGAAAATGGAATACCCCATGAATTTTCACCATTTTTAGAAGTATGGTAATCAAGATCTGCTAGCTTGAGAAGTTTGGAATGTAAAGATGATTAACAACCAAAAATATTCATAAATCATCCAATCATTCATCTCCAACCCATTTCTTCAGCTTAGATGTCCTCCTCGACACCTGCATGCATAAACTGATTCATCTCACCACTCTAGGTGTCAACTGCTACCATAAACATTGGGCATCCCTATCCTCACATCTCACAACATCCATCCAATCTCAAAAAAAGTCACAAGTAGCAGGAAAAACAAAGCAACTTGGCTCATGGCCCTAAACAAGGCATTTGGCATTCACATGCAATGATCTCTCATGCATCCCAAACAGAAGGAACTCGGCCTTACAAGAAATCGGGTAACCTATAACCCTACAAGTAATTAAATTTTATCGATCAACAAACTATTTAATCCATATTGAATGAGATGATTCATTATTATTAGGTTCCATCTATTGGAAACCTATGACACAAGCTATCATATCTATAACAATTTAATTAAATATGCTTACTGCATCAATTTTATTATCCAAAATTTACAATAGAAACAACCAAATTCATTTACATGCCTCTTTATCTTTGAATAATAATTTAAAAATAAACATATTTTATGTTCTTTACCAAATTTTCTTCAATAATTACATGATAAAAAAGGTAGCATTGATATCGTACTATCTAGAAATACAAGAGGCAATAACATATGATCGATACCAATTTATTTATCAGGTTCAAATAATTATTATGTAAATTAAATTGTGATCCAGTGTGCTAAAAAATAATAACTATATAGTTTCATGTAAAACAATAGAGAAAACAAGAATCCCCTACCTCAAAGGTTTTTTATGCTCTTTTCACGAGAAAGATCCATGCAACAGATCATGATCACCTCCCCCTGTGACAACTGCATGTACATGAGGATGGTGCAACATGACCTCACCAACTGACACACAAGAAAAATATATTAGAAACATGTAGTCACATGCCATAACATGTCTAGGAGAAGTGGGAGAAGAATTATGGAAGAAATCACAAGAATAGAGGTAGATCATACCTTCTATCGGTGATGGATTGACACATTCTTATTGCACCAAAATATGGGGTGCACATGGAAAAGGAATAAAAATTAGGGGGAAATGGTATAAGGATTAAGGATCGATTACACCACTCATATAGGAAGAAAGTCCTGGGGTGCCTCATGTAGATAGATGAGAGAAGAAATAGCAAGGATTAATATATCTCATCTTTTTTAATATATAAACGGAGTAGCGACTTGAGATACACTTGATTTCCCATTATGATTAGATCAGTCAAACATATTGTGTTTTGACCGAGTAGAGGATTTCCTGACCATTAGGAAAACAAATATAAGAGTTATGGGATTAGAATTGGCCTTAATTCCCTTAAAACTAGGCCTTGAATTCATTTTACATAAAAGAAACCTTCAAAGGGGTGAAGCAGTAGGAAGCTAGAAACATTGTACACCTACCGACCTAGAAACACTATACACCTACAGAAAACTAGAAACACTGTAAACCTAACTAATACTAGAAATAATTTACACCTACCGATGTCTAGAAACACTATACACTTACCGATGGCTAGAATTCCTATACACCTATCGACAGCTGGAATAACTATACACCTACTGACGGCTGGAAACACTATACACCTACTGACAACTGGCAACATTGTCCACCTACCAATGGCTAGAAACACTGTACACCTACTGATGGCTGGAATCATTGTACACCTACGGATGATTGGAAACACTATTCACAAAAATATAATTGTGAAAACGTGTTAGGGATAATTCACCTTGACCTCCTAGAACACCTAGAACACCGAATATCAGAAAAGTAATGGACCAGAGAGGTCCGATCCATTACATAAAATACCTCTCAAATCATTAACATCCTCGAGAATTCAAAACCAACCAAAAAGGAAATCGAAAATTCGTTTGAACAACTACCCATCAAGATACCTCTCATGGATATTTCCTATAAGAAGTTCATCCTTTTAAAAATGGAACACAAAAAACCACAAATATACCATAACCATCTGCAAAACACTCTTTCGGGGGTGATACTTCTTAGAAGAGAGCATGACCCAAATATCAAAAAAATAAAACAATATTGTAAGAACGAAATGTCTACAACCACACAATTAAATTGTTAAAATAAAAGAGTTAAACCTCAAACAACTTGGGGTTCTACAAATATATATGTGTGACTCACGTTCTTATGTACTCTCTTCCATGCCACTGTGCCATTAGTAGACATGAACCAAGGGGATAGAACACCCACGAAACACCTTCTCCTTGCAGTCCTAAACCTCTACATGCTGCTCCTCGAATGTCGCGTCATTGTCAACATTGATCTAAGCTCAATCGTTGACATAATGAAGATAACAATGAAGCTACGACACATGAAAAAAAAACCATTTATCTGGACCATCTAGTGGGAAGTGATACCAGATAAACCACATGTCTAACATGAGCCAACACATCAAAAGGCCCAACAAATCGGGGATAAAGATTACTCCCATGACCAAACCTTCACTACTCACGATGGGGAGTAATCTTCAGAAACACATGATCTACAATGTCTAACTCTAGAGGTATCCTCCTATGTCCATCATAGGACTTCTAATGATCCTGCGCTTCCTTCATCCTTCCACGAATCACCATTTTTTTTTTCATATTCTGTAGTAGTTCCGGTCTGAGAATTGCTAACTCTCCAAGCCCATCCCATCACAATGAAGAATGGAAATTTCATCCTTACAAGGATTCAAATGGATCCATACTAATTGTACAGTGATAAATATTGTTATAATAGAACTTCATCAAGGGTAATTACCTCATCCACAAGGCTCCAAAATCAATGACACAAGTGGGAAAAATGTATTCAAGATTTTGGATAGTCTTCTCTGTCTAACCATTCATCTATAGATGAAAATCAGTGCTAAAGAATAGTTGTGAACCAGAATCATTCTAGATACATATCCATAACCTAGATGTATAATGAAGATCTTTATGGAAAATAATCATCCTTGGGACTCTATAGAGTATCACCATTTCTTTCAGATACAGCCTCGACAAAAACTCCACTGAGATCGAATCCTTGATCTCTTTGAAGTGGGATGTTTTTCTCAAATCACCCACTACCACCAATATAACATCATGTCCTCCTTGATCATGAGGTAAACTAGGTAAAAAATACTATTGATATGTAATACTACTTCCAATGAGGAATGCCTAATGGCTGGAGAAACCCACCAAGGACACGGTGCTTTTCCTTCACCTTCAAGAAGAGAGAACTTCGAGAAGCAAACTCTGCAACTTCATGATTCAACCTAGGCCAGAAAAACAGACACCTCTAGGCTTGGTACATCGTTGTCTTTCCAGGATGCAGAGCTAAAGGACAACTATGGAATTATATGAGAACCTTCTACCTTATTTCCAAAGAAAGTGAAATAATTCCTTAAAAACTCTCAATGTATTTAATACTTAGACTATCCATAAGGTGGATTTCCACAAAGAACTCGAACTCTCCAGACCTCCACCTCAATATCCCCCAACTAGGAATCTTCCACCCATTTCTCCAAAGATGACTGCACCATTATTTGAAAAATAAAACATATTCCCATGAATTATCCCATATCGAGATATAAATATGAAATTTCCTCAATTACTCTCCCGAAATCACCAGATTCATGAACTACATAACTAAATGACTTCTTCCTTAGCGCATCAGCTACAAAATTCTATTTTTCGGCTGTATACAATATTTTGAAGTCATTTTCCCATAAGAACTCCATCTACCGATACTGCTACAAGTTCATGTCACACTGGGAGAAAATATACCTCAGGCTCTTTTGATCAATGAAAACCATAATTCACTTTCTAATGAGGTAATGTATATAGAAGTTCAAATAATAATCTATTTCAGTAAACTCATAATCATGGGTGGCATAATCATGTTCACGAGAACAAAACTGCCGAGATACATAAGAAACAACTGATCTCTACAACATCAGAATGGTGCCTAACCCTAAACTTGAAGTGTAACGAAAAACATCAAAATGAACTCCCTCTACTGGAAGACAAAGAAATATAGAACTAGACAAATTCTCCTTAAAATAATTAAAATCTACCTAATAATGATTTTCCTATATGAATGAATGATGCTTCTTGGTCAATGCTGTCAGAAGAGTAGAAAACCAAGAGAAATGGGCTACGAACCTCCTGCACTGGCCTATAAGAACTGGAAAACTCTACACCTCTACTAGTGTCTAAGGGGATTAACAAGACAGAAAAATATTATATTTAATATATCCCTATCTACTCTCTACTAGGATTCAAAATTCGCCATGAAACATACTTCCCAAGACCAAGTCACACTTCGACGACTTCCCAAATAGCTACTGCTGACAAAGAACTCCCAAAATAGTGTGTAGAAGCTCTTCTTACTCCTCCTTAGACATGAAGTGCATGAGGATTCCATCGATGAAAATGAACAAGAACTTATCCAGGAAATCATAGAACACAGTGATCATCAACCCCATGAACACAGCTAGAGAATTCATCACACTGATCAACATTACAACAAAATCTTAATTACATTGAAGACAACGAGAAGCAATATTCCAGATATAATACTTCTTCACATGCATATGATGATATCATAACTTCCAATATATGTTAAATAACCTACTTTCACCCTTCATTTGATCGAATAAATCATGAATCCATGGAAGAGGATAGTGATTCTTCACTATCACTTTGATAAAGCGAGGATAATAGATACACAACCACAAATTGCCACCGGACATCTTCTAGAACAAAAATGGTGCACCCCCTAGTGGCACAATCATGTGAAAAAACCACATTGTAATAGACCATTAATATGTATACAAATCTCTCACAACTCTGAAAGAGCTATACTATACGGTGACATCGACACATGAAACACACCTGATGGTAGCTCGATCCCAAACTCGCTCTGTCTCAAGAGATAAATGATATAACCTCTTTGGGAAAGACATCATGGTACACTTCTACAACACCAAGAAACACAAATTGATGATCCTACCATGAAATAAGCATCCTATCAGCTATTATGGATGAAAGAGAAGGATAATGACTCTGACCCACCTAAGGGTCTCGCTCAACAATAAAAACTGTTGGTTCTACATCAACATTGAAGAACCCAACCTACCTCCAGAAGAAATATATGATAGCTTGCACTAAATACAAGAAATTAATGTCAATGATGAAAACATATGGTTGTATCTATAGACATAAGAAATCACCCCAAGAGCGGTGGTCCCCAACACTTTCATAAAATCTCAACATACTTAAAACGAGTCATATCAACATAGAACTGGCATAGTCAACACAATGGGAACCAAAAGACTTTATACCTCATGGGCCAAAGCATGTACAAGGGAAGGTTATATGAAGGAGTTCACAGATCCTAAGTAAAATAAGGAATACACCCATGTAAAAAGAAAGTAAAGGGTTCCTCAGACGTTGTCTGGCTCAACTGGAATTGGCAAAACTAAAGCATGAAGTTGACCAATTCCTACTCTAGGTCCTCTCTAACCCTGCTGACGACCACCACTATGGTTGTGCCATACTCTCTAAGGGAGAGGAGCATCCAAAGGTTGTACTCTACCTACCCCATATTCTCTCTGCTGATCCAAAGTAGGTCAAACCTATTTTTTCTAGCTCAGATGGAACTTCCTCAATGGTGGAACTTTAACTAATACACATGACACACACTAAAAACTCAAAATGGGCAGGCACTTTCACTGTTGGTGACCTCTACCTCCATATGGAAAATGAGAGCTTGATCCCTTGGCATAGGTCTAAGATCCACTACCCTAGGTGAAGCATGATACTGAGGGATGGTATCTACCCCTACTAAATGGAAACTCTTATTCCCTAAAAGCAAGGATCCCAGAACCACATCTCTACTTCATGATAAATAATGATGACACCCATCTCATGAAGATTCGGTTAGGGGGAATATCCTCTCTAGGACCTATGCCCTCACCAACACTTCAAGATGTGTATTCAATATAAATGGGGTGACCTGGAACTAGATATATGGATGCCAATCCTTATTGAAATGCCTTTCCCTAGCCTCTTCATCTGGAAAAAGGTTTGAATCATATCTCAAAAGGATCCTAAAATGGATTCCAAACTCTGAAAAAATAGAGCTCTCCTAAATACCTATGTCTCATCTAATCTACAGTTTATACAAAACTTTCTAAACATTAAGGACACTGTCTCCCTACCAATCCATGCATCCTCACTCGTGCCTAAAACTAAAACCCATCTTATCACTCAACCAGAGGTCAGATACCACTCTATCATTTCCCCTACCCATAATGTGTACCCCTATTTGGGATGGAATTGTGGGAATATAGATAGTGACCCCTGAGTCTCGCCTCCTATAGCACAAGGGTTGGTGACTGCACCAAGGGTATAATAAACTGACAAATGAGAGGCATTACCCTCTGAGAGAACACATGCAGAAGAGAGAGATAATATAGACACCAACCAACTCCAAGTCATGCTATAATATAAAATAATTCTCGAGTACACATATGTAATTCCATCCTATAACTACTACAACTGAATGGGAAAACATAAAGTACCAAATTAAAGCAATACGACAACGACCATGAAGCCCAGACACCTCCTACAACCCCATGGTAGTGGTAACTAGCCTGATATCCAACCATCTACAAGTGACCTAAAAAATAGTTTATATATAAAAAGGGAGAATATAACATTATACTTAGTAGGATCCTCCATGGACCCTCTCCTTCACATGTAAATAAATTATGCTAATGTATAATGGACAATATGTGAAACTAACTCATCACCGAAATAGGTATATTATATTCCCAGACTCACAGTGTATACTCTCACCAAGTATCACATACAATAGTATATAATATAATAATTAATATCAATGGTACCGCTGTACCACTTCCACAATAGTTTTCTATTTTTCCCCAATGTCCCACGCCCAAAGCATCTCTCTACAAAAAGCATTACCCACAGACACCTGGGAATAGCACCACTACATGAACCTCATGAAACAAAACCAAACAATCCATGTAACCAAAGTAAATAGGTTGGTTCTGGGATCCACTGCATCTTGCATAACGCGTATCAAATTTCGGGCATTATACCTCAAGCTATTACAACCCATTCTTTGAGTAAGGATCCTAAAGACATCACAAACTATACACGTTAGACAAATAATAGTCCATAGGAATCTATATACTAAATATATGCATGTGAATAAAAATAATCCATGAAATCCCTCTACACACTTATATGAGGAAAACTAACTGCTATTCCTACCATCAATAGTAACTACCAAAAGAAGAGATCAGGGGCCAAAGAGGGTAGTCAGCTATCTATCCTCCCACCAGAATCATGTGGAAAACATCCCATAGGGCTCATAATCCCAACGGTGTCAGTTTCCCTGACTAATGGGGTAAAATAGTGTATAGAATCACAAAACTACATAATATACTATATCTCAAAACCATATTTTTGAATAACAATGTCTTATACTCAAATGAAGCTAACATCTCTTGGAATCCCAACTTCCACTACTAAGACATGGTATCCTATATGCACACAACCATTTAAAGAGATGAATTAGACAATTTATCCATTTTTAACGGTTTAAATTTACGTTAATTAATTCATTAACCATTAATTAACCATTATTAATTACACATTACCTTTATTTAACATCACACTAAAGATTCATTCCCTCAGGAACAACCAAACCAAGTCCACAGCTTCTCAGAAATATTACCTCATCATTTCATCTCATCAAGATCCAAACCCATGGCTTAACATATATTATTCAATCATTTATTAACAACATTATTACTTTCCCATATTCCCATGTAGTCAATAAAATCATTCTGAGATACCAAACACAAGGGTCTCAACATGGTGAGTATATGAGCTACTCGTCAAGTCATTGCCACCTATATATAGAGCATATACACATCTTTCCTCTAGAAGACAAAAAACAAAATCATGTGGCATACCCCGTGCGTTTTCACCCATTTTGGATGGAGAGTAAAAAAGACCATATGCTATGAGTAGTGGCCAAAGTAAAGCAGATTTATATCCTGAAAGATTTACCAAGAACCCAATTATTCATATCTAACTAGTTTCATTAAATACTGCCACAACCACTGGGACTCTCTGTCCCCACGTTTCAAAACATCCATCAATTCCCATAACACATCACAATTAGAAAATACAAAGAAACTGGAATCTTGGACCTAAACAAGGTATTCTTCACACTCAATGAGCCATCATAGATCCAAAGCAGAAGGAACTCGACTTTACACGAAAGTGGGTAACTCATAACCCTACAAGAAATTAAATTTTATCGATAAACCATCTCTTTAATCCATCTTGAATTATCCGATTCATTATTATTAGGTTCCAACTATGTGAAACATAAACAATTAACTATCATCACGATCACAAATTAATTAAACATTGTTACTACATTAATTTTATTATCATCAATTTAAATAAAAATAACCAGATTCATTTACCTGCCTCTTTATCTATGAAAAATATTTTATAATTAATCCAAGTTTATGTTATTTACCAATTTTACATTAGAAATCACATTCTAAACAAGGAAATCATAGATATCACACTATTTAGAAAATCAAGAGACAATAAAATATTATCGATACCAAATTATTTATCTGGTTTAAATATTTATTATGTCAATTCCATTGTGATCTAGTGGGCTAAAACATGATAGCTCTATAGTTTCACATAAAATAATAGAGAATCCAAAAATACCCTAAATAAAAAGGTTTTCAATGCTCTTTGATCGAGAAGGATCTATGAAATAGATCATGATCGCCTCCCCCCGTGACAACTGTATCCACTCGAGCATGCCGCTACATGACCACACCAACTGAAACCCAAGAAAAATACATTTAAAATATTGATATAACATTCCATTACATGGAAAGGATAAATTGGTGAAGATGGATCAAATAAAACACAAGAGTAGTGGTAGATATTACATTATATTGATGATGGATAGACACTTGCTATATGCACCAAAATAGGGGGGGACATGCCATAGGAAGAAACATCAAGGGGAACAATCTATGGATTAAGGATTGATCACACCAATCCTATGAGAATAAAGTCTCAGGATTCCTCACATGAAGTGAAAGGAGAAGGAGTAATAAGGGGGAATATATATCACTCTTTTGAAAATCTTAACAGGGTAGTGGTTTAAGATACACTAGATTTACCATTCATATCAGATATGTTAAAGATCACACATTGTTACTCAGTAATCAGTTCCCAACAATTATGAATAATAATATAGGAGTTATGGGATTCGAATAAACCTTAAATCCATTCAAACAAGGCCTTGAATGTGTTTTACATCAAAGAAAACATCAAAGGGGTGAAATAGTAGGAAGCTGGAATCAATGTAGACCTACCGACCTGGAAACACTATACACTTACTGAGAGCAAGAAACACTACACACCTATTAATGGCTTGAAACAATGTACACCTACTGATTACTAGAAACAATGTACACCTATTGATGGATGGAAACAAATCACACCCACCGATGACTTGAAACACTATACACCTACCAATGGGTGGAATCACTGTACACCTATCGATAGCTTGAAACACTATACACCTACCAATGGCTGGAAACACTGTACACCTACGGACTACTGGAAACAGTGGACACCTAATGACGAATGAAAATACTATTCACAAATCTAAAAATGTGGCAATTTTTTGGGGATAAGTCGTCATATCCTCCATAAACACCTAAAACACAAGATTTCAGAAATGGAATTGACCGGAGAAGACGGAGACATTGAATAAAGACTTTATAGAGGTAGAAAATATATGAAAATTACAATACATTTTAGTTATGGATGGAGGAAGTGTCATTCATAGGGAATGTTATCATGTGAAAAGGAATATATATGGACCCTTCAATGAAAACGTTAATTGAATAGTGTACCAAGAAAACATCTGTAATAATAATCTGTAGTTTCCTTAGACTGTATAGGTAATACCAATGATTTGTGAAGAACTTATCATGGTTTTTGAACCCACTATCCAAGATGGCTCTAAAGTGAGTAATTCTTGTTTAGACTAGTGAATGTAAAAGATATTTAAAATATTTGAGAAGAGGCTTATCACTACTCCAGCACAAACACTACCTATAAGTAGGGAGCTCATTGTGGTTTATAATGATGCAAAAAATAATGGGTTAGGATATGTGATGAAGTAAAATTATAAAGTGATATAATTTTCTTCACAGTAGCTGAAAATCACCTGAAAAACTATCCCACACATGATTTCGAGTTGACAACTTGGATCTTCTGTTTCATTATTTGGAGGCATTATCATATGGGGATAATTTCTATATATATAATGATCAAAAGATCCTCAAATATATATTCACATTGAAGGACATTAGTATGCATAAATGAATATGGTTGGAGATCAACTAGAATTATGAATCCTCAATCCACTATCATCGTGGTAAATAAAATAATTTGGAAGATGTTTCAATTATTTATGGTCCAATAATTTTATCAAGGATGAGAATTTAGAGGGATCCAAACTTATTAGACTTTCAATGAGGGGAAATGAGAATCATAAAAGAATGTATATCATCAATGTTGGGACAAATTATTTCTCAACCCTCCCTCTTAGAGATGATAAATTTTTTGGAATGAGACGAAGTGTATATTTAGAAGAACATGGAAGATATCAGAAATGATAAATACTAAGAATTTAAAATTTATTATGTAGGAGTCATCATAATCTTCTTGGTTTCCCAATTTTTCCACAAAAGTGATTATGAAATAAAAATAATTATTTTTTCTATGATGAAGGGGGTGTATATTTTAGGTTATGTCTCTGTCTACCATCAAATAAAGAGATTGAGAGATAACTTCTCAGTCATTCACATAGCTCATCCTTATCCATCAACCAAGGGATCACAAACATATATCGGGATCTCCAATAACAATATTTTTAGGACAATAATAAGAATAATATTTTCAAATATACATCAATATTTCTTATATTTTTCATGTAAAGTATGAATGTAAACGTTCTAAGGGTATGATTCAAACATTTCCAATACCTATAATAAAATGAGAAAACATCACTATAGCCTTTTTCATTGGACTTCCAAAGACATCCAAAGGAAATATTTATATATCAGTCATTTGGGATCATTTTATAATGAACACTCACATTATTGTAATTTGAGGGGACTTATCACCCTACCAAATTTCATGGATATATATCAGAGAAGTGGTAAGGATTCATGGATTACCATTATAGATTACATTAGATCATCATCCATCACTTACAATGATGTTTCGGAAAATTCTCAAACATGATCGAAATAATTATTTAAAATTTCGTATTGATTATCACCCAAAAAATGATATCCAATCAAATACGACTATTTATACACTAGAATATAGGGTTCAGAATTCTCAATAAAAATCATAGGAGGATGGTATTGACAATTTCTATGGGTCAAGTTCTCTTACAACAGTAGTTTCTACTCAAAAATAAAAATGGCTCATTATGATGTTCTTTGTGTTAAAATAGGTTTAACAACTGTATTATGGGATGTCATTGGTGAACTTAAAATCTAGGTAGATGAAATGGATAAGGAAATGGTAGAAAAGGTGAAGACGATCCAATAATATATCCAGGATACCCAAAGTAGATAGGAGAGATTGGTAGAAAATTGTGGACAAGGCTTAGAGTTTGAGGTTGGTGATATGGTATTCCTCTACATATCTAAATGGAAGACAATTATGATATTTTTGGAGAAAGGAATCCTATATCCCAAGTTTACATTCCCTATTAAGATTCTTGATTGTGTTGGATCTATGGCCCGTTTACTATAACTTTCACCAATGATGTCTTGAGTACATTATTTATTCCATTTATCCCTCTTGAAGAAGTATATAACATATCCTTCACTGGTATTGAACTTAGAGGTGGTACAACTAGAAAATAATCTTCCTTGTAAAGAGAATCCTTTGAAACAACTTACCTAGTCAAGGAACTATAAAGAGACAAAAAAATGAAGTGGTGGCATGGGAATTTGAGGAAGCGATGAAGGAGAAATGCCATCATTTCATTCACCTCATTATGAAAAATGAAATTTATGGGGTGAAATTTTATTAGTTGGAACAATATAACAAACCACAATTTCATTGATGGAATTTAACATCTTATGTCATAAAACACATAAATCACATCGATAATCCAAGAAAATAATTAGTATCATAAATTAAGAGTGATAAATTTTTAAGAAAATAAATTAAATTAGAATAACAAATATTAAAATAGGACAATAAAATGAAATTTAAATAACAAGAATTGGAAAATTTGGATCTTCTTGATCCACTAGAACGATAAAAGTCAAGAAATAATATGTTGAAATAAAAAATGTTTATAATTTAATATTTATTTCAAAGATGAAATTATATATTACCATGATAAAAAAACAGTTTATTTATGAATAAATTAAATATGTGGTATATATTAAAATTAAGGAACCTATACTATTGGAATAATATCCTGTTTTTTGGAATTATAATATGAGAATTTGGAATTCTAATATGATAATTATAAAATTACCCACACCAATGATTGTATAAATAAAATTTTCCAATCTTATGAAATATAATATTATATATTTATTACATGGTTAAAATAAATAAATGTTTTTAAATTTAAAAATTATGTGTTGGTATTTTTATAAAAAATATAAATTTCATTTGTATTTTATATATTAATGTAACTTTTTAAAATAAAGTTAATTTTAATAAATTATATTCATAAATTAATATATGGTCTTAAAATAGTAATAAGATTATATTATGAGTCCTTAATTAAATTTTCAAAGGGTAAAAAAAATAAAATAAAATATTAAAATGAATATTTTTTAAAAAAATGTGGATTTTATTTTAAGATTAAATTTATTCTATTTAGAAAATTATTTTTAAAAAATGGAATATCTTTTTTAAATATAAAAATTTAATAATGGTTAGGGTGAATATTTGGTATATTTTCTAAAATAGGTTAATTTTTAATGAATTGTAAAATATGTTAATTTATAGTATTTATCAAATAAATGAATTTTTGAGTCATGGATGATTTAAAAAGCCATTGTTTTTAAATATGTGAACCATTAAATAAATTTTTTCATTAAAATAAACACTATTTATAGTATTGATCGAAAATAATAATCTAGTGGATATAATAATAAAAAACACCCCTATAAATATCACCCCTCACTTCCCATTCTCATTAAAACTTATAAGACTTGTATCTTGTTAAAATTCTACCCAATGAACTTCCTAATACTATTCAACACTTCCAAGATCTATTTTTCTCAATAAATTTACAAAAGCAATTCCCTTAGTGGGGTTCTTTATGAGATAACTTTCAAGAGGTTAAATACTCAATCCTTCTCTTTTAATTTCTATTAATTTCTTATCCTATCCTCACATACCATATCCAATGTAACATGATAACTCCAGTATAATATATATACTATATTTTTTTAATTAAATAGCAATCATCAAATACCTTATATTCTCTAGTTATTATAAAAAAACATCAACTGTGACATGTCAATTCACCTCCTTCATGGAAGATTAGTTTTCAATTTCAGTTACTACATTCAAGGATTTTCATAAAACCATTATTTTGGTTAATAAATTTAGTAATATATATTACAAACTTTTTAATTTTCTAAAACTATTTTAATTAAATGATACTAAAAAACAATTTTTTTAATTCATGGAAAACCCACCCAAAATAAACTAAATAATTATGGTTAACATTTTATCAATAGAATAATCCGTATACCAAAATGAAAAATGTTATATTACACCATTAAAAGTTATTTTTCAGAATTAATACCATATAATTTTATTCTATATAATTACATACATTTTAAATGTACTTCCATAATTATACACAAGATAACCGACCATGAAACTATGAAATGAACACTCTCGGAACTACAAAAATAAATATTATAACTCATCTAAATGGACATAAATAAACATAGTCAAATGAAAATAAAACAAAATTTTTTAATAGGTTTTTATTTAATTAATTACTGATTCAACTTTTATTATCTTGGAAATTAATTTCAAGTACAGAATGCATTCGTAGATAATGTATGGGATATCTATGAACATCCAATTTTTTTTCTGTGGGCTATGGTTTCTCTATCTCTCTATCTATCCCTATAACCTATTTTATTTATTATTTATTATTATATACATATCCTATATTCTAATTAAATATACCAAAAATATTTATTCATCTTAATTCATCTTTTATTAAGAGTTAATTACTTGTTTTAAAATGTTCCCTTCTTAATTCCTCTCGATAAGCAAGCCCGATTATCCGAAAAATCACCATTTCATCCCCATTTTCTACTATAATGAATAAACTATTTTAATACAACATTATTTTTTAAAAATACATAATTTTATCATGAAAAACTATCTTAGTTAATTTTTGGTTTTATAAAAACAATTATTCCTTATTTAATCTTTCAAGACTCTTCAATATTATCCCCTAAACCACACTAAAAAGGATGATTTATAATGTTTCTTAAAACCCATTTTTCTTGTATCCAATTCAGTTGGTAATCATTATTCATATTCTATTATTTTTTTCTCTATGATTATCCAAAAAATATTTATTCCATTCTTTCATTTACACTTTTATAATACACCCATTGGTTATTCTTTATAAAATGATAATGATACCAATTTATTTCCTTGGGTAACCCTTATGTTTATTCTTTAGGTATGTTTATTTAGGTGACACCCATACTCCTAGACATGTTATTATGGGTGAAACCATACATCAATGCAATAAATTGGGAAATGTTTAGTCTCATATTATGTCATGTTTGGATTAGGGAGTAATCCTAATCCATTATGGGTCTTTGTATACCATGTGATATAGTCTTGGAAGGTAACTTTGACCCATGTTAATGTCATGTTTTTTGTTTATTCCACATTAATATATTTTCAAGATCAAATGATTCCGTTTCCTTTATGATAATCTTATATATGTTTACTCATGATCAATTCATTCTATTTTATCATGTTATTACATTCTAACTTATGTCTTATGATTCATTAAAATTATTATTATATGGATCTGTATTCTTCTGATGATTTCAGAGCTCTAAACATTTCAACATTCTCACCTTCCTCATAGGGTTTGATGTTTTTTTTTTGGAATCGATATCTCTCCTCCCTTCACTTGTCCTTGCCTTACATTCTCTTTCATGTTTTCTTCTTCCTCCCAGGGTTTCCCTTTCATTCTGAAGTGGTTGAAATACTTTCCTAATTTGTATTCCTTTTCCCATTTTGTTCTTACTTACACCATCCTCAACTTGCCTAAGGTTGGTCACTATTTTCGGTACATATCACCTCTCATCACCCCACTTTAATCATTTACATTCACTGTGAACCTCCAAATCAATGTTCAGGTTATAGTTATTCATGCATTTTGGGTCAGCATCGGTGTTGGCATCTGATGCTCTTTCTCTCATATACCCTTTATGGCCAACCCATCAAGCTCGACCCCATATTGGATGGGTTTTATTTGGGTTTTGGTTATATTGGGATGGTGTTGGAGGGGGACTAGTGGTAGTATGAGGACATTATCTATACTAGAATAGTTTTATTCTTTTCATTTTCATGTTCATTTATCTCATTTTTGGGGATATTTATTGGGGATTTTTTGGGTTTTCATCGTATTTTATGGTTTCCTTCTGGAGTCTCTTGTTGCGGATCTTCATATGATGTTTCCAAATTTTTTACTGGGTTTATTTTTTAGGGTGTCCAGGGTTCTCTGGATGGATTCTTTATGTTTTTTTACTAGCAGGGGTCAGTAAAGGGAGGAATGATGCTCGATTGATGCTGTGGTCCATTTCTAAGACATTATGAAGACAAATATGCTCTTGCATCATGGACCTTCTCTCCCTTCACAGTTAGTCCAGTGATGTGGTTTCCATGGATATTATAGGAGGTGAGGTTCATGTGATCATTGGTTTTTGGGAGGGGCATCTGGCATGGCCTCCCCCCTTTAGTTATGGTTGTAATTTCTTCTTTTGTATTTTTCGATGATGATAATTTGTTCAGATGATATTGGTTACTTTTGGTTCTCTTTTTAATTGATTTGTTTTCTAATGGAGAATGTGGTTTTGAAAATGCCTTAGGGTTTATAGTTGTTTTTATTAAATCCAAATGATGGTGATGAAAAAGAATTTTGGAGTGAACGATGGTGATGTGTTGGTGAAAGAGGAGATGTGATGATGTTAGAAGCATATTGGTTGATAAATTGGTCCATTCATGATAAATTTTGATGCAGGTTTGTGGCTCAAGGCATTAATGGTGGTATTCAGTTTGAAATTTGAAATAGGGTTCCTGGAGAAGGTTTGTGGAGTGTTGATGATGGTTCGATTATGATATTTTTAATTTTGAAATAAGTAGGGTTAACATTGTTTTTGTAAGGTCCTTGTATGGTTCACTCTTTTCCATAATGATTCTTTATAATAAAATAAAATAAATTAGTTGGTGGATTCTATTGTTTTTTCAGTTACTGGGGTTTTTAGCTTATCAATACTTCCAATGTATTCCTTAGGCTGTCCTATGAAGATATTGGAGCTAAAAGGAAGGCTGGAGATATTTATATAATATTACTGAAAGGATGTTTTATTCTAGGTCCAAGTTGTTTTATGTACCGGATATTCCTATGATAATAGATTTTATAATTCTTTTTTTATTTGATGGTTCAAAATTCTAAAAATCATTTAATAATATGTGTAAAAGGATAGGGTTTCTATATATACAGAGTGAAAAATTCCTAATGAATAACATGATTTCCATGATATTAATTAAATATTCCATTTGTGTATTCCATATCATTGTCTGCCTATATCTTCATCTAGGAAAGACAAAAAACCTTTTATAAATGAATTTTTAAGAAATTAAATATCATTAAGGCCTATGATTTATGTTTTCAAAAAATAATGCATATATTATGAGTGATATAATCAACAATTGAAATATAATTTTTATCTATATTGTTTAATTTCTTCCTCATAGGACAATTAACATCTTACAAAAAGAGACACATGTGATTAGAAGATTGAATCTAAACGTTCTTGTTTAAAGAATTTACAATTTTACCCTTTTGGTATATAGGATAGATATAAATTTTCTCTCTTAATCATAGTATCTTCATGAATATTCTTTACTTGGGCATGATTTCTAAAATAACATTTGCCAATGCGACTTATTATTAAGTACCATAACTTATTTTCCTCCTTTTAGTACAAGTAGATAGAATTTTTAATATCACCAACCATTATCAAGTTTTCTCGCATACACATTCCTCTAAAAATATCAACAATATTTCATCCACTTCACCAAAAAGATTTTTTTAATTTTTTTTACTATAGATCACTATTGAGAAACAATTAATTTTTTATGTTTTTAGACATCCTTAAATAGTGTATTCTTCATATTAGTTTGTATTATTTATAGAATTTCTAACCAACAACATTTATATTGACCTAAACATTAGTTATTAATGACCTTGATCCTTCTATGAATCTTTCAACATTTTCATGGTCATTAAATATTTGATCATATATAAATATTATCCACTATAATAATTCCATGGTCATTCTTTTTGAGATGGTTTGATTGAATCTTCAGTAACCAATCATTTCTCCTTCTCTTTATCATTCATTTTATAAGAATATTATAAAGATAAATTCATACTCAGTTGGTCATGAAATATAATAATACAATATTCTATGAAGTATCCCAATCATTTAAATATTCCTCAATCTTATTCCAATTATTGAAACATTTATTGAAACTTTTGTTATGATTTTTGATATTTTTTATTAAATTTTCAACTTTTATTTTGTTGATTCCCCATCAATTTATAGATCCCATTTATTTTTGTTTTTTAATTATATTAGTAATTTAACCAAAATATCATTTATATATTCCCAAATATTTAGAAATCGCAAAATAATACATATAATGACAAATTTCATTCATACACTAGTTACTGTTAGAAAATATACTAAATCTATTTCTTACAACTTTCCATTATAAACATTATATACATTATCTATACTAAAATTAGAATATAATATAGGAAATTTATTTTGAATTAAATTATTCTTTTACAGACTTATTGAATCACTAATTTTTGTATATTTTACATTTGAATAAATATTACTTGAATTTATTGATTTCAGAGTGCTGTCAGTTTTTTCCTTATAATTAATTTTATATACCTATATCATTGCCTCAATTATTTCAATAAATTTCATATTTAAAATTTACATAACATATTTATGGTAATTCTAAAAGTTAAATTTGAAAATTTTCAAATCATTATGCACTTTCATCAATTTATTTTTAATAATTTTAATCTCTATATCATTTATCGTAGCCTTATATTCGATTACAACATTAAATTTTTTATCCTCTGTGAGTAAAATTTTTTAGTTTACTATTTCACTTAACAAAATTCACTCCATTTCAATATATATGGATTAATTATTGCATAATTATTTACTATATTTCTTCATATTCTTGTTTTCCATCATTAGTTTGTAAATATTTAAAATCCAGTCTTTTGAGTCTATTATAAACAAAACTCAATTTGAGCTTTTTCTTCACTCCCATTATTACTAATATCACCAATAATAATCTGTTTTTTATTATCTTTATCAACAACAAAATTTTTCACAACATTAAAGGGAGTTTCAATATCCTCTTCATCCTTATCACTATAATTTTTTTATAGGTTGATAATATTCGTATCTTGGTAGTTTTTGAAAAAAAATTGTTTTCACTTTGAATAAAATTATTACTTGTAAAATATATACATTTTCTTCATTAAGTAACTCTTTATATTACAATATTTATCTTCATATTCTTAATATTCTTTTAATAGTCGAATTGTTTTTAAAATGTTAAATATTTATAAAATTAAAACATATTAGTGGTACATTTTCTTATTACATTCTTTATCCACTTATCACACTTCTTGAAATGAATAACATTAGACCGTTTAATTTAATTAAAAACTCTTCTTATTTATTAGAATATTATTCTTCAATATGAAACACTTTCCTTCACATATCATGATTTAGATATTTTAATATTATTTCCAAAACAACTTTTCTCTTCTTCTTGAAAAAAATTTCGTTTTAAAATTTTATACTAAATAAAGATGTTATACAATTCATCGAATATTTTTTTGGGGATTATGATCTTCAGAATATTATCCCATTACAGAAATTTCATGTGAGAATATATTTAGTATCTACCTGACGACCATAAAATCCTATATATTTTCACCAAATAATTTTTTATTTCACAAAAATTTATTAATTATAATATATATGTCCATATCTATTTAATTAAAAATAATATTGACATATTCATAAATGAATCTCCCAAATTAATTCTTATAATTATTAAAATTTAAATTAGCTTCATCGATATTTTAAAATTTATCCCAAATGATGTTTTCTATTTTGATCTCTTTAACTTTAAGAAACTCATTTTATAGAAGTGATGGAATATGGAATTTTGATTATGAAAATAATTCTCTAAATTCAGTCTATTTACCACCCACATAGATGAGCCTTCATAATGAGGAAAAAATTGTCATTACCCATCCCCCGGTGCCCGTATCGCACCTACCCCATGCCCTTCATCCATAGGCCAAGGACTGTCGACTAGCACCAAAGGCATAAATCCCTATAACTGGGAAGGCATCGCCTTTATAAAACGTAAACTCACACAACCAGAGATCAAGTGGATGAAAACACTAAGTAAATCAGTATAAAAAGTGTGCTAAAAAATACAAAGGGGCCATAAATACAAGCCCAATAGAAAGATACAACAACAACTGAAAGAAAGTACCATAGCTGGAAGATGGAAGCAGCTCTTGGATCGTCCTCCAGGTTCCTACATGAAGGGTAGGTACATATGTAATCCTCAACACTCCTCATCTATCGGTCTACTCCATGTGCCATCATGCCGAGTGTCCACCTTCGGGTACTGTCCAATCCTCTTACACTCTGCCACGATCAGCATTGTTTGTCATCTGCATCCAACGCAACGAGGTGCGGGCATAAACCATGCAGGGGTGAGTATAATGTTACTCAGTAGGGACCCCGAGACCCTCACGGTATCACTAAATCCAACAAGAATAAACCATAATGAAATATATCAACAGATAACATTTACATAGGTATATTCCCATACATATACCTATGTTATCATGTAACCCATCTCAATCATGAGGTAATACGCAAAGGCCATTTTTTTTAAGAAGGTGGTGCTTTGGTCAAAAGACCAAAGCAAATTTATTAGAAAAAAGAAAAGAAATATTACAAGAGTCTAAAAGACGGGATCAAATTACATTATTTGACTTGCAACAGAATCAGGTTTTCTGGGAGCTCCTCCATCCAGGTTATAGCCTGATTAATGCCTTTGTTAGCGAGAGCATCCACAACCATATTCTCTTCACGGTAAGTATGAGTTGCAATGTAATTGAAGTCATGGAGAGATTGAAGGCAGTTCATCCAGCGCGTAGTAATCGGCCAAGCAAGATGAAAATATCTCTTCCAAATGGCTTGAACAACAGTAGTAGAGTCGATCTCAATCCATAAGTTGTTCCACCCATGTCGAAGATCAAAATCAGTGGCATGAATAACACTAATAATCTCAGCTTCTAGAGAGGATGTAATACCATAGCCTCCAAAAAAGCATCCCACGATGTGACCATGATGATTTCTGAAGACAGCTCCATATCCCACAGGACCTGGATTTCCCTTAGAGGCGCCATCCACATTGATTTTAATCCATCCTGAAAATGGAGGTCTCCAGAAAATCTCAAAGTTGCGCAATGGTTTCAAGAAAATGTCCTCAACTTGAAGACGACGAAGGATCATAAAGTCTTCCACCGAATTGTTGCATGAACCATTCTGGATCAAAGAGGCTTCCCGAATAGTGATGAGAATTCTCATTTTACTTTCATTAGTGTTGTGTGAGAAATTATTATGTAGAATAGAGTTTCTATCATACCAGATCACATGAATCAGCTCAACAACCCTAGCTAGGAACAAATTTCTAATTTGGTGAGAGGAGTCCATATCAACGCAACGTTTAATCGTCTCATCAATACAGTTATAAACCGGACATCTGCAATCAAAATTGTCAAAAATATATTTCCAAAGAGAAGTGGCAGTAGCACAAGATAGAAATAGGTGGTTAGTATCTTCTCTATGCTGATTGAAAAAACGAAATTTTTAACAAAGTTGAATACCAAAACATTGAAGACAAGCATCAGTGGGGACCCTATTGTAGGCAAGATGCCAAATGAGAGTGAGTCTGGAAGGTTTAATCCTGGACTTGTCAAAAAAATTTATCCAGTTCAAATCATTATCATCGTTGTGTAAGGAGTTATTATAAAACTTTTTGGAGTTATGAATACCATTATGAGAAGGTTCCCAAATCAAGAAGTCACACGAGGCAGAAAAGTGGTAAGAATCAATAATTTGAACAATGTTTTCAGGAAGATTATCAATGTGATAATTAAGCACATTACAAATGGATGAGTTGATGTCATCAGGGATATCATCAAGGGGGATCAAAGAGATAAGAGGAGCTCCAGTCTAGTTGTCCAACCAGAATCTCATGGAAGAGTTTCTCGAGACTATCCATCTAGCATTGTGCATAATAATGTCAAACGTGTCTCTAACAGAGGGCCAAATGGAGGAGGTCATGAAACTCCTATTAGATCTTTTCAATCTATCAATGAACCTATTTTTGATGAAAGCAATGGGGTGGGTGTCATTGTGTATCAGGTTCCAAGTTAATCTGGCTTGAAGAGCTTCATTGAAGTATTTAATGTTTTTATTTCCAAGACCACCAATGTTTAGAGGTTTGCAGCATTTATCCAAAGGGATAGTCACAAGTTTCCTGTCCAAGGTGCTTCCAGTCCAGACAAAGTTTTTTATGTGAACATTTATTTTTTTTATGAGATTAATGGGCCATTTATAAACCATCATCGAATAGACAATTTTGGAAACAATAACAGACATGACAAGGCAGATTCTACCCGCCATGGAGAGAGATTTTCCATTCCATGAGGAAAGCTGATTAAGAACCTGGTCAACAATGTTAGAAAAGTAGCAAGCTTTAGGTCTACCCTAGAAAATGGGAATGCCAAGGTATTTAAAGGGGAAAGAACCTTCTTTGATGTTAAGCTCATTGATGATATTATTTTTCCTAGAAGGAGGGATGTTTTTTACAAAGTAAATGAAAGATTTATTCCATCCAATGACTTGACCTGATACCTCCTCGTAATGCATGAGAGAATCTTTAAGAGTTCTAATGTTTTTTTTGTCACCCTTTAAAAAGAGAATGATGTCATCATCATAAAGGAGGTGGGTGGGGGCATTCATGTTTCTATAAGCATGTATTGGTTTGAGCTTGTTTTCCTCAACCAGCTGGGTGAGAATACGGCTAAAATAGTCTTCTGCAATGGAAAAAAGAATTGCAGAAAGGGGGTCACCTTTTCTTACTCCTTTAGAGAATTTGAAAAATCCTCTAGGAGATCCATTAATTCTAATTCAACGAAGCCTCCTCTGGTCAAGAAGCTGGATGATGGAGGATTCCTGGTCGAAGCGAATCCAGACGCGATTCAGCAAAGCACGCATTGGTGCAGGTTCTCCAGTAGCGCTCCCCCTAATAGCTTACAGAGGTACTCCTCATATCGAGTACAGAGGGTCTGCCACCCCAACACAGTAGAACTCCTCCGCCATTGGTGTGCCTCCCA
Source organism: Viscum album (assembly GCA_963277665.1). Lineage (NCBI taxonomy): Eukaryota > Viridiplantae > Streptophyta > Magnoliopsida > Santalales > Viscaceae > Viscum > Viscum album. The sequence continues at coordinate 677,023,066 of OY728133.1, read as the reverse complement.
ACACAGTTGTGCTCCCCATTATGCTAGTCAAGTCACTCTAAAATGAATTGGACAAGCAGTCATCAGGTCTCAGCCATATACAAGGTCTCCGTACTCCGAACGCTCGTCTCCGAGAGGGTCTGCTCCATGATCTACTGTTCGATACTTATAAGTGTCACGATGTCTCACGTAGGAGTATAAAAAAGGACTTTCTCATCATAGGGGTCTCAACGCAATAGACGGCGCGTCAATGGGATGACCGGTCTGTGAGTTATTAGCATTTCTATTCCAGGGTCCGGGCTTGATTTTGAGTACAATCCAACCCTACCAAACTCAAACCACCTCATAATTCTGTAGAGAATATGCCAAAAGAACCATCAGAGGAATCCAAAATAGTCGACGACACGTCAATCAGACGTTTGGTACTTAAGTTATAATTGTTTCCACTCCGAGGGGCCGGTTGGAATTACGTTTGTTCCAAACCCGACCGTTTTCCAAATTCATCCAGAACTCACATAGAGTATTGCAAAAGGACCTCCTCATCATTAGGGTCCCAGAGCTATAGAAGAAATGTCGATCGGATGCACATTCTTCATGTTATTAACGTTTAAGTGAAAAAGGGCTTGACCCATTAAGCGCAGTGGGATGGCTGGATGGGTCAACCCAGAGATGGCAGGTTCGACCCGGCAGGGGGGTCGGACCAACCCGAATAAATGTGTGGCTTGCCCCGAGGGGCGTGACCCATCCCGAAGGGGGCACAGCCTGGCATGGCCAAGCCCTGCTGCGGCTCGGCCCGAGGGGGCCAAGCGGTAAGAGGCGGGGTGTGTGGCCCCCCGGCTGCCCGAACCGGCGGCACCAAGAAGGGATGCCCTTCTCTAACTGGCCGGCCAAAACTGTCCGGCCTTCTTGGCGCAAGAATCCCACACAGGTGGGCCGCAGTTCATCTGGTGCGGCGCCCTCTTGGAGCCGCGTCACTCCTCCCCCCGGCAGGCCTACGGGCCGGCCAGTTCTCCTGTCAAAGCGGCCCACAAAGCGGGCCGCAGATCCTTCTGCCCAGCTGGCGCGACTACGCCGACATCCTTCTCCGTGGCCTGCCCTAGCCACAGATCCGTATCCTTAGCATGAAACGATGACACCATGATTCCTCATCCACGGCCCTCTAGGCCGCGGCTTTTCATTGCGTGTGCGACGGCGACCATTGGGCCGCCGATCTCTTCAGTGTTCCACCTCCAGTTGCCGATTCCAAAAAAATAATCAAGATCCAGTGGAGGGATGTTGGGCCATGCTCGTTCAGCCCGCACCCTCCGCGTTACGCGGTAACACATGGACACTGAAAATCCACTTTTTTAATGAAGGACGAAGCACAATTTTAAATCAATTAAAAATTGAATCAAACCCCCTACCATGGAAAAGCTTCACGGTAGTCGAGCATCATGGAAGACGACATCAAGAGGTCAGGCATCAGGGTATTCAGACGTCGTTTCCATTGACGCCGATGTGCGTTCGAAGGAAATCATCGATGGAGAAGTCTTTCATGTTCTTCATCGGAGTCGTTCTTCATTGAAGGTTTGTGTTCTTTGTTGAAGTTTGGTGTTCTTCGTCGGAGAAGAACAGTTTCTTCTAAATCCTCTCAAGAGATCCCCCACCATGATTTACCAACCAAATCAAATGTAAAGTCTTTCCCCTCTTTTTAAATGAATTTTCCACCAATTAAAAACAATTCAAAAATGAATTGTTGACACATATATTAATTAATTAATAGATTAATTATTTTATTAGGTATGGTGGCATAATCAATTGGTGGAAGGTGGAGAGGCTCCACCTAATAAATATGGGGGAGTTTTCAACATAATATAGAGGAGATTAATGGGGAGTTGGAACATTAAAGGAAGAGGAGTTAATTGGAGGATTTGAAGAGAGTTATGGGATATGAATGATTGAGGATCCTATGGGCCCCACCTCTCAAATATTCACACATGGGAAGTTTCGTGGTTGTGGGCCCGACCATGAATTTCCCATGGGAGGAAGTAACTTCCATAAATATATAAAATTGTTCTGAAAATTTTATTTAACTATTTCCAAATTCCCCAAAAATTAACTGTCAACCCTCATAAAACACAACTACTGTAAAGGTCCCCTTAAGCAATTATCAGTGCTGCACGTTCATTGGTGTCCTCAGATTTCAATTCCGAGCACTAGTTCAAAAGATAAAAAAACCCAAATGCACGGTTACTAAACGTACCCAAAAAATTTGGAAATTGATTCTGGGAACACTGGGCCTCAGAATCAATTTCTATCATAAGCTATAGACTCGTAAAATTCTAAATAATTAAGAAAAAAATTTCCTTGAAAATGACGTGTCTTTAAATTACTCCCACATCAGATATTTTCGTCCCCGTAAAGCTACAACACACACTAGGGAAAACAAAAGAAGAACTGAGCACACATCAGAACCTCCCGCTCCCATATGCTCTCATAGAGGTTCCCATGCTGCTAGAGAATGCACACTAGTGGAATCAAACTTCCTTGTAGGACCCTCTTATTTCAATCCTCAATCTCTACTGGATCCTCTATGAAAGTCTCCCCATCATCTATATCATTCTCTCCGTGGTTGATGTTGTGGGGCGGTTCGTGCACGTATCTTCTCCACTGAGATACATGGAAGATGTCATGCACCCGGTGCAACTGTGGTGGAAAGTACAAGTGGTAAGCCACCTCGCCTATCCTGTTGAGGACTTGGAATGGTCTGATGATCCTCAGAGATAACTTTCCGCCCAGAGCATATCTCTGCAGACCTCGCTGAGGTGAGACCTATAATAAAACGTGGTCGCCAACCTCGAACTCCAGTGGTCTCCATCTCTAATCAGCATAGAACTTCTGTCTGCTCTGTGTAGTCTTAATACACTCCTGGATGATCTTCACCTTCACCTTCATAGCCTGAACCATCTCTGGTCCTACAAGTGCTGACTCCCCAGTGTTAGTCCATCATAGAGGTGATCGACAAGGTCGGTCGTAGAGTGCTTCTTATGGTGCCATCCGGATCATGGACGATCATCATTGGCACACCATGAATCCATATGTTCTCATGTACGTAGAGGCGTCCAAATCTCTCTACTAAAAACTTCTCCCTAATTGGAAGGAAGTGGTCCGACTTGGTGAGTCGGTCGACGATCACCTTTCTTCGCCAACGATCTGTAAGATATGCTAAGATTTATCCTTTGCCGAAAAGAGAAATCTAGTCTCATACCCTAGATGAAACATGCCCATTTCCTAATACAGTCCATCCTGACATGAACAGTAATAATTCATGCCATGGACGACATCATAAGGCCTCGACACTACTAATAAGAGATCGAGCCGTTACTCATGCCTCCAAGGGTCATGTCACACCGTCGGTATCAGTGTGTGGTCACTGGGTCACCTCCAGTAGGATTCTCGAAAGTGTGGGTCATGTCAATGGTTTTAAACAGATCCTCTTAGTATCAACCATACAAAAAGGACAAGAAAAAAAACGTCACAAGGAAAAGTGTCTTTTATTACTGCAACACGAAGTACGAAGACACAAAGATACCACAAAACAATAATTACAAAGCTAGAAGCATCATGAACAAGGACCTCAATGCTTAGAACTAGTCCTGCTCCTGTCCACCTACTTCCAGAGCTCCACTGCCTTGTCCACCGCTCGGCTGATGCTCAAACTCCCTTTCCTTCTTCTATCTCGGTGGCTCCTCTAATGCCTATGGATAATCTAGGTGGGGATCCAGATATTCACATTCCATGTGACCAAACCCGCCACAGGAGAAACACTGTCCATTCCTGGTATCCCTGGCTCTGACTCCACCCCGGGTGCCCCACACAAACGATCCTGGGTCGTACGGTCGACCACCTATAGGTCTGGTCCTTTTGGACCTCTGCGTCATCTGTCTTCTGCCTACAGATGACTCGGATACTGACGGAAAACCCTGCGGCAAGGGAAATAGCTCATATGCATGCTCAGAGTGTAGAGTCGCTGGTATATACTCCACCCTGAAAAAAACCCTCGACGTTTCCATAGGTGAAGGTCACCTCATTGAAAAACTAGAGCATCTATCTCTACCACCTCTCAGATGCTCCCTGAAAGAGACTAACAACTAGGTATACCATCAAGTCAGTGGGTGTCCCAGCTGTGTGGAAAGCTCGTGCTACAAACTCTATCCAGTACCCAGCCGTCTGAAAGTATGACTCGCCTAAAAACCTTAGAGTTCTCTGTTGCAGGAACCCATGAAATGCGCTGTAGAAGCACACACCCTCTGCTGCTGGGGCTGGTGATAATGGTAGGCCAACGGGTAATGATACCGCTGGTGATTCTACAATTATGGGGCTCTGCACCATGGCATCACTACTCAGTGGGCTACCATCATGCTCTCTACTTGGAACCCGTGCTGACTGTGTGGGTGGAGACATCCTGAAAGAAACTGATGTTACATGGTCAAAAGACTATACGTAGTGAGATGACCTGGATTGAGTTGACGTAAATAAAACATTTGAAAACACACACGGAATTAGTTTTTTCTTGCACTGAGTTGGAAATCAGAAGTCAAGGTCCTGGTGTATGGATACGCCTTCCACTGCACCAACACTGGACTCCCTGAACTAAAAACCACACTTAGTACTTTTAACACTATTGCTTCACATAAAAGAAAATATCAGAGTCCTATGTTCTGCAGCAGAACAAACTCCTCTGATACAAATTTTTCGCAACCCGTCCCCCGGGGCCCGTGTCATAACTACCCCAAGCCCTCCTTCCATAGGCCAGGGGCTGGAGACTAGCACCAAAGGCTTAAATCCCTATAACTTGGAAGTAATTGCCTTTTTAAAAAGTAAAATCACATAACCAGAGATCAAGAAGAAGCAAACACTAAGTAAAGAAATATAACAAGTGTGCTGAAAAATACAGAGGGGGCAGAAATACAAGCCCAACAGAATGATATAGCTACAAATGAAATAAAGTACAAGAACTAGAAGATGGAATCGTCTCCTGGATCATCCTCTGGGTTCCTACCAGAAGGGTAGGTACAAACTCCTCCTCAGCACTCCACGTCTATTGTTCTTCTCCGTGTGCAATCACGCCGAGTGTCCTCCTCCGGGTATCATCCAGTACTCGTACACTCTGCCTCAGTCAGTTTTGTCCTTCGTCTACATCCAACACAATGAGGTGCAAGCATAGCCCATGCAGGGGTGAGTATAATGATACTCAGTAGGGACCCCGAGACCCTCGATGTCTCAATAAATCCAACAAGGATAAAACACAAAGAAAGATCTCAACAGATAAACTTTACATAGGTATATTTCCATACATATACCTATTTTTTCTTGTAACCCATCTCATTCCTGAGAAAAAACATAAAGGTCATTGACTCAGCTCAAACCAGGATTTTTATTCACGATGTCGAAATCATGGCTGCTGGAGAACTCTTCCTTTGTCGAGAAATGTAGTCTTGTCACGACTCCGAGATGCTACCCACTAACCTTAGACTAATGAGGTACTCACCCTTTCGAGTATCGCTTGTCTTCCACCCCAACACAGTAGCGCTCCCCGCCATGGGTCTGCCGCCCCAACAAATTTGCGCCCCCTTAATAGCTTACAGAGGTACTCCTCCTGTAGAGTACCGCGGGTCTGCCACCCCAACACATTAGCACTCCTCTACCATGGCTCTGCCTTCCCAACATAGTAGCGCTCCCCACTGGTCTAGTCAAGTCACTCCGAAATGAATCGGACAAGCAGTCATCAGGTGTCAGCGAGCTACAAGGTCTCTGTACTCTGTATGCTTGTCTCCGAGAGGATCCGATCCATGAGATACTAGTCGATACTTATAAGAGTCATGATGTCTCATGTATAAGTATCAAAACGTACCGTCTCATCATAGGGGTCTCAACGCAATAGACGACATGTCAATCGGACGCCCGGTTAGTGAGTTTTTAGCATGTCCGTTCCAGGGGCCCGATTGGATTTCAAGTACAATCCAACCCGATCATGCTCAAACCACATCCGAATCCTATGTATAGTATGACAAAAGAAACATCTCATCAAGAAGAATCCAACAGAGTTGACGACATGCCTATCAGACATCCTGTCCTTAAGTTATAAGTGTTTCATCTCAAAGGGCCTGGTTGGAATTACATTCCTTCCAAACACGGCTGTTTTCCAAAGTCGTCCTGAATGCACTTAGAGAATCGCAAAACTACCTCCTCGTCATGAGGGTTACAGTACCATTGAAATCGCATCGATTGGATTCAGGATCTTCATGTTATTGATGTTTAAGTGAAAATGGGCCCGACCCGTTAATCCCAATGGGATGAAGGGTGGGGCAACCCAGAGATGGCAGGTCCGACCCGCCAAGTGTGTCAAACTGGCCCGAAGAAACATGTGGCTCGACTCGAGGGGCGCAGCCCAGCCCAAAGGGGGCGTCGATCAGCCGGAGGGGGTGCGGCCCGTCCCGGCCACGGCTCAGCCAAACACGGCCCGACGTGGCCCGGCAGGGCTACGGCTCGGCTGGCTGGCCGGGCGGCTCAGCCCGATTGCGCCGAGTGGTCTTAGGTGGGGGTCATCCCCCCCCGGAGGCCCAAACCGGTAGTGCCAAGTGGCACCGCCGTTCCTTAACCGTCCGGCCTTCTTGGTTCAAGTGGCTCGCATGGGAGGGTTGCGGTTCATCTAGCGTGGTGCCCTCCTAGCGTCACGACTCTCCTCTGCCCAGTTGGCCGATGGGCCAGCCAGTTCTCCTACCGAAGCAGCCCGTGATGTGGGCAGCGGTTCCTTCCACACAACCAGTGTGATGAAGCTGACATCCTCTGTCATAGCCTGCTCGGACTGGGGCTCCACATCCCCGGCACGGCGCGATGGTGCCGTGCTTCCTCCGCCTCAGATTGTATGACCAAGGATTTTCTTTACATGTGAGACGAAGACCCTTGAGCCGCCAGCCTCTTCCGCGTTCCGCCTCTGGTCACCAATTCCAAAAAAATAATCAAGTCCAGTGTAGGGTCGTCGGTCCGTGTTTGTTCGGCCCGCACCCTCCGTATTAGGCGGTAATACATATCCAAATACAATCCATGGTTTCAACGAAGGATGAAGCATAATTTTTAATCAATTAAAAATTTAAATAAACCCCCTACCTTGGAAAAGCTCAGCGGGAGTCTAGTTTCATGGAAGATGGAATCATAGATGTTGGGCGTCGTGGTATATGACCGTCGTTTCTGTTGACGTTGGGGTGCGTCTGAAGGAAAGCATCGATGGAGAAGTCTTTCACATTCTTCGTCAGAGTCATTCTTCTTTGATGGTTGGTGTTCTTTATTGAAGGTTGGTGTTCTACTTCAGAGAATAACACTTCTAAATCCTCTAAAGAGCTCCCCCACCATGATTTCCCAACCAAAACAAATGTAAAGGCTTTCCCCTATTTATAAAAGAATTTCCCACCAATTCAAAATAATTCAAAAATGAATTTTTGACACATAGATTAATTAATTAAGAGATTAATTAAATCATTAGGTGGGGTGGCACAATCAATGGGTGGAAGGCGGAGAGGCTCCACCTATTAAATGAGGGGGAGATGTCAAATTAATATAGTAGAGATTAATGGGGAGTGGTCACATTAAAGGAAGATGAGTTAATTGGGGGGTTTGAAGAGAGTTGTAAGAGATGAATGGTTGGGGCTCGTGTGGGCCCCTACTCTCAAATATCCACTCATGGGATGTTGGGTGTGTGTGGGCCCCACCAACAATTTCAAATGGGAGGAAATAACTTCCACAGATATATAAAATTGTTCTAACATTTTTATTTAGATATTTCCAATTTTCCCAAAAATTAACTCTCAACCGGGATAAAATTCAACTGCGGTAAAGGTCCGCTTGAGCAATTATCAGCGCTGCGATTTCATCGATGTCCTCATATTTTAATTCCAAGAACCGGTTCAAATGATAGAAAAACCCAGACATACGATTACTGAATGTACCCAAAGAAAACTTCAGAAATTGATTCTGAGCACACCGAGCCTCGGAATCAAGTGTCGTCAGAACCTATAGACTCGTAAAATACTAATGAATTAAGAAAAAAATTTCATTGAAAATTTAAGGTCTTTACAAAATCCAATTTTAATAACCTCTAAGTCATCTAAATTGGTAAAAAAAGATATTACAACATATTCTATTTATAAATATCATATTTCTTCAAAAAAAAAATTGGAAACTGACTTCTTTCTCAATGGGAATTTTTTTGTGTGAATGAAATCATTAAACCAGAGAAAAAATATCAAACAAGAGGAAACATTTTCACATAAAAATCAAAATCCCTTCGTTTAGTAAATGGGAACCTAGAGTTCTATGAAGAATCATGAAAACAGACCCTCATATATGGAGAGAATTCACTGGTTGGGGGTGGTGAAAATATGAATTAAAATATTTTATATTTACATTTAAAAAATAACATTAAAACCTCTCTAAATTCATACCAAAATCATTGTATGAAAAACACATATATTTCATGGAATAAACACAAAAAATAGTATATTTTTATAAGGGTCCATAAATTTATAGAGCATATACATCATCTTCATAGTCAATTAAACATATGATAAAGAATTCTTATAGAATCACTATGTGGATTAGAAAATATCGATGATTATCCCTAAATACTTAAACACAATGTATATATTGTCTTGTGTAATGTTTCCATGAACATGCAATGATATGGAATATGAATTTCAAAAACAATAGAGTCATCACCAAGAATAAACTTCCACCAAATTGATTTTGCTTATTTATTTTACTATTATTATTATTATCGTTATCCTTCATTATACGCTTCTTACTATCCTTATTTGTGTAACCAATATAGCACAACCTAAATAACTCCTTTCATCAAAAAAATCCTAACAAAAATTTAATGTGAATTTACACTTAAATTGTTCTTGATTATTTTATATTCATATGATATATCAAGGACATAAATCAATAATTAGATAAGGTTTTAATGATTGATGATTCATGTTTTATTGGACCATTAAGCACTAAGTGGGTCACATCAACATTTTCTTAATCTTGGAGAATTCATTCTTTATGGAGTGACACCTACCATTATGGCATGATTGTACATTTTTCTTTATTCACCCAAAAACAACATCCATCAATATGATGTTACTATGAACCAATATTTATAAACACCATAAAATTTAATTTTAGAGATTCCAAAAAATTTCATTGCCAATGGTCTAGTGTTTGACACTATGTAATTTACTATTAAATTTATTGGGTTCAAATCCTATATTTGATTAGTTGTGATGTGATCTCTTTAATCAAAGTAGAATGAACCAGTATATTTCTAGATTATTCTTTCATAACCTAAATTTACTGTCAAATAAATATTTTTGTAGAGATTCTCTTACTTTAATGAAAATCATCTTATTTCTTATTATACATAAACTCTTTATCCATGTGATTTAGGAATTAGATAAACCTTTGTGACTGGAATCCACAGAACCTATTATATAAAATGAAACAAAATTGTTGTGGTCCTATCCTCGCAACATGATTTATTTAATTCAATATGAAGTAATAAAATAATTATATTTTCCTTTAATAATGAATTAAAACCATAGGTTACAAAATGTTTTAATATTATTTTAGATTATTTTACTTTTAGAAAAAATAAATTAATGTCATGTATCAAAGATTTATTCTCCGTCAACATTCATTGTGGTGTGGCCCCATTACTTGTAATTTCATTTATTTTTGAGTCAAAAGAACATAAACATTCTCTATATTTAAAAACACAAACCCCTTCCTTGCAATTCATATATTCCAAAAAAATAACATATCCTAAAAAAATACAATGCTACACTTGATTAAAAATATTATTTGTGTGTTAGAAATAATAGAAAAATCAATGACTATATCCACTTATATTATTTCCAATAGATCCCTCTTTAACTCATAAACTCAACAAATCACTTACCCATATCTTGTTCATGACATATTGGATATATATATATATATATTATTTTATGGGAAAATAAATCCCAAAATACCAGTTTATCATCATCCCAAGGTGAGCATAGAAATAATTCATACACAACCATTATGCACATCAATTATATAAATATAATATGGAACCTAATAAATGTTGAGTGTGATGAATCCATTTATATTGTCCAAGCACAACATGTCTTCCATGATTATTTTGGGGTAAATTTTACTCTCTATACATAATTTTCCATCTGAAATCTATAGAGGTTGAAATAAAATGACTACAAAAATCATGATCAAAATTCAATGCACTAAACTCTATAAAGGGAAAAATATTTACATAAAACGATGTAATCAGGAACATTCCCCTCCATATGGAATAATTATATAGAACACTATTTTCTATAAAGACCAATATATGAAGAGTATAAAATCTATATAATGGAGATTAAGGTAAATATAGTGCAATTATAGACCTTTAAATTTTGGACCCTAAATCATCGGTTTGTTTATTTCATTTGTTTTAATATACTTATCTTCATTAACTCCCATTGTATTTTTATATATCCATGGAGAACATACCTCACAAGTGATTGATACTAAATGGTATAATCCATCATTGTTCTTGTTCTATGCTATATAAATTATATATTTTATACTATAACTTCTATTATGGAATTTTTTGTGGTTAGGATAAATGAAATTAGGAAATATTATTTATTTTTATCATTATTTTTTATGAGGATATTCTTATATTTTTTATATCTATATTCTTTGTTCCTAAATTTTTTTATATATATCATGTAATTGTGTTTATTTTTTATATTTTGTTTTGTGGGAAAATGGCAATCTTAATAGAAAACATTGTTTCATTTTTACACTATTAGGAACTCAGTTATTTTTGTACAGATTTGTAAAAATAGTTTAATTTAGGTTATTATCTTGATCCATAGAGATTTTTATGTTGTCCCCTATTCACATTAAAATCATTGTTTAATTCATTTTTATCACAGTGTGATAGTTTTTAATAATTATCCCAATTTAATAATTATAGGACTGTGAACATGTATTTCTATACTGTAAGAGTGATAGTGGAGAGTTTATGAATGTAGGAAGTTATAAAAAGTAGTGGTAGACTTTAAATGGATCACTACTAGTTCTCTTATGAACAACATTTTATTACATTAATTTATTTATATTTTCCCACTCTATAACAAAATACCCTTTTTTAAATTATAAAAAAAGGTAAAAATATATTAATAAGAGAAATCAATGGAAATAAAAAATTTCAACTATTTCCTTGGAAAATACCTAGAGGTTTTAAAGTATTATTCCATATCAGAGTATATAAATAGTATATTAACTGGATATTAATAATATTTTTTATAATATGAATAAGTCTTTACATATAAAATTATTAATTTCATTGTTTTCAAATGTAATAGATATATTACCAATTTTCATAAAAATCTAAAAAAATAGAATGCCCTGATTAAGAACGCTGTTGAGTTATAATTTTTTCACTTCTTTCATGTATGGGGTGTGTAGTTTATTAAAATAGTTATACGGAGAAGGTATTTATAGAACTCACTGAGCACCTCAATAGATACGTTGAATATTTTTTCTTAAATATTTTACCAAGGAAGTCCATGATTATTCTAATTAATTTATATAATTTCCAAAAAAAATGTTGTATTTGAACCTCCAAATCCACTATAAATCCATCCAATTACTAATAATGATATACTAGAGGTTAATAGGGAACATAATACTAATACACTACCCAACTATTCTAAATACCTTATAGAGTCCATTAAAATATACTCAATACTATTATATGAGATATTTATGGGAGATGATAGAACTTTAGATTAATGTTTTTTCTATTTTATCAAAATTATTATGAAGAAAAAAGTCTATATTTTGATATTTGGGAGTTAGTACCCTAATATTTTTTCCTTATAAGAGGTTAATATTTAATCTACAAAAGTTTTCGTCTTATTTGAAGTGAATTTATCGGTGTTGGAGTTATGTTCTAATAAATTATTTGATGATGATTTCATTAGAGTACACATTAATTTGTAATATTTAGTTAAATGAAAACAAGAAGATAATCCAATTCTGAATATAATTAGGACAAACTCAGTGGATATTCTAGTTAGACATGTTGTGAAAGTAGAGGACCCAAACATTATCTCATCACCATATTTTAATTTTTTATTCATGACACACTATATGATTTATATGGGGACCACCAAAATATCATGATTATAAATATTTTTGTAGCTAACGGAATGTTGTGGATCCTTTGAAGGAAACCAATTCCCTTTATGACTGTGGATGAGAACTTGAAATGGATTTATATGGACACACAAATTAGAAAACCAATTAGTAGGATAATTAAAATTTCTTCCCCCTTACCTTTCATTTTATTTGTTTTATTTTATATCTTTAATATAATTTTTTTCCATAGAGTATTCTTATGGAATACAATGTCATGGGAATACATTGATTTTTTTTCAATTTAGAATAGGTTCATACAAATGAGACATGTAATTTGTCTTTATAAAAACACTTATGCGTTATATATCATAATATTCTTGGAATATGAAAATCCATTATTAAAATGAATTATTTAAAATACATGAGATATGTGTGGGGGAGAGACTAAAATTTGTTTTGTTATAAATTTTTTATATCAATTTTTCTTTTTGTGTTAGAATTTAACTCAATTGAACATCAAAACTATTTTCAATATTGAAGAATTTTGGTAGTTTGTTTCATATTTATTGAGATATTTATATTATTTATGATGTGATTCATTTCCATGATTATTATATTAATCATTAATAAAAAAATTGAAATTTTTTAAATACTATTATTTTGATCACTGTTTAAATATATATTCATCTGAGAAGTTATATTTATTTCCCTTATTTAAAATTATTAACAATTTTATTATTACTTTTGGTGAATGGATATATGTTTCACAATTTAGATGATAATTAAATTTATTTCCGAAAAATCATGTAGTTAAGGAGGTGTCAAAATGATGATAAAATTTTCATCTCAAAATAACATTTTATACTGTATTTTTTCATTGTAATATTTAACATCCTTTAAGCCTTAGAGTCTATGAATGAGATTTTTAGGATCCATATTATAAATTAAAACCCATACCACATTGGTATTTTTTAATAATTATTTTATAAATTAATAACAAAGTGTTGGGTTTGGGGGATCACTTTTCATGCATTATTAGAAGAAAAAAATTACATGATATAATAATAGTGCATATATAATATAATAGATAGTGGATTGAATAACAATGGTTGATGGAAATTCTTCCATTGATGTCTCCAAAAATTAATGTTAATATAAATTATGTTGAAAATAAATTAAAATTACATAAGAAAGAATTGATTTTTTATGTAAATTTAAATGTGTTAACTACCGTAAAAGATAGTAGATAACATGTCGTGACATATAAAATAAGGCATATGATAATACATATGGAGATTAAACTATTCAATATTTTTTTAATGGTATAACTATATTTTTTAATATATATATTTTTAATTTTTTATCTACAAATATTATTATCAAGAACAATCCATTTAATGAAATTTAATTTTACATTCCTCTTATCAGATGTGAGTTGATGAATATGAAGTATATTAATCATATAGATCATGTACATATTTTCAAGATAAATGAAAAAAATTTAAACCTAATTTCATTTGGGTGTGATAGATACATTCATGGTAAGGCTAGTGTGAAATAATCATATTTGAAAGATGACATTGAAATTAAATTTGATGAAAAAGGAGACAAATGAATGAATTATATAAAAATTATGATGGATTTATATATTAGAAGAAGAATTTATTTCCACTCATGTTTTTTGGAATCTTATTTACACTTGGATTATATTTTTCCCAATATATTATAAGATAAGTGTTAAGTGGTGATGAAATTGAAATATTTCATATTTTATCCTGGAAATATATTAAATAATACACTAATAATATTTAATTATTTGGTAATAATTACATTTTCATTATATTAGACAATTGTTTTATTGTAAAAATGGATTAAAATTATGAGTTGAATGATTAAAAATGTTTTTTAGATAAATTTTCATATATGAATATTAATTTTGTTGGTTTTTAGGATTTAATAGTTGAAATAAATCTCATGGAGAAATGGAAATCAAGGAGATCTGTTAAAGAAGTGATCATGTCTTATTCAATGGAATGTACACATTTTATTTCAATACTCACAATTAAATAGGAAGAATGATATCCCAGATAAGAGAATTCCATGTTTCCTTCCACGTCACAACCACATGCTTTTATATGAGTATTTTACAATTGTGGTACCAGTGACTCCAAAAAACAAAGGATTATTAGGGGAAATAATTAAAGGAATGAATGTGGTATTTCATTTAGAATTATATGAAAACCCTAAGACAACTCATTTTATCACACCATTCTACACTATATTAGGATATCATGACCCAAAATTTATGGGATTTTTTAGGATTTATCAATAGTGTGCATTCTCACCGTCGTATTTGATTATATAGACAAATTGGTTCTGGTGAACAAGGAAAACATGAGTTTATTTACTTTTGATTACATAACAATATAATGAAATAACATTGGTAGTAATGAAAATATATAGATAAGAGCCTATAATACATGATGACTATCTATATCATAAGAAACGGTACTACAAAATCAGGATATTTTTTCCTGTTACGGGAGAATATCATCTCTTACAATTTGATGGTTGATATAAAAACTATTATATCATCATGTATAATATCAATATATCATTTTACAAGAAGACGGATCATAAAATATTAGTATTTCATCATATAAATATTATTATGTAAAATATACATTCCAAAGAATCATGTTCATCTATGATATATATATATATATAACAAGAAATAAACTTAAATAAGTGTTAAAAAATCCAATAAGATGATTAAAATTTCACGTGGATCCCATGTATGAGTCATGGATAAAAGGTAATATCTATAATAACCTATGTAACTAAATTGGGCATTGGGATAATAAAGTATGCATATAGATCACAATTGATGGGATAAACACTAAAATTAATGAATTACATATAATTATCATTGATGGAAGTAACCATAAACCTTAAATACCTTGTGGAATAATTATGTAAAACATAGTTTTCCAAAATTATTGTTCTTAAAGTAGTTTACTATATATAAAATTTAAATAATAATTAAGGGAGAGGAATTCAAAACCCCCAAATTATTTTTTCATTTCTTCCTTCGTTTTAATGTCTGTTTTTTTCTTATCTCTCTATACAGTCCAATATATTCATAGAGAAGTAACCACACTAGTGGTTTATCTAGAAGTAGGTGTGACATATTTATAGTTGGTTCCCAATTATATTTATAAGAATATTCTTCAATCATTTTGTTATAAAAACTTTAGAGGTTTATATGGATACAATAATGGTATTTGACATGATTTTTTTCATTTATTAAACATTATTTTTATTTCATTGTATATATCTATATTTCCTCCTCCCAAATCATTCCATATATGAGAGAATAAATTGGGTTTGGTAGTGAATTATTGTGTGATCATGGTAATGTGAATAGAAAATAGTAATTAATGTTACTATTCTAAGGAGATCACTTCTCCTTATTGGTAGTTGTCTAAGAAGTGTGTTCTGGAGTATTATTTTATTAAATAATGGTTGTGATGTATTTCCCATATTCCCATTATAAGTTATGTGTAATTCACTATGATTATAGTCTGTTGGTTCTCAATAATTAACTAAATATAAGGGGTATTGGAAAGAAATCTTGGATTCTGTCACAAAGTAATAGTGATGGTAGAGGGTTTAAAAATTTTGGTAGTGATGGAATGAAGAGGTTAGTAATTTAAGAATATAGAATAGTTCAATTCTCTCTAATATTTTATTATTTTAATTTAAAAATAATTTTTGGACACCCAAAAAACCTCTTTCCTTTACCTTGTTATAAAATAAATAAAAATCAGAAAACAATGATTAATAAGTGACATGAAAATAAGGCCAAAATTTTGGTGATCATCCTAGTAGATGATCAACTGGTTTTACTATATTGAATTTATTTGAAGTTTATAAATGTAATTTTATTGTGATAAAATAATTATTTTTATCCTTTATACTTATCTTTATATCTTTTAGTTATTATTAATATCATTAACAATTTTCTTTTCAAATCCTTTATCATCATTATCCCTTTCTAAATAAATGGAGTGATTATCATTAATCTTCACTATGACATATTTTCATGGATTCTAGAATTAATATGTTTTTATTACATAGTTTTATTCTAGAAAAAAATACAATGTACCCTTTATATATTAAATTAAAATAAAATAAATATAATTTAATTTTAACTCATTTTGAAAAATAACATCAAATGAAAAAATTATGAGTTTAATTTTTTAAAATAACTTTTATTATATTATTTTACAATATCTGAATCTAAATGACTTTAGAAATACCCACTTATAGTTATAATAATGACATTTTTTATCATGAATAACTCTTCAAATACTTCTAAATTATATATCATACCATATTAACATTTTGAATTGTGATATAAAACATATGTGTATAATGTTTTTCATTACCATATATATTTTTATTATATTTATAAAAGATTTATATTTCATTCTTATAACTCAACACCATAGATTATTATCTTTTAGAAAAGTTTGTGGACAATTATGTTTATGGGATTTCCATTAATTTTATAAATTTTCATACAAATAGGATTAAGCATTTCAAATTTTAAAAGAAAATTTAATCTAATTTTTATATAATCATGAACATTTAATCATAGTTACATTAATTAGTTTAACATACTTTGTTTATAACTAAGAAAACTATTTCCTTCAATGAAAAAAATTCCTTTATATTTAGTGAATCTAGAAGACACGTTAGAAAATTAAAAACTAACAAAAAATAAATAATATTTTATTTGAAAAATATCCAATGTGTGAGAACATGTATGCTCTGATAAAACATGAGGTTTTCAGTAAAGGAAAAGATTATTCAATGGGGAGTGGGTGGGAGGGTGATGGGTGAATCAATATTGGATTCTTTGTAACTATTCCCATAAATTAATTTTTTACATATTATTTTTATAAGGTATATCTATTTTGTACTAAAATTATACCCTCAGTCATTTGTAAGAATTATCTATTTTTTCACATGCATAATATAATCCTAATTTAAAGAATATATTCTATTCATATTTTTATCTTTATTTTGATAACTTTTAAAAATATATAGAAATTTGAATTGTAAAACCTCAATTTTATATTCTCTATATATTTTTTAATGATCTGGATTTATTACATGTATTTGAATTATAGAAGGCCTAATTTTTCAATTCCTAGACTATGTAAAAATAATAGGGGGTATAAATGGATAATTTTTAATGGTCTGAGAATTAAGCATTGAGAGTTTCATTATCTTTGGAATATAATTTTTATCACTAGGTGTACATATTGTGATAAATATATTATCTCATAGTTTTCATAGAAATTAATATTGGATTCATTTATTTGGTCATTTTAATTATTTCATCTGTTTTATAGATAAATTAATTTCTTAATTATTATTTATATTTGATATATATGTGGTAATGTATTAAGAGTAATATTCCTAAGTTAAAATGGATGAGGTATAATAAATTCATGGTGTTAAGTAGAATGGATTTAAATATGGATTCAGTGGTATAATTTATAGTGAGTGTTAATATTTTTTTAAGAATTTATGTTATTGGAATTGATTTTAGTGGTAGGTTACTCATCTACAAAGGGTTATTTAGAGAATCTCATTTTCTACACCACTATGATATTATCATATCCTTTGGATATTTATTATGTTACTCATTTTGTAGTGTCTATTGATAAGTATTGGGAAATAATTAGGGATGATTAGTGAGTCAACACATAATTTATCTAGTCAAATGGGAGATTTCATTATTTTAATTCAATATGGATTAATAATTACTTTTTACCTATAATTGGAGATTAAATCATGATTTCGTAGGAAAATTATTATGTAAATAATAAAAATTAAAATAATGTGGATGAATAAGTTTAGTAATACTATTTGTTGATTTGTTGAGGAAAATTTTGGTTCTTCCAAGACTTTTATTATAAAATTACTCTTCAGATTATACAAAGCTAAAGTTATTTTCTAATTTTTAAATAATAATTATTTTACTCATAAGTTTGTATAATATTTCTTGAACTTTTGAATGAAATATATTTAATCCCATGATATGTTTTGTTTTTTTATTATATTCTATTAATAGTTAGATTAAATATTTTGAAACCGAATCATGCTATTTTTACGTGTATTTTATTACATAGACTAGAAGTTAAATTTTGTGTTATTACATCCCCGATGAATTATTCAATGAATTTTATAGGGGTCACTAAAAATATCCTGGGGGCAGTTCCACCAATAGGTTATAATGAAATTCTATCCTGATAATTACATAGTTTTAGTTCCAAAACTATACAATGCCATAGAAAAATTATGTTGTGGCATTCTACAACAACAAAAATGTCACACAGATTTCTATTTATCATTTTTCTTCATTGTCCTTCTCATATAAAGAACTAGACCATCCATGATGGTGTAGAAATTACTAGTTACAAGGATATGAATCATCATTTTAATTAGTATAATTCTTTAAAAATTCATTTTTAAATTGATGATTATCCTTGAAACAATGAAAAAAATATTAAAATAGAGATTGAGGATGTTTTGATATAACTATTGAAAATGTTAATACTTATCATCAATTCTTAGAAAAACTAGAATTAATGATATTATTTGTGATATAGAAAATTAAAAATAAGAAATGAATTTTATTTATTAATGGAAATGGATGTGGACATAAAATATTATATGATTTATTTAATGGGTAGTTTTGATTGCAATTTTTATTAATTGCAAGAGTATTGTTATTATAGAATTTTTTGACAATTTTATATAATTATAATCATATTTATATAATCTATAATACTTATAATTCCATATAATTATATGATTATTTCATTTACTATATGTTTTAATGTGATAAATTATTATAAGTACTTATAATTTTTGTGGATGAACTATTGTGGGAATATCCAAACTATTAATGATGAAGTGATGTTTAGGTGGAAAAATGTTACTGGTTATATAATGAGATATGTTTGTATATATTTTATGTTTATATAATTTAATTGGTAATACATAATCATTATTTTATAAATAAACATTATTATGTATTCACGGTGTGGTGAAACCCAATATATAGTTGTTGTTGTATTATTTGGTTGACAAATAAGAAACACAATGATTTATCCTCCCCAGTGATTATGATATGGGTTAGAGAAAAGTCATTTACAATTGAGAGTATTAGAATCTAGATTATGGGATATAATATATGTGGATATTTAATTTATATTAATGTGACTTTTTAGTGTCTGTGTCTGTATTATAATATATATCAATTCTCCAAGGGATTTTATAGTATGATATAAGTTTAATTATAGTGTAATTTATAGTTATCCTATTTTAACTTCTTAATTTTACAAATGCATTGGTATTCTGTTTTCATTATTTGAAATGATTGTATATGGATTTAATTAATTACATTTTTTATAATGACCCATTATATAGATATATATAAATTCAACAGATAATATTTGGGGAGGTTATGGGAATAATTTGCTTAATCATATTAGGAACATAGGAGTTAGTGACCATTATTTATTTTAAAATATATCATAGATTATTTTTTTTCATCCTCTTATATATGGGGATATGATGCGTTTTATGAAATTTTTTAATTTTTTAAAAAATCATCTTTTATTTATATTATGGTATGGTATATGGTGATGTATGGAGTTTTATTTTAAAAATGAAAATTCCTTCCATGCGAGTATTTATTAACATAAAAATATTTGTATTCCCTGATTATAATGATGGTTAGTTTGGGGTTCAATTATTAGTCTCATTAACAGTAGTAGATGATTGTAAAAAAGTTTTATTATATTTAGGTTTAATATCATGTTTGGTGTATACACACATGAATATTGAATTTTCTTGGTTAGATAATAACATATCTACACATATGATTGAATATTGACTAAAAAATATGATAAAAGTATGTTTTAATTATATTATTTGTATATAAGGGCCTTGATCATATACTAACTACACCTATAGGACCATTTACCATCTACATCGCACTATATTAGTTTTGGACATGTATCATGTAGTATTTGGCCTCAATGACTACATGTTATATGAATATATAAGTAGAACATGTGGAGAAAAATAATAATAGTTATGTTTTATTATGAATTATTATATGTATTCTTGTAATTACATAAATTTTATTCCATTTTAGAACGACGAGAAACCAAATATAGTAGTAGATGAGTGTTAGACTGTCCCATTTTTACTTTTTCTATAATAAAGGTAATTAAGGTTTGATGGAGATATTTATGATTCATAAAATGATTTTTAGATCAATGAGGTGAATATTAATTTTTTTCTTTTATATACATTTAATAAGTACAAGACATATATTATAGTGATATATAAATAAGATAGAGCTATATTGAGTCTGTAAATTTATACAAGATATAGATTTGAACATATGATTTATTGAAATATCTTCCAACCTCATTTTAAGAGGGAAGTTATTTATTTAACTACAAGTTTTGAATATCAGTATAATTTATTATTATAATAATAATTCAAAAATAATTTTTCAGGGTTTTAAATATTATTAATAAAAGATATTTTCCATTCAACAGATATGATTATGAAGGATGAGTTAAGAGCTTGAGATTTTACTGTATAATTGAAACTTTTGATTCAATGTGATATAACTATACACATATTGAAAATATATTTAGAGATAGTAATTATGAAAAAGGGTTTATTCATGATTTCATGGATCCATACATGATCACGACATATTTTAAATGATAAAAGGAATTATAGTGTTGAATCATGAGTATATAGTTTCACTCATCAATAAAACCATGATTACTTTGAGGAATTTAATGATTACTAGACTGATATAAAAATATCTGTTATTGTTATTTTTGAGACATCATGATATTTTATATATGTATTCATATATTTTTTAGTTATATAGATCATTTAAATTATACATGTTTCTTTACTCAGAATTTTAGATAGAATTATTCAGATATGATGGTGAATGTAAAACTAGAAATTTGTTAGGGAATAAAATTTTAGTAATAATGAATATGATGACATTATGGATAATTTTTTTTAAATATAGTAGGGTTATTAATTATAATATTACTTGACCTATTGTACATCTTATTGATAAAAAGAAAGGTGGTGGTTGAATGTAGGGCCACAAAGGGGGATTATTTGAATATAGACGACATTATAAAGAAAATTTTGATGTGGGGAGGGTAAAGAAAACTTTTTTGGTAATAATTTTTTTTTCTTTTATTATTTTTTAACTAACAATAGTTATTTTTATTTTCTGTATAAATAATCCCATATTAAAATAATTACGTATTTTTTGAAGATTGTACTTCAAATTCTGCACTTATTTACTCTCATGGGGGGTAGTCTAATCATGATTGATGGAGTTATATAGAAAATCATAGCTTGTTGTGGGTTATGTTCTAAATTCCTGGGATATAATTTTGTCAAAAATATATATTCAAGATATCATTCATGGAATAAGTTTACTAAAATTTATATTAGTTTTTTTGAACTTCCAGTGATGAATTATTGTATTTTATAAAATATATGGAGATAATGTTTCAATTATTGTAGACTGAGGCATCCATAAGGGTCATCGATGGATTTAGTACAATATTATTTCCTCATGAAATTATTGTGCATTTTCTATTTGAGGTGAATGAGTAATATACCACCCTCACTCTAAGAGTACATTATGATGTCTTTTATTGGAATATTAAAATTTACATATATGATGCATATAGTGTTTTATATGGATTTATTTTTCAAGGATATCCCATTTGATTGGAAACTTATCATAAGACACCAAAGGAGCCTCAAGAGTTTCAAATTTAAATTGATTATTAATTCTAATGAGGGATTCTTTATTATAGTGTTTCTCCTTGGGTAGATTAATTTTTATTATATATAAAGGTGAACTGTATCCTCTGGTTATACTAATATTATTAATGGTGTAATTAGGTTAAAATGGAGTACTATTACCAACTATATATGATTAATTATCTCTCTGATTAGTTATAAAGATTATATTGGTTTTCTAATATTAATCTACAAACTAAATATTATAAAATCATAGAACCGAATAAAGATGTTTCAATATATCTTTGGAAATTTTAAATTTTTTAAATCATTCGGATTGATAAATTCCATATCCATGTTTATGTAACTGATACATTGTGAATTTAACCCATTATTTGATTTGTTTTAATTGTGATCATAAATGAAATTATTGTTTATTCAAAAATAGTGGATTGGATAATGTGTATCTTATTTTTTTTATAATTTCTTAAGAATAAATAGTTGTATGGGAAATTTTTGATGTTTTATATTTATACACATAAATTTACTTTTTTAAATAATTTTATATTGGATCATGTAATTATACAAGATTTGGTGAAGATTTTGGTTGTTATTACTTAGATAACCCGAAAGAATATTTTTTTATTACGATGTTTCATTGTATTTAATGGTTTTAATGGTATGTTTATATTAGAAATATCTTGGACTTTGACTCCACTATACAAATTGACTTTGAGAAATCATTATTTTTTAGTCATAGAATTTATAGATATAAATTAAAAGTTTAATTAGAAGTTAAATAGTTATATGAATATTTAATTATTTAAAAATAAGACCTCATATATGGTATATTATGATGTATCTCATCAAGGAATATGTTGTTATTTTATTAATGAATGATAAGTTATTACATATAGGTGTGGTTAATAATATTATAACAAACATAACTATTAATGTCATGATTTAAATATTGAATTAATGATTTTGGTCTTAATTTTTATAAAAATAACGTTACTGGATTATAGATTTTAGTATTAGAAAAGTTAAAAATATAGAAGTCTATATTATATCAGAAAAAAATTAAATTAAAGGTAGATAATGTTGGTGGAGTTTTATAAGTGTTTGTACTTTAGTATTACCTAGACTGTAGTTAAAAAAATAGAGTAGCCAATTATTTAAGTACAAAATCATATAGTTATATTTCCAAAATGTTAAATAATGAATTGAAGATGATGTAATAAATAGAAACCATGATTCAAAATATTTAAGTGGTGAATAGTGATCTTTTTTATATTAAATGTTAATGAATCATTACGAGGTAAATATTATATTGGATACGTAGTCATTTAATCCCCCTATCATGGTCTGAAATGATTATATTATGCACGATGATTGCCGAGATAGATGTTTAGATTATAATAATCATTTGGTATTTTTAAATGGTTGATTATTTATTCCATAGAGTTTACAAGATGATATTTTTAAGAGTTTCGTAACTCACTAGAAGTGATTTATCGAGGTACTATAACTATACATAATTTCTTGAATTTTTTTTTCAAGGGAGAAAATATTTATATTTGTTCTTTTTTATTAGGAGGTAGCTATACAATGTCTCAATAGGTTTTGTGGGTGAATTGAGTTAAAACAATTATTACATCAATTAAAATTACCCCTTCTAATATTCATTAATCTTTCATTAGAGAAGAAATTGAAATGGACAAAGGGAATAAAAGGATAAGAACACAAATAAATTATAATGGATTTGTGTAAAAATACCCCATAGTCTACTCCACCAATATTCTCTCTTTAATCATTAGAAGTATTACAATATTGGACCTTTGTTTAGGGAAATCAACAATTGAGTTTGAGTAACTATTAATTATTTCAAAAGGTTCTAACATATTTTATAGAGTTACCCATTTTTATAAGAACTACCCTCACCCTTCTCAAAATAAAAAAGCGTGTTCAATCAATAAAGGAAAAAATATTTTATAAAATAGGTTCATATTCTGCCGAAAATAACAAGAGGAAACTCGGTAAAATATGAGATGATTTAGAAAAAAAATAATAAGTATTGAATGATGATTTCCATAATATCTCGCAACTTTAGTGTAAGTGTTCATAAATCCATAAAATAAAATCAATAATTTCTTCTTATTACTAGAAAATAAATAAAAATTGTGTATATAAGAAAATAGGGTATCATTCATATTTATTTGGAATTTCATTATTACTTAAGATTCCAATATTTCTTAATATTTATTTTGACATTTGTACTTACATATATACTTTAGTGGTTAAAATAAAAATGAATAATACAAAGAAGAAGGTTGTGTTCATGGGGGTGACCTTCATTTATGAAAATAGAAAAATAAGAAATCATTCTTGATTGTAACTACAATCATTATTGGAACATCATGAAAATTTAAAAAAAATTATGCTTAAATTATTCTTTCTTTTTCTTACAGTTATTATTTTTTAGAAAAATAAAATAAGTTGTCTGACATACTGGAATTACTGCAATAGTTATTTATTATTACAAATAGAAAACAAGTTCTCTTAAAAATAGTCACTTTGGATAACTACATCTTCAAATGAAATTTTATTCATTGTAGATTTTTTATATGTTCATGTTTTAAGACATACTTAAATACATAAAATTTTAATACCACATAATACTTTTCATTTGTAATAAATCATCAAAATTATGAGAGATTTTCATGTTTATAATATTTAATCTCTTTTTAAGGTTATACTATTATCATATGATAAATAAATTGGATTTTGTTTTTCATAATAAAATATCAGTTCTCATACATTTTATCTCAATCTACATATGATTGTTCTAATATTTTTATGACATTGGTTTTCCAAATATTAATACTTTGACTTTCTGAGCTCATTAAATAAAACTGAAATTGATATGTTAAGTTAATATTAATATGATAAATTTATTGGCAAAAAATCATTGCTCGTATGACTTTCATATTTTTCATAGGATAATTATACTATGTCATACATTCATAGTATAATTCAAATTTTACAAAAACTAGGAAATCCAATATGAATATATTTCCTATCTATAAAATTATTTCCTTTTATAGAAAAAAATTCCAATAAGTGTATAATAAATAGATTCTCATATAGTAAACGATCATCTTATTTGATAGTTTATAATATCATATTATATTTTCATTAGAAAATTTATTCAAACATGAAAACCAAATATGCGACCTAAATAATCCAAACATCGATATTAGAATTACTATTTAATACTCGAAAACACATTTGATTAGTTAATTAGTAAAACAAATGGGGAATTTTTGTGTATCAAAACTTATGAAATATTAAGATGTATCGAAACAAAAACACTATTTCCAAAAATATATCATGTTATGATTATCAAAAAATCCATGATAACTTAATAACTAAATTTATATATTTTGATAACACACAATATTTAACACTTTAATCATATCTCATGTGTAATTAATTATATGTGTAAAACATAATATTTTTCATTCCCTTAATTCTCCAACTTTTTGTGATATAAAATAATTTAAAAGGATGGATGATATAAAAAAATTAATACAAAAAATTGCATTTTGGGATCAAAGAATAAACAAGATTGAAATTAATAGAGTTTGTAATTTATATAGTAAAATATAGTGTAAACAAATAAAATGTATGTGTGGAGAAATAAATTTTAGTGGGAGGAGAAAGGAATCACATATAACATAATTTAATTAATGAGAAATAATAAAATAACATTATCACACTATAATATAACAAAAACATAAAGTGAGTATAAAATATATCGACCATGTTACTCAGGGTGAGGTTTTGGAAAGGAAATGACTGGCTGATAGTTTCCAAGGTTAAGGATTGAAAATGATATCTGAAATCCATTTTAACCAAGACCAACAAAGTATCAAATAGGTTTTCCATGTGAAACCATATTATAATCGTGCAACTATCTATTTGTTTGTTAATGAAATTTTTCATCAGCTGAGAAAGTGAATTTGAATATGGTAAAATGAATCTATAGAGTATATGAAGAAGCATTCTCCTGAACTACTACGATGATTGTTGTGTTTTATCTATCAATAGAAATAAGATGATGAAATTTATTTTTACATCTCTTAATGATGTTTTCCAAAAAAACTAGATTATTATCTTCTAGAGGTATTCTTCTTCTAAGCTGTCACAAGCCTTTCCACACATTTCTGGCCATTTGAAAAGTGTATTCGTTCAAAAATATTGTAGGTAAAAGTATGATTTTTTAATATCTGTCCCAAATTATTCTTCCAAACCGATAATAACACCCTTGTAGACTCTAGGGATATCATAAACGTTACTATTCAATGCTTTATTTACTTTACAGGTGAATAATGAAAAAGTAACTAAATTTGGGATCCCTAGAATACCATTATATGAATTGAATGGATAAGAGATAAATTTTTTTTCTCATGGAAGAAACTACATTATCATCTACCATCCTGACAGAAATTTCACATAGTAGAACTACAATATCATAATATTTAGAATAAGAATCATATAAAAATAAATTTCTTTTTTAAAGATATGATTTAATGATTTATTTATAGATATAAGGTTTTTTATGAGAATATTATCATGTAGTTATTATGGTAAAACAATTTCCATTTATATCATTGATTTTGTCTAAAATTTAGTAATGGAGGGAAAAAAACTATTCACTAAATACAGCTAGATTATCCATCTTTTTATAGTGACCATCACCACCATTCTGAGACATGATTTTCACAAGATAAAGTTCAAATGTGATATATTTTTATATTCCTTAAATCGATCACAAATATATAGATCACATCTAGGTGTTGAACTCTACCATATAGAATTAACGAATAGAAGAATAATTTTTTATAAAATTAAATGTATTATTGGAAACCATTTCAACTAGGGATGATACAACAATAGTTGAAATAATTTTTATGAACTCAAAATGAGAGGGAATAATCTTATTAAAATATTGAATTTCTTCTCTCAGAGAGTGTGATCTTTCTCAAACTAATGTAATGAATTCTAATGTGATAGTGTGAATGTTTTTCTTCACCACTGATTGATCTTTTAACTTTTCTTTCATATCAAAATAATTCAATTAATAAAGACAACCATCTCAACAACATTTTCATTTTTTTTAAAAATGTCATAGATTTTAGGTTTTTCCAATATAAGAATAGATATCCTCTTATATAAAATAATTGGATAAGGTTCTTATGTTGATCCTCTCCTCAAATACTTTATTACTAATGAAGGTTCCAAAATAACTTCTTCTTCTGAACGAACATTATTATAGATGTTTATAATTCTTCCTTTTTCAACTTTGACAACTTATATGTATTTATTAATTGGTATTTCTCATTATTATCTAGAATAAGGTGTCTATTTTCTTCTAAATCATGATAATAAATATTGGACTAAATATATCCATGAAAGGAAATAGTACTTAACCCATTGACTTCCATAGATATCAACCTTTTGAGTGTTGCACCAATAAATACTCGAGGTTATGTAGTTTTAAGCTTATATTCCTCAATATATCTCTATGAATAATGTTATTAAGCTGGAACAACCTCAATTTTAGGTTCTAGAATCTCATATTGAGAAATAAAAACATTATCTCCCCAACCAACGTCAGCTTCCATAGAATCTATAATAGTAGTAATAGGTTTCTCATCAATTACAACTCAATAAATATTTGGAGGATAAATTTATTTATGTTATACTATTATTTTTCTTCTTTTCAAATCCAAAGGATCACCTTCCATTGAGTCTACCATTTAACCTATAAATACAACAGAAGAAGCCTCTACTTCAACAGGATTTGTTCCATCAATACTTGTTTTGATTTTATCCATCCCTTTATCATCAACGGGTAATTAAATCACTAGAGGATGACTGTATGAGTAACAAATATTCTTAAATAGTCTGACTCTGATAATATTCTAGCCATGGGACTTGTTTTTATAGCTTCAAAAAGATCTATTCCATGCTTCGAAAATAGAAAAGTGAGATTTCTTACAAATTTATAAAATATCAAAGTTTTATAAAACCAGTGGTACATATATCTAATTATTTTCCTTTATAGGTTGATGTTATTTTTATGAAACAATAGATAACGTGGATGAAAATAATGCTACAACATTTTATTAAATTCAAGTTTTCAATGAGCTATTCAGTTTTAGATAAATTTAATTAGAATAATTTATTAATCCTTTAAATACTTGGTTGTTTTTTCTATACATTGGGAGATCTAAAGAGAGATTTCATAATTTCAACATTCCTGACACCATTAATTTTAACTAAAGTTTAGTTAAATTCATATCTTTCTTCATGTGAGTAGTAAATAAATTCAACAAACTATATTGATTATATTGAAAATATCAACCCATTTAATTTTTATATATGTTAAATTTCAGCATCCTCGAAGTTAAACAAAAAATTCACATAAAAATATATAACCTAATTATCATAGTAAAACTCAATTCTTTTTCATCAAAGAAAAACTCCCATAATTGGATGTCTATTATCATCATCAGGGACTAGTCTATTTGGTTTATCCTACTGAAATTTATAGCTTTTCCACTCAAAATATTGAATAATTCGTCATGCCCTCTTTGGAATTTATGATATCCTATCTTCAACGATTTTTGAGTTTCCCATTATCAGTAAGAGTATAGAGAATTATAGATTCACTTTTTGGTTAGGGAAATACGTGTTTGGATTCAAGAGTAAAATAGTTCATAATTTTTTTAAATCCCAATGTTTTCTATCCAATAGTGAGTAAATTTATTTAATATGTATAATATTTTTATATAGTGGAAAAATAAAAATAAAAAATATAAAAAATAGGTTATTATGTCACTTTATTTTATAAAATACATATATAGAACATTAATAAAAATTTTAAATTAAAAAAATGTCATGAAATATTAAAAATTATTGACATAAATAATAAAATTAAAATTGAATCTAAAAAATAAAAATAAATTGAATAAAATATTATAAAACTCATTTACATTTAATAAAAAATAGATGTGTTCAGAAAAATTAAATATAAATAAATTGTTTTTTAAAATACCATTAAATCATTTATAAATGTGTTAAATGATATTCCTTTGGGTTCTCCTAAAATCATTTACATAATAAAATTGAAAATTTATTTTTAGGTACACTATCAATTATATAAATATTTCTCCAAACAATCCTTTCTATAGAATATTGTTATTTGGTTTTCCAGATTCATTAATGTGAATAATAATATTGAAATGCAAAAGAATTAAATGAAAACATATTTTATTAAATTAAAAAAATTAATAAATCATGTATGTATTTAATTTGCTATAAAATATTCCCAAAATTATTTTGGTAAAATATAAATCTGAGAAAAATGTTTGGCTCACCCATTATCCTTATTTCAAACCTTTTTCTTGAGTTTTGAAAAATAATTAATTTTTTTTTGTTTTTATGGATAAAAAATAACAAGAAAAATATATAGATGAAAATATAAAATATTTTGAAAAGATTTATCTTTAATAAATTGGTTTTTTATAGTAATATTATAAGCCAGTTTGATAAAATAAATTTACTTAGTCTTTCATATGATGATCTAGTTGGTTTTTTTATATCATAAAATGTATTGGTATTTTTAAAAGATGAATTTTGAAAATGGGGGTCTTCAAAATACAAATTCTATTTAAAATAAACTTCAATCATTTAAAATCTATTTAGAAATGAATATTTAACATATATTTGGTACAATTTAAATTCCATAAATGAATAATCAGAGGAAATAATTGATTTTAACTTTTAACATAGAAAGTAAGTCAATTTTATCATCAGAATGTACTCCTTATTAATTATTATAAGCTTTGGAAACTGACCAAGACTTATTTATAAGGTTTTCTCCAAGAAAATCCGAATCATTTCTAAATACCAACATAGTTCTAATGATAGGATAATTAGTGGTTTGATTAACTAATTCTCAAAACTTATTACTCTTAAACATGGTTAATTAATATTGTACAAAAATTTACAAGATCTTGTCACATAAGGTGTATTCAATTATCTTTGGTTGATATTGATATAGAAGGTATACAACTGAGTAATTTTTCTTATATGTTTTCTAGTCATAAATCATTAATCTAGTAATGAATTCATCATCCAATTTATTACCAATGAGAGTTATAAGTCTTGTGTTAACCAGTGAATCTCTCAAGTCGTTAATTTAGGATATCTTATGATCAAGGATATCACTTTTATCAAATATCATATGAGTATATTCGTCAAATTACCTTCCATTTTTATTAATACTTCCATTGTATTTAGAAGTAGTATAATGAACTAGGCTAATTCATTCATCATCCATTGGACTGAATATTCCATGATTATCCTAGGTGTTTAGGATATAAAATTTACATCCAAAACAAGAATGTATCCATCCATTGGTTTTATATTATCTTATTTTCATTGGATGTTTTCATAAATATTAACCTTATTACAAATCAATTAAAGACATATCATTCTGTATAAACATATCCATATAAATAGTCAGTGGGAATTCTTTATTCACACAATATAATACTCTAATGTTCATGAAAAGTATTATTTCACCATTTAAAAACACCCTCCTGTCAAGTTTTTCTTATTGTATAGAATGCATATTTAATTCTATAATTTGGAAGAAATGGGTTGAACTTCATAATTCTAAAATTCCTCTCCATAATAACTTCTCAAGGAATAAATTTTAGATATTTGTTTTCCAATTTTTAATGGTTAAAAAATTGATAATAATTTAAAATATTAACTTTTATGTATCAGGAACTAAACCTAAGAAAATCATTAAAAATCGTCATCTAAATCCCAAAAAAAGGGATTAACCACTAAGTTTTTATATCCTTGTAATTATGAATATATAAATTTGAATATGTTTATGCGGTCTATATTAAGTAACTTGTTTAGTTGGTTTAAATATGATTTTTTGTTTCATTCCCATTTGGTATAGACAAAATAATTTATTTTTATCTAGGTTGAGTTGGGGAGAATAAGAAATTATATTTTTTTCAATAAATTTATTTAGTGAATTAATATTATAATGTCAAGGAAAATAATTCAGAATATGTGATTAATTAATTTCATCATTCAAAAAGTTCACATTTTGTTCACCCATGGATTTCAGATCTAAGGAGAAAGCATATTTGGTTTATAATTCAGTAAATTTAAACAACTTATCATTAAAAATAAAATATGAGTTATTATAAAAATCAACATAATATGTATTATAAAATATTTTACAAATACAAACCATGTATTTGTGTAGGGCTTAAAAAATTTTCATTTTTGAGGAGGTTTTAATGAGGATCCCTAAATGATCAAATTACTATATTTGTTCATTTTTCGTTGTAACCAAATCTCACATATCCTCCATCTATTTATTAATAGTGAGTGAATGATTGAAAAGTATATAATTACATTTATTGAAAAAACACTTTAATTTTTTTTAAATTTTTTATTTATATTTCTTGTTCAAAATATATAAAAATTAATAATTAATATCTCTTGGTGCCCAAATGATATTTGGTCTAGCAGTGTTAGCTATAAAAAATTTGGGAACCTAACTCTGTAAATAATTTCGAGAATATCTTGAACCTTTAGAATTAAAATTGTACTAATGTAAATAAATAAATAGAAAATTGATTCCTCAAATATGAGGAAATTATTGCAAAAAATCATTTTAAAAATGACAATTTATTCTATAAATGAAGAACATTATTTTATAAATGATTCTTGTGTTGGAACTATGTAATGTTTTGATACAGCTACAGATTCTCTCCATTATATTATATTCCTTATTTAACATTAACCACGTTATTTTTGCCAATAATATTTTAGGAAATTATCCCCCTTGTTATAAAAACTAGAGACATCCTTTAGATATTTGACTTCAACCATTATTTCTTTTTTTTCTATCACGGAAAACCCAAATAGAAATAGTATCACCTAATTTATATTTTAGTGTGTATATATATTTATTTATCACTCAATTTTTGTTAAGAATAGAAGAATATTATTTCTTGAGAGTCATGTTCGTTTTCTTCAAGAACACATATTTTTTCTCAAACATTGAAAAATATTCATTTAATTTTTTATAAGTTCAAATTTTAGATTTAAATTTAGAATATGGATTATAAATAGGGTTTACCAACTCAGTTTAGTATATAATTCATATATTTTTATTCTACTAGATACTTTATATTCATTATTATTACATGATTAATCCATAGATTCTTTTGATGTAATCCATATACCCTTATTTTCATTCTACTCTTGTATAGTCTGATATTTTATTATTCTTATTTTCATACATTTTCTTCTCCTTGATCTAAGGGTAACTGGGCCTGATATAATTTTTTTACAATAATAACACTTTACTTATGTGGTATTCGGATCCAAATTTTCATACCTGTCAAATTATTTCTTGAATAGCCTTCTCTTATTACATTACTTCTTAAATTTCATGGAAATTTGATCAAGAACATAATTTTACTATGGGTTTTAAATTTTATCTACTAAATGTGCATGATAATGATGAATCTTTATTACTATGCTTAAATATTTTTGTGAATATTTTAATTTGACACCCCAAGATTAAGAAAATATAACTCTTTTCGATACCACATATGACATGCAACACCGATCGTAAATTAACCCTAAAATAGTATTATTTAAATATTAGTTTTATAACATACTAATTAAATATTTGTGTATTAATGGGATTTACTAAATTATAAAATATATATCAATAAATATTTCATACTAAATTCTTAGTAATTAATCCATTTTTTTAATAAATTCATTTTATTCTTCCAAAATAATTTTTCATGAAAATAATATTTATTAGATTTCATGATAAAATATTACAATTTACATCTATATTTTTTAGAAATAATCTCTAATAAAAATAATATTATTTGTTAAATTATTATATCAAAAATAGATTATGCGGATATTTTTATATTGTTCTAAATGTATAGTTTTAATGAATAGTAAAAAATTCTTATTTTTATGAAAGGCAATATTTTTTTAATGTATTTAAAATGATATATTCTATTTTGGATTAGTTTTGATAATAAATAAGAATATTTTTATTTAAAATAATATAATTCTTCATTTTAAGGACTTTTATACTCAACTATAGCATAAAATCATTTTACACCTAAAAGGCATTAAAAACAGTTTTCACCGCATCCCCAAAGTCTAATTTTAGATAAAATTATACCAATTATGTGAATTGAATTATTAAAATTGGATTCTATATATGAAATCAATAGGATCAAAATTCTTAAATAACCTCATTTTATTTTGAGTATTTAAAATTATTAAATAAAGTTTGTAATTGTCAGAAGATTAATTGTATATTAGGTCATTAAGATTAAAAATTATAGAATATAGACTAAAATGGGCACTAAAAAATACCGTTATATAATTGGATGAGTGTATCTCGGACATATGCTTCCAATACATGAATATATTCCCACATGTTGCTTGATTATTAGGGTTTTTTGTTTATAATAATTAAGTATATGATAAAGGAAACATGTTACTGTATTATTTTTAATATGATTAATATTTTCTAAGAGGGATAAAAAAATATGTTTGTTTTTAAATATTCATTTGAAATATAAATTAATTATAAATAATTTAAAATTATTTCTCTTGTATATTAGGGAAATTAGTACCTTCAATTGTTGTGAAATGTTACTATATTATTTTTTCAATTAATAGGAAAAATAAAATAATGGGAAATGAAAATATTAAACATAATATAAATTGATTGAATTATTGTATTGTATAAAATTATTAGGTAAATATAATATTTTAGTGATGTTTTAAATCATTTTATTTTATTTAAATTTATATCATTATATTTTCAAATTCAAATTAAATGAATAGTTTCCAAAATAATATTAATGATATTTTATAATCATGAAAATTTTATTAAATGAATCAAAATTCCTAAAAAGATCATATATTCGACCAAATTATAGGAATGTTGTTGGAAATATCAACCATGTTCCATTTTATGGTCAATTTTCCATTTATAGTATATTTCATTTCCCCTAAATAGTAAAACATTGGTTGTGATAGTAAATTCCAAAAAGGGTTAATACTAGGTAAAACAAAGAGTTAATAGTCAAATCTTTGTCAACAATTGTAGAAATATTATGATATGGTAGTATTTATGACCATTCTCGTCATATCTTATAATTATATAATTTGTATATCATTATTATGATAAATTAATTTATATTAATTAAATATTTTAAGAAATTAAAAAATTTCCCCTCCCCTCACTAATAATAAGAAATCCCCCCTAATTTATTCACAATTAAGAAACCATTTGGTTTATAAATCCATAAATAAATTCATTCCTGTCTTTCATACCCACATCCTAGTTTCCTTGGTTTGATCATATGGATATTCATGAAAGGATTTTGTTTGGAATTATAAGGTTGTTTACCGAAGAAGAGGTATAGTTATTAACCAATTTTTATTATCTTTCCACTTCCACATATGTCAATTATTATTCAAAAACGACTATATAGAAATATATTTACCCCAATATAATGATATTTTATTATTATACTAGTCTAATGTACATCCATATCCTCTTTCATCAATTTGGAAATGAAATCATCATTCATCTATATAGCAGACTACCGCCTCGTGAACTGATGTAATTCATTTTATATCATCTTTTGTCATGATTATTCATAACAATGGTTTTACTGTATATATATATATATATATGAATTTTTTTTATTTCTATTATTTTATAAAATCTACGTGTCATATAATATCTTACCCGACCATCCATAGAAAACTATATTTTCTTTAGTCCGGACGTGTGGACTACAGATTACACGAAATGTTGCGATTCGCTTTCCATTACCACATCACCTTAATTATATATATATATATATATAAGATTATTTAAATAAATAATATTCAACATAGGTTATATTTATTGTCATAAAATATAAAAAAATACATACATTATTTCCATCATGGTCTTTGAAAAATGGAAACTTTACCCATGCGTTCGTTGGAATTATAGTCTCAATGATTGTAGCATAGTAAAATTTCCATGAAACCATTTCATGCTCGGTTTTATAATTATAATTTATATATACAAATTTTAATTATTTCATTATAATTATTCTATATATTTTGGTATAATTTCTAATTTTACTATAGTAATCTTACCAATGTAATTTTGGAGACATTGATCGAATATCATCAAAAAACTCTACATCAACTAAATTAATTGAGTAATTAAATATACAATTACCATAAATTTAATAAAATGATTAATAAAAATGAAATATGTCCTTAATAATGTAAAAAATTAAAATATGTATATTATTCGTGAAGATAAAGAACACACATGATTAGCTAGAACCGAGGTATGCAATTTAAGCTCAATTTTCCTTTATTGTGACATATTTTTTTTGTGATGCAAGTTGTTTCAATTATATAGTGTATATAATGAAAACATTACGTGTAATATAATTAACAATTCATACTTAATGATATTATATATTTCAATTGTAATTAATTCATCCAAGATTATTGGAGCAGTATGTTACCAAATTGAATGACATTTTTTTCTAAATATTCTTTCATTGAGGTGTATTTTATTGTTTTGAACTTAATATTTATTATATGGTATATATAGAACACAATTTAAGATGGTCGCTCTGGCACAAAACCGTACCCCAAACAAAAACCCAACTCCAGCGAGAATCCCTCCTCCAGGGCCGAGAACCATCGTAGATGTGGTTGCTGGAAGGTCGGATAACATCGTTTCTAGAGATAATGTTGTCGCAATGTCTGATATTCACATCAACACTAAACACTTCCATCATCGTGGTCAGTTGGTGATTTATTTCTCCTTAAATTATGTAACCCTTCTTGCTTCATATTTACGATTCGTACATGCTGGAATATTTTCACACCGCAGACCGCCTTTGAAATTATTAATAAATTATCATGAAATCTTTGGCTTTTCCGGTCTTCATCTTGGGATTTTGAATTCATTGAATGTATTTTTTCTATTTTCCTCTGAGAGTGAGTATTATACACTTTGGGTGAGGAGATAATGATATTTTGGGTGTTTTTCTTTGAGAGTTCTCAAATGAACCCCTAATTTTAATCCCTATATTAAACCTCCCATTGTTCTGATATGGACAGACTTCCCTGGGCTACCACTCCACATGTTTTAATAGGAAGTGCTGTATCAAATTTCAATACATATTGTAAACCATTTAATGTTGGATTTAGAGACGAGGAATCTTTCAATACCATCAGTTGCTAGAATCTGTGTTGAAATTGATGTCTCTAAAAATATTCCTACCCAAATTTTGATGCAGAATGGTGAGTCAGGATTCCTCCAAGATGTTGTTTATGAATGAGTACCGCATTACTGTAATTATTTCCATAATCTTGGGAATGACCAAAATGGATGTGACGACATGATCACATGCCATTTGGTGGCTGCTACTAGGCGTTGGACATTGCTTTTTATTAGGAGTTGGACCTAGTCTTTGAGAAAGTGTTGTCTAGTTGTAGTGCTTTACCTGTTCAAAAGGGGTGAACATAAAACAAAGACTTAATGCTGGTTTGGATGAACAGAAGGCAGAATGGATGAGGAGTCATAGTGTTGGTGAGGTTCTTTAATGCTCTTCTTGACCTGTTGTTAACTTGTCACATGGGCTAAAATTTATGGATTTCTAAATAGATGCTTCCCTTTAATAATCGATACTTCACACTATGCCTTCCTTTTATGATGATTTGTACTTCTTATGAAGGTCTTACA
The DNA here is from genome assembly GCA_963277665.1 of Viscum album. Classification (NCBI taxonomy): domain Eukaryota; kingdom Viridiplantae; phylum Streptophyta; class Magnoliopsida; order Santalales; family Viscaceae; genus Viscum; species Viscum album. The sequence goes on along the minus strand of OY728133.1, from coordinate 676,986,063 downwards.
GCTTATGGATCTCAAAAGGATGAAAGATGGAATTTCTTTAAGACATACAATTCCTCTATTTGTAATCTGTATGTGTTTCTTCTTTTATCTACATGTAATCGCTTTCATTTTCCTCTATTGTAGAATCATTACAAAACGAGACTGCATTGTAACACTTTAGTTTTTTAATAAATTCTATAGTGATATGGTTTGGGAAACTAGCCCATGTCTCAACATTCAAAAAAATTATATTGTATATATAATACCAAATTTAATATTAATTTCACTAATCCTTCAAAATTCATGGCATTCTTATTTTTATTTTGAATTATTTAATTCAAGGGTATCCCAATTGAATGATACCAAGTGGTAAGGAGTTTTTTAACTTAATTTTCATTGTTTGGGTTGAATCACTTCTTCATTTATTATATTATTTCATGAATATGTGTTCAAGGAAATTTGATTATTTAATTTTGTTTTTAAAATAATTATTTTTGGAATTAATTTTTTTAAACATAATCCATTCATTGATTTATTATCACTTCAATGGAACAATTTTCATATGGGAATTAGTTTCAATTTCAACCACATTGAGACAAATTTCGTATTATGGAACTATTTTTTATGCAGTGTATATATTTACCCTTTTATGTATTTTACAATAAAATATATATATTCATGATGATTAATTATTAGATTCAATTTAAACATTCAAGGTGAATTAATAAATGAAAATAGAGTCTATTTTCAGTTTTCGAATGGGTATATTTTTCTTACCATGTCCATATTTTTCAAAATTATTTTTCAAAAGTTATTTCTATCACACAAATGATTTATTGATGAAGTTTTATGTTATTCATGGGTTTTAAAAAGATTCGAAGGAATATTTTTTATTTTCCCTAAAGGGATCATTTTCATCATTTTCTCAAAAGGTAAAACTGAATGTTTTCATTTTAACACATATGGAATTAAAAGACATTGCCACCACCATAACCATTTTACAAAATTTATGTTCTTATATAATATTTCAATAATATTGAGAAGGAAACTATTTATGAAATATTTTTTTTGATATTTTTTTTTAATTTTCTTCCACTTTTTAAAATAATTTATTTTACTATAAAATCTACTTTTTGATGGTCATATATCATGTCTTGATTAGTTTTGTACAAATGAACATTCTATGAAGACATTAAATTTCATATGACAATTAGAAATTAAATTTATTCTAAATATCTATATTTCTTGTATCATGGATATAATTATTTCGTAAATAGTATACCATTTCTCCATATGTTGTTTTTATATGAATGTTATTTGACTGTCTTGGGATAATGTCAATAAATTCATATTCACAACTCAATACATATATTTGGTTCATAGTATTCATGAATTAAATTTATCATTATATATTCAATGAATTCATTAAAAAAAGTGGGAGGTGCTATCCTAAATTATATAACTCATAAATCCATTGATAGTTTTATTGAGAAAATTTTTTAGAAAAAAATATAAAATGGTTTTTTTGTTATTCCTTCCAATTGATATAATTATTTTAACATTCGGTCTTGATGGTATAAATATCAGGATTTATGAGATCCGGATGTCAAATATTAATAATTTGGTTCAGTAAGAACATATTTATTATTATATATGAGGTTATTTCTTTTATATTAACCTAGGATTAATTTATTGTTTATGTTATTTATTATATGGAATGTGTTTTCAGTGTTTTTCCTTACCATACTCATTATGCATTATTTAATCGTGATCGCTTCTACTGTATGTGGCTCTTATTGAGAATACGAGGTTACCCATTATTTGTCGCTTTCCCCAAGATATGAGGAAGGAATATTTGAATCATTTCAAGGATGTATATAATTTACATTAACTATATTTTTAATTTTCTGTTTTCAAATATAATATGAGAATAATGTGTGTATCTAGTTGACCGATACAAAAATACTATCCAGTCCTTTGGGATGAGATCACTTGTATCTTATTCCATTATAATAAAATAACTACATATCATATGATACCATGCTTAGAGTCTCCACAGTTGGTACCCGATAATGTTTAGTGGAAACCATGGGAAACAAATTAATAAAAACAAAAATTAGGGTAGAATATCAATTGCACAATGTTTTGGGATAATTTTAAGTATAGCATAATATCATAAGGTTATGGTGAGGTATAGATTATGTGGTTTCCAAATAATACATCATTATCTAAATACTTTATGTTGATGTGATTTTGTAAAAGATTCATCGAGGGGTAATAACTTAGAATTTATTTTGTCGATTATATCTCATCTATCATTCTGGTGATTGGTGTGTGGTCCCTTATCACACATCTAGTTTAAGACTCCCAGATGACATTCTTTGGATATTTAACATTTTTTCTATAAAAAATTATGATGAATTTATTAATAGAACCTATAGAATCATATTATAGTTCATAGTGATATGGGGTAACTAATATTTCTAGGATTATAAGACTAACGGTAATCATACATTTAGAAGAATATATACTCTTTTTTATGTTTTATGTTATGGGACTTCAGTTTGATTATGGGTATTTTAAGAGATATTTATGGTTAAAAAACCATTGGTTTTAGAATGTTTTTAGTGAAAATTTAATTTGAGGAATGATGCTCTAATAATTTTTAGACATATGATTTACAATACTTATAAAATTTATGGTAAATATGATCACTAAGGTAAAGTTATTAATAGTTAATTATGAATTTTTTAAAATATATGTATAAAAAAATTATTTGATGATTAATATTTATTTTAGGGATATTCATACTATTTTTTGGAATGTATTATTAATTATATTAGTATATTTTAAGAAAAAGGGACCAACCATATGATGGGAATCACAAAATTACATTTGAAAAGGCCTTATGGAAATAACCAACAATCCAAGGGTGAACATGATCCAATTCCTAGAATTTAGCTAGACAATAAATTGGTTAGTATGGTATTTTTTAAAATATTGAGACAAGTAATTATTAAGTTATTTCACGAGTATATGTTATCATATAAATAACCATGGTATTTAAAAGTTATTTTTTATTAGGTGGTTAACGTTATTTGAGAAGATGTGTACTATTTATAGAACCTTATATGATTAAGGTAAATAGAACATTATGGTATTTTATTTGAGTAATAACGGTTGAATTTCATTTCGGATTAATTTATGATTTTAATGTGGATTTATGGTGATTTGGGTTATTTAGGGAAATTAATAAAATATATTGGTGATTAAATTATTAAGAAATATTGATTCTTGGTATGAGACATTAAGAGTGATTTGTGTAATTTAGAGATAAATGTGAAATTTATATTGGAAAGATGTGTGATTAATGATGTCTAAAACTATATATAATTATCTTGGCATTATGTTTTTTCTCAATGCATATATTTTACCTTTTCACTAATGTTATTATATTTGTAATACCAGTTATACAATGAATTTTAAATTTTATTTCCCTTATTGAAAGAGGATTTTTATTAACCCTATTTACGGTGTTGGATTTCAAAAAAATGTATCTTGAAATGTTAAACCCCAGTTTACTAAGATTGATTTAAAATTGAGAGGATACAATTTATTAAAGAGGGAATAATTTCACTCTATTAGATTAAAAAAATAAAACTATGTTTGATAGCATATATGTCATGGATCATCGATCCTAAATTGACCATGAAATATAATTATTTAAATATGACCACTATAATTTAGCCATTAAATTTATGAGTATGAAATAGATTAAAAAAATTATTAAATATATATCAATAAAATTTTAATGATATATTATTAGCAATTAATTGATTATTTTTAGTTAAATCATTTTATTCATTGGAAATACAATTTATTCACAATTGGATTTTATTATATTCCATTAGAAAATAAAATTATTAATTTCTATAAATTTTTGAAATATTATTTGATAAATATTATATCATTTTTTTGAAATTATATTCTCAAAATAAGATTATGTATCAATTTTGATATTTTTATAAAGAGACATATATTTGAATGAATAATGAATAATACTAATTGTTAATCACAACAATATTCAATTTTCATGTATTAATAAAGTCTAATTAAATTTTGGTTTAGTATTAAATTTTTTCAGCTAGTTTTTATTAAATATAATATACTTTTGTAGTTTATAATTAATTTTATACTATGATAGAGAATAAGAATATTTTACATTTGAAACAAATTTTTCCAAACCAACTTTTTCATCGCTTCTCAGAGGTCTAATTTTAGAATAACTTCTATCAATTCCATGAATTTAATCATGAAAAATAGATTCCATATTTGAGATCAGAAGTTTCAAATTTCTTAAATAGTCACCTTTTTCAATTCCTTATGAATATTAACTATACTAAATAGTTATCATGATTATAAGGGTAAATCAGTAAATTTATGTTAAAATTAATATAAGGATAACAATTTTACCATAAAAATTTCTTTTAACATATTAAATAATGCTTTTCATCCAATTACATTTCTTTCATAAATTTATTTCCACTTTGTTCCATATTTCTTTTATTTTTTCATTTATAATAAAGAAGTTAAATGAAAAGACAAAAATATCTCTTTCTTTTATTAAATATCTATGATAAATTGTGACAATGATTAAAAAACATAAGTTCAGATATAAATATTAAATTTAAAGATAAATTAATTTTTATAATGGTAAATTATTTATAATTTTTATTAATGTAATAATTACATTAAGTCCTTATGAAATAATGATACAATATTTATTCAATAAATATACAAAATAAAATAAATGATAATAAAAATATTTAACGTAACATAAATTGAACAAATTATTATAATCCATGAATTTTTTAGATAAATATAACACGTTAGTTATGTTTTAAATTATTATGTTCCTATACCATTTCATTCATTTTTTTAAGGTTTAATTGAATAAATAGTTATAAAAATTAAATTAATGATATTTTTTAGAATTAATATTTTATTAAATAGTTTAAAATTCATAGTAATCATATTTTTTTCCACATTATTGTGATACTGTTTAAAATAACTACCATGGTATATATATTATCCAATTTTCCTTTTATAGTAACTATATTGTCCCCTTAATGGTAAAAACTTTGTTATCACGATAATTTTTAGAATTGGTTAATGAAAGTTAAAATAAATAGATATGGTCACAAACTGAACATAAACTTATGAAAACATTATTGGAAGATAGGATTTCATCCCATAATAATCCTATATTGTATTTAAATAAGTTTGTATGATCTTTTCTATGAACAATAATTTATATTAATATAATATTTATGAAATTCCAAAAGTGCCCTAACCCTCTTTTATTAATGGGAAACAATATTCTATTTGATTCACATGGAAAAATCCTTCTGTTTCATTAAATCTAATCCCCGATACATTAATTACCTTCATCCCCACATACTAGTATTATTGGGTTTGATAAAAAATCCAATCATAGAAGGCTTTAGATATAATCATAATGAGGCTGTCTGAAGAAGAGGTATCATTCTTAATTGATATTTTTCATTTTATTTATTCATCAACCACCTTATAATATTTTAAAATCATTAAAATATAATTGATAATTATATCCTATATAATTATATTTTATTATACTAATTAGATAACTTATATCTATATCCTCTTCAATAAAATTGGAAATGGCAAAATCATGTATGTGTATGGTGGATTACATCCTCCCGAATGGATTTAATTCATTTTCCTATATCGCCCCTCAAAACTATTAATTATGTTGGATTGAAATTATTTATATTATATTCATGAAAAAATTAACATTGTATATAATTAGTTTTCTATATATATTCTAACCTTGTTATCCATTAAAAAATTGTAATATCTTTCATATGTACTTGTGGACTACCTCCTCCACCAACCGATATAATTAGTTTCTAACACCACATTACATAGATGATAAATATAATTTTTTCAAATAACTATACGTCATTTATGATATTATTGTCATTTTTTATTAGTAAAATAATACAAATGTTCTTTCTATCATGATCGTTTATGAATGGAAATGTTACTAATGCATTAATACAAATAACATTGTTTATTATTCATATACATATTTCTTGGATGGTTTTCGAACTATAATATACGTATAAAAATGATAATTATTTCATGATTATTGTTTTATATATGGTTTAATAATGACCACATTTTCCATATTCAAAAAATTGATGTCATTTTGAAAATAGGAACCAAATATCGTCAAAATGTTCAATGTGAACTTAATTAAGAATGCAAATAAATATAATATTATAATAAATAAGATTAAAGGAATAATAAACCTGAAATAGGTCCCTATATATTTAAATAATTAACATATATTTATCATTATGGAATACTAAAAACATACACGATGAGTTAGAGATGAGGTAAGGGATTTCATCTCAATTTTCCTTTATTGAGGCATATTTTACTATTACACACATATGTTATTTTATATGGTGTATATGCTTATTGTAACATTAAAAACTAGTTTCAAAATTATGGTACCCCACGCTGGTTCACTATATATCCTTATACAGATGTCCTCGTATGACATAGGCTTCTGACAACCAATGAGGGTCTAATGTCAATCTCAGGAGACTATACCCTCTTTACAAAAAATTTCAAAATAGTTGAAATAATCAAGAATAACAATAGTATATAACCATAACAATACTAATACCAATATCATAAGTTAATACAATACTATAAATTCAGAATAAAAACTGTACTATGGCTTCTTTTACTAAATCAATTTCGAGGTGTCAAAATGTAAAACAAAAATTAAATCCACTTAAAGCTCCCAAGAGGGTTCAAAACTCTTTATGGTCCCCTCATCCATGCAACATCCCAAATAATCCATTTAACACAAGGACTTTTCTCTTATATAATCCACTATACATGAATTATATTCTCGTAGTAATATAGAACCCCATGTAGGTTTTGATTATAACGCATTAGGCCACCACCGACACTGTCTAAAACAATATACAATAAAAAGAGTGTATATAGCTGTTAGATGAATAATAAACTCGCAATAAATAAAAAAATTTATATTTATTAAAATTATCTTTATTTAACCACATAAAACCCTTGGGTTACAGAGGACACTTGAACCGTATCATATATATGAATTCCTGGGTTACCATCCATATTTCACAATAATAGACTAAATTCCATTGTTAACATTCATATTTTATAATACACTACTGAATTTTGTTGTTACCATTTGTTATTTTATAATTGAATTATATTTTTAGCATTAACATTTTGATAATACATGACTTAATTCTACTTTCACCATTCATCATTTTATAATAAAAATATTAAAACAAATTAGTTCACTAGTTAATTAATAAAATACAACAATTTCATACTCACATCAATCCATTAATTAATTTAATAATTAATTTGTGATTCTAATTTCATTACAAAATAAAAAATTATTTAAACACATATATTCCAATAATTACATCATTAATTAATTAATACTTTAAATTATATTTATTAATTCACCAATTAATTATTCCAATTCAACCAATTTTATAAATAGAGAAAAATATCATAATGTTTTCAACAATTGATATATTTAGAATCTACAATCCCAAAATCACCATAAAAATTTCAAAAATTAATGTTTAAAATTCCACAAAATCAATAATATGATAATTAATACAATTGTTAATTATTATATAATCCCCAAATTTTAATATCTATATTGTTTATTCATCAATTAATTATTCAAAATTTATATTCCTTTAACTTTCTTATTCACTAAATTAATCAATTTAATTTTGGAAATTAAATTGCTAAAAGTCTATTGAAATTACAAAATTATATATAGATAATTTCAATAATGTATATGGTATTTTAATTATATACTACATACGTCAATTAATTTACAAATTATCCACAATAATGAATCCAAATTTCAAGCTCATTAATCCAGAACGTGATGAAGAACACAATCTAGATATGAAACTTATATACATGATCAAACGAATAGAGATATAACAAAATTAGATCTATATAGAATAAATATTTGATAATATTCCTTTAAATGATGAGTTTAAAATGGTAATGTTATGAGAATATCAATTTATATGAGATTCACATACTAGGGAAGGTTCATATCTTCAACCCATACACAAAATTGCCAAGAATACAGGTCAGGAGGCCTATGAATTCTCCATGAGCCTCTAAAATCAAGAGGAATCATTAGGGGGTGAGTGGGGTTAAATTTAGGGTTATTATTAGAATTTATTTATTTTTAAAACTATTTTTTAGATTAATTATATATACACAGATGGTTTTCTAGGCAAGGGGAACATAATTTTCTAAACCATGCGCCTCTTCTAAGGGGAACATGATTTCTCCTAACTGGGTGCATGGTGTAACAAACCATGCACTAGCCGTGTGATTTCCCTATGTCTAGGGTCACATGGTTTTCTAGTATGGGGCCCACTATTTTCGGAAACATATGTGCTAGCCTTTCTCTATCTTTCCTTTCAAATTTTCTAATTTTCACCCTAACTCCCCCTAAGGTAAAACCCCAAAAAATACTCAAAAATAGGAAAACAAGAGCTTGAAAGAAAGACAAATACTAATATTGAAATGGTCAGGATATTAAAATACTTATTTTTTGTAACGCCCTGACCCCAGTTACCGAGAGTCGGTGCTTTATTACATAAAATTGGCATGATCACAAAAGATCAATTCACGAAAGACCGATTAGTTTAGTAGCCTTGGAAACACAAGATACATTCATAATGTTTACATTACATCATAAAGTGAAAACTACTACAACAACATCTTGTCTTTATATCCCCTCATACTATCCCTATAGTTCATTCATAAATTACTTCTTCACATCCTGTGAAAAATAAAACATTTAATGGGGTGAGCTTAGATACTCAGTAAGGATAACAATATAGCGGAAAAAATCATAATTAAGCACAAACATTTAAGGTAATGTATAAATAAAAAAAAGACTTTTAATCTTAAACTTCATCAGAATATGGAAAAGATAAAAAACAAATAATTTCATTCACTTACTTGCATGGATATTCTACTATTCGAATAGTCACATTGAATATTAATAACCACTTTCATAATGACAGAATGCATAATGCCAGACTATCACCACCATGTAGCCAAGGCCTCATGCTAATACTACAAATAAGATTTTGTCAAGGCCTCATGCCAAGACACTAGTTTGTCTCATGAGACCTACCGATGCATCAAGGAGCTATAGCGAGCTCCACCTGTCACATATTAATTCCAATGCATTCCTCAAATGAACAGGTTTAAACATAACATAAACATTTTTATTAAAACTGGCATACGGAATGTCAATTATCTCTCTATAAACCATGAATGGTATAAAAATAAAACATCCACAGTCAAAAATATCACAATACCTTCAATACAATATGGATGTTTTGTATCATAATAAATCAACATCAAATAAGCTTAAAATCCATCAAAAGATGTTAAAATAGATAAAATCAAAATTATTTGAGAGAAATATCTATTTTTTTGGAATCATTTAAAAGTAACATAATTATAAAATAAAACATTTAATTTCAAAATATACATATAGGCTTGTAAGGGAAGCTTCTAATATTTTATAACGGCAGAAAATAGTCGCACCTGCCGTATACATTAAAAAATACATTCTTACCTTAATATTGTTGAAAAGGTTAAAAGGGACCTTGTTTGGAAAATGACGGAAAGATTCCTTTAAAAACTTCTTATAAAAAGTCAAAAAGGGTATAAATGATTTTAACCCATATTCTTTAAAATAGTAATAATGTTTTGAAATACTTTTTTAAGAAACATGGATGTGGATGATAAATAGGTCCGAGTAGGTAATTATGTATAAACAAAATTGCATAATCAAGAGATTGTGAAATAAAACATACCTTGTACTTTTCCTTGGTTGTTTGTAGGTTAATGTCCTATATAATGGTGAAATAATTTTTATTAAATTATACAAGAATCATATATATTAATATGATATCATATGTGATCTTTTAACATTTCTTTGTTAATAAAATCATATTATTATCGTCGTTTCAGGTGTTAACTTAATCATTTTCTTTTATATAATTTGTTACAGAAGGTGTGTTTGTTATGGATAGGTTGTATTTTATTCATATCCGTAATGATATCATGTCCCTAAACATTATTTTTAATCATAAAATGAGAATTAGACGTTAATGGATACGATGGGGATGGAATCTCATTGCATTCTTGGAGACGGTAGTCCGTACGTACGCATGAGCGAAAATATCATTTTTTTGACATTATAATAATATATAATTAGATGGTATATCATATATAAATAATCATTATCATGTTATATTTATTATTTACATGAATTATACATAATTATTATACCCATCTAAATAATAATATATTGAATAACAACTACACCACGCCGTGGAGACGGTAGGACGTACGTACGCACGTATGGGGACATGTCATTCAAGGGATGGATATAATAATGAATTTGGTTGTTCCATATTTATAATAACATCACATTATATAGAATATATTAGAGTTATTATTTTATAATGGAAATAACAAGGATGGAAGAAGTTAAAGAAGAAATGAACTTGGAAAAGGGTGGTGACCACATTACCTCTTCTTCGGGTTCTTCCTTTTGATTTGACCAAAAGGGCTCCATAGGTTAGATTTCTCATCAATCTAAGGCCTCTATGTTTAATTAAAGGGATGTTGGGAGAGTATTTGGGCAGGGTTTGGCTGGGACAAAAGGCTTTGAATGTGTGAATTAGTGAGAAGCTGGGAGTGCCCTTTTATAAGAGGGGTGAGGGGCACCTTTGGAAAAGCTTGAAATATTATTTTATAATAAATATATATTCGGTTTATAATGGCTCCAAGGAGGATTATTCAAAGTCTAAGGTGAGAATGGGACAAAATAATTTCAACCAATAGAATTTAGACAGGTTTGAGTTATTATATTAACCTTATCTTTTAGTTCTAACTCTTAGTCAATTAGTTTGACATTTACCATGTAACATTGTATTTTTATATTATATAGTCAATAAAAAAAACTTTATAAATCCAAGAGACCCCAAGTGGTACATTAATGATATACCTATCATTATATATGTCTCTTGTCCGAAACTTATATTTTTAGTAATTGAATATCAATAAATAATATAATATTTGTTTTAAAAACTCTTTTTGTCATTTTTGACATTATTTGGTATTTGATTTTTGTGAAAATTGTAACAGTGTTATTAATTCTAACAATCATAATTAAATCAATACTAACATGTCACTTTAACCTATAAAATTAGTGTAATTCATAAAAAGTCTCAAATTACATTTATTTGGGTATTTATATTATCAATTATTTTAATATTTCATTAATTAGGTAATTACTATATCACCATTGTGTCATAAATAAATTAAATTATTTAATGTCTAAAAATAATAAATAAAATACTATTATGAAGGAAATATTTTTAGATTTCTAATGAATATTTATAATCGAATATATCATCTGAAAAACCCTATATTAAAAATGTTTTCGTTAATAATCATTGATTTTAACTCTTTTAACTCTTCTTTGAATTAAATAATAATAAATGTCCTAATCTAATCCAAGTGGACCTAAATGACAATATTTTATTCCTAAGGTTTTTTTGGTCGAGATACACTTTTACAATAGAATTAGGACATGTGTTAGGGTAATATTAATATCATTTTTACCTTTAAATACTCTACTTACTTTTTACCATGGGAAATAAAAGTAAAAAGTTAATATTCACCAAAAATTATATTTTTCTTATTGAACCACATTTTTGTCCATGATATTGACCATGTCTTTTTGTTTTTCGAAATTCCACTCACAGAAGTGGTAAAATTACATTTTATGTGAATTTGAAAATTCTCCTAGTAGGTGGGTAAAAGACGGTGAAAAGTTTAATTAAAATTTTATATGTCTAAAATTATTATAAATAGACTCTAATGAATTAAACTGAACTTATATAGGTATTAAGTATCTATTTTGACCTAAAATAAATTTAAATAAAATAAAAAATTTGTAACATCCCAGGTAAATAAAGAATAAAGAATTTTCATATTTATTAATATTTACTAATTAAATATTAATTTTATTTTAAAGGGGTTGCTATGTTCGATAGCGTACCCGATACGCAACGATGAGTTTCTTTGAAACTTACGTAGCACACTAGTAATAAAATAATATTATTTTAAATGTTAGTTAACAAGTAGCTGTTGTACTGGTGGGAATGGATAGAAATAACTAAAATATGATTAGATATGTTTTTAAATGTTTATACACTTACCCAATAAAAGATAAAGGCTTAAAATACGGAAAGAGTTCAATTTTAGGGCATATATACTCTAATTTTCACTAAAGGTTCACTTATCACCTTTTAATGGTGAACCATCATTAAATATAGTTTTGATCAATCTTATAAATTATTTTGGACCAAATATAACTCTTCTTTAGAATCGGGACATCAAAATTTACTTTGTGTAAATTTTTGGTACCTTTCTGATAAAGTTCTTTTTTTTATGAATAGTGTAAAATGTTGTATTTTAATTCAAAACCTCTTTTTAATCTAAATTATTTATATGATTAGATTATTATTTTAAATGGTTTTAAAGTGAAATTAGAAAATATTTTTACCAGTTAATCCAATGGTGGTCATTGGAATCAATTTCACTTTGAAATTGGACTTAAACTGGTGTCAATCTTTTGATACTTATTGTTTCACAAAAACAAGCTATTTGTCATGACAGCGGGAATTAATTATTAAATTAATTAATTTGACTTCTATGTTTTGAATTATGTAAAATGGACTTCATTTTTGAATTCGGAATATCAAATATAGCTTAGGGTGAATTTTTGGTAATTTTATGAAAAACTACAATTTTTGATGAATAGTGAAACCACTAAGTGGTAATCAAGCAAACTGATTTTTCAGTTAAATGAATGTTTACCAATAATGTGTATTGAATTTTGAAAATCCGACATACATTGTTGTCATTGAGAAGTAAAATGTGGTTCAATGAGATTAAAATAATTTTTTGGTGAATAGTAACTTATTAAGTTCTTAATCGCGATTAGTGGTAATTAGGGTAGTTTAAGGTATAAATAATGATTTAATAATAGTAAATGACCATGACACTTGTCCTACACCTATTGGGTGAGTCATGGCCGACCAAGAAAAGCCATGGGCCAACTTGGGGACCCCATGGAGCCACTTTAGTTGGAAAATGACATTAATATATTTTTATTTAATGTTAAAGTGAAAATGACACTAACATAAATTGTTTTACTAAAATAATTTTTGAGTGGGGTTATACAAGTCCAAATTTCGATTATAAATAGTCATTGGAAAGATAAGAAGATTTACTACATCATAGTATTTTTTTAATTTTTAGACATTAAATAAATTAAATTATATATGACATAATAATGATGCAGCGATGACATCATTATTTGACGATTTAAAAAAAATGGAAAGATAATAAAAAACATAAAACCTACACATGCCCAAAACCAATTGGATGAGTGTATTTCGAACCCTTATCACCTTATCCACGAATTATTTCAATGTGGGACCTTTTAAAACCGAAACACATTTTCAAATAAAGTAATATTTATTTACTTTCCAAAAGTGCCCCTCCTCTCCTCTTATAAAAGGCCCCCACCTCTACCTCATTTCACACACTTCTCAAGCCTTTGGCTCAGCCAAACCCTTCCCAATTACTCTCTCCACATCCCTCTCCTCATCCTAGAGGATTCCCTTTTGGTAGAATCCTTTCAAAGGAAGCCTTTAGGCTCAAATCAAAAGGCAGTTACACTTTTAAAGGTAATTCATTCTGTCTTGTTCATTTGTTTTATTTTGCTTCTCCAACCCTCTAAACGCTTTTTATTTACTTCTTTTGTAACAAAAACAGTATCTTCAATATACTAGGATGTTGTTATAATATTTATTTGAGCTACACTCTCACAAAACTACATCAAATGGTTAAAGAACATACGGTTTCCGTGGATGGCGAAATTCTGCCTCCCGAAACGATGATTGTTCAATACTCATTTAACACCTTCAAGGGTATCCATTATGATGTCACAATTTTTATATATGATATATAATATGTTTATTATTTCCTTAATCTTCTGTATTTTTCATTTTGGGAATAACTTTATGGTTTCCATTATGGGTAAACACGATATCTTCATTTAAGGAAGTGCAGACTACCGCCCCTTAAAAGTGATGTGATTTGTTAATGCCATATGTGGGACGTGTAAAGGATGGATTTAAAGTTATTATATATGATGTTATACTAGAATTATAATATACCTCTATATCATTATTATTTCTTTCCATTAAAGTATGAGATAGAAATGAAAGTAGCGTTCATGCGTACGTACGGCTTACCGTCTCCATGAACGGTGCATTTCATTTATTATCCCCAAATGTAATGTACTATTAAAATTACATGTATATAATGTATATATATAATTAATGATATATCTAAATGATTAATATAATTTTGGAATTAAAATATACATACCTCTCATTTAGTTTTAATTCCACTAATATGACAAAGAAATGAAAGTAGCGTTCATGCGTACGTACGACTTACCGTCTCCATGAACGGTGCATTTAATTTATTACCTCTAAATGGTTATGTAATATTATAAATAAATGTATATGCTGGATATATATGATATATATGATATCCAAATCAGGAATTTCATTCTGGATATAATGAACTTTTGACCACACGAACAACATGTAATTGTAAGAAGTCAACTTTCGACTTAAGAACCAAATATTGACAAAACAAAAATTATTAACTTAAATTGTTACATAATGTTTATAACATGGAAATAAGTGATATAAAAGGAATAATGAAGTTTAAAAAGATTCTTAATCAAGTATAAATTAACTCAAGTTTATTATTCAGGACGTTAAAGAACGATCGAGTCTAGTCGGACCCAAGGTAAGGGACTTCATCTCAATCTCCTTTCATTGAGGCATATTTCGTTTTATACACAACTTTCTTTTATACGGTGTACAAACTCCTTTTACTTTTACTTTTATACAAAATGAATCTTTTTCTACGAAGCGTTTTACTAAACGACAAAAAGGAATGTTTTTTTAACGTACGCGGTGACAATGACTTTTTCCGCCGCCGCGAGTATTATTTGATCTTTGGCTTTCTCAACAAGCCGTAATGTTTTTAGAATAAAATAAATACCATATACTCTTTTATGTATTTTGGTATTGAAAATGGTTTTGAAAAAGGATTCTATTATGTCAATATATTTTTGATATATTGTGATTGAAATGTGGAAATGTTATCATTCCTTTATATTGGTTTTATATTTTATGATTTTATACTGGTACTTGGACATTTTAACGTGTGGTTACGTTATAAACCATATGACGGGTGGTGCCATGAATACTAGGACGGGTGGTTACATTATAACCTCCAATGCATTGGGTATGGAAGACGGCCGTATGGCTATTCCATTAAGTATGTATAGAAATTGGCCGTATGGCTATTCCATTAAGTGATATGTGTGGAAGTCAACCATATGGTTATTCCACTTAAGTAAATTTATGTCCCAAGTTACCTTTATATATGTTATGTGTTCTTTATATGGGTTTTATGGTTATACTTTGGTTACAAAAAGGTAAGTAATGATACTTTATTCAGTGAAGAGTTTTACTACTTCATGAAGGTGAAGGTATTGCTTTGATATAGTATACATGGTTTACTTGATGTTTGAAAAACTAACAGTTTTCATTCTTTTTGTATCCCTTACTGAGCTTTTTATGCTCACCCCAAGTTTTTCGAAATGTTTTTCACAGGACTTAAAGTGGAATAAGGTCAAGGATGGGATCAAGGGAATTTCAAGCTATCTAAAACATGGAATCTCGACATCTTTCTTTTTAAGAGTTTTTATTTTATGGAGACTTAGTAGAAGTGTCTACTTTGTAATCTTTTAAGATTTAATAGTTATGTTCTAATTCTCTACAACTCTAAACCTGAAAAGATCCTCAATGTGAATTATTCATTTAATTCAATATTAAGTAAGGTTTAAGGCTGGGGCCTTATAGTTGGTATCAAAGGTCGGTTTAGACAACTTTAGGAGTTAGAAAAGTGTTAAATTATAATATGATTGAAATGATATAGCATTTACGGATTACCATGTTGCTTCGCCTAAGATATTTTTGTGTTCAGAATGGTTTTCCGTAGAGGAAACAAAGCAGCTATGTTGGGACGACATCAGGAGGATGACAACCTTCCAAATCAGCACCCTGAGATGGTCGGAATCGGAACTGAACAGTTTTTTGCAGTGATGGCACAATTGACTCAGGCTATAAATGGTGGTGGTATCCATGCACGAGATCAGCCAGATCAACCGCAGAGGAACATGTCAGTGGTGGAACATTTCATGAGGCAACATCCCCCATCATTTAGAGGATAATCTGACCCTGTGCAAGCTGAAGGGTGGATTAAAGCACTGGAGAAGATTTTTGAGGTCATGGGGTGTTCAGAACATCAAAAGGTTAGTCTTGTTGTTTACCGTTTTGAAGGGGAAGCTGATCAGTGGTGGTCGATGGTGAAAAATATAAGGGATAGTGATGAGATTGAGGATCTTCACTGGGACGAATTCAAAGGTATGTTTCTTGAGAAATATTTTCCTAAGGTGGTTCGTCTTAGGATAGAAAAACAGTTCCTAGAATTGAGTCAGGAGGATGATTCAGTGGCTGCTTATGAAGAAAAGTTCACTCGATTGGCAAGGTATGCTCCAAACTTCATACATGATCTTGAGAGTAAAATAAACCGTTTTTACTCAGGGTTAAAGCCAAAGTATCGAAGGGCTTTAGCTTCTCGTGAGTTCAAAAGTTATGAAAAACTTGTTCGATGTGCGGAGAAGGTGGAAATGGAGTTTGCCGATGATCAGGTGTTCTATGACAAACAACAGAATAAGAGGTCTAGTTGGCAGGCAAAGGAGAAGAATTCATCAAAGAAGCAAGGAGGTAAGAAAACCAAATATCCATCCTGTGAGAAGTGTGGTAAAATGAATCCTGGAGAATGTTTATCCAAGTCTGGTAAGTGCTTTCGGTGTGGTAAGTCTGGTCATATTGCTCGTAACTGTAAGGAAGATGATCAAGAAGGAAATGAAAAGCCAACGGTAAGATGTTTTAAGTGTAATGAAATGGGTCATTATGCAGACGAGTGTCCGACAAGGAGCTTGAGTGATGGGAAGCAGTTAGACTACAAGTAGAAAGGGGTGGTAAAATCATTTTCAACAACTTCAGCAGATGTTGGGCCATCGAATGAAGTGGTATCAGCTCCAGGGAGCTCAGTATTTTTCGAAGATTGACTTGAGGTCGGGGTACCATCAGTTGAAAGTAAAAGAAGCAGACGTTCCAAAGACTGCGTTCCATACTAGATATGGCCATTATGAATTTTTAGTTATGCATTTTGGGTTAACCAATGCACCTGCTGTATTCATGGACCTTATGAATAAAATTTTCCATGAGTTCTTGGATAAGTTTGTGTTTGTGTTTTGAGGTTTGTGAAGAGGTTATGTGTGCTTTGTGATTCACAGTTGAAGAATGAGTTGTTATGTGAGGCTCATAGTTCCCCATTTTCAGTTCATCCGGGCAGTACTAAGATGTATAGAGATCTGCGGGAGTATTACTGGTGGGATGGAATGAAAAGAGATATTGCTGATTTTACTATGAAGTGTTTGACATGTCAACAGGTTAAAGCAGAGTGGCCATTACTGAAAGGGATTCTTCAGCCTTTACCAGTGCCAGAGTGGAAATGGGAAAACATATCCATGCACTTTGTTGTGGGATTACCGAAGACATCTCGAGGTAATAATGCAATCTGGGTTATTGTTGATCGCTTGATCAAATCTTCTCATTTCCATTCTATACGAGATACTTTCTCTCTTGATCAACTTTCCCGTTTGTATCATAAAGAGATAGTCAGGTTACATGGAGTTCCTCTCTCCATTATATCTGATCGTGATCCCAGGTTCACATCTAACTTTTGGAAAGACCTTCAGAAGTCGTTGGGTACTGAATTAAATTTTAGTACAGCTTTTCATCCACAATCAGATGGGCAGTCAGAACAAACAATCCAGACATTGGAGGATATGCTACGAGCTTGTTCTATGGATTATCAGGGAAGTTGGGACCAACATCTTTCTTTGGTTGAGTTTTATTATAATAACAGTTTTCATTCCAGTATACAGATGGCACCATTTCAGGCATTATATGGGAAGCGGTGTCGAACTCTAGCATTTTGGAATGAAGTGGGTGAAAGGAAGCTGATGGGACCAGAATTGGTAGAAGAGATGGCAATAAAAGTTCAGCTGATTTAGAAGCACATGAGAACAGCTCAGAGCAGGCAGAAGAGTTATGCGGATAACCGGAGGAAGGATCTATCTTTCTAGATAGGTGATCATTTTTTCTCAAGGTGTCTCCTTGGAAAAGTTTGATGAGATTTGGTATGAAAGGAAAGTTGAGTCCAAGGTTCGTTGGACCATACGTAATTCTGGAAAGAGTTGGATCAGTTGCATACCGAGTGGCTTTACCTCCGAGTTTGTCTCAGGTACACAATGTTTTTCACGTTTCGATGTTGAGAAAGTATATGCCAGATCCATCTCATGTTTTGAGTCCAGAGGTAGTTCAGCTGGAAGAGAACCTATCTTATGAGGAACAACCGGTCCAGATTCTTGACCACAGGGAGCAATTGTTACGGAATAAGGTGATTCATCAGGTAAAGGTTTTTTGGAAAAACCATGTGATTGAAGAGGAAACATGGGAATCTGAAAATGCTATGAGGGATAAATACCCCCACTTATTTTGATAAGTGAATAAAATTGCGAGGACGAAATTCCCAAAAGGGGGGGGAAGGATGTAACATCCCAGGTAAATAAAGAATAAAGAATTTTCATATTTATTAATATTTACGAATTAAATATTAATTTTATTTTAAAGGGGTTGCTATGTTCGATAGCGTACCCGATACGCAACGATGAGTTTCTTTGAAACTTACGTAGCACACTAGTAATAAAATAATATTATTTTAAATGTTAGTTAACAAGTAGCCGTTTTACTGGTGGGAATGGATAGAAATAACTAAAATATGATTAGATATGTTTTTAAATGTTTATACACTTACCCAATGAAAGATAAAGGCTTAAAATACGGAAAGAGTTCAATTTTAGGGCATATATACTCTAATTTTCACTAAAGGTTCACTTATCACCTTTTAATGGTGAACCGTCATTAAATATAGTTTTGATCACTCTTATACTTTATTTTGGACCAAATATAACTCTTCTTTAGAATCGGGACATCAAAATTTACTATGTGTAAATTTTTGGTACCTTTCTAATAAAGTTCTTTTTTTATGAATAGTGTAAAATGTTGTATTTTAATTCAAAACCGCTTTTTAATCTAAATTATATATATGATTAGATTATTATTTTAATTGGTTTTAAAGTGAAATTAGAAAATATTTTTACCAGTTAATCCAATGGTGGTCATTGGAATCAATTTCACTTTGAAATTGGACTTAAACTGGTGTCAATCTTTTGATAATTATTGTTTCACAAAAACACGCTATTTGTCCTGACAGCGGGAATTAATTATTAAATTAATTAATTTGACTTCTATGTTTTGAATTTTGTGAAATGGACTTCATTTTTGAATTCGGAATATCAAATATATCTTAGGGTGAATTTTTGGTAATTTTCTGAAAAACTACAATTTTTGATGAATAGTGAAACCACTAAGTGGTAATCAAGCAAACTGATTTTTCAGTTAAATGAAAGTTTACCACTAATGTGTATTGAATTTTGAAAATCCGACATACATGGTTTTCATTAAGAAGTAAAATGTGGTTCAATGAGATTAAAATAATTTTTTGGTGAATAGTAACTTATTAAGTTCTTAATCGCGATTAGTGGTAATTAGGGTAGTTTGAGGTATAAATAATGCTTTAATAATAGGAAATGACCACGACACTTGTCCTACACCTATTGGGTGAGTCATGGCCGACCAAGACAAGCCATGGGCCAACTTGAGGACCCCATGGAGCCACTTTAGTTGGAAAATGATATTAATATATTTTTATTTAATGTTAAAGTGAAAATGACACTAACATAAATTTTTTTACTAAAATAATTTTTGAGTGGGGTAATACAAGTACAAATTTTTATTATAAATAGTCATTGGAAAGATAAAAAGATTTCCTACATCATAGTATTTTTTTTATAATTTTTAGACATTAGATAAATTAAATTATATATGACTTAATAATGATGCAGCGATGACATCATTATTTGACGATTTAAATAAAATGGAAAGATAATGAAAAACATAAAACCTACACATGGCCAAAACTAATTGGATGAGTGGATTTCGAACCCTTATCACCTTATCCACGAATTATTTCAATGTGGGACCTTTTAAAACCGAAACACATTTTCAAATAAAGTAATATTTATTTACTTTCTAAAAGTGCCCCTCCTGTCCTCCTATAAAAGGCCCCCACCTCTACCTCATTTCACACACTTCTCAAGCCTTTGGCTCGGCCAACCCCTGCCCAATTACTCTCTCCACATCCCTCTCCTTATCCTAGAGGATTACCTTTGGGCAGAATCCTTTCAAAGGATGCCTTTAGGCTCAAATCAAAAGGGAGTTACACTTTTAAAGGTAATTCATTCTCTCTTGTTCATTTGTTTTATTTTGCTTCTCCAACCCTCTAAACTCTTTTTATTTACTTCTTTTGTAACAAAACCAGTATCTTCAATATAATAGTATGTTGTTATAAGATTTATTTGAGCTACACTCTCACACAACTACATCAAATGGTTAAAGAACATACGGTTTCCGTGGATGGAGAAATTCTGCCTCCCGAAACGATGATTGTTCAATACTCATTTAACACCTTCAAGGGTGGCCATTATGATGTCACAACTTTTATATATGATATATAATATTTTTATTATTTCCTTAAGCTTCTGTATTTTTCATTTTGGGCATACCTTTATGGTTTCCATTATGGGTAAACACGATATCTTCATTTAAGGAAGTGCGGACTACCGCCCCTTAAAAGTGATGTGATTTGTTAATGCCATATGTGGGACGTGTAAAGGATGGATTTAAAGTTATTATATATGATGTTATACTGGAATTATAATATACCTCTATATCATTATTATTTCTTTCCATTAAATTATGAGATAGAAATGAAAGTAGCGTTCATGCGTACGTACGGCTTACCGTCTCCATGAATGGTGCATTTCATTTATTATCCCCAAATGTAATGTACTATTAAAATTACATGTATATAATATATATATATAATTAATGATATATCTAAATGATGAATATAATTATGGATTTTAAAATATACATACCTCTCATTTAGTTTTAATTCCACTAATATGACAATGAAATGAAAGTAGCGTTCATGCGTACGTACGGCTTACCGTCTCCATGAACGGTGCATTTCATTTATTACCTCTAAATGATTATGTAATATTATAAATACATGTATATGATGGATATATATGATATATATGATATCCAAATCAGGAATTTCATTCTGGATATAAAGAACCTTTGACCACACGAACAACATGTAATTGTAAGAAGTCAACTTTCGACTTAAGAACCAAATATTGACAAAACAAACATTATTAACTTAAATGGTTACATAATGTTTATAACATGGCAATAAGTGATATAAAATGAATAATGAAGTTTAAAAAGGTTCTTAATCAAGTATAAATTAACTCAAGTTTATTATTCAGGACTTTAAAGAACGATCGAGTCAAGTCGGACCCAAGGTAAGGGACTTCGTCTAAATCTCCTTTCATTGAGGCATATTTCGTTTTATACACAACTTTCTTTTATACGGTGTATAAACTCCTTTGACTTTTACTTTTATACAAAATGAATCTTTTTCTACGAAGCATTTTACTAAACGACAAAAAGGAATGTTTTTTTTAACGTACGCGGTGACAACGACTTTTTCCGCCGCCGCGAGTATTATTTGATCTTTGGCTTTCTCAACAAGCCGTAATGGTTTTAGAATAAAATAAATACCATATACTCTTTTATGTATTTTGGTATTGAAAATGGTTTTGAAAAAGGATTCTATTATGTCAATATATTTATGATATATTGTGATTGAAATGTGGAAATGTTATCATTCCTTTATGTTGGTTTTATATTTTATGATTTTATACTGGTACTTGGACATTTTAACGGGTGGTTACGTTATAAACCATATGACGGGTGGTGCCGTGAATACCAGGATGGGTGGTTACGTTATAACCTCTAATGCATTGGGTATGGAAGTCGGTCGTATGGATATTCCATTAAGTATGTATGAAAATTGGCCGTATGGCTATTCCATTAAGTGATATGTGTGGAAGTCA
The DNA here is from genome assembly GCA_963277665.1 of Viscum album. NCBI lineage: Eukaryota > Viridiplantae > Streptophyta > Magnoliopsida > Santalales > Viscaceae > Viscum > Viscum album. The sequence continues at coordinate 676,963,532 of OY728133.1, read as the reverse complement.
ACCGTATGGTTATTCCACTTAAGTAAGTTTATGTCCCAAGTTACCTTTATATATGTTATGTGTTCTTTATATGGGTTTTATGGTTATACTTTGGTTACAAAAAGGTAAGTAATGATACTTTATTCAGTGAAGAGTTTTACTACTTCATGAAGGCGAAGGTATTGCTTTGATATAGTATACATGGTTTACTTGATGTTTGAAAAACTAACAGTTTTCATTCTTTTTGTATCCCTTACTGAGCTTTTTATGCTCCCCCCAAGTTTTTCGAAATGTTTTTCACAGGACTTAAAGTGAAATAAGTTCAAGGATGGGATCAAGGGAATTTCATGCTATCTAAAACATGGAATCTAGACATCTTTCTTTTTAAGAGTTTTTATTTTATGGAGACTTAGTAGAAGTGTCTACTTTGTAATCTTTTAAGATGTAATAGTTATGTTCTAATTATCTAAAACTCTAAACCTGAAAATATCCTCAATGTGAATTATTCATTTAATTCAATATTAAGTAAGGTTTAAGGCTGGGGCCTTATATAATTATTTAAATAATAATTCAGTTTTAACCAATAACATAATGTTTTTCGCTATTTATCAAAAATTGAAAGTTTTCAGAAAAAATACCAAAAAAATCACCCGTGGCTAATTTCGATATCCCGAATCCAATAATTAAGTCCATTTTGAAAGTTAAAATTTATTAAATTTCAAAAACTGGGTATTACTATTCATAATGGCAAGTTTAGTTGGTTATGGCCTGTTTTAGAACTCGAAGTTGCGTACAACACACGCTACTGTATTATTCAAAGAGAAGCGTACCGTGGAAGCTTGGGGTATTACATTCTCCCCTCCTTCAAATAATTTCTTCCTCAAAATTTCTAGAAAATTTCTATATAAAAAGACTCGGGTGATTCTTCATCATAAGTTCCTCAGGTTCCCACTTTGCCTCTTCAATTTTATTGTTTCTGTATAGAACTTTTACCAGACGAGTCCTTCAGTTTCATAGAAATTGTTCTCTGGTATCAAGAATCCTGATAGGCTATTCCCAATAAGACATATCGGGTTCGAGTTCTAATTCCTTATAATTGAGTACATGTGTTAGGTCGGGCATGTATTTTCTCAACAGTGATACGTGGAACACATCGTGAACTTTGGAGAGACTTGGAGGCATTTTCAAACGGTATGCTACAACCCCAATTCGTTCTCGAATTTCAAAAGGTCTGATGTACCTAAGACTCAATTTACCCTTCTACAAAAACATATAATTCCCTTCCATGGAGATACCTTCAAGAAAACATGATCTCCTACCTGAAATTCCAAATCTTTCCTTCAGTTATCGGCATAGCTCTCTTTCCTACTATGACCTTCTTTGATGTGGTTTTGGATTACCTTCACCTTTTCAATCGTTTTCTCCACCAGTTCTAGACCTACGAGTTTTCTTTCACTAACGTCATTCCAAAAGGATGGTGTGTTACATCTCTTTCTATATAACACTTCATATTTTTCCATCTGAATACTCGAATGGAAGCTACTATTATTGGAAAATTCTACCTGAGGTAAATATTGATCCCACATAGCCTGAAAGTCATGTGAGCAAGATCTCAACATGTCTTCTAAGGTTTGAATAGTTCTTTCTGATTGTCCGTCTGTTTGAGGGTGGTAAGTAGTGCTCAAATTAAGTTCAATATCCAAGTCCTTCTGAATACATTTACAGAATCTTGATGTAAAATAGGGATCACGAACTGAGACAATCGATAGGGGTACTCCATGAAGTCTCAAAACTTCATTAATATATTGTCTTTCTAGACAGTCAAGTGGTAAATCCTCCCTTATATCAAGGAAATGTGCTGCCTTGGTAAGATGATCAACAATAACCCACATTTCATCGTTCCTTCAAGGGGTCTTTGGTAGTCCCATGACAAAGTTCATCGTGATATTATCTCATTTCCACTCAGGTATGGAAATAGGTTGCAATACTCCACCAGGATATTTCCTTCCATCTTTCACTTGTTGACAAACCATATATCTTGACAAAAAATTAGCAATCTCCCTCTTCATGATGTCCCACCAAATATGTTCCTTCAAATATCTATACATTTTAGTTCACCCAGGGTTTATAGAGAAATTGGATCTATGAGCATCGTCCAAAAATTCCCTTTTTAGATATGGTATATTAGGAAGACAAAGTCTCTTCCCAAATTTGAAAATCCCATCTTCATACACAAAGTCTCTCAATATCCCATCATTCACAGCTTTAATATTCTTTTGAAATTCTTCATCATCAGTCTGAGAAATTTTAATCCTTTCTTGTGAAGATGGTTTGGCAACCATCTGAAAAATCATTGATGTTTCACCTTCCATGGTTATTCCCATGTCCATCTTCACTAGATCCATGGAAATTGGATCCCTTTCAATTATCATATTGCTGAAAACTCCATGATCTTTTATAATCAATGTATCTTCCACCTTGTTTGCCTTCCCCAGGTGGTAGTGTATCGTGAAATCATAATCCTTGAGTAATTCAAGCCATCTACATTGCCTCATGTTGAGTTCTTTTTGTGAGAAAATATACTTCAAACTCTTGTGATCAGTATAAATCTCACATTTTCAATATAGAGATAATGTATCCATATCTTCAAGGAAAAGAGTACAACAGATAACTCGAGATCATGAGTAGGATAGTTTTTATCATGAATTTTTTGCTGTTGTGATGCATAGGAAATAACCCTATAATTCTGCATAAGGACACAAACAAGTCCTTTCTTCGATGCATCACTATAAATAATGAACCCATCATTCCCCAATGGTAGAGTAAATATAGGAGCATTGACTAATCATCTCTTCAGTTCATCAAAACAATCTTCACACTATTTTTTCCAAACAAATTTAACCCCTTTACGTGCGAGCTTTGTTAATGGGTTAGCCAACCGAGCATAATTCTAGAAAAAACCCTCGATAATAACCAGCAAAACCAATAAAACTATGTACCTCAGTTATACTCATCGATGCAGGCCATTCTTGGATTTCCATGGTCTTAGAAGGATCAATAGAGATTCCATCTTTAGAGACAATATGGCCAAGAAAAGAAATCTTCTAAAGCCAGAATTCACACATGCTGATCTTCCCATATAATTCATGTCTTCTAAGAGTCGTCAGGATAATGTGAAAGTGATTTTCATGATCTTCTTAGATTTTGGATTAAACCAAGATATCAACAATAAATAACACCACAAAATCATCGAGATATTCCTTGAAAACTTTATTCATTAGATCCATCAATACAGAGGGTGCATTAGTCAATCCAAAAGGCATTACCGTAAACTCGTAATGCCCATACCTGGTTCAAAATGTTGCCTATAGAATGTCTTCCTTCTTCACATACAACTAATGGTATCCAGATTGAAGTTCAATCTTTGAGTAGTATTGAGCTCAATGAAGTTGTTCAAATAAATCATCAATGTGAGGTAGGGGATACTTGTTCTTTATTGTTATAGCATTGATCTCCTTGTAGTCGATACATAACCTCATAGATCCATCATTCTTTTTAACAAAAAAGAACAGGGGCTCCCCATGGAGAAACACTAGGGAGAATAAATCCCTTATTACTCAATTACTCTAGTTGTTTCTTTAGTTCAACTAATTCCACAGTGGCCATTCTATAAGGGGTCTTCGATATAGGCCTTGATTCAGGAATTAAATCAATGGAAAACATAACATATCATTCTGGAGGATGTTTAGGTAAATCTTCCTAAAACACATCTAAATATTCTTTCACAATAGGTACATACTCTATTTGAAAATTCCTTTCCTCAACAACAGTCATTTAATTCTCTTCCACCCCAATAATTGAATTTAGTTGAGATACAGAGGGTGGATCTACATAATAATTAGGTGGTGCCGATTCTGCTCTAAAGATAAGGTGTTCATTATCATCATCGTCAAAAATCGTAACTTGCTTCTTGTTACAATAAATCTTCGCATCATGGTCCGAAAGACAATCCATACCGAGGATTTTATAAAACTCAACCATAGGTATGATGATGAGATCAGCGGATAAAGAAAATTTATGTTCTCTAATGGGGACTGATTCAAAAAACATTATTGCAAGGATACTTCCCTTGGGAGTTTTAACTAAAAACTCCTTTGTTAAATCAAATTGGAGATATCTAATTTTCTTAAAAAACTGGAATGATATGAAATAATGCGATGATCCAGAACCAAATAAATCATTTTCTAAACTTGAGGAAACCATTAAATTACCTGCTACTACGTCTCTCAGAGATTGTACCTTAGCAGTAGTGATAGCATAAGCTTGGCCTTGATCCCTTGGCCTTTTCTGAGGAATGTTCCCCTGATTCTTTGTACATTCATTGGAATAATGTCCCATCTCTCTGCAGTTGTTGCATTGAACCTCAGTTGCTTCTTTCTTCTCTTTGAAATCACGAGCTTGGTGGCCTTTTTCACAACACTTGTAATAGACTACCATTCCTTTCAAGCAAGTACCAGGGTTTTTCTTCCCATATGTTCTGCAAGATGGATATTCAACTTTTCCCTTCATTCCCTTATTTCCATCCCCAGATTGATCAGAAGATCTCTTCTTCTCTTGCATTTCTTGAGATTCATAATACATAGAGAATTCTTTTCTGTGTTGATAGCACATGAGACAATATCTTCGTACGATGAGAAGGATTGTGACACTAATGCTCGATGATGAAATAGTTTTAACCCATCAAATAAATGATCAATCTTAATTATTTGGTTAGGTATATAATCTCTAGCATACCTTGCTAACCTTGTAAATTTAGCCACATAATTTGCGACATTCTCATCCTCCTTTTGTCTCTGACTCAGAAATTGCCTTACATATCTTCTCGATGGTCATGAAGCAAATATTTTTCTAAAAATAGTTCTTTGAACTCCCTCCATTCCATATTTGATACTTCATAATCTTTCTTAATGTTTTGAATTAATGACCACCATTGATCAGAATCTCCAATGAGGTGGTAAACTACCATGATAACTTTTTACCTTTCACTTATCCCCAAAGCCTGAAATATTTTCTCTAGAGAACTTATCTATTTCTCAGCTACCAATGTATTTGTACTCCCATTGAATGTTGGTGGTTGTTGCCTCATTAAGAGATATAACATTGATCCTCCACGCTTTGGATCAAGGTTCTCCATACGGGTAAAGTTATTATTCATAACCTGAGTGAGTTGTCCCAGTATGGTGATAAACTAATCAGCACCAGTTGTATCACCAGCTCCACTATAATTATCTTGAGAAGGAAGGAAATCCCTACATGGATTGCGTGCATTGATACGGTTTCCATTCCTTCCACTATGAGCCATTTCTAAAAAATGGCATAAACTATATTATTTTATGAATCAAAATACATAATTCCATACATGTAAAACACTTAACATAAATTGAATAGTTAATGGATATAATCCATAATCATAAAAATGTTTTCATTTAGGATTTATATACTCATAAAACCATTATAATGATTTTTCAAGAAAAATTAGAGATATCCTAAGAATCTCTCATGGGAGTGTCGTAACCAAGAGTGCAGCAAGGCCGGTGGTTGTGCACTAGTTCCCGTTCAATTCTAGCTCAAAGCGGTGTTTTCATGATTTACCCCTAGGTACATATGTGCCAGATCCGTCTCTAGGAGCTCGTATCCAGACAGGGATGTATTCCTTAGAAAACTCCCAAAATCTCGACCATACCAAAATTCTAAGAAGTTATTCTATACTAATCCTCAACGTCCATCTTTGGTCTATGTGGTCTAATCAGAGTTTATCTAAATCTAACATCCAAGGTTTGTACTAAACATACTCTGATACCAACATTAATTCCCCAACCCCAGTTACCCAGAGTCGGTGCATTATTACATAACATTTACATTATCACAAAAAATCATGTCTCAAATGACCGATTAGTTTAGTAGCCTTGGAAACACTGGATACATTCATAAAATTTATATTACATCATAATGTGAAAACTACTACAACAACATCTTGTCTTCATGTCAACACATACTATCCCTGCAGGTCACTCATAAATTACTTCATCACATTCTGGGAAAACAAAAAACATTGAAAGGGGTGAGCTTAGATGCTCATTAATGATAACAATATAGCGGAAACATTCATAATTCGGCATAAAAATTTAAGGAAATGTATAACTAAAACAAAATACTTTTAAACTTGAACTTCCACATAATATGGAAAAGATAAAAATCAAATAACACCATTCAATTACTCACATGGATATTCTACTAGTCGAATAATCACATGCAATATCAATAACCACTTTCATAATGACAGAATGCATAATTCCAGACTATCATCAATGCGTAGCCAAGGCCTCGTGCCAAGATTAAGAATAAGATTTTTTCAAGGCCTCGTTCCAAGAAACTAGTTTGTCTCATTAGATATACCGATGCATCAAGGATCTATAGAGGGCTCCACCTGTAACATATTAAGTCCAATGCATTCCTCATATGAACAGGTTTAAACATAACATAAACATTCATATTAAAACTAGCATACGAAATGTCAATACTTTATCTATCAAACATGAATGGTATAAAAATAACTCATCCACAGTCAAACATATCACAATACCTTTAATACAATACGGAAGTTTTGTATCATAATAAATCAACTTAAAATAAGATTAAATTCCATCAAAGGATGTTCACATAGATAAAATCAAAATTATTTGAGAGAAATATCTATTTTTTGGAATCATTCAAAAGTCACATAATTATAAAATAAAACATTTACTGAGAAAATATTCATATAATATTGTCAGGGAGGCTTCTAAGATTTTATAATGGCGGAAAATAGTCACACCTGTCGTATAAGTTAAAAAAGACATTCTTACCTTAATATTGCCGAAAAGGTAAAAAAGGACCTTGTTTGGAAAACGACCGAAAAATTCCTTTATAAACTTCTTATAAAAATTAAAAAATAGTATAAATGATTTTAACTCATATTCTGTAAAATAGTATGAATATTTTGAAATACATTTTTAAGAAACATGGATGTGGATGATAAATAGGTCCCAATAGATAATTACGTATAAACAACCTCGAATAATGAAGAGATTGTGAAATAAACCTTACCTTGTACTTTTCCTTGGTTGATGGTAGGTTAACCTCCTGTATAATGGCAAAATAATTGTTATTAAATTATAAAATAATCATATATATTAATATGACATCATATATGATCTTTTAACGTTGATTTTTTTAATAAAATATTAGTATTATCGTCATTTTGGGTGTTAACTTAATCGTTTTATTTTATATGCTTTGTAACATAAGGCGTGTTTGTTATGAATAGGTTGTATTTTATTCATATACAGAATTATATCAAGTCCTTAAACATTATTTTTAATCATTAAATGAGAAATATACTTGTATGCATACGATGGGGAAAGAATCTCATCACATTCGTAGAGACGGTAGTCCGTACGTACGCATGAGCAATATCATTCTTTTGATATTAAAATAATATATAATTGGATAGTATATCATATATAGAGAATCATTATAATGTTATATTTATTATTTATAGGAATTATACATCATTATTATACCCATCTAAAAAATAATATATTGAATAACAATGACACCCCGACGTGGAGATGGTAGGCCGTACGTACGCACGCATGGTGACATGTCATTCAAGGGATGGATAGAATAATGAATATGGTTGTTCCATATTTATAATAACATAAAAGTATATATAATATGTAGGAGTTATTGTTTTATGATGGAAATAACAAGGAAACAAGAAGTTGAAGAAGAAATGAACTTGAAGAAGGGCGGTGGACACATTACCTCTTCTTCGGGTTCTTCCTTTTGATTTGATCAAAAGGGCTCTATAGGTTGGCTTTCTGGTAAAAATAAGGACTCTAGGATGAATTTAGGGAAGTTGAGAGAGTATTTGGGCAGGTTTTGGCCGAGTCAAAAGGCATTTAATGTGTGAATTAGTGAGAACGGGGAGTGCCCTTTTATAAGAGTGGTGAGGGGCACCTTTGGAAACGCTGGAAATATTATTTTATAATAAATTCATATTCGGTTTCTAATGGCTCCAATGTAGATTATTCAAAGACTAAGGTGGGTATGGGACGAAATAATTTCATCTAATAGAATTTTTACAGGTTTGGGTTATTATATTAACCTTATCTTTTAGTTTTAACTCTTAGTTAATTAGTTTGACATTTACAATGTCTTTTTGTATTTTTTTTATTATATAATTAATAGACTTACTATATACATCCATGCGACCCCCAAGAGGTCCATTAATGATAAAAATATCATTATATAATTCTCTTGGCTGATCATTAGATTTTTAGGAATTGAATATCAATTAATAATGTAATATTTGTCTTAAAAACTCTTTTATGTCAATTTTGACACTATTTGGTATTCAATTTTTGTGAAAATCATAACAGCATTATTACTTTCAAAAAACATAATTAAATCAATACTACCATGTCATATTAACCAATAAAATTAGTGTAATTCATAAAAAGTCTCAAATTACATTTATTTGGGTATTTATATTATCAATTATTTTAATATTTCATTAAATAGGTAATTACTGCATCACCATTTTGTCATAAATAAATTTAATTTTTTAATGTCTAAAAATTATAAATAAAATACCATTATTTAGGAAATAGATTTAAATTTATAATTAATATTTATAATCGAATTTATCTTCTATAAAACTCTATATTAAAAATATTTTAGTTATTAAACTTTGATTTTAAATCTTTTAAATCTTATTTGATTTAAATAATAATAAATCTCCTAATCTAATCCAATTGGTCCTAAATGACAATATTTTATTTCTAAGGTTTTTTATGGTTGAGATACACTTGTCTAATAGAATTAGGACATGTGTTAGGGTAATATTAATATCATTTTTATCCTTAATTACCCAATTTACTTTTTACCGTGTTAAATAAAAGTAAAAAGTTACTATTCACAAAAAATTATTTTTATCTTATTGAACCAAATTTTTGTTCTTGATATTAACTGTGTCGCTCGGGTATTCGAAATTACACTCACAGAAGCGGTAAAATTAATTTTTATATGAATTTTCAAATTCTCCTAGGAGGTGGGTAAAAGACTGTGAAAAGTTCAATAAAATTTTTATATGTCTAAAATTATTATAAACTAACTCCAATGAATTACATTGAACTTATATAAGTATTAATTATCAATTTTGACCTAAAATAAATTTAATAAAAATAAATAATAATTTAAACTGTTTTAACCAATAACTCAGTGTTTTTCATTACTCATCAAAAATTAAATGTTTTCAGAAAAATACCAAAAATTCATCCTAGGATAATTTCGATATCCCGAATCAAAAAATGAAGTCCATTTGAAAGATAAAATTTATAAAATTTCAAAAAGTGGGTGTTACTATTCATATCGGTTAGTTTGATTGGTTGTGGTGTGTGTTAGAACTTGAAGTTGTGTGCAACACACTCTACTGTATTATTCAAAGAGAAGCGTACCCTAGAAGCTTGGGGTATTACATTTTTCACATCATATCATGAATATTTAAAATTTATTATTAGTTTGAATTTCAATTGGAATTATTTTATCCAAGGTTATTTGACTCTATCTTTACAATGTGGTATGGTAATTCTTATCCATTTTCTATAGTAGAGGAATATTTTATTATTATGTACCTAATTTCAACTATTTTTTGTATATAATACCCAATTTACATGTCTCTTTAAGAATCATTCATATTTAATGTTTTTTTATATTTCAATTATAATTAGTTCATCTAAGGGTATTTGGATTGAATGTTACTAATTTGTAAGGGGTTTCTAAATTCAATTTCCTTTCATTAGGACAATTCACTACATCATTGATTATATTTTGTTGACATTATGTGAGAAATGATCTTGGATTATTTTATGTTATATTTAAAATTTTCTTTTGTGTATTTATAAATTTTATCACCATCGATTTATTAATCAATTATAACATCAATGATACCATCTTTTTACAAGATTTCATCTCAATTTCCACTCAATTGAGTTTTATTAGGTATAATGCACTAATTAAATTTAATATGGTGTATATTATACCCATTTAAGGTATTTAATAGGAATATATATTTATCAATGATGATTAATGATGAAAATGATGTTTCTCATTCACGATAAATATTTAAAAGGAAAGATGATCATATTTCTATTTTTGATCAGGTATTTTATTCTATCATGATAGTATTTTTAAAAATTAATTTTAAAAATTAATATTTATTAAATAATTATTTAAAAAAAATGTTATGTATGAGTTGACTATTTAAAATGTTATAATGGAATATCTCTTATATTTCACCTGAAAGGGAAAATTAAACTTTTATATTAAATTCAAAAAAGAACATTTTCTTTTTAAAAAATACATCACTAAAAAAAATTTATGCTGCCATAATAATTTTACTCCATATATCTTACTGTATAATATTTTAATGTTTATAAAAGAAAAGCCTTTATGGAAAATTATTTTTAAATTATTTATTTCTATTTTCTTCTATTCTTTAAATAATTTATTTCTCTAAAAAATCTAATTTTTTGATGGACATCTCTCATATCTTGGTTATTTTTGAAAACATTAACATTATCTTGAAAAAGAAATTTATTATGATTAATTGGACATCAAATTTATCTTAAATATTCATATTATTTGTACCATAGATATGATTATGGACTAAAACATATACCATTACTATATATGGTTCTAATCTATGAATCCTATTTGATTGGCTCGTTCAAAAATTGATAGATCAATATTAATTACTAAAAATAGATATATGTTAACATGGTATATTGTTTATAAATTAAATTGATTATTTAATATATGAAAAATTCATTGTACATGTAGTGACGCAAGGGTTTTAGAATTATATAGCTCCTTGATGCATATATATCTCTCATGAGACAAATAAGTGATTCAAAATTATTAAATAGGTTTCATAATATACCTACCCTTCAATTAAACTATCTCGACATTAGGTATTGAAGATATAGATATCATGATGTTTTAGGTCATGAAATGAAATCTTATGAATTTTCTTGATTGATAATTCACTTATTTTTATCTATGAAATTATTAGATTGATATTGTACATGGATTGATTTCATGATCCTTTTATTGACTAATTGGAATGCGTTTTTAGTTATCTAAATTTCTATTTTGATTCTCCCTTATCTACAAAATTTATCTTGTACTGTATATATCCCATACTCAGAATGGTTTTTCTGCTGGATTTTTCCCATTCCCCAGGATATGGAGAAGGAATATTTTATCGGTTCCAAGAATGAAGAATATTTATATTCAGTATGTTTTTTATTTTGTTCCTTAAATTTTTATTTGAGATTCAAATATATATCTTATTTATCAACACTAAAAAACTATTTTGTACTTTAGGATACAATTATATATTTCTCATGACAACATAATAAATTAACTTTTTTACTCAGTAATACTATGTTCGGGTCATTACATTGAAGGAAACATTCTCTATTTATTTATTGTATACTCTCCTAAATTATATATAATCCCAAATTCATACATAATAATTATTCCATTTAAATATTTTACTCTAAAAACATTCATAGTATTAGATTGAATAATATAGTGGAATCATACTCCATTTTGATAGTAGATCTTTGAGTAATTTGGGAGATTTATTAGGTTTAGGAATAAAATATCAAAATGAAGATAATTTGTTCAAAATTTTAGTAAACCTTTAAATCATCTAGGTGATTATCTTAACATCAATAATTCAGAATGTATCAAGTATTAAATTGAAATAATTTCATTTATATTTCATTAAATTATCATAAGCATGAAAAATAATATATATAATTATCCACATTTCATAAACATTAGAACATGTTGAAAAAATATACTATATCTACTAATTATTGCTTTCCATCTACCACGTGCCCAACTTATGTTCTTCCACGTACCACTTTTATTAGGTGTCATCATTTCCTTCCTCCACGTCTACCCGTTCGGGCCTTCCCCCAAAACTCGACGACTCAACCTAGCCCCCCTATTCGCATTCTCCTCAGTCGCGCTCATCCACTCCCCCGACCTAGGGTTCCTTCGATCTGCTCCTCCCGGTAAGACAGTCGTCCGTAACCTGCAGCCTTTCCCCTAATCGGGTTCTCCTCAGTCGCGCTCAACATCTCCGTCGACCTACGGTTCCATCCTTATGCTACGCCTGGTAAGCCATCCGTCTGTAACCCTCCTTCATCGACATTCCGTTTATCCTTTGATAAAATACACTAATAGGGTTAGTCATCTTCCATTACCGGTCCACATGAACCAGTTTCGGAGTTAGGGTTCCCTTGAAATCCTGACACCGTCGATCTCCTCCACATGGTCACCCAACAGTGCGTAACCAGTCTTCTTCGACATTCGGTTACTCTGTGGATGAAGTACAGTCAACCGGTTTTGTTGGGTGTCATTACTGGTTGGGATTACTATATTATGGAGTGAGGCTTCCCAAAAAATCTAGACTCTATTTTCATTGTCCCCCAGGGTTCCTTCAAGTCGGACTAGCAGGTGATCCAACATACTGAATAATACCTCCTCTGTTAGCTGTTCTCTTTTGTAATAATCACAAGACTGCTATGATCTTTTATGTGTACTGGTAATCCAAAATTCTTCCACATGAGTTTCTTATATAATATCAGTTTTAATACAGTACAGTTTTAATGTGTTCGGTCTCATTATGACTTGCAGGTCATCCCAGTTAGTCAATACTACCTCCTGTTGTAGTTGTTTCTTTCATCATCTTCCCATTAAGGTATGATCATTTATGAATACTAGTAATCCAAATATTTTCAACTATGCTTCGAATTTTATTTATGTAATAATATACTATAGTTACATGCATTTTGTATGATTTTGTCTTCCAGGTGATCCCACTTACTGAATACTACCTCCTCTATTAGCCGTTCTGTTTGATCATCTTCGCAGTATAGGTATGACATTTTATGCATACTGGTAATCCAAATTTTTCGGAATTGATCTTCTTATATCATTTCAATTTTATAAAAGTTCAATTTCAATTAGTTTTGTCTCATTTTATATTTACCATCACAGGTAACTGAACATGTACTATGTTCTATTGTACATTTTGATTTGTAATTTGTTTCAATTCCATTTTGGTTAGGCATGTCGATATCCAGCCTGATATTTAGTTCTCCGAATTAAATTTACTGTTAACAGAAAATTAACCTGTTTTGTGGTCTGTTTCTAGATGTCCCATGAAAATAATTTCGACATCATTTTGGTTAACCATGTTTATATCTGATTGCATCTTCTGTTTCCTGATGTTACTTTCCCTAAAAGAACCGAATAAACCTCTATTATTCTATCTTATACCCTATTATGTTATTCTCTTCGTAGAATAAATTTCCTTCACATTACTGTAATCTATGCATTATCTGGTCTCATTGCACACCATGACAATAAACTATAAAGAAAACAATATTGATAATGAATCACGCGTCGAAATCTAGAGAGGCAAGGATACAACAGATGGTACTAATGAAGGAATGACAACCAATTTATGAGTTCTACATTACCTCCACTTGGAAATGTTTCACTAACTATGATCTTCTCAGTATTTTCATTCATTAAGATTTATACATTATTAGTGTCGTCAACTACTGGAAACTGTTCAATTTCATCTACCAACATGTCGTTCACTCCAACAAGTGAACCACTATCAACATGTTACATCACACCCGGAGTCACACACATGCCATTATCATCTCTATGTATCAATGGTTAGTTACATCTACATAAACCATTAACAAATTTATAATATTTCACAATGCATTTCAGACTAACCAAATTAAGTCATACTAAACTACTTTTTTTACAATGCATGAACAGTTGTCTGCAAGGACAAATGCGAGTGTGGATTGTAATTCAACTTATTAAAATGAAAGGGTACCACATAGACTGATGATGAAAGAATGAAAAAAACTTGGTTCATTATTATTTCCCATAATTTTTATAATCTACATTTGTTTTCTATTTCATTCACTTAACTTTTATGTGTCATCTACTCTCTGTGCTCTTTGTGAAAACCATATTTATAGTGCAATTTGTTTTGAAATTATGGCTTCAAATGGACTTTGTAGTATATATTCTCACTGAGTTGATTCACATAAAATGACTGAAGTATCTCACTTCCTCTCATTCTGAAACAAATCAAATGTGCTTTTTCTGGGCACATGGGTATGTGTAAGGAATGGGAAAATCAAGGGAGATTTGGATGTGGTAGTGCTGTTAATTTTCCTCCACAGTTGCCTTGGCTCAATATTATTGATTCCATTGTTTATGATTTGGGGACATGGCTGTGGTATTGCAATTTCCGTTTAAATATTTCACTATTTAAATTACTTTTCCTTATTTGATCTGAATGATACTTACTGTATTTTATTTATCTACGATGAAAAGATATTACCATTCCTTTTCATATGTATTTTATGCTTTTTACTACAATATTGAATATCTGAGTCAGATAGAAAAAATCGTTTTCAGTTCATTGAGTACAATGACATTACATTTTTTTATTAAGAAGAACCATATGATTTTTCAGTATTATGTTCAAATATCTATTATTCTCTAAATGCTTTTCAATTCATTTTTATACAAATCTGGCTTATCATTTTAGTTATTAATCATTAACTCTTCTCTACAGACAAATATGGCCTGTCATTTCTTCTTCAACTGGTTAGCCGTAAAATTTTTATTTCACTGAGTTATTGATTTTTTCATTTTATAGTAGAGGAACATGATTTCTTTTCCTAATAACATTTACATATTTTTCTCTTCTTTAAGTTCCAGAAATTGAAGAATGGATAGCTTTATTTTATTTTTGTGATTTCAATATGTGGAAAAAATGGTTCTTCCCTTAGATATTTTCATTATAATTTCCATTTCATTGGAATTTATTTGTGTAATTTTATTTGTTCTTCGAATTTAATTTCTTTATTCCTTTTTTAGATTAATGATTTATCAAATATATATTTCTATTCCAATTTTTCCGGACACAAACAGAATTCGTTTATCAGTAAAATTAGACTATAATTATTGATTTATGTATTTTGGTAAATTTCAATTTATACATTTCGAATATTTTTGTTTCATTAAAATTTGAATACATATTATGTATAGACTCATTAGGGTGTTATTAAATTTGAATTGAATTTCTTAGATTAGAACATCTGATGCATATTAATCTCTTTTGGTTCATTTCATTGAACTCCAGTTTCAAAGAAACCTTACATATTTTGGTCAATACTATATTATTTTTCAATTTCCAGTTTCATGTTTTTTCGCACAGTTTTATTTAGTATCTCATTTCATGGTGACTTTCCATGAGGCAAAATTTGTATATCATATAATGTTCAAAACATTTTTCCCCTACAATTTCGATTAGTAACAAATAGTAGTACAATAAATTTCATATAATATTCAGTCTGATGATGTCAGTTATGATTTTATCAGGTCTTGCATGCTGGATTCTATATATCCTTTTGTTTGGAAGGTGTTTGAATGCCTTCAAGATTATCATATTTGATTTCGAGCTTTCATAATGTTCTTTTCTGATGTTTACAGACTCATAGTGAACATGATATTCTTGATGGATATGTTATTTTTGGCTTTCCTCTTGGTTTTTGGTTCTTATGGTAGTCTTGGACTGCTTTTCCTCATTAGGATTCTGTTTCATGGCTTTATTTGGCTTTCTTGGGGCATCTATGAAGACTTGCATGGGCTGTTTGGTGATCTGGACCTTTATGCTTCATACTACTTGTATTTTCTTCATTCTCCTATGATTTTCTGTACAGATTTTGCTATGTCTATTGCTTCTGATATACCTCTATTTTTATGCATGAGTGTCTGATCAGATGCTCATGGACATCCTTCAAAATATTTGATCCATGCTTGGATATTTGAGAAACATACTAAGGGATTGGTGATCTTGGTGGCTAGTATGGCTACTTTATCATTGTAGAATATTTCTCATGATGATTTGAACAGCTCCGATCACTTCTTTAGTATATTTTGTTCTGTTATTGTATATCTGGATATCTCTAAAGCTTCGTGAGGGTGTATGTACTTTACACCTCGATATATCTTTGTGCTCCTCTTTTGATTAAATAAACTCCTTTGGTATGAACTGGATGACCAGTTCATGCTAACTATCTTCCAAAAATACTCCATTACCTATCCCTTTTGTGAATCATCGACTCTTTGTAGGTTTTCAAAATGCAATGATACATTCATATTATATTTTCCTATTAAAATACTCCAAATACACATGTTTAATCAGATCTCCCTTTATTTTTTGACCATTCATTATTAGCATGGTTTACATTCAATTTATCATAGTAAATAACTGTAACTTGTAGCATACAACCTTATCATAGACTGCATGCACATTTGAAGAATAATTTTTCTTTAGAATATACATTGTCTATACTCTGATCATAGTACTGAGAACATATTCTATTATACTAGATTTTTTTATTCATTTTTTCGTTGAAGTAAACTTACTGTTAATTTTAACATTGTATTGTTTGTGTTGTGTTTCTTATATTAATTTCATTAGATGGGTTCGCATTGAAGAATAGGGTTTTTCTTGGTAAAGTGGCAATTCTGATGATGTTGGTACCCGAGTGTGATGGTACTGTCACAAATTTCTTCACTTTACTACTTATTTTATGTTTAAATTCATAATTTTTTTATTCATTTATTCTTTGATGACAGATTATTGGTATTTTTTCTTTTATATGGTTTATGATGTCTAAATTCTATTGATGTCAGGACATGGGTTCACATCCAAGAACATGTTTTTGCATGTAAAAATTGAGGTTTTAGTTTAAGTTGGTACCAAGAAATTCTAAAATACATCATATGTATGCTTATTCAATTTTCCAGATTGATCATCTATTTGAGCATTTTCATCTCTCAATGTGATGGATTTAATCATGTTGTTCATGTTTGAGAAACTAGGATAGATCTTTTCTTAGAATTTTGAATTCATTTTCAGGAATCTTATCTTTTTAATGTCTTCTTTTCATTATTGGTTGAAGATAACATCATGTTTCACTTTATTTATCCTACTATATCTGTTAGAGTCTTCTGGTATATTATCATCACCTTCATATCTATTATCATCCACTGTATATTGTTTTTATTCACTTTATATAGCCTTTATTTTTTCTCTTCTGTAAACTTACTAGGAATTTTTTCTTTGTATAGTTTGAACTGTGTTTCTTCTATTAAATTAACGAGATGGTTTCGCATCCAAGAACATGTTTTTTCTTAGGAAAGTGTCAGTTCTGATGAAGTTGGCACCCGATTGCAATGGTATTGTCACAAATATCATCGCTTTACTACTTCTTTTATGTGAAAATGCATATTGTATTTTTTTAGTCGTTTATTGTATTATAACGGATTACTGGTTTTTTTCCCTTTCTATTGTTTTTGATGTGTGAGTTATATTGACTTCAGGATATGGGTTCACATTGAAGAACATGTTTTTTCATGGAAAAAGTGGTGTTTCATTTGAAGTTGGTACCAAGCAATGCTACACTACATCATATGTAAGCTTTTTCATATTTCAAGACTGATTATCTGTTTGAGATTTTCATCTCTCAATGTGATGGATTTAATCATGTTGTTAATGTTTGGAATATTGGGATGGATCGCTGCTTATATTTTTGAATTCATGAACAAGAATATTATCCTTTTAATGTATTCTTTTCATCATTGGTTGAAAATAACATCATGATTGACATTATTTTTCCTGCTGGATCTATTAGTGTCTTTTCATATATTAACACGGCCTTCAAGTCTATATTGATTTTAATGGATTGATATCACTATTTTATAAATAATAGTGACGGAAGAGAACTACAGGATGCCTTGCATTCTTTATTAAGGGAAATTAGTACATCATTATCTTTGTTTTCCCTCCCCTGCTATTCATCCCTATACTCTCTGTACTTACTTACAGACATATTTATGTTTGCATGCCTACATGTATTTATTCCATCCTTCCCAATGTATTTTCAATGTGAAATGAGGTAGATTTAATGGGCATCACTATATAATTTTGAGTTAATGGCTATATACAGTTGTTAGCCTCTTACTATCTC
Source organism: Viscum album (assembly GCA_963277665.1). NCBI lineage: Eukaryota > Viridiplantae > Streptophyta > Magnoliopsida > Santalales > Viscaceae > Viscum > Viscum album. The sequence goes on along the minus strand of OY728133.1, from coordinate 676,945,296 downwards.
TCATTCTACATGACTTATATGAAGCATATAGGCTCCATTTTTTCATTACTGTATATAATACATGCATCTATTAGGCCAAACAGTTTTATTTTATAGCTAATGTAGATATAATGTGAAATGAGGTATTTATAATGGGCATCACTAGATACAAGTTCAAATATTATATTAACAACTTCCATGTCAGTGTATTGTATTCCTTCATTGTAACTTAATGAAAATATATTGGTACATTGAATCTATAAATTGATGTTGCTGTATTGTTTCCGTTTATATGTTTTATTTATACTACATGTGTGTTTCCAGATATATATATATATGTTCTAATAGTTCATGCTCATAGGAAATGAAATTTTCAATGTGTTTTCCAACATTGAAAAATCATACATCCACTTTGATATTCTGTTTTCTGCTGCATAAGAAAACTTCTAGGTATGTGTTTCTTCTTTATTTTCTATGTTTTTGATATTTTCCATTTCTATATACTGTGTATTCAAGACATTTCCCATTTAATATCAAGGTTTCTGTAAATAACATTTAATTTTTAGTTTTATCTAAACCATGTTTTGTCACACTATTTTAATCGTTAATACTTTTACTCCACTGAAACATGTCTTCTTTGCTAACTGTGTAATTTGGGTTCTATTTGATAAATCTTATTGAAAGACAGTTATTGGAATTTTCATTTATAATAACTGATTCTATACAATGTTTTCAGGATTTCTAATTGAGGATTTCTGTTTTTACCATTAATTTAAATGGTTTCATTTTGGAGAACCTTCCCATGAAGATGGAAAATGGGTCGTTCTATTCGGATGGTCGGGATTTTAAGGTAGCAAGTAGTGGCCACCAATACACAGTATGACACTGCACCGAAGCATCATCTTCCCCAACAACTGAAGGTCAGTGATGCTTCTAGATAACATTACTATTACTAATAATAGATAGGTTGAGTTCTTTGAGTTGTAGGCTCTTCCTGTAAAAAAATTGTTTTTTATCCCTAGTATGGATTGTGCACTATCTATGGTTACAATTATATTTCCCCTACACTTTTACATAATTATAATCCTGATGCAGGACATTACTATTGGTATCTCTACTCAATGGAAGATTCACTTGGAAGATGCTGAGTTTGCACATGCAGCCATGCTTTCAATAAAGGTTTGTTGATCTTTTAAACTACATTATCATTAAATTACCTTCTTTTGATTGCATGCAATGAATATTTAATATAGATGACAGAGCAAGAAAAGGTATGCTGTGAGCATGGGGTGATAGCCAGACCATCAGATCTGGATTCTCTCAATGAAGTTTAAATAAAAGCATTGGGTAAATCCTTGGCATCAAATGGGAGGTGGGTTATCTTTTTTATCCTACAAGTAATTCCCATTCAATATAAAGTTTTCCCCCATGCATGTTATTATCATCTTACTCTGTGATTGTATGCCCTTTATTTTTGTTGACAATTACAGTACTAATTTCTCACAGTTAATGGTTTTATTTTGTTTTGCAAGGGTATTTATCGGAGTGAGCATCACATACCTATGGTTGTTGCCAGGACCCTAAACTAGATATAGTGGGGAATTTTTAGAACTATATTAATGTTTCCATATTTTATTCACTCCGATATCTATATCATGAACCGATATTTTATTTATTCAACATTAATATTTTTTGTCATGTTTTATAAATAGAATTCCCATACTTAAAAATAGCTATTTATCCATATGGTCATGCGTACGCACGGGCGAGTACTAGTTCTTTATAAATCCAACTTGTTAGAGTTCAGACCTCCAAATTCACTTCCTTTGATACTCATTTTTGACCCATATGGGGTTACAATTAAATCAAGAGGGATGGCGGGTAGGGGAGAATTGAGTTCTTAAATGTTTAAACAAAATTAAAACGATACCTATAAATACTCTTGACTCTTTTATTAGTGTAAAAAAATAAATAGAGAACTAAAAAGGTCATATCATAGTGTAATTTTAGTGGACTGAGACACTAAGATCACTAATTCCACTCTTCCAATGATCTATCATTAATATTGGAGAATTATAATATGAAGGAAGTTTTATGGGGACCTTGATAAATGAGTGAATGAAAATGTTAATTGTTACCAAAGGTTACAATATATTTTTTTGATATATCTAGACTAAATTCGAATTATTCCTCATTTAAAAATAGAACAATGTTCTAATTCTAAACATAAAATAATGAAAAAATTTCATTTTTAGAAAAAAGGAATCATTTTAATTATCGAGTACTATATTAGTTGAGTTTTATTACATTATTTTCTGGTACTCTAATTTAAAATTTCCATATACAATCTAATGTTCACAATAAAATTTAATAATACAAAAAATAATGGATTTATTATTCCATGTGACCTTCATTTCCGAAAATAGAAAAACTAGAGACAGATACTTCCTATAAACATAGTATTTAATAAAACATTAAATAATCCAAGGAGTATAATTGTTATTTAATTTTCCTTTATATAACAAGACAAAAAAGTTATAATAAAAATAAATTTATTTTTAGACTTTTCCTGAATTATAATAACAAAACTAAAATGTTAGAAAGATTAATTAAATACTCTTAAAATTTTTCACATAGAATAAATATAACTTTTTATTGAATTATCTTCCTTATATATATTTTATATCATTAAATTTGAAAGAAGTTAGTGAAATAATTAAATTTAAATTACAAATAATATATTTTTTGAAATAAATCTTCATCTTCATGTGATTTCCTACTGGGTATTTTATTTCAACACTTCGTATGGTAATACTATCATCATTGGATAAATGAACTGAAAACACTGTTACATTTCATATTTTTATTCTTCATATTAATTCTTTATCATCCTTTGATACATATAAACTTCAAATAATATTTCCCACTGTCTAACCTATGTACATTGATTTTTTGATATCTTAAAAAAATCTGCATTTCATATGGAAATTTAATCACTGTAGGATACATGACTTGGAAAAAAATATTTTAATATATAAATTTCTTCTTTATTGTATGATAATAATTCTATGCATGACATTAATGGGTTATATTACCATATCATGAAATTTTAATTCCATGGAATTTTTTTTGTTTATCCATATGATGATTTACTTTGACTGAAAATAGATTAAATATACCCCTATGATAAATGACAACTCATATAATACATTATTATCCAAAATGATAGTTTTTGATCTAATGTAACATTTTCATTATAATGTTTCACCAAACATGAAAACTAGACCTTCAATTAGAATACTCAAAAATGAGATATTAATAAAAAACAAGCATAATTTCCTTAAAACACTTTGAATATATTTATTTATAAAAGAGATGGGGATTTTGTGGGAATAAAATTATATGAGATATTCCGTATTTTGGAACAATATTTTTATGTAAAAAACTTTTATTTAAAATATCATATATATTAATAGGTAATGTGAATGTATTATGTATCAACAAATTTTTTACAACCATAAATTATTCCTGAATAAAAATTAGAGGATATATTCAATGATTTTTTAGCTCTATTAACACATTATCCAATATTTTTTAGTCTATTTGGGTTATTATGGATTGATTAAATGATTTTAATCAATCTATATAGATCAAGAAGTGTATTTTATCTTAAATTATAATATGAATTTATAAGGGAAAAGTGTTGAAGTTACATTGGATTCCAAAGATTATTATATTTAATCGTAATACTTGATTAAATTATTATACATATAGAGTATTCTATCATGAATTTGTTAAAATAATTCATTATATAGTAAATATTTTGAGAGAATGTATTTATATTTTGGTGGCTCATAGGGAGATTCATTAACATTGATGGAGTTTCTGTTTATTAATCATTTTCAATCATTTATCTGGATTATTCCACATTAGGGAGTGTATGGGTAGAATATTCATTCAACCTTATATTGGGTAGAAATTAAAGAGTAACTATTATTAGAATAAAATTATTTTAGTATATGATAATGAATTTTCAAATGAGTTAGGATCATATAGAAACTACTCAGAGTAGAATTTTATGGACTGGAATTGGCGACCATTAGAATTTTCGATTGGTGATCATATATTTTTATGAGTATCTCCTCATTCTGGGAAGATTATTTTTGAAATAATAACAAATATTTACTGAGGTTTCTTAGTCATTTATTTTTTATAAATCATACTTAATGATATTAATAATAGTTTTTTATTCCTCCACAATTAATTGTAATTCATGATTCATTCCATATATTATTATTTCAATGGAATTATCATGATAAATAATATAATAATTATTAGAGAAATATTGAAATAAAAGAGGACGCAAATATCTGGAATACAACATAGAGATTCAGGATATTTGGGGTAAATTATTTACATTGATGATTTATTCCCTTAGTAAAATTTTATATATAAAAAGTATAATATAAAAAAGTTATTTTTAATAGAAATCCCATATTAGTTTTTAATTCCTAAATAAATTTTAATATTTCTTTTAAATGAAATGAAATATATTTTTAATTTTCAAATTATATCACCCTAATTTTGTAATATGAATATTTAATCGATAATTTCATATGTTTTATAATTAAATTAATTTTAATTTATGAAATAAAAATCTATGTAAACAAGGATTTATTTAATTATTATAGAATATTAGAAAATAAAAAAAATATTATTATGAAAATAAATATTTATGAAACATTATTATGAAAACTGCAAATTGGAAAGAAATAAAATTAAATATTATTCCTTATTATTAAAAAATAATATTATTCCACTAAGTATAACTACAAAAATAGTGATAAATAATAGAGATAAGGATTAAATTTTGAATAAGATAATGCGTAGAATGATTTTATACAGAAATGAGAATATATATTTTGGAATGGGAAATAGTAAAAAGAGTGATATATAGTCATATGGTATGCATAACCATTTTCTAGACCTATAACAAATGATTATAAAAATGTTGTGGTACATTGTATGTAAACATTATATATATGTTCCTAATTTGTTTAAAATGTTCAATTTTATATTTCTAGATAAATACTGACATCCATGGAATAAGAAATATTTTGAATCAATTTTTTTTAAATATATTAAATGTTATTATTTAAAAATTTAAATTTAAATTATCAGATCATGAATAAAATAAATCAGATATAATATTTGCAATTAAGACATTAAAATAATGTAAGTGTATTTAAATTATTTGTTGTGAGAAGATTAATTATTGGGATGAATAATAAATATATACATAAATGGTAAACATTGGAAAATAGATTAAATTTATTTCTTTTATAACAATATAATAATACATAAAAAAATAATGGAGGGAATCATGAACTACCAACAATTTTTCATTTATGGTCTACATTCTAGTCAAAATGTATTTAAGAACCATTACAAGATAAGTATATTAAAAAATAAAAATCATTATTATTAATAAAAAAACATCCTCTACAAATTATAAAACACATCTCTTATCATATTACCTATAATATATTTACCAAAATTTACTCAAATGATGATCTCTCCCAAATTTAAGAGCTTCTAGTTATATGAATGATTCTAACTTATTTTTGAAAAATGGTTGAATTTGGTATAGATTTTTGGAACATTGAGAAAATTTTGTGAAGTAATGTTTCCTTAGTGGTCAATTATATTTTTCTTCCATTGATATTTTGGTGAATAGTAGATTAAATTTGAGGTTTGTTAATTTGACATTTTGATAAATCATAAAATCATGATACAACCATCCTAGTTATGAAGAGACGGATGTTTCATTAGAACAAATTGATGTGACAGTGGATAGTGACACTATAATGCCATGCATCCCACCATCGTGGAGTAGATCACATTACAATTGAGACCTCATGAGAAAAATTATTTCTCTATATATTCATGTTGTTGACCTCACATTATAATTCAATAATCATTCCATAATGAGGCTATGACCATAAGATGATAAAATTAATTTCTTTATTTAATAGTTTATCATGAAATATTATTAAATCTATATTATGTGAGTGTTTAAGAGAATCAATATGTAATAGAATATAGAATGCTATAGAAAAATTTGGCATAAAATATTTTAGTGGATTGAACTTTTGTATTTTTTTGTTTAATGTTTATTTGACCTAGTGATTTTTTGTGGTGTTGGATATTCAAGAGTTTCATTATATAATCATGACATTCACCCTAAATAATTATTCAAGACAATTCCTATCACAATATATCTATAACAATCACACCATGATATCTCAAATTCTAGGCTCATTTCAATATTAAAATATTTTCTGAATAATGACATATTCTCCATGTATTTTTAGTTTTAATTTGATTATTATTGAGAGTATTGATGACATAATCATTTAGAGAAATTTAAATATTTAAAATGGATTGGATTTGATATTAAAATTAATGATTGATTAAATTTAGTGAGGAAACCATGAAATTTTTGAAGGAATTGTATTTATTTCCATCCTTCTTAGTGAGAGTGTTTTTTAGTTACATTAAAATATGAAGTTTTTATTTTCTAAATTTTGACTTTAGAGGACTTGTGTTGAGTTAGATTGATTTTTTATTTATAAGTTACATGTTTTGGTGTTTTGAATTTATATCCATGGAATACAGGTTCACCTTTATTGCTACTTTTTCAATGAAGATTCTTTTGAACGGATGTTACCTGGTTATATAGCCTAGAAATATGGTCAAAAATTAAATTAATATTATTTTATAAATTTTTTTATGTATCTTGATGTTAGAAATATTTATTTTTTTCTAAAATATACAAAGGAAAATAATTTAAATTTTTATGTGTGTTAATTTGATTACATTGGATAATTTTTATGGTCATGATGAAATGAAGTATTGGGAAAAACATTATAAGATATATAAGAGTTAAAATAGGTTTTTAGTGGTAATATATTAATCATTAATGAAGTTACTATCTAGAAGCTATGTGATGAGATGCGGATTCTGAGAAATAGGGAACAAAAAGATGAGACATTTATTATTACTAAACTCTCTAAATTTATTAAAAGTAAATATAAGTGATGCTATTATATTATTTCAAAGTAAAAAATGTAATGATGATTTGAAATTCAACTATTATTAAATTTTAGTTAATTATTGATAGTAGTAGAGTAAAAATTTATATGAAATATCTTCTATGATAGAGTTAGAATATAAAGTATTAAAATTTAATACTAATACTGAAGACTGTATGTCGAAGAAAACAATATTGTTAATGAATTTGTTGGATGTAAATATATAGTGTCATAGTAATGAATTTTTTATTTTATAATATGATTACTCAATATGTTTTGGATAATACCCAAATTCTGGATGATTCACTTATATTACATAATAACAAAAAAAATCATATTTATACAGTATATACTTGGAGTTCAACATACTAGGTATTTCAAGATAATAAATCTATCCATGATTAGATGATTGGAAGTTATGAACATAAAAATATTCATATTTTTAGAGTAATAGGGCATAAAATCTATAGATTATCAAATAATATGATGATTATAATTTGAGTAGATCATAAGATATGAAGATGAATTGGGTGGTAATGTAGAGTTCAAAAATTTTGTTAGAGAAACATAAGGTGGACACCAAAAGAATAAGACGAATGTCATATTATATTCAAAGATACAAAGAAATTGGATATATAGAATTAAAAAAAGAATAAGATTATGGATATTTATTTTCCAATTTTTTTATTCCTTAGAGGAAGAGTAAGAATCATATACATAAGATGAAAGGGGTTTATATTAAAATATATGAAGTCTATATATACTAACAAAAAAACCCATGAGGATGATGTTGAGCTAGAATTCATGATAAAAAATTATGAACTCATCTTTATAATTCCTTCCAATATTTGTGAAAGGTTTGAATATTTGTAATGTTTGATTTTTCAAAAGATTTCAGGAAGTTACACTTTGATATATTAATAGGATATTAAGACTGAGAAATATATAGATCCTATAGACATGATTAATCATATAACTTTTAGTCATATAGATATTTAGCTCAGTCAATGTTTAATGAATACAATTTAAAATTATTGATTAAGATAGACTAACCTATATGTTTGAGAAGATATTTTTCATTAAATAATAGGATAAGTGATTTGGAATAATTTCAAATCTATGGTGCAAGATATTATGTTCTAGAGCACATTTGGGATAAGAAACGATAAATATAATTTTCATAAGTTTATGTTCTTAATAGTTAAGTTCCAAAACATTATTTTGTGATTAGAACCCTCTTGGGACTATTTAAAAATATCAATGGAATATCATATTTTTATACTAATGTATGTTTGGTAAATAGTGGTCTTAAAACTATTTCATTGTGGTATATTTTTAATTTTGATGTAAGTTGAATAATATATTTTTATAATATTTTAAATTGAAGCATTCAATTTGGTAAAGGATGATACCTCTCCATACATTTTTTAATCATTGATTGATATTATAGGAAAACCAATTTCTCATACTGCACCCAAATAAAATAATAATATATTCACAGACACTCAAGGAATACTGTGTAAGAACACCACGTGAGTTTAGTTTATTTTTATTTTTATTGCATATGGGATTGAATTATTTATAAAATTGGAGGATGTTAAGACACTAACTGTTGGATCAAAATAATGATGTAGATACTCAATATACAAGAAGGGGGGTGAATTGTTCACTTTAAAAATTACCTTAAAGAAGGAATTATCTAAGTTTAAAAAATTTAAACTAAGAATATTCACAACACCTCTAACACCATTTGAAATATTGGGACAAAGTATGAAGTTACAAAATTCTAGTTCTATACACTTTTGTAAATCTCGAATGTGATTATGAAAAATTGGTTCTGGAAATATGGATCCGGAAAATGAAACTTAACCAACGTTAACAATATGAGATTCTACCTTATAGCCTATAGAATCTAACTACATCAGAATATAAAAGTCTAAGGAAGTATAATATACTTATACTTTATTAAACATACAAAATGCACCGGAAAAGATAAACATGTAACAAAAACAAGTAAAAAGATATAAATCTTTTAAACCAAAGAGAAGGGTATCCAAAAACCTTGGATAAAGGTTCCCAGATTTATAATTTCAATAAAGTCTGTCTTACCCACACCTGGGTAAGCCCTCAATACAAAGATTGAAGTCTCTGTCTTGCTATCCCCGCAAGCCCTCAACTTCAAGGTAGTTGAAACCTTTGTCTTCCTCAGCAAGGAAGTCCATGAACTTCAAGGTAGTCGGCACGTTGGTATTCCTATCCCCGAAAGCCCTCAAATGTAATCACCAACATTCGAAGTCACACGAAGTAATCTGAACGAGCAGTTTAGTATGCACAATGCATGAAAATATTCCCTCTCTAGAAATATCCTTAATAGTGTGTGGTCTCTAGAGTGATCAACTTCTTGTTATTGAGATCTTTCAAATGAGCTCCTATTTATAGGCTCGGTAGCAACGGTCGACTCCATCCTCCAACGATCATATTTTCCTTAAATTTCGGAGGTACCTTTATAAGTTTCACTCTACCAAAGGTTAGTTAAAAAATAGAATGGATGACATTGTTTTATAAGAAAACACGTCTAACTAAAAGAAGGACAACATTCTCTAACAAACATAACAAATCGGAGTGTAAGTAAAAAGTTAGGAGTCTAACCAAAAATTATATTCGGATTCTATATTACAAGGATATTCAGATTCAATTTATCATAATAATTCTAAGTCAAACTTCATAAAAGTTTGTATCAACAATTTGTAATCATAATTCACAACAAGAATTAATAATGAGAATTCTACACTGGAATTTGTAATGAGAATTCATCCCAGAATTCGTAATGAGAATTCTTCACAGAATTCGTAATGAGAATTCATCACAAAATTCGTAATGAAAATTTATCATAGAATTCATAATGAAAATTCATCACATAATTCATAATGAGAATTCATCATAGTATTCATAATGATAATTCAACATCATAATTCGTAATGAGAATTCATCACATAATTCGTAATGAGAATTCATCACAGAATTCGTAACGAGAATTCTTCCTCAGAATTCGTAATGAGAATTCGTCCTCAGAATTCATAATGAGAATTTTTCACAGACTTCGTAATGAGAATTAATCACAGAATTCTTAATGTGAATTCATCACATAATTCGTAATAAAAATTCATCAAAGAATTTGAAATGAGAATTAATCAAAGAATTCGTAATGAGAATTCATCACAGAATTCGTAATGAGAATTCGTTATCAGAATTCATAATGAGTATTCTGAATTAGAATTCGTAATAAGACTACCTTATAGAATTTGGAATGCGAATTCGGATCCTAAAACAGAATTCTTCATATCTATGTATTCAACGATTTCGAGAATATATATGAATCCGATGTTTATACTTGAGAAAAATATTGATATGAATAATAAAAACAAGATAGGGGTAAAATTCCTAAAGGAAGGAAATTTTCCTAAGAGAAGTAAAATAGGGGTAAAAACAAATTTTCTTAAAGATATGTTTTTTGTAATTTTCAAAAAATGAAGGAATAGAAAAGTCATAAGGAAAGCCTTATTGACTCAATAATCTCCACCTTTTTGGAAATCACAAACATCCTTACGAAAAAGAATACAAGGACTTAGAATAAATTTCTAGACTTTGAAATTAAATCTTATCTCCCATTGTTTATGGATGATAGTGAACACAACTAACTCCCCGTTATGCTTTGGAACTCTAAGGATTGTATTCTGGATTTCCGGAATGGAATTTTAGTTATCTTTATAATGAAAAACTTCGTAATGAGAAACTCCCCCTTATATAAGCTCATCCTTACATAGGGATAGTTCTTCTTTACCTATAAAGTTTTCTTCTCCCTTTTAGATTTCTCCTTCTCCCCCTTTTGAGAATTTATTTTTCATTCTCCCCCTTTGTGATTTTCAAAATGAATTGAGGGAATGTAAAAGATAAAAAAGTACCTGAAAAATTAGTACATGCAACCAACCAAAATACTAGTAACCAAAATTTCATTACTATTGGACATAACTAGTACAAGGAAAACATTACAACAAAATATCAGAGTGGTCTATTTTGTTTATTTTTCTTTGGGCATAAGAATTTTGATAATTGTTGTCAGCTTCATCATTTCTTTGTGGTCCTCCTCCACTTACTTCTCTAAAGCAACGATTCTTGCATCATGAGCCTCCATTGACACTGTCCGAGCTTTAAGAGATTGATCTTTCTTTACAACCATTTCTTCTAATTGAATCTGAAGATCTTTTTCATGCCTGTAGTATTGGACAAGTGAACTCAGTTTCCCATTCAGATCTTTAACCTCCTGCATCCGAACATCCTGCTCAAGTGTTAACTTCTTCTCAAAAGATTCTGTAAGATCCTTGATTTTAGAGTCTTTAGTATCCAAAGCATCTTTGACATTTACTTGGAATTGATCAAGCTCCACCATCTCTTGAAAAAATTTCTTAAACCACTTGGTTATCTTCTTGCAAGAAAATCTATGAGCATCATAATTGATAAGAACCTTTTTATGATCAACCTCAATCTTAGCACACCTATCCATCACCATGGATACAAAGTGTGATTTTTGATTTATACTATGCTGAAGCAACTGGAATCTGGATTCTATTGCTGGAAAAATCAGAATGATGTCCACCAGCTTCTTTAGGGACTTTTCAACAAAGTCATGTCCAAAGACAGTTGACTCCGAATCAGATATTCTTGTTGGAGATGGTTCTTCCTCTGACTGTATCATCTTCCTTTTGGATGATCCTCCATCTTCTTTCCTTCATACAATATCTTTTGTTGGAGTGTCAACAAAAACTTTATTTCCCTTATCAACTTTCGAAATGGTCTCTTCATCAGGATATTCTTGCTCACTCTCAAATAGTTGAACAATCTCATCTTCATCAACTTTATCCTTCTATGGTCCAGCTTCAACATCCTCAGGCTGTATAAATTCATGATTGTGACTTTCATCCATAGACGGCTTATTCACCTCTTCTTCACCTTTCTCATCAACTCTAGGTGTAGAAATTTTTTATGATCCGACTTGGGAAGTCCAGAGTGAAAATTTCGCAGAAGCACTATCATTCTCATGATAGTATTCAACTTGTTTGATTACATCACCAGAGCCAACATTACTCTCTGCTTGTTGGATTTCTTCCTTAACATGCTGAACTCCCAGCATCAATTCCTTCTTAGCTTTCTTCTTTTTAGAATTTTACGGAGTCTTCTCACACAGAGTATCAGTAAAACCTTCAACCAAAAAGTATTTCGGAATGGGTAAAATTTCGGATGATAATTCAGTGGATTTCAAAAGAGACTGAACAATCTCTGACTCGGTCATCTTTTTCATTATCTTCTTCTACTTGGCTTTCTTTTCTAATCAATCAGTCACTTTCTCATTCAAGGCCTTAGCCTCAGTGTGGTCCAATCCGAATTGTGGCTCCCCTTATTTTCTCTTTTCATTATCTTGCCTCCACATGGAAACCACCTCATCTAGGTAAGACTTTTGTTTATTGGGTTTAGGGGGTGCGGATTGAGTTTCCATAGACTTGGGGGTTTTCTTAGCAACATCCACTTCCTTCAATTTCCTTATCTTCAAACCTTTCATTGATGGTTCTGGAGTTTTTTTATCTTTTTGAGCTGCCTCAGCCTCTTCCTCTAGTAAAGAATATAATTCACTGAATTCAACCGAAAAGGTCATCTTCATCTTATTCAATGTATCATCAATAACTAGCATTACCTTGCAATTTATTGTCTTGGAAGTGAAAGGAACTATAAATGAATCAAGACACCTGATAATAAGCTTGGAAAGAAAGGCCAGATACATTGTAATATGATCTTTCAGATTCCCTTCATTAATATTCTTAACTTTAATCAAAACATACCTCATCAAATTTAACTTCCTTAGATTTACCCAGAAATCTAGGATATAAATGTCACTTTTCTTGAGGTTATCCTTATCACCCATTCTTGGAATGTAAAATCCTTGTACCCACAGCTGTATAATATGATTATTCGGAGAGAAATGAGCAATCATAGAGGTCTTATCATCTTTATGTCCAAGGAATTATTTTTCCATGACTTTATTGAAACTTCCTCGCTCATCCGACAGCTTGTGTGAGAAAAATTTAGATTCACCATTATATGATAGACCCACAAAGCTTCTATCCTAGGTTTCAGAAATCATGTATGTATTCCCATAAGACATGAATGAAATATTCTCTCTTCCATCTTCCTCAAGGAAAGAAACAGACTCATAAAACTCTATAAGAAAATATGAATAAACATGATCCTGATTTGATGGCTTTGATAAGCCTACATTCTCCCAGCCTTTCAATCTGATATTCATAGATATAATAGAATCATACTTGTAGAAATTCGGATGCACTGACCTCTCCCTCTAAATTACCCACTTAGAAAATGGCTTTCTAGTTGACATATCTTGAGAAGTTTCTTCTACAAACATTCAGAACTGAACTCATCTGAAAAAATCGGAATGGACTTGGGAATGATCGGAGCGACCATGAGTAATGAGGTCAGAGGTTGGAGATGCAAAAGAGTGATATCCGATGTGGGACAACCTTCAGGGGGTCCCCTTTATATAGGCGTTGCGACTACGTTTTAGCTTCCATGGTAGATAGAATGATTGAGATTCATTGAGATTTGATCTGTCGGATGAGAAATAGGCCTCAAGGAAAACTTGACTCCGATCTGTTGAGCTTTTAAGAAAAAAATAAGATTTAAGAATACTGGAATCCGAGAAATTTTAAAACACATAAGAAATTACCAACAAGTAAAATATGACTAAAAAAACATATGTTACTAAAACAAACCTTTTGGATTAGCTAGAATTATTGTTCGTAATGGGTGACATTTTTCATAATGAAAATTTTACTACGAAAATTTTACAAAGAAAAACTTAGTATGGAAAAAAAGAGTACACAAAATTTGATTACGAAAAAAATATCAGTACTAAAATTTCATTAAGAAAATTCATAGTCCAAAATTTTCATTACAAAACTTCTCAGTATGAGAATTTCATTAAGAAAGTTCCAGTATTAAAATTTCATTACGAAAGTTCCTGTAAAAAAATTTCATTACGAATGTTCCAGTATGAAAATTTTTGGAAATCTCATTATAAAAGTTCCAGTATGAAATTTTTTTAAAATATCATTACGAAAATATTTGAGAAGCTCATTATGAAAAATTTTCAAAAGCTTATTATGAAAATTTTTGAAAAGGTCATTACGAAATTTTTTGAAAAGCTCATTATGAAAAATTTTGAAAAGGTCATTACGAAAATTTTTTAAAATCTCATTAAGAAATTTTTTGAAAAGATCATTACGAAAAATTTTGAAAATCTCATGACGAAATTTTTTGAAAAGCACATTACGAAAAATTTTCAAAAGCAGATTACGAAAAAAGTTTCAAAGGCTCATTACAAAAATTTTTGAAACGGATCATTACGAAAAATTTTCAAAAGATCATTATGAACAATTTTCAAAAGGATCATTACGAAAATTTTTCAAAAGGCTAGCAAACAAATGTACTCCCCCTATGAAAAGGAGTTTATTAATATAAGGAGATTGTTTCAACAAGAAGTTAATGAAGGAGAATTACCTTATTATTATCATTCCTAACATCTGTTTAATGTATTCAAATATATCAAAATGAAAAGATTTTGTGAAAATATCAGCAAGTTGATCTTGCATTCTGATAAACTGAAGATTGATATCTCCTTTTTTTGTGTGATCTCTAAGAAAGTGATGCATAATATCTATGTGATTTTAATGGGAGTGATGTGCATGATTTTTACTAAGGTAAATGGCAGTTTTGTTTTCACACAAAATTTGAGTCTTAGTAAAACTCAAGCCAAAGTCTGTGAGTGTGTGTTGCAACCACAACACTTGAGGACAACAACTTCCAGCTACTACATATTAATATTCAGCAGTGGTATGTGCGACTGAGTGTTTCTTTGTGCATGACCATGAAAATAACGAATCTCTTAAGAAATGACAAGTTCCAGATGTACTTTTTTCTATACATTCTACTCCCACCAAATTCAGTATCTGAAAAAATCTTTAAGATAAAATCATTTCTAGAAGTATAAAATAATCCTAGATCCATGGTTCCCTTTAGGTAGCGAAAAATTATTTTCAATGCCTTTAAATGAGATTCCTTAGTATTTGATTGATATCTGGAACATAAGCATACTGAAAACATTATGTCTGGATGACTAGTTGTCACACATATTATACTTTCTATCATACCTTTAAAAGATGTTTGATCCACTAGTTTCCCAGCTTCATCAATATCAAGTGTGTTTAAGGTACCAATGGGAATACTAACACTTTTACTATTTTCATCTCCATTATTTTTAAGAAGATCATTAATATACTTATGTTGAGATATATAGGTTCCTTCTAGTTTTTCAGAAATTTAAAAACCAAGGAAAAATGTTAACTCACCCATCATACTCATTTCAAACTCAGATTTCATAAGACTTGAAAACGAATCAATTAAATATTTCCGAGATGAACCAAATATTATGTCATCAACATATATTTATACAATCAAAACATTTTTGTTGTATTTATTTATAAAAAGTGTTGGATCTGCATTTCCCTTAACATAGTTATTTTGAACCAAAAATCCTGTTATTCTATCATACGAAGCTCGAGGGGCTTGTTTAAGTCCATACAAAGTAGTGATAAGTCTAAAACAGGATCAGGATGTTTTGTGTCTTAAAATACAAGATGTTGTTCAACAAAAACATCCTCTTGGACATAACCGTTACGAAAAGAACATTTCACATCCATTTGAAAAATTTTAAAATTTAAGAATGCTCCAAATTCACGTAAGATATGAATAGATTCAAGTCTAGCTACTGGAGCATAGATTTCTTCATATTCTATTCCCTCTTGCTGATTATAGCCTTTAGCAACTAGTCTTGCTTTATTTCCAAAAAACAACTCCATTTTCATCACACTAATTTCTGAAGACCCACTTTACTCCAATAAAAGAAGTTTGCTTAGTTCGTTCAACCAAGGTCTAGACTTTATTCCTTTCAAATTCATTTAGCTCATCTTGCTTGGATTTGATCCAATCATTATCACCAAAAGCTTCATCAGTGCTTTTTGGTTCTAATTGAGAAAGAAATGTGAGATGTTCTACTTCATTCATCATGTAACTTCTAGTCCTTACAGGTTGATTTAAATCACCAATGATACTATCAATGGGATGATTCTTATGAAATACACGACTTGGGTTTTGTAAAACCTCTTCATCAACATAGGGTAGAAAGTCTTCTGGGGTAAATGTTTCTGAATTATTTTCTTGAAAATTTACATTATCAGAAGGATCTTCTTACAATGTTTGATAATCAGTTTTTGAAAATACATCCGAGGATATAGGTTGGGATGTTTTAAAAACAAAAGGATCAATTTCATCAAATTTAACACGTACAGATTTCTCAACAGTACAAGTGTTTTTATTGAAAACTCTATAAGCCTTAGAAGTTGTGGAGTAGCCTAAGAAAATTATTCATCGTATTTTGGTGCAAATTTGTGTAAATTATCTTTAGTATTCAGGATGAATACCTTACAACCAAAAAACTTGAAGTAGGAAAGTTTATGTTTTCTAACATTCTATAACTAATAATGAGTTTTATTAAGAAAAGGTCAAATTAAAACTCGATTTATAGTATAACAAGTAGTACTTACAGCTTCAGTCCAAAAACGATTGGCTACAGAATACTCCCTCAACATGGTTCTAGTTATCTCTTGAAGAATTCTATTTCTTCATTCAACAACTCCATTTTGTTGAGGTGTTCTGGGCGCTGAGAAGTTGTGAGTAATACCATTTCTAATACAAAAATTTTCAAAATCAGATTTTTGAAATTCTCCTCCATGATCACAATGAATAGTTTTCAGAGGAAGATTTTTCTCATTTTTAACATGGGCTCTAAAACGTTTGAAATAAGAAAAAGCTTCAGACTTTTTTGCTAGAAAATAGACCCATGTAAATCTGGTGTAATCATCAACTAGAACACACACATAGTATTTGATTCCAATGCTTTTGGTTTGTGTTGGACCAAAAAGTTCCATGTGCACCAACTGTAATGCATCATTTGTTGAGACTTCACCAATTGATTTAAAACTAGATTTATTTTTCCTTCCATATTGACAAGGATCACAAACTTTAGAAGAATCAAATCTAAGCTTTGGGAGATCCTTAACTAGTTTTTTCTTAGGGAGTTTACATAAGTTTCTAAGGTTATAATGACATAGTCTTCTATACCATAACCATGAATGATCTTTCATTGCAATTAGACAAGGTAATTCTTGGCTCCTAAGGTCTTCTATGTTCAATGTTTAAACATTCTCTTGCATATGGGCAGAGAAAATAAACTCTTACTTGGAATTGTAACTAAGAATTTATAATTCCTAAAATTCACAAGGTATCCCTCATCACGTAGTGGACATATTCTAATGAGGTTGTGCTTAATACCCTTAATAAACAAAACATTTGAAATTACAATTTTACCAAGAATAACGATATTACATATACCAACAATTTTCCCCTGAGCGTTGTCTCTGAAAGTCACTTTTCCTCCTTTCGTCTTGATAATCTTTTCAAAAAGAATTTTGTTACCAGTCATATACCAGGAACATCCACTATCCATGTACCATGTATTTCTGTTGGTACTTTCATTATCTTCTTGAAAATATGAAAATAATTATACTTTCGGAATCCAAACTTGTTTGGATCTGAGATTTTTAGATAACAATATTTTGGGCACCCACATATTCTTATAAAAATAAGCCTTATGAAAACATAAAGATTGGGTTTTGTTTAAAGAGAATTTCTTTTCCCAGTGACCACCACATTGACACTTAATACGAAATGGATCACTTTGAAAAACAAAATAATTGTTACTAAACGTTTGTTTTTCATGGGTATAACCAAATCCAAATTTGTTTCTTAAAGGCCATATTTGTGAATACATCTTATCAAAATTTTATTTACCATGGGTAAAGCTTGAAAAACACTTCTTTAAGGAAAAAATTTTGGGCATGAGTTTTATAACCATGTTTTTAACATTAAAATCATTAGATTTGGAACTAGAGCCAGGCTTGAGAACACTTTTCATAGAAATTAATTTTTCTAGATATTTAAAAAGTTTATTCTTCTCAGAATTTACTTCCTCAAGAATTTTTTAAATACTTATAAAATCAGAATTTTTCTTATCACAATCGTTAGAAAGATCTGATATTTCCTTAGTAAGAATAATATTCCTAGAATTTTCCTTATCACGTTTTTTATTGAGTTTTGAATTCTCAATCTCATGAAGTTCAGAAAACCTAGAAACTTCTTCATAGGTAGATACATTATTTTATTCATCAGAAGAGTATTCTTCATCCAAAGTGTTATAATATTCACTATCATTAGAATTTCAAGAAACAATGGTCAATGATTCAACATTGTGTACATTAGCCATAAAGCAATGATTTTCAATAAGTAATCGGGCTATAAAACCAAGATTCATCTTTCGAGAAGATTCATAATCCAAATATTCAACTAAAGAGTCACCACCAATGGAACTCCAAGTATCATTAGCTTGCAGAACATTCTTAGATTTAGCTTTATAATACTTATTCCTATTCCTTTCAAAATTCCTCTCTTTTCATTCTTTCTTCTTGAGAAAAGGACAATCAGGTCTTATGTGTCCAACTCTCTTACATCCATAGAATGTGACTTCTAAATCATTATTATCTTTACCTTCCTTCTTCTTATACTTGGATTGGAATTTTCTTTGTCCAGCTATCTTGTTCATCCTTCTAGAATGATTTGCTAACTCATTTCGTGAGACTTCACTATCACTAAATTCAGATTGGATAATAACCTTCTTAGATTTGGATCTAGATACTCTCTCATGATTCTTAGCTTTCATGTGATTTGATGTAGTAGTTAAAGTAACAGTACCATTCCCATTCTTCTTTCAGATGTTGTCATCATCTCTCTTCATTCTTGTTTCATGTTGGAGAAGAGTTCCAAACAACTCATCTAAGGAAATTTGAGTAACCTTCCTGTTCTTATCAATAGAAGTTCTATTTGATTCCCACTCATTGGGCATAAATATCAATGATATTTTATACAATAGCTTCATCATCCAGACATTTCTCTCCCATAGATTGTACGCTCTTCATGATAGTCATATATCTTGGTTGTACCTTAAAAATGGGTTATCCATAAGGAAAATTGAAACCATGATACTCACCTCTAAGCCAGGCTCTTCTGGTCTCAATCACATTGGATGTACCAAAAAGTGTAACTTCGAGTTTCTTCCATCTACAGTTAGCTTCTTCACAAAAATAAATTTGGTTATATATGATCCTAGTCATTGAAAAAAGTAAAGTGTTGCGTACCTTATTGTTTAATTGATAATCATGCTTCTCTTGTTTTGTGAAAGTACTAACTTCCTTATCAAGAATTCGATAACCTCCCGTAAGCATAACAAAATTTTATACTATAGTATTGATAATGAATTTCTTCATTCAATCTCTCCAAAAATCATATTCATTACCATAAGAAATTGGTGGTCTAATAGACTTTAGGTTGTCTATAGAAGCAACATTGATTCCTGCCATCTTAAAATCTTTCCACACAAAAACATGTTAATAACAAAAGTTCAGATTTAAGGACAATATTCATAAGCAAGGAAAATATATAGAACAATGAAAAACTGAGAAAGAGAAACTTATATGTGAATATAAGTATTTCAGAGACCTCCTCTAATACTAATTGTAGGATCGAAATAATGATGTATATGCTCAATATACAAGAGGGGGGGTGAATTATACACTTTAAAAATTTCCTTAAATAAGGAAAGATCTAAGTTTAACCAAGTCAATATAAGAAAATTTGAAACACATATAACACCAATTGGAAGATTGGGACAAATCAGGAAGTTACAAACTTCTAGTTCTATACACTTGCTTAAATCTGGAATGTGATTCTAAAAAACCTTTTCTGGAAATATGGATCCAGAAAATGAAACTTAACCAATGTTAAAAATATTAGATTATACCTAAAAGAATATAGAATCTAACCGAATCAGAGTATACAAGTGAAAGGAAGTATAAGATAGTTATACTTTCTTAAACAAACAAATTCATCGGAATAGATAAACTTGTAACAAAAACAAGTAATACGATATAAATATTTTAACCCAAAGTGAAGGGTATCCAACCACCTTGGATAAAGGCCCCTTGATTTATACTTTCATGAAGGTCTCTCTTACCCACACCCGGGTATTCCCTCGATACAAATATTGGAGTCTCTGTCTTGATATCCCTGCAAGCCCTCAACTTCAAGATAGTTGGAACATCTGTCTTCCTCAGCAAGGAAGCCCTCGAACTTCAAGGTAGTCGGCACCTCTATATTCCTATTCCCAGAATCCCTCAAATGTAATCACCAACATTCGGAGTCGCACGAAGAATTCTGAACGAGTAGTTCAGTACGCACAAGGCATGAGAAGATACTCTCTCAAGAAATCACCTTAACAGTGTTTGGTATCTAGAGGTATCATCTTCTTGTTATTGAGATCCTTCAAATGAGATCCTATTTATAGGATCGTTAGAAATGGTCAGGTCCCTCCTCAAATGGCCATATATTCCTTAAGTTTAGGGGGGACCAGTATATGTGTCACTCTACCAACAGTTAGTTAAAAAACAGGATGGACGACATTGTTTTATAAAAAAACATGTGTAACTGAAAGCACGACATCATTTTATAACAAACTTAACAAATCAGAGTGTAAGTAAAAAGTTAGGAGTCTAACCAAAAATTATATTCAGATCCAATATTACAAGGATATTCATATTTTTTTTATCAGAAAAATATGGAGTCGAACTTCATAAAAGTTCGTATCCATAATTCGTAATCAAAATTCACAACCAGAATTCGTAATGAGAATTCTACACTGGAATTCGTAATGAGAATTAATCGCAGAATATGTAATGAGAATTCTTCACAGAATTAGTAATGATAATTCATCACAGAATTTGTAATGACAATTCATCAAAGAATTCGTAATGATAATTCATCACCGAATTAGTCATGGGAATTCATCACAGAATTCATAATGAGAATTCATCACAGAATTTGTAATGAGAAATCATTACAGAATTCATAATGAGAATTCGTCATTAGAATTCATAATGAGAATTCATCATCAGAATTCGTAATGAGAATTCATCATCAGAATTCGTAATGAGAATTCCTCATAGAATTCGTAATGAGAATTCATCACAGAATTTTTAATTAGAAGTCTTCACAGAATTCGTAAAGAGAACTCATCATAGAATTCGTAATGAGAATTCATCAAAGAATTCGTAATGATAATTCATCACAGATTTCGTAATATGATTTCATCATCAGAATTCGTAATGAGTATTCTACATTAGAATTCGTAATGAGACTTCATTACAGAATTTGGAATGAGAATTCGGATCCTGAAACAGAATTATTTATATCTAAGTATTATACGATTCTGAGAATATAGATATGAATCTGATTTCCATACTTGAGAAAAAAAGTGATAAGATTAATGAAAACCAGATAGGGGAAAAATTCCTAAAGGAATGAAATATTCCTTAGAGAAGTAAAACCGGGGTAAAAACAAATTTTCTTAATGATAAGGTGTTTGTGATTTTTAAAACAAGAAGGAATGTAAAATTAATATGGAAATCCTTATTGACTCAATAATAAAATGTGAAATAGGTCAATTTTACATTAAATGATGTTATAAAAGATTACATTTATTCAACCCCCTTCTATGTGGAATGAAATATTTGTCAGTAATTTCTGTGATATCAGTATAACCTAGATTTCCTTTAAAAGATCCATACTATGGTCGATATAGAGAATATAAATTATATAAAAAGTATATTTAATCCTTAATATGATAGAAATAATTATCACATATGGATGAATATGATAATTTCATATGTTCTTTCACATGGTTTAGAAGTTGTTAATATACATATTGCAATATTTATACCAAGGTAGAAATATGATCATATGATACTTGTAGTCAAGTTAAACATGATGGTTGTTGGAAGGAAAGGAATTATATTATTATATATATATCCTAAAAACTATATACGGAGGTTATGAGCCTTCAAATAACTTAGGGGAATTGGGATAGGCATTAAATAATCCTTGATTGGAATATGAAATAAACGGAATTAAAGATATATATATTGATATGTAATTTTAAATATGTGAGGATATATGATGTGGACACTATTAATGATTAATTTTAAAGATAAAATAATATTTTAATAAGTATCATAAGATTCCTAAATAATTTCTAATATGAAACTACTATAAATATGTTTATTAGAAACACTCCTAATAGGGCCAGTGATAAATTTTATCAATTTAATGATATATATGATTTATATATATATTAATTTATTAAAATAGATTTTATTTTTGAGATTACTAATTCCCTAGTATATAAGAGGAAGGTCAAGGAAGATTTTGATTTGGATTTTGTGTTGAATATTACAGTATGGGGGGACGAAACTGAGCTCTTTAACGAATGTAAATACGAAGAAGATAATGATGATCAGTAAAATAGGATAATGTATATTATCTCAAAGAACCCTAACAAATTTTAATGGTACAAATAAATCTAAAATACTACATAAATATTTTTTTGTATGGGATAGTATATAACTATATAATAAAATTCCAAAGGTGAATTCTGGTGAGTATGAGGATGATGAGAAAGAAAATAATATTAAGGATATGAAGTTGGTAAATATTATATAGTGGTAAAAAAGTTATCTAATGATAATGAAAGGGTTAATCAGAAGAAAAGATAGATGATTTTGAGAAAAGAGGTTGAAGAATACTTTTCACAAACCGCCTTCACTGAGATGAGGGAAGGGACAGAAAACTAAAAAACCTTTCCTTCCTCAAGTTGAAGGAGAGATAACAACCCCCGAGTCTCGTCTTCAATAGGCCCTAGAGTGGTGACAAGCACCAAGGGTATAGAATCATCCGTATTATGGAAGGAATTAACCTTTTTATTTAGTAGGATCAAGAGATAAGATAGTAAATCCCAACACCACCACCATTGGAAGCAAAAGTACATCCAAAAACAATCCATTCCCAAATACATGTTCCAATATAATGTTCTACAAGGTACAAGAAAACTCCAAAGGGAAGTACCAATGAAAAGAAAAATAGAAACAAAAATTTTCCCAACATCCATGCTAATAGGGTCCAGCATGGTCCTTGAAGTCCCCCAGGTAACCTAAAAGAATTTTTATATACGTAGGGTGAGCATACATGTATAATCAGTATGGAAAAACAAAAGATCTCGTGCACAAGTGGGGGGCATTCTAATGCCCCAAGGGAAAAGGAGATAACCAAAGAACCTTGTAAGTAATCTATATACCAAAAACTCACCATGTACCACTCCCCAAATAACTCTAGTCAAGTAAAGTAATAGTAATAACACATTGATGTTTGGGTGCCCCACACCACTTTCCTACAGGTTATTAAAGACATCCTATGCGAAATACCTCCCCCATCATTCTAATCGCAGTCCCACTGCCATACCCTCACCCCCACATACCTGGGATACCAAAAACACACATCTTGCCTGCAAAAACATGGTCCAGAACAACCACACATAACCTCACCTACAGACACATGGGCCAGAACAACAACTTTCATGCTCTAATAAACCTGAGCCTCATCCCGAAGACACATGGGAAACAATTTCTATACACACCGGGCAAACCGCCAAAACTACCCTGGCCAAATAATCATGGGCTATAATGGAAATTGCGTCATCATAGCCTACCAGAAGAATCATGGGATACTTAGGAAATGGAGAATAAATGAAGGTAATAACCATCCAACCATAAGAGTGTTGGGAAACCCCCCCCCCCCCCACCCACAAGAAATGGGGGTGTTCAGCACGATGTTCCCAACTTGGGTGGGGCACGAATAAGAAACACAAGAACTAAATTATACATATAAGAATAAAAGAACTCTTCCCAACATAAGGGTTCAAAAACCATCCCATACAAAAACACCCTCATTCGTATTCATTAATAAGAATCACCACATCCACAACCAAGTCACAACTCATTCCCAGAAAAAATTTCCAATTGATCCCATTCTTGTTTTTATATTCAAGTGATTCAATTTAAATAATTATTCACTATCAGGAAACTAATAGGCATATCCACTTGGAATGTAAGGGAAAAAAACCAAGCATCAATTGAAGAATTCACACCCAGTTTACTTCTAATGTAACAACAACAAATGGTATCTGTGAGAACCATCAATGTACTGGAAACAAACCAATCTCTATCATACGGCCCCACACGGCCTCAGATCCAAAAACCCACAACTACACAACAAGGGATCCCATCCCCATCCTTGCCAGCCAACAAGAAGAACAATCAAAAAAGTTACCAAGATAGAGTAATGAAGTTTTTAGATACAAAAATACCATTTAGTAAGATCCTTCTTTTCAGTTGGTTAACTGAGGTGATCACAAACAGATTCTTGTTCAATAGGAATCCATTTAACTAACCGAGTTTACCTGATTAATGATTATCCATGTTACATCCATTCAATCATACTAATATCCAAAAAAACCTAGGATCATTAGTGCAAAAGGAGGGACCACGAATGGCCACGATTTTCAGTGCACAAAAATCCCATACAATTCATAAAATAATGACAAAGGTATAACATAGAAACAACATTGTTATTCCCACCCCTTCATTATTTAAAAGATTATATATTATCTTTTTTAGGTTTAGATTCATCTATGTCATGAGGAAACATCATCATACCCACACAACATGATACACAATAAGAGGGATGAAGGAAAAAACCGTACGTGGATGATCAACGATCAATTTTTTTCTCCTCGCGCCGATAACTAGGATGCGTGACTTGAAGGGGGGGAACATTGGGGACTCTAAGAGTGATAAGGAAAGGCTCCAGCGCAGGAACACCACTTGCCTTAGGAAGGAGGGGAATCCAAAAGAAACAAGAAATGGAAAGTGACCAGACAAGAAGAAGAAAGATTGATATCTCATTCGATAAAAAGGTGATATCGTAGAGTTATGAGATATGAATTTTGAACGAATTTAAAGGCTAATTGTGGTTTCACGATGTGGATGGATGGTTACACATGATGGAAATTAATTGTTATTTAATAATTTTCATTAGGTAGGTGGCCATAATAGTTGTGTGTTACATGATGTCATTTAAAGAGATAAAAACAGGTCTGTTGAGGGTCACCCCCCTCATAGAGGATTTAAAACATTGATTATGGCACTAAAAATGGCCTTGAACAACTTTAAAATGGTTAAAAGACATAAATGTTTCATTACAGGAAATGATGGGGAAGGAAACCCTGAAACCCATATGTGGTCGATTAGTGAGAATGATCAGGGAAACCGATCAGTAGAGATAATCGGGTGAAGCTGGTCGATTGAAGCTAATCCCGTTAAGCTGATTAGTGAAATTGATTGGTTTAAGATAATCAGATAAAGTTGATATGTGAAACAGATTGGGTGAAGCTGATCCATGAAACTTATTGAGTGAAACTAATTAGGTGAAACTAATAGGTGAGACTGATGGGTGAAAACAATTGGTGAGACCAATGGGTGAAACCGATCGATTTCATCGATGGAGCTGATCTGTTAAGCTGATCACGCGAAGTTGATCAGTGAAGCTAATCAGTTAAGCTGATCAGTGAAGATGATCGGTGAAGCTGATATGTGATTCTGATCTCGGAAGCTGATCAGTGAAACTTATGGATTGAACTGATCAGTGAGACCGATCCATTTCACTGATACGTGACACCACGGTGACACATTTCCACTGACACCCACATCCTCCTGACTCACCGATAGTGTCCAGGACACCCCAACATTTAGAATTTGGAAATTCAATGGACCAAGAGGTACGTGCCATTATTTTAGATACCCCTCATATTATTCTGAACCTCGAGAATACAAGAGTAACTCGAACAAAAACTCTAGAAGATACTTCTCAGGGAAAAACCACCCTAAACAACTATATGAATCCTAGGGATCATATTTTCCTAACACATGGGTCAGGGAGTTATTTCCTCCATGTCACGATACTATTCGATTTGGGACGAACTGACTCAACTACAACAGTTCAATCGCATCTGCGTTGATGCGTCTTGCTTAGGAATCAGGTTCTCCTTTATGCACATATCGGGGACTTTCACAAACATTCACAAGGTAAGGAAACAAATCATCTAATAAACCAACACGGTCAGAATTACATCACAACCGGTCACAAAAAACCAAAATATTAAGGAAGCATCAGAACATGAACTTAAAACCGATATGGGTATAGGGAAAACCTTTGAGCTTCTCATTACCATGTACTCTCCTCGAGGCCACCGTGCTGCCACAACACACGAACCAATGGGATGGTTTTTCCACGAAGAACATTCTTTTTTCGATTTATGATCCTAACTGGTCTCTCCAAGAATGTAGAATTGTATGCTATATCATACTCTCCCCAGTCAATGCCATTGAATTCATCGTGTAGAAATCAGCGAAACACGAGACATGCGAAATGTCATGGACCCTTTGCAACTGAAGTGGAAATTCAAGCTGATATTCCACCTCAGAGACTCTCCACAACACATAGAAAGGCCCAATGAACATAGGATAGATTTCCCTCCCATTGTTGAACCTTTTCTTCCCATGTGGAGGGAAACCATCAAGAACACATGGTCTCCAACCTAAAACTGAAGGGCCTCCTCCTATGATCATCATATGACTTCTAGCATTCCTAGGCTTCCTTCATCCTCTCACACACAAGGTGAGCCTTCTCTGTTTTTCTCTGCACTAGATTTGGTCCATGAAAACCTACCTCCCCAACCTTGGTCCAACACATGGGTGAATGAAATGGCCTCCCATACAAGGCTTCAAGCGGTGCCATTCCAAAAATATAGTGATATCTATTATTGTCGAAAAAATATACTAAGGTAAAATCTCAATTCCACGATCCCCTGATGTAAAAAACACATTAACATAGAATATCCTCTAATGTCATCATGGTTCTCTCTGTTTTCCCATCAGTCTGAGGGTGGAAAGCAGTTCCAAGGCATAATTAGGTGCCAAAAGAATGTTGAAATCCCCCCAAAATCATGAGATAAACTGTACATCTCTATCCAAAACTCTGTGCCTCAGAAATCCACATAATAGCACCACCTCATCCGCTTATCTTTTAGCTAAGGCATCCACCACACTTGACTCCTTGATCGCGATGAAGTGAGATGATTTCGGCAGCTAGTCTACCACTACCCAGATAGAATCACAACCTCCTTGAACCCTAGGTAGTCTTGTGATGAAATCCACCGTGATGTCCTCCCACTTCCACTTAGGGACATCTAAAGGCTACTATAAACCTCATGGGATGCAGTGTTCATCCTTCACCTGCTAAAACACCAGGGACCCTTCCACAAACTCCACCAGTTCCTGTTTTACCCCCGGCCACTAAAACTATTTCCTCAGGCCTCGATACAATTTAGAAACTCCTAGGTTTAACATTATTAGTGAGTTATGAACATCATGGAGAACTCCATTATGCATCATATCTGGGAAAAAAACTTCCATTTGGAAAAGTATTTTATCCAGAGCATCCTTCAAACACCCTTCTAGAGCATTTCTTTGGTTAACTTAATCGCGCATCACTTCACTATCTACGTCTCCCAAATGGGACTCCTCCACCCGCCACAACAAAGGGGACTACACTGTCATATAAAACAGACAACCTCTACCATCATCAACACTTGAATCCAGTTGTAGGGTAGCCAAATCCTCCATTGCCTTCCAAGCATCCACAGATTCCTAAACAGATGTCCTCTATGGCTTCCTACTTAAGGAATCATCCACACCGTTCCCCTTACCATTAGTGTAAGAGATCACAAAGTTGTGGTACTGAAGAAAATCCACCCACCTTTGTTGTAGAAATTTCATATCCCACTAGGTAAAGATATCCCTAAAATTCTTGTTATCTATGAAGACTACAAAGTGCTCCCTAATGAGGAAATGCCACCACAACATCAACGAGAACTCTACTCTTACAATATATATAACATAGGTGGAATAATTACCCTCATGAGGAAGTACATTCCTAGAACCATAAGAGATCACACCGCAGTACTGCATTGGCACACACCACATGCCATGTCCAGAGGCATAAAAAACACCTCATGAAACACAACTTTCTCTGCATACCTGAGCACTGGAGCACTGACCAACCTTTTCTTTTGATAGTTGAATGATGATTGAATATTATCAATCCACATGAAGGCTTGGTACTTTCTGTTCAAAGATACCAAAGGAGCTTCAACTCGAGAGAAGTTCGGTACGAACCTCTTATAATAGCCTTCCATACCTAGAAAACTACGAAACTCCATCTCATTCTAGGATGATTCCCAAGAAACAATCCCTTTAACCATTAACAGATCCACCACTACCCCATGATGAGACACCACATCTCAATGAAAATGCACATCTCGTTTCATGAGCATTCAATTGGGAAAATTCCTATAGAGTTAGTGATTTAAAATGATCTCCACGACCGTTATGAGGTTCATAGAATGATACTCCTCGAATCTTGAGTAGTTCATAATGTAATTGACGAAAACAAGGACAACCCGGTCAATAAACTCATTGAAAATAGAGTTCATGAGACCCATGAACAAATCATGTTTGTTCACAACACCGATCGGCCTGAATACGAACTCAATATTCCCATACCTACAACTAAAAAAAGACTTTGGGATATCATTGTCTTTCACACATAATTTGTGATACCTAGACCGCAGATCTATCATAGATAACCAACATGCTCCCCTAAGCTAGTCAAAGAGATATCTTATCCTCGGGAGAGGGTAATGGTTCTTGACCATTACCTGATTCAGTATCTCATAGTCTATGCATAGACGGATACCACAATATTCATTCTTCTCGAACAATATTGGAGAACCACATGGCGAAATGATGGGTCAGTTAAAACCCTTCTTCATCATCTCCTCAATCTGAATCTATAACTCCCGTATCTCAAAAGGAACTATCCGATAAGGACATTTAGAAATCGGACGGGCACTGGGCTATAAGTATATCTCGAACTCAATGTCACATAGAGAGGGAAGAGTCAGAAACTCCTAGGTAAAAGTATCCAAGAACACTCTGACATCTCTGGGAACATCCATCCTCTCAGTATCCACTGATTTTGCTGAAATCTCGACCAACATAGAAAAAAGAGGCTCCACATGCCGCTCCCACCTGAAAACTCAGTTCACCATCGAAATCCACATTTGGGACATCCTCATTGGAGAAAACAACTCTTCTCCAGAAGAATTAAATAACATCATTCATGGAAAACTGTAAGTCAATTCCTTGAATGAAATTGTATGGCTGCATTTGCAGTAGAAGGAGCTGATGCGACCTTAACATAAGTATGCATCCTTGACAAAAATCAAACAGTATGGTATCACCCCCAACTGGCATAGACAACACCATGGGAATGGAATGTCTTTAAATGTCTATGGCTATGGAATGGGCTAGACCTGGTCTAACAAAGGAGTGCAAAGCTCTGGAATCAAACAAGGCACATACAAGAGTGGTAAAAACCTGATCGTACCTCAAACGACTTCCGACCATTCTGGAACAACTGCCTCTACAATGTTCAGCTGCCCATGCCCTGCTCCGCATCCCCTCGGCTGTTGGATGCCTCCCCAACCATGCCTTGGTCGAGGTCCCAGATGTGTTCCCTAAGGTCGACCTTATCCTCCAATGTCTGCTCTCAGAGGAGGGTGAGCTTTCTGTCCCTAGTGTTGCTACTGAAAATGCCTGGCTAGAAACTATAGCTGTTGAGGAGGGTGTTGAACATGCCTACTTCCACTGTACTGCACTCTGTCCGAGCACTATTTCCGATGTTTCCCATGGCTACCACATATAAAGAACCTTGTTCCTGGGCTCGCAAGGAAAGGGTGAGGACCGAGAGATCGAAAATGAAACTGCTGGGGCCTACTCCCCACTAGCTAAAACATAGAAGGACATGATGCTAGAGGCATAATAATTACAACTTTCCCGTTTGATGAGCCAAACTGGCTCCCCTATCGTGGAACACCTCCCAGCTTGTGCATCCTCTCTACGACTTTGTCATTCTTCTAGAACTCCAAGTATGTCAGTAGAGTGAAGGGAGATACATCATACATGAAAGAACATTGAAGTGCCTCCTCTAAACGACTCTCCCAAAACTTCTCATCTAGAAGGAGGTCTGGAGAAAATATAAAGAGTTCCTCTAACTTGATCCCCAAATCCCTCAATAACATTCTCCCCTACTGAAGGGAGAGTATCCCCTGCCTATTCTATGCCTTCATCATGGAAGAGAGGAATTCTGCACAGAATTATTTCTTGAAGTCACTCCATGAAATATCATCATCCTTATTCTCCCTAAGATATAGAGTCCACCACTGACGCACCACTCCCCGAAACTATCTTACAAATAGAGGAACCCAATAATCATTTGGAGCCCGGAACAAGATAAAAGGTATAACCAGCTCTCTGTCTCCATGTTCGAGACACTTCCCTCATACGTCCTGAGGGTCTGCTGCTAAAAGACACATAGTGTCCACTACCACTGGTCATCCTCCTCCTCTCGATTAGTCCTCTGCTGATCAGAAAAATTAGCCTCTTGGGCCTCGATTGCCCGCACTACCTGTGGTCATCGTCCTGGTGAAATAGCTATAAGTTAGACAAGGATTGCCTAAAACGAGTAGTTTAGAGGAATTATTTTAAAATTTTCATAATAATTTTATTTATTTAAATTCCCAGAACACCCATAATACACAATAAGACAATTCATTATCATGCATGTAAATTTCCAAGGCTCTCCACCCTACAATCAATGTACCCTCATTTGGTCATTTTTTAGGTCCCAAGTCCTTGCATCGGATCATGGGTCCCCCTAAAATTTTATGTCAAAGCTGTTCTTCCTAGGCCTATTTCATAGACCATGATTTCCTAACACTTTTCCCTACCATCCCATGCAATACACACTATGCCTAACCGCAAGCCACATATTATATCTCAACCATCCCCTATGATACCATTCTATCATGATCATCCTTCACTGAGATGAGGGAAGGGACAACAAACTACAAAATACATCCTTCCTCATGTTGAAGAAGAGATAATGACCCCCAAGTCCCACATTAAATATTCCCCAGAGTGGGGACTAGAACCAAGGGTATAGAATCATCATTATTATAGAAAGAATGAAACTTTTTATTTTTTAGGATTGGGAGATAAGATAGTAAATCGCAACAACACCACAACTAGAAGTAATAGTAATGGAAAAAAATCCACTCTGAAATGCATGTTCAAATATAAAGTGCTACAATGTACAAGAAAACTCCAAAGGTATGTACCAAAGAAAAGAAAAAAAACAATAGAAACTGGCCCAACGTCTATGCTAATAGGGTCTAGAACGGTCCTTGAATTCCCCCTAGAAACCTGATAAGCAGTTTTATATATGTAGGGTGAGCATAAATGTATATTCAGCAGGGAAAACCAAAATCTATCGTGCACATGTAGGGAGGAATTATAATTCCTCACGAGAAAAGGAGATAACCAAAACATATAGTAAGGAAACTATCCACCCAAACCACACCAAGGCACATTCCCCAGAAAACTCAAGTCATGTAAAGTAATAGTAATAAAACATCGATGTTTGGGTACCCTGCACAACATTCTCATTGGTTATTAAAGACATCCTACACATCAAACCTCCCCCCCCGTAATTATCACTAATGTCCCACTGCCATAACCTTGAACGCACACACCTGGGCTACCACAACCACACATCATGCCAAAAAAAACCTAGTCCACAACAACCACACATAACCACACCCGCAGACACCTGGTCCAGAACAACTAATGTCATGCCCGAAGACACCTGACCCTCATCCTGAAGACACTTGGGAAACAACCTTCCAGCACACACATGGTCAAACCACCAAAACTACCCTTCCCAAAGAATCGTGGGCTATAATGGCCCTCATTCCATCACATCTTGCCCAAAAAATCATTGTCTACTCAGGAAAGGGAGAAAAAAGGACATAATAACCAACCACTCATAGGAGTGTTTGGAAAAACACCATCTCCCTTGAAATGGGGGTGTTTGGAATGAAGTGATCAACTCAGATGGGGAATGAAGAAGAAACAAGAGAACTAAATAATACAAATTGGTAGACATGGACTCTTCCCAACCTATGTGTTCACAAACCATCCCATACACAAACACCCTCGTTACTATTCATTCGTAAGAAGCATTATAGCCAAAAAGAAGTCATGACTCATTCCTAGAAACCAATTCCCCATTGAACCCCATATTTTATTAATATTCAATTGAATATATTTAAAAAAATTATTTTCTACTCAGAAACTAATAGTCATAGCCACATGTCAAGGAAGGAAAAAGAGACATGCATCGATTTAAGCCTTCACACCTGATTCTTATGTAAAGTCACAACAACAAAAGGGATCATGAGATCCCTCGATGTACTAGAACCAAACCAAGACCCTACATACCTCCCCACATAGCCTCAGATACGCAAAATAACAACTGCACAATAGGTGATCCCATCCCCATCCACATCACCCACGAAGCAGAAAAATCACACATGTTACCAAGAAAGAGTAAGGGGTTTTCAGATTCATACATACCGTTCAATAAGTTTATTCTTTCAGTGTAGTTAACTGGGGTGATCATAGAAGGATTCTTGTTCAATGGGAATCCATTTAATCAACCGAGTTTACGTGATTAACCATTTTCCAGGTTATAGCCATCCAATCACATGATTAACCATTAAAACAGAGGATCATTAGTTCATAACGAAGGACCACCAACATCCATGATTTTTAGTTGAAAAAAATACCATAAACATTATAATATAACAACAAAGTTATAACAAAATAACCACATCATCATTCCCACCAATTCATTATTTAATGGTTTTTTTATTATCATTGTTATGTTTGGATTCATCTACATCATGAGGGAACATCATCATACCCACCCTACATTATACACAGTAAGTGAGATGAAGGAAAAAATATACCTGGATGATCAACGATCAATGTTTATATCCTCACGCCAATACTAGGATGCACGAATTTTAGGAGAGGATCTTTGGGGACTCTATGAGTGAGCTGGAAAGGGCCCAGCATTGGAGAACCACTATCCTTGGGAAGGGGGTCTCCAAATGCGCCCTGGAAAAGAAAGAGACCAGCCAAGAAGAAAAATTAATGAATTCCCTTGTGATAAAAATGTGAGAACTTGGAGTTACGGGGTATGAATTTTGAACATCTTTAAAGGAGGATCATGGTTTCACCATGCGGTTGGATGGTTTCACATGATGGAAATTAATTTTTATTTAATATTTTTAATCAGATAGGTGGATATAATAGGTGTGCGTAAAGGTATTTCATTTAAGGAGACGAAAACAGGTCCGCTGAGGGTTTCCCCACTCCTAGGGGATTTACAACATTGTTTATGGTGATAAAACGTCCATTAACAACTTTAAAAAGGTTTAAAGACTTAAATGTGATGTTACGAGAAAAACTGTGGAAGGAAACCCTGACACCCCTCTGTAGCCGATTAGGGAGACTGATCAGTGAAACATATCAATGGAGCTAATTGGGTGAAGATGATCATGTGATGATGATCAGGGAAAATGATCGGGTGAAGGCAATCAATTAAACTGGTCGGCTGAAGCAGATCAGGTGAAGCTGATAAATGAAACAGATTCGGTAAAGTAGATTAGGGAATACCATTGGGTGAAACAGATTGGGTGAAACCAATTGGTGATACCGATCGGTGAAATAGATCGGTGATACCAATGGGTGAAATCGATCAGTGAAAAAGATGGGTGACACCGATCGCTGAAACCGATCGGTGCGACCTATGTGTGAAATCGTTCACCGATCGGTGAAACTGAGGGAGTTGATCTGTTATATTGATCAAATGAAGCTGATCAGTGAAGCTGATCTGTTAAGGTGATAAGTGAAGAAGATCAGTGATGTAGATATGTGAAGATAATCTATGAGGATGATCAATGAAACTGATCGATGGAACTGATCAGTGAGACCGGTCAGTGGCCCTGATAGGTGACACCATGGTGACACATTTCCCCTGACACCCACATCCTTCTGACTCACCTATACTGTCTAGGACACCCCAACACATATAATTTTGAAAAGTAATGAATAAGGAGGGTCCATGACATTACACTAATCCACTTCAAGTAGTAATTTGGATGAATAAGATCTTGCAAATTATAATAACTGTATTGGTTAGGATGAAGAATATAAATAAAATTCAAGTAGTGAAGAAGAGGAAGGTGATGAGCCATACAAAGAAAATATATTGAAAACATAAGTTGAGGTATTTGTTGTAAAAAATACTAAACTCAATAAAGTGTTTAGGGTATTAAATAAATAATGTGAAAATAAAAGTGTAATAAAAGATAAGATTTTAAAAGTAGGGGAATCTTATATTGGGGAAATTAGAAAAATCAATTTGAAATTGGTGGAGAAAGAAAAGATGGTGAAAAATAATGATGAAAAAATTATAAAAAGGATGAAGATCTATATAATACATAATGAAGGCGTATTAATGCTATGAATAATATGAGAATTTGGTAGATACATAATAAATATAGTGAAATATAAATCAAAATATTTTTAGGTGTCTCATATTCTCAGTGAAACAGGGTAGGTTAAATCTAATCCCACTAACCATGAAATAGAATATTTTTCTTAATAACAGTTTATGTTTAAAAACATAAAATATGCATGTTTGGTTCAAGAATAAGAATCCAATAGAATATATATGTACGTAAAAGTATATAAATGGAAAATTCCATAGAATTAATTTTATATTCAAATGAAAACGATTAAACACTACATAACATTTAAGTAAATGATTAATAATCAAAAAAATTATTCAGAGATGTAAAAAAGTGAAAAAAAAGTCATAGGCGATGAAATTTATGGAGTTTGAGGGATTAACTTTTGAAAATGATGAGACATTATAATGAAATGGACCCAATAATCAAAAAGTAATTATCCCCTATACCTGGTTTCCTTTGGATGAAAGAATATTAGTTTCTATATTACCCTCCTCGAATATGTGTAAAATCATCATATTTCGATAAAGTATAATTCTGCACATAATGATGCTCTAGTCACGAGTAATGTTTATTTTGTTGGTGTTAAAGAATATGAAGGAATTCATTCTATAGTTTATAAATAAAACATGTCACTTCATTAAATTAGGGATTAATTT
The DNA here is from genome assembly GCA_963277665.1 of Viscum album. NCBI lineage: Eukaryota > Viridiplantae > Streptophyta > Magnoliopsida > Santalales > Viscaceae > Viscum > Viscum album. The sequence goes on along the minus strand of OY728133.1, from coordinate 676,909,762 downwards.
ATGTGGGGAAACTCACAAAGGAAATAAATCAACTCTGGGAAGAAAAAATGATTTTTAAAAAGAAACACATACCCTATAGTTTATAATACAACATGCCACTACCTTAGTGTGGGAAACAATTATGGTAGAGGAACTGAGGATAAATATTAATCAAATATAGGAAGAAAATAAAAATATTTAGATAAAGGTTTTCAAAATAGATATACATGGAATATAATTGAATACCCAAAGGTTATATACAAAAGACCTAAAAAATATGGTCACTATTCTAAATAATGTTTAGATACTCTTTTGGAATGGTGTCAATGCATTGGAAACAAGTGTTACTCTCATATAAATGGTGTTAAACAAATATTGAGTAATATAATGGAGGGTATGTTAACATTGGTAATGGTAGTCCCTTAAAAATTCTAGGAATTTAAACAGTTATGATTGATCCTTAGAAACTAAAATGTAGGGATGTTTTATTTTTTATGGGCTTAAACATAATGAATAAAGTATCATCGAAATTATTTATAATTAGAATGAAGTTATATTATTACAATATCTTTTTAAAATATTTTCCAAAAATATGGATGAATTATCAGTAGGTGTAAATAACATATAATAACATATTCCAAATTGGTTAATTGAGTAACTCATTCTATATGGGTGCTAAATATGAAAATATTGAGGTATAGAATACTTGGACATTATTTTCAATGAATTATGAGATAAAAAATTAACATGTTGAGAGACATCCCCTAGATGAAAAGTTAAAGATATGTTATCTGTGAATCATGTTATAAGGGGATGATTATACATAGAAGTTTCAATGTAGTAATGATTTTGTCAACAATACCATATGAAATTAAATTGACTAATTTTTGTGGATCAATGTGACACCACTCCACTAAACGTGAAATTTACTTTATCACATCCATTGATGATTTCATCAAGACATCAAAAGTGATATTCACGAAACAAATGTCTAAGACTACGGATATGTTCAAAAAATTAATAAGAGAATTTGATACAGAACCAGGAGTATATCTTTTTTATTTTGTGAATATATAATATAATACTGTTCAATAGTAACTCATTGGAATCCTATGTAGAAAAAAAGTATTAAACATTAGCGTAGGGATACCAACACACCAAATGAGAATGAATTTTTATAAATGAACAATCATTTCCTAGAAAAATGGAATGGACCATGATTTTCGAATGAAAAATTAAAATTATTCTAATGATTAGCTGTAAGTATATATATATTCATGAATAATGTATTTTAAGTTTGGATTCATATATGACTATTTTTTAGAGGTGGTATAATAATAAAAATATAGTTACCCAATTCCATGTTTTTGGAAGATCATGTTTAATGAAGAAAAAAATTCAAATTATTGGGATTTTGGTGAAAATATGGAGAGGGAATATTAAAGGGATATTAATCTAACTAAAGAAATAACATGTGTTAGAAAAAATGGACACACAAGTTGGTGGATTGTTTTTATTTAAAATATTATGAAATTAAGTACAACATAAAGGATACAAGTGATGGTTTGTTAGAATAATTAATGATAAATAATATGAATAATTTTGAAAAAATGATTAAAAAGGAAGATGATTGTAATCATTGTAAAGGTAATACAAATTTGGATAAGTCTAGTGATAATAAAAATTTATCTGAATGCAAAATTATGATATTTTAGTAGTTTCTAAATCATGTTAAACTAGATTTTTTTAATGTATGGAATTATTTATAATAACAAGAATAAATTTCAATATTAAAATAAATATAGTCATTTTTTCAAATTTTTAATAATAATCATTTAAAGAGGTCACACAATTAGTATAGGTTATAGAAATAATTCTTGGGTGTAGTTTTCAAAACAAATAATGATGTACCTTATGATATCAATTGTTAGAGTGACACATTTATTTTATGGGTTACAGGTTCTACATATATGAAGTTACTGATTATTATCTCAAGGGAAACAAGCTATATATTTATGGAATAAGTTTCGAATATATATTTCAATGGAAGTATAAACAACGATATAAATTGGAGTAATGTTGATTAAAGCTAAATAATGTTTCAAATGGATGTTTTGTGGCCATATATTTTATATATATTAACTATATATGAAAGGTGTCTAAGTGATCCAAAGGAATAAAATATATTTTTTCCACATTAACTATTAGGTATATCAAAGGATATTTGGATTGTTGTTTGGTATATGGAATAACTGAATAATTAAACTAATTTAGTTTCATTGGTACTTATTAGGCTAAATATTTTAATGTTTAAAAAAAAATTTTGGAAATTTTTTTTTGGGTCAAATTGGTTTCATATGGATTTATAGAACTTTGAGTATAGAAAATGAAGATTATATTTCTATCATAAGTAATTTTAAAAGGAATTTTTTTGAATATGAAAAAACTAAAATATTTGAACGTGAAGTTTGAAATAATGTTGAAAATTAATTGTTATAATAATATTTCAATTGATCCTTATAAGAATCAAGTGAAACACATTTAACACCACATGATTTTAGTATATATATTTCTATTTGAAATAAGAGTAACATGTTTAATATCTTATGATGATCACAAAAGAAAAAAATAGAAAAAAAGAAAATAATAATTTATAAAATATAAATTTGAATCACACTAAATTTTTTCAACACAATATAATTTAAAAAATGATTGTTTTAGAAATAAATGAACCTAATATATATAGAAAACAAAATTTATATTAAATATAATATTTTTATAAACTGTTTTTTTATTAATTTTACTAAATTTAAGACATTATATCAAAAATATGTGTTGATAATATTCAAGCAATGATTTGAAAAAAATGAAAAATCAATATATATAGAATAATAAACTGACTATAAGGATTTCAAATTTATACTTATATGACTAAAGATAAAATTTTTCATTAAAATTTTTATTTTAAACATAAATATCCATCATATTTAATCTTAAATTTATTTAAATATATTTTTAATTATATAAATCAATAAATAGTTTATAAAATAAAATGATTACAAATTTTTTATTGATGAAGCTAAAATCATTTGATGGTAAAAGAGATATTTTTTTTAGAAAAAATATATTTATGTGTGAAATTTATTTTTTATCTTAATTTAAATTAATCCTTATTTTTGAATAATTCCATTGAAATATATTGATAATATATACCATAAAAATAAATTTAAAATCAATTAATGATTAATATTTTGGAAGGAATAAGAGTAAATTCATTTTTATTCTTAATGATATATATTTTTAAAACCTTTTTTACGCTTTATATGCACTGATTTAAAATTTAAATTTTATAACATGCATAAATATTATTTTTAAAAAATATTTTCATATTTGTAATAAAAATTTTCATAATTTTATTAAGGTCTATTTTACTTTTTATTTTAAAAATATGATACCTTGGTAAATGTTATTCACCAAAGTAAATATTAATATAATGGAAAATAGATTATAATAATTGATAAGGATAAACATATCTAAAAAAAATTATCGATAATTTATTGGATTATATTATTATTTATTATTTCAAAATATTCTAATTTAGTTATGCTTTCATTTGATATTGATAATAATTTTATTTTTATTTATGAGTAATGTCAAAAGTTCTTCCCCTATCACCCATAAAAGTACCCCTCCCCACACAACCATAAAAAATTTCCATTCAATTTTCTCTGAAATCTCAGAAAAAAATTATAACATTAATAATACATTATAATGTTTTGGAACCTCTGGTTTTTATAATAGGTCCTACACATCTCATTTCCAATAGGTCCATCAATATGACATTAAAGATCTCAACATAAGTGATATATCATTCTTGATTTTCCCAGAATATATTATTAATATACATTTTCTCAAATATGAATTTATTCTTTCATAATAAGTTTTTGAAATCATTATTCATATATAAAAGTTATATTATCATTTTGAAATTTCATGTTCTTAATTATTAAATCATTATAATGTATTATATTTTTTATTAGTTTTACCAAATATAGGAATGACGCTATAAATTTTTTCATGGAATTTTCATGAATGGTATATAACGGTAATATTATTTTAAATGAATTAATTTTAGATGTTTTTATTATTTTATATTGGATATATACATATTTTTACTCAAAAATAATATCAATTATCAACCTGAAATATATAATTTTAAAAAAAAATTATGTCCACCATGTAAATAATCTCAATAATTTTCAAAAAATGACTATGTAACCCTATAATTATATAACAAACAACTCTAATAATTTATTAAAATTAGAGGTGATGAAATTAAAGTAACCGATAGACCTGTGGAAAAACCTCTGGGTGGGGGTTAGACGTTGAAATTGATTTACTAATTCCAAAATTATTTTACCCCATTTGGAATTATTATTTTTCCAATTGCTGAAATTAAATATATTTATTTTTCACATATAAAAAGTTAAAATAATGCATAAAATTATATAAATAATGATGTATACAATATTTTTTTAAATGTTGGGTTAAAAGAAATACTATTTTTTGTGATTGGTTATTCACTATAATCAATGATTCTCCCCTATAATCTGATGTTGGTTAAGATGGGTGGTGCTCCCCACACCAAAATGAGTGTTTGAGTATTTATACATGCCTTATCCTGTTAGGGATTAATTTTCTATAATTTAACTAGATATATCTCTACAACTTCACACTATTTCCACTGATTCACATAGTGATCTCCCTTCATACCTTGAGTCAAACATTTTTTATGGAGTCCCACAATATATATGTAGGTTCTTTCTGAAATATTTTTATTCTAAAAAAAATACAAAAAAAATCATACTGATGCATCTCTATTGACTAATTAAGCCACAATAATCAATTTATAGTCTCTAAATTCTATTTAGTACTTCCACTAAGATGATTGGAAAAAATTCATCAAAATATGCTCCGATTCACATCTCTTTAATATATTTTTTGACCTAGATTTCTCAATCACTACTTCGGCTCCCGCAAACTGATCTTAGAATTATTGTTGGCTAGTATTGTTATTAATTTCCAAAATATTGAAAAAATTTATTTTTCTTTCTCCTCATGATTACATGGGTGAACACTTTTTTAAAATGATCTAGATTTCTCAATACAGAGCAGCAACAAAATGGTTTTTTTAATATCTCTCTTCACAATTTCATCTATATGTCATAATCATTTGTGATGAAATAAAAATTATTTGTTCTATTTCAGTGTATATAAATGGAATAACATGAAATGTTTTCAATAAAAATCTATATATTCATGTAATCAAATATAAACATTTCTTGTCATGAATTTTCATTCAATTTAGTTTTAAACTCAAAGGAAATTATGTAAATTCCCTCATTTATTACAACTAAATTTAATATTTGGCCCTAAAATATACGCATTATATTTAAAACTTATGTGAATTTTTCTTAACTCATTGTTTTTCATTTTTATTGGTTCGTAATAATATTATTTTTAGATAAATAGATACATTTGGATAAACATTTTCCATATTAAATATATCCATAAAAAACCACGCCATTAATTTCCCATAATTTTATGAAATGTTAAAAAATTATTTCTTTTTTGCATGATTGTAATTTCATTACCGCATGAGAGATTCCCTGAAAATGCACAACCCTCAATGAAAATTCACTACACAATAGTATATAATCTATATTCTATATATTTTAGTCATGTATGAAATCCCACCCATCCATATCAATTTTTCATGAACACTTTAGTAACGTTAGATAAAAATGATGTAGGCTTTGATAGGCATCGTCTCGAGGCTTTAATGTTTTTCATATAAATTATTTTTAAAAACATGTTAAATAAAATTAATCCCTCAAGAACATATTAAGTGTTTATTCATTTAAATCTTCTCAAAACAATCTTAGATCATGGATTCTCTATGTGTTAGGATATTTTAATCTGGATTGAATAACTACAACTTTATCTAAAATATCTAACCATTTGATCCTTTATTTATTAATTGGATAAAATTGATTATAGAAACTAAAATGATATTTTCTCATCATATTGGCTCATCTATTTCATCTAGCTTCACTACTACAATGATTTTTTTATCCAGATCTCCATATATTTTATATTCTTCCCCCAAACTATTTAAGAGAAATCATATTCATGTTAAAAACATGTCATAGAAATTAATATCACATATCTCAGTCATTATATTTTATATATCATTCCTAATTTAATCATTATAACCACATATTCAAGGGAAACCATCTCTGATTCCCACTTTTCCCAAGATGTAGGCCATATCATCTCAATAAACATTCCTATATACCCATCATTGGAGCATATTTTATTCATTAATCGGTTGATTTTACAATCCATAAACCAATCCTCTTGGACATATATTTAAAATAACATTGTAAATAATTTCTATAATTAATCAAAACGGAAATTCAATCTGCAACATTATATTTGTTATTAATAATTAGAATCTAAATAAATTTGATAAACCTAAATTACTAGATCTTGTTTACCTTTTCTCTCTCCCTTAATTAAAATAAATAAGTTGATTAAAATTTTGTCTCATTCTTAATGTAAGGGTGCTCTCATACACATGAAACACCACTTATTATCCCCATGATCATTCAATAATCTTAGAGAAGGTAGGAAACATATATTTTTTATAATGATTCAGCAGTTAATTAATCTAATTATACATAATAAAACATAGTGTTGAAAATAATTTCTCATAAACTAGACACAAAATATCTTCAATAAATTTTAAAATATAGTTCTAATAGATACATTCATTTCTAAAGCTTTTTACAATTTAGATTTTAAAAATATTTTTAAACATGCACTCAGCTTAAAATAACTCAACAAAATGTTCACGTGAAATTAAATAACTTCAAAATATTAAATAAAAAAACACCCATTATATTTATTTCATGTAGACACTATTTTAATGAAAGGAGAGTGAATCTCATAATTCATTTTTCAAAAATTAGAGGGATACCTATATGAGTAGTTAATAATTATTTTTGGAAATATATGGCTTCAATGGATTCATAATTTTCTCTCCATCACAGGGTGTACCCCATACTTAATCACCAAGGATTTTTTTCAATAAATTACCTCTTTTGAATAATGATAGAAATTGAAATATCCACCACGGTGGTTTGAAAAATATTATATTTTCACAACAAATTCTCTCTTTAATTATCTTTCACTGATATTGTAATGATGTGGTACTTATCACATCATTAGTTTTAGTACTCTGGTGTATACTTATTCCACAAACTAATTATAATTATCCTAAAATATATAAATCATATTTTATTTTATATACATTCATCCTAATTTGATTTCCATGTCTTATATAGTTTGGGAAATATTAACTTCTTTTCATACATAACTTCTTTCCATGATGGAATATTTTTTTTAATATTAGACGATAGAGGACTTGATTCATTTTCAATGTACTCAATATTTCGAGATAATTTCAAATAATATTATTATATGACTAGTAAATTTTTTTAAACATATTTTAATTTAGTAATTTTTGTTTTAAATATTCATCATTTCAATAGATTTTAAAACCAACTGTTACTTTCTCTTTCTCACATTCAAACATCATTTGACCAGGTAGAACCATCAAAAACTTGTTGGGCATGTGTCAATTTAAATTTTAAACATCCCCACACCATATATTATAAATCTCATTTAACAGTATTTTAAATAATTAAACACCACGTAGTTTTTATATAAGATAATTATGTTCTATTACGTATTTGACTCGCAACACCAATCTCAAAAGGCCTAGGAAATGTATTTGTGTTATGATCTAGCAATTAAATTAGAGGGTTTGAATAGTATTAAAAGCATTATGATATATATATATATATATATTAACTACTCAAAATAAATTATTAATAATATTTTAGTAAATAATTAATCAATTTTTATTATAGTGATTTTATTCTTCAAACATATTTTTTATTCAAAAAATATATTTATAGATTTTCTTGAAAAAAAATTTATAATAAAATTTATAAAAATTAAGAAAATTTATATGATTAAATTAACATAATATTTTAAATGATACAATCAAAATTTTATTTTTCATAATTTTTTAAATTTTTTATAAAATATTGATTTTTCGGTGAATATTGAAAAATAATATTGTCATTTATATATATTTTATTATGGAATTTAAATGTCCTAACTTATTTTTTATCTTATTTCAAGTGTCCTAAAAATTATTTAGTAATATTAAATACAAATAATTTCATTTGAATCAAAATCTTATTGATTTTTTATAAGGATGTCTTTGGGTTTAAAGAGATGATTTTTTTAAAAACTATTCTAAAGTGTATATTGTTTATCCATTTTAATTAATTATGAAATAAAATAAATTGTAATTATATATGTGAAAATTATATATAATATATCAATAAATAATAATTTATATTCATAAAATTATTATTATTATTCATTGAGTTAATATAAAGAAAATATTTCTTGAAAAATACACATATAGAAACCCCGTTTTTTCATAACGACTGTGGGTTTTGTTTAAAATAAAAAATTTCGACTTATATTAATTTAATTTGGGAAAATAGATTAGATATTTTGAATAATCATAATTTATATTATATAATGAGTTAAAATTAAATGTTTTCATAATTAATTATAGAAATCATAAAATTTAATTATCGCAGTAAAGGTAAAACATGTTTTTTAGTGATAAAATAAAAAGATAATGGTAAAAATGAACTAAAAACTTTCCAAAAATTAATTTTATTGAAATATTTAAAACTTATATTTATAATTATTTATTAAAAACAATTTTTATCCATTAATAATGTGAAAAACGTCAGTTCATATTTTTATTATAATAGACTACAAGTGTGCCAACCACCTTACAATAGAAGGCCACCCAATATATTATCTTATTCACAACAAAAACCACTTTTTCTTCAAATAATCCACAAAATAAATAACATCAAACAATAAAAAAACTAATCCTATAATCCATGGATTGTTCTAAAATAGATTCGAGGAATTATTTATGTATAATCATAATGAAGTGGTATGAGATTAAGTAAAATTCCTAACTATTTATTTTTGTTTTATTTATTTCTACACATCCATAAATTATTCTTATACTATGATAATATGATAAAACCAATATCTTATATATATATATATATAAAATTATATTTTTCTAATATAATTTCACAACCAAAATCTATATTATTTTCCATCAAAGGGGATCTGAAATCATTAAACGTGTGGGCAGGGGACTCCCACCTCAGGATCCGACGTCATTCGTTTTTTTATCATTACCTCTCATAGATTTTTGTAATGATGTATTTAATGTATATTATATTTTTAAAATATTTATAATAATGGTATCATTATAATGTTTAGACATTTTTACTTTTCATTATATATGGGATATGATAATTCTGCTTCTTTTTAGGATAAACTATTGCCTCGTGAATTGATGTAATTTATTTTCAACTAATAGTTTACATTGAAGGTAAAAATTATTAAGTTAATCACTATATGTTATAAACATGATAACTTTATAATAATTATTTAATATTTATTATTACGAAAAAATAATATATCATTTTCAACTGGAAACTAAAAATGATTATGTCGTTCGGGTATATTTGGACTGCCACCTCTATGAAGCGATGTGATCCTTTTTTCATCACCGCATCAGTAAAATAATATATATAAGTATATTTAATTAATAAAATGGTATTTTTGATATTAGTTTCATTTTTTAAGATAAAATAATACAATCTACAATTCGATTTTTTATCATTGAAAATTAGAAATCTTACTTAGGTGTATATTTGAGTTATAGTCTCTATTATCGTAACATATGTCATTTTTTATGAAACAATTTTTAATATTTGGTTTCGAATTTATAATTTTTAAATAAATAATATTATAATAATATTATTATTATTCATTATATGTTTAAATATTGACCTCTTTGATTACAATCAACACACCAAGTTAGTTTTGAGATAATGAGCCAATCATACTAAAAGCACAGAATGTTGACTTATCTTTTTAAGTATTAAAATATTTAATTATAGAGAAATAAAATTAAATATTTAGGTATAAGGTTTTAAAAGTAAAAATTTCACTTATTAAAAAAATTAATTTATTCAACATTATAATACATGATTTAAAGGACATACATTGAAATTTTGGATGTCAGGTAAGGGTTTTCTTGTCTTGATTTTAAATCAGTGAGACATATTCCATATTACCAACAAACTTCTATATTGTTGTGTATATATGGCCAATGAATTTATTTTCTTATTATATTAATGAAATTTAATAGGATTTATAAATCCACATTAGGTTCTGTCTTTTCATGGGGTGTTGATCCAAACATAACAAAAGTTGTAAGGGACTTCATGTCAATTTCACTTCATTTAGGAGTATTGTAAATTTTCACTACAATATTATTTTATTAGTAATATTAAATTACACATTCATATTTAATTTCATAAAAATACTTATAATCATGATATTTAAAGATTTATTTGAAGTCATTTTATCATGGGTCTTATGATTGAATAAATTAAAAAAAATTTAATGTAGATATGTTATAATCTAATTTCGTTTTAGGATTGTATATATAAAAGGTTAATTTAAAAAAAGATATTATTTTAATGAACCGCATATCATTCTTATTCACCCTTCAAGAATGTGTTTATCAGGTTTTATTTCCATTTCCTTCCTTCTTTATCAATAAAGCATCAAGAATGTTGTTTGTATGTGATACTGATCGTGTATTTTGTTTATGATCATGTATCATTCACATCCATATGTATTTTTTCAAAAAAAAATTAAGAAATATTATATTCTAAAATAGAATATTTCCAAAAATCCATTTTATTAGATCTTTTACCATCTTTAAAAATATGTTAGAATTAAATTTCATAATGATGTTTAAATGTGTCAGTTTTTCCTTCCTTTTAAAAAATGTGTTAGAAATAAATTTCATTTTTTACATTTATAACATAAACTGATTTTAATGGTTTCTTCATTCCTATTATCCTTGAATTTCTATTTATATGTTTCTATGTTTTTTTTCCGACAAATATTATTTATTAAAAAAAATTATTTCTTATTTCTTATTTTTTAAATAATTAATATAAAATCGAACAAGTTATTTTTCTCAAAATTTAATTTAATTATATCTTAATAGTATTACCATTTGTTAATATAAAAAAAACTTTTTTAACTTCGGATCCTAAGTGGATATTTTTTAATGGTTCAATCATTGTTATTTCTATGTATAGAATAATAATGGTTGAAATATATTATTGTGGAAATTGTTTCTTTTCTGTGTTTTAATCATGATTTAATGATATTTTAATAGAAAAAATATATTTTAATTGGGTTATTCATGTTTTGTTGATATTTTTTTTGTAAAACAATTCTTTTTCATGGGTAAATTATATTTCAAAGATATATTTAATGAAAATTATTAATTTCCATGGGTTATTCATTTTTTGTAAGGATAATGGTTGCTCTATGATTTTATGATAATACATAATAACAATATACTTTATTTATGTTTTTTTCTTGTAAAATATATTCGATAGTTGAGGAATGATAAAACCTATTAAGGATGATATTCATTACAATATGGGTTCACCTTGATAGCTCTAGGTGAGCTCGATATAGATTTTATTATTAGTGCTCCAAGATAACACCTTGTGATCCTAATATCACTTAAACTATGGGAGTTCCCAGATAGTGTGAGGTGATCCTTATACATATTATATTATGGTTTCACCTAGATAGATCTACAATGCTTTGGGTAATGAATATTTTCTCTAGATAATTATATTGTGAGTTTTCAATATGGTTCATCTAATTATAAGGGTTCTTTAGGGGTTCTATGATGACGATTTCTGAAGACACCAACATGTTTTTTTCTATGGTTTCTATAGGTTTATAATGTTTCCTTTGATCAATATTGATACAAAATGCATCATGATTGTTAATTATTATGAACCTCACCATTATTAAATCCTTATGAAATATTTCATGATTTGTAATTTTAGTATTTATGGGTTAGAGTTATTTTATGATTTCTAATGAACTCTAATAATATCATTATATCCTTGTAAAATTATTTTGATCATTGGTAAAATTCAATTGAGAATTTATATTTTTACCATTACATATAATTTTATCTCACAATTGTTTTGTTTCAATTTCCCAAGGTTATCAAGAATTTTTTTGTTTGAATTATAATCTAAAGGGGTTTATATGGATGATGATGATAACTTAATGAGAAATATGAAAAAACAGGTTAAGTGGGAAAAGTGTTCATTTAGAAACATGTGTATTGTTTATATATGATCCCCTAAATTTATAAAAAAATAAACCATAAAGGTCATTGAGAATGTAAGTGATCCAATATTACTTATTTATTTCGAACATTATTGATTGAAAAAATTGGGTCACATTTATCGGAATAAATTTTGGAAATTTAACAACTATGTTTTCAATACTAGATCTTTGATTGTGGGTTTTGTTATATTATATAACTCCTCTCTAATATTTTTTTCTTAGGAGTCTAATTCTTTACATAATTTTTTAATTTAGGGACTTCATAGTAGACTCATTTACTCTCTTATTATTTTTGGCGACTCTTTCTTTCCTCTAACATGTGAGTATTTTCTAGTAGGGTTATACAAGTATTTATCATAAGAATGGACATTAATATTTCACATATCATTGAAAATTTAATGCTTCTTAAATATATTTTACCAAGATAGATTCTCCATTTTATGTTATTCATGATTTTTTACTTGTAGGATTCTTTTAGACCATAACTCTTATGACACATACTTATGTCCTTGTACCACTGGTATACATTGATCTATTATGCCCCATAGAAATTTCCAGGTACCCAAAAATCCTGAAATAGTAGAACCTTCCAATTATCTTTGATAATTTTTAGTTCATGAAATCTATCCAGATATTCATACTTGATTATTTTGGTTTCTGACCCCACTATTTATATCTTTATTTTACGGTTGACATTCCTAAAAATATTTTGTAGTTCCTTATTTTTTTAATAATTCAAATTTTTATAAGATTTTTGTTTTTTAAATATTCCAATAATATATATTAATAACAACATTAATGAAATGGGTTATGGGAAAACTTTTTAAATTTTATTGAGGTAGAGAATTCTCAGTCTCATCTCATTAAATTTTTACGACCTGTATGATTTAATTTTGAGAGAAATTCTATATATAAAAATTAACTTCTACAAGATTACTTATTATTTCATTGTAAAGACTCTTCTTGTCTAGAATAAAAAAGTATTATTCGGGTTTCCAGCTCTAAACATTTCACTTCGAAGGAGTTATTTTCAGTATAAACATAATCCAATATATATTTCTAGCTACTATTTATATTCCAAGTATAATATTGTTAGAACTCTCATAATTCCACAAAATAACATTACACCACTTTTAATGTCTTATATTTTATATCCAAATAAAATTTTTAGTTTCCATTGATGTTATATGGATTATATCAACAGAATATAACAATTATTTGATTAAAAATATCTCATAAGAATTACATTTGAAATCATAAATTTTCATGGAAATTTATTTATTTCAAAGTGTAACTGATTCATTATTTTGAATTAACTAGTCTTGAGTTAGTTTTGTATTTTTTATCATGTTTTTCCCATGCATCATCCATTACATCTATATATTATTAAAAATATGAATTCTTATTTAATATCCATTTTATATACATCAATAAGTGTACAAATAATTTTATGGGGATTATTTAAAGATAATATTTAAATTTAGAATAAAAATTCCACTATGAAATATCTTTTTGAAGTTCCTTCTATTTTTCACAATTTTAATTATAATATAGTTGTGAATATATCTTACCAAGTTTGTTATAAAATAAACTAATCTAGATACTCTTTTCTAATGGGTGAATATATTTCAACATTGTGTTTTCTCACTTTCCTAGTCTTCTATTTCATCCTGTTTTTTATTGTTTTGGAAGTTAATTCAATACGAAAAACAATATTAATAAAATATATATTTTGATTGAGTGGAAATTTTTCAATAATATCAAATATGACCATCATTAATAGTGGTGAAATTTTTTGGTTTCTTGAAAATAATTCAAATCAGAGCTAACCTTCCCTTTTAAAAAAATATAAGTGGTCAATGGAATAATAGAAACACTTGGATACTATATATTATTTTTTTATTATTTTTATGAAATAAAAAAATTTTATTTTCTCGGTTTGTAATTAAACTAGTATTTCTTCTTAGTGAAATTGTATCTAATAATTTTTTTCCTAGAATTAGATAATTTTAAGCATGAAAAAAAATTATCAAAGAGTCACACAAATTTTATTCAAGTATATGTTTAAATATTGAATCATTACTATAATTAGTTATTCAATAGAAAAAAATCATCAATATAATATTATTTTTTCTATAATATGTGGTGTTTGAATAAATGTAACACCTTACTCTTCCACAATACATTTCCATTTGAATAATAAAATAGCTTGTGTTGTACACAACTTCGAGTTCTAGCACACCACGACAAATCAAACTAGTCATTTTAAAAGTAGTTATGATTAGTAATACCCACTTTTTGAAAATTTATAAATATTATTTTTCAAAATGGACTTCATTTTTTGATTCGGAATATCAAAATTATCTTAGGATTATTTTTTGGAATATTAATGAATGCTTTTAATTTTTATTGAATAGTGAAAAATAATGCGTTGTTATTTAAAACTGACTTTTTATTTAAACAATTAGTTATTTTATTTAACTTAATTGTAGCTTAAAATATACTCATAATACCTATATACATTAAATGTAATTAATAAGATTCATTTTATAATAATATTATATATATTAAATTTTATTGAACTTTTTCCCCTCTTTTACCCACCTTATTGGCATGTTAGCAAATTTGCATAAAACCTAATTTTACCACTTCCGTGATTTGAATTTCAAAAATATGAGAGACACAGCTGATTTCAGTAAGTAAAATATGTTTCAATAATATGAAAATAAAATTTGGTTAACAGTTACTTTTGACTTTTATTTATCACGGTTAAAAGTAAATATGGTAATTAAAGGTAACAATGATATTATAATTACCCTAAAATGTGTCCTAGTACTATTGGATAAGTTTTTTTCTCCAAAATCAACCATATGAATAAAATATGATCTTATTTGACACACATTGATTGGATTATAACATTTATGATATTTTATTTAAAGAAGAGTTAAATGTGTTAAATTCAATGTTTAATAAGTAAACCATTTTTAATATAGGGAAACACAAAAGATAAATTCTACAATAAATATTAATTAAAAAGATAAAAATATTTCCTACATAATGTTATTTTATTTATAATTTTTATACATTGAATAAATAAATTTATTTGTGAAACAATGTTGATGTAGAAATTACCATATTAATGAAAGATTAAAATAATTGATATTATAAACATCAAAATAAATATATATTGAGATATTTGATGAATTAAAAGAATTTTATAGGTTTCTATGACATATTAGGGTCTATTAAATGACTTTTTGAAGTAATAACGTTTTTAGGAATTTATAAAAAATAAATTACTAAATATTGTCCAAGTTTCCATAATTGAGTTTTTAAAACAAATATTATATTATTAATTGATATCATTTTCCTAAAAATATAATTTTATACCAAAGGACTTATATAAGGTTAGATATTTCAATAATTAACCATATGGGGTTCTCTTTCCATTTTATAGTTCTTTTATTAACCATATAATATAAAAAAACAAAGAGATATGGTAAATGTTAAACTATTTAACCAAGAGTTAAATCTAAAAGCTAAGGTTTATATGGTGACCTAAACCTGTCTAAACCCTATTGGTTGAGTGTTTGTTTACCCATAACAACTTTAGACTCTAAATAACTCCATTTTCATCCATTACAAACCGATAATGATTTTAAAATATAATAATATTTCAAGACATTCAAAAAGTGACCCTCACCTCTCTTATAAAAGGGTACTTCCCCTTCTCTCAAAATCTCACCTACAAAGCCATTTGGATCGGACAAACCATGATAAAATATCATTACCACTAATATAAATTAAATATAGAGGTATTAATATGATCATAAATCCATCCAAATGATCCATTGTGATCAAATCAAAAGGAAACACTCGAAGAAGTGGTAATTATTCCATCACATATTTCAAGTTATTTTGTTCTTGAACTTCCACTTTCTTTGTTGTTTCCACACCAAAATAATAACTCCAATGAAATCTATATACTATGATGTTATTATAAATATTCTATAACCATATACATTATTCTATCCATTCTATAAATGAAAAACTCACTATACGTCTGTACGTACAACTCATCGTCTCCACTTTGTGGGGTAGTTTGGCATTCAACACTCCACAATTTGGATGGGTATAATAATGAATATAAATGATGAAAATAATAAACAAAAAATTATAATGATTATTTATATATGATATACCATCCAATTACATATTATTACACAATCAATAGTATGATATTTTTTCTCATTCGTACGTATGGATTACCATATCCACAAACACGATGAGATTCATTCCCATCGTAACCATTCAAGAATAATTTTCATTTTATGATTAAATATAATGTTTATGAACATAATATAATTCTGGATATTAATAAAATACATCCTATTCATATCAAACATGACTTATATAAAAAACATATAAAAGAATATGAATCAGTGAACACCCGAAACAATGATACTACTAAAATATTATTAACAAAGCAGTATTAGAAGATTATATATGATATAATATTTTTGGATGTGTTTCATTTATAATTTAATAAGGAATATTCACCGTTATATATGAGGTTAACAGACCCTTGACTAAGGAAAATTATAAGGTAATTGTTAATTTCACAATCTCTATTCCTATTCAAGGTTGTTTATATATAAGTATCTATTGAGAATTCTTTATCGTCCACATCTGTGTTTCATAAAAATGTATTTCCAAATATTTTTATTATTTTTTAAAAAATGGTTTAAATTAATTTATACCCATTTGACCTTAAATGTTTTAAAATTAATCTTTTCATCATTTTCCAAACCGAGTACTTTAATACCTTTTCGACCATATTAAGCTAAAAATGCCTTTTTTAACTTATACAGCGAGTGTGGCTATTTTACACCCTTATAACATCGTCGAAGCTTCTCTTACATTATTATAAGAATATTTTAGAAATAAATTTTTTATTTTATAGTTATGTTCCTTTTAAATTATTTCAAAAAAATAAAGAGATATTTCTATCAAAAAGTTTTGATTTCAGCTATGTCAACATCCTTTGATGGATATTACACTTGTTCGAAGTTGATTCATTATGATACAAGTATTCCAAATTGTATTGATGATTTTGTGATATGTTTGACTGTGGATGTGTTATGTTTATACCATTCATGGTTTATGGTTAAAGTATTAGCATTTACTATGCTAGTTTTAATATAAATGTTTATGTTACGTTTCAACCTTTTCATATGAGGAATGCATTTGACGTTGTAAGTGAAGGGTGGAGACCGATATTTCTCCTTGATGCATCGGTAGGTCTCATGATACAAACTAGTGTCTTGGAACAAGGACTTGACAAAATATTATTTTTAGTATTGGAACAAGGCCTTGACTATGTGGTTATGATGTCTGAAATTATGCATTCCATCATTATGAAATCAGCTACTGATATTTCATGTGATTATTCTAATAGTAGAATATCCATGTAAATAAATAAATGGAATTATTTGATTTAAATTTTCTATATTATTCTGATTTTTATGTTTAAAATTCTTATGTTTTAGTCTTATAAATTCTTTTAAATGTTTATGATTATTTATGAATGTTTCCTCTATACTGTTATCCTTACTGAGCATTTGGGATTACCCCTTTCTATGTTTTATCTTTATGAGGATGTGACGAAGTATATTATGAATGACCTGTAGGGATAGTATAAGGGATATGAAAGTGTTAAAATGAGAAAAAAAATTTGATTTTTGTTTTATAATGTAAGGTAAAACATTTTTTTTGTATATAGTACTTCTAGGGCCACTAAACTTATCGGTCTTTCGGGACAAGTTTTCTTGTATCATGCCAATGTTATGTAATTATGCACCAACTCTGGGTAACAGGGGTCGGGGCGTTATAGCTGGTATCATATGAAGTTTAGTACAAACCAAGGAAACTAGATTTATATAAACATTGATTAGAGAATGATAAAATAAGATAGACATTAAGGATTCGTATAGAAGAATATCAAAAAAAATAGTAGTGTAAATAATATATGGTTTTAAAGGAAAATACATCCCTGTCTGGATATAAATAGGTAGAGGTGTCTCTGGTACAAATGTACATAGGATTGAGAACTCTGACAAGGAGTTTCAGGTCATACGCGAGGTGTGCTGGTACATGACAATGGGCCTTGACACAGTCTTGGTTTTGACCATCCCGGGGGATATGCTTAACATAATTCATGTTTTATTTACAAACTGACTTGATAAATTTTAATATAAGATGAGAATAAATAGCAATGGTTAATACTAAGGTGTTTTAGTTTGAAAATTAGGTGTCTTAATGTTCTCTAACAGATTTTATGACTATTTTTACTCACAAAATGAATTTTGGTTTTAGTCAATGGATGGATTCCAATGAGTCATATTAACATTTAACATGATGTAATAGGGGGTTACGGTGATGGAAATAGGAAATGAATTGGAATATTGACATACATAAATGATATAATGTTCATACCTAATTAGTTTTTAAAAAATATGATCAACAACATATATATTAACCAACTCCTGGACTCAACAAGGAAGAGAAATGTGGTGAATGATAAGAGCTCGAGCAGTGTAGACCATAAAGAAAAGAAATCTCATTTTCCATCAAGCAGGAAATGTGGAAGGATAATCCTATGAAAGTGTCTCAATGGAACAGAGAAATTATTTATTTGTGGGAAAGAAGTACATAACATAAATAATTTTCGAGGAAAAATGAAAAGTACAGTGGAAGAAAATAAAAATTATCCCAAGAATTAATTTTCAGTAATTTTCCATAAATTTAGGA
Organism: Viscum album; assembly: GCA_963277665.1. Lineage (NCBI taxonomy): Eukaryota > Viridiplantae > Streptophyta > Magnoliopsida > Santalales > Viscaceae > Viscum > Viscum album. The sequence continues at coordinate 676,890,547 of OY728133.1, read as the reverse complement.
GACCTAGGAATTACCCGATTCAATTCCTTATTCTATAGGATAACCTCTTGGTCAATGAAGAACCTATGTGGAAACAAACAGATGGAGAAATGTTTAAAAGTATTAGTGCTCTTTGTTGATCGGATTACTTTGGAAGATTTTTCTCTTGTATGTGTAACCCTGCAATTTTTTATGTGAAAATACTATTCATGGAAGAATTATATTTTTTTTTGAATATAGTTATAAATAACCATTTGGGTTTATATGATCCATGAATTTGAGGAAATTAGAGGATATTATTTTTTAGGAAGAAAATGAGAGGTATGAGATAAAATTTGTGGCTCAATTATGTTATGGTTAGTTTGAGAAATTTATCTAATTTTTGGAATGTTATATAATATTTTTTTCAAAAAAGGAAAACACATAGACAGTGTGACAACCCGTCAGGTCAAAAAAAGCTGCTGGAATCGAACCCACAACCATAGTGCGACTGGGATTTTTCACCTACCATTGGACTACATGATGTCCATGATTAGTGTGAATAATTATTTTTATTTAAATGATTTTATTGATCAATAATATATTGATTTTGGATTTTATGTTTTATTAAAAAGATATCCTTAGTGTAGGAAAATAATTTGGTGATAAAGTGATAAAACGTTATTTTTGAAGACTTTAGCTATGTTGGAATCAATATATGCCTAAGGAAAATAGAATAATATTGGATTTCATTTTAGGTATAATGGTGGATTTGTATCTATGTTTTCATTATGGATTTATAGTGATTTGGGTTATATATGGAAATTATTAACCTATCATAAAGAATATGTTATTAGGTTAATTACTTTAAGTATGTGAATTTAAGAGTATTATGTGTTATTTGGAGATACAATTTAATTTGGAAGACGAGGTTATAAAATTCTTCTGAGTTTTGGGTTTCAATATTTGTTTGGATTATACTGAAATATTCAAAGGACAGTTGTTTATTGAATGGTATTTATTTAACTTTGGGTATTGTTGGTTTAAATTCATAAATTAATATTAGTATTTTTTTCTCTAAAGGATTATCTTTTTTGGGGATCATCTAATCTTGTACTAACCATTTTGTTTTTTTGTTAATATAAAAAGACAAGCGAAATATATTTTCCATCCTATGTGGATTATATGGTTCTCTATGAGTTGATTCTAGCACTATGGGTGTGAGAATGTCATCTTGAATACACATCATTTGGAGTGAAAGATTAGTTTGTGGTAGAAATTAGTTAAATGAGGGAACTCTACTTATAAAGTAATTTTTTTCTTTTTTCTTATTCTATGAATAAATTAAAACATAAACGTTAGGGAAATGATCTTAAACCCAAAAAAATTATTATCCTAATACCTAACATTATTTATCATAGATTTATGGATTTAAACCCCACAATTTTCCATTAACATGTTTGAGATTGATGACCTCAATCACTCCCTATAAATATTTACGTTTTTCCTCTAATTATAATTACAACTAATGTTCTCTTATTTGAAATCCTAATTTGGTGGTGACTTTTTTATTTTCCTTTCCCTCTTATTAAGACTAAATTTTATTAACCCTATTTCCGATGTGGGTTTTCCACAAAGGTATTTTCTTCTTTTTTAAAATTTTTTTGAGGATCAATTTAAAATTGTGAGGATGCATTTTTTTGAATGTGGGCAGAATGTAACACCCCAAGCTTCCATTACGCCACTTTGAGTTCTATCCCACCATGAAAAATCAAACTAGCAATTTTAAAAGCAGTTATGAATAGTTATACCAACCTTTTAAAATTATATAAATATTCTTTTTCAAAATGGACATCAATTTTGGATTCAGAATATCGAAATTAGATTAGGGTGATTTTTTTGGTATTTTTTGAAAGCATTCAATTTTTGATGAATAGTTAAAAACACTTCATTACTATTTAAAACTAACTTAATATTTAAATAATTACGTTATTCAATTTAAATTTATTTTAAGTAAAAATAGATACATAAAACCTATATATTTTGAATTTAATTCATTCGAGTCATTTTATAAAAATATTAGATATATAAAATTTTGTTGAACTTTTTACCGTCTTTTACCCACCTTCTAGGTGATTTAGAAAATTTGCATAAAACGTAATTTTACCACTTTGGTGAAATGAATTTCAAAAATTAGAGAGAAATAGTTGATATTCTTAAGTAAAATTTGGTTCAGTAACATGAAAATAAATTTTGGTAAATAGTAAATTTTGACAATTATTTACCACAGTTAAAAGTAAATAGGGTAATTAAAGGTTAAAATGATATCATAATTTTTATGACACATGTCATAATTGTATTAGATAATCATATTTCGACCAAAATCATCCTTAGGAATAAAATATGATCTTATTTGACCAACATGGATTAGATTAGGACATTTAATATTTTTTTTTTAAAGAAGAGTTAAAAGTATTAAATTCAAGGATTAATAACTAAACCATTTTTAATATAGGGTTACACATAAGATAAGTTAGACTATAAATATTCATTATAAAGATAATAATATTTCCTACATAATGGTAGTTTATTTATTATTTTTATAAATTGAATAAATAAATTGATTTATGATAAAATGATGATACAATAATTACCTTATTAATGAAAGATTAAACTATTTGATATTATAAATATCCAAATTTGTGTAAAATGAGACTTTTCATGAATTATATAAATATTATTGGTTAATATGACATTTTAGGGTTGATTAATAGATTTTTTTTCATTTAATCATGTTTTTAAGACAATAAAAAATAAATTAATAAATACTGTCAAATTGACCTAAATGAGTTTTTAAAACAAATACTATATTATTAATTGATATTATATTCCAAAAAATATATGGCTCAGCCAAATGACTTATATAAGGTTAGAAACTTTAATAATTAACCACTTTTTGTTCTGTTGGAATTTTTTAGTATGTCTATTAACCAAATAATATAAAAATTCATGGAGATATGGTAAATGTTAAACTATTTAACCAAGAGTAAAATCTAAATGATAAGGTTAATATTGTTACCTAAACCTGTATAAAACTTATTTTTTGAGATTATTTTGACCCATACCCACCTTATTTTAGAAATAAATCCATTTGGAGCCATTATAAACCAAAAAATATTTTATAATAAAATAATATTTCAAGCATTTCCAAAAGTGACCCGCACCTCTCTTATAAAATAGTACTTTCCCTTCTCTCAAAATCACAACACCAAAGACATATGTATCATCCAACCCTTGATCAAATATCATCCCAGATACCCTCACCTAAAACTATAGGATATAATTTGATCTGAAATCAAACCTAAGGATCCATTTTGATCAAATCAAAAGGAAATACTCAAAGAAAAGGTAATTATTCAATCACCTCTTTTATGTTCTTTTCTTCTTCCACTTCCTATTTCTTTTTTGTTTCCATACCAAAATAATAACTCTGGTACCTTCTACATACTATGATGTTATTATAAATATGGTACTACCATATTCATTATTCTATACTTCTTATAATCGACAAACTCACCATAGGTACGTACATACAACTTATCATCTCCACGTCGTGGTGTTGTTTTTCATTCAACACCTCACTATTTGGATGGGAAAAATAATGAGTATAATTGATGTAAATAATAAATAAAAAATGTTAATGATTTGGTATATATGATATACCATCCAATTAAATATCATTCCACCATTAATAGAATTTTATTATTGCTCATGCGTACATACAGATTACCGTCTCTACGAACGTGATGAGATTTATTCCCCATCATAAGAATTCATGAATAATTTTCATTTTATGATTAAAAATAATGTTTAAGAACATAATATCATTCGAAATATGAATCATATATATATTATCCATAAAAAATGTGACTTATGTAACAAAACATATTAATGAATACGAATTAGATAACACTAGAAACAATGATACTACTAAAATATTATTAACAAATAAATATTAGAATATCTTATCTAATATCATATTTATGTTTGTGGTTCTTTTAGAATTTAATAACAATGATTTAACCATTATACAAGAGTTTAACATACACATTACAAAGGAATAGTACAGGGTAAGGATTAATTTTACATTATCTTTACTTATTCGAGGTTGTTTATATGTAAGTATATACTGGGACATCTTTATCATCCACATTTGTGTTTCTTGAAAAATTAATTGAAAACAATTTTATTATTTCCTAGAATATATGTTAAATTATTTATAACTTTTTTTTTAACTTCTATGTTTGGAAATAAATCTTTTTTTCATTTTTCCAAACAAGTTACTTTATTTATTTTTTTGACAAAATTAAGGTAAGAATGTATTTTTTTAACTTATACGGTGGGTGCAGCTATCTTCCTCCATTATTACATATTCGAAGATTCCATTACAAGATTATGAGAATATTTTCAAAATTATTGTTTCTCTTATAATTATGTGACTTTTAAATGATTTAAATAAAGAAATATATTTTTCTCTCAAATAGTGTTGACTTCATCTATGTCAACAACCTTTTATGTATTTTACACTTATTTGATGTGGATTCTTTATGATAAAAATATTACATATTTTATTAAATATTTTGTGATATGTTTGACTGTAGATGTGTTATTTTTATACAATTCAAGGTATATGGTTAATGTATTAACATTTATTATGTTAGTTTTAATACGAATGGTTATGTTATGTTTCAACCTTTTCATATGATGTATGAATTGGACATAGTATGTGACGGGTGGTGCCCCTATAACTCCTCGATGCATCGGTAAGACTCATGAGACAAACTAGTGTTTTGGAACAAGGCATTCAAAAAAAATTATATGTAGTCCAGGCACGAGGCCTTGATAATGTGGTTATAATGTCCAGCATTATACATTCCATCATTATGAAATTGGAAATTGATATTGAAAGTGATTATTTGAATTGTAGAATATCCATTTGAAAATGTAAATGGATGTATTTGATTTATATTTTCCATATTGTTCTGAGTTTTATGATTACAAGGCTTATGTTCTAGTGTTACACATTACCTTAAATGTTTATTCTTATTTATGAATGTTTCCGCTATATTTTTATCCTTACTGTGCATATAATATAACCTCTTTCTATGTTTTATTTTTTCCATGATGTGAATAAGTATATTATGATGGACCTGCATGGGTAGTCTAATGGATATAAATGTGTCCAATGGAGACAATGTTTTTTTGGTTTTCATTTTATAATGTAATGTAAATACTATGTTTGTATCATGTACTTCTAAGGATACTAAATAGATCCGTCTTTTAGGAAATAATTCATTGTATCATGCCAATGTTATGTAATAATGTACTGACTCCGGGTAACTCGGTTTAGGGTGTTCCAAACATAAACACTGTGTGTCATGATGTTTAAACATAAAATATTCTTATAGAAATTATCTATTTGTAATTTCATTGGACATATATCTATAGATTCACACTATTGTCATTATTGTTAATGGAGCTAATCATGTCCTAAAATTTCATTAAACTCATGATTTAAATTATAAATATCAAAAAGAGTTTAAAATAATATTGATTTAAAGGTTTATATCCTTAAATATTACCTATATAAAAATCTTAATATACAATTATTTCTCCTTAATCAAACCCACTAAACTAACATCAAGGCATTCCATAAGATTTTCTTATCCTTATAACCCATGGGAAGGAAAACATAAGAAATGGGTGAGTTAAATTCTTAGAAATGGAGACCTTGTCAACATATCATCAAGTGCTAAGTCATATTCATATGAAAAAAATTTAAATTGGATAAATTTTTTATTAAAAAGGACATGGAATATTAAGAGTTTTACATAAATCAGGATATAATGACATGTAAACCCATGTTAAATAATATATTACATCAAAAAACATTTGAAATCGAGATACAATAGTCAAAACATAATGATAATTATCACTATAATTATATTATTACATAATATTGTATGATAAAAAAATAATAGAAATAATATTTCAATGATACCCAGTAAGATATTCATCACATATTTGGCTTGGGATATCCACCATTGTAACTTCTTTGGATTGGGATAATTCTATATTTTACCCTAGGGACTGGATGAAAACCTCATGTCTACCACTTTTGGATTAGGAACAATCGTCTATTGTAACCTTTGGTTTAGGAGAAATCATTAAATATACCCTTATGATCTCACTAGACATATAATTAAACCAATTCTTAATAGGGTCATACGAGAATCCACCAATCATCTTCCATACATCTCTATTCCACTTAAAATCAATCGTAAAATTATCTTAATGAACCTATAAAAAATAATGTGATTCTTAAACATCCCAAAAACACCACACAACATTAAAATTATAAATTAAAGGATATAAAAAATATATTTTTTATAAAATTTAATCATTTCATATGAAAATACAGAGGATGTTCAAAACATCAATTCAGGGGAGGTAAGCCTTGGTGTAAAAAAGATGCCAAAATACAAAATTTTCACCAAGGTGAAGTGAATATTCCATTAAAAATATTTATCATAAGGGAAAGAGAGGAATTTGAAAAAAATATAAATATTTATAAATTATGGATTCTTGAAAGGGAATTAAGGTTATCATAAAATGTGGATTTTGAGATAATACTTTCTAATTTTAATGTATTGTAACCCATTTTAATTTATCTTGATATACCATTGTTTGAAAATACACATTTTAAAAAATAATAATAAGACATTATTTTAAAATTAATAAAGTGGAATTAAAATAGAATTATATTAAAATATAATTTGAGTTTATACCATAGAAATGAGATCACTGAATGAAATTTTAATAAAGGATATTGATGAAAAATCTATTAAAATATATGGTCATTATTCTGAAAAAAATATTATTTTCACAAAACATTTATTTATAAAGGAAGAACTATAATGTGAAACATAAATTTCCCATAAAACATGGTATAAAGACAGTATAAAATCATCATATGTCAGAATATATCATTATTGAATGATAATAGTTAGAGTGGATTGATTATGACCCAAAAAAAGAATTTGAGTCATGAGAACCCCTTACAACCCAAGGATCTTTTAAATCAAAACCTCGTGAAAGAGGTAGATACAATTTGATCATAAAAATGATACTAATATTAAGTATTTAATGATATAGTATTTTAATTTTTATGAATATAAACAATAAAAAATAAATTTGGTGTATAATACAAAACAAGTCGTGAAGAGAGGAATTTTGAACGAAAACCCTACCATGGTTCAAAATTGTTCTTCACTTTCACAAATAATTAGAAATAATTAAATTAAGTTTATCGATTAAAAAACCAAGATCTTAATAAATATATCTATTTATACACAACATTTTTAATAATTATATATATTTTAATTACTTTTAATGTACTTTCCCTCATTATGTTTTTATAATTTTATTGTTTTATGGTAGTTTCTTATGACAATTATTAATATTTATTATTCTTATAATGTCCATATATCCAAAATCATTGATTTTACCATTTTTAATGACTTTTATGGATTTATTAAATTTTATTTCCCTTTCATGGGTATATTAATATTTATCCTCGAAGTTGAAATCCAGGATGATCATTTCTTAGTGTTCTTAATTCTACAAAGGTTTTTTTTATTCAATAGGATAATTTTTTTGAATCATTTATATGACAAAAAATATAATTAAATATAAATTTATATCATATTATAACATTAAATAATTTTTGTTAATCATACATGATATAATTTTGTCATAATATTTAATTAGGCGGTCAAACCGACTCAAACAAGAAAATACCATCTTTATTGAATGATTATGAAGTTATTATGTTAAAATATTATTACCGAAATAGAATAATTATTTAATTTAGGGTTTATTATTTTGATAAATTTGAATTAAAAAGGAGTTATAATAATAAGACATAAAAAAAATATTACTTAATTTGAAAAAATAATTATCTCTTAGTAACATTGTTAAGAATCATTGAATTAACGATTACCGTTTGTTGATCATATAATTAACATGTTCCCCAATTTATCATAAAATACCACTATTGATATCATAAAATTAATATTTATCCATCAAACCCATTTAAATAACTATCTGCGTATGGTGTTTATGAAAATAGAAATATAAATCAATCTTTCCAAGGATGTTTTAGTCCTATCATATTCATGGTTGATGATTTCAATTTCTATAGGAAGATAAAAAGGAGTATTATGGATTAAAATTTATGAATATAAGATATATGGAAAATATCATAGTTTTATTATTACGTCTGTATAATGAAAATAATTTTAAGGTGGTGAAGGTAAATGAAGCACATTACATCGTGGGGGAGGTAGTTCGTATAACACATAATTCACATTTTAATTTATATTAATAGAAAATGGGATGGAGGATAATGATTGGAATATAATTATAATTAATCAAAATTTTAATATAGATTATTATGTAATCATTATAAGATATTTAAAATAAATTTTATGAATAAGAAGAAAAATGAGAAACTGATAAGAGGTGGAGCTATTTGAAATATATCTTTAATTACTTGGATTGTCTTCTTTTTAATGGGATCTAAAAAATTTAGCAATGGAATTTTGAAAATATAGAAATATCATCAACGTGGTTAAGAGTGTTCATGAGAGGTTTTTTTATATTTATTTCCAAACATAAGGGGGTTTCGTGATTTGGGAATTAACGAGGGGATTCCCATTTAATAAGTGAAAATTGGTGGAATTTTTCTAAAGACAAAAAAATATTAAATTATGGGATGTATATTTTATGGAATATGGACAAAAAATGAGAATTAATGGTGATGATAAGTGATATGTTAAAGCATAACCTCAAACACTAAATTTGAATTTCTTTAGCATTTTTTAATCCCTTTACCAGGTGAATTATTACAATTATCAAAAATCTTTTACAACAGTAACTGAATTTTTGAATTTGTAACATAATATTTAATCATAAAAAATATTTTATTAAAATAAAATTTAGAAACAATGTTTCTAAATTTTTAATAAATTTTATTTGATTAAATTTATAAAATTCATTAAAATTAATTTCAAAATACGTGTTTAGAATGTATTAAAATCATTTTTTGAGAAATTTTACTGAAGTTCAAAAATTTTAAATTTATTTTTGGTATTCAAACATATTATTTTGAAATATATAATGTTACTTATAAGAAATTTATTTCTACAGAAATTTTTTTCTTAATCATCAGTTTATTCATATACCCATGTGAAGTCAAAAAACCAAAGTATTTTTATTAACAACATTTTACACTTTTTAACTAAAAATAAATTATTTTAAAAAAATATTAAAAATTAATCATTAGAATGTACCATTATTATTAATCCAAAAAATAATGTTCATTTTTTTAAAATTAAATTTCAAAAAACTGAGAATTCAATATTTATATAAAATCCAAAATTATGGTGGAAAACTATTCACCTGGGAATACAACCTTTAAAAATGTTATTTATTATATATTCTTATTTTCTTTTAATTAATTGTTTTTTCATTTTCAATATTTCAGTAATTTTTTATATATATTGATTATTATTTAATCATAATGTACTTTTTTGGGAGTAAAACACTAATTTTAGAAAAGTACATATTTAAGTATAAAATGATTTTTATATGGATTTTAGCTATATTATTTGAATATAATTAGTATTGAAAGTAGAAATTACATTCATTATACCCATATTTCATAGTGAAGATTCATTATTAATATCCTCTAATTGGATGACGAGGTTTTAATTGTAATATTTAGTAATTAGAGTTGTATCAAAATGTATCATCATTTTTTATTATGTTCAGTGTGTTTTGAGGAGTAGGATATCCGAAAAAGTTTTTATATGATGGAAAATATTGAAAAATAATAGGGTGTTTTATTTTAACCTCTTAAATAAATTACATTCTAAATATTTTAATTATCACTTACTTATTATACTAGCTAAGGGTATCTAAGAGATAGACTAAACACATTATATAACTTATAAACATTTAACAAAATACCTTATGAAATATATGTATTTATTTTAAAATAGGACTATAATAATATTTAATTTTTTAAAATTTTATGATATAGCCATCCCTCATGATAAAGTATCACGAATCTTATAATTGAACTTGTTTTCTGCGACATCATATAGTCATCCTTTCACTGATAGATGGTCATAGAATGGTTGAAAATATTTTAAAGACCCAGATTTCTATGTAATCTGTTTAATTATATGGGATTAATACGAGTCTTTGTAAATTGACGACACATGATTCCAAGGCCCGGTGTGCCCAGAATGAATTTATGAATTTTGTTTCAGGTATGTTCAGTAAACACATGATCGGCATTTTCTATCTTTTGTACCGTTGCTCGGATTTAGAATCTGAGGGCACTGTTGAATCTGATGCGCCCATATTATCTTAAGGGAGGAGTTACATTGACCGCAGTAGGTCTGGAGAAAAAGTTATGCTTTGAAACTTTTTAAAAAAATAAGTAAAATAATTATGTTATTTTATTTCATAATCTTAAAAAGATCAATTAAAGGTTAGTTTTGGCGGTGTGTCAACCCATTAAATGGATTGACCTTCCAACCTTATGTAAGGACGATTTTGTGGAAATTAGGAAGCTTCCTAATTAATGAGCCCCATTATTTCCCCACACAAGTACTTACCCTCACCCTCTCTTATGTATATAGATCTAGGGAAGGTGTATTAGAGATCTTCACCAACCAGTGGTGTGATGAAGGAACACTGCAATTCCAGACCCATATAAGACGAAGTCGACCCAGTGGGAGGTGATAAATGACAATGAACCAAAGGGCGACGTGCGAGTGACGTCTTTGAGAACCAGTCACTGGAATGAAGAACACGATCCACCTTCATGAATAGAAGTTTATCCGATGTTTTGAGGTAGGTATTTTTATTATCGTTTCAAATTAATGTGAGTTTATTGAACTCACTTTATATCCAACATAGTATGGGTTAATGTGGAGGGCACGTGCATAACGAACACAGCCTGAACCCTATGCAATCTTGCTATCCTTTCTCCTCCACGGAATACTGTGAGTACGTCGATACACACCACAAGAAGAGGGACACAACTCATTATCTATGGCGAATGGAGGAGGTGGCCGGCACGACTGTTGGCCACGGAAAGGGAGGTGGCATGACAACAGCACTGCCGGTGAATGGAAGCTGTGGCCGAAGCCTTGGTGGCGGACGAACCCGCCTCCGGGGGGTTCCATGATTACTGAGTGATGCCCACGTGGAACCATCACCTCAAAAACCTAATGGATTCTGAGATGTTATGGAATCTAGGAGACTAGTGGGTTATACCCCCCGCGTCGGACCGAACCGGTGCACTGCCCTCGACCCGAGTCTCCGCCCTCGGATTGGGCCTCCGCACTCGTGCTGGCCTGCCGCCCTTGGACCTATCTACCGCCCTCGGACTGGGCCTCCACCCTTAAGTTGTGCCACCTCCCTTGGACCGGGTTTCCACCCTCGAGATAGACCGCTTCCCTCAGAGGGGGATACCACCCAATCCCTGAGCCGCCACCCTTGCTTCGGGCCACCGCCCTCTAGTTGGGCCGCCACCCTCGTGTCGTGTTGTCACCCTCGATTCGAGCCTCCTCCCTCAAGTCAAGCCACCTCCCTAGAGCCATGCCACCTCCCTTCCACGAGAATCCTCCCTAAGAGCTTGCCGCAGCCCTTGGAGCGGGCCGCTTCCCTCAGAGCGGGCCACTTCCCTCGGACCGGCTCACAGCACCAACGGGCCGTGCTGGCGCCCTAGTGGGCCAGGCCGCCGCTCCAGCGTACTAGGATTCCATATTCTGGCCGAGCTGCCCTTGATGCCGGACCGCCCCTCTTCTACGACGTTGGGACCCTTGAAGCGACATGGTCCATTTTTCCTTAATTTATTAGAGTTTTAGAGAAACTTGGAGTACCACTGGTTTGGATCACACCTGAATCCAACTGGGCCCTCAGCACTGAAATGCTAATAACACACAGATCAGGCGCCCTATTAACACGTCGTCTGTTGCATGGGAAGCCTTATGACATGGAGGTTGTTCGGGATACTTCTTTTGAGACATAATCTTTGTTTATATATGAAGGATGGCTTGGGGAGAGGTTCTCCCAATAGCACTATGTACGGAACCCTGCATCTGGTTGAGATCTGACGACTTCTGACTTTTCAACTCAGAGTGACTTGACGGCCACAGTACACGATAGAGAGGTGTACCTCTATAGGCCACAGAGGGTAGCAGTTGTGGTACGTGATGGGGAGGAGTACCTTAGTAGGTCATGGTGGGGGAGGGCGGCTCTTTGTGACCCAACAAACACATGATATGCAATGGAGAGGAGTACCTCACCAGTTCATGGTTAGTGGGAGGCGCCTCTGTGTGATGTGGCATGACAATTGTACTTGATAAGGTAGGAGTTCTCCAGCAACTGAGGTGTTCGCGATGTGACTGGGGATGTTACATTTTATTACCCCTAGAATAAATCATGGTGTGAGTTTTCTTTACATTGTTCTTGGGATTAAGGTTATGTAATGTGGTACTTTACCTGTGTGGTACTTTACCTGTGTGGCATTTTACCTTCACGGTGTTACCCAGTGGTTTTACTTTGTGGAACTATAGGATATCTTCGGGGTATCGGGGACCCTAATGTGTATCATTATAATCACCCCTTCATGGGCTTCGACCGCACCTTGTTGTATCTTGTGTAAAAGATGAGCAGATGGTCTGAAGTTTGAGGGAGACAGGACATCATGGTACGCAGAGGAGATAGCCGGATGTGGATTGCTGAGGAGGTGATCTATAAATACCCATAAGGTGGGAACCTCGGAGGATGAACCAATAGCTGTTTAACCTTTTCTTTTTGTTTTTTTTACTTTCAGTCATACTTGTTCTTTTAAAGTTGGGATTGTGTTCTACCCCCCTTTACATTCAGCACTCCTTTTAACTACATCAATTTACATAAATGTTTTGTTGTGTTCTCAGACCATGTGTTTGTACAGGTTTAATGGAAATTCCATCCTGTTTTTGGGAATAAGCCTTTCGAAACTAGTTTTCATCCCATTTCCTATGGAAGTCAGGCCTGGGGTAGACATGACATGGGCCCTAGAGGACGAGTCATGAAAAAGTGGTATAAGAGGAGTTGATTCTACCTACGAACTAGGACTATGATATTTTCTATGTGGAAATAGTGTTATGTATTATGAGTGTGATTTTCAGTTTGGGGAGTCTAGTGTTGGTATGGCGGCCGATGTATCCATACACCAGGACCCTGAGTTCTGATTTATGACTCAGTGCATGAAAACCCTGATTGCGCGTGTTTTGCAAAGTATTTCTTGTGTTTTCTTGAGTCAGCTCACCAAGTATAACTTTTATTTATGGAACACGTAATTCCTTTCAGGATGTCACTATAGGGACAACCACCATGGTTTCTTGAGATAGTATGTGATGAAGGCCCACTGAGCGATGAAGAGTCATTGTAGGGCCTCATTATGTCATTAGCACCTTCAGATGGTGTACTAGCAGCACCACTTCCTGTTGGACAACCATTTCTACAAGCCCCACTAGTAGAGGGTGCATACTAACATAGAGAATTTCATGAGTTCCAGTAGTAGAGGCCTCAGAGGTTATGAGGCGTGAAAGACCCGCAAGAGGCTGTGGAATGGTTGGGGGCTGTGGCCAGAGTTTTTCACATAGTTGGGACAACATCTGATTTTATGGTGATCCTAGAAGCCATCGTTTTTTCAGAAAGCAGTAGGGATATGGTGGAGCCTGATGCTCTACATATACGATGAGCAGAACCTCATCTGGGAAAACATCGAGGGATTTTCAAGGAAGAGTACATCCCAGCGACCATACACTCTATTCGTATACAGGAGATGATGCAGTCATAACATGGCATAATGATAGTGGCCTTGTACTCGGTGAGGACCGCAGATCTCTCCCGCTACTACACCGAAATGGTATGAGACTATTTATTTAGTTCATTGACCTTTGACCTGGTTCTCTAGTGGGAGATCAAGGAATAGATGGTATCTCTCAGCATTCCGATGCAGGATGGGGTTCTTGATAGAGAACCTTTTGTGGAGAGCTTCCTAGATGAGGTGGTACCGAAAACGAGGGATACCACCAGACAACATGTAGTTGAGTCATCTAAAGGAGGCATTAGGGAGATGAACCAATGGTTTAAGTGAACTAGAATTTCTAGTTGATGACCATGGGATGCAGGGTCAGAGGTGCGAGGATCACAAGGAAGAGGAAGATTGGCGAGGAACACGCAGTGTTACATGTGTGGCGGGCAGGGTCGTATGGCTCACGACTGCCCGACCCGTCATACCAACGACCAGATGATGGTCGAGGGACCTTCGATTCATGGGAAGAGGTTCAAGTGAGTAGTTCTGTAGGGTGGCCTATGTGGTAGAGTAGCTGGCCATGTAGAAGGTGGTGGGAGGTGTTTCAAGATTCTACAGCCACCACCTCCAGGGGGTCCACCCTGACCCTTAGGAGCATGATGATTAGAGATAGCTGAGATTGTCCATATCCTTCAAAGATGATTAATGGTATGATCTGTGTCTACTCCACCATAGCTGTAGTAATTATAGACATAGTTTATAGTCACTTTTTTATTTCCACAACCCTCATTCAGAGATCGGAGATTCCAGTGGATCAGTTGGCTAGATCCTTATGTCTAGAGACTCCTACGAGTGCAGATTTTACGATTACACACTGGTGCCGGATTTGTGAGAATACTCTAGGAGGCGAGAGATTTGGCTGGGATCTCCTAGTTTTTCCGTCAAGGCCTTATGAAGTCATCTTGGATATGGACTGGTTATCCATAGTTCATTCTCATGTTGACTATATTAGTCACAATGTATGGTGTGTCTGCATGGACGTGACCAGGTTATCATTCACCGATGAGAACAGAAAACTTTGCAGCATCGGATGGACTTACCTAGAGGAGGGTGCAGCCGCTTACTCATTAATTGGCTATACATAACCTCATAGCAGTTGATGTATAGAGTCTGAGCGATCCTATAGTGGTGGACCAGTATGCCGATGTCTTTCCTGATGATAATCTAGGACTACCTCCATGCAATGTGGTAGTCCATTACAATGAAATTTACCCCAAGACATCCCCGATATCTACATATGAGTAACGGAGGGCTCCCATGGAGCTTCATGAGTTATGTTTATATTCGGAGGATTTGTAGATAAATTGGTTCATATGATTCAGTGTTTCGCTATGGGAAGCCCTGATTTTGTTCGCCAAGAAAGAAGATGGGAGTCTGAGACTCTATGTAGACTATGAGTGACTGAACCAGTTGGCCATTACAAATAAGTATCCACTATCAATGATTGATGATGTTTTCAATCAGATGAAGGGAGACCACTGGTATTTGAAGCTAGACCTCCGATCAGGCTATCATCAGCTCAAGATACGAGATGAGGATGTGTAGAAGACGAAAATCAGATGCCAGTATGGCCATTATGAGTTCATGATTATGCCTTTCTACAGGACGAATTCCCTAGTAGTGTTCATGGGACTCATGAACATGATTTTACAGCCATACCTCAATCACTTCGTGGTGGTGTTCATCAATGTCATCTTGATATACACGGTGAAGGAGGAGGATCATGATTATCATCTACAAATAGTTTTGGATACACTCTAAGAGCACAAGATTTGTGGTAAAATATAGAAGTTAAAATACTAAATACAATAATTCAACTTTATGTGACACTTTTTCTTAGAGGCTAGAGTTGTAGTGGATCCAGTGAAGATAGAGTTTGTGATATCTTGGGAGCCACCCAAGAGCATGACGGAGGTGCGGAGTTTCCCGACATTGGATAGATACTACTAGAGATTCAAGCCCTAATTTTAAAGAGTTGCATCACCCTTGACATATTTGACAAAGAAGGGGAATCCTTTCTTATGGATGGAGAGATTCCAACTGAGTTTGCAGGAGTTGTGGTAGATACTAAGCTGCGCCCCCTTCTTGAGGCTACCAGAAGAAAAATTTGTATATGTAGTCTACTTCGACGGATTAGGGACCGGGCTTAGATGTTTCTGGATGCAGGAAAGAGAAGTGATCACTTATGGTTTACAAAAATTGAGACATGATGAGCAGAAATACGCTACCCATGACCTGGAGTTTGCAGTAGTGATATTATCCATGAAGATGCGGCGACATTACTTGATGGGTGAATGTTTTATAGTCTACCATGATAACAAGAGTCTCAAGTATATCTTCTCTCATAAGGAAATGAACCTGAGATAAAGAAGAAGGATAAAAATTCTCCAGGACTATGACCTTGAGATAGTCTATACTCCTAGGAAGGGGAACATGGTAGTAGATGCAACCAACATGAGGTCTAGTCTACAGTTGTTGGGTGAGGAGACAAATAAGCTAGCCATGTTGCAGATATCCTTTGTGGATATAGATGGAGAATCATAGCTTTACTCTATGACAGTCGCTCCCCCACTACATCAACAATTCAGGTAGGTGCATCGTGGGGACCCTGAATGCAAAGCTAGACATTCTGAGATATCTTTCGGACAGGCACCTGATTGATTTTATGAGGGTGGGGAGTAGTTCATCCTCTTCAGGGGACATACGATGGTACCAGTGGCGCTACGGGAGGAGGTGTTTGAGGGAGTTCCATACATCCCCTCTGGCAGTAAATCCTATTCTGGTGAAGATGTACCAGTACCTCTATCGTAAGAAATGATGTCCAGGGATAAATAAGGTTATATAATAGTTTGTTTCATGATTCCTCACTTGTCAGCAAGTGAAGGTCTAGCATCAAGTTCCAGTAGGCATAGCTCATCCACTTGGGGTGCCAAAGTTTAAATGGGATGTGATATCCATGGAATTTTTGATAGGACTTCCATGTACGTCTAGGGGACATGATTCTGTATGAGTGATTGTTGACTGACTCACCAAGTCATCCCACTTCATACCTATCTGAAAGTAGGAATCAATTGGGGCATGGGACACCTCTACGTACAAGGGATTATGCGACATCTTGGGGTTCCATTGACAATTGTATTTGACCGTGACACATGTTTTTCATCCCGGTTGTGGAAGGGATTATAGGAGGTGTTCAAGAATCAGATGCGTTTGAGCATGGACATTCATCCTCAGATGGATGGTCAGATGCAACAGACTATTCAGACGCTAGAGGACATGATTCGTGCATGCGTCCTAGATTTTGGCCACTGTTGGGAGGATCACTTTCCCTTGCTGTAATTTTCTTATAGAAAAATTTATCACTCCACAATCAGTATGGAATCATTTGAGGCCCTATACGGCCGACCCTATAGATAACCTCTATGCTGGACAGACCCATGGGAGTCATTACTTATGGGTCCAGAGTTGGTACGGGCTACCACTGAGAAGGTGCAGAACATCCTGGAGCAGATAAAGACTGCACAGAATAGACATAAGTCATATGATGAGAGAATATGGAGTCCTTCAAAGTTCCAAGAGGGGGGAAACGTTTTCTTGAGAGTCTCTCATCGATGGGGAATACAATGGTTTGGATGAGGCAGCAAGTTATCACCGAGGTTTATTGAACAATTTCTAATACATGAGAGGATATGAGTGGTGGAATACTGCTTCTCACTTCCACTGAAGATGGAGAAGTTGAAAGATGTATTCCATGTATCCCAACTGAGGAGATACATGCATGACCCATCTCACATCATCAACCACAGTGTGCTCTACTTAGATGATGGTGTGACATTTAAGGAGGTTTCAGTAGAGATTGAGTATCGACTGGAGCAGGTCCTCCGTGGGTAGTCGTTACCTCTAGTGCGCATTCACTTGCAGCACAGGAACCTCCAAAAGTGCACATGGAAGTGGGAGGCTCAAATTCGTGCTCAGTACCCCCATTTGTTTCCTTAGTCTATCTTATGGAATTTAGGGACAAAAATCCCTAAGGTGGGTAGAATGTAAAGACCCGAATTTCCATGTAATTTTTTTAAAATTTTATGGAATTATTACGAGTCAACGAAAATTGATGGTGTGTGATTCCAACTCTTGGTGTGCTTGGAATGAATTTATGAAATTTTTTAGGTAAGTTTAGTAAACGAGTGAGCAGAATTTTATAACTGATGATAAGTTTCATGGAAAAGAATCTGAGGGTACCGTTGAATCCACAATGCCATGATTCACTTAATGTAGGATTTACTTTTACCGCTGTAATCCAGAGAAAAAGTTAGTTTTTTTGACTTCTTTTAAAATAATAAAATAAAATATTTTTGTTATTTTATTTCATAACCCCCTAAAAACACATTAATGGGTGGGGCCGAAGGTGTGTCAAGCTATTAAATGGCTTGACATGCCAACATTAAGTAACGAAGATGTTGGGGAAATTAGGAAGAATCATAATTAATGAGCCCCATTACATTCTCATTCCATTACATACCGTCCCCCTCATCTATATATATGAAGATAGGGAAGGTGTATCCAAGAGCTTCACCAAGAAATGAAGTGTTGAAGGAAAAACATGATGCTAGACCCATAGATGATGAAGGAAACCCAGTGGGAGGTGACAGATGAAAGTGAACCAAAGGGTGACATGCGAGTGGCATCTTTGGGAACTGGTCCCGAGAACGAAGAACATGATCCACCTTCAAACACAGACGTTTCACTGAATTTTTGATGTAGGTGTTTTGATTCCCATTTCAAATTCATGTGAAATTATTTAACTCCATTAATATCAACCATAATACGAGGTCACACAGAGGGTGCATGCCTACCGAACCAGGCCAGACCCCCCCCCCCCCCCACTGTATTTATATCATTTCAGCGCCACGGAAGACCACGAGCGCTTCGATGCAGACCGCAAGAGGGGGGTTTAATCTCATCAGATGCAACGAACAGTGGAGGAGGCCGGCACGATGACTGGCTGTGGGAAGTGAGGTGGTGAGACCGCTGCGCCCTCTACGAATGGAAGCCATTGCAAATGATGAACCCGCCTCCAGCGGGTTCCACGACGACTGAGCAGCGCCCACACGGTGTCGCTTCCTTGCAAACTGAATGAACTCTGGGCTGATTGGGAATCTAGGAGAATAGGGGATA
Organism: Viscum album; assembly: GCA_963277665.1. NCBI lineage: Eukaryota > Viridiplantae > Streptophyta > Magnoliopsida > Santalales > Viscaceae > Viscum > Viscum album. The sequence goes on along the minus strand of OY728133.1, from coordinate 676,871,409 downwards.
CACCCCCCGCGTTGGACCACACTGGGCCACCACCCTCGAGCCAGGCCACCACCCTCGAATCAGGACGCTGCCCTCATGTCGGGCCGCCGCCCTTGGAGCAGGCCTTCATCCCCAGACCAGGCCACCTCCCTCAACCCGGGCCACTGCACCTATTCTGGGCCACTACAGCCTCGAACACCGAACGGACTCCAGGATGTTCGAGAATGCAGGAGACCGGGGGGTTACACCCCACACGTTGGACCAAACCGGACCGCTACCCTCGAGACTGGTTGCCACCCTCGGACCAAACTGCTATCATTATGCGGACCCTCCATCATCAGACCTGGCCATTGCCCTAGGACTGCGCTACCGCCCTCGGATCGAACCACCGCACACGGACTGGGGCGCCGCCCTCGGACAAGGTCACCGCCCTCGGAGCAGTCCACCTCCCATGCCCAAATCTGCCGCCCTTGGGCCGGGCCTTCTCCCTCGAGCTGGGCGGCCGCCCTCACACCGAGCCACCCCCCTCAGAGTGGGCTTCCACCTTCAGACCGGGGAACCGCATTAAGAGCGGGCTGCCACCCCAGTGGGATGGGCCGCCCCTTGCAGGCCACCATATTTTTTTCGGGCCACCCTTGCGGCCCGCCCCTCTTGCGGGATGTACCGTACATCTTCCCACCTCGACAATTTCACATTGGAATAGCCCAGAACTTGTCAGGCGGGGTCAGTACGACCAGGTCTGCCCGGACCGGGGCCCAACTGGAGGCCCAAAAACACACAAAGGACCTTATTTTGAGAACTAGACACTTGTTGGATGAACCATCTATGGAGTTGGGATAGTAGGAGTGAGACAATCCTTTTTCCTTACTCTATTAGAGTTTTGGATAAACATGAAGTATGGACGGGTTGGATCACACCTAAATCCAGTTGGGCCCTTGGCACTGAAATGCCAATAACGCATAGACCAAGAGTCCGATTGACGTGCTATCTCTCATGTGGGAATGCTTATGACAAGGCAGATCATCAGATTACTTATTTTTTATACTTAGTTCTGGTTGAGATAGGACTGATGTCTTGGGGAGCGGCTCTCCCAAGTGCTCTACATACAGAACCCTACGACTGCCTTAGACCTGACGACAACTGACTTTTCAACTTGGAGTGACTCGACTCCCACAGTACGTGAGGGGGAGGAGTACCTCATTATTCCACAGTGGGGAGAAGTCATGGTATGCGATAGGTAGGAGTACCTCCGTAATCCACGGTGGGGGAGAGAGGCTCTGTGTGACCCAGAAGACCCATGGTACACAATGTGGATGAGTACCTCAGCAGTTCAAGGTTAGTAGGAAGCGCCCTTTTGTGATGAATAAGGCCAACTATACTTGATAGAAGAGGAGTTATCTAGTAGCTGAGGTGTTCAATGATGTTACTGGGGATGTTACTTGTTACTACCAGTAGAATAATTCATGATGTGAGCTGTCTTTACGTTGTACTTGTGATTGAGGTTATGCTATAGTGTACTTTACATGTGGGGTACATTACTATTGTGGTGTTACCCTATTGTTTTTCTATGTGCAACTCTATGAGACATTTGGGGTCTCGGGGTCCCTACTAAGTATCATTATACTCACACCTGCACGGGCTTATCCCTCCCCTTGTGGTTTCTTGTGCGGATGATGAGCATCTGGGCCAAGGTCTGAGGGAGCCAAAACCTGGTGGTATGCGGAGGTGACGGACGGAAGGGGAGTGATGAGGAGGTGATCTGTACGTATCCATCATGTAAGAACCTCGGAGGATGACCTAGTATCTATTTAACTTTTTCTTTCAGTTGTATTTTACTTTCAGTTGTACTTGTACTTTTACAATTGAGCTTGTATTCCGGCTCCTTTTATTTTCAGCACAACTTTTTACTATATCAGTTTACATCACAGTTTTGTTGTGTTCTCGGACCGTGTGTTTTTTTATATTTAAAGGAAATGGCTTATGATTTTAGGTAATACGCCTTTCAGTGCTAGTTTCTAGCCCCTGGACTATGGAAGGCTGGCTTGGGGTAGTCACGGAACGGGCCCCAGGGGGCGGGTGATGACAAATATGAAGTATTATTTACATGTATTGTTTATTATTATAGATTAATCTTTAAGATAGTCAAAAAAATTCATATTGTCGCATAGAATTAAACTAAAGGGAGGTTTATAACAATTTCATGAATCATATTCCATACACTTAAATTTGGGATAAAATAATAAGTGTTTTATTAGTTATATTTATATATAAATATGTTGTTGGTTTATTTCTTTTACAAGACATCTTAGATATATTATTTTTATAATAATTAGAATAAAATAGTAAGTCCACTAACCTAGATTATATAATGTGTTTATGTATGTTATTATGATGTACATCATTATCAAAATCTACATTATTATTGTTGATTTCATTGGAGATTCCCAGTTCTCTTGGATTAGGTGGATGCTGATGTTGATTATTTCCATAAACCCATCATTTAGTACACTTTTTATAATAGTGACCATACTCTATAAAATTAAATCATTGGAATGAGGATTCTTAAATAAGATGGGAATTATCACAATCTATTACATTTGTTTCTCTCATCACATCACTTTAGAATTCATGCTCTTAATGACCTTATCTTACACACTTAAAGAACATAATTATTTTTAGTGATATTCCTACCTATGATTCTTACATAATCTTATACATTTCAAAAGATAAATTTTCTCCAATCCCTGTATTTTATCACAAGAATTTCATTGGAAAATCTATTTTTCTCAAATTTAACCCTATATCATGTGAATAATGATAGACTCGATTTACCATTTTTACCTTAAGATCACATCTAACAATCTCTACATAACATAAAAATCCATTATAAGTAATAATTTTTGGAGAATCATATTTAAATCACTATATAAACCATCTACCCTATATTCATGGTCAATTATAAAGCTAGAACAATACTGTGAAATTATTGTGATGTATATTTCATAGGTAAAAATGGATTCATATACCTTTTTTACATATCAAGGAATTGTATCCCTATTTTTAAGAGTTCTAGGAAAATATTTACTAAATAATGAAATATTTAAACCATACCATTTCATGGAATTTATTTCTTGATTTTAGTTAATGTACATTAATAGGATATAACATTGATCATCTTCAACTTCCAAACAATATACAGTATTTTCTGGATCTAAGCTATACAAAATGGATAATATATCTTTAACTGTATCAATCTATTTCTCAGTAATTGGTGGATCCAGACAGCCACTAAAGTATGTGTTCATTGATGCATGGAAAAAATTAACTATAAGATTTTTCAATCTTTGTGGATTTTGGAGCTCTACATAGTTTTTATTACTATTCATAAATTGGGATAATATTTTCATTAAGGTTTTTATTTAACATTATTTATCATTTGGATTCCATTTGATTAAGTCTCAACATGGATTATTACACCCATGGTTGATGGTGTTCCTCTAGGTTCAAGACCTTAATTTAAATAAATGAAATTTATAATTGAGAAATTATTAAATTCATAGAATAAAAACTATGATCTATTAATAAATTTTAAATATATGAAATATATAAACAAAATTTTGAATTTATATGTTTCAATATACATTATTAAATTTAATCACCCATATTTCATCCTTTAATGAACTATGTATTTATTTAAATAATATAAAATCAATATTAATGAAAATATAGATTAACCAAAGCATATCCACTTAGAGTATTAGAATATGTACGAAGTTAGGCCAATTTTTCATTCTCTAGGATATGATTAAGTTAAATCCAAATACATCCTTTTCAGGTTTTTTAAAAATAGGTGAATTTATTCTATATCCCACATTCACATATAGTATCTACATAATGTTGAAATTGATAGGATAACCATATAATCTCTATTTTACCAAAACCCCAATATATTATCATATACTTATAATCATCCCGAATAATTTTACCATGAGTTTTTTATATGATTCTATTAGGTTATCCTAGAAATTGCTAAACTATAATAATATACCAACTAAAGAGACCTGATCTAAACATGATATAAATGATAAATTAATCTCATGATTTAAATAATATATCACACAAACAACCTAAAATCAAATGACATAAAGGTTTTTCAACGTAGAGGTTTTCTATATATACAAATTAATATATAAGAAATTATTCATAATCATACTACTATAGATTCCATTATTGACTTGCCACATGTTATACATAATATCATACCATGGAGAATAGAAAAACTATGAAATGGTCGATCTCAAATGCCCCATAATAGAAAAATATTCAACTTTTAATTAAGGTGTAGGTCCCAATCATATGAGAGGAATTGGGAATGAGATAAATTTTTTACTAAAAGTAACATGGAAAAATAAGAGCTTTTTTATGTTATGATAGAACTACATGTAATCTAAAATGAATATTCATATGACATGTAAAAGGTGTCCAGAATCCTAGGAAATTAAACATGAGTATGAGAGAAAAATAATTTCCACCAGATTATGACATAATTGGGTTGAGTTGACATAATAATTGAAACCATATGTTAAGGCTACCCACTAAGACATTTGACACATATTATACAAGAGGTAACCAATTTTTTACCTTATTGGACTTGAGATAACTCACCCTTGTACCCTTTACATTGGAATGAAATCACTAATGTAACGCTTTATATTAAGATAAATCCTATTATGAACCTTTTGGTTTGGAATAAATCCTCTCTTATACCCTTGAAAGACCATGAAACATAAAAATAAACCAATTAATTGAAGAGATATACACAAACCCACTTGTGGTCACCAATGAATAGGTTTCCACTTAATATTAATCATAATCATATCATTATGAACCCATGTTAAAAGAACCAATTTCTTAATCATTCCAATAAAATTATATACCATAAATTTAAAATATTATAGGATATAAAAACACCATTGAAAAAGAATATTTTCATAATTTAATATATATTTTTATTAAAACATAAATTCCTAAGAGATAAACCATGGAATAAAAAAACTAAAATAATTAATGATTTAAAAAAATAGACATTTTATAAAAGGTGAAGTGAAATATAATTACATAAAAAATTTGAGAAGGGAAATAGAATAATATCGATATCCTTATTATAAAAATATAAAAAAACAAAATATTCATAAAAATTAATAAATGTTATAATAAATGTCATGTGGAAGATAAAATGATTTATTTTCAATGTATTCGAAGCCTTTTTTGTTGAATTTTGTTTTTGGAATATCATTATTTAAAAACCCACATTAAAAAATTAATAATGAAACCTCTATCTTAAATCAAATAAAGGGGAATAAGAGGATAATCTGAGTTAAATAATTTGGAATCTCTACTATGTATAGGATAGCATTGGAGGGAATTATATATATATATATATATAAATGAAACTATCCATTAAATGAGTAGAAAATTTTTCTAGAAAATTTTAATTTTCAAAAGCAGTAGAATCATAAATGAAGAATACTTTTGTGTGAAACATTATTTACCCGAAAAATAATTTGAAAAAAAATATCACCATCATAGGTTAGAATTATTAAATTATTGAAGATAATTATTAAAGTGTAGTGATTATGACCCTAGGGTGGAATATGAGTCACGAAAACCCCATAAAACATAAGGAGAATATAAATCCAAACCGCATTAGTGAGTGATATTAAAGTTGAAACAAATATCATGAATAAAATAAATATAATTATATAATATCTCAATTTGTAAAAATATAATGAAAATAAAATAAATTAGGTTCATAATAAAAAACAAGTCCGATTGAGTGGAATCTTTTAAAAATTCTTACCATATTTTTCATTCATTCTTCAAAAGCACCAAAAATAATAAATAATTAAATTTATTTTATTAATTATGTACTAAAACACATTATAAATATAGCCATTTATACTTCCCATTTCGAATTATTATATATATATATGTTACTTTTTCTATATTTTCATACATTAGGTGTTTATTATTTCAATGGTTTTTAATAATTTCATCGGAGCGGTGTTGGTACACATTCATCATGTAATGTTGGTATTTTCCAAATAAATAATGATACCATAAGGGATGATTTATAATTATTTATTATTTTTAAATTTACTTTCATGAGTAAAAAATTATTTATCCTAATAAATAAAATTGATAATGATATATTTTTAGCGATTTTTAACCAACACAGAGTATTTTCATAGTTAACAAATTAAATACTGATACATATTTTACAAAGCAAAAAATGATTTAATTATTTATATAATTATATACTATTAATTATTTTTTTTCATAACCAACCATGATAAAATTTTATATCATTTTTCAAGTAGGAGGACAATCTAACCAAATGAGGAACATAACTTGATTATTGGATGATTATTAGGTAATTATGTTAAAATATCAATAAATAATTAGAATAATGATATAATTCAGTGTTTATTAATTTAATATATCATATTTATAAATTAATTTAATGAATAAGTAATGGATGCGGAATTTTTACATAATTTTAATATATTATGTTCCTCTTAATATTCTTGTTTTATATTATTGAAATAATGATGACTCCTTTTTTACATATCATTAATAGATCTTATATTTTTCTTTAATAAAAAAAAAATGATATCATGAAAATAATATTTTTACATTAATACCATGTTCATGAAAATCCCAATAATTCATCAATTAAAATAAAAGTGGTAGTCAATCTTTCCATTGAGTTGGTTTTCCACATATTAACGATTACAATGATTTAATTTTCCGTAGAAGAGGGGAAATGTGTAATATTTATAAAAATTTAAGAATATTAAATATATATTATATATTATAATCATATATTAAATTCCTTTTTAATACAATATTTATAATGTGATAAAGGAAAATGAATCATGTTGCATCATAGAGATGGCAGTCTGTACAACGTATGATTCATGTTTTAAATTTTCTTAAATGAAATGTGTATGGTGGTTAGTTATAATACCATAATTATAATTACATACTGGAATAATAACTATAATAACTTTATTATTATAATAATATTAAAAAAATTTCATTAAGAAAAAAATCATATAAAGAAATAGGAATGTTGGAGGAGAGGTTAGAAATCTATATCATACTACTAGTATTATCAACATTTAGTAGGGGATTAAACCATCTAGTGATGGTATTTATAGAATAAAAAAACCCTTAAGGCGTGTCTTAGTTTGGAGATTAAGATTGGGTATATTTGTTTCAAAAAGTATGGTGTTTTGTGTTAGTGAAAATAAAGTGATGAGTACCCCATTTAGAAGTGAAAAGGGATGACATTTTTATGATTGCACAAAACTTTTCAATAATGAGAATTCCATATCAAGGATGGTGAATAAAATAAGAAATAATGGAAATTATATGAGAATAGGTGGATCCAAATATAAACCACTGAATTTGAAGCATGTTATTAACATGTGTCAATCCCTTTACCCATTTAATTAATACTTTTTCTATTTGATCAATAATATAAGAAACTAGTTTTTACCTTTTGTAAATTAATTTTTATGCGTAAAAATGAAGTGGTTCATATTATATAATGTTCATACCAATTATTAAGATTAAATCCATTTCATTTTATTCACATTAATTATTTTATAAATATAAATTTTAAAATAGTTATTTTTAATTTTTTAAAAATAATTTTTGACAAAATATTAATTATGTTCTCAAATATATAATAAATGACTGTAATTTAAATATAAGATTTTAAAATTTATAGTTTTTCTTATATTCCAAATATTTTTTTGAATGAATTTTTTCCATAATTTGTAAGTTATCCTTATATATATGTGAGGTTGTAAAAGTCCGAACATTTTCAAACATCTGTATTTTTCTCTATTCAGTTGAAAATAAATTATTTTAGAAAATCACTAAAAATTAATCTTCTTATTGTATTAATATTATTATTCTTTGAAATATTTTATGTTTGTTAAATTAAATTTAAAAAATTTGATAATTCAAAAAGTAAATAAAATACAAGAATATAGTGGATTATTTTTTTATTTGAATATAACATTATAAAATGATAACTATTATATATTATTTTTTTGATAAAATACTGAATAATTTATTTGTAATATATTAATCATATTATCAATTTATTAATATTATTTAATTAGGATATAATTTATTTTTTTTGATATAGAACAACAAATTTTTAATAAAATATTTTAAAGTATAAAATTATTTTTCAGTTGGTTTAACAATACAAATTAAATTTCATTAGTATTAATATTAAATTTTTTACACCCTTGTTTAAAAGTTTGGTAATTATTATAAATACTGTCTAATATAATGAGTGGGTTTTAATTGTTATATTTATTACTTATATTTTAATGTAAATAGATCATGGTTTTCATTAATATTCACCATTTCCTGTTTAGTATTCTATTAAAATATATTTATTTAAGGAAATATATTACCAAATGTCATAATGTTACAGTATATGATTTAAATGATGAGATAAATATTTTACCTAAGTATAAAATGTTCCATGGAATCCAGAAAATATATTTAGGTTATTACTTTGAAGTTCTTCTTTAAAAAGAAATAATCAAATTTTCACAATGATGTCTCTACAACCAATTACTGATCTGATTCCATCAACTTAGATTCTGAAACATAAATCTATTACTTCTACTGAAATTCATAAAATTTCGTCATTAAATAATTATTTTATTCAAAGATCCTCAATATTTCAGTTCACCAGGTTTTCTCACTCAAAACATTGGCCCCATGAAACTGATCACAGAATTACAAATGGCCCCTTATCTTCTTCCTCTATATAAGAAGAACCGTTTTCATCTTATATTCATTGTCATGGAAGTATTAGATTCATAATTTTGCCTCATGATATGGGCTTTTCAACTCAAATTAGTATGTAACTATTCTCTCTTTTGTATTTACTTGTTAAAAATATCTACTATTTATGAAATGCTTTGGTGTTTGTAAGAAATATATTTTTAAATAGTAAATATCTATAAACAAAATATTCTGAATATATTTAAATTCAATATAAATATTGGTATTGTAAAATAATCAATATTTTTTTTCAAAACATATCATTTATGTAGTTTAAAACACCGTAGATACTCTATAAATTCGATTATTTATTGCAACTAATTTTTAATCTCACACAAAAAATTCCGTACATGGTATTAATAGCTGGCACATCATCTTCATATCTCCTTATATCTAATTTTACATTAACATGAATTAATATTTTAAGCATAAAAATAGTATAATTTTCCACTTCATCTTTAAAATAGTTCACAAAAATCCCTATGATGCATTTTCCTAAGCTATATAAATTTTACAATAAATATATCATATGTAACAGAACTATTTTAAGGGATTGATTTTCATTACATTTTTTGAGTCCCATGATGGTTGGTATGAGGATGAAAAACACTAGGTGTTGTTTTAGGGTTGATTTTCAATCCATTGGAAATGCATGAGACGATTCTCATAAAGTATCGTAGTTATACCTTATAACTACTTCCCGACATGAAAAAGATGTAACGAGATTTAATAGGTTTGTTTTGTTTTCCTGGTTGGTGTATTCAGTTTTAGAGTTTGTGTCTTGATTTTTAATATTCCAGAAGTTGAAGGAAATGAAACATGTTCCTAGTGGGTTTCTCTAACCATTAGATGTCCCTGAGTAGAGGTGTGAGGATATCTTGATAGATTTTTTAAGCGATTCACCTTTAGATGAAATAGGATATGCTTCTATATGAGTAGTAATGGATCATTTTATGAAATCTTAAAAATTTAAAGTGATCAAGTAGAAGTGGTCACTAGTAGTTTATTATTTGAATTATCTGGAGGAGTAGGTGAGACATCATGGTTTTATGAGGACAATCATTTATGATTGAGATACTTACTTTACATATATGGTGTGGAGAGTTCCCCATTTTTATTTTGGTTCTCAGCTATTCCTTAGAACTTGTTTTCATCGACAAATAAATGGTCACACAGATTGGACCATCTAGACTCTTGAATACATGTTTAAATCTTATGTCCTTGATTTTGGTTGTTTGTGGATGATGCACCAAGTAATGGTAGATTTCTCTTACAATAATATTTTTATTTCCACAATCGGTATGGTGAAATTTCAAACCTTGTATAGATGACCATGATGTTATCTAGTGTGTTGGACTGGGATAAGAGAGTCATCATTTCTTAGGCTTGAAATGGTATAGAGTATAACAGAGATGTTTCATAATATTTTCAAGTAGATGAAGGAATCACATGATCGGTAGAAATCCAATGTTCATCATAGTAGGAGACCTATGGAGTTTGACATTGGGGATCACTTATTTTTTAAGGCGACTCTCTATCATGGGCAGTGAAGGAATAGTTGTATGATTAATCTGTCTCCCCAATTTTTTGGGCCTTTCATGGTGTTGGATTGTGTTGGTGTTGTTGAATATCGGGTATATCTTCCTCCATATACGAGCCAGATAAACAATGTTTTTCTCATGTCATAGCTCCTTCTATATATTGATGATGACTCTCACATCATTGATTGGGGTGAGATTGATGTTAACAATTATGAGAATTTGAGGAGAGACGTTTAGAGACTATGGACCACAAGGATAAGGTGTTTAGTAATAATTTTATTCCCTTAGTTTGATTCTTGTAGTGGCATAGTGGCCTGAAGGAGAGTACTTGGGGACATGAGTCACATATACGTTCTCAGTACCATGAGTTTTTTGATGCATAGCTCTTATCTTGTAACGTTGTTCGTATTGTGGTTGTAAATACTTTCTAGTTATTGGATTACTTTTTCCAATTTCTGGTTGTGTCTTGCTCTCTTTTTAGAGGTATCTCCCCTAGTATAGTGCTTAATAGATGGTTCTTGTTGTCCTGCTGTTTCACATCATTCCTATTTATGAAGTAGTTTTTCTTTTACTGTGGAATGAACCATGAGAGGTAACTCACTGGGTGTCTATTCGGATGACCCTTTTTATGTTTCCTCTCTAGGTTGGTTTTGGAGTCTCAAGGGGGAAAATGTTTTCAGTGTGATCCGATTTAATGGCCCAAACACCCATGATACATTACACTGTGAAATTATGGTGGTTGAGGTGTTCTGGAAGCAATAAGGACTCCTTTCAAGAGTTTTCCAAAAAACCATTTCTTCCAACAGTGAGTCCAGAATGGTAGGTCACTGATGGTGAGTCCTAATGGTGAGTCTCAATGATGAGTTTCAATAGTAGTCTGCCAATGGAGACTCAAAACTGTATCTCTCCAATGGAGACTCACACCAGTAGCTTGCTAAAGGTGACTCACAATTTTAGCACAAGCAATGGTTATTCATCCTATAGGAAGTCACTCAATGATGAATCATCCAAAGATATCCCACCCATAGTGACTTGAAAAATTATCCCACCAAGGGTAACTCTCACCTGTATCTTTCCACTAGTGATTCACACCAATATCTTTCCAACATTGACTCAAACCAGTAGATCACAAATAGTGACTCACGACGTTAGGTCACCAAACGATAGCTTGTCCAATGGTGAGTCACAGAATTGTGAATCATCCACTAGTAGCTCATCCACCAGCAACTCATAATGATTACACACCAAAAAATGACTCATTTCCAACAATTTTTTAAAATTTGAGTTTTCACGAATTTTCCATTTTTCTGATGTTTTGATCCTTTGATGTTTTAATTTGATGTAAAATTTTGATATAGACATGTCTAAATATATTTAAGATCTATTCAAATCCCATAACTCATATCTAAATTTTCTTAATGGTCATGGTGATTTATAAATGGTCATACAGCATGGGTTGTTGAGATCTGGATTTAAAATAAATTCAAAGATGTTTCATATCATGTGATTTTTGGTTTTAATCCTTCTATGAGGGGGAATTACCACAATTCGATTATTATTTATTATCCATGGCAAAGGTTTCCCAAATTTCTTCCTCCCATAGGAGTTTTGTGATATTTTATATCCTGGGATTATGTTTCCATTGAGTATTTCCTTCTACATGCTCACCCTTTGTTTTGGTGTTACCAAGAAGTGACAATACATCTTGGATATAAAGTATATTCTCCCTCTATTATTCTTGGTTCCTTGATCTATTTCCTCTTATTTATCCAACCCATGTGATGGCATGTAATCTTCATGTTTCTAATAGAGCTTTCTTACTTAATTATTGTTGACTTGGTGTTGTGGCATCCTTGGGTGGATGCTATCCTTATCGGGGGGATCATGATCCGTTGTGTTGGATCCTTATATTGCAAATAATTTCAGAATTTTTTTGATGAAATGGATTCGATTCTTTTCCATATATTTACATTTAACCATAGAAATAGAATGACCTGCCCCATTGATCAAAAGAAAAATTTCAAAATAATTATTTGAAATAGATTAATGAATTGGTATTAATTTTTTAACGTTGTTATTGGATCTTGATTTACTAGTTAGTTTGATTTATAGGATTTTGTGGTTTTCCATTATGTTATTTATGTATACTCATAGTGAACATAAATCCTGAATAAATTGATAATTAATTGGTTAACTATTTCAAGAGGTATGTTAATGAATCCTGTTATTGTTGTAATTTGATGATAATCAAATTGATGTAGTATGAATGTTTAATTAAATTGAATAATAAACATTATATATGTTGATTATTATTGATAAAAAATATTAAAGGCATGTCAAATTAATTTTTTAATTAATTGGTGATAGCTTGAGAATATTTTTTCTTACTTTTCCCATAGTTTGAACCTAAATAATAAATCAGTTTGTTCAAGATGGAATACGAACCGATTTTGTGATAAAAGATAAATAAAATTCAGGGAATGAGTTGACCAATTATTGTAATGTCCAATTTTTGTGTGCCTTGATACTGCGAGATCTAAGTGTGTGTGAATGTTGAATGCCTTATTTAGACTAAAGAGCCTTGTTGCAATGTTTTTTCCTGCTACTTGTAATGTGATGTGAAGCTAGGATGGTAATCCTGGGGGGCTATTGTGGTTTGTGGGGGCAGGGTGTCCCAATGTTTTTTTGGAAGTGTTAATGCCTAGTGTTGTGAGACTCACCAGTTATATAATATAGGTGTTGTGGGGGGGGGGGTCACCCTAGATAATGGAACATTTTATCATTAGTCTTACTCATTGATATGAATGTTGGATTATTATTTAATCTATTTCTCATATATTTGATTTACATTCCCCACTGCTTGAGGTATATTATGTTTCGTAGCCTCATTTGGAAAAAGGGAAAGACGTGAACTGTATTCCAAATGATTTCTATATTTAGATTCTCTAGGATGGATCGGTCTACTCTCCTACTATATGTGAAAAATACACAATGAGTATCTAATATAATAACAGTGTTGATCGGCATATTTTTGGTAGCTTATATTCTTTTCCTAGAATAAATAGAAAAATATAGAAATGGCAATTCTATTAAATAAATGAATTAACTTTGTTTACCCCATGGGTTTGGATCTTTCTAGAATGTAATGGCGAGGTTTTGATTTTGAAAAGTCGTGGATTCAGTTTGCTTATAACTAGAGGGCATGAGACATTTTTGTAATACTAATGTTAGTGGAATGTGATGTGGGAAACGTTAATGGTTAATTAATGGTTAAGGAATTAATTAACGTAATTTGATAGTGATAAATATGGATAAAGTAACCTAATATATCTCTTTAAATAGTTGTGAGCTTATATGATATCTAGTGTTAGTAGTGGAAGCCAAGAGTCTGATAGATATTAGCTACAGTTGAGTATAAGACTAGGTTATTCCCATAGTTTGGATGTGATCTATAATATATCAAGGACTATTGTGTTTCTATATGCTACTCCACCCATTTGGTTAGGCCAACTAGAACCCAAAGGATTTTGAGCCTTGAGGGAGGGGGTGTTTTCCCAAACATCCCAATGGGTGGATGGATGAATGACTACCCCCTTTGAACCCAAATTCTTACCGTGGTAGTAACTTATTATGGTATGAATTATGGTTAGTTTTTTTCATATATGTCTGTAGAGGGATGTAATGGATTATAGTTATTTCACACATATATTATGGATATAGATTCATACAGACAGCTATCTGTGTAACATGGAGTTGTTGGGATGACTTGATGAACCTTTCTCAGTGTATGGTATATAATGGATTCACATATAATATCAGATTTATGATACATGTTATTTGAGATGTGGTGGATCCCATAAACTATCTAGTCTATTTTGGCTTTGTAGACAAGGTGAATGTGTTTCTAGAAGTCTATGTTGTGGTTCTTTTCCCAGGTGTCTTTGGGCTAGCCTTTTGGGAGAGATATGCTCAGGACGTGCGATGTGGGGGAAAAGAGGAAAACCAGTAGGGAAGTGGTAGCAGGGTAACCTTGGTATTCTTTATTATATAATATTCTCTGTTATCTGATACATGTTGAGAGTATCAATGGTGAGGATGGGAACTTAGTATATATGTTTAGGTGACAAGTTAGTTTTTGTTATTTTTCACTATGATTTAGTATGATTTCTTTACTTTTACATGAGAGGATTTGGGGAGGATCTTACAAAGTATACTGTTATACACACCCTACGTAATATAATGTCATTTTTAGGTCAGTTGGAGAAGGTAATAGATCAGGCTGGTTACTATTAGCATGGGGTTTTGAAGGAGTTGTCGGGGCTTAATGGTCATTGTTATTTTTCGTTATTTTGTTAGTTTCTATTTTCCATTTTTAGTTTTAGTAGTTCTCCTCTGAAATTTCATATATGCACATGGGATTATATTACTTTGTGGTCAGAATAAAAGTTGGTTGGTTTATATCTTATCATTATGTTTCGCATGTGTTCTCTTAGAGGTTAATGACTCCCATATGTGTGTTTACAATACCCTCGGTTATTATATTCAACCTCAGGCCTGCTAGAGGTGGAACATGGGGGACACTATCCCTCTCGTCCCAATGCCAACCAAGGAGGGGTACACTTTTTAGGGAGGTTTCATGAATGTTTCTATATTATTCCATAAATGTAACACATATCATGTTGAGTTTATAATTAACTTTGAATCTTTTTTATATTAATTTATGATTTATAAAAAATCAGAATATATATGTATAGTCTTATGTGGTGGAGTTAAAATTGAATGAAATAAAAGTTAATCCTAACGCTAAGGACCATATGTTGAAGTATTTAGTTTTTCTATGAAATCTGGTTGAGGTAAATCTTATGTGGTAGTGAAATAAAAGAGTGATAATATAATATTACTATTAAAGGTGATCCAGAGTTGAAGTGATTTTTGAAGGATTCAATTATACATGGGAATAACAATGATATTTGAGAGTTATAGAGGATTGATTTTGAGTGAAACATATAAGGTATTTCAAGATGAAAAATTTCTTACGTACAGATGATCTAATGTTATGAAGGTGAAGAACCAATAATTTTTATATGATGAGTCCATTAAAACCTATAGATGATGACAAGAATAATTGATCTTAAATTGCATAGGTCAAAATTTATGAATATAGATTAATTAAAAATTCAGTGTTTGAATTTTTTTGATAAATGGTTTTAGATTTCTAGAAGTCATAAAACTATTTCTGATTTTGTTCAAATATCCAAAGGCTATGAATGTATAAAAGAATAAGTAGAACTTGAATATCTAAGATCCAGACGGTATGAGGTTCTTAATGGTATGGAAAAAAATATAATTGAAAGGTGAATAGAGTTAATGCCATTTTATCATCTGTTTGGATTATTTATTGAAATGAAAAAATGATGATGTTATAATGTTGGGTTAGAAATTATGATAAGAAAATACCAAAATAAAATTCATGCTTCTACAAAATATTTTTTACTGTCTGAGTATCATTGAATATATGCCTTTTAGATGAATTTTAAGACATAAATTATAATAACCTCACAGAATTTTATATAGTTGGAATATAAAAATAATTTAGAATAGTTTTATTAGATAATGATTTGTTATTTAAAAGTTGATTTAATTTAAATTTCAAATATAATAATATTAGAGCAGGGAGTAAGTGATACAACAATACAATTTTCAAAAGATTGGGTTGTATGATGAATACAAGATTTGATTTTAGTGAATTTCAAATCTTTTAAGGAAAGTTCTATGTTTTGGAATATCTCAATATTATGAATCTAAAAATTCTGGTTCAATAAAATGGCTATCAATAAATTTATGTACTAAAAATTTAGTTCATGAGATGAAGTGGATTTTAATTATTCATATTGTTTGGAGGAATATAATTTTTTTCTAAGGAAATAGGAATTAAGAGAGGTCTTAATCATAGTATTTGGTGGTAACTTTGTATACTAGTATGAGATAATACTAAAATATTTCAAGATACATTAGTGTTAGAAAAAACTTCTGGTTAAACGATAATACCATCCCATACAACTTGTAATCATTGGTTGATATTAGAGGAAAACACATGTCTCATTTTGACCCGAACATAACAATGATATAGTCACATACACTTGGGATGTACCTAGTAAAAATAATATATGAGGTGAATTTAAATATAATTTTATTTCATAAAGATAACGGTGTGTTATAAATCTTTAAAGGATTGAGAATCTAATATTTTTTAGAGTGTAATTTAACATTTAAAGAAAACATAAGGGTTTATCAATCATGACCCTCATTCTCTGTGGTACAAAAAATCATGGGTAATTCATGTGGGAATAAATAATGAAAGATATAGATATTTTTTGATCAAAAAATCTAATGGAAAACCAATATTGTGAGTAAATTATTAATGATTTGATTTTTTTTGAAATGATGAAATCATAACTAAAACATAGTTAAAATTGGTTGTTTGATCATATTGTTGGTATTAACTATATTTGGAGTTGTTGTTGATATTTTATGTTATTTATTATCTCAACGTAGATTATATAAAAATAAAATACGACAGAGAACCTTAAATTAATATTTATCTCGAACAAAAAACTATAATCACATACAATACAATATGATATCGCCCTTTCATCTAAAACCACCAGTGTCTACACCATTTAGTTTCCCTTAATGGTAAACTATGTAAAACAATAGTTTCATTGAATTTATTTTTTAAAATATATATATTATTTGGTTGTGTGGATAAATATTTAAGGTTCATACCATTAACAAAAATGTGATAAAAAGATCCAGTTGATGAGGATAATAAATTCACACCGTAATTCAGTGCATATCCTTAGGTGTTTTGGGTATCTATGGTTTAAATAAGTGTAATCTGATCTAAACGTTATCTTTGTGAATTTTTTAGAAGAAGTAAATTGATTTAGAGAGAATAGTAAATATGAAATAAGTTCAATTTTCAGTATATAAAACTACAAAATTTGGTATAATAAAATGTAATCAAAATTTATGGTCTCATGGACATTTTAATTTCCTTACATCTATTTATGTAATAAATATGAGTGATGTTATAGATTTACCTATGAATGAATCTAAAAAAACATTAGTCAATTATGATGAAAGGATATAAAATTCCATCTCCTTGGTCTTTTAAATCCATATATACCTGTTGGTGGTCAGTTATAAATCCACTACATCCATATATAATAAAGGTAAAAATATTTATAAATGTAAAAACATAGATTATTAAGTAAATTAATCTGTTCTTAATAGTAATTTTGATGATATAAAGCTGATAAAAAATGAAACAATAATGATTTATTTGACTAAATCATTAATTATAATAGATTTATTCTTGGAAACTATTATAATATGAGGTATTTTTATATCACAAAAAAATTGAGGATATGATCAAAATTATACAAGACAATGGTGTTTGATATTGTATAAGGAAACCTTTTGATGTTATAACTTGGTTATTTTATCAGTATGTTTATAGACTATGAGATGTGGGTGAATCTATAAGGTATATCCTTTAATTCAAAAAATGTTATTAATATCAATTAATGGTAGAAACTAGACATCAATGATTTTACAGGGAATGCTGATGATACAAGTGTGGAGTTGTTATCTTTTATAGAAATAAATTTAAATCGATTTCACAAATGGTTAAAATGAAATATATCATTGGAGTTTTTAAATAGAAATAATGTTGATATTATTTATATAACATGTTTGAGTTGGTATTTTGGAGACACTAAAGGTGAATACATAAAAAAATGTAGGAAATTTCCCCCTAAAGAAGAGTTCAAATGTAGAAACACATTACGAAAAAGGATTAAGAAGATGATATAAGGGACAAAGTAAGTGGATTTTCATGATATTATTTTTGAATTATGTGTAGTATAATTCAATATATTTGAGAGATTTAATAATAACAATAATTTAAAAAGGAAAATTCAAATTCTATTAATCAAATCTCTTGGAATGAGATTTTTATCTAAAATTGGAGTAGAATATTTCTCTTAAGGAGGATAAAAAACAACTAATAAAGAAATACAATATTAGTGGCTTGATGATAGAACTATTGAATTAGTTGATCAATATAAATTTTACTTGACTTGGTCAGAAATGGTTATTTCGGAAAAATGTTCTTCCCAAAAATCATATAGAGAAATATTTTATTTTGAAATTATAATTGAATAAAATTATATGGCGATTGATGAAATTAATGATTATATTAAGTTGAGTGAAATAATGAATCATTCCATTGAAGGGGGAATTGGTCATATTTAAAAGGAAACATGATTTAATACTGATAATATTATGAAAAAAACTATATATTAGATATCTCACTAAAATTTAACTATTAGAATACACTAAAATAAGAATTAGGAATATCAAGAACGTATAGAATGATAAAAGATCTAATTATATCGGAAATCATGGAATTTTGTTTATAATGGATTATCTAAAATTTGGGTAAAGTGTGTAAAAAATTAAGGGATGTATGGGGTCATAGATAGCTCCCAATTAAAAGTTATTGAGGTATATGGGGGTTAGAAAACATTAAGAAAACTTAATTGATAAAATATTACTCTATATGAAGTTGAAATTAAATGAGAAACATGGAAATATATTGACATACTGTAAAGAGTCAAAAATATAATTGAAATGTGAAATGTCTTGAAGTAAAAAATGGATGATGAGAACACTTCCCACATATTAAATAAGAGTTTATTTTTATATATATTGTTATTAATACAATAAATTATGTCATAATGTTTTGAATTATAGGTAATTATAGTGAAGAAAATTTTTTATGGAGGATCAAGAATAATAGAGATAATACAAATCGACTCTATTCTTTCTGTAAAAATATTTTCTACTTGTAATGATGGAAATTATGTTTATGATAATTGGTTTGAGAGAATGTGGAGATATATTTTAAAGTCTCGACTGGGTGATGTATCTTATAGAAGGAAAATAAGTCTATGTAGATGGATATCATATATTACATTTATAATTAGGAAATATATAACATTAAAAATAGACCCTTGATAGTAGGAGATCATGAATCATTTCTAGAAAAATTTATATTTTAAACACTAAGAAAAGAAAATTTATAGGATGATTTATTTTATCAATGATATAACATTAGAGATATGTGGTAATAGAGAAATGGAATTAATGATGATGAGAATAAGAATTCAAAATAAATTTATATACATTAAATTCAATATAATGTCTTTAGTATTAGTTATAAATATCACTCAAGACTTAAATTAACATTAAATATAAAGGGATACCTAATCATTAGTATGGAGTGTTAATAATTTATGAAAGGTGGAAATTAATAAAAATCTATACCATGTGTATTTAATGTACACAAACCTCCATAAGGTTGAGGATGAGAAACAATTAAGGGTATCATAGGTTTAGTCATATATGTCAGAAAATCCTGGAGAAATTTTCAATGTATATATACTTCAAAGACATAAAAAATCTAAAGTATTATCATGAGAAGACTTGTGATTCATATTTAATAGGGAATAAATTGATGAATTTGTGTCTAAAAAAGAAGTGTAAAGAATAAAATTTTATATCTTTAATTATTATAGATGTGTATTAACCAATTATTCATCATAAAACATGATGTGAGAGGTACATTACAATATTTATTGATGATTATAATAATATTTGAAAAATAGAGACCAAGTATAAGATGAAAATGGTGATAGAATATAATCACCATTTATTATGAAGAGTTAAAAATGTAATGAAAAGTTATATTAAATGTTTCAGTTTAGATTATGTTATGGGGTAAACAAAAATTTTGGTGGATAATTAATTATAGAATCATCATATAACACATAAAGATTCATTTTATTAGAATATAAGGGAAAAATGATGTTTTGGAAATAAGGAACTAGATATTGAATACAATGGTAAAAAAATTATTCATCTATAGTGGTATATCAAAGACTTTTCATAAGATAATATCATAGGTGTCTATATGTAACACCCATAATATTTTAAAACAACAGAATTATGTTCAATAGCATATTCATCACACCACACTGAGCTTAAATGACCCGTGAAATGTATAACCATCATAAAATAGAATTAATTTTAGAGGGTTTGATTAGAATTTATTAATTAATGATATTAATATATATATATTCATATAAATATATATTATTAACTAATTATTATTAAATAATCAATTTATTTTTTGAAATGTAACTTTATTCATCAACATTATGTTTTCATTAAAAATGGTTTTTATATTATTTCATAAAATTACCTTATAATTTTTTTTAAAATTTATAAGATAAAGTGAAATTAGTTTTTAAAATCATCATATAAAAATTTACATTGGCTCAATTTTGGTATTTTTAAGAAAATATTGATTTTCAATGAATAATGGAAAAATCATTTTTTTTAAAATAGTCATTTCATTTCAATAAATTAAGTAATTCTAAAGTACCAATACATTTTGAATATAATTTTTATAACATTAATAATTTTTTAGTAAAATTTAACCCATTTAATGGATTTTGAATCATCTTCATAATGTAATTTATTTTTTGTTTTTTAGGTTTTAAAAACAATGTTTTTTAGGAATTATGTTGTAATGTGTATAATTTTTCTCCTATTATATTAATTAAAAAAACCCTAATAAAAAATTATTATAATGGAATTTATAAATTATATATCAATAAATATGAATTTATAATTAATATTACTAGTTATCTTGTTAATATAAAATCATCCTTTTCTAGGAAAATACAGTTATTTAGAACCCTCTTTTTTATATCATTTATGGGTTTCATTTTAAATAAAATATTTACAATTAATTTAATTAAATTTGGTATATTGGATTAAATATCTATATTTATCTTAAATTATATTATATAATAATTTTAAATTAATTTTATACTATAATGAATAGTGATAATAGAGAAAATTAATCACTATAGTTAACGTAACAATAGATTTAACAAGGGGGTTAAACAAGAATGATAAGGGTTAAAATGAACTAAAAAGAAATATAAAATCCATTTTATGGACTTATTTAGACATTAAAAGGTATAAGTATTTATAATGGACTTTTAGGATCGTTGTGTCTTGTAAAAAATGTGGGTATACTTTTTTCTTTTAAAAAATTACAAGTGCAGCAGTCACACATATCCTATAAAAGGCCACACCAATCCTCCCATGTTAACATCTTAAAATATACATGGATCATCCAATACCTACCCAAATGTCTTACTTCTCTTAAAACATACTAGATCCATTATATGAATTTCCAATACATAGTAAGAAGGCCTTTTGTCCCTTTCCTATAAAGGTTGTCCGTAATAGATGTATCTTGTTAAACTAAGGGCCTTTTATTTTATTTCTTCTTCCACCTCCTTAAAAATTTAATATATTTTTATGTCATAATAACAGCATTATATGAAATATAAATATGTTTTATTATTTTAATGTAAAAACCTAAATATTTGTCATCTTTCATCAAATGGTATATAAATTCATCAGTCGTGTGTATGGTGGTCTACTACCTTGCGAACCAGTGCCATTTTTTTACATCAAAACATCTTTGGGAAATTTATAATGATGAATTTAAATTATATTAAGGATATTTGTTACATATTTATACTTATAAACTTATTATATCACAGATAAGTTCCTAACATTCATTCAGTGGGTGATACAATAATGTCTCTCTTGGGTATAATGGACCACCACCTTGTGAACTGATGTGATTTATTTTTCAATAAGGCATTTCATTGAAGTTAAAAAGGAAAATGTTAATGGATATATTTCATATAAATGTAATAATTATTAAATTAATTACATATTTATCAGTATTATAATATAATATATCATGTAATTTCCTATAGAAAATAATGATAACATCGGTATTGCATGCATGTGGACTACAATATCCACCGAGCGATGTGTTTTTGTTATTCAAAAAAATGGATGATATATATAAGTATATTTATTAATTTAATATTTTATTTATGATATGATTATAATTATATAAATATAATATATTATATACATTTTTACCATATTTTCTTATTGAAAAATGGAAACATTACTCATGTGTATGTACAATCGATCAACTTTAGAACTATAAAATATTCTTTTTCATAACTATAATTATTGATTGGTTTTCAAAGTATAATTTATTAATAAATATGATAAATTTATTATTATTATTATTATTATTGATATATTTAAAAAACATCATCTTTGACAATAGTCAATACACTAATGATTTTTTGAAAAAATGAACCAAACCTCTTCAAAACACCCGACTTGGACATAAATGATTCATTATTTGAATATTACATTAAAAATAAAAAAATTAAATGATTTAATTATATGGTATTAAAAATGGAAAAATTTCATTTGAAATAAAATAATTTATATATGATTATTATACAAGAGCTAAAGGATATACAAGGAATTTCTAGACTCTAGGAAAGGGTTCTAGAATTCACTTTTATTTCTGTCAAACATATGCAATATTCAACACTTACATTTTCTATTGTGTATATAAAACCAATAAATTTATTTATTTATTATTTTATAAAAAAATATTGGTATTTAAAAATCAATGTGATTTCTTCTATATCATGGGTTTTTTTATCAAAATATTACCAATGTTGTAAGGTATTTCGTCTCAAAATCATTTCATTGAGAAATGATTTTTGAACATTTTTTATTTTACATTGTTTTAAAAAAAACAATTTAAATTTAATATCATGAATAATTTATAAATAATTGATTTTTATTTTTGAGATGTAATTAATTCATCAAATGGAAAATTAACTTCTACTTTAATATTTGTAATATAATGAGTTAATTACATTTTTTTCCACTGGGTTATAATACTTCTTCGTTGAATTTGATATCTAAAAAATATGGGTGTAATGACATTTAATTATAAATTTTTTTTCATATTGTTTTATGTAGATATTAATTTGAGATATATAACAAATTCATTTACCAATTCTCACTTCAATTTCATGATCATTCGCCCTTCAATTTCATGAATAATAAATTTTTATCAATTTTTTTTCTCCTCAAAAATTTTCTTCCATGGGATATACGTTATGTTATACACATAGATTATTTTATGTTGTGTGTATCTTTACCTTGTAATGTCTTATATCATAAATATACTTATTTTCATGATATTTAATGGTTCATTTAAATTTACTATTTCGTGGTGCTTAAAACCGAGGATCACCAAAGTGGAATAGGATTTATGTTACAGTCACCTATATTTCTAAATTATTTATGTTCAAGGTTCTTTTAAAGGAAATCATATGATTTTTTTCTTTTGAACCAAATTTTTATTTTATACAGTAGTTAGGAATGTGGATAACATATTTTATTTCTTCCTCCTACCTTATTGATTGAAGAAAAATGATGAATGTTTTTTGTAAGTGATAGCGATGTTATATTTTTTTAGATTATTTTTATTTATCTTCCACATAACTTTTTTCAACTTTTTTTAAAAAATATTATTTAACAAAATATATTATTTCATAAATCTATTTTACATGATCGTTAATAATATTTTAAAATGTTATATATTGTAAATTTAATAACAATCTCGAAGTGGGTACCTATTAACTCCGTTAATAAAAAGTATTGGAATTATGATTATTTTCATCATTTATATCATGAATGTATTTTCCCATGGTCATGACCATTATGTTTTAAATCATACATTATAATTTTCCAGGTTTATTTTAAATGAAACTAATTTTAAAAATATTTTGTTATGTTTTATTTTTTAAAAGTGATTTTCAAAATAAGAAGATTATTTTCCTCAAAATAGTTTGTAATGGTATTTTAATTTTAATTTTATTCATTAATTTATATAAACCATGTTGTTAAATATTCTCCACTCTTGTTTTTTTATGATACAATCATCATTATTTCTCTGGATGGGTTTTGATTGTTTAAAAGATATTTTCAATATACATGTTTCATTCAATGTGTTAATCATACATTAGAGATATTATCATGGAACCTATTTATTTTATTAATGTAATGATGTTTTGAAATGAATATCAGATTTATTTTGAGTTTTATAATGAATCTAAAATCTATACACTTTATTCATGATATAGTTCTTAGAAATTATTTATGTCGATTTTCAGTTTCATTTTAAACCATTGATGGGTGGTTACATTATTATCCAATGAAGACTAGTTGCGTTATATGCAAAGAGTAATTGGTTATTTTATAAAACAAGGAAATGAGGTTATGTGATAGCACTTCAACAAATTAGGAACTTTTGAGGTTTAATTGTTTTATTTTTTTATTCCATTTGAACGATTTTATACAAATATAACATCCCAAGATACCAATACATTGTATTATACATTATATGGTTATTAATATTAACCTTGATCAAGATTTACATCACGTGGATCGTGGTTTTTTAGTCTGATAACTCTTACCTTTTTAAAAGAATTATGATATTTTATCCTTTTTTATGATTCCCGTATTTGTGGGTACGAATATTCATATCACATTCTAATGAAATAAGAATCTGTAATCATGCCCTAATGATATTCTTTTAAAATATTTTGACTTTAAATTTTTAATACATGTTTTTAAATTATTATGAATTTGAGTTCACCCTTCATCATCATCATTTATTTATTTATTGAAAATTAAGGGAAGAGGAGTACAAGAAACCCCAAGGGGAGAGGCCGAAGGGACCTCACGAGCCTATGGAGTTCTGAAGTAATGTAGTCCAAGGGCATCCACCCTAACCAGGTCCACTCCCAAAGGTTTCAAGAGGTTAATGTTTGAGAAACAAAAAATTTGGCAGCCTTGCTCACCTAAAGATTCAAGGTGGTCTGTCACTTTGTTCCCTTCATGCCACGTGTGTAACACCTTTATATTGTATGTATTGAGAAATCCTCAAAACTTTCTGATGATGTAGGTAATCAACGATAGTAACTTTCCCGATCCTTTCAAGGAGTTTTATAGGATCATAGAATTCGTCTCCACTTCAGAGAGGTTGATACTAGCCTTTTGACAATGAGAAAGGCCGGTAAGGGTATCCTTCCCCTCTCCCTATATGGAGGAACCACTACCCAGATATGTAGATAAAACCATGATCATCGAGCCTATAGAGTCCCGCATGACCCCAGCACCTTTGATAACTCCCACACAGTAGGATCTATCCTTGTTAAGTTTCAAACAACACGACAGAGGGAGCCATCGCACCCAAGGACCCCTTGAAATACTATTTTCTAGGCATGGGACATTGACCAGAAGACAATGAAGAGATGTGGCCTCACTCCAATACTTTAGGAGAAAAACAAAATCAAGAAGCTGGTTATGGATCCTGGAAATGATGGTCCTACCCAATGTCTGGACTCCCTCGAACCGTTACTTGTTACGCACCTGCCCTAGGCACCATCAACCCATGAGGAGCAAAACCACAAGGGCCTCCTTCTCTGATCCTGAAAAACCCGCACCGCTAAACCATTTTTCCGGAAAGGGAAAATCAGCCATATGGAGATTGGAAATAGATGTAAAAGCACCAAAAAAACCATATACCTCCTGCGACCAAATGCCTTCAAAAAAATATGGTTTACACATTCTTCTTAAGGCTCATTACAACAACCAAATCTCACCGCCAAGCTAATCCCACATCGCTTGATGCTAACATCCTTAGGGATTGCATTGTTACTAATATTCTAGAATAGAAAATTAACCTTCATAGGGATTTGTTTTCACCAATGGATATCAAACCTAACATCTAATGAAGACCGGGAATTCCAGACCTGTCTGAAATCCTCACTAAAAGGCCCCTGAACTAGACGGGGAAAAAACACATATGTCTGGGTCCTCATTGGTGGAGATGAGGTAAAAAAACATTCAGTTGTTCATCATGGAAAACCAAAATGAATTATGGGTATATATCACCCTCCTTGAATGAAATATATGGCACAGGGAATCCTGGAAATCTGATGGCCTCACCGGACCAGTTCTGGTGCCAAAACGATAAGTCGCCATTCCCCACAATCCACTGAGTAAGGGGATGAAGGGTTGGGATAAAAAAGAGGATAGAGGACCAGAAGGGATAGGCATGGTGGACACCCCGATCCAAACTCCCTCCCCATTGGCCAGTCATATCCCTCCCCCAAAGCGTGTGTTTCTCCAATACCACCCATGAAAATTTAGCATGCATGTAGTGGAGAGTGTCCACCAGGATCCTGACGTTGATACTACCTTTCTGAATGAGATGAGCTAGTTTACACCATGAAGCCCAATGGCACTTTCCCTCTGAGAGGGCATCCGAGATAAAGCCTTCAAGAATCCTATCAATCCTATTTATGACACCCTTAGGTACATAAACTGAGGATAATGAATGCACATGGATGGCTAACAACACACTATTCACCAAGGTGATCTGGCCCCCAAATGATAGGAATCAATTCATCAAGATAAGAACTCTGTCCGTAATCCTGATCACAATATGATCGACTTCCCGAATCTGAAGCCTTCCCAATGAAATAAGATCCCCTAGGTAATCCATAGGAAGATGTCCCCTATGCATTCAGAGATTGTGAGTAAGGAGGAAACCCACCCGGCATTGCATATTTTGGAGATTAACGTATTAATCTTTGCATTATTGACAACCTGACCACTCCGTTGGCAGTAGACCTCTGAAACATTGATAAGCCCTCTTACTGATCTTCTTCAGGAATTAATGAAAACTGTGGTGTCGTCACTAGACATGAGATGAGAAACATAGTGGGATATCATTATCCTGTGAAAAGGAAGGATTTCACCGTTAGAGACACTCCGGTTGATGATCCAGATTAGAACATCCTATGTGAGGATGAAGTGGCTTGGGGAAAGAGGGTCCACTTTCCTAAGGACGTAGGATGGATTTAAAGAATCCATGCATTTTCCCCATGTAGGAGATAACCATCCAGGAGGAACTGAAGCACGTGAAAAGGATATCTATAGACAGGGAAGAGAACCCCATAACTGTCAGAACCATATTAATGAAGCTCCATTCAACCCTATCGTATGCCTTATTCATATAAATATTGATTTCCATATTGGAACCATGGGACTTAGTATCAAGGTCCTTAAGAAGATCTTATGCTAGAGAAATGGCCCCCTCAATTCACCTACCCTGCACAAAGCCATGTTTTTCTAGGGACACCCATCCGGGCAGGCAAGGAGAAAGCCTAGAATTGATAACATTGGATAGCAATTTATAAGGCACATTCCACATACTCACTGGTCTGAAATGAAGAAGAGTCCAGGGATTACTGATCTTGGGAATGAGAACCAAAGTGGTAGTCAACACAATCTATGGCAGGGACCCACATCTAATGAAATATTGGACAGAAAGAACCACATAATATTTAATCACATCACAAGAGAATCTATAAAATGATCCTAGGAAACCATCTGGGCATGGTGCACTGTCCGTATTGATGTTCCACAAGGCCTCACGAATCTCATCCTCCTTAGGAATGGCCCCTAGTGTATCATTGATAGGGGGAGGCCAGGGAGGGAATAACAGTCAGGATATCATCATTGATCCCCAGATATCCATTTGGAATGTGCGGGTTAGGACATTCCAGAATATTAGAAAATTAGACTTGGGCTCGGGATCCCACATCATCTATTACAACTGTCGATGTTCCATCTTCAAACACAATGTTGGGAGTCAGGTGCCATTTTTGTTCCTTGATGCATGCATGAAAAAAGACATTGTTCTTCTCCCCCTCTCAAAGATACTTTATTCTGGTGTCCTCTCTCACGTTTCATTCCTTTTCAAGAATACGTGCAGAGACGGCCTCCTACTTGAATTCCAACTCCTCAAAAGCCTAATCATTCCAATTCCCCTCAAGGCCCACGTCAATGCGATTAATGGCATTGAAAATCCCATCCACGTCTTTATCCATGGGATGTAATGAGGATGCCCAAGCCTGATGTGTATTCTTCAGTCTTCTGAGTTTATAATGGAGAACAATCCTTGGATGGCCCTATTGGGAGCCTCCACAAACCACATTGATAGAGTGAGAATGCCCGACTTGGAGGTCCCGTGTGGATAGAATCTAAAACCAGGCCGATTATCCTTTTTTGAAGCGAGAGAGATCAATAAAGGGTAGTGGTCAGAAATTCCTCGAGTAAAATATTCAACCATGGAATTGTAAAACATAGATATGGACTTCATATTTTCAAGGAAATGGTCCAAACGGCTCCACGAGTGATGAATCCCCCTTTGATTATTACACCATGTGAACTGGTCTCTAGAAAATCCCAAGCCCAAAATCTCTTTACCCACCATAAACTAAACAAAATCCATACTTCCCCTCCTAGGAAAAGTGTCTGAACCTTTCTCTCCTCCGGGCTTGCAACAATTTCAAAATACCCCAACAATCCAAGGGAGGCTACACGGATCAACGCAATCAAGGTCACTCCATAGAGATTATATATTTCGACAGTCACAACTCCCATAAACGAAAGAGACCAAGAAGAAGAGGTATCTGTGAGAGACTCTCGTGGTGATGAATTGATCATCTTCCCCAAATATATCCAATGATATACTCTTATGCCAAAAAATATAGATATCACTACTTAATGGATCTACATGCATGAAACCATGAAACTTGATTCTTCTAGAAAATATAATGATATTCATAGTATTCTTCTTATGTTCAATTACAACTACAATAGACACCTTGAGGTTGCAACCTGTGTGGCAATGAAATCCGACTTGACCCGACTACCATGGCCCTGATAATTCCATATGAGAAGTGACAACATTAAAACAACAGAGCCTAAGCATAGGACCCAAGGGTCCTGAACTTGGTGTCATAAGAAGAGGAACATTCCCTAATCTCCATAGATTCAGATCTCATGCATATCTGTGAAACCAACTCGTGCCTAGTTGGGGGTGGGGGAGGGGTCGATTAACTAGGAGTACTAGAGAGCAGCATAACCAGATCCCTTGCCACACTATAAGAACTAGAGGGAAGTATGTTTGATGGGGTATCCTTTTACCCACTAAAAAAAGTGGAGGAAACCATAGTGACATGGATAAAAGGAGTTACCCAGTTCTCTGTCTGGGAGCTGATAGCCCGATCCATCTGTAGAGAGTTCCCTTTGGGACTGGGATGGCCTTCCGCACCTAGGGAGCAAGACATAGATTGAAACCATAGACCCAAAGAGCAAGATGATGAAGGAAACACCAGAGATCCATTCCATCCATCAGAAAGTCTCACCATTTTATGGAGGTAGATCAAATTACCATGATCAATAGTCTGAGGAACAGAGGGCTTCTAGGGAGAAAACGACACTATGGCCAAGTAGAAGCATAACCCTCTGCTACTAGCTCCTCCACCATATGGCCATCCACCTTCTCCACACTAGGGGAATCTGGTAAACCAGGGAGAACCAATTGGGATTCAAAATGAGAATCTAACACTAGGGAGGATCTCCCATCAGACTTGGGAACCTCCCATGGGAGCTTTCGTCAACCACCTTGGAGAAGCCTTCGACAAAACTGCACAGAGTGACCCTGAAGCAAATGGTGGGAGTAATACCTTGATAGTTTATGTGATACAATATGTCCTTTTTTCATTTTACATTCTGGATGTTGAAACCTGGGTCTCCTTCACCAGTATCAAAATGGGAAATGTTATGTATATATTTTCATCACTAAATTCGGGTGTGCGGTTCAATGATATTATAGTTGGTATTGGATGAGGTTTTAGATAACTCTTTAGATTAGAGTTTTTTTATATGATAATTTATTATGATTTTTGGATACAATCAATGTTATATAATATTACGGTTTATTATACATTGAAAGCCATGGACACCCATTTTATGGTTTTATGTGATGATATCTTAATGGTATAAATGAAAATTTATGATATGGAATTTTTTTGGATTATATGATTTTTGATATTAATATAATTTTTATAACACCTATTTTATTATATATATATATATAATCATGACATTCATATGTTATTTGGTAACTAAGTGATTAATATTATTTTCGAAGTAGATCTCTATATTTTTGGGCACGTAAGATTAAATTTTTGATATAATTCTTGAATATAAAAACCCCTTTAATAATGATGTTGTTAAGGTCATTCAGGATATATGATCTCTAAAATATAAAATAATTTAGTTTTAACATTGGTTATTACTATTTAATTTTGTAGAGTAATATATTATTTCAATATATGATGGTCTATTCATTTTTGGTATTATATTACCATGTGCTAACCAATTTCTTTGGTTAATGTCAAATGATTGGTGTAATTGATTTATTATGAATTTTATGATTATTTGGTCCTTTAAAAAATATTTATTTCCTTAGGAATTAAAAATTCATATAGATTAGTTATTATTTGGAGAAAAATATGAAATTGTTGTTGAAATTGATTAAAGGAACAAATTTAAACTTATTATGTAATTATTTTTCCTTATTTAATTAGTATACATGATAAAGAATTCCTCAAGAAATTTTAAAGTATATTAGAGTAAAAAATCCTATTATAATATTTTCTGATAGTATCAATGACCATTTTTACACCTCTCTAGTTTATGGGTTTATGGTTTTCGACATTCTCATGATCATTAACATTTTTTGATCATTGACTTCTATTAGCCTAAATCAATAATTAGACTTTCTGGTTTTATTCCCTATCAATATTATATTCCTTACCATGTTCTAATATTTTGAAACATAGTATGTGTTGTTCTTGATGATCCTCGCACTTCCTTTTCTCATTTATCAAGATAATATTTTTGGCTCTTTTAAGATGTGTGTTTCCATAATTGGCAGTTTTCAACAAATTTCAATCAATTTATTATGATTTTAAACTATAAGTTTTGGGGATGAATGTTTTTTTGGGGTGCTGGGTGTTTTTAAAACTAGAAAATTTTAAAATAATAGTATTATGTTCGATTGCGTAATCAGTGTGCAACATCGAGCATAAAAGACCCACAATATATGTAACTATAATAACATAGTTCTTAAATTGGTGGGTTGTAAAAGCATTTATAATATATATATATATATATATATTCTAATAAAGAAAAATTATTTATACATTCTTATAATATAATCTATCAAGGTTTTTTAAAGTATCTTTTTTTCTACGAAATTATAATTTCTTCAAAAAAAATTATTTATTTTTATGATAAAATATTGTAAATATGTTTTTGAACCTTTTGATAAATTATTTAATAAATTTAAATCATTTTATGTATAAAAATCTCCAATTTTAAATTTTGTGATATTTTGGGACTTTCTGGAATATATATATTTTTTTGTGAATGGTGAATAATGCCAATTTTCATAAAAATATAATTTATTTTTATTTAATTATGTAATTTAAAAGTAATGTATTTTTCCAATATTATTTAAATTAAAATATGTTTTACATTTTATTATTTAATATAATTAATGTATTTTTAATCAACTTCATATTGAAATTTATTATATTTTTATTTTTTCTGTTTAGAAATGAAATTTTTTGAAAAAATATTTCATAGTGCATAATATTATTCATATTTAATTAATTAAATAACCCCAAAAGGTAATTATTTGAAATAAATTTATATATTATATAAAAAAATTTGAATTTATATTTATATAATTATTATTTATTGTCATATAGTTAATATGAAATCATCATTTCCATTAAAAGTACACATCTTCAAAACTAGATTTTTCATCATGTTTTTGGGTTTAATTTTAAATTAAATATTTCTTATTATATGAATTGAAAATTTTAAAATGGATTCATTATATTTATTTATAAAAATTAATATTATCTAATTAGGTAAAATTATTTTTTCACCCTAATTAATAGTGAAAATAATAAAAATTAATCACTGTAATTATGATAAAAATATATCTATCGGGGAGTTAAACTTGAAAAATAAGTGAAAAAAATGACCTAAAAAGATTTCTAAAATACATTTAATGCAATTATATAGAACTTATCATGTATAAAGATCTATAATGTTATATTTTGGAGCCTTGTGGCTTGTGAAATATACAGGAATGTATTTTCCAGTCCATACATTATAAGTGTGCCACTTAGCTCATTTTAAAAAGGTCACCCCTATCCTCTCATCCCAAAAAATTCAAATGAATTGTGATCTGAAAATTCTAGAAATAATGTATTCCTTTCCTACATATCTAAATTTTATTTCCTGTATGAGGAATATGTATCCTTCTTAACTGAGTGTTTTTTATTTTATTTACTATTAGAACTCATTAAAATATAATTAAATTAATAATATATAATAAAGACAATACATAAAATATAATTATATTTTATTATTTTAATTTAACATCCTAAATCCTTATCCTCTTTCATCTAATGGAATATGAAATCATCATTCATTTTTATGGTGGACAACCGTGTCATGAACTGATGTCATTCATTTTTCATCATCGTCGAAAAAGGATTCTTATAATTATAGATTTAGAGTATATATATATATATGATCATTTTAACAAATAAATTTTATTTATGTTATGATATCACATATATGTTCTTATATTCCATTATGTGGGGGATAATAAAACATTCCTTGTGTGTTTGGTGGCCTACCACCTCACAATGTGATGTGCTCTTATTCACTAAAATGTTACAAGGATGTTAATAAGGACAAATTTAAAGAATATAAGAGATATAAAATAATTAATTATTATATTAGAGTAATATTTATCATTCTAAAAAGATAATATATTGTATTTTTTCTTTCACAAAAAATAATAACGCGTTCGTTTGTATATGTGGACAATCACCTCCACGAAGCGATGTGATTATTTTTTCTAAACAAAAACACATGGATCATATATATAAGTACATTAGATGAAATAATATGGTATTTATTATATTATTAAATATTTTAATGATAATACATTACTTCATTTATTTCCATAATGATCATTGAAAAATGGAAACATTACCCATGAATATGTATGGCCAACCGTCCCTATGATTGTAACATAGAACACTTTTCACAGTAATCATTAATGTTTTGTTGAAAAATTATAGTCTATGTATATATATTATAAATATTTAATGATGAATATTTTGGATATATTAAAATAATACCTCTTTGACAGTGGTCAACACACCAATGTTGTTTTGAAAATAATGAATCGAGCATCCTAAAAACCACCAATATAGTCATAATTAATTTAGAATTTGAATATTTATTTAAAATTGAATAA
This sequence comes from Viscum album, assembly GCA_963277665.1. Taxonomy (NCBI): domain Eukaryota; kingdom Viridiplantae; phylum Streptophyta; class Magnoliopsida; order Santalales; family Viscaceae; genus Viscum; species Viscum album. The sequence continues at coordinate 676,837,692 of OY728133.1, read as the reverse complement.
TATTAAGTATTGAATTATAGAATAAAAGATCTATATTTTTGTATTAATAAATAAAATAGTATATCTATGTTTAATATACATTTGTTTAAGGACATACAAGAAAATTATGAATTAGAGTTAAGAGTTTATCATCTCACATTTATTTCAGTGAGACATATATTATATTAACCACATATTTTTTTTCTATGGTGAATATAAATCCAATGAATTTATTTTATGTATATTTTTATTAACATTATTGGATTCATAAATCCATATGAGTTTTTAACTTTAATGGGGTTTGATTTACAGATTACCAAAGTCGTAAGGGATTTTGTCTCAATTTACTTTCATTACAGGATATTTTATTATTATGAACATAATTTATTAAACATGGTATATATTATTACACTTAACATGTAATATAATTAATCCGTCATAAATTATATATTTTTAATCTTCTATTGGAATTATTACATTCAAGGGGAATTTACTTGGAAATTACCAGGTGTTAAATAGTTTTGTAACTTAGTCTCTTTTAATTGGGTTATATTACATCTTCACTGAGTTTATTATGACATGATTATGTGTATAATGAGTTTTTATTATAATATGTTGTAGTTAAATTTTTTTTTGTTTTCAATTTGATACACATTATCTATTCATTGATTAATTCTCATTCAACGATATGATCATTTTTAGGACTAGTCATATGAAATTGACTAATTTATGAAATATGTTTTCTTATGCATATATATTATTTTACAGAGCATATTTAATACTCATTTAAGTGTTATATGATTAATATACTTTTGATAATAATATTTAATGTTTCATTAGATTTTATTCTTTCATGGATCTTCTGATCTAAGTATACCAAAGTGTCGAAGAATTTTTTTTACAAGCTTCTTCTTTCAGGGGTGTTTATTTTCAAGATTTATTTAGAGGAATTCAAATGACTTTATTATCATGAACCTCATATCTATTCTCTTCCCTAGTTATGAATTATTTTAACATGTTTTATTTCCTTTTCTCCCATTATTTTTTGAAAAATATCAAGAAAGTCATTTGTATGATTCATATCATTTACTTTCATTTAGATAAACAAGATTTCTATTACATATCCATATTTTTTAAATTGATTTAAAAATTGTTCTTTTTTAAAATAATTTATTTACTAAATATATTTTTCATTATCTTCAAAATTATTTTAAAAGTAATTTAAAATGTAATTTCTTAATTTTTTTTTCAAATAGTTAACTTTTGAATATCATTTCAATTTTTTTAAAAACAAAATCAATTTTTAAAATTTATATCATGAATGTACTTTATCGTCATCATGATTTATATTTATATTTTAATGTATATTTATTTTCAAAATATTTTATTATGTTTTAGTTTTTAAAAGAAATCTTAAATATGATAATGTTATTTTCCTCAAAAAAATTTAATTCTTTTAATTTTATTTTCATTCATCAATATCATCATCACTTCATGCTAATTATGATCTATTGGGGTATTTGTTTATAATGAAATAATTATCCCTTCACTGTCTGAAATATGATTTTTGGAAATATGTTTTCACGGAACTCATTTATTTTCAACAGTTTAATAATTTTTCAAATATATTTTCATTGAACCCATTTTCTTTCAATATGATAGTTATGTTACAAAAGGAATAATAGTTTTTTCTATGTTTTATAATAAAATAATAGCTCAAAATACATTATTTTGTAGTATGGTTCTTTGAAATTGATTATGATGATGGGTGGTTATTTTTAAAACCAAGGATAACTGGTTACATTATAAACCATGAATGGGCGATTCATTGTAAATACCCGTAACCCAATAGACCAGAGCTGATAGTTTCATTATTACGTTATCACTAGATATAATAAATCTCATTCTAAAGGACATAATAGTTTATTAGTATTCATAAAATAGATACACAAATTAAATTTTCATTGCACTATAAGAATCTAATTACACATAGAGTTTTCCATGATAACACCATTATTCACCTTATCATATCTTGACATATCAATCACAAAAATATTACATGTGTTATTGGGAGAATAAAAAACAATAATGGGTTGATATTTTATTCTTATTATGTATATGGGTACAATAGAATCTATCATGAATAGAAAAGAATATAAAATATCAAGGAAAATTACATAGACACATGAAATTTAAATTATAAATTGATCAGAATATAGAATGAATAAAAATGATTAAATACTCCGTAAAATATCATATGTGATAAAAACATATCCTTTAATATTATAACTATTCAAAAAAATAGATGGAAATAAATAAATTATTTTATAAATATTTAATTCATAATTATGGAAATCTAAAATATACCATTCAGTCCCCCACTATGACTTTTGAACATACCTTCAAGGAATTGTTCCATTACATATATGAAAAGTGGTAGGGCCTCATCTAAAACCCATCCTAGATTGTCTCATGAGACCTAAAAATGCATAAAAGGGATATAGTGGACCCCTCCCAAAAATTATAAGTTACAATTAATTCCTCATATGAATAAATTTATAAATTGAATCAACGTTCCCTAACAAAATCAATAATTATTCATATTAGAAGAAATAATAATATTAAATATAAATACTTTACTTATTAAATTTAACCTAAAAATCAAAATAAATATGATAAATGGTATACTTATAGTACATCATCATCATAATAGTCACTAAATGATGTTTTGATAAATAAAAAAATGTTTAATATATTAGAGGAATATTTTATAAGGAGTATAGTATTAATGAAAAAATTAACTTGAAAATAACCTTATAAAATTTTAATGAAATCTTAAAATAATTGAGACATCATGATTCTATAAAATTTTATTCATTTCATATAAAAAACATTTCTTTCAATATTTTGTATGAAAATTCAAAATAAACCTTGTTCCAGAAATGAATGGAAGATTAATTTTTCAAAACATTTTGTTAAAATAAAATTTAGGTAAAATTGAAAATTATAAATTATATTAGAAAATAAAAAAATTATTTTTTTAACGAACAAGTAAATGAATGATAAATATTTCCTAAAGGATATAGAAACATAAAAAATGAAAAATAATATTGATATCGGAAAATAAACCTTAACAAATGGGTTCCTTTTGAATCGTAAGTCCGTTAAAAGAAATAACATCAAATGAAATATAAAATAACAATAACAAGACATCATTAATGTTATAATTTCTCAAATTTTACGTATATTAATGACATAAAGTAAATAAGTGTTAAATATGACATTTATCCTATATAAGTAAAAGAGAGATGAAAAACCCTTAACTCAAGTTAGAATTCCTTAATATGAATTTGATCCTCCTGAATAATTAATATAGATATATTATAAATAAATTAAATAAATATAATCATATATATTGTAACACCCCAAGCTTCCACGGTACGTTTCCCTTCGAATAATGCGATAGCGTGTGTTGTATGCAACCTCGAGTTCTAACACACACCACAACTAATTAAACTAGCTGTTGTGGATAGTAATACCTACTTTTTGAAATCATATATATTTTATATTTAAAAATGGACTTCATTTTTGTATTCGGAATATTGAAATTAGCCTAGGCTGAAATTTTGGTACTTTTCGGATAACTTTTATATTTTGATGAATAGTGAAAATTACTAAATTTTAATTAAAAACAACATTTTTAATCAAAATAATTAATTGTGATAAATTGTGAATTTGAGTGGTTTTAAAGTATATTTAGAATATATTTTTACCATTTAATATAATTTTTATCATTGGGCATAATTTTACAATTAAACCGAACATAAACAAGTGTCAATCTTTTGATAGTTATTACCTCTTAAAAACACGCTTTTTGTTTTGACAACGGGAATTAATTTTAAATTAATTTCTGCCACTTCTGTGTTTTGAATTTAGAAAAATGGATTCCATATTTGGAATCAGGATTTCCAAATTTTGTAAATAGGTAACTTTTATTTTTAGACATTTTGAATAATTACTGTGGTAAATATTTTATTTACCATGGTTAAGGGTAAATCCGGTAAATAAGGGTTAAAAAATAATATTATAATAATACTAAATTACCCTAAAACGTGTCTTAACCCTATTGGTTGATACATGGTCGACCATGGGCATCTTTGGGTCAATTTTGGGACCTCATTGATCCACTTGTAAGTGATAATGACACTTTATTTTAATTAAGTTAAAATGAATACAAAAATGGCATAAGCTTACATCTTTTAAAAGAACAATTTTTACATAGGGTTATACATGTTGGATTTTAGATTATAAATATTTATTAGAAAGCTAAAAAGATTTCCTACATAATGATATTTTATTTATAATTTTTAGACATCAAATAATTTAAATTATTAATGACACAATAATGATGCAATGTTTACCTCATTAATAAATCATTTAAATAAATAAGATTAAAATGATTAAAATATTAACTAAAACCTATCCAATTCTTATTGGTTGATGTTATTTAGAATATGAGTCATCTTATCTTCGACCTCAATGATTTTTGGACCATTATAAACCGAATATAACTATATTATAAAGTAATACTTTCACTCTTTCCTAAAGAGCCCCTCTTCTCCATTATAAAAGGAGACCACTTCTACTCATTCCTCACACCTCTCAAGCCACTTGGGTCGTCCAAAATCTGTCCAACTAGGCTCCCCACATCCCTCTACTCCTACTTGAAGCTTCCCCTTAGGCAGAAAGAATTTCAAGAAGTCCTTTGGTTCCAACCAAAGTGAGTTACCTAAATTAAAGGTAACATTTTCTCTTAAATTATTTTCAATTATTTTGCTTCTCCAACCCCCAAACACTTTTTATTTCCATTCTTTTGTAACAACACCAGTATCCACAATATACTAGGATGTTGTTATAAGAAGGATTCAAACTACACATACACACAACTCCATCTAATGGATGAGGAACATAATGTTTCTGTGGATGGCAAACTAACGCCTCACGAAACGATGATTGTTCAAATACATCTTACCGCCTCTCATGGTGGCCGTTATGATGGCACTGTAATTAAATATGATATTAATGATATATATTTTATATATAAGCTTCTGTAATTCCATTTTATTTCATATCCTTATTCGTTTCATGTTGTATATACATACGATAATTTCATTTGAGGAAGTGCGGACTACCGCCCCCTTAAAATGATATGACTCGTTCATACCACACATGGAACGTATAAAGGATGGTGTTAATGAACTTAAGTAACATATATAAAATATTATATTATACTGGAATAATAATATACCTATGTATCATTTGGATTCAATTCTTTTAAAATGAAAAATTAAATGGAAGTAGCGTTCGTGCGTACGTGCGGACTACCGTCTCCACGAACGCGATGAGATTCATTGTCCATCATATCCATTCAAGTATAATTATAATTTGATGATTTAAAAATAGTATCTAAGGACTTTATATCATTCTGTATATGAATAATATACATCCCATTAATAACTAATATGGCTCACATAACAAAGAATATAAAGTAAAATGAACCCGTTAACACCCGAAAAGACGATAATTCTAAGATATTACTAACAAATCAATGTTAAAAGATCATATATGATATCATATTAAAGTAAATGATTCTTGTATTATTCAATAACAATTATTTCACCATTATACAGGAGGTAAACCTACCATCGACCATGGAAAAATTACAAAGTAAGGGATTTTCTTATCTCACTTTCAATTCCGTGAGATTTCCATTGTTCACCACTTAATTATTGCATGTGGTGTACTGCCCATGATTGTATTCATTGTGTAATATAATTTAATTTATGGGTATTTACATAATCATGTTATGATACTTATTTCATGGGTGTATGTTTCGTAAGTTACCTAATCGATAAGGGAATTTGAGATTTCAATTTCCACTCATTTGGCTTTACACATATTTCATTGATTATATTACTCCAAGATTATGTGTGGAATCGCTATTCATTTGATTATGCCTTAATTTCCACTCCCCTTTCTGTGGATATACTTTTGATACACATAATCACTCCATTTATAAATTCTCAAGTGATCGGTATGAACTTGATAAGAGTAATTTTAACTCAATCTCCATTTGTTTAGTTAAATATCCAATTCGTTGGTGTTGTTTCTACAAGAATATGTGTGAATATCCTTTGATTGTTTTACACTAAATATTCAATCATATTTAGTGTATTTATATTTTTTACACATAATTATGTCGTTGATTTATCCTTAACCTAAGGATACGGCCTTTATGAGAGATTTCATCTCAATTTACATTGAACTGAGACTTCTTTGTTGATATACACCAAATCACTTTTATGCGGTGTATATAATGTACTTGACATAGTATATCATGAATCCCTTTATTCTCATGATATTACAATGTTTTTATTACCTCAATTATTTGTATTCAAGTGTCTCTCTTTTGGTTAGAAACTCTAACCAAAATACCATTTTAAAATGTTTTAAAGAATTATTCTTCTAAATCATGCTCATTAATGTCCATATTTTAAAAATGGTTTTAAGGATTTATTTTTATGGACATTAATGTTTTAAATTTAAAAATCCTTTTAAAAGTTTCAAAGTGGTATGGGACACTTTGATTCAAAAATCTATTTTTAAATGGCTTCTTGACAAATAGTGTGACTTTTAAATGTTTTCAAGAAAAGGGGGATATTTCTCTCAAATAGTTTTGATGATTATTTTCATCTATGTCAACATCCTTCATTATTCATGATTGAGGTTAATGTGATACAATACAATCTTCCATATTGTATCAAATGAGTTATATTTGACTGTGGATGTTCTATTTTTATACCATTCATGGTTTGTGGTTAAAGTATTGACATTTCGTATGCTAGTTTTAATACGAATGTTTATTTTATGCTTAAACCTATTCATATGAGGAATGCATTGGACTTCATAAGTGACGGGTGGAGCCCGCTATAGCTCCTCGATGCATCGGTAGGTCTCATGAGACAAACTAGTGTCTTGGCACAAGGCCTTGGCAAAATCTTATTTGTAGTCTTGGCACGAGGCCTTGGCTATGTGGTTATGATAGTCTGGCATTATGCATTCCATCATTATGAAAGTGGTTATTGATATTGCATGTGATCATTCGACTAGTAGAATATCCATGTGAATAAGTAAATGGCATTATTTCATTTTATTTATGCCATACCATGTTGAAAGTTCAAGTTTCAAAGGCTTTTGTTTTAGTTATAAATTGCCTTAAGTGTTTATGATTATTTATGAAAGCTTCTGCTATAATGTTATCTTTACTGAGCATCCGAGCTCACCCCTTTCAATGTTTTATTTTTTTTCCAGGATTATGAAGAAGTAATTTATGAATGACCTGCAGGGATAGTATGAGAGGATATGAAGACAAGATGTTTTTTTATGATGTAATGTAAAAAAATTATGGATGTATCTAGTTATTCCAAGGCTACTAAACTAATCGATCTTTCGAGACTTGATCTTTCTCGTGATCATGCCAATGTAATGTAATAATGCACCGACTCTAGGTAACTAGGGTCGGGGCGTTACAGTTGGTATCAGAGGAAGTTTAGTACAATCCTTGGAAGCTATATTTAGATAAACTCTAATTAGAGCACGTAAACCTAAGATGAACTTTGAGGATTAGTATAGAAGAACTTCCTAGAATTTTGGTATTGTAGATATTTTGTGAGTTTTCCGAGCAATACATCCCTGTCTAGATACGAGCAGGTAGAGGCGGCTCTGGCACAAATGTACCTAGGGGTAAAACCCGAAAACACCGCTTTGAGCTAGACTCGAACGGGAACTGGTGCACGACAACGGGCCTTGCTGCACTCTTGGTTACGACACTCCCAGGGGATATGCTTTGGTAAATTCACAAGATTAGTATAAACCATTATTAAGGGAATACAAAAAAAATGCCCCTAAGAATATATGTCGGCAAATAGATAGTGGATAACCTAGATTTTAACATAGGGTACCCCAAGTTAGGATATATTGTTCAATTACAAGATTATCCTATTATGTCTATTTTTTTTATATTGTTATTAGATAAGTATTCAAAAAACCCTAATTGTATTTTCTTTTGTTAGTTGAAACATGGAGGGAGCAAGATCACGAACAACTCTTCTCTCTCTTCCTGAAGAACTACTTACAATTATTATCCAGAAGTCATGCGCAGACGATGTTGAAACTTTTTCAAATGTCCAAGTTACATGCAAACAACTTTATGAGACATCCAATACCTCTAGCATTGCACGATTCTTTCAAGGATCAAGTACAGACTATGGGATAATATTGCGCTCTCAACTTTCTTACCATGCTAAGCGTGGGAAGTACCATCAGGGTCTTTTCAAATTATTCACTTTATCTCAAAATTACGATGCACTAAATGATTTTCTAGATGCTGCAGAAGATGGAGACCTTCGAGCAGCCTATATGTATCAAATTATATATTTATGTCTTTTGGGATATACGAAAACTGATTTACCAAAACCTTATTTTGAAATATTTGAAGATGAATCAGTGAGAATTTTTCTAAAAAAACATGTTAAAGACGATGTCTCAAAATTATATATAAGAAATACCTATTTTTTTATGATGCATCGATGCTTCCATCGATATAATCCAAAATGGATGAGGAGTTTTTGGGTAAAGGAAGTAGATGATTTTGAAAAATTCCTGAGGTACCATTGTGACACATGAACGCATTCTACCAAAATTCAAATCCGCCTAGTCTCTCCAGAGTTCATGTTGTGATCCACATACCTCTAGTGACAAAATACATGCCTGACCCAATGCATGTACTAACCTATGAATAATTATAACTGGAACTCGATCTATCTTATTGTGAAGAGCCTATCAGAATTCTTCATACCAAAGATCAAGTGTTGAGAAACCGGATGACTTGTCTGGTAAAAGATCTATGGAGAAATCATAAGATGGAAGAGGCAATGTGGGAACCCGAGAAACATATGATGAAGAACCTATGTGGAAATAAATGGATGGTGAAATGTTTAAAAGTGTTAGTGCTCTTTATTGATGGGATTACTTTGGAATAATTTTCTCTAGTATGTGTAAACCTGCAATTTATCATGTGAAAATGATATCTGAGGAAGAATTATCTTTTCTGTTGCGGATATAGTTATAAATAACCATTTGGTCTTATATGATCATTGGGTTTGAGGAAATTATAAGTTATTATAATTTGGGATGAAAATGCAAGGTATGATATAATATTTGTGGTTAAATTATGTTATTTTGAGGAATTTATCTCATTTTGGTAATATTATAAAATATATTTTTTTGAAAAAGGACAACACGTAGACCGTGTGACAACACGTCGCGTCGGACAAAGTTGTGGGAATCGAACCCACAACCAAAGTGAGATTGGGATTTATCGCCTACCACTGGACTACGTGAAGTCCTTGGTTAGTGTGACTATTTTTTTTGTAAAATGATTTTATTGATCAATAATAAGATGATTTGGGTTCTTATGTCTTATCAAATGAATACCCTTGGTATAGGAAAATGATTTGGTGATTAAGTGATAAATGTTATTTTGGAAGATGTTCGCTTTGTTGGGAACACTATATGCCCAAGGAAAATAGAATACAATGGGGTTTAATTTGTAGAGTAATGGTGGATTTTTATCTACGTTTTTATTGTTGATTTATAGTGATTTGGGTTATTTATGGAAATGATTAACCTATAACAGAGAATATGTGATGATGTTAATTACTTTTAAGTATGTGACTTTAAGAGTATTTGATGTCATTTGGAGATACAATGTAACATGGGAGACTACATAATCAAATTCTTCTATGATTTGGGTTTCAATATTAGTTTGGATTATATTAAAGGATTTTAAGGACAATTGGTTATTGAATGGTATCTATGTAACTTTGGGGTATTGTTGGTTTAATTTTAGAAACTAAGATTAGTGCATATTTATCTCAATGAATATCCTTTTGGGGGATCATTAGATCATTCACTTACCATTTTGGTTTTGATTAATCTTCAAAGACAATGTAAATATATGGTTTATCCTGCATGGATCATGTGATTCTATAGAAGTTTATTCTAGCTCTTCCAGTGTGACCAAGTCTTCTTGAATACTCATCGTTTAAAAAAAAATTGAGTTAGTGGTGGAAATTTATTAAAGAGTGAAAATTTACTTAAAATGTAAGTATATCTCATAATGTTCTTAGTCAATATCATAAATGAATTCCTCTTCCTTATGCAATGTAACTTTAAAAAAAATGTTGTCCGTTTACTTTCCTACTAGGAGACTAATGGTCGTTTGTCCCAACACAAGTTTGTGGTTTTCTCATTGTTAACTTTCTCCTGATCATGATTTCTATCCCTCTCCATCAGAACTTGACACTTAGTTTATCATCAATATCCATGTTTTCTTACATGGAATCCTAGTATGGGTTATCTTGGATGACCCTTATACCTCTCTTTCTTTCTTTTAAAGTGATAGTTTTATTGACTCTTTTTCCGATGTGGGACTTTCCATTATATTCCCAAGCAAAATTTTAAAAATTGCGAGGACGCAATTTATTGAAGGAGGGGAGAATGTAACATCCCAAGCTTCCACGGTACGTTTCCCTTCGAATAATGCGATAGCGTGTGTTGTATGCAACCTCGAGTTCTAACACACACCACAACTAATTAAACTAGCCGTTGTGGATAGTAATACCTACTTTTTGAAATCATATATATTTTATATTTCAAAATGGACTTCATTTTTGTATTCGGAATATTGAAATTAGCCTAGGCTGAAATTTTGGTACTTTTCGGATAACTTTTATATTTTGATGAATAGTGAAAATTAGTAAATTTTAATTAAAAACAACTTTTTTAATCAAAATAATTAATAGTGATAAATTGTGAATTTGAGTGGTTTTAAAGTATATTTAGAATATATTTTTACCATTTAATATAATGTTGATCATTGGGCAAAATTTTACAATTAAACCGAACATAAACAAGTGTCAATCTTTTGATAGTTATTACCTCTTAAAAACACGCTTTTTGTTTTGACAACGGGAATTAATTTTAAATTAATTTCTGCCACTTCTGTGTTTTGAATTTAGAAAAATGGATTCCATATTTGGAATCAGGATGTCCAAATTGTGTAAATAGGTAACTTTTATTTTTAGACATTTTGAATAATTACTGTGCTAAATATTTTATTTACCATGGTTAAGGGTAAATCCGGTAAATAAGGGTTAAAAAATAATATTATAATAATTATAAATTACCCTAAAAAGTGTCTTAACCCTATTGGTTGATACATGGTCGACCATGGGCATCTTTGGGTCAATTTTGGGACCCCATTGATCCACTTGTAAGTGATAATGACACTTTATTTTAATTAAGTTAAAATGAATACAAAAATGGCATAAGCTTACATCTTTTAAAAGAACAATTTTTACATAGGGTTATACATGTTGGATTTTCGATTATAAATATTTATTAGAAAGATAAAAAGATTTCCTACATAATGATATTTTATTTATAATTTTTAGACATCAAATAATTTAAATTATTAATGACACAATAATGATGCAATGTTTACCTCATTAATAAATCATTTAAATAAATAAGATTATAATGATTAAAATATTAACTAAAACCTGTCCAATTCTTATTGGTTGATTTTATTTAGAATATGAGTCATCTTATCTTCGACCTCAATGATTTTTGGACCTTTATAAACCGAATATAACTATATTATAAAGTAATACTTTCACTCTTTCCTAAAGAGCCCCTCTTCTCCCTTATAAAAGGAGACAACTTCTACTCATTCCTCACACCTCTCAAGCCACTTGGGTCGTCCAAAATCTGTCCAAATAATCTCCCCACATCCCTCTACTCCTCCCTGAAGCTTCCCCTTAGGCAGAAAGCATTTCAAGAAGTCCTTTGGTTCCAACCAAAGTGAGTTACCTAAATTAAAGGTAACATTTTCTCTTAAATTATTTTCAATTATTTTGCTTCTCCAACCCCCACACTCTTTTTATTTCCTTTCTTCTGTAACAACACCAGTATCCACAATATACTAGGATGTTGTTATAAGAAGGATTCAAACTACACATACACACAACTCCATCTAATGGATGATGAACATAATGTTTCTGTGGATGGAAAACTAACGCCTCACGAAACGATGATTGTTCAAATACATCTTACCGCCTCTCATGGTGGCCATTATGATGGCACTGTAATTAAATATGATATTAATGATATATATTTTATATATAAGATTCTGTAATTCCATTTTATTTCATATCCTTATTCGTTTCATGTTGTATATACATACGATAATTTCATTTGAGGAAGTGCGGACTACCGCCCCCTTAAAATGATATGACTCGTTCATACCACACATGGAACGTATAAAGGATGGTGTTAATGAACTTAAGTAACATATATAAAATATTATATTATACTGGAATAATAATATACCTATGTATCATTTGGATTCAATTGTTTTAAAATGAAAAATTAAATCGAAGTAGCGTTCGTGCGTACGTGCGGACTACCGTCTCCACGAACGCGATGAGATTCATTGTCCATCATATCCATTCAAGTATAATTATAATTTGATGATTTAAAAATAGTATCTAAGGACTTTATATCATTCTGTATATGAATAATATACATCCCATTAATAACGAATGTGGATCACATAACAAAGAATATAAAGTAAAATGAACCCGTTAACACCCGAAATGACGATAATTCTAAGATATTACTAACAAATCAATGTTAAAAGATCATATATGATATAATATTAAAGTAAATGATTTTTGTATTATTCAATAACAATTATTTCGCCATTATACAGGAGGTAAACCTACCATCGACCAAGGAAAAATTACAAAGTAAGGGATTTTCTTATCTCACTTTCAATTCCGTGAGATTTCCATTGTTCACCACTTAATTATTGCATGTGGTGTACTGCCCATGATTGTATTAATTGTGTAATATAATTTAATTTATGGGTATTTACATCATCATGTTATGATACTTCTTTCATGGGTGTATGTTTCGTAAGTTACCTAATCGATAAGGGAATTTGAGATTTCAATTTCCACTCATTTGGCTTTACACATATTTCATTGATTATATTACTCCAAGATTATGTGTGGAATCGCTATTCATTTGATTATGCCTTAATTTCCACTCCCATTTCTGTGGATATACTTTTGATACACATAATCACTCCATTGATAAATTCTCAAGTGATCGGTATGAACTTGATAAGAGTAATTTTAACTCAATCTCCATTTGTTGAGTTAAATATCCAATTCGTTGGTGTTGTTTCTACAAGAATATGTGTGAATATCCTTTGATTGTTTTACACTGAATATTCAATCATATTTAGTGTATTTATATTTTTTACACATAATTGTGTCGTTGATTTATCCTTAACCTAAGGATACGGCCTTTATGAGAGATTTCATCTCAATTTACATTGAACTGAGCCTTCTTTGTTGATATACACCAAATCACTTTTATGCGGTGTATATAATGTACTTGACATAGTATATCATGAATCCCTTTATTCTCATGATATTACAATGTTTTGATTACCTCAATTATTTTTATTCAAGTGTCTCTCTTTTGGTTAGAAACTCTAACCAAAATACCATTTTAAAATGTTTTAAAGAATTATTCTTCTAAATCATTCTCATTAATGTCCATATTTTAAAAATGGTTTTAAGGATTTATTTTTATGGACATTAAAGTTTTAAATTTAAAAATCGTTTTAAAAGTTTCAAAGTGGTATGGGACACTTTGATTCAAAAATCTATTTTTAAATGGCTTCTTGACAAATAGTGTGACTTTTAAATGTTTTCAAGAAAAGGGGGATATTTCTCTCAAATAGTTTTGATGATTATTTTCATCTATGTCAACATCCTTCATTATTCATGATTGAGGTTAATGTGATACAATACAATCTTCCATATTGTATCAAATGAGTTATATATGACTGTGGATGTTCTATTTTTATACCATTCATGGTTTGTGGTTAAAGTATTGACATTTCGTATGCTAGTTTTAATACGAATGTTTATTTTATGCTTAAACCTATTCATATGAGGAATGCATTGGACTTAATAAGTGACGGGTGGACCCCGCTATAGCTCCTCGATGCATCGGTAGGTCTCATGAGAAAAACTAGTGTCTTGGCACAAGGCCTTGGCAAAATCTTATTTGTAGTCTTGGCAGGAGGCTTTGGCTATGTGGTTATGATAGTCTGGCATTATGCATTCCATCATTATGAAAGTGGTTATTGATATTGCATGTGATCATTCGACTAGTAGAATATCCATGTGAGTAAGTAAATGGCATTATTTCATTTTATTTATGCCATACCATGTTGAAAGTTCAAGTTTCAAAGGCTTTTGTTTTAGTTATAAATTGCCTTAAGTGTTTATGATTATTTATGAAAGCTTCTGCTATAATATTATCCTTACTGAGCATCCGAGCTCACCCCTTTCAATGTTTTATTTTTTTTCCAGGATTATGAAGAAGTAATTTATGAATGACCTGTAGGGATAGTATGAGGGGATATGAAGACAAGATGTTTTTTTTATGATGTAAAGTAAAAAAATTATGGATGTATGTAGTTATTCCAAGGCTACTAAACTAATCGATCTTTCGAGACTTGATCTTTCTCCTGATCATGCCAATGTAATGTAATAATGCACCGACTCTAGGTAACTAGGGTCGGGGCGTTACATATATAATACCATATATTATTTATTATTAAATTATATTACTAGTTGGTTGTTCATTCATTGTTAAAATCACTATGCTGGGTGGAAACTGGTTAGTTTTTCATGTATGTTTTGATTCGGTAGTTATGATTCTTATTATTTTTTAATAGTTCCATCATATCAAGAATATTCAATTTCTTATAAACCTGATATTATATATATAGAGAGAGTCATATATAAATATAGTGATTGAAAAATGAATTACAACGTTCATAGAGACAGTAGGTTGTCCGTACACATGAATGTTATTTTCACTATTCAATGAATGAAATGAAACCAAGGTGAATAATATATCACCATAAGAAATAATTATTAGAAATAATATATCATATATATTATTTAAATATATCCTTATTACCATCCATGTAAAATTGAAATGAGAAATGAATCACATCACTTCGTGGAAGTGGTAGTCTAAACGTACACATGCGCAACACTATAGTTTCCCTACAATTTAGAAGTTAAGAATATAGATATTATATTATAATGAAAGAGGTATAATTATTTTATCATTATAATATACACACCTTACTCACATCGTTATAACTATATGAGAAATTTGGCAATGAAAAACTAATTACACCTCTTCGTGGAGATGGTAAGTTTTACGTACACATGAGCGAAGTTTTACCTTTCATTAAGATAGAAAGAAGATTGAATATAGTTAAACCATTATCATAATAACATCTCCAAAATATTTATTATACTCTATTAGTTTTTAATGGATGTTTACAATACACTAATAGGAATTAGAATAAAAAATAAACATCAATGGGTCGGTATAAATGGTTACATATTCCTTGATGGACATCCTTAGATATATTATTAAGGGACATAAGGTTTTCACTAAGTGAAATATCCTCAAGAATATAAATTATGATTATGATAATATTACTTATTGGGGATGGTCTAGATATATGGATTACTTTGGTCTAAATAAGTTAGTGAGGTGGTTCCCTTTCATAATTGTCCGGAGGCGTAATTTTGGATTAATATAAATTTATATTTATTTTCAAATGAATCTAAATTGATTTTTTCATATTTATAATTAACTTGGGTATAAATAATATTATACAAAAAAACATTATTCATGTTTTGACTATTTTTGTCTCGTTATCTGTTTTTTAACCCCTCACTATCATTTTTTAACATACCGTGACAACATGGTTTTTTACATTTTGAGGGTCAAGATAATTACTAAAAATGTAAAAATGAACAAAAAATAGACTATGAATGAAAATGAAAACAATATCATAATCTATTTTATGAATATAAGTTTATATATGAATTTAATATCTTTTAATATATAATTATTTACATTAAAATATAAATAATGTCAATTTTTAGAACAATTCATTACATTGAATTTAATAATATCAAAAAAAATTTAAATGTGAAAAAATATTCTGTTACATTAATAACATGTAATTTTAATATATAAAATAAATGGTTCGACTTATTTATCCCAAACTATATAACGTTCAATATTTTTATATATAATTTAATTCATTTTTCTAAAAATTTAATTAATAATGCGTGAGCGTTGTGTAAGCATTGAATGTAATTATTTTTTACTAAAAATTTAAAAAAAATTAACACGATGAAGATAAATATTTTCAATTTTAAAACAAAACTTGCTGTCAAAGATATCCTATAGATAATCCCATGATAATGATAATACATTTATTTAAAATATGAGTGTGATATGTTTGAATATTCTAAAAAATACTATAAAGGTAATAATTTTAGAAAAATTAAAAAATTTAGACATAGAAAATTTAATATAATGATTTTAAAAATAAATATAATTTCATATAATAAATTTTCAGAAAGTGGAAACACTTTATTATATTATTTTCTCATAAAAATTAATAGAAAACAATTTTGAGGAACATAATGATTAGAATAATTATTTTCTTATTTCTTTAGAACTTATAATTTTTTTCATTATGTAGGATATATATATCATAATTTATTTAATATAATTAATACATTCCAATTTAATAGTTTGATTATTACAACCATATTTTTAATAATATTTTGATGTCCAATGAAGCTCAGTTTTGTGTGTTTTATACACTGTCAAACATAATTTACTTTTAAAATTTAATGGTTTCATACATAACAAGATATTAAAAAGATTAATTTAATTTATAAAGAATAAAAAATTTAAATATTAGGGTGTTATATTATCTCCCCTTTAATAAATTCTTCCATCATAATTTAAACCCATACATAGAAATCAAGGGTTCGATATTTAAAATTTTCTTTTATGTAAAACAACATTATAAAAAGAGTTAATAAAACATCCATCTTAAATATTGGTAAATGAAACAATAAGGAAATTTTAAAACTACGTTTTCAAATAGGATAACATTGTTGTGAAGTTAAAATATGGACATGGAAGAAAATATTAAAAACCAATGATTAATATTTTGATAGAGGACAGGGTAAGGAGAAATGAAACTACCAAAAATCATTAAATCTTAGATGAGATAAAAGGACAATTATTTCTCAAAATGAAAATTAAATGAATTTTTTTCAGAATTTTTGTCTAAAGACATGGGATTATTTTAATATTTGAAAAACTGACAGATGATAATAAACATACTTGATTCTTTCTATATTACAATAATAATATCATCCTCTTTTTGTGTTTCGATCTATTTACACTTAATTTCTTACAATAGGAAATGGATATTTGAGATTATTTAATCATGATATAAGAACTTTTAATGAATCAAAATATCAACAAGAAATTATTTTTACCATTATATATAAAAAAAAACCAAAAAGGTTTACTTATGTTTTTTGATATTATAAATACTACTTCAATATCAAACAATAACTTCCAATGTTCAACATAATACATTCCATATGTATTCAATCATAAGACTCCCCTAAAAAACTTCAAAACAAATATTAATATATCAGATTAATGTCAATAAATTTCCAATATTAACTTATCAAAAGTACCCCCATAAATTAGCTCTTATTTTTATTGATAAAATAGTTACACAACATAATTATTGAATCTAAATAAAAAGTAAAATTAATACTTACACTTCCTATTTATTAATACCATACTATTTACCTTGACCCTACAATAATTTTGTGGCATAATCCCATTATTCTTGGGGAATTTGTTTTGTAGTGCCCATATTCTTAGAGTTGAAGTGTTGAACATTGGAAGAATCATTTGTTCCATTAAAATAACGAGCCTTTGGGCCTTTCACCTACAACTTATAGAAATCGCTCATTCCATTCATGAAAGTACTATGGGTTTCCCTTCCAAAACAATCAAATGTGTTAATATCAATCTTTAATTTTTTACCCTTATATATTTTTGAGATTTCATTCTATTCATTTGTTTCGTTCCTTCAGAACAATATTACATGGATAATTCATTAACTATAATGATAGAGCATGATAATATATACTTATATAATAAGAATTTTGGGGAGAACAATGACCTTAAAAGGATTTATTGAATCCTATAATATAATCCGCCAATCATACTCTTTTTGTTATTTACATAGTCTATATCATGAATTCCTAACCCTATAGAGTTTGATTTATACTTGGAAACCTTTTCATATTCTATTTCAAACTATCGCAAGAATTGTCTCTCCATACCTGCTCATTATTCAAAAGTAAAATATTTTCCTAGAAGACTTCCTTAAAATACTTTCATTTATCTATTGATATCTCATTGGAATCCTTATTATTTTGATGAAATGAAAACCGTTGATCTAGATCACTGCCGAGATGATAAAATTCCCTGAAAAAATATGTTATCATTAATAAATATGAATAAAAAATATAGAAATTTAATTAACTGAAACATATTTCATTTAAAAAATAACACGATAATAAAAATGTAACAATAAATGATGACCAAATAATCCATATAAAAAATAAAAGGAACAAAAAACATATCAATTGATGTTATAAATAATAAAATAATCACATGAACATAAAAAACAGATTTCATTTCTACATAATTCATAATTAAATACATCTAAAAAATACTATCTATTCCTCAATCAAGGCATCTTATAATGTCATCTAGGACTTGTTCCATGACATCTATTCAAATGGGTAATGCCTCAGCCAAAACCAAAACTATTTTGTCTTATAGAAACTAAAATGGAATAAACATGAAAAATATGTCTCCAACCCAAACATAATAGTTTTAATTCATTAATTATATGAATTAATAATAAAAATAAATCAACATGAATTAACAAAATCAATAACTATCTATATCAGAAAAACATTTCATATAAAATATCAACACTTTTCCTTGCATACAAATCAAAAACCATTCAAATAAATATTATTAATTTGATAATTATATTATATCAAAAAAATAATATTCAAACAAGGCCATTGAAAATGATTATAATACACTAAATATATTATTGGAATGTTTCTATGGGAACAAACTCATTTTAAATTGTAAATAATCTTTAAAATCTAAAAATAATCCCCATTAGAAGGAAAACATTTTCCATTAAAAGAACCATGAATTTTTTTAAAATAATATTAAAATAAATGATTTATAATGAAGGTGGACAATTCTATTCATTCCGTGTAATTTAAAATTCATTCCTTTCACAACCTTATAGGAAAAGTCAAATAGTTCCTCATTTAGAAAATTACAAGAATATTTCTTTGAAACCATTTTTTAAAGATAACATATCAGTAATATACAAATTCAACAATACTAAAAGAATATTAAAAACATTTTTAAAACATCTTTAAATAACATGGATATGGATGAACAAATTTCCCAAGAGGAGACTTAAATACAAAAAATCCAAAATAACGATGAGATTGTAAAATAAACCATTACCACTTGTGTTTATATTGAATCGTAATACCCATGAATGTAATTACTTCAAATGAATGATTAAATAAAATTAATAAAATGATATTTATGAAATAATATATCATATTGGAGGTATATACACCATATAATAGAAATAAATGGTTAATATGACTTGATTAACAAAAAAGAAAAAATGAGATGAGAAACCCATACCTCAGGTTTGACTTCATTCACATGCACTCAAACAACCTGTATAAAAAGTATAAATTTATCATAAATATATTCCAAAACCAAAATAATATATAAAATATTATAATGTTTTAATTGAACTATTTTATCTCCCATTTATTATCAATTCTTTGTCAAAATGAAGGTTTCTTGGGGTAATTGTAATTTTTTTCATGTATGTTGGGATTTGTTAGCTCTGATCATTACACTTTTACCATTTTAACATAATATATATATATATATTTTGGTGGATTAAGTATCATTTGTTTTTTAATATATATATATTTATAGTCACCTATAAATAATGGCGCTAAAAAATTAAATACACCATTCATGGAGACGGTATGCCATATGTAATCATGAACACTTTTTTCATTTCTCAATGGATAGAAGGAAATAAAGGTAAATAATATTTAAAATTTATAAAATTGTTATAATATCATTTTTATTAATCATATAAATTCATTAAATCAGTCTTTATTAACAATCATGGAAAATAAAAAAGAAAAAATGAATCAAATAACATTGTAGAGGTGGTTATCCCCATATGCGCGCGAGTGACATTACAATTTCCAAACAATTTTGAATGTATAAATATAGATATGATATTATTAATAGTTTTATATAATTAAATAATAATTATAATATATATACATAATTTATAAAATTATAACCATCCTAGTAAACGGTTTATGAATAATGAATTACATAGCTGTGTGGAGATGGTAAGCAATACGTATGAACGAGTGATATATTTGATTTTCATTGGATGGAAAATAATTGGAATTTTGATGTAAAATAATCATAATAATATATAAACATATTTATGACACTACCATTATTAATTTATGATAGTTTCAACACATGAAGATAAATTAGAAGAAGAAATAAACTTGAAAGAGTCGATAACAATTATTAAATTTCTTTAGTGTCCTTCTTTTAGATATCTTATTAAGGGACCTAAGGTTTATATTTTAATGGGGAAAAAATGATTGACCTAGATAATGATACTTGTAACAGTAATTGGGAGGTTTTTCTCTATCTATATGCTTCAATTTGGTTTAATTAAGTAAGGTAGGAGGATCTCTTTTATAATTGAGGTGATGGGAAACTTTGAAATTTCATAGAAATGTAAATTAATTTAAAATTACATTTAATTTCAAAGGAATCCAAAATTATTTATTTATAAGAAATTATTATTATGGGTATTAATCATATATATATATATATAATTAAAATTAACAGGATTTAACTATATTTTGATCTTTAGCTTTTTGTTTCAACCTCTCATTACTGTTTTTTAATCTTATAATGAAAAAAATTTTATTTACACTTTGATGGTAAAGATAATTGCTAATAATGGAAAAACCATAAATAGAAATGGTTGATATCAGAAAAAATATAATAATCAAAATAAAAAATCTATGGTATTTAGAAATTTTAAATAATTTAATAAAAAGTAATTTATTATAAAATATATATAGTGTCAATTTTTAGAAATATTCATTACAATGATTTTAATATCATCATGAAAGAACTCTCAATTAAAATAAATATATTTTATTATATTATTAAGAAGTCATTTTATTTTAGGAATTTTTTTTAATCACATTAATTATTGCATATTATATTTTATTTATTATTTCAAATATTATATATTTTATTTTCCCAATGAATTAAATAATTACTACATCTTTATTTTGTAATCATTTCAATTAATTATTTCTGAAATATTCATTAAAAATAAATTTCCACAATAATGATTAATATAATTAACTATTAAAATACAGTTTATAGTCAACCATATCCTCTTGATTACCCCATACTAAAAAAAATTGGTTATAAAAAACATGATTGTGACATGTTAGAATTATCATGAAATAATACAGTATAATAGTCATAATATCATCCAAATTGAAAAAATTCCATATTAAGGAATATTTGTGCATCATGTAATAAATTGACTCATAAAATATGAATAAAACATGTTGAAGGATCATTTTCTCGTTCGTGTCATGTTATTTATATCATTAATGAACTGATTACTCATTATGTTAAAGCAAATATTACTCTGGTTACAATTCATATTGACCCAAAATAAAATGGAAATATTTAAAAAATTTGTACCACATGAATAAAATATGGAATCCAAATTTTAATATATTAAAAAATCTAGTTGTAGATTTTGAATTAAAATTAAGTCATAAAAATCAAATGAAATCTATTTTATTAAAAATATCATTTAATTATAAAAAAGGATTATTATCAAATTCATTAATAAAACATCTTTCATTATAGATAATTTGATAATTAATAATATAATATAAATAATTATAATTTTATTCTATCTCAAACAAACTGATAAATTTATAATTATTGAAGTAAAAAATACATTTTCTAATAAAAAGTAATATTTTTTACAATTTACCGAATAATCAAAAATTTTAAAGAAAATCCAAAAAATGTCACTAAGAAAATATTATTATGAAAATTTTAAAAATTAATATAATTTTTTAAAATGAATATTCTTAATGTTAAAAAATTAATTATATTTTTTTTCATAAAAAACAATAAAAATAATTTTTTAAGAATACATATTATTGATGAATAGAATGATTTTACTAGAAATTTTGTTCTTATTTACTAATAAATAATAAATGTTTTTTGAATTTAGAACGATATTTATATATATATATAATAATTTAATTAAAACTATTAATAAAAAACAATTTAAGTAAAATTTTATAAAGACCAGATTTAAATAATATTTCAGGGTTCATAGAAGATCAATGTTGGGGGTTGTATGTGATATCTAACAAATTTTTCTAAAGTATACCGATAATGTTCATTAAAAGATAGAAAATAGCTAAAATTTATTTAAATGAAAAAAACATAAAATTTTATAGTATTATAGTCTGTGATAACCCTTCAATGAATTTCATACTTCATAGATGGAAGTCAATCATATTGTTATTCAAATTTATAATTAGTTATATAATGACAATTTCTCAAGATTAAAAAAATCATTATTCATTCTATGTTTATAAATATTTACTTTTATCAAAATTGAAATAACACAACTCATGATTATTGATTCTGATGAATCTTTCCTTTATGAAATCCATATGCCATGATTTCACATTTGACAATCCAGGTATTTATTTGTATCAATATTCTTTTGTTTTTCACATAAACATTTATTAGTTCATTGTAACAATATTCTCTTATTATTCTCATTGATGAAATTCAATTGATAATTCACATGTTTTCCCTTAATGAGCATCTAATCTCAACCTTATTAAGGTTCCTTTTCCCCAGCTTAATAAGAATGTTATTAAATAAATTTTGTTGAAAATGGATTCATAAGGATGATATTGATGAATTAATATGAAAAATGAAAAGTTGGGTTATGTGGGAGAAATACTCATTTAAAGACATGGGTATTATTTATGTAATATTTTCACTAATTCTTTAGAAATATAAACCAAAAAGGTATTTTATAATTCAAGTCATCTAATACTTCATTTTTATGATGTATATATTTTATGGATAAACTTGGTCCACCTTTTTCTTTATCAAAGTTAGATATATAATGTTTACCATTTAGCTCCAGATCTAGGAGTGTGGGTTCAGTGTTGTTTTAAAAATAATTCCTTAATCTAGGATTTTTCTATCCGTGATAGTATATAATAGTCAATGAGATGTGGAATAAATGTATGTTAATATTGAATTTTTTTTAGTGTTTTGAACAATGTATTATAGCTGGGAAAACTTGTATAAATAAAGGATAATATGGGTAAGTAGTTTGTGGAAGAATTTTCATAGGGTACTCTACCAATATCAATTACTAAAGATTCTTTTAAAAAATTTACGTAAATTGTTGAGTGTAATTAGCTTTAAGTGATTAATGAAAACTTGACAAATTAATTGGGGAATTTAGGTTAGATAAAAAATTTTGATTAATAAAAATTATTGAAATATTTAAAATATAATTGGTGATTGGGATGCTATAGCCTAATTTGTGGGTGGAGAGGCTATCTTAGATAGAAAATTATTTTCTTAGAGGAGAAATAAAAAAGTTTAGGTTGATCAATCAATCATCAATATAGAAAATTCTTCTCTGAATCATATATTAAGGATGATGAATTTGAAGTACACTATGTTATTATCATAGGTGGCACTATAACAATTTTAAATATTATATTGTATTTATCTTTAAATAAATAAATCATATTTTATTTATTTCAGGACACCCAACATTAGGATTAATGTGAATTGAGTTATGTTATTAAATTTTTTTATTTAAATTCTATATATCCATGGAAATGTTGAGTATAAATATGAGTGACCACCTAATGAAATATCTCTATAATCTTCTTAATCAATAAAAATAATTTTTTTGAATTATTTGGAAAATAGTACTCAATATTTAGTGTAATAATTTTTGGTTCATAAATATATTTTCATTAAAAATGATTAATTTTATTTATTCCATTGAAATTATAATTAATTCTTCCAATTTTAGAATATTTTTTTAAAAAATGATCCAAATTTTTTATACTTCAAAAGGAAACGTTTTATTCCAAAAAAATGGTTTTCCTCTCATTTTGTAATGTTATTTTTAAATTAAATTATAATAATTATATAAAATGAATATTTAAAATAGGATTCCATATTAAGAATAAAGAGACTCAAAATTGATAAATATGTGTCTTATATTTTGTTCAATATTCATAATAACCATGATAAATATTTTTCTCCTCCGTAAGGGTAGAAAGTGTAAAATAAGGTCAAAACATTGGGATAATCCTTTTAAATTTCGCTGACACTTGAATTTGCCCAATTATATGAGATTAGTTTATCCCTTTCCATAAAATTATTTAATATATTGCAAATTGGTGCATGTTTTCTTAAATAATGACGATTATAG
Organism: Viscum album; assembly: GCA_963277665.1. Lineage (NCBI taxonomy): Eukaryota > Viridiplantae > Streptophyta > Magnoliopsida > Santalales > Viscaceae > Viscum > Viscum album. The sequence continues at coordinate 676,812,887 of OY728133.1, read as the reverse complement.
AATTTTAAGAATAATAAAATTACAGAAATATCACACTATCGACATTAATATCTATAATATTTTTACGTAAGAAAAAATGGGATAATATAGGTTCAAAAAGATGATTTTAATGGATAATTTATTTTTTATCATGGTATTTTGATTTATATTTTCAGTGAAAGAATATTAAAATTAAATTCTCAACCAACAACAATATAATATTTATTTATTTAAGATAAAAATAAAAGAAATGATTTTAAAAAAAATAAAAAATAATTAAATTATAAAAAATTATTATGTTTTATTTTTATTAAAATTATAATATATTAAGAATTTATTAAAGTTTTAAATTTCAATTACATAACAAGCCTAATGAATTCAAAGTCAATGTAAATAAATAGTGTAAAAAAATGATATTAATGATATTTTACAAAATTTAATATTTTATTGATTAAATAACAAATTGTATAAATAGTTAAGAGGATAGGTAGGATCATAAATTTTCAAAATATCAAATATTTTACACTTATGATAACAATATGTTATTATTATAAAATTATAACATTTTAATGATAAAAATGATTCTACTACGGTTGTGGTTAAAAAAGGATAATGAAGGATATAAACCATACGATAAGAGTTAAAACGACGTAAAACAGTTCAAAAACGTGATTGGTGAGTTTATTTAAAAATTACCATTATCAAATTGAAGATCCTATCGTTTTGAAATAATTATTCCAACAACCTTGCATAATAATTTATTAAAAAATTGAAAAAATATCGCTATTCCACTCACCTTAATTATAAAAGGACACCCTTTGTCTCTGTTATTTAAATATTATTGAGAAACCTATATCAATAAATACCTACCTAATTTCCCTATAAAATTATCAATCCAATAATCATAGTTTCTATTATTCTTATAAGACTATTCTTGGGGTCCTTAAAAAGGGATCTATAGGTTGTATACCGTTGTAGAGGTAACTATCTTTCAAAATATTTCAAATTTACTTCATATTTGGATTCTTTTAAATTTATTATGATTATAATAAAACAAAAAACAAAAAATAATTGAAATATTTATATGTTCCTATATTTATTTTTAAACTATCTTCTATTTATTTTCCATCGTATAATAAGTGAAAACATCGCTAAGGCGCATGTATGACTTAGCATCTCCTTGTAGCAATTTAATTAATTTTTCATCACCATATTACATATATGGATATAATTATTTAACTAATGAGTATATTTAATATTTATCTTGTAATTAATCATATGGAATTATAATATCATATATACATTATTAGCATCCAATTCACTGGAAAATGATAACGTTGCTTGGGAATACCTATGGACTACCACCTCCATGAATTGATGTGATTTTTTTCATTTCCTATTTACAAAGATGATAATAAAGATATAATTATTGAATATATATTATATAAATTATATAATAATGTTTCTATATTGGTTAATTTTTATTTAGTTTTTTGAATTCGTCAAAATTTGAATAGAACATTCCTAAATACATATTGCCTACCGTCTCCATGAATGGTTTAATTCATTTCCTTACCTATTACATTCAAATATAATTAATATGAATATTATATATTATTTTTATATCATTTTGAAAATTAATTATATTGTTTAACCATGATAATGAGTCATGGACCAAAACCACGGAACTGCAACTTACCTGAAAAGCAAAAGTGTAAACACCCAAAAGAATGATAGTAACAAAACATTATTATGAAACATGCGATAATATGTTTTAAGGGGATTTTATATGATATTATGGATATTAAAAAGGTTATGTAATGTATTTTTAGAAAATTTTAATTTATTATGATTGATTTTAAAATCACTTGTGAGTTAAGTTTAACATGAGGTAATTATTTTCGTCTCAATTTCCACACAATTAAAAGATATTTACTATTATGAACCTATTCTCTTTTACGTGGTTTATATAAAAATTGTTTTATGTATTTCACATTAATATATATTTATTCATGGTTATTATATTTTAAAATCATGATTAATCATTATAGGGGTTACAGTGAAAATGATTCCAATTAAGAAATAATTTATTTTAAAAGATCATTTTTATAGGACTCATTATAATCATAAATAACAGAATAATATAGTATATCATTCAAAAGCCTTATATTTTTTCTTATCCTTAGTATATTTAATGATTTTCCATATTTTTTGTGAACTTTTCCTATTTTTGGAACATTAATAAAGCAAAGAAATATTGAAAAAAGAAGATTCATTATTGTTTTTATTAGGTATATTTTTCACCCATGACTATATTTTATAAAAATATTTTATGAATGTATTTTTAATTTAATAAAAATTATTTATTAAGAAAAATTTATGTTATCTATCATTTTTTACCAGTGTGGAAAAGAATATTTTCAAAGTTTTATAAATGATTCATTTTGAAAATTTTTTATAACAAATCATATGATTTTTTAAGGTGTGGGATGTTAAACGATTTTACCACTTCTATAATGATTTTATAACATTTAGATTATTTTAATATTATTAAATTTTTTTACAAAGAAATTATTTAATTATATATTATTTTAATGTTTCACTAAAATTTTATTTTATTTTCAATAATACATGAATTTTTTTTTGATATTTTTTTTTGATGAATTGATGGTAAACTTTTATCTGGGATTAAATTTATTGAAATTGAATTTATCCTTAAAAACTCACTTTACTTGGACAATATTTAATTAGAAACTATATTTACATTTATTATACATATTATTTGTTTGATATGTATGATTATTATTTAAACATGATGCCATTTATACTTTTTATTTTTAACATTATTGTTATTTTATTGACTGGTGAAATCTTAATATTCCTTAATCTATAATTAATATAGATATTGGTTCCTAAAGCATATTCTTAATGATTTAAATTTATTATTAAATATATGTGGTATGAATTTTCCTCATTTTTATGGTTGGGGTCTGGTTATAGATATCCCATCATTGCAAAAAAAAATTCTGATAAAACCAATTATCCAACCTCATTAAATGGGGTTTCTATAGTATACATACCCTTCAATTAAACTATCATGACATATGTACTTGATGGAAATGGTGTAATGATGAATGATATCGTGATGTAAAATATTAATAGTATCCTTCATTTTTAATGTATTTATTATTATATATGATATTATTACATTTAAATTATCCAGAAATGCTTTTGTAGATCAAGTTATTGATTTGATGACATGATCATTCTGTTATTTTCATTGACATAATGATTATGACTTATTTAATCATCATGATTCCATAGTATGAAACCCTTACAGAGCATCTAGTCTCACCCATTATTTTTTCCATTACCCAATGCATAAAGAAGCATATTATGAATCATATCAATGATAAAAGATTTTTTATAGTAGGGGTCTTATATTTCAAATGTAATATGGGAATCATGAATGAAACTAGTTATTCAATTCTACTAAACTGATTAGTCATTTGTGTTGAGATCCCTTATTTAAAATTCCAATTTAATAATGTACATACCAAATATAGGTTAATATATTTGGGGTTTTAAAAGGAAATATCATCATTTTAAGAGGCAAAAAAGACTATTCGTGGGTCAAGGGTATGTATATAGAGTTTAAGAAAATAATGAGTTTTTTTAATTTTGATCATGTAATAAAATTATAGAATCTTGATATCATCCAAAAAATTATGTTTTCATAATATAAAATATTATTATCATGGAATCATTATCAAAAAATGTAATATCATTGTATTTTAAATGAACATTTAGTTCAATTCCATATACAACACACATCAATGTTCTTAAAAAATTGTGAAATATTAATATTTAAATTCTATAGTTATAACCTAAATGTTAAATTTTTGTGTATTAGTAGGAATAACCAAAATAAGATATATATATATATTGGTCATACTCAATTAAAATTTATTGATTATTTCTTCCCTAATAATCTTTCAATTTTTAGTAATATTATTTTAGGCATAATAAATACATTTTATTCAATGTTGATATTTATTTCTTGTTTATGATTCAATTTTCCTGAACCATCCTAGAGTGGTCTGTACCATGACTACCCCAATCCCACCTCGGATGGGATAGGGGCTAGAGACTAGGACTGAGTAAGAATGTACAACAATGGGAGGCATTTTCCTAAGTACCTTCACACACAGACACTCACATCTCCAAACCCAAAATGATGAAATATAAAAAAACAATATGTAAACAATGCATTAATACACTAAGATACATACCAAAAAGTATGAATGTAAAAAAATTGATGTTTAATTGGGTTAGAATACAATCCCATTAGAATAAGAGTCTCTCAAAATGAATGCCCAAGCCCCTAAAACTCATCAATAGAAAACCCAACCTCAATGTTAGGTGTAGAAAATATATCTGAATCTATAGAATAATTTTTTCTTCCACTTATTCACTCTGTTCCACCACATCCTAGTCCACATTTGAGTCTATAAGAGTGTATATCATCTGGATAAGAATGAATAAGTGCAGGCATTGCGCAGGCGGGGGTGAGTTAAATGATACTCAGAAGAAAACCACAAACCCAAAAAATAAAGTACACCAAGTACACCATAAGGAAAGTACATCCTGTTTACCACAAAAAAGGACATAATGTACACTACAATGAAATTACACCCTATACACCACAAATAATGTACACTAAGTACACCCCAAAGAAATTAAACCTAGTACACCAAAAAAAGTACACCCGGTACACCTTGTATGGTCAGTTCCACAAAGATAAATGACTACAATATATATCATGGACATCTAGAGAAACTCATTTCTGACACTTTGTATCATATGTTTCTAACCATAATGTCAGTAATAGGTTTCTCATCATAGCCCGAATTATAACACTAAAACCCGGAGGACACACTCCATGAGCTCCACTATGTTAGATGGCACCCGTTCATGAGATGCAATCCACATGAGCTACATTAATTGGTACAACTACAATGACAAGAATGAGTGGTGAAGTCTTCTTCGACTTGCGACCAGCGCAAGATATGAAACCCAGGTGTAGAGTCCCCCCTCTCACCCCTACACAAGGATTAGGGAACACTAACTCTAATCAATGCATCGTTCACACCAACTGAAAAGGGCCCTCTGCTTGTAAATATATCCTACTATCGAGGGAACTCCATCTACAATAAAGAACTCATTCCCCCCAAGATATGAGACATTTGTCGATGACAAACTCAATCCCGATGAGACACTCAGTCTTGAGGACACACAGTTGAGGTATTAGCATATTCATTCCACAGAACCTCCAATCCCGATAACACATAAAGTGTCCACGGGGAATGAAGCATCGATGTCATTGCATGGAGCATCGATGGCACACAAAGCATTAGTGTGTGTTCATAGAGCATTAATGTAATCTCAAAGAGCATTGAGGGTCGGAACACATAGCATCAATGATGCAAGAATTATTAGTGCTTTGGAACATAGCATCACTGGTGCATGAAGCATCAGTGTTGGTTCATGGAACATCGTTGGCATAGGGAGAATCTTGGGCCCATAAAGAAATAGTGTTGGTTCATGAAGCATTGATGTCAGTATATAGAGCATCAATAGGTCATGAATACCCCATGTCATGGAGTCACAAAGTCTCATTCATCCACAAGATTCTTCTTGTAGTGCAATTTTCCTCAAAGAATTCACACCTCAAGACATAGGGTCGCATGTTAACATTGAAAAAACACACTTATATTATCTCGAAATGGATTTCTTGTCAAATGGGTCCCAATTCTACAAACAGATGATCAAAGAAACATACAGTTTTAATGTTATGACCAATTTAATGAAACTGTTCTGGCCCAGTCTGACCAACCCGACTGACCCAAATGGTTTGGGCCACCTCTACTCCCCCGGATATGACACGTCTAATGGTGCCCCAACCTATTCAACGTAGTCACTGATTTTGTGGCCTGATAAATCCCATCCAATGCCGACAGACAACATTAAAAGTCTAGTTCATGTGGCCTACCATATCTCGCATCCTCGCTGTTTTCGAGTGGTCTCACTCCAACTAAGACTTGCTACATCACGTCCACAACATCCTTCCACTGGCAACCCAGCCGATAGCACTGTCTGGCTTCTTTGCATGTTACCTACTCACTATAGTCCTTCTTGGACTACGGGTTGCTGTTGGAACTTGCGCTGACTAGCCATCTTCTCTTGGCATCCACCACTACATATGTGCACTATTTTTCAAGATGATTCCATCTATGCAATACATAGATCGCTTTCTTCACTAACTTTTCCATTATTTTTTATTTATATCCATACGGGGGGTCCAACTGCATTCAGAACCTCTTGGAAAATTGCATCACGACCAAAAGGGTCCATTGATGAATAATGACCAGAATGGGGATAGAAGAATCAAAAATACTGATCGAAGGATGAATGTAGGACTTGTTTATTTTAGACTCCATTCACCATGTTAGAAAATAGGGGATAAAAGAATAATCACACATATTAATTTTCATTGAATGTCACTATAAATTTTACCCATCACATAGGAATTATCGAACCACGAATCAAACTATTCATGGGTTGGTCCATGATCATCATTGAAAATTTGGAATGGGAAATGAATCACAATAAAGGAACTCATTTACTTGTGTTTGGATCAATCACCAATGAAGAATAAAACGATGTTGTCTTTGTTCGTCGATTCATCATTGCTTGATCTGAAATAAGATTTTCTGATCCATCATCATCGACGAGAGAGCCTATTTCTCCTTGCATTATGGAAAATCCATTATTTTCGATAAAAAATGTATATCTTAAGAGGAATATTAAAAAGGAAAACATCTAATTCATCCACTCATAACATCCATTTAAAATTTTTTTTTTAATATTTTAATGAAGTTCACATCCAAAAACTATCTTTCACACACGACCCGCATCGGTCGAGGTTAGACCTAGCCTCTGTAAAACACCCCCTTATGAAATTGATGGTGTTATTAATTTTTCTATCTGAGTCACTATTCATGAGTTTTAAGGATTCAAAAAATAAAATAATTTTATTTGATTATTTTATTTATGGATTTTTCCTTTTTAGAATTTCCACAGAAGACTTGTGCTGACTAATATTAAGTTGTTTCTAGAATAAAACCATATCTCTAAGATAACTAGTTCTAATAGAGTTTTTATTTGGTTATCTTTTTAAGTGTTATTAAATATTTTTAGTAATGTAGCATGCACGTGCTAAAAACTGAACAAATTTTAACGTATTGTTTTGGGAACACTGGTCCCTGGAATCAAACATCATCTTAGTGTCTATGCTCATAATTTCCAAATTAATTTTTAAAAATAAGTTCATGAAAATATGATTCATTAAATTCTCGCATCCTTAAGGTTTTACATCCCTTATAACCAAACTATGAGAAACACAATGGACGAAAGTACTGCACATGAAACTGATCATCCCGATTTAATGTTCTCTCTAGTATATTCCCATGCTGTCATTGGCCATGAACTAAAGAAATCAATTTTCCATGAATGGTCCTCAAATTTTGATCCGAGAACTATATGTCTAGGATGAAAAATGAGTATCACGGTATGAATCTATCATAGATGGAATTCAATGGAGTTGAAATATCTCAATCATGTAGAGTCATCCCAAGATCTATAATGAATTATGATCCCACAAATCTAAGAATTTTACATCATGGTGAGTTGGTCAATGATCACTCAGATGGTATCGTGTCTCCTCGATATATGGGTAAAAACCATCATGGAGTCCATAAATATCCTTTCCCACTTACTTCATAGGACCCCAATAAAGAAAGGGATCAAACCCTTTCATGAATAGGGGGATCGACATCGTGATTTGATAAACCATGAAATTTATTCATACAAGAACTCAACTTTAATATCAACAATTAATCCCAGTATAATCCTCTTCCATCAGCCTCAGTGTTCTCCTCAACACCCACATCTATATCCCAACGCATTTAGAAACTCTAAATGTCCATTGTTTCCACACAAAAAATCCGGCCTCCCCAGCCCACATATCTCAATATCCTTCCAAGATCATATATCCTAGGCTCATTATCACATCACAAGTTGTAGGAAACAACCACAGACCCTGGGTTCTCATCCCCAAAGTAAGGTATTCATCCTTCCCACACACTAATTTCTCATGGATAAAATTGGGGATGTACTAACTAAGGGAAAAGTATGAAACATCCTATGAATCTACTCCCCCAATGTTACTAGTGCTACTGTGCAGACTTTGAAAAGAAAAATGTTCTCCTCATATTTTCAATATCTATTAGGGATATTACCTATGTACATCTGATCATGTAATGTACCACAATCGGCATCCCCAATATGTACCTATCTGACTTGCTGTAATAGTGTATGGGAAACAACCGTCGACTATAGGTAAACCAATCTATTTTCATCCATAAAGGATTATTTTAATGATACCAACAACTCTGATACGTTTTTCAATAACATGGAACACGATATCTTGCTAAGATAATCTGATACCATGTTTCCTCTTCCTAAGTATAGAATATTTCAATGTCATAGTCCTAGATGATCTCTAACCAATTACTCTGTATCAACCTCCGCCAGATCCACTACAAATCTACTACCATTAGAGGAATTGAGGACTCATAACATCAAAATATCTCCGGGTTGGATTAGAAAAATTAATGAGTGATTTATTCTACCCTCCTATTTGTGAGTACATACCATGCGTCCAAAGTTTATTTTTCTCTAGGAAGGAAAGAATCATTCCACTACTATAAAAAATCTATACTATTCACCTAAAATAGTCAATATGATCACGAAATGTGGAAAACTAGTCCATAACAAAAAATGACTTTCTAAGGCCTCAACGATTCTACCAACGTATCCAAACTAAAACTGTCAAATCATAAGTGTCGATCACACTATCAGCACTAGTGCATGATCACCGGGGCTCCTCTAATAAGAGTCTCAATGCATAAGGGTCATGTAAACAGCTCAACCGAAATCTCCAAACCCAAAACAAGATTTAGGGAAAGAAGAGAATGACCAATAACTGTAACTATCTATATGGAAACTAAATTTGGATAGACACAAATCACACCTCAAATCATTCTAGGACCCCTTAGTTCATATAACTAGACCGCAGGGAGTAGTCCTCTACCCTTTCATCAAGCTCACTGAGCCTGGTTTGGGACACTTGGGGGTGGTAAGATATTGAAAAGTGTACTGCCTCTTTCTACTCTCCTAGTTCCTTTTCCACATTTGTTGCCCTGTAGAATAATTTTCTCATAATTTCCTACTCTTAAAAAATTACTGGCTGAATTTTCTATACCAAGGGACTCTCAACCAGTGATTCCATATACCTAGTCTAAAATTATGTTTCTATAGTCCCAGTGTATGGATACGTTAGTTGCCGCACCAACATTGGAGTTCCTAGCATGAAATAAGAACTTGAAACACTTAACACTGTTTCCCTAAACAAATCTCAAAGACTCACAGTCATTAAGTAGAACTTGCACCCTTTAAAACCACTTTAATATGACCTATCCAAGAGGGACCCGTACCATGAATACCCTAGGAACACCTCCGATAGGCTAGGTTTTGGTGGCTAAAGGTGAGTAAGAATATCCCAAAAATGGTTAGAATTTTCCTAAGTACCTGCACACATGCACACACCTCAAAGAAAAAAATGATAAAATATAAAGAAACACTAATTAAAAAAATGAATGGATACACTAGGATAGTAACCACATAGTATAATAGGAATGAAACATGAAAGTAAAAAAGTTATTTCATATAATCCCACTAAAATAAGAATCTATCAAAGCGAAGGCCCTAGACCATGAAACTCATTCAAAAAAAACCCTACATGAAGGGTAGGTGTTGAACAGCTTTCTGAGTCTGTAAAATCACACCTCATCTTCTTGGTCCCTCTATGATCCACCAGGTCTTGTTCCACCAAAGACATCATCAATGAATAGATAGTTTTCACAAGACATAACACGTGAAGGAATTTCCCATGCATGTATGAGTAAAATAATACTCAGAAGGACACCCTGAAACCACAATAGAATGTACACAAAGTACACCACAAAAAAGTACACCTAGTGAAACAAAATGAAAGTACACACGGGACACAAAAAATAAATTACACCCAGTACACCACAGATAATGGAAACCATATACACCACAATAAAATTACACGCATTACACCACAAAGAATGTACACCCAGTACACCAAGTACAAATTTCTATACATAGATATATGTTTAAAATAAATATATTAGGAATATCCAGATATAATCATTTTAGAAACTAATTATTATATGTTTCCAGCCTTATATCATGTAATAGTGTTCCCATCATAACATTAATGGTAACATGAAAACTAAAAGGACACAGTCCACGAGGTGTACCATCTATGATGGAACCCATCAGAGAGATGCAATCCATTAGAGTTATTTTACTAGGTCCAACTCGAGTTCCCAAATTGATTAGTCTATTCATCGCTTCCTTGCACCCAAAGAAACTCAGAATCCTATGTGAAGAGGCCCCTCTTGCACCGAGATGTTGTTAAGGGAGCACTAACTCCTATCTAAGCTTCATTCGCACCCAGTGATAAGTGTTAGCACCTTTTAATTCTATCCAAAATTCAAGAGAACTTCATATCTAAAAGATAACCCATTCCCTTGATCATAATACACACATTCTAAATGAGACTCTTAGTTTGGATGATATAGTCAGTCTTGAGGACCCGTAGTTGAGGAATTATCCATTGTAGTCCACAAAAACTCCAATCCCGATGAAACAAAGATTGATAATTACACACATAGCATCAGTTTATGGCCACATAGAATCAATGGAATAAAATTCATTAGATTCTATGCATAGAGTGATGGGGTCTAGTGCATGGAGCATCGACAGTGCAAAAAGCGTCACTGTCAATACATATAGCACCACTAGTGCACAAAGAATTAGTTATAGAACACAGAACGTTTTTGGTTTAGGGAGCTTGAGATTAGGAACATACACCATCGATTTCAATGTATGAAGCATCAATGTTAATCCACAAAGCATCTTTGTGTCATGCATCCCTCATGTAATGGAGTCACCAAGTCTCAGTCAGCAATAGGATTCTGTTTGTAGCGCGCTTGTTCTGGGGGAACCCACCACCCAAGCCATAGGGTCACATGCCAAATTCCAAAGAAACTCACTTAGATTATTAAATAATTATTTTATTGTCTCAAGGGTCACAATAACATAAACGGCTCATCAAACAGATGAACAATTTGAATGATATGGTCAATTTAGTGAAACTTGTTCGACCCGATCCGATCCGGATGACCCGACCCGACTAGGTTCTATGAACAACACCAGACCCGATCGATTTGGTCTCGAAAAAAAATCCCGACCTGATGTTCCTATCTTGTTTGACAATTTGATAGAGTCCTACTAGGCCACATTGTATATCCCATAGGGTCACTAGAGCAACCTGATTCCTCTAGCCCGATTTGTGTGGCATGGGATGCCTTTGCACCACCAGATACGACCGGCCTACCGCACCCCACCCTAGTCCATGTGGTCACTAACCATGTGGCTAGATATCACCAGAACAATATGGTCGGACCACATTATTTAGCTGGTCTGTGTGGCCCACCAGATCCGGCGGTCTCCCAAACGCCGCAAGGTCCCCCTCCGACATAGTCTCTGTTGAACGTGTCTACTGCATCTCTCCACTGGCTTCCCTACTGGTGTCCTTTTTGGGTCATGAAACATGAAACTAGACTTCCATGGTCCATCCTATTGTGGAGGTCCCACCAGGACCGAAGAATTCCACCACTGTTGGCCGTTGAGTCGATAATCATCTACTACTAGTTGTTCATGCCAACAAAACTTCTATGATCTATTTTATAAGAAGGATATAAATACAAAATCATTGAATCATGTTCTTCACATCCATGATATCTTTTTCTTCTCACCATCCTTTCGATGATCCACCCATGTTTGGAACCTCCAAAAAAAATCATGATGCGGCCATGAGGATCCATCAGCGAAGAACACCAAAAATTTTGATAGGAGAAGGAAAAAATGATGCCTAAAGGATGAACATAGGCCTCCATTCATCTTATTAGAAAACATAGGGATGAATGAATAGTTACAAAAATTAATTTCCCCTTCAATCCCACAGTAATTATTACCCATCCCGGGAGAATGATCGAACTGTGCATCAAACTATTTGTGGGTTAGTCAGTGTTTGTCATTGAAAATTTAGAACTGGGAAAGAATAAAAACAAAGTAACACCCTACCTAGGGTTTCTATCATTAACTAATGAAGAAAAAATCCACGTTGTCATTGTTCGTTGATTCATTAATGGTTGATCCAAATTCTGATTCCCCGATCTGTCATCGTCGGTGTGGGGCCTCCATCTCCTTGCATCCGAGAAACTCCATGGTTATCATGATAAAATCGAATTTATGACATGGGATAGTAAAAAAGGGAAGCCAATATTGTGGCTTAAAAAAATCCTTTTAAAATATTTTAATTAAATATTTTAATGACATACACGTCTAAAAACTAACTTCTGACCTCAACCTGTATTGGTCAAGGTTAGGTTCCACCTATAGAAAACACCCCCTTATAAAAAAACAGCGGTCTCTAGTTTTCAATCCGAGTCATCGTTCATGAGTTAAAAGGATTCAGAAATAAAATAACTTTATTTAATTCTTTTATTCATAGTTACTTATTTTTTGTATTTTCCACAGAAGACCCAAGCTAGCTAATGTTAATTAGTGCCTTGGGTAATCTAATAGCTCTGAGCTCAACGGTGCCCTTAGAATTCTAATTCTAGAACCCATTTAAGAGTTATTTCCCCTTTTTCAGTAATGTTGCATTACCATGCTATTAAAAACAAAACAATATTCAACATATTGTTTCAGGCATAATGGGCCTCATAATTGCACATTGTCTCAATGTGTAGTCTCAGAATTTTCCCAATTAATTTCTAATAAAAATTGGGAAAATCTGATCCATTTCAAAAATAATAAAATTAAATTATGTAAATTGTGTACATTTTTTTAATATAATTTAATATTTTGTTTTTAAATTAGAATATTAAAAATATCATTGGGTTTCATTTTGAGATATTTTTAAAATGGTTGGTTTTCTCACTAATAGAAAAAAGTAATGATTTTTGTGAAATATAATTTATTTTTAGTTAAATTACCCACTATACATTGAATTTTATTGATAATTCATATAGTCTGTTTTTAGTTATATTTAATTTAATTATTTTCATTTGAATGAAAGTTATAGTTTATTTTTGGTATATTTTCATTTTTTGGATAAAAAACACTTTTCTAAATAATATTATTCATGTTTTATGCATTAATATTAGTAATTATTATTATAACCTATTAGAATTAAATATGATGAAATGTAATGATGTTTTGTATTTATAAATTCAAATTTATCCTTCTGTGAGTAATTGATATTTTTCCGAAGAATATAATAGTAATTTTGATATACGAATGTGTTATTCATATGAGTTTGATAGATATTTTCAAAGGGTTTTTGATGAAAATGTTTGTTATTAAAATTTTATATTCATTATATGATACTTGAGATATATATATATGATGAAAATATGTTCGCAATATATCTTATAAAAGTTGGTGTCCCTGATACCACATTTATGGGTTGGAGAACCCGATAGATCTTATACGAGTTGGTGATCCTGATAAAATTTATTTGAGTGGGTGAGCCCAATGTAGCTCTCTGATGCATTGGGTAATGTAACTTATATTCACATTAAATAAGGTTGGTGTTAACAAAGGGGGTTTCACCTATTGTTTCAACTAGGATCTAGTTATTTCTGAAACGGTTTTTTAATATAATGTTCTTCATTACCTAGAAGGGTTTCTATATTATTTATTTGAATTTAAAATTTTATATATGATTGAAAAGTTTTTGTTTTAATTTTATTATGATTTAATTCATACTCTAATGGAATAATGTGATAAAGTAAAAAATTTTATGGGTTGTCATGTTTATCACTAGAAATATAATTTTAATTCTCTTATGTCGTTTACTAGGATTTTATTTTGACCTAAATTTTAATATGTCCTTTGCTGGGATTATGGATGATTTGGAATAATGATGAATAAATAATATGGAAAAATAATGGGTGGGTATATTGGAAATAATTATCACTTAAATACATGATTATTTTTACATAAGAGAATTTCATATTTATATAAGACTCTAAACCAAAAATTTTCATTGGTTATATATGAAGTCCCATATTTCTATTCGATTTTTTTGTTTTGGATATTTGAAATGGGGCCACATTTCGTGGTATTAAAGAGAGATAGATAAATTATATATGTTTATAATTATATCTGGTTTTTTGGATTTGATGATGTCACATTTGGTATTGATTAGGGTTTTGATAAATTTGTAGATCTGGAGTTCTTCATGTAATGTTAACATAGGAGTTATTGATACTATCATAGGTTTATATGTTTATAGTTGATCATAGGTTTAATGGAATATATACCCATTTAGAGATTTTATGTTATGGGATTACTTTTGAAGTCATATATCATGTTTTCATAGATATTCAATGAATATGTTACCTGTAAGATTAACATGTGAAAAAGTTAATTATTTAGGAATTTATTTACATTTTTTGGTGATTGAGATTATTTATGGAAATTAATATCATATTTTATAGACTATTTGATTATGTAATATACATTATAGGTGTAAAAATTTAAGATACATAGATGTTAATAGAAGTTAAACGTTAGTTTTATCTTCTTAGAACATGTTAACAAATCATTCTAATATTTGGGATCCAATATTAGTCTGGAATATTTTTATGAATTTTATGGGTAGTTATTTATGGAATTATTTAGTTTGATATATGGGTATAAAAGAAGAATTTTAGAGATAAAATTAATATTTATTTATATAAAGGATTATTCATTTTATAATTATCTGACATTGTTCTCTCAATTTTGATTCTGGTTGAATTATAAATATAGTATGAATAGTGTAGTTGGGGTTTGGCTTAGTGGTAAGCACCCCGTAATACTACATGAAAAATGGGGGTTCAAAAACCCATTGGGCGCAGGTTACTGTAGCGGGCACTGTAGCAGCGGCAGGGTACTGTAGCGGTGGCGCTACTGTAGCGGGTACTGTAGCAGCCGGGTTACTATTCACAGAATAGGAATTTGGCCAAAAATTTGGGCCTACAGGCTATGTAATGGGCTTCAAGCCCACTGGGCCTTCGGGCTATGTAATGGGTCTCCCTCTACCCAGTTAAAAGAGGTCTTTGCTTTGCTTTATTAATAAAAATGAGGCTTCGGCCCCAACCTTTAAAAAAAAATATAGTATGAAGAGTTTTTAATACTTTATTAGAATATATGATTTTTTATAAGTTCTTTATGATGATTCATAATTGAAAAAAAATATTTAATACATATTTTTGGAGAAAAACATAATATTATGGTGGAAATTTGTCAAAGGAAGAAATTTTACTTACCATGTATATTTACTTGTTGTTATAGTCTAAATGGTACGGTAAATCCTAAATTTTTGGAAAAGGATATTGAATTTATTTTCTAATTACTTACATTTCCTATGAATAAATAGTATTTTTCCCACCTTATTTGTATATGGTTTGTGTTCGTTGATTTCCCCATGACCATTCAAATTCTTTTGGAAAATATTTCATTTAACTCTTCAATATTATTTAGAAATTCAAATTCTTTCCCATGAGTATATTTTCACTTCATATAATATTTATCCAATTTTGAAACATAGTAATGTGATATTTCATGTGGTCTCCAGGTTTCTTTTTTGAAATTTTCAAGAGGATTGTTTATTATACCTTGTTAGGATGTTGATTTTTTTAAAACTAATTTTGAAATGTTAAATCTGTTATTAACAATCATAAATTTTATTTTCAAATACACACTTTTTTATGGTTGTGGA
The DNA here is from genome assembly GCA_963277665.1 of Viscum album. Classification (NCBI taxonomy): domain Eukaryota; kingdom Viridiplantae; phylum Streptophyta; class Magnoliopsida; order Santalales; family Viscaceae; genus Viscum; species Viscum album. The sequence goes on along the minus strand of OY728133.1, from coordinate 676,796,857 downwards.
GATTATAACATCATAAGATTATACAAAAATATTATGTTTGATATAGTATATAAAATGCAACATCGTTTAGAAAAGAATCATGAAAAATTATATATAAAAGTTATAGTTATAATATATACATTAAATTTGTGGGTATTAATGAGATGAAAAACATTTTTAAACATATATAATTGTCATTCCAAATTCAAAATCAATGATAAATTCTTACAAAATTCCCTCTCGATGTTTAGTAAATTTATTTTATTCTTTTTATATACATTTTCTTCAGAAATGATATATATATATTTATATAATAAAATAATATTATTAATTTTTTTGAACATTTAGAAATTTTATTTGATAAAAAATATATAATTTTCAGAAGATGTTTTTTAGAATTATCTTTTGGTGACATTTTGGGATTTTTTGAAAACAATTATTTTTTAAGTGAATAGTGAAAAATATTATTTCTTGGTAAAATAATCTATAATTATAAGAAAATATTACCCTTATTATTTAAAATTTATATTTTATTAACATAAGATTAATTTTTCTATAAATAATATAATTAATTACATATGAATCATCATTATACTTAATTTTTGATTTATGATCATTTTTATAAATAAAAAAGCATTTTCGAAAAAATGTTCCTCACAGTGTTTTTCGCATGTATGTAAAATTTAATTTCTATCATTTTTAGGAATTTATTTATATAAAATGGAAGTAATTTATTTGATTCCAAAATTTATATCTTTATTATTTTGAACTATTCAAAACATTTCTGATGAAGTTAAATTTTTAGTGAATTTAACAAAATAATATATTTATGACATATGATATCTTTTATGATATCTACAATTCATAAATATAATTTATAATTTTCTTAAAAATATATAAAAACTAATTTATGATTATATATAAAAAAATATAATATTAAAATAATTCATAACATATAAATTAGAATTTATTTCATGATAAATAAGAGAATCCTTTTTTATATCGATGTTGTTATTTCCATGATCCAAAAAATAAACATTAGTGTTCTAAGATAATATTTGAGAACTAAATTTTTTTCAAAGACATTTTAAATAAAAATTATGTATAATTTAATATTATATGGATATATTATATTTTTAACGTTATAAAACAAGTGACCTGTCCAAATTATTTAGTGATGCTTCTATAAGGGAGAATCAATCAAAACAACATAATAAATCAGTTTTAAGGACATATATATTAGTAAATATACATATTTAATTAATATAAATGTTTATCTTTTACACAATTAATTTATTTTTGTTATGGTAATTTTTTTAAATAATAGTTATTAAATATTTTCATTAATTTATTAATCAACAATGAAATAGTCTAGGTGCATGAGACTGAAAAATCAAGTAAATGATTTATAAAATAATAAAAGTAAACTATTTTAGGTTTAATATAGTGGAACATGAATTTTTTATAACATTATAAACTATACTGTATTTGTGAAAAGTTTATATTGTAAACCAATTTCGATCCTTCTATCAATAAACTCAAACTAAAGGTATGGTGTCAAAAAAATTATTAATGATATTTTACATTAAATTATATTTTATTAAATTATTTGAGATAACAAAAATATTCAAAGAGGAAATGATAAATTTTAAAAAAAAACATATGTTGACCATTAATGATAAAATTTTCACCATATTCTAAAAATTATTAATATTTTATATTTAAAAATGATATTATAGTGGTTAAGGATAAATTTGGATAAGAAAGAGGTTAAAAAATAAGCTTTATAATGATATATATTTATGTGATTTTTTTTGATGAATATATTCTTACAGTATCATTATTAGTATCTAATAAATGTAATTTTGGAACTATTTGACATGAATTAGACACATATCATATTATAATATTTCATGGTTGTCCAAACAATGACATTAATAAAATTTTAAAATAAACCATATTTTATTAATTGTTATAAATTTAATAAAAAAATATTATAATTGGAAAATTTAATTATATATGTTTTAAAAAATGAAAAATGATCCATTTATGTTTTACTTGCCTTTTTATGGCGACTTCAGGGCGTGTTAAATTGTAAAAAACATTGATATCATGATAATTGTCAAAATGGTTAACTGTAAGATAAAACTAAGATATATAAGTGAAATCCAAACTAAAACATGTAAAAGATTTATTGGATGAGATTATTTTGAATTATAATAATATTATATTACAATAATTTCTTTTCTACCATATTTAAATAAAAGATAATTTATATTAATTTAATACATAATGTAATTTCAAGAGTTCCCATCCATTCATTTATAAAATTGAACCCCCTCTCCTCTTATCCATACACATACAAATAAATTTTATTCCACAAATACCAAACCAAATAATATAATAATATCCATAACCATATTAAATGGGTCTTATTTTGGGCATAATACCAAAATCATAGGGATTAACATCTATTATAATGGAGGTTTCTCAAAGAATAGGTGAAACTTTTAACTGAATATTTTAGTTGTGTTTCATTTTATACCTCATTAAAATGTTTTTTAAAAAACTATGAAATAATAAGCCCATTATATTACATATACTTATATGTTTTTATTATAATGGAATAAAATTTATCCATACACTCTTTCATCAAATGAGAAATGAAACCACCATTTTTGAGTATGGAAGACTTCCACCTCACGAACTGAGGCTATATGTTTTCTCTCCATGCCTCCCATGAATGGTAATAATTATGTATTCAGAATGTATATATATAATATATTAATTACATATTTATCATTATTTAGAAAAAATATTTAATCTAATATCATACCTTACAATCTTTTAAAAATGGTAATGGCGTTAAAGCATACATGTGGACTACCTCATTTACGAAGCGATATGATTCACTATTCGTAACCACATAATATAGTTGATATTTATAATCCTATATAATGATATAACGTGGTATTTATGATATAATAATAATTATATAATTAAAAAAGAACAATTAATTTCTTTTCCTCATGATTGTTGAAAAATGAAAATGTTAGTCATGTGTAGATACGACCTACCGTCTCTAAGATTGTAACATAATTTATATTTCAAAAACATATTTTATAGTATTTTTAAATGTATAATTGATGTATAAAATTATAATTATTTAATGATTATTAATTTTCATGATATGGAATAGTGAACTCTTTGGCCATATTCAGCCTACTATAAAATATTGGACATATTACCCAAATATCACCAAAACGTCCAACAATAACATAATAGATTATATATTTGATTAACAAAATGTTTAAAAATAAATGAAATAAAAATATTCATAAAATTTATCTTGTTTTTAAATGAAAAAATTATTTTTTATGTACTAATTTAATGAATTTAATTAATGAGTCAAAATCATGGTAAGGGATACATTAACCTAAAACCCAATTTTAAATGTTTTAATGATTTATTTTATAAATGTATTCATTATATGTCAGTATTCTTAAAATTGTTTTAAATATGTTTCTATATGGACATAAATGGTATATATTGTAAATTTATGTCTTTTTTTTGACTTTCATTGAATTATTTTTCAAACAAAATCATTTTCTTATTTTATTCTAAATGTCTTGACATTATTTTTTAAAGGAAATAGAATGTTCAATTTTAATGTATATAATGTCAATGGATTTTCCTACCAATATAACAATTATTTAGTTTTTGGATTACATTAGATTATTTAATGATTAATTTAAATAAAAACCCTCTTTATTTTTTGTTCTAATTGTTTTAGTTTTGAAAATGGGTTTTTAGAAGGAAAGTGTATTTTGATATATGAATGTTTTTTTCATATGGGTTCAAAATTAGAATTAAAATATCATATAATGAAAAGGTAGAAGTTTGATTTTTTTTATTCATGATATGAAACTATATAATTATATATTATGAATGGGTGACCTAGATATAGCTTATATAAGTAAGATGTGATCAGCTAATACGAGCGGGTGAGCCTGATACAGCTTATATGAGTGGGTGAGATCGATACAACTTATATGAGTGGTTGACCTTGACATAACACTTTAATTAATTTTTTAATGTTAATTGTATTCATAGAAAATAACTTTGGAGTTAATCAAGTAATTTTCTCCTGTGAATTTAATGGTGATCTAGTTATTTCTAACAGAAGCTATAGATATATTATTCTATATTACTGGAATGTTTTTAAATCTTCTTGAGGTGGGTTTTAAAGATTTTATTTCAGGAAATTTTTTAATTTTTTTTCATATTGATACGATTTATTTAGTTATATTAAATAATTTTAAAATAATTTTAAAACTAATATATGTTTTCATGTTTTTCTATGGATGACCATATTTATTTCTTTTATGTACCTTATTGATACTATTTAATTTATCCGATTATACAATATTTGTTTAAAAGGGATATAATACAATTAATAGAATAAAAATAGAGGATACTATTATAATGATAGTGAGACTTTTGTTGATAACACTCTTCTAAGATTTATTGATTCAATGTGGTAATAATTTGTACCAAATATATGTAAATATGGTATTATATAATTTAGAGTGCAATGATGATGTGTACATTGAACAACCAATAGGATTTCTAATCAGTAATTATGATACGATAGTGTGTTGATTTAAAAAGTCATTTCATGGATTAAAATAAGTAATATGGGTTTTTTATTTGATTTTTTACTTAATTTATGATGATTAGATTTCCAGTAGGGGGTTTTTATCACAAAAACATTTAAAATTATAGAAGTAAGTTCAATTCCTGGTAACCATCCGAGTTGATGAAAATTGATTATATGGAAGTACAAAGAATTTGTTAAAGGAATTTATATGGGTGGAGTGAAAAAATATTACTATGTCAATGGTCATCATGATTATTTACAATATTGTGTTACAAGTGATTCAGAAGAATGGATATATACCTATTTATAAATTTAAATTTGTGAGGGTGTTTGCTGATTATGTTTGAGACACATAATTATAATCATGTTTGAAGACTAATTATACATTGAAATAAATAATGAATAAAACAAAATGGAGGGGATATTGATTCAACATTATACTAGATAATGATTTGAATCTTTTAATATATTATGGATAAAAAATGGATATTGTTTTTGATACATATTTGGATGTGTGTATTCAATGTAATTTAATGGTGGTGAATTAAGTGTTGTGAAATGAATTATGTGGTATAATTTGGGCTACCAAAACTATGTACTGGAGTTTAATATAGGGATTCATATAGATTGATTATGTTTTTTATGTATATTGGGAAGGATAAATTTTGGATAAAAAACCCTCTAGGGTAATAACAATATTTAATTTAATAAATTTTATTGGATAGCATAGTTATAAATAATAGGAAATATAATTCACTGTGCTTGATGTGGAATATACGTCATGTATGAAGCAGTGTACACTATTTTTTGAAAAGAATCAGGTGGAATTGGGAGTTCAAACTACCGAATTTTTTTTTGGATATTTATAGATATATTCTCTATTTATACACTTTGATTTTGTTACTTTTATCTTTAGTTCTTTAAATGAGATTACCTGTTTGGTATTTTTATCAAAGGGGGAAAATTGTCGAAATGAGAAAACAATAAGAGTGACTCTACCATTGAGGGCTAGTTTGTGATATATGAGATAAAAGATATATGTTCTATATGGATAGTGTTGCGGGGTCAATATAAATTTTTATTGGGGGATTTTAAAGATATTTTAGATATTAAAAAGTGGTTTCCTTGTGCTGAAGTTAACATGTATTAATTTTGTTCACTCTTAATCTCTTATTTTCTATCTTAATAATTGTTCAGACATACGTCAATTGATGAAATAGTTATTTAACATACATTTTAACTTTATTGAATTATTTATGGACATCAATTTAATCATGGATAACTTTTATTTCCAACAAACCTAAAGGGTGAGAATGTTGGAACCATTGATGAATTTAATGGATATTATTTTTTTAATTATGAATTTTTTAATGTAATGATATATTTTTCAAACCTATTTTTCATGGAATAATGTTTTGGAGTATAATATAAGATATTATAGAAATTTATTTCTAATTTTACAATAAAAGAATAAATAAACAAAAAATACATGGGTTAAACCATGAATAAGGATATGTAAAATTAAAATAATGATATAATAGTTTTTCATTCAAAAATAGAGATTGTCACACCATATAAGAACCAATAATTACAAAATGGAGACCCTATGTAAATTTTGTATATTTCTATATCATTTGTATTAAGACCATATTTCACAATTTAAAGACTATTCCATAATGAGGAAATCATCAGAAAATACGAATAGAATTTTTATAGTGTTATCGTAGGCTATAAAATAAGGATGAAACGTTTATTTATAATGATTTAAGAGGATAATTTTACAAAGGACTATACCATATTAAAATAATATAATACTTTGAAAAATATACAGATAATGACTCAATTATTTCAAATATTCAAACATGAGTGGACACAATTTCTACAGAGGATGTGGTGATTAATCCGTATCAACCCTATAATTAAAATTTTCATAAAAACATCTATAAATGATTTAAATCATGATATAACTCTAATAATTTCTTTTGACTTATTTGATTCCATATTATTATCAATATTTCAATATATTTCTCATTTTCATTATTTAGCTCAGTATTAGACAGTTTTTACTTGATGATTATATATTATTTTACGGAGACGATCATTTAGTGACATTTTGAAGTTGAATTTTTATTGACATAAAACTTAAATTGGTGATATTATAAGAAAATTAGTATTAAATATTGAAATTTAGAGTGGATTCAATGATTAAAAAATTTAGAAAAACCCATTGTCTTCAAAAGTTGTTAAAGATCTATTTTTTATTGTGAATATAGAATCAAACGAACAACACCCTCACTGTTTGTTGTTTCATTAACTTGTTCTAATTTATTTTATATGATATTATTTTTCCCCCATCATTGGATGGGTTGTGTTTTTTTTTCATCAAACAGAAATACTTCATTACAAAGGAGTTTGTCGAGAGAAGAAAATATTTCTCTAAATTAAGAAACCAATTATTCTGTATCACTTTAATATTTTCTATCATCCTCATCACTATTCTAAAGTCTTATTTTTTTATCAAAATAGAAAAGTATTAACATCAATATATATTAATAAACATCATATTACAATAATGAAACATTAGATTCTTACTTATTTGTTGATTATTATATGACCTGGATTTGGATTTCTTATCAATCTAAATGGTGATCCAATAATATTTTAATCATTTTCATAAAAAATAATTTTCACAACACAAATATGGTATATATATTATATTTTTAATGAATTTAATTTATTTTATTTATTATCTAATGGAAATAAAAAAAATAAATAATCTTTATTAAATAACTACTTATGATAGATAAAATTACTTATAACAAGTGAGTTATAGAATTATTAATTTCATGAAATACTAGAAAAAATAGAATTAACATGAAACTATAAATTCTATAATTAAATCATAATTATTTTAAAATTTCTATTATAGATATGATGAGCTTATGAACAAGATATAATGATAGATATTGACATACAAAAAAGCCTGGAATGATTAGAACTACCAGCATCCAATGATTGTTATAATATATGAATATATAATAAATGAGGTCATGATTTTAATATTTAATAAAATAAAAATAAAAAAGTTTCCAAATAATATATTTAACAAATTAAAATTTAATGTATAGTAAGAAATAATATGTTTTATTAAGTCAACTGTTAATGTAAGGGGAACCATCCTCTCAGAAATATTTTTTTATTGGATATTTATATTCAATATTTATTTTTTTATCATTCATTTGTATATTTATTACATTGTTATATCAATTTCATTGGGCTTATACTATTTGAATTCTCATGTGATTTTATTTATTTTTTAAATAAAAAATATACTAAAAAAATTTCGGCAAAGTATATCTTCTATGATTTCAAAAAAAATTAATATATTACTCATTAATATATATAGTGAACCTAGTCATTTACACATATTATTACATTTTCAAGAATAATTCATCATAATATTAAACAATGGATCATAATTTAATGTATATTTTGAATATTAGATACATAAGTTAAAAACATTAAAACAAAACTAAAAAATTCTTTTCTTTAATCTCTATAATGAACTCCTAACATTCATTGTGATCTTACATATATATAGGATAATTTGGGGAATACATAAAAAAAGGGATGAGATAAATGGACCAATAAGGGAATAAGTACAGGAATAAAACATAGAAAGTGGGTTAGAAGGAATAACAAGATGAAGAAAAGGTATGGAACATGAAAAAACTTAAAGAATAAAAACTTTTATAACCTGGGAACATAGAACCATGAAATAATTAGAATGTGAAAAAATATGAAACATTACTAAATAAGAATCACATCGAACTATAGAGGCAATAACATATGGTATACAAATTACCCTAAAAGAATTGGGTTCACTCATTTCCCCAACATGACATTTCATGTGACTAAAAATTACCAAATGAATTAGAGAACTATTTGGGAACACACATCATAAAATTTTCATTCATATGTGTTCCAAATGAATACTCAATCACAAAGGTTACACATGGAAATAATTAGGTATCAAAATCATGAATAAGGCATAAAAAATGGAATATCATAATTGTGTCCATTGAATAATGAATTTAAATAATAATTATACATTCATATTATAGAATAAGAATAGTTAATGATAACTTATTTACACATTATGTGGACATTTAAAAAAATATTATTTTAGAATCATTAAAAATGATTCCTTTTAGTGTTGTTACAGGAAAATATTAAAGGGAATTTAATGTGAAAATGTAATATTTATTTTCATAAAACCATTAATAAAGAGAGGTATTTTTCTTGATAAGATGAGTTATTTAAAAAAATAGTTTCTTAAAATAAATTATGTATAGAATGTGAAAATGGGTAACAAATTGAGAATTTCACTTTAATCAGGCATTATTATCCTAAAGAATTATTAAGGGAACCTTATTAAAAAATGTATATCCACAACAGAAAAAGGATAAAATGACATGGATACACTATTTTGGAACATATACATAGAATTTATAACTTTTACATAAGAATAAATAATTTTTTTATTATTTAAGAGATAGAAATCATAACTCTAACGAAAAATTGAAGTTCAGGAAGAAACACATACATTAGGTCTAAATGTATTCTGCACTTGACCTTAATTTCCTAAATAATAAAATTAAATCCATTAATTAACTAATTAATAAACTTATATAAATGTATTATAATTATTATAATTTTATTATGTTAATTTATGGACCTTCTAATGAGTTATTAGATACAATTTCATCGTTTAGGAGTGTTTGTTTCCCTTCATTCATGATTAGTTAATTTTATACATGTATAGAAGATCATGTAAAATCAGAATTGTTTACTTGAATTGATGTTTAATGTTATTATAAAAATAAATATTATTAAATGGTTATATAATTCATTTGGTAATTTGGTGTGAGGATGGATCATTAGATAAGACGTTATTCATAATTGATTAGATTTTTTTCATTGTTTTCCAATCATCACACACTTATTTTGTCTTATAAATTAATATTATATATAAAAATGGTTCTATAACATAAATATGTTATAATATATATATTGTAATATTATTTATAATTGAAAATGGTTTTGTGATTATTATTGAAGGTGGTAATGGAAATTAAAAACATTATCATCTATGAATGTGATAAATAAATACATTAGGGATGATGTTTCCAATATTTGTACAAAATGAGAGGGGAAAGCAGTGATAATGGAATATTCCATTAGAATAATAAATTAAATTATATTTAATGTACTATAGTTATGATGAAATTTTTATGAGGGTATCATGGTATAGAATACGAAATTAAATGAATAAGAAAACAAATTAAAAGAAAAGGAAGAGGATTTTACCTTTTGAATCATTCTTCATGAGAACCTCTTTAGGGCGATTGGGTTTGGCCTTTTTTGGGAATCAAATGCTTTTTGACATGGAGGGGGGAGTCTTGAGATGATATGTTTGTATAATATGGTCCAGACTCAATGATTGAGAGGTGTGAGGAGAAGAGGTGGTGAGGAGTAGTATTTATAGTCGGGGAGAGGGAGGTTTTCACATTATATATTTCATTAGTTTATTACTTTGATGATAGACTACGAATAGTTTACGAATTATCACTAACTATAATAAAATAGTGAAATGGAATTAGATATTATTGTGTTTACATTAGTTATCAATCTAGAAATAATGTTTTTACGATATAATGAATCTATACCGCAAGTTACAGTATTTCGACTTTTACCAAAAATTCTACTATTTTAAAAAAAAAATTTATAGTCAATATTTTTCAATGTTCATCATCCAAAAATAGACTCTATTTTATGAAAATAATTTTCTAAATTTTCAACATTTAATTTTTAATTAAAGTCATTATTTGCTTAGAAAAGTCCTATTTTAATATTATAGATGCTTTTATAACTTTTTGACGAATTTATCAAGGTTTCATAAAATTATCTTATATTAAGAAAAATAATCTATTAATTTATGAATAAATTATATGAAAATAAATTTTCTTTTAAAATATTATATTAATCATAAAATTAATAATAAACAGTTTTGTTTGATAAAAATTTCAATAATTAATTAATAATTTCAAAAAATATTTTTTACCAATTATGTGACATAGTCATATTATATTTTCATTTATATGATGGGTAAATATTCTTTAAACACTCACATATGAGATTAATATTCAATTTTCTGGATTACTATTTGTAAGGGTCACATTACTTTTCTGAAGTTCAAGTTACTATTCTATAGGTATAGGATATGTAACTTATGGAAGTACATCTTATTTCATCTATTCATTATTTATAAATTTTAAATTTTTGTCTCCATTTTTTTTATGTTATTTATAATATATAACAATAGTTTAAGAAGGTAATTTTAGTTGATAATATTTTAGGTCTTTACAATCTTATCCCAAAAGGAAATTTTTTGCTCGAAATTTTTTTTACAAACTGTGGTGAAAATAAGTGAGGTTATTTATCCATCATCATACCCTCCAGTTCCCTAATAATTATTTATCCATGATATTTTTTTTTCAAAATATCTATGGATTCATTTCATTCTCAGTTCATTAATTTAAAATATTCTGTTCTAAATTTATTACCTTTCCATATTTATTATTCCCCATTGAGTTATTTTAGATGGAATGTGTTTTCTGTTATTTAACATTACTTGTTGTTTAACCATTCAGTTATCATATTTTATGGAATGTGTGTTCAATTTTTTCCTTACCATTTTTATTTTTCTCATTTATTCATTATTTATTGAACAATTCATAAGCCTAGTTGAGAATTTTAACTCACCCTTATTTTCTTTCCTTTCCCCGTGAATTAAAAAAGTATATTAAAAAGTATATGTAAGTATACACTAGATATAATAATGTTATTATCCTAAAAAATATGGTAATTAGTCTATCTAGTTTTCATATAATACTAGTTTATGAATCTAGTTTACGAAGAATAAAAATCTCTCTGGTCATGCAGGATCTGATTCCTTATATTCACACCAATATAACAGCAGCATAACACTGACTCCAATATTTTTGGGGTCTGGTCACTATAATGATTATAACGACCTTAATATTTTCAATATATATATTATTGAACTAATTTTTTTAAAAAAAATTGAAATATAATTATACTTTATAAATAATCTAATTGAAATAGTAGTTTTCAATTAAAATTTAGTATTTTACCCTATTCATAAAAAAATTATTTTTTTTTCATAAAATTATCAAAAAAAAATAATCCTAATATAACTTTTAGAAGATAATTTAAAACATAATGTTTATTTTTGTTAAAAATTTTCAATAATTTGTTTTATAATATGTTCAAAAAATTTTACAATTTTATGTTAGAAAAATACGATTTTTTAGTAACATTATACTCATTATTATATATTGTTTAGAAAAAATATAAGATGGGTCTTAATCAGTTTATTTAATATATAATATAAAATTTTATTTATATGATTCACTAAAAGTGGGTTTCTTAATTTATATGGCTACCATTGTGTGTTTTCACAAAAAAAATATAGTTTTTCAAAAAAATATTTACATTCTTTTAAAATAGTTTTTAATTTAATTATAAATTTATTGGGATCCAAATAATTCATTTTATATAAATTTTTAAACAATATATTTTTATTATTTTTTTAATCTGATTCTTACCCACAATTCCAATGGATAGGTGACAACTATCATTTTAAATAATAATATTTTAATTTTATGAGAAATTTTGTTAAACATGGTGTGGTGTATAAAACAAGTAATATTTAGTGTTACATGTAATGAAACATTTAGAAAATATTTGATTCATTTGAAAAAAAGTATTTCAACAAATATCGAGGTATTACATGTATGGTAAATCCTATATTGTACTCATGGGCTTATTTATAATCTATATAGATAGAGATAATCTCAACATTTATTCATTAAATTTAATTACATTATGATATTTCACATGTCAATAATGATCAACTTGTTATATAATGATGTTTATGTTGGAATAGAGAATTCATTCCTATGTGGATGTGCTTTAAGGGGTGGATGCATGAAATGTAAAAAAAATGTTATAAAATAGAAAAATATATTATATAACTCATATATAATACTACGAGACAATAATAATCACATGATCATTATTTTTTAGATATAATAAATGTAATCCAAATACATGGGATATTGATGACGTAATGAAGCAAACGTACTACCATATGGTATCAACTATGTAATGTCATTTTAATGGATATTATTTTTGAGGGGGAGAATATGGGACTAAAATACCCTTGAATATAGTCACCTAGATCCAATGTGATATTTATTACATGGTAATAAGATTAAATTAGAGGAGATGATAGTTTACTTATAAAATGGTAAAATATTAACTCAATAATAAATTCCCAAAATCAAGGTTTGGAATTCCTTATGAGATAGGATACATAATAATTTCATTACTATGTGACATATTATGCAACATGAGTTCAAATCATTATTCCTTAATTCTATAATAGTCTTAGTCATATATAATTTCCTACTTTATTAAATAAGGAAATATGAAATGAAATATAAAGTTGATATTTTATTTTTATTAAGGGATAACATACAATAGAAGGTAATATTGAATAGTAACAAAATGAGAAATATAATAGGAATATATTAAAAAATATTTCACAGCAATAAATAAATGTGCATAATATAAAAAATTATTAAAAGGGAAATAAATATTCACATGGGTAAAATTTAGTATTCTCATTATCATTTATTTAATGATAATTCATAATATGAAATATTTCAACTATATCATCGAGGGATTTCACTAATATATCAAACCAAAAGGGCATGGAAACTCCCATTCCATACCAAAAATGACACACGAGACACAATGGTTCACAAAGAGGATATATATATACCTCAAACCCACCTATGACATACAATTCAAATTAATACCATCATATTCTCTTAGGGTAAAAGAAATATAGGAAATAATGTTCAATGATTAACACCATAGACTTATATAGAATATTTTCGTAATGATTCCCATATTACAAGGTTTTCCTGTATGGAATAGTAGATTATATAAACATGTTAATAGATTTACCAAATCAACTAATAAATAATTATTTCATGGTTAATTCCCTTGAAGAATATAGTTAATTATTTATTCAAAATATCTAAATAATTACCCTTATCAAGAGAATATTATTGAATTTTAGTTCATTGATATTTATTGATCTTATGCTAATTAATATTTTTAAATGATCAAATACATTTATTTTACAATGATGGAGACTTAAAAAATTATAAATAAATCCCATATAAAAATTAATAATACGTGATTTCACATATTTGGTATGAATTAGGGATACAAAATACCGTTATGAGAAACCACTTGGTTTGTATGTTTAGAAAATAATGGTAAAATCATGAAAATATATATTTTAATATAATTAAGACCTGATAGAGGATAATATGGATATTTACCCATTATCCTAATTTATAATACATTTCTTCTTAGGAATAGTACATTTATAATATCACAATTATATGCAATACATATATATTTTTAATTAAGGAAAAATGTAGTATTTTATTCTACTTTATAGAATTTCAACGTTATAACAGCATATGAATGGAGTATAATGTGAGAGAAATGAGATTTGGAATGAAAATAACACGATAATCATTGTTAATAAATAGATATTTCAACAATATTTTAGTAATAAATTTAAAATTGAAAATCATATTGCAATGTGAATGTAAATGGGGATTTAATAGGTAGAGAAAAGGACCGCTACCTCCCATGGTCATATTTTCCAAGAGAAATCCCTTATGACCATTGAAACTCCTCCATAATAAATTGATATCTATTAGAGAGACTGCTTTTGTGATATATGAAGAGATAATATAAAATTTTATGTGGGATAAATGAGAATATTTCATAGGTATTTATAGATGTGGTGAGTGTAATTTCTTATATTAATGTATTGAATATTTCATGTGTTATACCTCTTCATGTCATGTAATGTTCATGACTAAAAACAGTCACGAATCGTTCCATCGTTTTCATTTAACTAAGATTTAGTATTTATTGACCAAATTAAATTTTGTGAATTGTGTGGATATTTGATGTTACTATAAATTATTGATGAATTCTTGGACGCATCCCATTTTATGGTTCATTTATTTGGAATCATCTTTGAAGTATTTTAAAGAACATAGCTGAATATGGGATGGATATACTCTAATGTTTAATATATATATTGCACCGGCTAACCACTTAATAGTGGAAAAAAAACTAGAAGTTCATATCTCCCACCTTCCCAGAAATGGACGAGCACCGAACATGTTGTTCCTCCACTAGAGATGGAAAAGTAATTTTAATAGGACACTCACCATCCATATTCTAGTAGTAACTAGAATGTGGAGGACCTCCAGTATCGTCTATCTATAGGCATCCCATTGGTTATATGGTGGTGACTATAAGGTACCCAGTGGCATCGAACAGAATCTTGAAAAACTTCATTTTATGTGGTTAATTTTTTTTATGTTGGTTTATTAAATATTAAATTCCCCCAGACAGTTCTTGATGAATCCAAAGACTTTTTGAGAATATAAATGGATTTTGTTGGAACCTTATAAGAAAAACCTTTCTCCTAAAAAGTGTTTTTGTTCCAAATGAATTACAAATTTCTGGATCTCGCAAAACATCTCAAAGAGATAAAATCAATGTTCATAATTTTTTAATGTCACAAAAACTACCAATAAAATATCTCATCCACCATTTTCATGGGACACATGTATGGAAAACTTTTTATGTATTATGTTTAATTGATAAACATGTCAGATATCACATCACCTTGGTCTATAATTCTAATTTTTAGATAATTTGTGAAGGCACCATTTGTTTTTATAAAACTAACAAAATTAAAAATGTTTTATTAATAAATGGATTTACAAACAGTTTACTAAATATTAGTAATTATTGTGATAATGGTTTTAAAATAACTTTTCAAAATGTTTTTTTAATTTAACTCAAAAAGAAATTTTTTTATACAGCCACAATATTTTAAAATGATTATATAATTAATTTATAATATCTTTCAAGTTAAAATGTATAATTTATGTTTGAAAATTTTAATTAGTAATGTATTTATAATATATTGATTATTATTTTTTACTGAAATTATCTTAGAAGAAATAATCATTATCAAATAGTATTGGATCTTCCCAAATTCCATTACATTTATTGCATGGTTTTTGATTCATTTCTACATAGATGGAAATAAGAATCTACTTTTAATACTAAAAAATAAATTATTCTTCAAAATGACATGAAATTATTCATCTTGATATTATTAATATTAATAAAATAGATTTTTAAGGATGTAAAACCAATACCGTCATAATTTTTGGAGGTTCTATAAAAATCAAAATGGATTATTTTTTACCTGATAATTTTTTTTATTTAAAATCCTTCACCATGTTTTTGAAAAATGGTTGAAAATAAAAAAAAATTAATTTATTTTAATTTTTAGTGATCATGATTGATAATTATATTAATAATTAATTCATTTCTTTTTGTTCTTATAATAGATATAATCTATATTTTTATACTCCTTAAACCCCTCAACATAAAGGGGTAGCATAGAGTTGAAACTGAACAATATAAAAAATAACTCAAACACTTTAGAAATAATTTTTTTATTCCATTATATTTGAGGGATGAGGAAATGAATACGACATGAAATATCATAATTCACATTATCATTAGAACATTTATATAGAATACCCCATATGAATTTTTGTTTCATTAAAAACCCAAAGTCATATTTTCAATGTTTTTATTAATTTTTTTATTGAAAATCCAAATACAATATTGGAAATTTTTTAACTATATTTAATGATTTATTATTTATTTTATACTCAAAATCAATAAAATAATATCTTGTCTTAAAATAATGACTGATATAATAGAAGAAAAATTTATTTTGTATTAATTGAATGCTCTCTAAAATATTCTTCTAAAAATGGTTTTTAAAATTATTTTTCTAAATGAAAATTTTCAAACTAATGAAATAGAAATTTAAAAAGGGTCTCTTTTAAATTCTCTTCTATTTTTTCATAATATCAAAAGGCTATAAACATTTAAATTTCCTTAATGATTTAAAATTGTGATATCAAAATCCTAGATTGGTTTTACATCAGGTAAAATACATGGCCTTCATCTATCACCATAAATCCAAAAATTTTAACAATTCCCTTAATAATTAAAATTGGTTACATTCCATGAAATAAGTACTTAATAAATTAAATTGAAATATTGAATAAACTCTCATATAAAAATTTAATAGTCATGAATTTTTTATCTATGAATGTATTTTTTTTTAAAAAAACTAGATAATTTGGTTTTATTAATAGAAATAATGATCAATTTATTTCAATTGGTAATAAAAAACATAATCAACTATTGTCAAACTATTTCAAACATCAATCATTTTAAATAAATAAAATTTTTGTTATAATTCACTTATCATCTAAAAATTAATCATTTCAAAGGGTTATCAAACGTTATTTTATAAATAATAATATTTTGTGGAATGATATCCCTCAAAAACAATCTAAATTTGAAAATAATAATTTTTTGAATTCTATTTGTAAAAATTATTGATATATTTATAGTTAATACAAGGCCCATAAGCTTGGTATGAATTTATTTCTAACTTTCTACTTTTAAATGTTCTCAAAAAGCGAAATTATAAGTATACATTTTTTAAAATACATCTAAAATGTTATATTACTCATTAATATCTACATTGATAATTTTATTCTCATCTCCACCAATTAAATAATTAATTTTATTTTAATTATTTAATTATAACGGATTTTGGGGAGAGATTAAGGGGTGAACTCAAATTCATTACTAGTTTTAAAATTTATAAAAATTAATATGAATAATTTTATAATGAAGAAAATAATCATATGAACATATAAAATGATTCTGAATATATCATGGTATGTATTTTATGTATCCAACAATTCCTTGTTTTTTGTTAAAATTAGAAGAAGCTGGTAAAATAGTTAATGAAATAATTTATAGAAGTACAATGGATAGTCTAGATTAACATACTATTATTTGTTTAATATCACATAATTTTTTTCTAAAACATGTTCAATAATATCCATTGTAATAATTTTTCAAATCCATCAATTTTTTTTCATTTGTGAAAATGATTTAAAAATACCAATATATTATATTTAAAGGAATCATCTTTTGATTTAAATTGATTTTACAATGCTAATATTGCGGGATGCGAACAATATATGAAAATTAATAGTGGAACTTATCATATAATAGGAAATTCCATTTACTCATGGAGTATTAATTGGGAGAATTTTTATTATTTTTCTATAACTAATGAAAAAATCCTAGTAGTGTTTAGTGGTTGTGCTCAAATTATGTGACTGTAAAAACTATTTTGGATTTGGGATGACATGTATTCATTTCTATAATTTGATGAACAATTATAGTTCCATAAATATTTCTGAAAAACCTATTAATCACTTTCACACTAAACACATTGAACGTTTTTACACTTTCCTAATATATTACGTAGAAAAAAGTAATAACATTGTGGATTTTGTCCATACGTAACATCAAATAGTTCAGATTTTTACTAAAACTATATTCCCCAATCATTTTGAATTCATTAAATGTGAATTTGGAATGCTTCAATTGTTAAATTATTTATTTTATCTATGACTATCATGGGTTCTTCTTTAAAATATTTTAAAATATAATTTAAAAAAAAATTATTTTTAGGTCATTAATTTATTTCATTATCAATTTAAATTTATAGGATATGATCTATTTATCTCGCATGTTTTATCAAATTAGGTTATACATATCTCTTTATTTATAAAATTTTTTCTAATTTATTTGTTTTATATTAAAAAATATAAATTTTACCATTCAAACTATTTTCTCTGAATTTTCAAATGTTTAAATATAATTTTTTTAAGTTGAGTAATCTATATACTATATTAAAATTATTTTCAAATTATATTTGATATGATATATCCATATCTAAAAAAATTATTTTTCAGAAACAATTTCAAAATTTAATTTCTAAATATCATATATTAAATTTTCTTATTTATTTTTTTAATTCAAAAAAATTATATTAATGATGAATAAGAATAGTTTTTATATGGTTGTATCTAATATTAAATTTGAGTTATCTTAAAAAAATCCATATCTGATGCATATTTTCAATGTATGGTATCAACTCTATGAAATTACATTAACATGATATTTAAAACAATATATTAATAAACAGAGGTGAATACATCTCTTAATTAATATTATATTGTGGAAAATGAATGTGCAATTTTTAATTTTACAATTTTTATTTTTATTTATTTTTATCTTATAAATTATTCATTCTCTCATTTCATATCTACAATCCTCTTATATTTTTCTATTACATTTATTTTTATTTTTTCCTTTGATTCCTCTTATGAATTTTTTTTAGGTTACTCAGGAAAAATACATAAAGATAATTACTAGAAAAAAAAGTATTAAAATTATAAAGAATAAGATTTTAAAAAAATATTTATCATGAAGTGGAAACATTTATTTAGGGAGATCATAAGAAATATTAAGAAACATGATTATTAATTTATTAAAAAGACCATCAACAACATAATTTCCTCCTAAAATATATGTGGGACAATGAAATTGAAACCCATAAGTAAGTCCACACATCCAATCCAACGATCAATGAGTATCCATGAGATATGGAACATAAACTTTTGAGGCCTTTGATAAAAATTTTAGAATACATTTCTATCCATTTGATATTATAAAAGTTTCTTCATTATTCCACCTTTTATTTTCATTTAAATGGATGATATAATTCAACATGATCCATAGAAGGAACCAAAAAGCCATTTAATGTGATCATAATGTCATAAGAACCCACAAGGTTCTGTGGTAACCCTTCGATTCCCTATCATATTTGACATTGATCTAATTGCGAAGAGGTGGCTTCAGAAAAACAGTAAAATTTATAACTGATGGTTTTTAGTTCCTAGAAATTACCAATATTAAGAGATCTATGATATCATGAAAACTATAATCATTATAAGCATTTTTTATTACATTTGAATCCAGGACCAAAATATTAATTTTCACTAGAGAAAACTAAACAATGAATGTATCACAACAATGCAACCTAACATTATATCCAAACGATATCACATGATGCAGCTCAGATACTATGACCTAGAAGAGGTTCAATGCTGGTGTGAGAATATGAACTCATGTAAATGATGAAATTAATGCCCTATGGAATCCATGATGAGTATCCAAAGTTCGAACAAATCATAAATCCATTTCTACAAACCATAACTAGAATATTAACTAGGGAGTTATTTTCATTCTCATTATATTGTCTTCAGAAATTGCACATGGAATAAAGAGAAAAAATAATTTTAAGATGTAATTAGTTGGTATTATACTGTTTCAGATCATCGAAATTAGATTAAATTGTGAGGGATTGATTCATGCATTATTTTAGTTTCTAATTTAATCAATGTTATGGTTTGTGTCACTAGAATTTTACTGATAATATAACTGGTTGTTAGTAATTTAATTTTGGTAATGTTCCCTGACTAATAGGTCTATACAACTTTTAATGGTGTAGAAACTGATAATATCCGTAATCTTATCCTATTGGTCCAATCAAGTGAAATAAAATATGTATTTAATTATGATAGAGGAATTATGTGAAGATTCGTGAGGCTTAAAATCATTAGGGATAGATTATCCTATTCATTTTTAATATAGAATATTATATTTGATTTATTTAATATTATCCATATTTATCAGATCTTAATGTAGTGATATATGTGTTTGATTGTTGGAATTATGGTTCAGTCCATGTAGGAAATGTTTAACTGATTCCAATGTTCCATAAATCTAGCTCTACAATATCAATGTTTGGTCAATTTTATAATGGTTTGATTAAATGTAAATTGGGAATTGAGATATTCATCAAAGTATTCAATGATATTAATTCCCATTCTCCCAATTGGTTAGAGGTTGATAATATATTTTCTGTTGAAAAGTGACCAAATTCCATTCCAATATGCTACTATTCTAAATTAATATTTTTATATTATAATTTTTCTTTTCACTAGTTCCATGAGATATTTATATATTACAATTGAATAAACTAATTTAGACAGGATTCTGAACTTTACCAATAAATCTCTTCTAGATATAGATGGAACATTCCTTTACATATTGGATGTTTATTTTTGATCTCATTTGCAAGACCAAAAAATAGCAATGTTTTGGTATCCCCCACAATAAATAAACTCCATGGTACATAAAGGGACTGGTCCCCTTTGTAATTACCATTTCCAAATGATACTATTTTTATGATATGTGTAAATATCATTCCAATTTATATAATTGACTTATTCTAGATTATTGTTTGTCATAAAATAATTTCATAATTATTTATATTATGCTTTAGGATTGAATTTTTCTTATTGGTACAATTTAAAAAATAATAATATCCTCTATATAAATAAAATGGGATAGAATAGTAAGGCACCTCGAGGTTTGGATACATTTTAGGTTTTTGAGATCAACCATGTGAGTGAAGAGCATTCTAAGATAGTATTTGACAATTGAGAAAAGTATTATCTAGACTGTATCAGTATTCATTAATCATATAGAACAAATAATTTACCCATTGGGGGTACCATTTATGATTACTAAGATGTGGGATAATCTAAAAATATATTTCAACATGCTAGTGAACATGATATTGAATTAAAAAATATAAACACTTTATATATTAAATTTATTCAAGGGTGTCGAAGGCCTTCTTGATTTTACGATTGAGGGAAATTCATCTACTTCTTCTTCACTTACATATAAGGTTAAAACACTATAATGTAGTGCCAATATAGAGTTGAATAAATATACCTTTGAAAAATCCAAAATGATTACAGGAAATAATTTTATAAAAAATTTAATCAATACTATTTTCAATATTATTAGTAAAAATAATATAGATATTTTTGATAATAGAAATACTACTGAATTGATTAATTTCAAAATAATTTTATATAATTGCAATCATTGTGATAAACAGAGTATTGATGCCCAAACAAACTCTTCCACTAATAAACAAATAGGAGTAAAACATTACAATTTAAACTTGTATTACATAACAATATTTTTGGAAGAAAAAATGAGAGAAAACATCTAGATCGGGTGCAATGCTTATGGAAAGGATAAAAATAGAATATTTTATTTCAAATTAACAAGGAATATTGGGGAGAAATATTTTATCCAAATGGTAGAAAAGGATGGGAATGTGGCCCTCAATAAATCCTCTTTCAACTCTAAGACCATTAAAATTATTTTAGTAGTAATAAAAAATATAATTTGTTAGACTCACAATATTTTAAAAGACGTAGAACCCCACATTTAATAAAAGAAGTGGAATATAAAATTTAAAGAATATTTATACAGTGTAATAAAATTTCGATATCCTATCACCGTATTTGATAAATTTTATTTTAAATGTTTCTTTTGAAACCTTTTCTATCATTTAGGTAATGAAAATTTTCATGGATGTAATTTTACTCTCTTAGGGAAGGTCTATAATGAATTCTATATTGTCATATTCTTCCTAAACTGGCCTAAGGGAGGTATCAAGAGATGAAATTTATTTATCATGTTCTTTGAATGTTTATCCACTCCAACTCTTTATTTTTTATTTAAAGAGTTTCACTTTCAAGTCACAAGATAAAAAATAATTTCTAATAAACATTGAAATATATAACTCTCAGATGTTTCTATCACATTATTATTGGGTAGACCATGTATTGCAGAATCTAAATGGTAAAGGGAATTTTAACCCCTATCAATGAGACTAACAAATATTGGATGGTGGCTAGAGTTTACTATATGGAGTGGAATACTAGTGAAATTCTCCCGTTTCCTAGGATCCACTTTGTTGGTTAAGGACCATTCATGATTTTTGGAAACAATTATTTTGAAATTCCACCTGAACTATTTTTTTCATAAAAAAAATATTAATCTCTACCAGTTCATTCCCTTCAATACTATATCTGAATTTTCGACGAGATATAGATGTGTGGATGAATAAAAAAATTAACTGGGGAAGTGAATGGTATTTAATTCCATAAGTAGAATCCATGAATCACTAATATAACCTATGATCCAATTAATATTTTTCTATAAACTCCATCTTTAATAGTACCTTTTCCAAGTATAAAAAAATAAGAAAAAATGTGCACATTAAGGTAATAAACAATAAAGGTTATAATAAGATCCTCGATAAAATTAATAGATATATTACCCATCAACTAGTAAGTAAATAACAACAAAGTTTCTACTAATGTATAACATCTACTCGCTCCAAAAATTTGTAACCAATTTTACTCAAGAAAGAAAATATAACCGTGAAAAAAAAATTTGGGTTAAAATTTCACAAATGTTTCGGTTTTTATATTAATTGTATCTATACTCAGATTGTATATTTTAAGATAAGTAAATACATGAAAATTATCTTAATCAACATTAATTTTTAACTTATTTGTAGTTATGTTCACATCCCCTCACTTCCCCTTTCTTCGTCTTAACTTATTTTTTCTTAATGTCTTATTTTAATAGATATATAGCCTAAATAATAAATTCTGGTTTTTATTTTACTCACATAACCAACAAAAAGAAAGAAAACCTCTGTATATGGTGAATTAATTATGGGGTTAATTCTATCTATTATGGTACCTAAAGAGTTATGACCACTTGTTGGGGAAATTTGAGAGCCAGGGGAAGAAATGAGGAATAACTCATTATCCTCCTCTTAATCGGTTATACGTGAACAATTATTTAGTTCTATTATAGAACAATTCTTGGAGGAGGGAGATTATACAGTTCTCAGGCGGTCAATAATTAGATTTTATACATTAGAGATATAATGATTCAAATTTCAACCTTTATGTGAAGGAATATCATTTAGGGATTTATCTCTAACATTCACAAGGCCTGGTAGGGAAAATTTTGTATAATTGGGGATGTTGGGTGAACTCAGCCATGTCAATACATAAATTTTATATATCAAAGCTATGAAAAAAATCATGGTTAGCAACATTAACTGGCCTGTGTAGGGGGCTGTTTGGAGATCATCTTGGAGGTTGGGAAGTCTCAACCTTATCAATAATTTTCTATGTCCTCCCAAGATCATTTATAGTTTCTATAGGAAATAAAAATGTTTTTATATTCCTAATCACATCTTGAGTCATCTCTTAATATTATATGAGACCACATCACCTCTGAAAAAGGGATTGGGGTGCACAACCAAGCCACAACTGGGGGGTTGGGGAATTATAAATATTCTTTTCAAAGAGGGATATTATAAAATTATCATTAATTATTATAAAATTTATTCTTAATATATTATAATATGGAGAAAATTTAAAAAAATTAATATATATACATCTTTATCTATGAATAATTTATCATATTTTTTTTAGTTTTTTACATCATCAAAAATAGAAATTTTTTCACCTCTCTATGTTATTTAATTTTCATGATCATAAAAATAACCCAGATTTATAATTTTTTATTTCAAGTGTGTTCTAATATTCTAATTTTATTCATAAGAGGTGAATTACATGGTATCATAAGGATACATTAAATATGTGATAAAGACATGGAAATATCCCATTTTATCAATTATGACTTTAGAGGAATAACAAAATGTTATTTTGTAGACTAAAATGGAATAAGAGAAGGAACCACATGAAATTTGAGTAGTGAAGACTATACATCTTAGTCAGTGAATGTTACATGTCATGTGATACTATAGTAGAGGAACCCCAGAAGTGAAAATTTGAAACCGAACATATAGTATATTAGAATTCACCTGATAATGGATATACCATAGAAACATGTATTATATCAATAGTACAAAGGATCTTTTGTCCGTTAGTGAATAACCAGTTGACAATCTCCAATAAAATCAAACGGCAGATTTCCCGCCATCTACGCATTAGACAATACTTTTTTTCCATTGAAAAATAAATTAGGAATACTATATTAAGGTATTAAAATTTTATTTCATGATGGTATGTAGTATCTTCCGTGTTTCTAGTAAATTTTGGATGCTTTTAAAGTACTTTAGAGAAAATAAATTGATGATCATGGCCCCTTGATAGAATCCTATTTTTCTCAATCAATTTAAAAGATCCTAATAGATTGTAAATTTCTAGATCTCTAAAATATTATAAAATAAAAATGTTTAAAATTCCAACTCCTTAAAAAATATATCTATTATCCACTCATATCTATCATCAACCGTTTTTATTCTTCCATTATGATATTTATAAGCTACTTTAAAATAATTTCTACTAATGGAAACCCCAGTTTCTCAACTTATATTATAAAAATGTTTCTCACTCCTAAAATGTGATTGATATGCCACTTAGATACCATAGATGTTGAAGAGGGAGTTTAGAATACACTATTATGAGAGATGATATTCTTGGAATGTTTTGATGGAAATGGAATTATACAATAGACCTATCATATAATGGGGTGGAGACATAGTGGATCACATCATGTTTTAGCTGAACTCCATATCAAATGTTTTTTTTATATATTTAATTTTATACTTTATATCATTTTACATCGAGTCACATACCTTTATAATTTCAATTCAATCATTTTTGCAATTAAATTAAATTGATATTTTCTATATAAAATCAAATTAAATTTTTTATTTTTGTAATCAATTTCTCACTTTATTTATATTTTTTTATTTAAATTATTAAAATTTAAACCCCATGTATATCTATAATACTAGAACAAAATTATGCTTCCATTTCCTATATACCCCACTAATCCACAATGTTCATCATTACCTCCGTTAATGCTCCTCTATAATGGTTAGTGGAAAACATAGCCCATGAAAAGTTCCTTATCCACGTTCTGTCATAAATAAATATATAGAGAACCATATTTTAGTTATTTCACTAAATTTTAAAATTTTTATATCCACATATTTGTTTCTGTAAAAATTCTCAAATTTCAAAACCTTTATATTTTTTGATAAAAAATTTACAAATACAAAACCCATTTTACCTAATTATTCCACTAATTATTCATAATTTAAATTCTAAATAATGGTTATGTACATATTAAAAATATGGTGTGAGAGTAATCACTCTTTTATTAATAGGAAATTTACACATTAATACAAGATAACAAAATGAAACACAACCCCTTATAAAACATGTATAAACAATGTAGGTGTGGTGTTATATTGTGGTACTTTCATGTGGTGTTTTGTTCTAGTGGTTATTTATACTAACATGAAATTATGTCATTGATGATTCCTCTCAAAGAAAAATTATTAGTGCTCTACTTGAGACTATTCTAGGGAAAACTGTATTGATGCCACATCCTTACCAAGATTAAATAAATGTTCTTCTTATTATATTTTAATTATTGTTCAATTTCGTGTTTTCTCCCTTATATTAAAACAAAATATCATAAATAATACTAATATAATCTAATTCTAATCGTATATTTATAATTAATATATATCTATTGGTCATATAACGTCCATTTTTATATTTATATCATATAAATTAATTCATACTAATTACCTAAATAATAATTCAAATTTTTGGTCCTTTCAATATATTAATTATGTGGAATTAATTATTTTTATAGTTCCTTATACTTGAAATGAACAATATTTTTATTAGAGAATATGGTTCTAGATACATTAAATTTTTTAAACATTATTTATATTTAGATATTTTCAGTTTTTAATTTTAAATGTTTATAAAATTAGTATAATTATTTTTCATTGTGTAATTTTCTGATTAAATACGTTTATTTATTACTATAATTTTTAATTATTATAAAGACATATATTTCATTATTAATATTTCCATTATAATTATTTATGTGTCATAATTGAATAAATTGTCATGCCTCCATTCCATATCTTATGGAAAAATTTATTATCTTAGTAAGGTATAATATTACAATAATGATGAAAATAATGATTAGATGAATCACATGTGGAAAATTATTACGAAAATAACAACATGTAAATAATTGATGATAAATAAAATGACTATAATAATGAAATGTTATTCTTCATGTTCACCCATGAATATTACACTAGAGAGTATATGTTTAGAAATAATTATTTTCTAGAAATATTATATAAATATTAAATATGGATATGAGATAGCAGATTTTCATGTAATATTTATTTATTTATAGAGGATTAAAAACTGGTAAACTAACTACAATATTACCATTGAGTATATATAGTGGCCGAGAGTATAAATAATTTTTTTATTTACAAAAGATAATATCAACTAAAACAAACCCTTATGTATAAGTGTATAATGTATTTTAAATGACACATTTATCATTTAAAAATATCTACTAACATGCATGAAATAATTAATCAATGATTAGAAAAAATAATAATTTTATATGTGAGAAATAATTTTTTTCTAAAAAAATGTTTCTTAAATGTGTAATTTTTTTTATTATATGTTTTTTTTTATTTACAGTGTTGATTTAATGAATGTTTTTTATATACGTAATTAAGAAATAAAAATTAGCTAATAATTCCAAAATCATTTTATTGTTAAAAATAATTTACCACATAGAATAGGGAAATATGTATTTAAATAGTAAACTTGAAAAGTAATTATCTTAGATAAAAGATTCATAAACCTAATAGATTAAAATAATTATAATTTCAGTAATCATAAAATACTATTATATATCTCATTTGTGGAAAATAGAAAATATAATTTATTTACCATTAACTAATGGATATTTTAAAAAATACTACTTAATATTATCAATAACATGTATCCTATTCCACCCATTATAAACTACCCCAAATATTTGTTTTTCCCTCCAATGGTTTCTCAATGTAACTCCCCAAATGAATATTTCATGTTTAGTAGTTTCTTTCAATAAGGATTTGAATATTCTACTCTAAAAATGTGTCTATGAAGAGAAATCATATATTCCTTAAAGTAGGAAACAATTTATTCTTTATATATTCAACTTTTATTACCACACTCATCGTTATTAAATATGATTTATTACCCTTATAATATAAAATTAACATCATTATACCTCTTTGAGAATGTTATTAGAATAATTTTATTATATATACAAACTTATTGAATAATTATTACAAGTTTATGTTTATGTATGTTTAACAACCTATGTAGTTGATGCTACAATATTTTCTTCATTTTAAGAATGGATTATAATCAAAACATAATTAATGGTTATTAATGACATTTAAATTTAATTGAATTTTTTAATGAATATTTAAGAAAATTTTATTAATACACATTCATTATTACATAACACTTTATTTGTTATAAATTTACCTTGAATAAGTGATATATATATTTATTCATAGAAAACTATAACCATAACTTCTATGAAATAGAATGTTATCTTTATAAGTCATTATATGATCATTTATCTTGTACAATTAATATTTAAAATATGTAGAAAATATATATAAGGAATGATGATCGATACTAGTAAAAAAGTATGGAATTCTTGAACTATGAATATACAATTATTGATATATGAAAAGAATAACTAATAAATCTAAAATAGATAAATATGATTGATGAATAATTAATTAATTAATTATAAAAATGTTTCCAAAATAATTATTGAATAAACTAAAATTTAATATGAATGGAGAAATAGTATGTTTGAGTAAGTCAAGAGTTAAGGTAGAGAGAACCATCCTCTTGATCAAAATTTTCATTAAAAAATTACTTTTATATCCATGTTCTTATATTTTATTCATTTATTTATAATGTTTCAATATCAATTACATTTGTCCAAATACAATTTTATTTATCTATACTATTTATTCATTTAATTCTATGTTTATAATTATTATATGCAATGCTAATTCATAAAAAAAATTCTACAACATTTTCAAAAATATATGTTATTACCCCTCAATTTTATTCATTATTAAATTATTTAATTTTATATTTCCTATTAATTTTTCATATTTAATTTAGTAATGAAAATATTATTATAATTATACCGTTTCATGGACATTTCATTTAAATTAATATTTTTGGTTGTTGAATATCCCTGAATTGTGATATATCTATGAAATTTTATTCTAAAATATTTTACAAATTATTATATCACTGAAATTAAATTTTATTCAATTTCAATATCCTCTTAAATTACACCTTTTTTTAAATTTTTTATTTATCAATACTTTTGATAATTTATATTCTTTTTTCTATCAACTCCATTCGGATGAATTACTTATGTTACATATAAAATGATTTTAATAACTACTTTTCAATAATTATATAATCATGTTGTCACTTATTTGAAAAAAGTGATTATATTTATTTTTTATGGAACTCATTTTACTGAAGTGTATTTATATGATTAATATCCCCACAATTATATATTCCTAACATACATTTGATAAAGAATAATACTTCTCGAGGTTATTATTTTTGGGATAAGAGGGGTTATCTTAGTCTACTATACTATGAGGCATAGTAGGTTGACCTAATATAATATTCCATGATTATCATGAGACTCAACCTATATTTATGTTTATGATGAACAATGATTTAGAATGTTAAATATTCACATTTTATGTTTTTCTCTATTTCACAAGATTGTCCAATATTGTTTTTAACTCTTATATCATGCAACATGTTCTTGTATTTTTATCTTGATAAGTTGTTATAAAACCCAATATTTATCTATAGATCTCCTAAGATTACTACCATAGTTATATATCTAAGGGGGAATAATGTGTAAAGAATGTTTTTTGAATAAAAATATTATATAATTTCTAATAGGATGTATATGTATATAATATTAAATGATACTAAACTATAGGTTTTTTGAGTGAGTGATTAATGATATGAGTTGTTATATGAAATAATAAAAAACTAGTTTGAAATAAATATATCTTACGTACATTTCTTATAATATATGTGATGGGATTTTTGTAATTTTGTGGTTATTGAATTCATTAAATGGTATAAATATTTTTATGATTACTATGTGGGGATTTTCTTAATGGATAATTTGAAATAAATATTCACATCTAGTTATCCATGGAGTTTCTGAAATTTAGTTATAGTGTTTCATTTATTTATGATATTAAGAGTTAATTTAAAATTTTAATGAGCTAATAAATGAATTTTGAGGTTTAAAATATTTTTCAAAATATTTATTATTATTCAGTTTAAATTTAGTGATAATTAAAGAGATAAATTTTTTAATAAAAACACTTAGGGATTTATATGTTTATCTTATTGGAATTATTTTTTAATTGATATTTTGTCTCTATTATTATTTTTATTTTTTGGTGATATATTATTTTATGGTGACAAAGATTCCTAGGGGTCAACATGGTGAGTTTTGATATTTTCATAGTATTAAATGGATAGGGTATAAACATGGGGGGTGGAAGGGGTAACTAAAAATAATTATTAATGTTTTTATAATATTGTTATATTAATGTTATTTATTTTGGGAATGAATTTATCATATTAAATAATTTTCCTCAACCATTATTTATTTTCATAACCAATATATTAGTATATCCATTGTTTAGTTTAGAATCTCTACTTTGTATGGTGTTAGTGAATGAGAAAAAAAATAATGGGGACTCAAGTATAAGGAATAATGAATTATCATTGAATCATGTTAAGTGACTTGTGGTATTCATTATTTTAATATTTATAGAAAATAATTATCTTCATTAATAAATGGAATAATGAAACATGATAATATTGTGAAATTATTTAGTTGGTGAGTAGAATTTAAAGAACATGTCCAAATAATATAATATCATTACTTGATTTCTGTAGGTAAAATTATTGGTTTTCTTAGAGTAACTAAATTTTTTTATGAATTTATTAAATTATTTTCAAATATTTGTCATGGTATTATTATTTCAAAAAAATTGAAGTAAACTATTTTTCAATATAATGAGGGACATTCCCCAATATATATCCTACAAAATACATCATGATACATATATATATATATATATATACAAATACACACAATTTCTTGCAAGTCCCTCTTTTTTCAAGAGTGAAAAAGACGTCACATGCATTAGAAGAAGTACCAAGATAGAAATTGTAAGATTTATAATGAATATAAAAAACAAGTATTCTTATATAAGAAAGGGGATTATACAACACAAATAGGGTATTGAGAGTCAGATGTTTATAATGCTTATATATTTTGTTTCGGAATTTTATTTAATTTTTCATGGTAAAAAAATTACACATTATTTTGATGAATTTATATTAAAAAATTAGGGGATATGTAATTTAGGGGTAGTAAATATGAAGTAATTTGAAATTTTTTTAGCTAAAATAAAATTTCTATTTTTACAATGAGTATTAAAATATGAGAATTATCATCATGGTAAGATAATAGTTTGAAATTTTTTGTATTAAATAATACTTTGTCGAAAAATTTACTAAATTATATAATAGAATCTATTACTTCCTAAAAATATATTTATCATTATATTATAGTTATCTTATAATATTATAATAGAAAATTTATATGATTTATAATCTCTAAAATTACTTTTACCACAAATTTTGTGACAATTTTTTTCATAAATCATAGAAAAATAAAAAAAAATTAACATGAAAACATACCAAAGAGGACAAAAATTCACATATTAATGTAACTTAAAATAATGTATCTATAGTACCTAAATTGAGATAATCTCAAGGTAATTGGAGTCACACAAAAAAATATTAATCATACAGTCCCTACCAGGTATAAAATATATTTTGATGTAACATCAAAAACTAACCCTCAGGACCACTTGGCCAGTAAAAAGCCGAGTTTGTGTACCCAAAGCCTCCAGAAATAGGTTAGGGATGATGACTAACACCTAGTATGCATAATAGTAAATTGGAAGGATTTTTCTTATGGTACCTATACATACACACATTTCCAAGCTCATTTATCAATGAAATGTATTAAAAAATTGTTACAAAATGGATGAATTCTTCTAAATATAGGAAATAGAGTAAAAAATTAATTTGAAGTAATAAAGGAAAAATAAAAGCCTATAAAAATAATAAATAAGTGAACCATGATATTAAGAAGGGTCTTTTTTCAAATGTATCCCCTTGATTTAACTTCGGTCTATGTATCCCTAAACAAGGATTCATCCACTCCACGTCCACCAAGAACCCCATTGAATGAATAGTCATCAGTATTAGACATTATATGTACAGGAAGAGTACTTAAATGTTTGACTATAATATTGCCTAATTTGAAACCCCAAAATCCCAAGACATAAATCATCATGGTAATTCATATCATTATGAGACATGTAAATCATAATATTAGAAATAAAATTAATAATATAGGTATACTGAATTTTTATTATTAGTCTCAAGGTAATTTCATAACCCGATTACTATCTTAAGATTTTTCTCGAGATTCGATAACCACACTAACTAAAGGGAACTAAATCCTCGAGTCTGATAGTACGGACTTTTTCTATCTAGGAATTCATGATCATTGGTTCTCACAATAAGTAAGTACAATCTAGAAGGAAAATGTAATTTATACAAAAATGGGGATCACACCCAGGGCCACAAGGTCATACCAAGAAATCCAATCAGGATTAACCCTCTGTGTAGGGGATCGACAACCATGTACTGTTACCCATATCGATTTCAATAACCCTGCATAGGTAAAAGGTATATAAGGTATATAATGAGAGAGAGAATGCACCCTTAAGGAAACTAATCCATGTTGAGGGAATAGTGGTCTCCAAGTAAACTTTGATGGATTAAAAGAAATTTACTTAAAGTAAACACCATATGATTCTAGAAATACGAAAATCTATGTATCACGTCCCATATTCATGTATGTTCTTGTGTACACATGTTCATGTCTATGTACCTGGTCATGTATATGTACCTGTTCGTGTTCTTATAGCATGCTATTTAGAGTACACAGATCAGCCATTCAACAATAGTCATCTCATGTACCTACCCTTTTCTATGTTCATTTATTAGTTGAGATACATTCCACGAATCCTTTTAAGGGTTACATTATGTGTGAAGAATTTCATTGGGTGTGTGATACATTACTTGTTGGGTCAGAGAGTGATGGCAAGAGGGGGGGTGAATTTCCTTTGTAAAATAATTAACAACTTAAAAACAATTTATAAATGCAGCGGAAATAAAAAGGGGAAAGACACAATTTGATAACAGAGTTCGGCTTAAACCAAAGCCTACGTCTCCGCTCCCAACTCAACCGTTGAGAGATTTATACATCAGCTTGGTTTTTAATGGTTGTAGCAAGAAACCCACTAGCTGTTTTTAAGGTAGGCTAGATCACCTTCGTACAGCTTGATTT
Source organism: Viscum album (assembly GCA_963277665.1). Lineage (NCBI taxonomy): Eukaryota > Viridiplantae > Streptophyta > Magnoliopsida > Santalales > Viscaceae > Viscum > Viscum album. The sequence continues at coordinate 676,763,676 of OY728133.1, read as the reverse complement.
TTTATTATGGTTGTAGCAAGAAACCCAAAATGAAAGTGAGGAAGAAAAGGATGGTTTGTTTTAATACAAACCCAATGAAGAACTAAACAATTGAAATAAATAAATTATAAAAAACTAGAGGAAGCCTTGAGTGACAAGAGTGTGAGAGTAGTTGATGTAGAGGCAGCCCAAGCTTCAATGATGGAAATGGATCACAAGTAGCCTTAGAGATTTTTCGTTAGGGCTTCAATGGATCAAATTATCATTCCAATGTATCGGGGATATGTTCCCGGCATCCATCCTCGTCTATTTATAGGAGAAATATCCACAAATACTTCAATATGTCCGTTGGAGGGCTTTCGGAGCCGTTGGGGGTCAAGTGGGCAAGTCTGGTCAAAGCCCAACGGATAGTTTGACTGGGCTTACCGGCTGACCGGTGCTTGGCCACCGGCTGGCCGGTGCTCCAGACAGAAGGCAGAGCATTCTGTCTGGGTTCCACCGGCCGGCCGGGGGTCCAGAAACCGGGCGGCCGGTGGCACCTGGCAGTGGGCAAGCCCTACTGTCAGGTTCCACCGGCTGGCCAGTGGTAAGGCACCGGCTGACCGGTGGAACCTGGCAGAGAGTAGTGCTTCTGCCAGAGACCACCGATTGGCCGGTGGTAATCCACCGGTTGGCGGTGGACTCAGAGAGTCCTTTTCCAGTCTTCTTGGGCCAACTCTTTGGCAACCTTTTTCCTATCATCAAAAAAACATGAAAACAAGTTAGAACACGATGAGAGTGATTGTGATTATTAAAATCAAAGAGAGAGGGGTACAACAATCTCTCCCTATTTTAATGATCACAATCACAAATGAGAAAGATTTTAAAAAGGATATGCCAAGTAAAAAAGAAATAAGAAACTTGGACATGGAAAATTTTAGAGATCATACAAGAATTTCATAGATGTATCATGTATTGAAAATGATATTAATCTTGAAAGGATTGAAATAAGGAGAATGGTTCATTTTGAAATTTTAACCATAGGTCATTTAAAAGAAACAACTGAAATTAATAACTTAAAAATAGCACATAAAAAGAGCACTTAATTAAATGAAATAAGTAACTATGTAATAGAGAGTTTTTCTCCCCCTTTGGGATTATCAAAATAGGAGGAAAAGTATGAAAGAAAATTAGAAAAACAATAATAAGGAAGTAAGCAATGACAAAAAGGATTGATAGATAAGACAACTTGAATTTTATAAAAGATGAAACGTTACACAGAAAGTTCAAAATACAAATACAAAGACAAGTCAAAAAACAGGAAAGGCTCTATTCACTCCTAGAGGGCCGAGAGTGACGATGAGGCCTGAAGGTCAGAGGAGCTGGAGGAGCCTGGACCGCCTCAAAGCGACGATCAAGAGAATCGATCCGTGAGTGGAGCTGATCAAACTGAGAGCTGAAGTAAGAAAACTGCAAGTCGATGCGGGTCTCAATTTGATCCTGGAAGCGAAGGAATTGATCAGCCGTCACCGACAAGCCACCAGTATCAGCGGGAGGGGGCACAACCTCAGCAGGATCCGGTGCATCATCACCCGCTCCATCTTCCTCATCAGCAGCAGCAGCAGCCTCACCTTCGCTGTCACCACTCCCTTCCTCTTCATCAGCACCATTGTCCTCACTATCTGAAAGAGGATAGGCAGCGGAAATAGCAGGAGGCATGGCATGGGAAGGAGGGTGTGAATGTGTCTGAGGGGAGTAAGCCTTGAGAAGGCCATCCTTGTCAGTAATCCACTCCTGACGCCAAGGATTCCAACAAATGTTCATCTGTTGCACCATCATAAAATTGATGATTCTATCCTTCTTTGGCTGCTCGAAGGAGATAGCACGGAGAGGGACATCATCAAAGGTAATGATTTTGGTCAACAAGCGCCCGTGAGGTAGAGTTTTGGACCAGCGCGGGTGGTCAGCCACATAAGACATGGCCCAGAACAGGAACCTGACCAAATTGAAATGAATGCCTCTGGTGATATAAGAGAGAAGATAAATATCAATAAATTTCACCGTATCCTGATCACCGATACGGGGTGCAAGGGTGGTCTGAATGAGGCGCTCAATGATGCGATGGTTAGGGGTGAGCTGGGAGAGCTTGACAATTATATCGTTGGGCTGCCCTGTGAGATGCTCAAGAGCAACAGCAAGATCAAAATCAGGGTCCCGAGGAAACTCCCCCTGAGAAAATGCATGAGGTCCAACATGAGGAACCCCTAGCATCCTGGCAATCTCCAAAGAAGTGAAAGTGATAGGTTTCCCAAGAGCGGTGGTGGAAATGGTATCGACGTCATCAGAAACCGACCACGACAGGTGAGCATAAAATTCTCTGACAATAAAGGGATAAATAACATCCTTCATAGGTGGTTCAAATAAAGAATGCCAGTGTTGATATTCAATAATGGAGAAAAGCTCGAGACGAGCAGAAGAAAGCCAAGAATAGTCAATCACACTACCAGGAAGAATGACTTTGTCATGCCAAATGTCCAGAAGTTGAGGGATTGAAGGAAGTGTAGGTTCTTCTTGAGCGATACCCTTTCCTTTGCGTGAAGAGACAGGACCCATGATGGAAAAAGGAAAAAAATTGAGAGTGATTGAGAGAAGAATGGAGTTTGAGAGGGCAAGGAGGAAGAAGGGAGGTTAGGGCAAGGAGGAGCCGCGGGTTTGGAGGAGGCGCACGAGAGAGAGAGTGGAATGGGAGGGAAAGGGTTTAGGTTTAATTTGAACCCTTCCTCCGGGAGGCCCAAAAAGGAAAATCCCGACACCACCGGTTAACCGATGGTGTACCACCGGTTTACCGGTGGTATTAAAATTCATAAAAAAATAAAAAAAATAAAAAAACAGTTTAAAAAAACTTAAAAAGAAATATAAGCAAGCCAAAAAGAGTCAAATATTTAATAGTGCTCATTAACGAATCATTCCTAACTCCCCCTTAAAAAAATCAAAACGTTCAATCTGGAGCGGTTTGGTAAAAATATCTGCTAATTGGAAATCAGTAGAAATGAAGTCCAAAGTGATATCCCCTTTTTGAAAATGGTCACGAAGGAAATGATGCCTTAAATCTATATTCTTTGTCCTAGAATGTTGTATTGGATTCTTAGAAATACTAATGGCACTAGTGTTGTCACACCGTATAGGTACATGATCGTAGGAAAGGCCATAATCCAAGAGAGTGTGCTGCATCCAAATAATTTGGGCACAAAAATTACCAGCTGCTACGTACTCGGCCTCGGCAGTAGAAAGAGCAACACAATTTTGCTTTATGCTACTCCATGAAACAAGGGACTTGCCTAGCAGATGACAGGTTCCACTAGTACTCTTACGATCTAATTGACATCCGCCAAAATCAGCATCCGAATATGAAGAAAGTTCGAATGAAGTATTAGAGGGATAAAACAAACCAATGTTTTTGGATCCTTTTAAATACTTAAAAATTCTTTTGACCGATTTAAAATGGGATTCTTTGGGATTGGCTTGAAAACGAGCACAAAGGAAAACACTGAACATGATGTCAGGATGGGTCACATTTAGGTAAAGTAGACTCCCGATCATACTCATATAAATCTTGTTATCCACCGGTTTCCTGGCTTCATCTAACGTAAGTTTACAAGAAGTACTCATGGGGGTACTAATTTCTTTTACTTGATCCATACCAAAACGACTTAAAAGTTCTTTTGTGTATTTGCCTTGGCTTAGAAAAATACTAGTTGAATTTTGAAAGATTTGAAAACCAAGAAAAAAATTTAATTCCCCCATAAAGCTCATTTCAAATTCTTTTCTCATTAAATCTGAAAAATCAGTACAAAGTGATTCTTTGGTTGAAACAAAGATAACGTCATCAATGTAAATTTGGACAATTAAAAGATTTTTGGAAGTGTGTTTTAAAAATAGGGTACAATCAGCATGACCCATTTTAAAATCATTTTCTAAAAGTAATTTTGTTAACCGCTCATACCAAGCCCGAGTGGCTTGTTTTAAGCCATATAGAGCCTTGGTTAACTTAAAAACATGATTTGGAAATTTTGGATCTTCAAAACCGGGGGGTTGTTCAACAAAGATTTTTTCTGAAATAAAACCATTTAGAAAAGCAATTTTAACATCCATTTGAAAAATTTTTAAATTTAAGTGAGCGGCGAATGCCAACAAGATCCTAATGGATTCCAATCTAGCAATGGGTGCAAAGGTTTCAACATAATCAATTCCTTATTCTTGATTATAGCCCTTAGCTACTAGGCGAGCCTTGTTCCGGGTTATATTTCCTTGATCATCAAGTTTGTTCCTAAAAACCCATTTAGTGCCAATAATTGGATTATCATTGGGTCTTTCAACAAGAGTCCAAACAACATTTCTAGAGAATTGATTTAGTTCTTCTTGCATTTCAAGAACCCAATTCTCATCATTAATGGCATCATTAATGGTTTGAGGATCTAGTTGAGAAAGAAAAGATTGATGTTCAACCTCGTTGAGGATTGATCTTCTAGATTGATTACCGGCTTGAAGATCACCTATAACATTTTCTAAAGGATGGTCTCTAGAAGGTTTCCAAACCTTAGGCAAGGTGGAAGATGATGAAGGTGAAGAGGGTTCTTGATGGTCATCCTCCTTGGAAGGAGAATAGGAATCATTCAAATGAAGCTTATCAAGCTTATCTTCAACATATTCAATGACCGGGTGAGGTTTTGGAAGAGTTTCATCAAATTTGACATGAGATGATTCTTCTAAGGTTTTTGAATGTTTATTGAAGACACGATAGGCTTTTCTTGAGTTGGAGTACCCAAGAAAAATACCTTCATCGGATTTGGCATCAAATTTCCCTAGGTTATATTTTGTGTTAAGGATAAAGCATTTACAACCAAACACTTTAAAATAACCAACTTTGGGCAATTTGCCTTTCCAAAGTTCATAGGGGGTTTTCTTAAGAATGGGTCTTACAAGGACTCTATTGATAGTATAACAAGCAGTGTTTACCGCCTCGGCCCAGAAAAATTGAGGAAGGATGGATTCACTAAGGAGGGTTCGAGCAATTTCATGGAGAGTTTGGTTTCTCCTTTCAACCACTCCATTTTGTTGTGGAGCCCTTGGGGCAGAGAAAGTGTGATTGTATCCTTGATAGGAACACAATTCATGAAATTCTTTGTTCTCGAATTCACCTCCATGGTCACTAAGGAGCGATATAATTTTATATCCTTTTTCGTTTTCTACTTTCCTAGAGAATTTCAAAAAGGTTCTACAAGCATCATTTTTATGAGCTAAAAAGAAAACCCAAGTGAAACGAGAAAAGTCATCTACTAGGACAAAGGTATAGGATTTTCCAACTAGACTTGCTACAGGGGTAGGACCAAAAAGATCAAGATGAAGGAGCTCAAGAGATTTTGAAGTGGACACTTCCTTCTTAGATTTGAAATAAGATTTGTGTTGCTTTCCAAGTTGGCATGGCTCACAAATCAAATCTTTCTTAAACTTAAGTTTAGGAAGGTCACGGATGAGCTTGTTCTTATTAAGCTTTAGAAGTGAATGAGAGCTAAAATGTCCCAACCTTCTATGCCAAAGCCAAGACTCATTGTCAAGAGCACTTAAACATTTAACATTTTGGCTAGATAAAGACTTTAAATCAATAATGTAAACATTTTGAAAATTGGAAGCAGAAAATATCAATTTGTTTTGAAAATCAAACTCATTGCCTAAATCATTTTGAAAATTCACCGAAAAACCACTATCACAAAGTTGACTAATTCTAATTAAATTAAATTTTAAACCATTAACAAATAAAACATCTTTAATTAAGGAGGTGCTACCAAAACCAATGGTACCTATTCCGACGATCTTGCTTTTTGAATTTTCACCGAAGGTGACATATCCTCCATCGAATTCTTCAAGGGAGTTGAACTCGGAGGGATCGCCACACATGTGCCTCGAGTATCTGCTGTCGAGATACCCCGAGCCTTTCGAATTCCTACTTCTTTGGTGGTTATCCTACAAAATCAAGAGAGAATAGATTTTGGTACCCATATAAGTTTGGGTCCGGAAAGATTGGCTAAAAGAGACTTTTGAACCCATACTTGTCTAGAGGGATACATCCTAAGATATTCATCCGAGTAGGTAATGATTTTGGGGCGGCCATATCTAGAATTTTTATAATTGAATTCATAAATCATATGTCCGGTTTTTCTACAATAATTACAAAATTTATTTTGAGAGCTTCCCCTTACAAAAGTAGTGGGTGCTCTAGAAGAAGTGGCTTTCTTGTTAAAGCCAAGTCCATGTGTAGTTCTAGACGAACGTTGAGAACCTAGCAATTTGGTCAAATTTTGTTCACCTTGGGTGAACATGGCAAGAGATTCCCTTAAATATTTAGTAGTTGAATTCAACGAATCAACATTTGGAATATCTTGGACCTTAAGGGCAAGTTCCTCATTCTTTTTGAGAAGTTGATCTTTTTCAGAAATTAGAATTTTGTGTTTCTTTTTTAAGGCCAAAAATTTAGAGGTAAGTTCGTGAAAACCTTACTCTAATTGATCTCTCACATTTTGGAGATCTTCATAAGACATGTCATTATTAAAAGAAGAAGATGAGGAAGAGGAGTCGGAAGAAGATACCTCATCAAGTGCCATTAGGCATTTTCCACCTTCATCGCTTGAGTCGCTTGAAGACATGGAGTCATCGCTTGCACTCCATGTTGACGCTTTAAATCCTTCTTGTTTTTCTTTTCCATTAACCTTTTCTTGAAAAGAGAGCACTCCGGTTTGATGTGGCCTTTCTTTCCACATTCAAAGCATGTAACTTCTTTTTCTTCTTTTGGCTCTTCCTTTCGTGCCCTTTGAAAATTATTCTTTTTCTTCATTAACATGCTCATTTTTCTTGCAAGTTGAGCAATCTCGGATTCACTATCATCGGAGGAGCTTTATTTCTTTTCTTTGAATGCTATGTTCTTTTTCTCCTTGAAGATTTTACCTTCTTTATCGGCTTGCCTCTTCATGGTAATCTCATAGGTCATAAGTGATCCAATGAGTTCTTCAACCGGCATTTTCTTGACATCTTTCGCTTATTGGATTGCCGTCACCTTTGGAGCCCATGAGCTTGGTAGGACCCAAAGAATCTTCTTGACCATCGTCTCTGCAGAAACATCATCTCCAAGATACTTTCTCCCATTACACACATCAGTAAAGAGAGTAAACATTTCCGTAATAGATTCGTGTGGGTGCATGGTGAAACCTTCAAAGTCTTGACGATACATATCTAATCTAGTGTCTTTGACTTTGTTAGTTCCCTCATGGGTCACTTCCAAAAGCTTCCAAATTTCATGATAAGTGGTTCAAGTAGAAATACGATTAAATTAATTACGGTCTAACCCACAATGAAGAGCATTCATGGATTTTCCATCATGCTCAAAATTAGCAATGTCTTCAGGGGTCCATTTAGACTCATCATTGCTAGAGAGAGTGTAGCCTTCCATAACAATTCTATATATAGGATAGCAAATACTTCTAAGAAATGTAATCATGAGAGTTTTCCAATAAGTGTAGTTGGTTCCATCAAAGAATGGAGCCCGAGTCATGGAATACCCTTCGGGTGCTTGTGAGGAAGAAGCCATCACTATGGATTTTAGGTTTGTAACCGATTAAGGTATTACACAAACATCCCTATGATACCAAATGTTGGGTTGGAGAGTGATGGAAAGAGGGGGGGGGGGTGAATTGCCTTTGTAAAATAATTAACAACTTAAAAACAATTTATTAATGCAGCGGAAATAAAAAGGGGCAAGACACAATTTGATAACGGAGTTCGGCTTAAACCAAAGCCTACGTCTCCGCTCCCAACTCAACCGTTGAGAGATTTATACTTCAGCTTGCTTTTTAATGGTTGTAGCAAGAAACCCACTAGCCGTTTTTGTAACACCCCAAGCTTCCACGGTACGTTTCCCTTCGAATAATGCGATAGCGTGTGTTGTACGCAACCTCGAGTTCTAACACACACCACAACTAATTAAACTAGCCGTTGTGGATAGTAATACCTACTTTTTGAAATCATATATATTTTATATTTCAAAATGGACTTCATTTTTGTATTCGGAATATTGAAATTAGCCTAGGCTGAAATTTTGGTACTTTTTGGATAACTTTTATATTTTGATGAATAGTGAAAATTACTAAATTTTAATTAAAAACAACTTTTTTAATCAAAATAATTAATAGTGATAAATTGTGAATTTGAGTGGTTTTAAAGTATATTTAGAATATATTTTTACCATTTAATATAATGTTGATCATTGGGCATAATTTTACAATTAAACCGAACATAAACAAGTGTCAATCTTTTGATAGTTATTACCTCTTAAAAACACGCTTTTTGTTTTGACAACGGGAATTAATTTTAAATTAATTTCTGCCACTTCTGTGTTTTGAATTTATAAAAATGGATTCCATATTTGGAATCAGGATGTCCAAATTGTGTAAATAGGTAACTTTTTTTTTAGACATTTTGAATAATTACTGTGGTAAATATTTTATTTACCATGGTTAAGGGTAAATCCGGTAAATAAGGGTTAAAAAATAATATTATAATAATACTAAATTACCCTAAAACGTGTCTTAACCCTATTGGTTGATACATGGTCGACCATGGGAATCTTTGGGTCAATTTTGGGACCCCATTGATCCACTTGTAAGTGATAATGACACTTTATTTTAATTAAGTTAAAATGAATACAAAAATGGCATAAGCTTACATCTTTTAAAAGAACAATTTTTACATAGGGTTATACATGTTGGATTTTCGATTATAAATATTTATTAGAAAGCGAAAAAGATTTCCTACATAATTATATTTTATTTATAATTTTTAGACATCAAATAATTTAAATTATTAATGACACAATAATGATGCAATGTTTACCTCATTAATAAATCATTTAAATAAATAAGATTATAATGATTAAAATATTAACTAAAACCTATCCAATTCTTATTGGTTGATGTTATTTAGAATATGAGTCATATTATCTTCGACCTCAATGATTTTTGGACTATTATAAACCGAATATAACTATATTATAAAGTAATACTTTCACTCTTTCCTAAAGAGCCCCTCTTCTCCCTTATAAAAGGAGACCACTTCTACTCATTCCTCACACCTCTCAAGCCACTTGGGTCGTCCAAACTCTGTCCAACTAAGCTCCCCACATCCCTATACTCCTCCTTGAAGCTTCCCCTTAGGCAGAAAGCATTTCAAGAAGTCCTTTGGTTCCAACCAAAGTGAGTTACCTAAATTAAAGGTAACATTTTCTCTTAAATTATTTTCAATTATTTTGCTTCTCCAACCCCCAAACTCTTTTTATTTCCTTTCTTTTGTAACAACACCAGTATCCACAATATACTAGGATGTTGTTATAAGAAGTATTAAAACTACACATACACACAACTCCATCTAATGGATGATGAACATAATGTTTATGTGGATGGCAAACTAACGCCTCACGAAACGATGATTGTTCAAATACATCTTACCGCCTCTCATGGTGGCCATTATGATGGAAATGTAATTAAATATGATATTAATGATATATATTTTATATATAAGCTTCTGTAATTCCATTTTATTTCATATCCTTATTCGTTTCATGTTGTATATACATACGATAATTTCATTTGAGGAAGTGCGGACTACCGCCCCCTTAAAATGATATGACTCGTTCATACCACACATGGAACGTATAAAGGATGGTGTTAATGAACTTAAGTAACATATATAAAATATTATATTATACTGGAATAATAATATACCTATGTATCATTTGGATTCAATTCTTTTAAAATGAAAAATTAAATGGAAGTAGCGTTCGTGCGTACGTGCGGACTACCGTCTCCACGAACGCGATGAGATTCATTGTCCATCATATCCATTCAAGTATAATTATAATTTGATGATTTAAAAATAGTATCTAAGGACTTTATATCATTCTGGATATGAATAATATACATCCCATTACTAACGAATATGGCTCACATAACAAAGAATATAAAGTAAAATGAACCCGTTAACACCCGAAATGACGATAATTCTAAGATATTACTAACAAATCAATGTTAAAAGATCATATATGATATCATATTAAAGTAAATGATTCTTGTATTATTCAATAACAATTATTTCACCATTATACAGGAGGTAAACCTACCATCGACCAAGGAAAAATTACAAAGTAAGGGATTTTCTTATCTCACTTTCAATTCCGTGAGATTTCCATTGTTCACCACTTAATTATTGCATGTGGTGTACTGACCATGATTGTATTCATTGTGTAATATAATTTAATTTATGGGTATTTACATCATCATGTTATCATACTTTTTTCATGGGTGTATGTTTCGTAAGTTACCTAATCGATAAGGGAATTTGAGATTTCAATTTCCACTCATTTGGCTTTACACATATTTCATTGATTATATTACTCCAAGATTATGTGTGGAATCTCTATTAATTTGATTATTCCTTAATTTCTACTCCCCTTTCTGTGGATATACTTTTGATACACATAATAACTCCATTGATAAATTCTCAAGTGATCCGTATGAACTTGATAAGAGTAATTTTAACTCAATCTCCATTTGTTGAGTTAAATATCCAATTCGTTGGTGTTGTTTCTACAAGAATATGTGTGAATATACTTTGATTGTTTTACACTGAATATTCAATCATATTTAGTGTATTTATATTTTTTACACATAATTATGTCGTTGATTTATCCTTAACCTAAGGATACGGCCTTTATGAGAGATTTAATCTCAATTTACATTGAACTGAGACTTCTTTGTTGATATACACCAAATCACTTTTATGCGGTGTATATAATGTACTTGACATAGTATATCATGAATACCTTTATTCTCATGATATTACAATGTTTTGATTACCTCAATTATTTGTATTCAAGTGTCTCTCTTTTGGTTAGAAACTCTAACCAAAATACCATTTTAAAATGTTTTAAAGAATTATTCTTCTAAATCATGCTCATTAATGTCCATATTTTAAAAATGGTTTTAAGGATTTATTTTTATGGACATTAATGTTTTAAATTTAAAAATACTTTTAAAAGTTTCAAAGTGGTATGGGACACTTTGATTCAAAAATCTATTTTTAAATGGCTTCTTGACAAATAGTGTGACTTTTAAATGTTTTCAAGAAAAGGGGGATATTTCTCTCAAATAGTTTTGATGATTATTTTCATCTATGTCAACATCCTTCATTATTCATGATTGAGGTTAATGTGATACAATACAATCTTCCATATTGTATCAAATGAGTTATATTTGACTGTGGATGTTCTATTTTTATACCATTCATGGTTTGTGGTTAAAGTATTGACATTTCGTATGCTAGTTTTAATACGAATGTTTATTTTATGCTTAAACCTATTCATATGAGGAATGCATTGGACTTAATAAGTGACGGGTGGAGCCCGCTATAGCTCCTCGATGCATCGGTAGGTCTCATGAGACAAACTAGTGTCTTGGCACAAGGCCTTGGCAAAATCTTATTTGTAGTCTTGGCACGAGGCCTTGGCTATGTGGTTATGATAGTCTGGCATTATGCATTCCATCATTATGAAAGTGGTTATTGATATTGCATGTGATCATTCGACTAGTAGAATATCCATGTGAGTAAGTAAATGGCATTATTTCATTTTATTTATGCCATACCATGTTGAAAGTTCAAGTTTCAAAGGCTTTTGTTTTAGTTATAAATTGCCTTAAGTGTTTATGATTATTTATGAAAGCTTCTGCTATAATGTTATCCTTACTGAGCATCCGAGCTCACCCCTTTCAATGTTTTTTTTTTCCAGGATTATGAAGAAGTAATTTATGAATGACCTGCAGGGATAGTATGAGGGGATATGAAGACAAGATTTTTTTTTATGATGTAATGTAAAAAAATTATGGATGTATCTAGTTATTCCAAGGCTACTAAACTAATCGATCTTTTGAGACTTGATCTTTCTCGTGATCATGCCAATGTAATGTAATAATGCACCGACTCTAGGTAACTTGGGTCGGGGCATTACAGTTGGTATCAGAGGAAGTTTAGTACAAACCTTGGAAGCTATATTTAGATAAACTCTAATTAGAGCACGTAAACCTAAGATGAAATTTGAGGATTAGTATAGAAGAACTTCCTAGAATTTTGGTATTGTAGATATTTTGTGAGTTTTCCGAGCAATACATCCCTGTCTGGATACGAGCAGGTAGAGGCGGCTCTGGCACAGATGTACCTAGGGGTAAAACCCGAAAACACCGCTTTGATCTAGACTCGAACGGGAACTGGTGCACGACAACGGGCCTTGCTGCACTCTTGGTTACAACACTCCCGGGGGATATGCTTTGGTAAATTCACAAGATTAGTATAAACCATTATTAAGGGAATACAAAAAAAATGCCCCTAAGAATATATGTCAGCAAATAGATAGTGGATAACCTAGATTTTAACATAGGGTACCCCAAGTTAGGATATATTGTTCAATTACAAGATTATCCTATTATGTCTATTTTTTTACATTGTTATTAGATAAGTATTCAAAAAACCCTAATTGTATTTTCTTTTGTTAGTTGAAACATGGAGGGAGCAAGATCACGAACAACTCTTCTCTCTCTTCCTGAAGAACTACTTACAATTATTATCCAGAAGTCATGCGCAGACGATGTTGAAACTTTTTCAAATGTCCAAGTTACATGCAAACAACTTTATGAGACATCCAATACCTCTAGCATTGCACGATTCTTTCAAGGATCAAGTACCGACTATGGGATAATATTGCGCTCTCAACTTTCTTACCACGCTAAGCGTGGGAAGTACCATCAGGGTCTTTTCAAATTATTCACTTTATCTCAAAATTACGATGCACTAAATGATTTTCTAGATGCTGCAGAAGATGGAGACCTTCGAGCAGCCTATATGTATCAAATTATATATTTATGTCTTTTGGGATATACGAAAAATGATTTACCAAAACCTTATTTTGAAATATTTGAAGATGAATCAGTGAGAATTTTTCTAAAAAAACATGTTAAAGACGATGTCTCAAAATTATATATAAGAAATACCTATTTTTTTATGATGCATCGATGCTTCCATCGATATAATCCAAAATGGATGAGGAGTTTTTGGGTAAAGGAAGTAGATGATTTTGAAAAATTCCTGAGGTACCATTGTGACACATGAACACATTCTACCAAAAGTCAAATCCGCCTAGTCTCTCCAGAGTTCATGTTGTGATCCACATACCTCTAGTGACAAAATACATGCCTGAACCAATGCATGTACTCACCTATGAAGAATTATAACTGGAACTCGATCTATCTTATTGTGAAGAGCCTATCAGAATTCTTCATACCAAAGATCAAGTGTTGAGAAACCGGATGACTTGTCTGGTAAAAGATCTATGGAGAAATCATAAGATGGAAGAGGCAATGTGGGAACCCGAGGAACATATGATGAAGAACCTATGTGGAAATAAATGGATGGTGAAATGTTTAAAAGTGTTAGTGATCTTTATTGATGGGATTAATTTGGAATAATTTTCTCTTGTATGTGTAAACCTGCAATTTATCATGTGAAAATGATATCTGAGGAAGAATTATCTTTTCTGTTGCGGATATAGTTATAAATAACCATTTGGTCTTATATGATCATTGGGTTTGAGGAAATTATAAGTTATTATAATTTGGGATGAAAATGCAAGGTATGATATAATATTTGTGGTTAAATTATGTTATTTTGAGGAATTTATCTCATTTTGGTAATATTATAAAATATATTTTTTTGAAAAAGGACAACACGTAGACCGTGTGACAACCCGTCGCGTCGGACAAAGTTGTGGGAATCGAACCCACAACCAAAGTGCGATTGGGATTTATCGCCTACCACTGGACTACGTGAAGTCCTTGGTTAGTGTGACTATTTTTTTTGTAAAATGATTTTAGTGATCAATAATAAGATGATTTGGGTTCTTATGTCTTATCAAATGAATACCCTTGGTATAGGAAAATGATTTGGTGATTAAGTGATAAATGTAATTTTGGAAGATGTTCGCTTTGTTGGGAACACTATATGCCCAAGGAAAATAAAATACAATGGGGTTTCATTTGTAGAGTAATGGTGGATTTTTATCTACGTTTTTATTGTTGATTTATAGTGATTTGGGTTATTTATGGAAATGATTAACCTATAACAGAGAATATGTGATGATGTTAATTACTTTTAAGTATGTGACTTTAAGAGTATTTGATGTCATTTGGAGATACAATGTAACATGGGAGACTACATAATCAAATTCTTCTATGATTTGGGTTTCAATATTAGTTTGGATTATATTAAAGGATTTTAAGGACAATTGGTTATTGAATGGTATCTATGTAACTTTGGGGTATTGTTGGTTTAATTTTAGAAATTAAGATTAGTGCATATTTATATCAATGAATATCCTTTTGGGGGATCATTAGATCATTCACTTACCATTTTGGTTTTGATTAATCTTCAAAGACAATGTAAATATATGGTTTATCCTGCATGGATCATGTGATTCTATAGAAGTTTATTCTAGCTCTTCCAGTGTGACCAAGTCTTCTTGAATACTCATCGTTTAAAAAAAAATTGAGTTAGTGGTGGAAATTTATTAAAGAGTGAAAATTTACTTAAAATGTAAGTATATCTCATAATGTTCTTAGTCAATATCATAAATGAATTCCTCTTCCTTATGTAATGTAACATTAAAAAAAAATGTTGTCCGTTTACTTTCCTACTAGGAGACTAATGGTCGTTTGTCCCAACACAAGTTTGAGGTTTTCTCATTGTTAACTTTCTCCTGATCATGATTTCTATCCCTCTCCATCAGAACTTGACACATAGTTTATCATCCATATCCATGTTTTCTTACATGGAATCCTAGTATGGGTTATCTTGGATGACCCTTATACCTCTCTTTCTTTCTTTTAAAGTGATAGTTTTATTGACTCTTTTTCCGATGTGGGACTTTCCATTATATTCCCAAGCAAAATTTTAAAAATTGCGAGGACGCAATTTATTGAAGGAGAGGAGAATGTAACACCCCAAGCTTCCACGGTACGTTTCCCTTCGAATAATGCGATAGCGTGTGTTGTACGCAACCTCGAGTTCTAACACACACCACAACTAATTAAACTAGCCGTTGTGGATAGTAATACCTACTTTTTGAAATCATATATATTTTATATTTCAAAATGGACTTCATTTTTGTATTCGGAATATTGAAATTAGCCTAGGCTGAAATTTTGGTACTTTTCGGATTACTTATATATTTTGATGAATAGTGAAAATTACTAAATTTTAATTAAAAAGATCTTTTTTAATCAAAATAATTAATAGTGATAAATTGTGAATTTGAGTGGTTTTAAAGTATATTTAGAATATATTTTTACCATTTAATATAATGTTGATCATTGGGCATAATTTTACAATTAAACCGAACATAAACAAGTGTCAATCTTTTGATAGTTATTACCTCTTAAAAACACGCTTTTTGTTTTGACAACGGGAATTAATTTTAAATTAATTTCTGCCTCTTCTGTGTTTTGAATTTAGAAAAATGGATTCCATATTTGGAATCCGGATGTCCAAATTGTGTAAATAGGTAACTTTTATTTTTAGACATTTTGAATAATTACTGTGGTAAATATTTTATTTACCATGGTTAAGGGTAAATCCGGTAAATAAGGGTTAAAAAATAATATTATAATAATACTAAATTACCCTAAAACGTGTCTTAACCCTATTGGTTGATACATGGTCGACCATGGGCATCTTTGGGTCAATTTTGGGACCCCATTGATCCACTTGTAAGTGATAATGACACTTTATTTTAATTAAGTTAAAATGAATACAAAAATGGAATAAGCTTACATCTTTTAAAAGAACAATTTTTACATAGGGTTATACATGTTGGATTTTCGATTATAAATATTTATTAGAAAGCTAAAAATATTTCCTACATAATGATATTTTATTTATAATTTTTAGACATCAAATAATTTAAATTATTAATGACACAATAATGACGCAATGTTTACCTCATTAATAAATCATTTAAATAAATATGATTATAATGATTAAAATATTAACTAAAACCTGTCCAATTATTATTGGTTGATGTTATTTAGAATATGAGTCATCTTATATTCGACCTCAATGATTTTTGGACCATTATAAACCGAATATAACTATATTATAAAGTAATACTTTCACTCTTTCCTAAAGAGCCCCTCTTCTCCCTTATAAAAGGAGACCACTTCTACTCATTCCTCAAACCCCTCAAGCCACTTGGGTCGTCCAAACTCTGTCCAACTAAGCTCCCCACATCCCTCTACTCCTCCTTGAAGCTTCCCCTTAGGCAGAAAGCATTTCAAGAAGTCCTTTGGTTCCAACCAAAGTGAGTTACCTAAATTAAAGGTAACATTTTCTCTTAAATTATTCTCAATTATTTTGCTTCTCCAACCCCCAAACTCTTTTTATTTCCTTTCTTTTGTAACAACACCAGTATCCACAATATACTAGGATGTTGTTATAAGAAGGATTCAAACTACACATACACACAACTCCATCTAATGGATGATGAACATAATGTTTCTGTGGATGGCAAACTAACGCCTCACGAAACGATGATTGTTCAAATACATCTTACTGCCTCTCATGGTGGCCATTATGATGGCACTGTAATTAAATATGATATTAATGATATATATTTTATATATAAGCTTCTGTAATTACATTTTATTTCATATCCTTATTCGTTTCATGTTGTGTATACATACGATAATTTCATTTGAGGAAGTGCGGACTACCGCTCCCTTAAAATGATATGACTCGTTCATACCACACATGGAACTTATAAAGGATGGTGTTAATGAACTTAAGTAACATATATAAAATATTATATTATACTGGAATAATAATATACCTATGTATCATTTGGATTCAATTCTTTTAAAATGAAAAATTAAATGGAAGTAGTGTTCGTGCGTACGTGCGGACTACCGTCTCCACGAACGCGATGAGATTCATTGTCCATCATATCCATTCAAGTATAATTATAATTTGATGATTTAAAAATAGTATCTAAGGACTATATATCATTCTGGATATGAATAATATACATCCCATTAATAACGAATATGGCTCACATAACAAAGAATATAAAGTAAAATGAACCCGTTAACACCCGAAATGACGATAATTCTAAGATATTACTAACAAATCAATGTTAAAAGATCATATATGATATCATATTAAAGTAAATGATTCTTGTATTATTCAATAACAATTATTTCACCATTATACAGGAGGTAAACCTACCATCTACCAATGAAAAATTACAAAGTAAGGGATTTTCTTATCTCACTTTCAATTCCGTGAGATTTCCATTGTTCACCACTTAATTATTGCATGTGGTGTACTGCCCATGATTGTATTCATTGTGTAATATAATTTAATTTATGGGTATTTACATCATCATGTTATGATACTTCTTTCATGGGTGTATGTTTCGTAAGTTACCTAATCGATAAGGGAATTTGAGATTTCAATTTCCACTCATTTGGCTTTACACATATTTCATTGATTATATTACTCCAAGATTATGTGTGGAATCGCTATTCATTTGATTATGCATTAATTTCCACTCCCCTTTCTGTGGATATACTTTTGATACACAAAATCACTCCATTGATAAATTCTGATGTGATCGGTATGAACTTGATAAGAGTAATTTTAACTCAATCTCCATTTGTTGAGTTAAATATCCAATTCGTTGGTGTTGTTTCTACAAGAATACGTGTGAATATCCTTTGATTGTTTTACACTGAATATTCAATCATATTTAGTGTATTTATATTTTTTACACATAATTATGTCGTTGATTTATCCTTAACCTAAGGATACGGCCTTTATGAGAGATTTCATCTCAATTTACATTGAACTGAGACTTCTTTGTTGATATACACCAAATCACTTTTATGCGGTGTATATAATGTACTTGACATAGTATATCATGAATCCCATTATTCTCATGATATTACAATGTTTTGATTACCTCAATTATTTGTATTCAAGTGTCTCTCTTTTGGTTAGAAACTCTAACCAAAATACCATTTTAAAATGTTTTAATGAATTATTCTTCTAAATCATGCTCATTAATGTCCATATTTTAAAAATGGTTTTGAGGATTTATTTTTATGGACATTAAAGTTTTAAATTTAAAAATACTTTTAATAGTTTCAAAGTGGTATGGGACACTTTGATTCAAAAATCTATTTTTAAATGGCTTCTTGACAAATAGTGTGACTTTTAAATGTTTTCAAGAAAAGGGGGATATTTCTCTCAAATAGTTTTGATGATTATTTTCATCTATGTCAACATCCTTCATTATTCATGATTGAGGTTAATGTGATACAATACAATCTTCCATATTGTATCAAATGAGTTATATTTGACTGTGGATGTTCTATTTTTATACCATTCATGGTTTGTGGTTAAAGTATTGACATTTCGTATGCTAGTTTTAATACGAATGTTTATTTTATGCTTAAACCTATTCATATGAGGAATGAATTGGACTTAATAAGTGACGGGTGGAGCCCTCTATAGCTCCTCGATGCATCGGTAGGTCTCATGAGACAAACTAGTGTCTTGGCACAAGGCCTTGGAAAAATCTTATTTGTAGTCTTGGCACGAGGCCTTGGCTATGTGGTTATGATAGTCTGGCATTATGCATTCCATCATTATGAAAGTGGTTATTGATATTGAATGTGATCATTCGACTAGTAGAATATCCATGTGAGTAAGTAAATGGCATTATTTCATTTTATTTATGCCATACCATGTTGAAAGTTCAAGTTTCAAAGGCTTTTGTTTTAGTTATAAATTGCCTTAAGTGTTTATGATTATTTATGAAAGCTTCTGCTATAATGTTATCCTTACTGAGCATCCGAGCTCACCCCTTTCAATGTTTTATTTTTTTTCCAGGATTATGAAGAAGTAATTTATGAATGACCTGCAGGGATAGTATGAGGGGATATGAAGACAAGATGTTTTTTTATGATGTAATGTAAAAAAATTATGGATGTATCTAGTTATTCCAAGGCTACTAAACTAATCGATCTTTCGAGACTTGATCTTTCTCGTGATCATGCCAATGTAATGTAATAATGCACCGACTCTAGGTAACTAGGGTCGGGGCGTTACAGTTTTTAAGGTAGGCTAGATCACCTTCGTAAAGCTTGGTTTTTTATTATGGTTGTAGCAAGAAACCCAAAATGAAAGTGAGGAAGAAAAGGATGGTTTGTTTTAATACAAACCCAATGAAGAACTAAACAATTGAAATAAATAAATTATAAAAAACTAGAGGAATCCTTGACCGCCAAGAGTGTGAGAGTAGTTGATATAGAGGCAGCCCAAGCTTCAAGGATGGAAATGGATCACAAGTAGCCTTAGAGATTTGTCGTTAGAGCTTCAAGGGATCAAAATATCATTCCAATGTATCGGGGACATGTTCCTGACATCCATCCTAGTCTATTTATAGGAGAAATATCCCGAAATACTTCAATATGGCCGTTGGAGGGCTTTCGGAGCCATTGGGAGTCAAGTGGGCAGGTCTGGTCAAAGCCCAACGGCTAGTTTGACTGGGCTAACCGGATGACCGGTGCTTGGCCACCGGCTGGCCGGTGCTCCAGACAGAAGGCAGAGCTCTCTGTCAGGGTACCACCGGCGGGCCGGTGCTGGGACACCGGCGGGCCGGTGGTCAGGCACCGGCCGACCGGTGGAACCGGGGAGAGAGCTGTGCTTCTGCCAGAGACCACCGGTTGGCCGGTGGTAATCCACCGGTTGGCTGGTGGACTCAGAGAGTCCTTTTCCAGTCTTCTTGGGCCAACTCTTTGGCAACCTTTTTCCTATCATCAAAAAAACTTGAAAACAAGTTAGAACATGTTGAGAGTGATTGTGATCATTAAAATCCAAGAGAGCGGGGTACAACAATCTCCCCCTATTTTGATGATCACAATCACAAATGAGAAAGCTTTTAAAAAGTATATGCCAAGTACAAAAGAAATAAGAAACTTGGACATGGGAAATTTTAGAGATCATACAAGAATTTCATAGATGTATCATGTATTGAAAATGATATTAATCTTGAAAGGATTGAAATAAAGAGAATGGTTCATTTTGAAATTGTAACCATAGGTCATTTAAAAGAAACAACTGAAGTCAATAACTTAAAAAGATCACTTAAAAAGAGCACTTAATTAAATGAAATTGTAACCATAGGTCATTAAACCACTGCCTATTAAATAGTAAAAATGTTTTGAAATAAATTTTTAATGAACACGGATGTGGATGATAAAGAGGTCCCAGTAGATACTTATGTATTAACAACCTCAGATAAATAGAGAGAATGTAGTATTAACCCTTACCTTATACTTCATCTTGGTCAAGGTTTGGTTAACTTCCTTTAAAATACTTAAATAATTGTTATTAAATTATACAAGAACCATATACATAAATATGATATCATATATTATCTTCAAATATTTCTTTGTTAATAATATTTTAGTATTATCGTCATTTCAGGTTTTATCTAAATTGTTTTCCTTTATATGTTTTGATACATAAGTTGTGGTTATTATGGATTGGATGGGTTCGATTAATATCCAGAATGATATTATGTTTTTTAAAATTATTTTTAATCATCAAATGAAATTTATTCTAGAATTAATATGATGGGGAATGAATCTCATCGCATTCGCAGAGATGGTAATCCGTATGTAAACATGAGCAACAATATCATTATATTGATGGTGATATCATATATAATTAGATGTTATATAATATATAATGAATCATTAAGATGTTATATTTATTATTTAAATCAATTATACTAACTATTATACCCATCCAAATAGTTAAGTGTTGAATTACAAACTACACCATGACATGGAGACGGTAAGCCGTACGTACGTACGTATGGTGACTCTGTCATTTATATGATGGAAAGAATAAAGAATATTGTTTTTAGATTTTTATAATAACAAAAAAAAATATAGAAGATATTGGAGTTATTATTTTAGAATGTAATCAATAATGGAAGAGTAAGTGGAAGAAGAAAAGAACTTGAAATAGATGATGATATTTACCTCTTCCTTGAGTTCTTCCTTTTGATTTTATCAAAAGGGCTCCTTAGGTGGGCTTTCTGAACAAATGAAGTCCTCTAGGATAATTTAAGGGAATTATAGAGGATATTTGGTCAGGGTTTGGCCGAGAAAAATGACATTGGAGGTGTGAATTTGAGAGAAAGGGAAGTGACCTTTTATAAGAGGGGTGAGGGGCACCTTACGAAAATATTTAAATATTATTTTATAATAAATTCATTTTCAGTTTATAATTTCACCAAAATTATTTATTTCTAGGAAAATATAGGGATGAGTCGAAAAACTCTCAACCAATAGGTTTTAGAAAGGTATGTGTGACCATATTAACCGTATCTTTTAGATTTAACTCTTAGTTAAATAGTGTAACTTTTACCATGCATTCTTGTATTATTATTATAATTGTTTAATAAACTTACTATATACGTCCAAGAGAACTCCAAGTTGTCTAGTATTAATATATATAACCTTATCTATGTTCTTTGGCCAAACCTTAGTTTTTATGAATATAATATCAATTAATAATATAATTTTTGTTTAAAAATTCTATTTATGTCAATTTTGACACAATTTAGTAATTGAATTTTATTAAAGTCCTAACAACATTATTACTTAGAAATAGATTCATTTAATCAACCCTAACATGTCATTTTAACATATAAAATTATTTTAATTCATCAAAAGTCTCAATATAAATTTATTTTTGTATTTATAAAATCAATTATTCTAATATTTTATTAATAAGGAAATTACTGCATAATCATTGTGTCATAAATTAATAAAATTATTTAATGTCTAAAAATTATAAATAAAATAAAATTATGTATTAAATATTTTTATCTTTCTAATGAATGTTTATAGTTGAATTCATATATTGTGTAACCCTATATTCAAAATGGTTTAGTTATTAAACTTTGAATTTATCACTTTTAACTCTTCTTTAAATAATATAATAATAAATGTCCTAATCAAATAAAATTGGAACTAAAGGATCATATTTTATTCTTAAGGTTGTTTTTGTCTAAATGAGCTTATTAAATAACATTAGGACTTGTGTTAGGGTAATACTAATATCATTTTTACCTTTAATTACACTATTTACTTTTAACCGTGGAAAATAAAAGTCAAAAGTTACTACTCAACAAAAAAATTATTTTCATCTTATCGAACCAAATTTTATGTAGTAATATGAACTATTTCTCTCAGATTTTTGAAATTCAATTAAAAGAAGTGTTAAAATTATGTTTTCTGAAAATTTTAAAATGCTCCTAGGAGGTGGGTAAAAGGCAGTAGAAAGATCAATTTTTTTATATATCTAAACTTATTATAAAATTACGCCAAGGAATTACATTGAACATATATAGGTATTATGTATCTATTTTTACATAATATAAATTTAAATAAAAAACTAATTATTTAAATAATAACTCGGTTTTAAACAATAATGATGTGTTTTCGCTATTCATAAAAAATTTAATGTCTTCAAAAAATACCAAAAATTCACACTACGCTAATTTCGATATTCGGAATTCAAAAATTAAGTACATTTTCGGAAATAAAATGTATTAAATTTCAAAAAGTGGGTATTAATATTCATAAAGTCTAGTTTGATTGGTCAGGGTGTGTTAGAATCTTAATGTTGCGTATAATGCAAACTATTTCTCTATTCTATGGGAACCGTACCATGGAAGGTTGGGGTGTTACATTCTTCCCTCCTTCAAAAAATTTCTTCCTCACAATTTCTAGAATGTCACTACATAAAAAGACTCGAGTGGTTCTTCATAATATGTACCTTGGGTTTCCACGTTTCCTATTCCATATTATAGTTTCTCTATAGAACTTTTACCAGACAAGTTGTCTGGTTTCTCAAAACTTATTCTCTGGTATCAATAATTCTGATAGGCTCTTCACAATTAGATGGATCATGTCCCAGTTCAATTTCCTCATAGTTGAGTACATTCATTAGGTTTAGCATGTATTTTCTCAATAGGGATATGTGGAACACATCATGATCTTCAGATAGACTTGGCAGCACAACCAAATGAAAATCTACAACCCCAATTCTATTCTATAATTTCGATAGTTCTGATGTACCTAGGACTCAATTTACCCTTCTTACTGAAACGTATAACACCCTTCCATGGATATTCCTTGAAAGAAACACGGTCTCCTACTTGAAATTCCAAATCATTCCTTTGTTTAGCATCATATAACTTTTACATACTTTGAGATGCTTTGATGTGGGTTTAGATAACCTTCACCATTTTTATCGTTTCCTCAACAAGTTATGGGCCTATAAGTTTTCTTTCACCAATATCATCCCAAAAATTTTGTGTGCGACATATCATTCCATATAATTCTTCTTATGGTGTCATATGAATAATTAAATGGAAGTTATTGTTATATGAATATTCTACCAAAGGTAAATACTGATCCCACATACCTTGAACATCAAGTGAGTAAGAACTCAACATGTCTTTTATGTTTTGAATTTTCGATTATGATTGTCCATCAGTTTGAAGGTGGTAGGAATTTCTCAATCGATGTTCAGTATCCAAGGCATTGTGAAGGCTTTTCCAGAATATTGAATTAAAACAGTGATCATGATCATAAAAAATCGAAAAGGGTACTCCATGATGTCTTACAACTTAATTAATATATAGTCTTTCTAGACGTTCAAGTGGAAAACCTTGTTATATAGAAATAAAATATGTGGAATTTGTAAGACGATCAACAATGACCCATACTGAATTATTCCTTCTAGGAGTCTTTGGTATCCCCATGACAAAGTCCATTGTAATATCACCCCATTTCCTCTCAGGTATTGGAAGAGGTTGCATGACTCCTCTAGGATGTTGTTTTCCACCTTTCACATCTTGGAAAACCATACATCTCGACAAAAAATTAGAAATATCTCTTTTTATGTTGTCCCACCAAATATTTTCCTTCAAATCTCTATACATATTGGTCCAACCAGGGTGTATAGAGAAGTTGGAGCTATGGGAAGAATCCAAAAATTCTCATTTTAGATCAGGTATATCGGCTACACAAAGTCTCTTCCCAAATTTCATAATTACAACTTCATATAATAAGTCACTCAAACTCCCGTCATTCATAGATTTATTCTTCTTTTGAAACAACTCATCATCAACATGAGAAGTTTTTATCATTTCTAATTAAGATGGTTTGGAAACAATTTTAAAAAGTTTCAGTGTTTCAGCTTCGATGATTATTCCCATATCCATCTTTACTAGATCCATGAAAATAGGATCTCTTTAAACTCTCATCTTGTTCAAAACTCCATGATCCATTCGGATCAAATCATCTTCCAACTTATTTTCCATATCTTGATGGTAGTGTATAGTGAAATCATATTCTTTGAGTTGTTCAAGCCATCATCTTTGCCTCATGTTGAGTTATTTCTTTGAGAAAATATACATCAATATCTTGTGATTGGTATATATCTCACATTTTTCACCATAAAGATATTGTCTCCATATTTTCTGAGAAATTATTACAGCTGCTAAATCAGGATCATGAGTGGGATATTTTTGGTCATGAATTTTTAGCTGACGTGATGCATAGGAAACAACTCTATCATTATGTATAAGGACACAACCACGTATTTTCTTTAAAGCATCACTATAATTAACAATCCCATCATTCCCAGATTTGAGAGTCAATATAGGATCATTGAATAATATTTTCTTCAGATATTCAAAATATTTTTCACACTATTTTGTCTAAAAAAATTTAACCCCTTTGGTTGTGAGCTTGGATTATGGTTTACCTAATTGGGAAAAATTATGGACGAAATGTTGATAATAACCTGCTAAACAGATAAAACTGCATAACTCAGTTATACTTGTCGGTGTTGTCTATTCATGGATTTCCTTTCTCTTAGAAGGATCAATAGAGATTCTATCCTTAGAGAAAATACGGCCAAGAAATGAATTCTGTTGAATTCAGAATTCACATTTTCTAAATGTCCTCTATAATTAATTTCTTCTATTAATATTTAGAATAATGCGTAGGTCATTTTCATGATCTTCGTAGATTTTGTAATATACGAAGTTATCATCAATAAATAACACAGAAAATTCATCAATATATTCCATGAAAACTATGTTCGTTAGATCCAAGAAAATGGAGGGTGCATTAGTCATCCCAAGAGGCATTACTGTAAACTCATAATACCCGTACCTGGTTCCAAATTATGACTTTGAAATTCCTTCCTTCATCACACATAACTGATGATATTGAGTAAAAGGTCAGTATTTGAATAATATTTATCTCTATTAAGTTGGTTGAATAAATAATCAATGCGAGGATGGGGATACTTGTTCCTTATTGTTATAGCATTGGTCTCTCGGTAGTCAATTCACAACCTCAAAGATCTGTCATTCTTATAAACAAAAATAAAAGGGGTTCCCCATGGAGAAACAATAGGGAAATCAAATCTGTTTTTACTCAATTACACTAATGGTTTCATTAGTTCCACTAATTCCACAGTGGCTATTTTATCAGGGGTATTCGATATGGGCCTTGAACTAGGAATTAAGTCAATGGAAAACTCAATTTCTCATTCTTGAGGATGTCCATGTAAATCCTCTGGAAACAAATAAATATATTCTTGTACAATAGGTACATTTTCTATTCGAACATTCCTTTCCTCAACCATAATTATTTTATTCATTTCAAATGCAATAATTGAATTTAGTTGATCTACTGGGGGTGGATATAGATAAGAATCCGGTGGTGACGTTTCTTCTCTAAAGATAATGTACTCCTTGTCACCATCGAATATTGTAAAATTCTTCTTCTTAAAATAACTTTTTGAATCATGGTCCGAAAGTCAATGAATACCAAGGATTATATCGAATTCAACCATGAGTATGATGATGATATCAAAAGATAATGAACATTTAAATGCCCTAATAAGAACTGATTCACTAAAAAATTGTTGCAATGATACTACCCTTAAGAGTTTTGATAGAAAACACCGTTATTAAATGAAATCGTAAATATTTAATTTTCATAGAAAATAGGGAAGATATGAAACAAAGAGATGATCCAAAATCAAATAAAGCATTGGTTAAACCTGAGGAAACCATTAAATTACATGCCACCACTTCTTTCGAAGCATCAACCTCAGTAGTAGTGATCGCATATGCTTGGTCATGATCCTTTGGCCTTTCTAAGGTAATTTTCCCGGAATCTTAGAACATTAATTTGCATAACGTCCAATATCCCTAGAATTGTAGCATTCCACATTGACAACCACATTCTTTCCTTCGAAATCAAGAACTTGGTGGCCTTTTTCACAACACTTGTAAAAGACTCAAATTACCTTCAGGAAAGTACAGGGGTGTTTATTCCCACATTTACTATAGGATGGATATTCAAATTTTCCC
Source organism: Viscum album (assembly GCA_963277665.1). Classification (NCBI taxonomy): domain Eukaryota; kingdom Viridiplantae; phylum Streptophyta; class Magnoliopsida; order Santalales; family Viscaceae; genus Viscum; species Viscum album. The sequence goes on along the minus strand of OY728133.1, from coordinate 676,737,038 downwards.
TTCTTCAAATTATTTTAATTTCTAGAGTGTTCAGTAGATCCCTTCTTCTCATACATTTCTTTAAATTGGTAGGACTTAGATAATTCCTTTTAGGTCTTGATAGCACATGATTACACATATTCATGTGATGAGAAGGATTGTGAGACTAAGGCTCGACGATGAAATGGTTTTAACCTATCAAATAATAGCTCAATCTTTCTCCTTGGGTTACATATATAATATGCATCATGGCCTTCTAACCTTGTAAAGATAGCCTCATACTTTGTGACATTATCATCCTCATTTTTCCTTAGACTCAGAAATTTCCATTCCATATCTACTCGATGGTCTCGAGAAAAGTATTTTTCATATAAAAGTTATTTAAACTACCTCTATTCCATACATGATACTTCTTCACCCTCATCTGTGTTTTGAATCAAGGACCACGATTCATCTGTATCACCTAAGAGGCAATAAACTACCATGAAAACTTTTTCCCTTTCACTACTCCTAAAAGAATGAAATATTTTCTCTAAAGAACTAATACATTTCTCAGCTATAAATGTATATAAATACACATTTAATGTTGGGGGTTGTTAGATCATGAAGCGGTATATCATTGATCCCAAGCGTTGTGGATCAGGGTGCTCCATACGAGTTAGGTTATCATTCATAACCTGAGTGAGTTGTCCTAGTATGATGATAAGCTGATCAACACCAGTTGCGTCATCAACTCCACAATAATTATCTTGAGTAGGATGGAAATACCAAAATGGATTATGTGTGTTTATATAGATTCCATTCCTTCCAATAGGCTCCATTTCTAATCAATGGCATACACTATATTAGTTTATGAATCACAATACATAATTCCAAACATGTAAAACACTTAACATAAACTGAATAGGTTAAGGATATAATTGATAATCATAAAAATGTTTTCTTTGATGAGGTATATACTCATAAATCCTTAATAATGGGTTGTAATGAAAATGATAATTATCCTAATAATATTCCTTGGGAGTGTCGTAACCAAATGTGCAGCAAGGCCCAATGTCGTGCACCAGTTCCCATTCGAGTCTAGCTCAAAGCTATGTTATCTAGTTGTTCCCCTATGTACATCTGTGCTAGAGCCGCCTCTACCTACTTGTATCCTGATAGGGAGTAATTGTATAGGAAATAAAAAAAATATACATTACCAAAATTCTATGTTATTCTTCTATAATAATCCTAAATGTCTATCGTAGGGTAACATACACTAATTAGAGTTTATCTAAATCTAGTTTCCAAGGATTGTACTAAAAATCCTCTAAAACCAACTATAAATCCCTAAAAATAATTACCCAAAGTCGGTGCATTATTACATTACATTGGCCTGATACATGGAAACCATGTCCCGAAATACCAATCACTTTAGTAGCCTTTTAATTACTACATATATTCATAATTTTTTACATCATAATATAAAATGAAATTCAACAACAACATTGTATTCATTAACCACATTCATATTTATTAGACTATCCCTACAGGTCAGTCATAATATAATTCTTCGCATCCCAGTTAAAAAAAAACATTGAAAGGGGTGAGGTCAGATGCTCAGTAAGTGTAACAATAATCATAAATAAGAATAAACATTTAAGGTAATGTATAAGACTAAAAAAATGCCTTTAAATCATAAACATCATCATAATATGGAAAATATAATTTGAAATAATGTCATTTTGTTATTCACATTGGTATTCTAATAGTCGAATTATCACATGAAATATCAAAATCCAAATTTATAATGAGGGAATGCATAACTCCAGATTTCATAAACACATAGTCAAGGACTTGTGCCAAGACTACAAATAAGATTTTGTCGAGGTCTTATTCCAAGAAACTAGTTTGTCTCATGAGACTATCTGATGCATCGAGGAGCTATACCGAGCTCCACCCATCACTTAATAAGTCCAATTCATTCCTCATATAAAAAGGATTAAACATAACATGAAAATTCAGGTTAAAACGAGTATAAAAAATTTCAATACATTATCTATAAACAATAAATGGTATAAAAAATAAATAGTCAAACATATAAAAAAACCTTCAATATAATAATCGATTTTTGTATCATAATAAATCAACTTCAAACAAGATTAAAATCTATCAAAGTATGTTGGCATAGATGGAATGAAAACTATTTGAAAGAAATACCTCTTCCTATTTTGAAACCATTTAAAAGAAAAAAATTATTTTGGAAATATTATTATAAGATTGTAAGGGGTGATTCGATGATGTTATAATGGTTAAAAATAGCTGCACCCACTGTATAAGATAAAAAAATACATTCTTACCATAATTTTGTCGAAAAGGTCATAAAGTACCTAGTTTGGAAAACAAGAGAATGATTCCATTCCAAAACATATATGTTCAAAAAAAGGAATAAATGACTTTAACCCACTGTCTATTAAATTTTAAAAATGTTTTTAAATGCATTTTTATGAAAAATGGATGTGGATGATAAAGAGGTCCCAGTAGATACTTACATATTAACAACCTCAGATAAGTAAAGAGATTGTAGAATTAACCCTTACCTTGTACTTTTACCTGGTCGATTGTACCTTAAAATATTATATAATAGTTAAATAATTGTTATTAAATTATACAAGAACCATATACATAAATATGTTATCATATCTGATCTTCTAATATTGCTTTGTTAATAATATTTCAGTATTATTTTCATTTTGGGTGTTAACTGATTCATTTTATTTTATATGTTTTAATACATAAGATAAGATTGTTACGGATAGGATGAGTTTGATTCATATCCATAATTATAATAAGTATTTAAAAACTGTTTTTAATAATAAAATGAAAATTAATCTTGAATTATTAGGATTGGGAATTAATCTCATCGTGTTCGAGGAGACGATAATCTGTACGTACGCACGAGAGACAATATCAATATATTGAGGATGATATCGTATGAAATTGGATGGTATATCATATATAAACAATAATTAACATGTTATATTTATTATTTAATTCAATTATACTTATTATTATACCCATCCAAATATTTTAGTGTTGAATGACAAACTACACCACGATGTGGAGATGGTAAGTCCTACGCACGCACTTATAATGACTTTGTCAGTTATAGGATGGATAGAATAACTAAAATTGTTTTACAATTTTTATAATAACATAATAGTACATAGAAGATACTAGATTTATTATTTTAGAATGAAAACAAAAAATAAAGTGGAAGTGGAAGAAGAAATGATCTTGAAAGAGGTGATGAAATATTTACCTCTTCTTCGGGTTCTTCCTTTTTATTTGATCAAAAGAGATCACTAGGTAGGCTTTATGACCATGGAATTCCTATAGGATGAATGGAGGATATTTGGGTAGGGGTTTTCCAAGACATTTGGCTTTTATAGTGTGAATATGAAAGAAGGGGAAGTTCCCTTTTATAATAGTGTTGTGGGGCACCATTAGAAAAAATTGAACAATTATTTTATAATAAATTTATATTCAGTTTATAATGGCTCAAATATGATTTCATTCGAAGTTAAGGTGGGGATATGTCGAAAAATTCTCAACCTATAGTTTTTTGATAGGTTTGGGTCACCATATTAACCTTGTTATTTTTATTTAACTCCTTGTTAAATAGTTTAGCTTTTTCCATGCATTCTTGTATTCTTATAAGAATTTTTTAATAAACGTACTATAAACATCCAAGAGAACCCCAAGTGGTTTATTATTAATATATATAAACTTATCTAAGTCATTTTTCCAAACCTTAGATTTTTATGAATATAATATCAATTAATAATATATATTTTTTTTAAAAAAATTATTTATGTCAATTTTGACACTATTTTGTAATTGATTTTTGTTAAACTTCTACAAAATTTTTTTACTTCTAACTAAATTAATCTAATCAACCCTAACATTTCATATTAACCACTAAAATTCACGGAATTCATTAAAAGTCTAAATTTACATTTATTTGGATATTTATAATATCAATTAGTTTAATATTTCATTAATAAGGAAATTACTGCATTATCATTGTGTCATAAATAAATTAAATTAACTAATGAGTAAAAATTAAAAAAATACCATTATGTAGGAAATAATTTATATTCAAAATGAATATTTATAATTGAATTTATCTTATGTGTATCCATATATTAAAAATGGTTTAGTTATTAAACTGTGAATTTAACACTATTAAGTCTTCTTTAAATAAAATAATAAAAAATTTACTAATCTAATCCAAGAGGACATAAAGGATAATATTTTACTCCTAAGGTTGTTTTGGGTTTAAATACACTTATCCAATAGAATTAAGACATGTGTTAGGGTAATAATAATATCATTTTTACCTTTAATTACCCTATTTACTTTAAACCGTGGTAAATACAAGTCAAAAGTTACTATTTACTAAAAAAATATTTTCATATTATCAAACAACATTTTACTTACTGATATCAACCGTATCTAATAGATTTTTGAAATTCAATTCACAAAAGTAGTAAAATTATGTTTTATGCAAATTTGCAGATGCTTTTAGGAGGTGGGTAAAAGACGGTAAAAAGTTAAACAAAATATATATATATATAAACTTATTATAAGATGACTCTATTGATTTACATTGAACTTATATAGGTATTATGTATCTATTTTTACTTAGTATAAATTTAAGGTAAATAACTAATTATTTAAATAAAAAGTATGATGTAACCAATAACACAGTGTTTTTCGCTATTCATCAAAAATTGAATGTTTTCATAACAATAAGAAAACTTCACCCTAAGCTAATTTCGATACTATGAATTCAAAAAAGAAGCCAATTTTGAAAAATAAAATTTATAAAATTTAAAAAACTGTGTATTTCTATTCATAACATCTATTTTATTATTCAATGGGAAACGTATCATGAAATCTTCGGGTGTTAAAAAAATATATATTATGGAATGTACTATATTATAAATTGTTATATGTACTATAACATCAATGCGACAACAATAAGATTACTTTATATAAAATATTGTCTATTCCATAATTGTATATGTATGGATCTAAGTGGTTAATAAATATACACTGGGTTGATTATGGAAGATATATACTATACCAGTAACATTTTGTCATGTTCTTTTTTTCACTTAATGGTTATTCATATTTTTATAAAAAAATTATTTTATTGACATTTCATCAATTAAATAATTTCATCATAATCATTATCTAGTACTTTAAGTGATTCATTTATATCCTAAGAATTAATGATAAATTACCATGAGAATGAAAAAATGTATTTAAAGTGAAATTTATTGTTGAACTTATCTTTTGTATAACCTTATATTAAAAATGATATAGTTATTAAAAATTGATTGAAACATCTATAATTCTTCTTTAAATAAAATATAATAAATGTCATAATATAATACAAGTTTGTTAGAAAGGATTAAAATTTTAATTTAAGGGTTATTTTAGTCAAAAAAAATGTATCACTTTAATTTATGAAAAATATTAGGGTAATATTGTAATATTATAATATTTTTAACTTTTTTCCCAGAATTACCCTTAACCATGGTAAATAAAAATTCACACAAGTTACTATTCATATTCCTAAAAATAAAAGAACCCAATTTACATAGTTTGGAGCCACTGATTGAAATTATAGAATCCGTTTTTCAAAATCTAAAACATAGAAGGTATAATAAATAATTTAAAATTAATTATGTAGTCGTAATGAGAAAATGAGTTTTATAACTTAAATCATCACAAAGGATAGAAATGATTTTATATATAAATTCAATTTAAAAATAATTCAATTGGACTAAATTTTATAAAATAATAAAAAATAATCTATTCATGCATTAAAATAATTCAATATATTTAATTTATCACTATAAATTTTTTAGATGAAATATGTTTTTTGGATTAAAATTTAATATTTTTTACTATTCATCAGAATGTGAATCTTTTCAAAAAAAATGAAAACCTCAACAAAAAATTTTAATCATGATACTCCTATTTCAAATAAGAAGATTATTTTTTGTAATAAATAAAAAAATTAAACACTATATTTTAAATGGGTGTGCCATCAAAGGTGACAATACAACATTTTTGTGAAAAAACTTCTTTTATTAGAAAATATGAATTTATCTTATATAATGTCTAGAAAAATTTTAAGTATTATTTTATACATTATATTTAATATACTAAATATATATTTCATTAATAAAATCCAACAATAGTGATTTTTTATAAACTTAATTATTTTCATTTAAATAATTTTTCAGAAAAAGTATTCTTTTTATTTAAAAATGATTTTATTTATGTTATAATTAATTAATCACCAAAGAACTAATTATATATACATGTGAAAATAATTTTTTAATAATTCAGTAAATATTGTTCGTACCCACCATTATCATGGTAGGGTTATAAGATAACATATTTATATTTAAATTTTTCAAGAACTAGGTAATGCTTGATATGGTTTAACTTAAGAAAAAGACATAAGAGAAAAGACATAAGAGAAAAGACATTAGAGAATATTTTAATAATTCAGTCAATATTATTCATAAACCATAATATAATGAAGCGTTGTTTGTAACAGAATATAATATTGTAGAAACTAAAGACAAAAGACATCAGATATATTTAAAATAAAAAATATATGTCATACAGATCTCTATGTGTTATGTTATACCCTCCTTTAAATGAATTTATCCCATGAAATTTTTTTGGGTTATAAAAGGATTAATTATTGATATTTTCATTCATATAAACCCCCATCATAAAAAAATATAAAAACTTACTTTTTAAATCAAAATAGTTGGAAAATAATAGTTACCCAAAGTAAATCATAACTAGGTCTCTATATAGGATAACATAGGTGAATATTTGGGCATTATGGAAAAGTGTAAATAATCATAGATATTGATACCGATCACTGATCATAAAAAAGTGGGTGATTGAGTGAAATTTAGAATTTAAATACTAAATTAATGAATTATGAAATATTCCATTAAAATAATTAAAAATAATGATAATAAGAAACCCATTGACATCATGATCCATTTTTCTTAATGTTAAATAATTTTCATTAGAAGATAAACTTACTTGATTTTGGTACAATCCCACTATAGGTAGAGCCTTGAAAAATTTCCACATTATATATTATTTTAAGAATTGAAGTTGAATTTGTTATTCATTAATCATTTGTAGATCATGTGATCAATAAAAAGAATGATAAGTCATTCCATCTATCCTTTTCACAAAAAAAGGTTATGAGAGGTTATCAAATATGAATAATTACACAAATGGTTAGATAATACTTTCATCTAATAAAAATTATTTAATATGTAATTTGTAATATCCATAAATTTATAACCTTAAAATCATTTATAAAAATAAAAATCCAAGAATATAGATAGAGGTCAAATAAATCAGTTTAACATTTATCTCCCATATCTCATATGGTATCTCCTATTGGACACATTCCAATCATATGAATTCCCACATCACGTATTTTCATAAATGATGGTAATAAGTCGAATTACCTTAGAAAAAACATTCAAACTATCAAAAATTAACTATTTTCCAAATAACATAAATCCAAAAATTATAACTCAACCCATGATGTCATCATATCAATTCTAAGGTTATCAATAGTATGAAACATCTCTTTAATTCCTTATCCCAACTTTCTTCACATATTAATGGTTTCCCTTCCCTTAATAATGTGTTCTCTAAAAATATAACAATCACTTTTTATGGTTACCAGTACCATTCAACATATATTCGTAAAAAACATATGGAAAACCCACATTGGACCAATTATTACATAATACCATAAAAGTGATCCTACAACATTATTTTGGAATCCTAATATATAAACACACAATCATTCTGCCACTTGGTTATCATACTCTGCATTTCCAAAATTTATCACATGTGATTTTACTTTTTTATATCCTTAAGAGTTTGTTTATGGTTATCATCATTGAAAACCCTTGTATTAGGGAATTGGTTAGTATAATGATCCATTTCCTTACACTTTTATCATTGAATTGTGGGTGGCGAATATTATTGGTCTTTCTTCCTATTGAATTTTCTTTTAAATCACCCCAACACTAATTTTAACAATGGACAGTCTTCCCATATGTTAAGAATATAGCTGTTCCTTTTAGGAATCCCCCTGAGTTGTCTTTTCAAAATTTTTGGAATGAATGTGGTTGAGACCATTTCCTATCTCTTTGTGGAAAACCACTAGAGTTTCCATTAAGATACATATTCCTATAATTATCTCCAAAAAACATGAGAGTTAAAAACATAAATATACAATTTTAGGGAACAATTAATGACTTCTTCCTAGCCTCAGATTTCCCTTATGTCTATGTCCTTTTGAAGAATCGGCTTTTGGCCACCATAGAAGCGGTCAAATTCTATTTCAATGATCATGATTAAACCCAAATAATTCCATGAATGTTTTGTAAAATTAGCTTCATGGGTAATATTAGATTCATCATCCTTTTTCTTAATCTTAAGGAATTATTTCACCTTATTTCGTAATTGAATACCAGGGATGAAAATATTGAAATAAATCCATTAAAATTGTTCCCATTCCCTAGATTCATTTTCATCTTGATCCCTATTTTTTTTAATGATTCCACCACTGATCATCTTCACATTCAAGATGATAAAAATTAAACAAAACCTTTTTAATTTCAGAATACTGAAGGAAGTAAAATATCTCTTCAGTGGTAGAAATCCAATGATCTAAAACAGGTGTATTAGAAGACTCACAAAGAAAAGGTGAGCATTTCCTCATGAAGGAATCAATAGAATTTTGTTCCCTTATTTAATCGTTTACAAGTCCTTCATGATTTATAGCTTGTGTGAGAATAGTGATATGATTTTTCATTGTAACATCCATAACATTTGGTTTCTTATAAAGATAATCATTAAATTACACAATAAATTTATCGTTAAAATAGTTCCTTTGGGTTCAATCCATTGACTAAAAGTGAAAATCATAGTGTGAGTAACAATAATAATACCAGAAACCACATAATCAATGGAATGTACTTTCAATATCTATGATCTTATATTTAATCCTATGTAATCCATGATCATTAATAAATTATATGATTATAGCTTACATGTACATTACCATTAGGGACATCCTAAGACATATCCTAAAGAATTATCTATGGGGATCTCACTAATGTTTTTTGATCATAGTTTTCAATGGTTAACTGATCCATCTCCCAGATACCATCTCTAATGACTGATTCTTGATGCACATGTACATTACATTACATTTTTGGAATACTTACTACATTATACAAACAAGGACCCAATGATCGTATTAGTTCAGTGAATTTGGAATCATAGAATAGAAATTTATTGTCTATTGAAAAATCTCAATTTTTTTCCAAAAAGATGTTTCTCTTTTTGTACATTAACCTAGAACATTTATTTATAACCATGGAAAATAAAGAAGAAGAAAGGGTTAGCTCAGATGCACAATAATAGTAAACAAGGATGATATTTAATTGTAAACAAGAAAATAAATGGTATGAGAATGTGATGATAAAATTAGAAGGTTGTGCACTTTATATAAAAGGTAAAATTTGATCATAATGAAATCAATGAAAATTATCCATAAGAACATAAAATTGTCATATGACTTGAAATTGTAGAATACACATAAAATTATAACTTTTTGAACATGTATAAATAGTAATAGGTTCACTCATTAAATCATGGATACGAAATTAAGCCTTTTCATAAACATATGGACATGAAAACTATGTCCACTTATAAAATTATAGAAATGATAACTATGTCCACACATAGAATTGTGAACATGAAATCATTTTCACGCATAACATATATACCTCATGTGTTTTCCATCTTTACCCAATGCATTGGAGGAAGAAATAGTTTCTTCCATCATAGGATAAAAATCATACATATGTGTTCCATAAGAAAATAATTCATATCATTACCCATGGAATGAAATGGGTTTCATACAAATTATTCATTCACAACATAACCTATGGAAAATAAATGGGTTTCATAAATATCATACCATTATAACATAATCCATTAAAAATATTTGAAATTCATAGATATCATTTCATCTTATGAAAATTAAAAAAATTGAATAATAAGGATTGTTTAAATGAATCATATCCATGTTAAAGAATATAATCTTATATGTAAAATAATTTTGATTGATCATTGAATATTAATTCATGAGGAGAATTTACTTTCTTCTTAAAAAATGGTCCCTTTTCATAAAATGCCAATCGTTTTAAAAAATATATTTAAAATTAAAATTTTAATAAGGGAAGGTAATTTTGATTCTAATAATGTTTCATGAATGTGTAAAAATATGTTCACTTAAAATAGTTTTAAAAACATTATTTATTAACTTTTTTCAAAAAACTCTAAAAGTACCACGTTTTGGAAATGAAAGAAATATACATTTAAAACCATATAGTAAAAAGTAAAAAATTTGTGAAAATTGCTATAAACATACATAAGAGAAAAGTAAAATATTTTATGAATACATTCATAGAAAACATGAACATGGATAATAAATATTCCTAGTAAATACTAAAGTATAAACAATATCGAAGAAGAATGATATTTTGAAATTATCCCTTACCTTTGGTTTGGGTTCATTCATAAATGTTTGAACCTTATGTATAAGTGTTTAAATAATGATATTAAATTCTTCTATATTATTATATATTTTTAAAATATCATAAATGATCATATTTTCATAATTTTCAGGTTAATATTTCATTATTACTCATTATTTGGGTATTACCAGCTTCATTTTCTTATCAATGTTTTATCAAATAAGTTCGGGTTATCTTTATTTTCTTATAGTTATACAATTTTAAAAAAAGATATTAATATAATATATACATATTATTTATTCATTGATATAACCATTCATTAATGGATATCATGTAGATTAAATTTTATCGCATCGTGGAGATGGTACGCCATACGTGCTCACGAGCCATGATATCATTCGCATAATTTTGAAATGGTATATAACTGGGTGGTATATATTTTGTTATAGAATCAATATAATGTTATAATAATCATATATAGTTATTATTTCCATCATTATACACATACAATTTAGGTGTTGGTGAAGAAAATATAACACCATGACGTGGAGACAATAAGTTGTACGTACGCACATGTAATGATTTCATTTTTCATAGGATGGATAGAAGATGGATAAATGGTTGTTCAATAATCTAAATAAAATATCATCATGTAATTTATACTGAATTTATTACTTTACAATTTAAAAAACATAACAAGGATTTATAAGAAGATATAATTTTGAAATAATCCGTATAGGAGATTACCTCTTCTTTGAGTATCTCACCATAGTTCTCCTCTTTAAGACACTAGAGTCTGTCACTTGACAATACCAGAACCAATAGAATGTTACTAGTGGATATGAAAGGTGAATATTAATATGTATTTATGATATTTATGGTTAAAATTTATGTGAAAAAGTGAGGTAGGAGGTTCCCTTTTATAATTGAGGTGGGTGCACTTTTGGAGTCTCCAAACATATTAATTTAAAATAAAATCAGACCCCATTAAAAAACCTCCAAAATTTCATATGTTTTTAGATTAGATGAGATAATTTTTTAATGTCATGAAACAATAAATTTCAGACTTGTTTTAATATCAATTTAAACCATATCAGTTTAATTAACTCCTAGTTAATATATTTTAATTTTAACTAATGTAACAATGGCTTCAATAGTAGAAGAGTATAATTTTAAATTATTTTCTATAAATTAGACCATAAATGAAAATTTTTTAATACTTTAGACAATATCATAATTACGTAAAATTTTTAAAAAATATATTATGTTTTTTAAATAATCAAATAATACATTGTTTTGATAAAAATATAAATAGTGTCAATTTTGACCCTTTTCATTTCATGGAATTTTAAAAATATCAAGATAAGATGTTAACCTAGAAAAAAATATTTTATTATATCAATAATGGGTCACAGTAATATATAAAAAAATCATCACATTAATTATCTCAAAATAAATTTATTTCAACAATTTTAATAACATTTCTCTAATATTATTATTAAAAAAATAATTAATACATCATATTTGTGTAATTATTTAATATAAAAATTTATTGAATAAAAATTAAAAAAAAATAATATGATGAATATTAATCCTATAACATTTATATGAATATTTATAGTATAATATATATTCTTAAAAATCCAATTTTGAAAAATTTTATATGTATTAAAACATGAATGTGGAAACATTAACATTAGTTTAGCTAAAATATTATAATTTACATAACCTTTTACATATGGATCCAAATTATCAATTACTCCACTCGTGGATGATTATGAACAATATATACTCAACCAATAATATTTTTCCTTGTTATTAGTATTTTACTGGTTAATATCATTTTAATGAAAATTATTTTATTATTTAAAATTATTATATATAGTTTCAATATGTGTCTGTATTACCATATTTTTAAAATTATAGAGTTATTAAAATTTGAGTAAAACATCTTTAGCTCTTCTTTAAATAAAATATAATAAATTTAATAACATAAAAAAATTTATTAAAAAGTATCTCTATTTCAACATAAATTTATTATATGTATAATTTATAACCATTTAAATATATATTTTAACTGTATAATTTTTTTTAATTTTTATTTCAAATAATAATTTGTATTTTTTTACTATTCATCAAAATGTGAAACTTATTTGAAAAGTACCAAAATATTAACCAACCTAAATATTCATATTAAAATTTCAAAGAATATATTTTTTAAAATATAATATTAAAACTGTAAAAATACTGGATTTAAAATTTATGCATCTTGAAAGGGTGGAAATACTACATTTTATTAAAAATTATTTATTTTACCAGAAAAAATAAAATATGATTTTTAAACATAATAATGAATATATTAAATATATATGTCATTAATAAAATCTATCAAGATTGATTTTATTATTTTATAAACTCACTTATTTTATTTAAATAGTTTTTCATAAAAAATCGTTTAATTTGAAAAGGGTTTTATTTCCATTTATAATTAATTTATCAAAAAAGTAGTAATTATATATCCATGTGAAAAGAATATTTTCATAATTTAGTTAATATTGATTATACCCTCCATTAGAATTACATGGTATTAAGGTAATATAATAATAATTAGTGTTTTGATTAAAATCAGTCTTGCATGAAATGAAATCTATCAAAAGAAATTGAAATTTTGTGTAATAGAGGCCAATAATTGTATTGTGTATACCACAAGATATGCTGGTGTTTCTTTTAGATCAAGCTTATCTTGGTGTAGAATATAGACAAATTATCTTTGTGTACTCCACATCGCTGAATCACCATAGTTTCAGAAGACATCTATTGAATATCATAAAAAGATTTACACCACATCCAAATCATCACAATCCATGTTGATTTGACAACATCAGTAAAACATGGTCTATACCGTCTATCTACAAATACCACCATCATAGATCCTTATAGAGATTCTTTAGGCTCCTTTCAGTTATCATATAATCCTAGATTACGTGAACCAACACGGTTACAAATCAAACAAACTCTTGAACCTAGAGTTCTGATTGACCAAGATCAGTACAAAAAAGTGGTGAACTACATGGTCACCCATAAAAGGCCTCAAATGGTGACATACATATGGCTTAATGGTAGATTTTATTTTATGAAAATCGAAATAAGTGTTGGTGATCCTCTTAACTATAACCAATGTACAACATGCATGACCAAAACATATCCTCTAGAATGTGAATGGTCTTTTCAGTCTGGTCTTCAAAATGGGGGTAAAAAACTATGATAAAATGTAGGTGAGTCCCAAAGTCAATGTACAATCCACTTTATAATTATGATTTGAAGTGAGCATAATGATATCAAATGATCATCATGGTAACTTCACGGGGCCATGAGAGCTTCTACATGTAAACAAATCCCAATAAATTTACTAATGTTTCTTATCATATAGCTAGCTAGTGAGGCGACTCATTGAGTCATTATAAAATAACCCATATGGCATCATTTCCTCAAGACGTGTTTCATAAAATGATCCCTATGTCCATACATATTATAACCTACATCCATTCTTGGATCAAGGGGAAGATATAAACCTGTTGGAACCTGGTGCTCAGCCATCACCTACTGTCAGGTGTGGAATATAGAGATGAAGTCCTCTTATCCCTAGTTCATTCCTAGAAAAAAAAACTAACATCAGTGGTGATAGTATATATTTAAAACACCATGACATACAATGTAATGGGAATTATGAAACTCGGTCTTCACCTCCAAGTGCAATGTTACTCATACAATTGTCCATCCTATAGAATCTATAATGTGCTCCCCACCTTCAAAAACATATCTAGATAACGTTTAGTGTATATCTAAGTATTCAGGGTCTCACAATCGGTACATCCATAATGAGATTCTATATAATCATATTAAAGAGGTCGGGGTAACAACCATACACAAAATATATGAAGTTCCATCCTCTTACAATAATAAAAACTACAATGATCCCAACTACTCCAACTCCTTGACCAAAAAAATGAGATCATGATCTACTAATATTAGTGTCTGGTACCACATCCCCTTAATATTAGTATACACTCTCTCAAAATCATAGTACGTTGAGAACTCTAACCATAAACTCTGTGTCAAATTATGAAACATCAGAGAGATGATATACTTGAGACAATTATGGTCATTATAGTTGATAAACAACTCACCCATAAGGTAGTTCCCGAACATATTCTTTGTGATGACTACCACTACCAACTCAATATCATAGGTTCTGTAGTTTTTAGAAAGCATTTTCAAGTATGAAGACCCAAACTAAATCACAAGATACCTCTTCACAAAAATAAAACCAAGTCTATTCCTTAATGTAAAAAAACAAAAAACTCTACACCCACTTCTCACAATCTCATGATGGGGTTTTTTAACCACTACATCAACTCTTCAAAATACTACTGGAATATTTTATTCCACATGAAATGCTACACCATTGAGTTTACTGTAGTTAAAGATGCTGATATCCTTACAAAATTAGGAAAAAGTATCATATAGTAGCCTACCAACCCAAGGAATCTCTACACCTTCGTCACACTATTAGGTGTCTCCCAGGATGATACTACCTCAACCATTACTCATTATATAGATACATTATCAAATTAGATAACATATCCATAAAAGTGGATCTCCTGGATCTAGAATAGACAATTTAAGAGCTTCCTATAATAATATTTCACTTAGAGTGTATCTAGAACCATCCTCAACTACCTTGTGTGATCGTCCTCACACACTAAGTACACTAAGATTCCATAGATGAAAACCACTAAAAACTAGTATATAGATTGATGAGTGATCTTTCTCATGTGTCCCACAAACACTTCTAGGGTGTTGTTCACATTAAAATGAAAAACCACGTACTCCTAGGAAACATGGTGTCAACATTATTTTGTCTTCACTATATCCTAAAATTGAACTCATATATGGGGATATCCAGATATGAGGACAGTATTATAAAACTATAATGACCCTATCAATTGATCAAATTGGTCATCATGATTTAGTAGTAGATACTTTTTCTTCATATTTACCTGGTCTAGGAAATGTAAATTAATGAATAACATCAGTATCTCATCTAACTTCTTGAATAACAACACCGATGCTTCCTAGAGGACAATACTGGGCATCAAAAACATATCAAGGATGACTGTAAAATGAAAATATCAAGGTTGACTATACAAAGATCATGTAAAAAATGATATATGAGGACAAGGAAAGGATGTATAAAAAGGAAACAAAAGAAAACTCAAGTGCCTCTGAGGATAGTTCAAGCGACTCAAAGACATCACATGATGAACAGGATAACAAAACCAATATGTGTTTTATAAAAAAAACCTCTTAGGAAAAAATGGACACTTTTGTACATAATTCATACTATTTTGGAGATAATATTGACTTTGAAAACATGAAAAATGAATATATGTTAGGATACTATTACATTCGTGAAGAAACATGCAGTGAACTAAAAGAGAAATATTAATCATTGAAGAAATAACATGCTCTTACTATGAGTGTCAAATCTGAAATCATAATTGATAAGAATAAAAATGCTCAACTGCTCAAAGAGAACAATATATTACAAATTTATAATGAAAAATAGATCAATGATCTAGAAAAGTTTACTAATAGAAGAAATATTCTTACCCAAATTCTAGGAAAAAAAATTTCCCCAAAATACAACACTAGCATTGGTTATCAACTGGATAAAAGAAATCATTGTAGAAAAAATTTGTAATCTAAATCTTGGACATATAATTTTACTCCGAATTCTAGAAAAAAACAAACTACTTAAAGTAATGATACACTCTCTACTCTTTCATGTTTTAGGGGACCTAATAGAGTTTATTTTTAATACACTTTACATAATGCTTATGGGAAACCTATGAGGCAGATATGGGTTCCTAAAGAACTTATAACTAATATTCTTGGAACCAAATAAGTATGGGTACCAAAATCTCTTTTTTCTTGATCATTGTTGGGAAAAAATCTCTCAAGGCATCATTGTAGTAATTTCGAGGTGATCGTGTTTGTTGACAAAGTGAACATCTGTGTTGTGATTGTTGACAATGAAAACCAGGACATACAAATGTTTTGACAAAGGGGATTTCATGGTTAAATGTCGAGTTCAAGAGATGTGGTCAACGATCCATGTTTGATTCAAGAACGTCGAAAATATAATGGATGATCTGGATGCGGCATAAAAAGAATAGATACAAGGTGGTGCTGTTTTCTAGTGTTTGCCAAATTTTTTTGGCCTCAAAATCGAGAAATGAAGAAAAGTATTTTTTGGAAAAGGGAGTTGTGCGCCGATACCTTGGAAGCTTGAGAACTTGCACGCCTATGGTTTTTCATGATCAGAAGGTCAGATCATCAAAATATGGTAAAGGGATATGGATCGCGCAAGTTTTGGGTTGGTCACGCAAGTGACTTGCGCGCCGTGAAAGAGACTTGCACGACGATACCGTAGAATATTGAGAACGTGTGCGCCTATGGTTTTTCAAGATCAGAAGATAAAAATATGGCAAATTAAAGAGGTTCACATAAGTTTGGAATTGGGTCGCGCATGTGACTTGTAGGGGTAGAGACTTGTGCGTTGAGACTTGCTTGCCGAAGGGAGACTTGTGTGCCATCACACAGTATGGTCAAATTGCCTATAAATACTGGACCACCCCTCCTCATTCTTAACCGGAGTTCAACACATTGATGATTCAGAGCTCCCATCGTGTAGGTGCGGTGGTCGCGCAACTGGTGGTGTGTCGTGCAACTGGGACTTGCACTCCAGTGTCAGAAGATGCGCACCAAGTGTTTAATGTACGCCTCAGGTGGTTTAGGTGAAGAAGGAAGTGAGTCGCATAGGTTTGGAGTTGCAGAAGCCTGTGTCACACAAGTGTGTGAGGTAGACTTGCACACCAGTTGTGACTTGCGCGCCGATACTTGCGCGCCGAGATAGACTTGCGCGCCATGTAAGGTTTATTTCTGGCAGTGATTTTCAGGCTGCGTGGAAGTTAGAATTTTTCCCGATATCTTCGGTGCAAATAGAGATTCATCTAAGGGTGAATGTTTGGATTCAACAGAGAATCGACACAATGAGAAAGATGCATTACTTCATGAAAATGTAGAGACCTACAGGTCTATAAACTATGAGTGTATTCCTTCCAGAGCAGTGAGAAAAGGAAGAGAAAGATAGTGATCCTCTTCCCCAGCAGTGAGACATAAAGAGTGAAACAGGGAGTGACCCTTGGGAAAGCAGTGAGCTTACCCTATACACTATAAATGTAGTGAGTATGGGAATAGAAGTGATCTAGCCCGAATCTTGTAATCCACAGCTAGTGAAGTTTAGTGTAATTTGGTATGACCGACAACCTGTCGGCGTATCCTCATTGGACGTAGCCCTTAGCAGTGAACCAAGTAAAATTGTTGTGTCCTATGCATGCTTTACGTTCTATTTATATTGTGCAACAGGAAAGAGAGAGAAGAGTTTTTTTAATAGCAAAACAAGATCATAACGAGCTATAATTTTAAATTAGTCATCCCCTGATTCACCCCCTCCCCCTCAGGGTATTCAACCTTGAGGACAAAACAATTGGTATAAGAGGGAGGTTTATATTTTTTCTTCTCTCAATGGTGGTCACTAATCATATAGGAATTCTAATCTTCGACGGATGCAATTTTCAGATATGGAATAATTGAATGCAACACTATTTTCGATCTTTGGGAATGGATGTGTTTTCAGTATCTATGCATGGTATCACAGCTGATATTACTAGTGGTGCATTATCGGAAGATGAGCATAGATAGTTGGATGCTGATGCAAAAGCAATCAATGCCTTAGGGGGGCCCTTTCTAATCCCATCTACATAAAGGTGATGTCATGCAAAAAAGTCACCTGCCATGTGGGAATAACTATTGAATATTTATGAAGGAGATACAGAGGTCAGAGAGGCAAAGCTGCAAGTGTTGTGGAATATGTATGAAGATCTGAGGATGAACCATAATCAGTCTATTGATGCATTCTTTGATAGGGTAAGTATTGTTGTGAACGATATGCGAGGACTTGGTGAAGTCATTGAAGACATAAATATTGTAAAGTGCATCTTGTGGAATCTTCCACCTTGGTTCAATTCAAATGTTTCAGTACTATAAGATAAAGATCACAAAGAGATGACATTAGATAATTTGTACAGTACCTTGGTTGCATATGAGGAGAGGAATAATGATAACGAGGCTATGGAAAAGGGGAAATCCAGAGATATGGAATTTAGGGCCACGAAGAAGCTCACTATTGAAGATTCTTAGGAGGAAGAATAGACAGATGAGGTGATGTCATTCATTTATTCAAATTTTCAAAGAGGAAAAGTAAAGTTTAAAGGGAAACTTCCACTAGCATGATTTCGATTATGAATGGTTGGTCATCTTGCTGTTAGATGCCCCTAAAAGTTTTAAGAAGAAAATGATGAAGATAAAGTTGAAAATCCCAAGACTAAATATTCAGCCTATGTAAAAGAGAAGAAGCAGTTCAATAGAAATTTCTTCAAGAAGAAGAATATTCTTTCACAAGAAATAGATAGTTTAGATGAGCCTGAGGATGAAGAGGTTGAGGAGTATGAAAATTGTAAATATCATGGACCAAATGCTATGGTGGTAGTCATCGGTAGTTCTCAGGAAATGGAAGAAACTGACGTTGGAGAAGAATAAGAAGATGTTGAAGGAAGAGTTGATATGGAAGACGAATTGGAAGAAACTCTTGAGGAGATAGATGTTTGGAGAGAAAAAATGAAGAAAGACAATAAAGTTTTTCGTGATGCCAAACTCTATATGCAGCAGTAGGAAGATGAGAAGTCTGAGTTGATGGAAGATATTGATAAACTCATTTATCAACACTAGAGAAATTAGAATCAGTTCGTGAGTATAAGCTCAAGATTGAAGAACAGAAAAGGGAGACTGATGGCTTGAATAGAAAAGTGAAAGATCACGTCATGCATATCGAAGGGATTGAAGAATAAGTTGTCAGTCTACAGAGAAAAGTTAAAGACCAGGAAAAACCCATGATTTATAATATATTCTTGGGAATGCATTTCATTTCGAAGATGGAACTGATGAAAGAGGATCCTGGTCATTCAGTAGGAAAGAAGCAGCAATTGAGGTCCAATGATAAGGCTGATTCAGGTCTTGATCAAAAGAAGAAATATGTGGCAATTGAAGTCAGACCATGAGCACCTGTTTTGAGATTGAAGATTGATTTGGGAAAAAATAAAATTCACAATATTCATATATCCCAAGGGGTAACTCGGAGTACAGAAGTGTCACGATGGAATTCACAATATATCAGGTGTTATTACTGCGGGAAGATGGGACATTCACAGTATGTGTGTTCCATAGTCAAGAGATATGAAAGGGAACAAGAACAGAGGTGGCAGACAAACCGAGAAGGTTTTCCAGAACATATATTGAAGGACACAATTTTTGGTGCAGATGATTTGGTCACATGGCTAGGTACTGCACTTCGACCATTAAGAGAAATGTGCCAAAGCAGAATAAAAATGTCCGTAAGCAGTATATCAATAAACCGACAGGTGAGTTAAAAATACAGAATAGATTTGCGGCCTTGCAAGATGAAGTTGTCCCATCATACTCTGATAAATAACAGAAGTCTCAATCTATGCTGAGTGTGAAGGAAATAGTTTGGACCAAGAAGAAGAAAGAATAAAAGGCAGTAGTTGCGGAAATTTCCCTTAAATCTTAAGATCGCTCAGAAATAGGGAACATTGACAGTGGTTTCACATCCCATATGAAAGGGAACAATGATCTCATTACAGACATAAAATATGATAAAGAAGGAGTTTTGAAATTTGAAAATGATGAAAGCTGAAGATTTTTGGTTCCAGAAAGGCCAAATTGGGGGGAAATGAAATGAGATGTGCTGATGTCTTGGTAGAAGAGGGGCTTTGTCATAACATACTCAGTGTCCGTGAATTATATGACCCTAGGAACTCTATGTGATTTACCAAGAAGATATGTGTTGTGAAAGAAAAAGATGGAGCAGTTGATCTACAAGGAAAAAGGACAAAGGGAAATCTTTACCTTATAAGTGGGGAAGAAGATATGTGCCTTTTATCCAGAGAGGAAGAAAACCAGCATTGGCATAAGCGACTTGATCATCTATTCCAACCATCCATTGAATATCTGGTAAAGTGTGACACTTCTAGAGATCTTCACAAACTCTCACGTGATCGCTCTCATACGTGTGATGCTTTCCAAAAAAGGGATGATCATCAGAAAAACATACAGGCCAAAGGATCATAAATAAACCAGAGTGCTCAAATTAGTGAATGATGATGTATGTGGACCTATCTCACTATGAGCTATAGATGGGAAAAGGTACTATGTTCTTTTCATTGATGTTTATATCAGAATGGCCTGGGTATTTGTCATTACGCATAAGATAGAAGTGTTCAGTTGTATAAAGTAGTACGAGAGGGAATCAGAAAGGATGCTTGGGCAGAAAATTATGATGTTTTATACTGATAACGGTACACAATTCACAAACATTCAAGTTGGAGAAGATCTCAAGAAACATGGGATAAGGAATCAAGTTTCATCAGTGAGAACTCCCCAACAGAATGAAGTGGTTGAGAGGAGAAATCAGATCATCAACAACATGGATAGACCAATGCTTATTTAAAAGGACCTATGAGAGAAATTTTGGAAGGAAGCTATTTTAAAATCGATCTATATTTAGAATAGGTCTATGTTGTGTCTGAAGCAAGGGAATAATCCGTATGAAATGTGGTTCAGAAAGAAGTCAATGCTGAAATACTTTCGAATCATTGGGAGTAAGTTATTCATACTCAACAATGAAAATCACAGGAAGTTTGAGTCATGAGGAGACGAGGGGATATTCCTAGGCTACTCAGTGAGAAGTAAAGAACATAAATGTTTCAACAAGAGGCTGGGAAAAAATTTTGAGAGCAATGATGTCACTATAGATAAAAATGAACAAACTACTCAACGACCTAGTGAAAAGTTTCTGGATGAAAGTGATGATGAGGTAAGAAGAACAGTAGGAGCATAAGTGGAAGAGGCTGACTCAAAATAAGATGCTGATGATGAACAAGAAAGTGTCAAGTCTGTGTCTCCAAGGAAGCCAAGGAGTCGAGCTCAAATTGACAGGCAGAATATCATTGGTGATCAGACAGCTCTAGTTTAGACTAGAAGAATTAAATCATTACGAAAAATTTTATTTCTATCTTAGGTGGAGCCAAAATGATTTTTTGATGTAGTTGAAGATGAAAACTGGGTTTAAGATATGAATGAAGAGCATGATCAGATTGAGAAGAACCACACATGGGAGATTGTTTCGAGGCCAACAGACAATAATGTAATCGAGACTAAATGGTTCTATCACAACAAGATGAATGATGATGGAATGGTAATTTGGAACAAAGAATTCCTAGTGTGCAGGAGATACTCCCAGATAGACAGAATAGATGTTGATGAGAAATTTTCACCAGTTTCAAGGATGGAGACAATATGATTATTTTTTCCATAGTAGTGCAAAGAATGTTTAAAGTGTTCTAGATGGATGTAAAATCTGCATTCCTGAATGTGGTTCTTGAAGAAGAAGTGTATATTGAGCAGCCAGATGGTTTTTTCGTTCATAAAGATGAGAGTAAGTTTGCAGGCTGAAGAAGGCGTTGTATGGGCTAAAACAAGCACCTAGGGCATGGTACTCAAGGCTTGATCAATATTTTAAGAAGCTTGGTTTCCAGTGTGGATGAGTTGATTACAATCTCTATTTCAGCAATGAGAGTAATCAAATGATGATGGTGCTGGTGTATGTCAATGACATAATTTTTGGTGGATCAGATGAAGCTCAGTGCATACAGTTTTCCAAAATAATTAAAAATGAGTTAGAAATGTCAATTATTTGAGAGCTAACATTTTTCCTTGGTCTACAAGTGACACAAGGAAGGAATAGAACATTCATTTATCAGTATAAATATTCAAAGGAGGTTCTATGAAGGTTTGGAATGGAGAATTCCAATGAAATGAAGACCCCGGTTGCTACC
This sequence comes from Viscum album, assembly GCA_963277665.1. NCBI lineage: Eukaryota > Viridiplantae > Streptophyta > Magnoliopsida > Santalales > Viscaceae > Viscum > Viscum album. The sequence goes on along the minus strand of OY728133.1, from coordinate 676,714,297 downwards.
CGGATGAAATTATCAAAAGATTAGGATGGAAAGGCAGTTAATATCACAGAATAAAGGAAAATTATTGAAAGTATATTGTACTTAACCGCAACAAGGCCTGATATTTTTTTTCCACATGCCAAGGAGGGAGATATTAGAGTATTCCAAAAGAATGAAACATACTTTCTGTGAAAGGAATACTTCGGTATATCCAGGGAACATTGGATTTCGGCTTGACATATACTGAAAAATCTCAGACATAGTTATTGGGATATACTGATGCAGACTTGGCCGGTTTAGTGGATGATAGAAAATCAATGTCAGGTGGTGAATTATATCTTTGTGGATTATGTATTTAATAGCTTAGCAGAAAGAAAGATTTCATTTCATTGAGCACTACGGAAGGTGAGTATATTGCAGCCACTCAAGCATGCACACTGTTATTGTGGATGAAGTAGGAGCTTGAAGATATGGGAGTAGAAGTGAAGTATCCGATCGGAATCCATTGCGATAACTCAAGTGCTATAAATCTTAGAGAAAATATTGTCTATCACTCAAGGACAAAGCACATTGAGATAAATTATCATTTTATAAAGGCTAAAGTTGAGCAGGTAATCATGAAGTTGGAGTATGTGCCTACAGAACTACAGGTTGTAGACATTCTGATGAAGGCCTTAGCCAAGGAAGCATTTGAACGGCATCGATTGGCTCTAGGAATTCAGTCAACTCCCCACACTTGAAATAGTGTTGAAGTGGAACCCCCCATCTCCCCTAGTTATGATGTGTTTTTCCCTAATGTGCTAATATGTGTTCTCTACTCTGTCACAGTCTGTAAAGGCGTGACCTTTGGGTTTGTTGACAAAGGGGGATAAAATAGTGATTGTTCAAGGGGGAGACACTGTGGTAATTTGATAAATCGTGAATGATATAGGGAGAAGCTCGTAGGTCGAGCATCAAGATAGGGGGAGAGCAATGAGTAAGGGGGCATATTAAATCTGACAATTCTATAAGTGATCACTCAAAGAATATATATCACGACAACGGAGGATCGTGATAAATGTAGAAGAGTAGTGTTGGAATGTGGTAAGAATATTTCAAAACAAAAAAGTTTTCTTCCAACAATTCCTTCAATAATTGGTATCAGTTAAGTAAAAATTGTTATCAGTTTGGTGTCAACAGTGGGTGTTAGATATGAAGTGATTCATTGATGAAATTATTGTTTACTCTTGTTTCTCATGTCGAGCATTGCTCATGTGGGCTTAGAGTATGTGCTGAGTAAATCTTTGATCCCTATCATAATCACAAAAGAAGAATGATTGCTGAAGAATTAATGATGTATCTTTTTATGAAATACTTTTCCACAAACCCAAAGGGGAGATTGTTGGGAAGAAATCCCTCAAGCCATCATTGAAGTATTTTTGAGGTGATTCTGTTTGTTAACAAAGTGAACATATGTGTTTTGATTTTTGACAATACAAACAATGACATACAAATTTCATGAAAAATGGGATTTCATGGTGGAATGTCAAGTCCAAGAGCTATGGTAAACGATACATATTTTATTCAAGAACGTCGACAAAGGAATGGATGATCTAGAGGTGGCATAAAAAAAAGAACAGATACAAGGTGGTGTTGTTTTCCAGTGATTGCCAAATTTTTTGGGCCTGCATATTGACAAATTAAGAAAAGTGGTTTTTTTAATAGGGACTCGTGCTCTGATACCTTGGAAGCTTGAGAACTTTCGCGTCTATGGTTTTTCCGGATTAGAAGATCAGATCATCAAAAAGTGGCAAAGGGATAAGGATCGCGCAAATTTTGGGTGGGTCACACAAGTGACTTGCGCGCCGTGAAAGAGACTTGCGCGCTGATACCTTGGAAGCTGGAGAACATGAGCGCCTGTGGTTTGTCAAGATCAGAAGATCAATATATGGAAAAGTAAAGAGGTTCGAGCAAGTTTGGAATTGGGTCGCGCAAGTGACTTGCAGGGGCAGAGACCTACGCGCTGAGACTTGCGCACCGAAGGGAGACTTGCCAACCGTCATGCAAGGTGGTCAAATTTCTGATAAATACTAGACCACCCCTCCTCATTTTTCACGAGAGTTCAACTCTTTGAAGATTCAGAGCTCCTGTCGCCCAGGTTTGGTGGTCGCACAAGTGGTGGTGTGTCGCACAAGTGGGACTTTCACGCCAGTGTTGGAAGTTGCGTGCCAAGTGTTTGATGTGCGCCTGAGGTGGTTTAGGTGAGGAAGGAAGTGAGTCGCGCTGGTTTGGAGTTGTAGAAGCTTGTGTCACGCAATTACGTGAGCTAGACTTTCTCTCCAGTTGTGACTTTCACGCCGATACTTGCATTCCATGATAGGCTTGTGTGCCAAGTAAGGTTTATTTTCGGCAGTGATTTTTGGGATGCGTTGAAGCTGGATGTTTTCCCAATATCTTCAGTGAAAATGGATATTCATCTATGGGTTATAGTTGGGCTTCAACAGATCATCTACACAACAAGAAAGATGAATTCCTTCATGTAAATGATGAGACCTACAGGTCTTTAAAATGTGAGTGGATTCCTTCTAGAGCATTGAGAAAAGGAAGAGAAGGAAGGTGATCCTCTTCACCGGCAGTGAGCCAGAAAAAGAGAAACATGGAGTGACCCTTGGGAAAGAAGTGATTTGACCGTAAACATTTTAAATGTAGTGAGCCTGGGCATAGAAGTGATCTAGCTTGAATCTTGTAATTCAAAGCTAGTGAAGTTTAGTGGAATTTGGTACGACCGACAACCTGTCGGCGTATGCTCCTTGGACGTAGCCATTAGCGGTGAACTAAGTAAAATTGTCGTGTCCTATGCATGCTTTACTTTATGTTTATATTGTGCAACATTAAAGAGAGAGAAGACTGTTTTTCTGAATAGTGAAACAATATTAGAACGAGCTTTAATATTAAATTAGTCATACACAAATTCGCCCCCCTCTCAGGGTATTCAGTCTTATGGTCCTAACAATCATTGTGTAGGAAATCATCTTAACGAGTTCATGTATATGTTTATGGTACATGGACAATTGATGTTCAAGGTACATGACATGAGAATACTCATTATTCAATGACCTAATCAAACTAGACGGAGGACATGTCACATTTGGTGACAATGCTAAAGGAAATATTGTTTTCCTCACACAAATCAGTAACTCTAACTTAGTATTGATTTCCAAATTACTGTTTGTTGATGGTTTAAAATATAATATGTTTAGTATGTCACAAAATTTGAGATGATGGATTTCATGTTATATTTGAAAATGATGCTTTTAATTTCTTTAATTATATATATGAATTAGTATTTTCTGCATTAAGAAATGAAAATGGTTAATCTGTTAACATAGATTATTTAGCCTCTCAAAATGATTCTTGATTAAGTGTATTTGTTAATGAAGATTGTCTCTGGAATAGGAGACTAGGACACTGTAATTTTCACTCCATTAGAAATATAACAAGGAAAAGTATATTTAAAGACATACCCAAACTTCAGTTTCCAAATGACAAAGTGTTTAATCCCTGCCCTAAGGGAAACAACACAAAGATTCCTTTAATCAAAAGAAATAAGTGTCAACTTATCAGCCTCTTGAACTTGTTTACTTGGATTTTTTTGGACCATCTATAGTTTCAAGTTTTAATAGGAAGTACTATGTTTATATTCTTGTAGATGAATTTTCTAGATATACAAGGACCTTCTCTATGGTTCAACAGAGTGAAGCCTGCTCTTATTTTACTAAATATGGAAAGTCTATAGAAAATCTTAGTGGACAGAGAATTAAAACATTAAGAAGTGATCATGGTCGGGAGTTTGAAAATCAAGAGTTTGAATCCATTTTCTCACAAAATGGTTATAATCACAATTTATCTGCCCCTATAAAACCTCATAAAAATGGAGTTGTAGGGAGATGAAAAAGAACCTTGCGTGAGATTGCTAGAACAATGCGCAGTGAATATGACCTGCCTATTTATTTTTGGGCTGAATCATTCAATACACCATTCTACATAATTAATAGAGTTTTGATCAGAACAATTATTAAGAGGACTCATTATAAGTTATGGAACGATAGAAAACCCATGGTTAACTACTTCAAGGTTTTTGGTTGAAAGGTATATATCTTTAATACTAAGGAAAATATTGACAAATATTCATCCAAAAGTAATAAATTTATCTTTTTAGGATATTCCATGTCTAGTAAATATTATAGAGTGTTAAATTAAATAACTAAATGTTTGGAAGAGTCTATCCATGTCAAATTTGATGAAATAGTCCCACATGAGCCTAAAACCACTCTAGAAAACCTGGAGGATTATGTATCAAATCTGAAAATCAATTAAAAATCCTCAAATCTTTCTGTGAAAGAATATGTGAAAACTTATAGTTTTGGAAATTCATTAGAATCATGTCACAATGAACCTGATATTATTTATGAACGTGAAATCACTATTACCTACATTACTAGAGCTATTCAAACTCATAAAAACGATCCATTATATGCTATTGTAGGAGACATAGACAAAGGAACTGAAACTAGATCTTCTCTTAGAAATCAGGTTGAACATCAAGTCTTCTTATCACAACTTGATCCTAAAAACATTAATGATACTATTAATGATGAATTTTGGGTGATGGATATGCAAGAATAACGTAATAAATTTGAATGGAACAATGTTTGGAAACTTATTGAAAGACCCAAGGACACATTCACCATAGGCACTAAATGGGTGTTTATAAATAAGGTAGATGAAACCGGTAACAAATATAGAAACAAGGCTAGATCGGCTGATCAAGTTTATAGTAAAGAAGAAGGAATTGACAATGATGAGACTTTTTCAGTAGTAGCTAGACTTGATGCCATCAGAATCTGACTTGCCTATGATGCACATATCAATTTAAAACTACATTAAATGGATGATATGAGTGCATTATTAATTGGGTATATAGTTGAGGATGTTTTTGTTGAACAACACCCTTTTTTTATAAACCCCCATTTTCCAAATCATATTTTTAAATTATCAAAATCATTATATGGTTTGAAATAAGCACCAAGATCCTCATATGATAGATTAAGAAATTTTCTTTTCCAAAAGTTTTACAAAAGGATTAGCTGATCCTACCCTATTTATAAAAGGAAATTCTGATGATGTTTTATTTTTTCAAATCAATTTAGATGATATTATTTTTGGATCCTCAAAAAATTATTTATGTGTTGATTTTTCTAAAATGATGCAAAATGATTTTGAAATGAGTTAACGAGTGAACTAATTTTTTTTCTTCCTAGATTTCAAATCATTCATGATAATGATGGTATTATATTAACTCAATGTAAATATACTAGAGATATTCTAAAACATTTTGGATTGGATAGCACTAAAAGTGATTATAGTCCCATGAGTAAAACCTGTAAGTTGGATCTTGATGAAGATGGAAAATCTACTGATCAAAACACTTATTTGGGAATGATTGGTTATTTACTCTACATAAATACAAGTCGACCTATGATTTTGTTTAGTGTGTGTATGTGTTCTTGTTTCCAAGAAAATACTATGGAATCTCATTAAAATGTTGTATAGAGAATTTTTAAATACCTCAAGCATACACCAAATCTGGGACTGTTCTATCCTAGAGGACAATCATTTGAATTAGAGAGTTATTCTGATGCTGATATTGGTGGATGTAACTTAGATAGAAAAAGAACAGATAAAACTTGTTACTTATTAGGCATGTCACTAGTATCATAGTGTATTAAGAAACAAAATTATGTTTCATTATCTACTGAAGAAGCTGAATACATAGCTGCTGGCAGTTTTTGTGCAAAAATATTGTTGGTGAAACATACATTACTAGATTAGGGATATCAATTCAAGAATGTACATATAAATTGTGACAACACGAGTGCTATTAACATCCTAGAAAATACTATTTCACATTCTGGGACAAAGCACATTGATATAAGACATCACATTTTGAGAGATCATTACCAAAAGGGTGATATCACTTTGGAATTCATTGGTACTGAGTATCAGCATGATGATATATTTACCAAACCATTAAATTATGAAACAATAGACTAGATTATACATGAATTAGGAATGGTAAATCACATGTAAATTGCTTGCTATTTTGTATCATATTATTTCATGTTTATGGTCTCACATTTAGTATTTTATGATTACTGTATGACAGTTACTGTCTCACCGGGAAGTTTATTCTCAATCTCACCACAATGACTCAATATGGTTTCATTGTATATCTTTTCATTAATGTCTAGTAATGAATTAAAAATCTATATCGTGGTAATTATTCACTTCCCCTTTTTGTTTCTCTTGAGTTTTTACTTCTTCGACGTTTGGTATTCCTAAATAATAAAATAATGAAAGTATCACTAGATTCATCAATCGGGCTATCTTTTATTCACTCATTCCAAATACATCTTCAAACCTACATCCCTTTTCTCTCTCTCTCTCAAACTATCGATTGATTCCCATGATAAAATTCCTTTCTTCATCGACTCCTGAGAAGCGCAGCTCAAAGAAGAAGATGATTCATCCTAAGCTAGCACCAGAAGGTCCTATAATCCAAACTATGGTAAATCAAGTTGTAGTACCTAAGTAAGTGATTTAACCAAAGTGGATTCTGACTAGTAAGTTTCTTGTTTTGAATGTTTTAGAAAAACAAGGATGGTTTGAGTGGTTTTCTATGAAAGATAGACCCATATACCCTAAGCATGTGGCTCAATTTTGTTAGTATGTTTAGTTATCTTTTGATTATGGTGAGAGTTATGTTGAGAGAAGCTGTATCAATGGTCAAAAATTCTCATTCTCTTCGAGGTAATGGGATTCATGCCTTAGGATACATCATGAATGCATTAGTGAGGATTATTAGAGAGGACCTCCACCTTCAACCAAATTCTTTGATTTTAGGATTATCTGAAAGCCTTATCATAAAATGGAACCATGAATATATCCATTTCTTCTAATATAGATAGAGAATAAAGGATTCTATTCAAGTTTATTCAGAATCTAGTTAGCCCATGAAATGGTGTTTTTTCTATTTCGAAATATCAGGATGTGTTTCTGATTCATCTTATGAAAAAATGGAAATAAGATCAACCTTTATAAGTATATCATTGATAGAGAAAATATTTTCAATTAATTTATATTTAATATAATTTTTTTAAACCCACAAAAGTGTTCCTATGAGATTAACTGTTTCATTTTTATGATATTGGTGTTATTTTGAGCTGAATAGTAAAAATTGGCCATTTTGGATTTTTAATAGTTTTAAATTATTTTTGGAGTTTGACCATAACATTATCTATACTGATAAAAAGTGAAAATTTATTTCTTTTCAAAATTCTACACATCTAGGGATTCATTTAATTTTTTTGGACTAAAAGCTGAAGCGGCCAAATGGAAGCTCAAAGAAGATCACAAGTGGGAGAAAGAAAATTGATTTCAGTTATGACTAGTTTTGGTGTGGGCTCTATAACCCATTTATGGCGGGCCCAAATGTTTTGATATTCGGTGGGTGGACGCGCAAGGGGTTTTGGAACACCTTTAATGAAGGAATGGCTGCATAAATTGGATGATTAAAGGTTCCTTAAATCATCCTAATCTGGATGATTGAGTTTTGGAGAGTCTGACTAGACAGAATATATTCTGAGAGTAAAACAACCATAACTCTCGAAATACATGTCCAAATCCACTGAGAGTTTTAGGGGACATGAAAAATATTATTATGAACAAAATTTAAAAAGGGATCAACGTGTGAAAAATTCATTTAATGGTGCTAATATGGGACATCATCTGGGGAAAAAATTGTGGCTATAAAAGTAGAGGAGCTTCACCCTCTCAAATCATCCCATCTCAATCCCATTCTCCACCCCATTCCTTCCAGGACACCAAGAAGGAGATAATTTCAGATTTCTATTTTATTTCATTTATTTTTCATAGTTTTTTAATTCCATATTATTTTCCATTCATCTTGATTACCCTTACCATGGTGGGGTAAAATTTTGGAGTGATTGGGGAAGGGTTAGTTTTCTATATTGTAATCCTTGAGTTCTTGAACGCAATTGAATAACTTTCATTCTTCTTCAATGTTGTTTTCAATTTATTATATCCGATTTTACTATCATGTGTGATCTTATTTGAATATTATTTCTGTTATTGATATTTTCCTTGGTAAAATAATCATAATCTCTCTCCACTAATTTCTGGTTTATATACGATGGAATAGACTAGAGATTAATGGTGAAGTACTCGACGATCGTCTGTACGTGTAAAAGTTGTAGTGAATTTTATTGGTTGTTTGGGATAAAAAAACCCGATCGGGTATTTCCCATTTCAATTAAGTATATTCAATAAACCGATTTTACACATTGAAGGAGAGTTGACAGAACTGAGATCTTAGTAAGGTTTTCTCTCACCATCATAATTTTAACAAGGAAGTGAGGGAAAATGATTGTGGAAACTCACTTTCATCAAATAAGAAGAAGAGGTTTGAATTAAATTGAACAAGTATATCATTAAAATTAGGAAACCGACCACGACCTAATCACCTTTTTAATATCATAGTTTTTCAATCATTTTAATATCAAATTCCCTTTCGATAGCAAAACATTTTTAAACTCATTTTAAAGTGACAACCCATTTTGTGTGCACTACTCTTGGGGATACATCCTAGGTCAAACACATTACTACATTTTAAATTAGGAAATAATTTTTTTACCATGCCCTAAGATAGGCGTGCATCAAACATGGTTCCATTTCCGGTAAGGTAGTGCCACAAATTAATTGTAAATATTTAACCTTTTCAATTTAAAAAAAATTAAAAAAAATAATTTGTCATGTTGTTTTCAAATGATTATTTCTTTCATTCATGGAACAATTACCCACCACCGTGAGAAGAAATTATTGTATCACCTTAGTCTATAGATTATAGTATTTCATTATAGGATAAACAAATTAGAGGAGCTCGAATCCAAATCACCACAGAGGATGAATAAGAGGATCTCATTGAAAACCTTAAAGAGAACGTCGACTACCCAGTGTTGAAGGGATTGTCCAGAGAATTAATTGAACTTCAGGAGTATTTCATAGAATTTTATCAAGAAATGATCAAATTGAAACACCAAGAAGAAGAAGTTCACAAGGATCTTGAAGCCCGATTTGAACGAATTAGTCAAATGGTTCAAAACATGGAGACGTCAATAAAGTGGATTGAGGAACAAGTGCATGCATCCCAAGATCAACAAATAGGGCCAAAACAAGAACCAGAACTAGAAAAATTGATGGAATAAGTATCCCCAAACATCCTTAAAGTTGAAGAACCCCTGGAGGACTTGATGAAATTAAAAGAAGATGCACTGAGCCAAACTCAATCAATGCTGGAGGAGAGTGATGAAGAAGATTTAACTATTTAGATGCATATGGGAGATCAAAAAGATCTGTATAACTTCTAGAATGAGTGTGAGGAACTTCTTGATCCAACTATTACTCATAATGTAGATGATTCATCATCATTGAAGGAAGAAACCAACCATGCAGTAGAATTTGAAGATAATATAGAGGAGTTTGACTACCTACCTCTATCTAGGGAAATTCAACTCCAAGTGACACCTCCCATTGATGAAGCAATTAATGCCAAACAAGATCACTGGGTTAATCTTTTCATAACCTCATTATCTTTTAATTTTTTTGAAACTAAATTAACTATTACCTCCCCTTCTTTTAATTTTTTAGATTTATCCAACAAATTTTTTTCCATGGAGGAAGATGATTAAAAAGAAGAGTCATCCATGGAAGAACATCTAGAGCTCCCCAAACCTATTGAACATTTAATGGAGGGAGTACATGAGAAGATCAAAGGGATTTTTTGGAGGAAAATGAGACAGAAGCTACATACATTGAAAGGGAAGATTTTGATATTGATTCTTCATGATTTAATTTTTTTAAATAGATTTAAACTCTGACATTCCCTTTGATTGTCCCAAGATGTATCATACCCTCATCAACCACTGGAGAATAAAGAAGATGTTTTTCCTACGGAATCCAAGAAAGAGGAGGACTAATTCATTTTCCTAACCCCGCCATGCATGTTGTATCTCATTAAAAATAGGGTGGACTCGGTGAATTTTATCGATGGAGACCTCAAGAATAAGGATGAATTTCATACTGGAAAAAATAATTTTTGTTGGTTGATAAGCAAGAAACCTCACCCACCATCAGATTGGGGATAAGCAAATAGAACTTCCCATCTGGAGGTAGTCAAAACCCGGGGCCCACTTGGGGGATTAAACCAAGTATTATCATTGTATTCTCATCCAATTTATATTTTCATTTCATTCAATAATTATATTTTGTTTTATTTTGTTATTTTATTTTTAGGTTTTCAGAGTGCAACACGTAGGAGGTTAACTCAATGTTGCACTGCGAATAAATCAGGTTGTACCTCTCCTTCACACTTTCTTGATATTGTGATTCATTTTAAAATTGGCTTACATGTTAAATCAACTTGAATGAATTGAGGAAACAACATCATTTATGTTTGTTGGGGGAAACCTATATAGTTTAGTATTTTCATTTTGTGTTTTTTTTCAGAAAATAAAAAAATTGTGTGTTTTCATATTTTTGTGTGTTTATTTTTTGATTTTTGGTCTGTGTCTGAAACTTTTGAGCTGAAATGATTATCATTAAAATTTTTGAAACCCATGTAAATGAGTTAACCAATCTATTTCATGAAATTGAGATTAAATGAATAATGAAATAACTTTGTTTCAAGTTCAAAGAATTCTTAATTTCATGAAAAGTATACTGATTTTTGAAACCCATGCCATATTTCACTGTCTGTATCTTTTAAATCACTTTCCTGTGAGGCTTCTGATCCATTTTTGTCAAATTATTTTCATTCACCTCATTTATTGAAAGAACCAAACCATGATTACTTTAACCATAATTTGATTTCTTTCTTTCAAAACTTGAAGGCTTGGGATACGTGTGTTTTAAATGATTGAGGGATTTATTTGGTTTGAAGTCCCATTTTAAAAATAATCCTTTTAATTATGGACCACCTTTACATTTATCCTTCATTGTATCCCCTAGTATCCATGAATTTCCTATTAGGATAGCTACATTACAGTCCAATTTTCCTTATCCTACCTGCTCTTGAAGTGAAATTGGATGGTCTAGTTGAACTCAAGTGTGTAGGAAGTTGTCTTGTAGTGTACTATCTCATTTGGTGATACTTTTGGTGGATAATAAATTGCGGAAGAGATGTATGTGATGCTGAAATATTATTCTATTAAATGCTATGCCTTTTTTAGAGAATTCATGATAAGAGAATTTGTGCCTTTCTGAAGCTTCCAATGTAAACAGAACGTTGTGCCTATCTGGAGCTTTCACGAAAAATCACGTTAAAAAAGATAGAAATTTTAGCTGGTGAAATATTGAGCTGATTGAATGATGATGGATCCTATTTTCTATAAATGGGATGATAAGGAGACCATATTTGAGTGAAGATTAGAATATTTCTATTTTGATTCAAAAAGAGCCAAGCCCTCCTTTTTCGGCCTCAGAATTATTAACATCTAAATACTACCAACCGAAAGCCATAGAAAAACCTAAAAAGTCCTTATGAGAGACAAATTTCCTGGACTCACATTGGTTGGAGAAGTAGGAATTTATCAAGCCTATGGGGACTCTTGTGTGAGTTTGGATGAGAAAATCCTTGTTCTGCATTTACATTTGTGAGATTAGAGAAAATTCATATGAGGTAGGTGTTTCGTGTGTATGGGATAAGAAATGAAGTGGAAATATATTTAAATCTAAAATGGAGAACATTAAATAGTTGTTTTTATGAGGACTGATTTCGTTTTTTTCTTGGAATTGATTTGGTATATCTCATTGATATGTGTTTTGGATTTGATTTGATTTTGATGTTTACTTTTCTAGGAGTCCAAGTGCTAAGTGTGGGGGAATTTATAGAGAAAATATTTTGAATTAATTTATATTGAATATCATTGTTTTAAACCCAAAAAAGTGTTCCTCTATGATTAATTGTTTCATTTTTATGATATTGGTATTATTTTGAGCTGAATAGTAAAAATTGGCCATTTTGGAATTTTAACAATTTTAAATTATTTATGTAGATTGGCCATAACATTATCTACACTAATCCAAATAGAGAAATTATTTTTTTTCTGATTATACACATCCAGGGATTCAATTACTATTTATGGACTAAAAGCGGATGTGGCCATATGGAAGCTCAAAAGAAGCTCACAAGTGGTAGCAAAAAAACTGTTTTCATTTCTGCCTAGTTTTTGTGTGTGCTCCATAAAACATTCATGGTGGGCCCCAGTGTAGTGACATTCAGTGGGTGGACGTGAAATGCATTTTGGAGAATCTTTAATGAAGGAAGGGCCACATTAATTGTCCATTTAAGAGGTCATTGAATAACCCTAATACGGAGGATTCCGTTTTGGAGAGTCTGACTGGACAGAATAAATGCTCAGAGTAAAACATGCATAACTCTCGGAATATAAGTCCAAATCTGCTGAGAGTTTGAGGGGACAAGGGCAAGATAATTATGAAATTTTTTTTGGAAGGGATCAATGCGTGAAAATTTTATTTAATGGTTCTAAAATGCATCAATATTCGGGAGAATATTCTGGCTATAAAAGGAGGATAGCTCCACCCTCTCAAATCATCCCATTCTCCATCCCATTCTCCACACCATTCCTTCCATGACACCAAGAAGGAGATATTTTAGACTTTCTATTTTATTTCTTTTCTGATTCATATTTATTTAATGCCTTATTCTCTCCCATTCATCTCGATTACACTTACCATGGTGGGGTAAACTTTTGGAGTGATTGGGGAAGGGTTGGTTTTCTATATTGTAATGCTTCAGTTCTTGGATGCAATTGAATAATTTTCTTTCTTCTTCAAAGTTGTTTTCAATTTCTTATAGAAAATTTTTCTATAAAATGAGATCATTATTTACTATTAATTGTGTTATTAATTTTTTCCTTGGTAAAATAATCATAATCTCACTGCACTATTTTTTGGTTTATATATGATTGAATAGACTAGAGATTAGTAGTGAAGTACTCGACGATCCTCAATACCTGTAAAAGGTTTAGTGAATGTTCTTGGTTTTCTGGGATAAACAAAAATGATAGGGTATTTACCATTTCAATTAACTATATCAAATACAACTATTTTACACATGGAAGGAGAGTTGACCAAACTGAGATCTTTGTAAGGGTTTCTCTCACCATCATAATTTCACCAAGGAAGTGAGAGGAAATGATTGTGGAAACTCACTTTATTCAACTAAGAAAAAGTTGTTGAATTAAATTGAAAAAGGATATCATTAAAATTAGGAAACAAGCCCGACCTAATAACCTTTTTAATATCATAGTTTTTCAATATTTTAAATTTAAAATTCCCTTTCAAAAGAACAACATTTTTATACTAGTTTTAAAGTTACAACCCGTTTTGTGTGCACTACTCTTTGGGAGACATCCTAGGTCAACCAAATTACTACATTTTAACTTGGGAAATAATTTTTTACCACACCCTCTGACAGGAGTCTGTCAATCATACACCATATGTGTGAGATGATCAAAACCAAATCCAAGTCAACCTCCTTATTTTACTCTCGGCTCATCTCATCCATGATTCTTACAAAAGTTTTGGATTGACCTAATGAAGAACTTATAAAGGATTGTCAGTACTGCCTTCCAAAAGTAACTATCAAGAGTATGAAAATAAATTGGAATCCTTGGAAGAAGGCATGTGGGGAATACAATGATAGAATTTATGAAAAATTCAATCATGTGGAAAATCCCTCAAGACCAAGAGATATTTCCAATCCTAGTTTGGAACCAAATGAAGTTTTTGAAGAAGAAGAAGATGAAGAAGAAGAGGACGATGTGTCTCCCAGGGAAACTATTTCTGATGTGGAAGACAATACTCCAATCCCACTTTTGGTATGTAAAAAATAAGTCTTTGCACCTACAGAAGATGTTACTCTAGATTCTCAACCCAAGGCTAAAAAAAAACTCTGATGTCCAAGAAACATAGAAGAATGTCGTAGAAGAACAAACAGAGGAAGTACCACCTGTTATGGAAGAGTCCAACCTTGAGGAACTCCCAGTGGAATAATCTATTCCTAAAATCATTCCTTCTGGTGGGGAAAGGATGGTGCTGGATTTTTAGCTGGATAGGCAGGAAATGAGAGAAGAACTATGACATGATTTTGTCTAATTAAATCAATATCCTCAGCTTCTCAGTTATGAGAAGGATACAGCCATTTAGGGGGATCAACCCCCAAATCTAGAATCTACTAAAGAACCAAACATGATAGCTCCAAGTCATGTAGTCTCTCAGTATAAGTTCCCCAGTTTGTATGATGTGAATGACTCTCAGAAAGTTTCAGTAAATTCCTTAACATTCCCTCTATATTCCAGTTGAAATCTGTATCTAATATCTTTCCTGAGAGGGAACATGATCCTGTATTATCCCCATTTTTGAACCTTCATTAGAACAACCATACATTGTGGGTAAAGATGATATCAAGGATTTTGGAGCTACTATTTTTTCTGGAGTTGAAAAACTCTTGAATACCCAACCTACTACTGTAAAGAATTTAAGTGAGAGAGATGCCTCACTATTGTTGGAAAATGTAATATGGTAGATTCAACCGAAAAAGATTCAGGAGGTTTAGGATGTTAGAGTGGAAAACAGAATGGTCAATGATAATTTGAAGACCCTAACAGGTATTATTGAATACATGCAGAAAGATATGCATTAGAGATCAGAGATTATATCTCATCTTGTGGAACTAGTTGTTCCTCAAACCCCACAAGAATGTTGTCTCTAATATTCAACTACTTTTAGCTTCCATAGCTGAAAAGTTCATAGATAGGAACAAACATATTTTGAAGGTGATGAGAGATCTAGTTGTTAATATAAATAAAATCACTGATGAGTATACATGGTGCCTTCAGAAAGTTCTGAATCAACTGAAATCTCTCACCACCACTTTCAATGCCTCTAAAGAATCTATGAAATCCTCTCAACCATTTTTAGATAGTAATCTGGTCAGAAAAATGGACAAAGAAGAGATTTATACTATGCATAGTGGCTTCAATAAAGATTCTCTTTTTGATTTTATCAGGAATTGTGACAGTGTCCTTGACCTGGTAGAAATCCATTCTAAAATTTCTACTGATTCTCGTCAAGAGAATGCCAACAAAGTGGAATTCTACTTCAACAGAATATTCTCCAAGACTGACATGAATAATCATTTCAAATATCTTGTGGATAATCTATGGATTCCACCTATTAGTCAAGCTTTCAGGACCCTGTCCAAAAGCTCACAGAGTTTACTCGAATGTTGGATAAGTTTATGTAAAAAAGTATGACTTTTAGAAATACATGCATTATGGTGGAGATATCTTTTCATATTTCATTAAACTTCTAAGTCCTTACCTTCATGTACATAGTATAAAAATTGTTGCTCATGCGGCTGCACCTCTAAGACCTAGGTTGCCTACCATCACCATTTCCCTAGCCTCCACTCCTATGTCTGTCATCCAAGCACTGAGTTAGATCAGGAATGTGATCCTTGATCACCAAATGCCTCGATATTCACTTACTCCTACTGTACTCCATCGGTTTTTGAGGACCTACCTTTACCTTCTCTATTGAACACCACACTCCCTTATTCTAACTCGACCTCTGCTCCTATGGATTCCACTTTTGGTACTGCTATTAAAGTCAACGAGATGTTCATCCCCTGAAGAAGAATAGTTATTACTCCTTTATTGATAGGAATGATGATTATTTTGTTTCCTCATTTATGTTTTTACTGGACCTTATTGGATTTAATGAAATATGTACTTTCCATGACTATTATTATTCTATATTTTTGATAATCTCAAAAGGGCAAGAAATATATCTATAGTTGAATCAAATATACAATTTAATTCTTCATGATTTGTGATCATCAAAAGGGGGAGATCGTTGGACTCCTCATGTAATAATCATCTTTTAATGATCATAAATCCTATTCAACCTAGTTAAATCCTGTAAATTATATCAAATAATGTGTATTATTATTTATGTATTCTAATTCTTCAAGAAGAGGCATTCTAGATCATAATTACTATACATTTAGTTTCATAAATATATACTATGTTTGATTTTATTTTATAATATCTTCTTAAAAAATGATTAAGTCTAATCCATTCTATGATAATCATTACATAATTCTGAATACATGTATTTTTTAAAAATCTGAGACACCGTGAGTCTGCCTCTGGTTATGTCTTTCTGGAAATGTAAACCTGACACCATGACATCAAGACACCGTGAGAAAGACACCATGAACAAGACACCATGACAAAGACACCGAGAACAAGACACCATTAACAATACATCGTTTATAAGACACCATGAACAAGACACCGTGAACAAGACACCATGAACAAGACAGTGTGAACAAGACACCGTGAACAAGATACCATGAACAAGACACCATGAAGCGACACCATGACCACGAGACACCGTGACCAATCCAGACACCGTTTGAAAGAGAAACTGTTTCCATGACATACTGTGACACCATTTTTTAATATGTTTTGTGATATTTAAATTTAATATCTAATGGTTATATTTGAGGATATTAAATGCACTGAAATAATTAATGTTTCCTTGTAGACATATCATCTGAAAGTACGGGGTATGAGATGTAGAATACATGGAACCTATCGGCTCTAACACTTGAACTACAAGGTAAAAGAGTAGTGTTTCCCAGAAACAAAAAAATAAGTATCTAACTCATGTAAAAGAATAAAGTAGGCATAAGCACGACAATGAAGAACACACATAGGGAAATTTTTTAAGAAAGGACTATTTCATGAAACTCGACACTGCTGAGGAACACACAAAGCATACATGAATCACATAATCGAGGACATCTTCACACTGTCAAATAACACGAAGAACACATGCCAATATTTCTGTCTTGCGATGCTCTGTATTCCATACAAGGACTTAGTTATTGCATCTGCTTCATCCCAGCAGTCAACAGCTAAAAATACTAACACTCAGAGAATTTATAAACCTATCTCTATATTTCTATTCTATTGTGTATTGTTATCATTATCTTTCGAGTAGTGTGTGTTTATGTATGACAACAAACTCTTTCTCCGACATAAAACTGAAGGATACATGATATCCTTACTCAAACATCTTTTTACACATATGTATACCCACGAATATGTGTAGAAGAGGTCTGTATGTGTCCTGGTTGTTTGTACCCACGAAGAACTGTGGAAGAGGACCATGTGTGACCTGGATAGTCCTGTGCACTGTTGTTAACCCCAGTCCAGGGTGAGGATCAAGTTTATTTATATAAACTTCTTGGTGACAGGAGATCACCAAGTGGGGTGGATTAGGTCTGGAATTGAGACTGAACCCCTTTCTCATTTCCTCTATGATTATTAATTTTTTCTTCTCTCTTTTGCTTCTTTACTATATAATTCAGAAATCACCAAACTCACATTGATAGTTAGACATGGAAAGAAGTTATAAATGTCATGTCTTAGTAGAATATCATCAAAAGTAATTTTAATTACTTAGAATTAATCAAACTTATAATATGTTATTTAAACAGTAAAACTCTTATATAATTATAACCTTGATTAACGGGGTTGTATTCAATATTTGGATAAATGTTTTTAGAAATTATTTTTAAAGAAATTTTTATAGTTACTCAATTCACCCCTCCCAACTAGAGTAATCTACTAAGACCAATATAATGAATGTAAAATTTTAAGGCTGCTATTTTAACAAGATATGTCAAATAATCTATTTTATATAGTTTTTTCATCAAGTTATTTATTCAAGTAATTTAATTTAATAAGTTTTATAGAATATAAAGTTGGGTTTTATCTTCATCATTTTCATAAAATGTGTTTTTAAATAGATATTTTAATATGAAACTACTCTAATAATGTTATTAATTAGCTATAATTAAAGGACTCAACGTAAAATATCAATTCCATAAATTAATTATTATTATTCATCATTTGTATTGCATATTTCTCGTCCTCATAACAAATGAACCAATAATCTTCTAAATTATAATTAGGAATAGAGACAAATTTTTTTTCATTCTTTAAAATATATGTTCCAACTGTGTTTAGAAACATAAAAATGGGTAAAGTTTGTAGTGAGTTTTCCAAATCGCGAAATAGAGTATCATGAAAAAATAATATATATTATTTATTTTAAGACCTTACCTATGATTCGACCAAAAAATTAAATCATTTCCGATAATGATTGATGTAGTTCATAACAATTTTTTAACATTGTTAAGGCTAAAATTGTTCATTGAGGAACTATTGCTGATATTAGTGATGATAATTTTTTTGTTGACATTGAACTTATTATCATTCTATTTTATACTAACCTAGTGTACCATTAGTCCTCATTGAATATTTTCTTAATTATTGAACAAAAAAATAATTTTTTGTGAGAGATTACAAATTTTTATTATATAAATTTTGAAATTTTCATTGTGGTGTAGCCAATAAAAATAGATTTTTGAGTTTTGTTTTATCCATGGGAAATCATATTTTAAATTTTTATCCTTAAAATATATTGAACTATTTTAATTTTATGGAATTTATCTTCCTGGGTATGTTTTATATGGAAACTCTTATATAGGATATGTGCTATGGGGTACTTTTCTTCTGAGTCAAGGTAGACCTTCCTTCCAAATAAAGGTAGTTACAATGAGTTTTCTAGAGACACCATTGAATAAAACTTAATCATGATGGTTTCATTAATACTGTTGGGATCTCTTATATATATAAATCATATTCATTAATCCTTCGTTAATCCCAATGTGGGGATAGTTACTGATGTTCCAACTCTTAGTGTTTACGATTTTTCGAGGTGAACATAAGTATGTATTAAAGGATCTTTATACCTTTCTTTTATTTTTTAGTTATGTATAATATTATGGATTTATGGTTTAAGGAAACACCTTAATCCAATATATATTTTATTATTATCTATAGATTCTACACATGTTAGTGGTACCATTATTAGACTCGTGAGAGAGGATTCCTAAATTTCCTTGTGAATGGAATAAAAACCCACATTATCCAAGGATGACTAAGAAGACACATCATAACCTTTATGTTAATTTTAAATGGGATAATATATGCAATTTAATAAAATTATTTGGCTAGGATCAGGTGAAATATCACTAGTGTATTTTATTAGACATCTGCATGAGCAGACCATTATATTTTATCTCTAAGGGATCTGGCCAAGTGATAACTGGTTAGTAAAACATTTTGGTATATGGTCAAACAAATATAGTTTGGTTTTGTAAATAATATATCATAAATAATAATATTTACATATACATATAGAAAATATGTAACTCTTGGTGTGGATAGTTTCTTAAGGAATATAGCCTAATAATTAAAATTCCAGGAAGAATTTCACTGGTGAAAGGGATATCTAAGATCAATTGTAATGCAAGATGATGAGGAAGGAGGTAAGTGAATTAATGAGAAATATATCCCCATGAGTATGAAAATAGAGGGTTAATGATATTGGGCATGACTATCTATAATTTTTCCAATATATCTTCATTGACAAGAATGAAATTGCATATAGTCAGAGTTTCAAATTTTATGATTGGGTTGTAGGAATGTACCCGTTATATTAATTTCATGCATCAGGGATATTTCAAATAATTTGTATTTCATGTAGATGGTAAGTTTTATATATAAAAAACAACAATAAAAAATTATTTTTGGGTGATTAGAGGCGTGAAATTAGAAGATTTTGTGGGCATTACATATTGATGTATTCACTACCATTTTTTGGGCACTACTAGAATTTATTTTGGCCAAATCCCATATTATAAATTTTGATTGTTTTTTGATTCATATTAATTAATACATTAATGGGAACCATCTTGGGTGTTATAATTAAAATATAATCCCAATTCAATTTTATTGAAATTGGATGTTAGGATGAGCATTAAGCACTAGGATAGTTATCAATGTTATATTTATTATTGTAGACCTTATTTTCAAGGGTATTTATGATTTAAGATCATATGTGGTCCCCTTAAATTGGGGTGGAAAATAATGGGGGTTAGTTTTATCAAGGGGGTTTATTATCAATGGAGGGGTACTATGGGATTTCGTAAAAACTAATCATGTATGTTTAGTGGATTTGGAATATGATTTCACATTCCTTTTCTGGGTTTTGAAATTTTAGGAAGGAATCCATAAAATCCTTTTTCATTGAAATGGAATAATGTGGTATCCTATACAAATTGATGGATTTTATGGATTTTCATTTTCCATTCAATTTAGTGATTCAAGAATATCGGGGAGGTATTGGGAAGCCCCCAAAATCCCCATTTTAAATGGATGCTTTGTGGGGGAGAAAATATTCCCAAATGAGATTTCATTTGAAAAAGGGATGGCCAACAAGTTGGTTCTCATAAACAAATCACTTTATATGGATTTTTTGGGTAGAGACTTGAGATTTTCATCATAGGTTTTCCTCCCAAGGTTTTGATCATGATCCCTTATCATAAGGTCATCTTCAAGATCTCAACCCATATATCTACTTTGTGAGATCACCCCCACAATCATACTTCATGAGATCCGCCCATAAAAAACCCTTATGGACTTACATTTACATGATTTTTTCTCATTAAATAAACTATAAGAGTTTCAATTCCGGTTTAATGCATATTACTTTTGGGTATAATGTAACCCCACTTAATGTTAATCTATGATTCAATGTTATCTTATGGTTTATGAGATATGTGAATTTATGATGACGCTTAGGGGTATTTAATCACCATGAAGCCATTAATCAAATCCATAGAGATGTATTCTCTAATGATTATGGGAAATAGAATTCACGGTGATGGTTAATTCATGAGGATATCTACTCTAGGTGTTTCTCTAGGGTTACTTGGGTGTGGTTTCTTCAATATAGTATCTCCATATTGGTTTTCTATGTAATGATGATTCTATGAGTTCTCTTTGATCTGTGATGAATGGTGGAACCTTCATGAGAACCTTCCATGTTTTTTCTTTTTAAATATCCACATCAATTATTATTTTAATTAAATTTACATTCATAAAAAATCACCCCACCTGAATTTGGTAACTTTAGGTTTATTAGGTGATGATTGTGTTGAAGTAAAGAAAAACTCTTAGTTTCTCTATGTTACATTAAGGTAAAACCATATATATATAGGTTGGATTCCCACACTTTATTTTCCCAATTTAACCAAAAATTACCACACTTAACCGATATGGATTCTCAACATATTAAAACTCATCAGTCAAGTCTCCACTAAATCAATATCACGTATTTAGATCAATGATAATATGTTGGAATCATGGTCTACATGGTCATTGCATAGTCAACATGAGGACATTCCATTCGTGTGGTTACCCATGATATCTTCATGGTCATCGATGAATAGAAAGTGGTGACCTCACGACCTTCTTGGTCAACCATATGACTCAAATTGTTACCTCATATAGAGTTTATTTTACTCATTATATTAAAAAAACATCTTCATAATCTAGTAATATAACCCTATTTCTAAAAACCATACTCCATTAATTATTTTTTTATTTTCATATAATGACACAAGAAAAATATTCCTAGGATGTGAGCATGAGAAGATGTAAGAAGGCTAACAATGTTGATGCCACCCAATATAAACAATGTTTTACCAATATCAATCTTTTTTTATATCAAATGGGATCAGGATTTTGATATTATATATTATAAATTATACCACACATATAAGGTGTCTTATTGCTGGATGATATACCAATTCCAACACCCCGATACACCCATATATCAAATTTATGGATTATCTTAGGTGGACTAAGTATTTCATACATAAATATTACAATATAATAGTGAATATTAATTACCTATCATTGTGATTCTTCCATGAACTGTGAAGTATAATTTTCATTATTTTGTTGGATACATAAATAAACTAGGTATGAAAAGATCAATAAAATATTCAATTATGTTCTTCACAACTAGAAACCTTCATACACATATCATACATAAAAATATTTTTTATATAACCATGAAAAATGAATAAAAAATTGTGAGTTCAAATAATCAGTAAAGTAAACAAGGGAGTTATTAATTATCATTTATAATGACATATGTATATGGGTTTGTTAAACTAAGCTTGAAATTTGAGAATGATACCCATCAATTAATGTATCATATTTAATATCCCGAACCTAGAATCACAAAGATGATTCCAAAAATTATTACGTTGGAATGATTACACATAAAAATATAAATATGTATTCCTTCATAATTGTTTCCTTGAATGGTGGTAAAGGATAAAATGAATAAAAATCACTTCGTGGGGTTGTAGTTTGTCGAACCCGAATGGTTAGTGCTTTTCCCATTGTATGGATTTTTGTGTAAGTGTAAGTTGAACCCTTAATATTACAATATATTTTATATATATGATAATTTTTTTATTATGTAGGCATTTAGAAAAAATATTTGAGAGGGTTTAGAAGGAAAAAAAAAAAATAGAATGAGGAAGGATATTAACTCTTCTTTGGTTAACTCCTATTGGTTTTCCAAAAAAGGATTTCTTGGATGGATTTATAACCATATATAAGATTATAGTATTATGATATGTGAATATGTATATTATATTAGAAGATATTTTGGGAGCCAAATTTGTTGAGAGGTGTTAATAAATTTGAGCAGTGAGTTTCTTTTTATAGAGAAAAAGGTCTAACAATCTTGTATATTTTTGAAAAGTGGGTTCCACCCACATTTTCTTATGAAAATTGGATCTAATAATGGTAAAGATACAATACATGTTATTATAGGTTTGATAAATTTCCATTTAAAATCTTCCAGAAAATTGTATTGGTATTTTTGGATCTAACGTATAAGGTTTAGTCCTTTGTTAAGTTAATTTTTCTACTAATTTCTGTAATTTAGTTTAAAAACATTTACTAATATTTATGTTGAAAACTTATTTGAAAATATAAAACATTATAATTTATGTTGAATCAAAATATAAAATCAATTTTTCAAAATTTTATTCATATATGTGGTATAAACTAATTTAAAATTAGTCTCATAGACGGGATGACAATGCTTATTTCTAAAGTTGAAATCATCATAGGTTAGATAAGTTCTTATATAGAATTATTAAGTAAAATGGTTTCAAATGAGATAAATTGGATTAAAATTATTAATATTTACCTAATTATACATTAAAATAAAATAAATAATAATTTTTCTATATAAATAAAATAATCAAAAAAATGTTTTCAAATAAAATTCACTAGTTTACACTATTTATAAAAAAAGAAATATCACTGAAATATAAAAAAATATCATAATCTAGTTTTTATGTTAATATTTTAAAAAATGAAGATTATAATATCATATTAATGTTATTAAAGTGACAAAATTCATATTTAGTGTTTCTTTTCCATTAAAACATGTTAAAACGACCTTGATAAAAAATAGTACTTTATGTTTAAGTTGGGTTTGTTCTTATCTTATATTCATAAAATACAACAGATAGATGTCAAATATATTTGATATATATATATATATATATATATAATTTTAGTTAATAATTTTATTTTTTTTAGTTTATTTGTAAGAAATGACATTGTGGGAAAACATAGTTTTTTTTAAACAACCCCTTTATATTCAACAAGTTTCATATTCATTTCTACTTAATTTGTTACCAATTAATTTACGAACATATTTTTAGAAGTTAGTTAATTATATTAATTGAAAAAATTTATTTTGTTTTGGTTTTATTTTATTTGTAAAATAATAATATCTTAATAATATATAGTTGTTCGGTAAAACATGGCCTTGTATGTAATGAAATCTACCAAACAACGAGGTTATTGTGTGAAACACAAGATTAATAAATGTTGCATGCATTATTAGATATACAATAGAATTATTTAAAATATTTAAAATTTCATAAAGTTATTGGATATTATATTCATTTCTATTCATAGCATTGTGTTTCACACATGATATTAAATAAAACATTATTAATATAGAATTCCATGGTGATACATAATAAATATGAGTCATGGACTAATTTTTTTAGATCTAAAGTAAAGAATAATAAGGAACTCAAAGAACATGGTCCACGATAGAATAACATTAGAATAAGGTCATTTCATAAAAATTGTAATAATTGTTTTATAAACATAATGATTGAAATATTATTTCAAGGTTTCCTACCACAAAATTCTTCACATGTTAGGAATTAGATAACAACTATTATACCTATTTTAGGATTTGAATGACCTCCTATGTAACCAAATTTGGGATTATAATAAACTCCTTTAGAGACATTGCTGAGGTTTTGATAACCTCATATGTACCCATTGAGCACCTAAAACATCTATTTTTACACAATTATTAAGAGGGATATAATGGATCCACCCTTTACAAAATCTAATCATATGGATTCCACAGGATCATGAAAATAATTATCATTTCATAAAAAAGTAACACATTTTAGTACCACATGAGTTAATATTATTTTCCTTTCTAAAATTAATCTTCTCAAAAACAAATGTTGCACAAAACACCCAACTTAAACAAACAATGAAATAATATTATAACCTAGACATTAAATTGGATAGAATGAACAGTATTTAAAAAATTATTAAATTTATATACTATATATTTTATTATTATTTTTATATTCCCCCAAATGGTTTTATTTTCTAAATAAAAAATGAATCCATTTTTACGCATTAAATGGCTATATTTTTATTAAGGTAGCATCGCCATCATTTGATGGAACACATGTTTTAAATAATTTTTTTGATATTTTAATAAATCATATTTTACAAAACAAACCTCTTATTTAAAATCCTAATTTATTAATTTTATTTAATTTAAGTTTAGGTAATTTTGTGATAAGATTCATGTTTTTATGTATAATGAATAAAATAACGAATTCTAATTTAAATGAAACTATTTCGTCAAAATAATTTATAGATTTTGCTTAGATTTATTATTTTTTAAAGTATAATTTGAATTTTTTATATTTAATAAAATATAGGTCATTAGAATCAATTTCACATTTAATTTGGATATAACTATATATAACAATCTTTTGAACGTCTTGACTTTAAAATCTTGTTTTCTTGTTCCGTCAGTAGGATTAATTTGAAATTAATTAATCAAACTTATATGTTTTTTATTTTTAAAAATGGATTCCCTATTTTTAATATATGGGTCCAAATTATTTATATAGGTTCCTTTTATTTTTAAAAATTGTTAATAGTAACATCATTAAGTTAATTAATTAATATGATTAAAGGTAAATCTATTAATTAAGGGTAAAAATAAAATTATAAGTATTGGAAAATTAGAATAACAAATGTCTCAATTTATTGGGATTATTTATTGTTGACCAAAATCATCTACGGGTCTATTTTTGATCTCCTGCAGCCACTTGTAGTAATTTAATGCTTTTTAGAATTTTATTCTAAGAAAATTACAATATTTCATACTAATATTTTTAATAAGTATTAAATTTTTTATATATTATAATTTGGGAAATATATTAAACTATTAATT
The DNA here is from genome assembly GCA_963277665.1 of Viscum album. NCBI lineage: Eukaryota > Viridiplantae > Streptophyta > Magnoliopsida > Santalales > Viscaceae > Viscum > Viscum album. Next base: position 676,688,593 of record OY728133.1, on the reverse strand, counting down.
TTTATTTGAACTATAAAATTTTTATCTTAATCTTGGTAATTTTTTAAGAAATAAATAGTTACCTTAAATGTTTACATAATGATGATAAAATAATTCTTTAATTAATGGAAATATCAAATACATGATATTCAAAATAATAAAATAAATATCATTTTAGATCATTAAATTCATCAAAAAAATTTATATATGACCTATAAATTATATGGATTTATTATATTTTTTGGGTTTAATATATCAATTTGTTATGATATTTTAAAAATTAATGTCATGAATAGTATCAAAAATGAAATTAATGATATTTTAAAATAAAAAATATTGTATTAAATTCAATAAATTTCATGAAAATATAAAATTCTGGAAAATAATTTTTATGAGGTTCAATATGTCATAAATGATCCATTTATGTTTATTTTATTATTTTAGAGTAACTATATTAACCATTAGGGAATAAAAACACAGGTTGTTATGAAAAGAGATAATGGGATTAAATTAGAGTTAATTCCAATATATAAGGGTTATAATATAACCTAAGCATGTCCAAGAATTATTTCTAGAGTTTATATACATCAATACTAATATTATATTCTAAATAAATCACTTTTTATCCATTTATTATAGAATATTAATATATATTAATTTAATATTTATATTGTTTCCAAAAGTTCGACTTACCTCAATTATAAAAGGGTACATCCTCCCTCCCATCATCACACAACTTTGTGCCTTATATCACATAAAAACCCTACCCAAATAAGCTCAAAAATTTTATCCTCCAAATATATAATTACAACATTGGTAATACAACCATCCATGTAAGTCTTTTGGTTTAATCTAAAAGAAGTTAACTGAAAACTAGAAAACATTCTTCGACGATCACTTTGATTTTATTTATTTCTCAAACCACTGATTAATTATTATTAAAATATTATATAATAAAAAAGTATATTAAATACACTATGATTTTTAAATGGGAAAATTTCTTCATACAATTTTATAAAAATCCATCAAATGGTATACATGATCATTGTTCGAGTTTTTTCCAGACTACTACCTCGTGAACCATTAAAGATCATTATTCCATTTACCTCCTTTCTAGGTTGGAAATAATGATTAATTTATAGTTTCTCTATGATTTATATTAAATTAATAATTTTTTTCTTTGATAATTGTTATATAACTCATACATTCATGTGTCTCACTTTGTAAGAATACTATAACTTTGTCTGTGGATGTATGGACTATCACATTCTTAAAGTGTTTTGATTCACTCACAATAAACATGGAATGTATGTAGAATGATTTTAATAAAAATATGTGGAATATATGACATAAATATGATCCCATAATTATAATATATACCACATACTTTTCATAAAATTAATACTACCAACAAATGGAAGTATCATTAATGTGTACGTATGACCGACCATCTCCACGAACGGTTTATTTCAGTTACTATCTCCAAATTTTATATATTATTATAAATAAATATATTGTAAATATATATAATTTTTAAATCATGTTTTAAATTATATATATGATGAAATCATGATATAATTAATAGGAACAATAAGTAACAAGTCATATATATACAATATCAACTAGGTAATTAACACACAAAATATCGAATATAATATAAGATTGTTAATAAATGGATAATGATATATTATAATTATTTAATATAATATATTATAAATATGATTAAGTTTATTTTATATTCTAATAACATGCTTAAGAATACTATACAATAGGTTAAAGGGTGTTCCCACAAAAGGAAATGTCATGTAAGGGATTTCATTTGTAACTTCATTTTTGTTTGAAAGATACATTTGACAGTATTTTTTTCTTTGGTGTGGTTTATATAAATTTTATTAATTTATTTTATGAGTTTTATTCTGAATAATTTTGTATTTCCATAACAAAATAATTTTACAACATTCATGGGGTAGACGATTCTACCGAATATAATGTGGTAAGTGGTTATTTGACAATCCCATCATTATTCAGGATTGTTTTGTTATTATGTCCCTTATAAAGAATATTTTTATTCATTTTTATTATTTTATAAAAAAATCAATATCTTTTTTAAAATTCTACAATTATTTTTTACAATCATTTTTTATCCCCTTTTAACTTTTTACAAAAAAATAAAAGGAATAATCTTATCATTTTCCAGGCCAAGGTACTTTATAACTTCACATTCAAAATTTAAAATTATTTTTTTCTAAATTATATGGAATTAAAAAAATTTACCAATATCATGGAACCCTAACATTTTCAATAATTTTTTATAAGTTTATAAGGATCATTTAAAATAAAACTAATTCTCTTATAAATGCACAACCTTCTAGATAAATGACTACGAAGTGTTAAGGGATTTTGTCTCAATTTAAATATCATTAATACTTTTTCACTATTATTATCAATACATTTTAATGTGTTGTATATAATACCCCATTTTATTTAATTTCATTATTAACTCCTATAACATATTCTAATTTTACATATGGTGTTTACGTTGATAGTTATTTGATTATATGGGGAAATATTAAGAAATATGATTTCTTCTTTCAATACATATATTTGATAAGGATAATTTTAATTAATTGAATTGATTACTCGATATGAGTAATTCTTTGGAATGATAATGTATGTGGGGGCCCAAACATTATATATCCCCCTGATGCATTGATTGGTTCTAATGAGACAAATAAGTTTTCCAAATTAAATTGGATTATACCTGTGGGTTTAAATCATCTTATGAAAGGTGTTGAAATTATAAATTTTAATGTGCATTATAATCATTTTCCAATAATTAAGAATTTAATTAATTGATATTCTAGTTATCATTGTTATTATCAATGAGTTTTCCATATGATAAAATCTATGGATTCATTAAAATATTAGTTTTTTGATCATATGGAATGTTTTATGAGTTATTTAACTTGACATGTTTATTTATTCTCTTTAATTAATTATAGCTTCTGGTTTACTTACCCTTAGTAATCATTTGAGATCACCCGTATTATGTTTCCTTTTCCCATGATATGAAGACAAATCCTTTCAATTACTATCTTTGATGGTGATATTTTAGTTAGTTTTATTTTCCAAATGTATTATGGGTATCAAGTATGTAATATTGTTTTCCAAAACTACTAAACTATTTAGTCCTTTAGGATTTGATTCATTGTAATTATTAAAATGTAATAAAATAATTCATTTGATATTGGCTATTTGGGTCAAAGGATTACACAGACTAAAGGGGAAATGGGTTCCTTCAATATTATTTCATCATAATAACAAACCATTAATAAAAAAATAAGGATCGTATTATTAAATCATATCCATACTAAATAAAAATTAACAGTAGAGGATGTTATCATTTGAGAAAAAATCAATTAAAAGGTTATTAAAAAAATTTCATTATGAGAAAATTCTTTTAATTTATAAATAAATAACGAAACATACTCAACCCAAGTTTCTAAATGATAGTGTATAATTAATTACATTTTCATAATATATAAGAAATCCTATCCCAAATGACCGAATAACTTATTAGTCTAGTTAAATGAGATACATAAATGGTTCACATATTAAATTTAAATACACAAACTAGATGTTTTTTGAGAATATCATTATTACCTCTAGTATATCCTTGAATATCAAAAATAGTACAATTCCTTGATTACTTGGAATGGAATTAAAATAAAGGTCAGCTCATATGCTAAGTAATAGTTATATACAATTGAAATTTTCAAGAGTAAATGATTAATAATCAATGATTTATAATCAATATAGCAGTGTGAATATCTGAAAACACGGTCAATTTGATCAATAACATGTATATTGTGATTATGTATGAAATAATCAATATTTAATGTCAAACATCTAAAGAAACATGACATTGAAATAAATTAACTATCTTGATCATAACAGTAAAAATCAATATGTCAATGTAAATAACTGAACACAAATTCATTTTAAATAATGTGACTATGATGAATAGATAGGGAATGTAACACCCCAAGCTTCTACGGTACGCTTCTCTTTGAATAATGTGATAGCGTGTGTTGTACGCAACACCGAGTTCTAACACACCATAACTAATCAAACTAGCCGTTATGAATAGTAATACCTACTTTTTGAAATTATATATATTTTATATTTAAAAATGGACTTCATTTTTGGATTCGGAATATCGAATTTAGCCTAAGGTGAAATTTTGGTACATTTCGGATAACTTTCATATTTTGATGAATAGTGAAAATTACTAAGTTTTAATTAAAAACGAATTTTTTAATCAAAATAATTAATAGTGATAAATTATGAATTTGAGTGGTTTTAAAGTATATTTAGAATATATTTTTACCATTTAATATAATGTTGGTCATTGGACATAATTTTACAATTAAACCGAACATAAACGAGTGTCAATCTTTTGATAGTTATTATCTCTTAAAAACACGCTTTTTGTTTTGACAGCGGGAATTAATTTTAAATTAATTTCTTCCACTTCTGTGTTTTGAATTTAGGAAAATGGATTCCATATTTGGAATCAGGATGTTCAAATTGTGTAAATAGGTAACTTTTATTTTTAGACATTTTGAATAATTACTGCGGTAAATATTTTATTTACCATGGTTAAGGGTAAATCCGGTAAATAAGGGTTAAAAAATAATATTATAATAATACTAAATTACCCTAAAACGTGTCTTAACCCTATTGTATGATACATGGTCGACCATGGGAATCTTTGGGTCTATTTTGGGACCCCATGGATCCACTTGTAAGTGATAATGACACTTTATTTTAATTAAGTTAAAATGAATACAAAAATGACACAAGCATATATCTTTTAGAAAAACAATTGTTACATAAGGTAATATATGTTGGATTTTAGATTATAAATATTCATTAGAAAGATAAAACGATTTCCTACATAATGAAATTTTATTTATAATTTTTAGACATTAAATAATTTATTTTATTTATGACACAATGATGAGGCAGTAATTACTATAATAGTGAAAAATTAAAATAATTGATATTATAAATACCCAAATAAATATAATATGAAACTTTTAATGAATTAAACTAATTTTCTAGGATAATATGATATATTAGGATTGATTTAATTGACTTTTTTCGAAGTAATCAATCTGTTATGAGTTTCACAAAAATCAACTATTGAATAGTGTCAAAATTGACATAAAAGAGTTATTAAAACAAATATTATATTATTAATTGATATTAAATTCCTAAAAATCTAAGGTTCGGCCAAGAGACTTATATCATGATAGGTTCATCATTAATGTACCACTTGGGGGTCTCTTGGATGTATATAGTAAGTTTATTAACCATATTATATAAAAATACAAAGAGACATTGTAAAAGTGAAACTAATTAACTTAGAGTTAATACTTAAAGATAAGGTTAATATAAGTACCCAAACCTGTCTAAATTTTATTGGTTGAGTGGTTTTAGACCTATCCCCACCTTAACCTTTTAATAATAACTTTGGAGCCATTATAAACCGAATATGAATTTATTATAAATTAATATTTCTAGCTTTTCCAAAGGTGCCCCTCACCCCTCTTATAAAAGGGCACTCCTCCTTCTCATTTCTTCACACCTTCAAAGCCTTTTGGTTCGGCCAAACTCTGCCCAAATACTCTCCCAACATCCCTCACTTCAACCTAGAGGCCTTATTTGGATCAGAAAGCCAACCTATGGAGCCCTTTTGATCAAATCAAAAGGAAGAACCCGAAGAAGAGGTAATGATTTCACCACCCTTCTCCAAGTTCATTTCTTCTTCCACTTCTTCTTTCTTTGTTCTTACCATTATAAAATAATAACTCCAGTATCTCACATATACTGTGATGTTATTATAAATATGGTACAACCATATTCAGTATTCCATCCACCCTTTGAATAACATGTCACCATACGTGCGTACGTATGGACTACCGTCTCCACGTCGTGGTGTAATTGTTATTCAATATAATATTATTTGGATGGGTATAATAATGATGTGTAACTCATGTAAATAATAAATATAACATGTTAATGATTCTGTATATATGATATACCATCCATTTATATATTATTTTAATATCAAAAGAATGATATTGTCGCTCGTGCGTACGTACGGACTACCGTCTCCACGAACGCGATGTGATTCATTCTCCATCGTATCCATTCAAGTATAATTATCATTTGATGATTTAAAAATGATGTTTAAGGACTATATATCATTCTGGATATGAATAAGATACAACAACCATGGCTTATGTAACAAAACATATAAAAGAAAATGAGTAAGTTAACTCCCGAAACGACGATAATTCTAAGATATTATTAACAAATCAATGTTAAAAGATCATATATGATATCATATTATTATATATGATTCTTGTATAATTTAATAACAACTATTTCACCATTATACAGGAGGTTAACCTACCCCAACCAAGGAAAAGTACAAGGTATGGGTTTACTTTACAACCTCTTCATTATCCAAGGTTGTTTATACGTAATAATCTACTGGGATCTCTTTATCATCCACATCCATGTTTCTTAAAAATGCATTTCAAAACATTTTTACTATTTACTAGAATATGAGTTAAAGTCATTTATACCCTTTTTGACTTTTATAAGTGGTTTATAAAGGAATATTTCGGTCGTTTTCAAAACAAGGTCCTTTTTAACCTTTTCCACAGAATTAAGGTAAGAATGTTTTTTTTAACTTATACGGTGGGTGCGGCTATTTTCCGCCGTTATAAAATCTTCAAAGCTTCCCTTAAAAGATTATAGAATATTTTCAAAGAAAATGTTTTATTTTATATGGATCTTAAATGATTTCAAAATAAAAGGAGATGTTTCTTTAAAAAGAATTTTGATTTCATCTTTGTCAACATCCTTTGATGGATTTTAAGATTATTTGAAGTTGATTTATTATGATACAAAACTTCTATATTGTATTGAAGGTTTTGTGATATGTTTTTATACCATTCATAGTTTATGGTGAAAGTATTGACATTTCGTATGCTAGTTTTAATACGAATGTTTATGATATGTTTAAACCTTTTCATATGGGAATGCATTGGACTTAATATGTGACGGGTGGAGCCCGCTATAGCTCCTCGATGCATCGGTAGGTCTCATGAGACAAACTAGTGTCTTGGCACAAGGCCTTGACAAAATCGTATTTGTAGTCTTGGCACGAGGCATTGGCTATGTGATTATGATAGTCTGGAATTATGCATTCCAACATTATGAAAGTGGTTATTGATTTTTGCATGTGATTATTCGATTAGTAGAATATCCATGTGAATAAGTAAATGGCATTATTTCATTTTATTTATGCCATACCATGTTGAAAGTTCATATTTAAAAGGCTTTTGTTTTAGTTATACATTGCCTTAAATGTTTTTTCTTATTTATGAAAGTTTCCGCTATATTGTTATCCTTACTGGGCATTTGAGCTCACCCCTTTTCTATGTTTTATTTTTCCAAGGATGTGAAGAAGTAAGTTATGAATGACCTGCAGGGATTTTATGAGGGGTTAATAGTGTGGATTGTGGAAACATTATGTTGTTGTAGTAGTTTTTCATTTTATGATGTAATGTAAAACTTATGAATATATCTATTGTTTCCAAGGCTACGAAACCAATCGGTCTTTCGAGATTTGATCTTTCTTGTGATCATGCCAATGTTATGTAATAATGCACCGACTCTGGGTAACTGGGGTCGGGGCGTTACAGTTGGTATCAGAGGAAGATTAGTACAAACCTTGGAAGCTATATTTAGATAAACTCTGATTAGAGCACGTAGACCTAAGATGAACTTTGAGGATTAGTATAGAAGAACTTCCTAGAATTTTGGTATTGTAGAGATTTTGTGAGTTTTCCAAGCAATACATCCTTGTCTGGATTCGAGCAGGTAGAGGCGGCTCTGGCACAGATGTACCTAGGGGTAAAACCCGAAAACACCGCTTTGAGCTAGACTCGAACGGGAACTGGTGCACGACAACGGGCCTTGCTGCACTCTTGGTTACGACACTCCCGGGGGATATGCTTAGGATAACTCTCATTTTCTTTACAAATCATTTTGAAAGGATTATGAGTATATACTTTCTCAAAGAAAACATTCTTATGATTATGGATTATATCCATAAATAGTTCAATTTATGTTAAGTGTTTTATAAGTATGGGATTATGTATTTTGATTCATAAACTGATCTAGTTTATGCCATTGTTTAGAAAAGGCTCCTAGTGGAAGAAATTGAAACCGTATCAATGCACGCACTCCATGTAGGGATTGCCCTCCTGCTCAAGATAATTATAGTGGGGCTGGTGATGCAACTGGTGCTGATCAGCTAATCACCATACTGGGACAACTTACTCAGGTTATGAATAATAACCTTACCCGTATGGAGCACCCTGATCCGCAGCGTGGAGGATCAATGTTAGATCGATTCATGAGGCAACAACCACCAACGTTCAATGGGAATACAAATCCCTTAGTAGCTGAGCAATGGATATTTTCCCTAGAGAAAATATTTCAGGCTTTGGGGAGCAGTGAAAGGGAAAAAGTTATCATGGCAGTTTACCGCCTCACTGGAGATGCTGATCAATGGTGGTCATTGATTCAAAATACGAAGGAAGATGATGAAGTATCAAATATGGAATGGAGGGAGTTCAAAGTTCTGTTTTTAGAAAAATACTTCCCTCGCGACCATCGAGCAGATATGGAAAGGCAATTTCTGAGTCTGAGACAAAAGGAGGATGAGAATGTCACAAAGTATGAGGCTAACTTTACAAGGTTAGCGAGGTACGCTGGTGATTATATTCGTAACCCAAGAAGTAAGATTGATCGTTTCTTTGATGGGTTAAAACCATTTCTCCGTCGAGCGTTAGTCTCATAATCCTTTTCATCGTACGAAGACATTGTCTCATGTGCTATCAAAACCGAAAAGGAATTCTCTAAGTCTTATGACTTTAAAGCAAAGCAAGAGAAGAAGAGACCTGTTGATCAATCTGGGAATGGAAATAAGAGGAAGAAGGGAAAGGTTGAATATCCATCTTGTGGTAAATGCGGGAAGAAATATCCTGGTACTTGCTTGAAGGGAATGGGAGTCTGTTACAAGTGTGGTGAAAAAGGCCACCAAGCTCATGATTGCAAGGGGAAGAAGGAAGCTACCAACGTTCAGTGCTACAATTGCAGGGAGATGGGGCATTATGCAAATGCATGTCCTAAGCATCAGGAGAACTTACCTCAGAAAAGGCCAAGGGATCAAGGCCAGGCTTATGCTATCACTACTGCTGAGGTAGAAGCTCCGAAAGACGTGGTGGCAGGTAATTTAATGGTTTCCTCAAGTTTAGCAAATGCATTATTTGATTCTGGATCATCGCATTGTTTCATATCTTCCCAGTTTGCTAAGAAAATTAGATATTTCCAATTTGATTTAATAAGGGAGTTGTCAGTTAAAACTCCTAAGGGAAGTATCGTTGCAATAAAGTTTTGTGAATCAGTCCCCATTAGAGCACATAAATTTTCTTTATCTGCTGATTTCATCGTCATACCTATGATTGAGTTTGATATAATCCTCGATATGGACTGGCTTTCGGACTATGATGCGAAGATTTATTGTAAGAAGAAAGAGGTTACGATTCTTGATGATAATGATAAGGAGCACCTTATTTTTAGAGCAGAATCGTCACCACCTAATTCTCATTTAGATCCACCCCCAGTAGCTCAACTTAATTCAATTATTGGGGAGGAAGATAATGAAATAACTATCGGTGAGGAAAGGAATGTTCAAATAGAGGATGTACCTGTTGTGAAAGAATTTGTAGATGTATTTCCGGAAGATTTACCTGGACATCCTCCAGAATGAGAAGTTGAGTTTTCTATTGATTTGATTCCTGGATCAAGGCCTATATCGAAAACCCCTTATAGAATGGCCACTGTAGAGTTAGTCGAACTAAAGAAACAACTAGAGGAATTGATTAATAAGGGATTTATTCGCCCTAGTGTTTCTCCATGGGGAGCCCTATTCTTTTTGTTAAAAAGAAAGATGGATCTATGAGGTTATGTATCGACTACAGGGAGATCAATGCTATAACGATAAAGAACAAGTATCCCCTACCTCGTATTGATGATTTATTTGACCAACTGCATGGAGCTCAATACTTTTCAAAGATTGACCTTCGATCTGGATACCATCAGTTGTGTGTGAAGAAGGAAGACATTCCGAAAACAGCATTTCGAACCAGGTACGGGCATTACGAGTTTACTGTAATGCCGTTTGGATTGACTAATGCACCCTCTGTATTCATGGATCTAATGAATAGAGTTTTCAAGGAGTATCTCGATGAATTTGTGGTGGTATTTATTGATGATATCTTGGTATACTCCAAAACCTACGAAGATCATGAAAATCACTTGTGCATTATCTTGAAGACTCTGAGGAGGCATGAATTATATGGGAAGTTTAGCAAGTGTGAATTCTGGCTTCAGGAGATTTCTTTTCTTGGCCATATTGTCTCTAAATATGGAATCTCTGTTGATCCTTCTAAGACCAAGGCAATCCAAGAATGGCCAGCACCTACGAGTATAACTGAGGTACGTAGTTTTATTGGTTTGGCAGGTTATTATCGACGTTTCGTCCAGAATTTTGCCCGATTGGCTAACCCATTAACGAAGCTCACACGTAAAGGGGTTAAATTTGTTTGGACAAAAGAGTGTGAATAATGTTTCGAAGAACTGAAGAGAAGATTAGTCAATGCTCCTATATTGACTCTACCATCGTGGAATGATGGGTTCGTTATTTATAGTGATGCATCGAAGAAAGGACTTGGCTGTGTCCTTATGCAGAATGATAGAGTTATTGCCTATGCATCACGACAGTTGAAAATTCATGAACAAAACTATCCTACTCATGATCTCGAGTTAGCAGCAGTGATCTTTTCTTTGACGATATGGAGGCACTACCTCTATGGTGAAAAATGTGAGATTTATACTGATCACAAGAGTTTGAAGTATATTTTCTCACAAAAAGAACTCAACATGAGGCAAAGGAGATGGCTTGAATTACTCAAGAATTATGATTGTACAATACACTACCACCCAGGGAAGGCAAACAAGGTGGCAGATGCTTTGAGTAGAAAAGACCATGGAGTTTTGAACAATATGAGAATTGAAAGGGATCCAATTTTCATGGATCTAGTGAAGATGGACATGGGAATAACCAGGGAAGGTGAATCATCAATGCTTTTTCAAATGGTTGCCAAACCATCTTTACTAGAAAGGATTAAGAGTTCTCAGACCGATGATGAAGAATTCCAAAAGAAGATTAAATCTGTGAATGATGGGAGATTGAGAGACTTTGTGTATGAAGATGGAATTTTGAAATTCGGGATGAGACTTTGTGTTCCCAATATACCTGATCTAAAAAGGGAATTGCTGGATGATGCTCATAGTTCCAATTTCACTATACACCATGGGAGCACCAAAATGTATAGAGATTTGAAGGATCATTTTTGGTGGGACAACATGAAGAGGGAGATTGATGATTTTTTGTCAAGATGTATGGTTTGTCAACAAGTGAAAGCTGGAAGGCAACAGCCTGGAGGAGTCATGCAACCTCTTCCCATACCGGAGTTGAAATGGGACAATGTTACGATGGACTTTGTCATGGGGCTACCAAAGACTCCTAGAAGGAACGATGCAATATGTGTTATTGTTGATCGTCTTACCAAGACAGCACATTTTCTTGCTATAAGAGAAGATCTACCCCTGGAACGTCTAGCAAGACTATATATTAATGAAGTTGTGAGACTTCATGGAGTACCCCTATCGATTGTTTCTGATCGTGATCCCCGTTTTACTTCAAGATTCTGGAAAAGTCTTCAGAAATCCCTGGATACTGAACTTCATTTGAGCACTACTTACCACCCTCAGACAGACGGACAATCATAACGGACTATTCAAACCTTAGAAGACATGTTGAGATCTTGCTCACTTGACTTTCAGGGTATGTGGGATCAATATTTACCCATGGTAGAATTTTCCTATAACAATAGCTTCCATTCGAGTATTCAGATGGCACAATATGAAGCGTTATACGGAAAGAGATGTCGTACACCAACCTGTTGGGATGACGTTGGTGAAAGAAAACTTGTAGGCCCAGAACTGGTGGAGGAAACGGTGGAAAAGGTGAAAGTAATCCAAAATCACATCAAAGCATCTCAAAGTAGGCAGAAGAGATATGCCGATAATCGAAGGAAGGATTTGGAATTTCAAGTCGGTGATCATGTTTTTCTAAAGGTATCTCCGTGGAAGGGAGTGATAAGTTTTGGTAAGAAAGGTAAATTGAGTCCCATGTACATCGGACCTTTCGAAATTCTAGAACGAATTGAGGTTGTAGCTTACCGATTGGCAATGCCGCCAAGTCTCTCCAAAGTTCACAATGTGTTCCACGTATCTCTATTGAGGAAATACATGCCTGATCAGACGCATGTACTCACCTATGAGGAATTAGAACTGGAACCCGATCTGTCTTATTGCGAAGAGCCCGTCAAGATTCTTGATACGAGAGAACAAGTGCTGAGAAACCGGACGACGCGTCTGGTAAAAGTTTTGTGGAGAAACCATAAGATGGAAGAGGCAACGTGGGAACCCGAGGAACATATGATGAAGAACCACCCGAGTCTTTTTATGCAGTAATACCCTAGAAATTGCGAGGACGCAATTATTTGAAGGAGGGGATAATGTATCACCCCAAGCTTCTACGGTACGCTTCTCTTTGAATAATGTGATAGCGTGTGTTGTACGCAACACCGAGTTCTAACACACCATAACTAATCAAACTAGCCATTATGAATAGTAATACCTACTTTTTGAAATTATATATATTTTATATTTAAAAATGTACTTCATTTTTGGATTCGGAATATCGAATTTAGCCTAAGGTGAAATTTTGGTACATTTCGGATAACTTTCATATTTTGATGAATAGTGAAAATTACTAAGTTTTAATTAAAAACAACTTTTTTAATCAAAATAATTAATAGTGATAAATTATGAATTTGAGTGGTTTTAAAGAATATTTAGAATATATTTTAACCATTTAATATAATGTTGGTCATTGGACATAATTTTACAATTAAACCGAACATAAACGAGTGTCAATCTTTTGATAGTTATTATCTCTTAAAAACACGCTTTTTGTTTTGACAGCGGGAATTAATTTTAAATTAATTTCTGCCACTTATGTGTTTTGAATTTAGGAAAATGGATTCCATATTTGGAATCAGGATGTTCAAATTGTGTAAATAGGTAAATTTTATTTTTAGACATTTTGAATAATTACTGCGGTAAATATTTTATTTACCATGGTTAAGGGTAAATCCGGTAAATAAGGGATAAAAAATAATATTATAATAATACTAAATTACCCTAAAACGTGTCTTAACCCTATTGGTTGATACATGGTCGACCATGGGAATCTTTGGGTCTATTTTGGGACCCCATGGATCCACTTGTAAATGATAATGACACTTTATTTTAATTAAGTTAAAATGAATACAAAAATGACACAAGCATATATCTTTTAGAAACACAATTGTTACATAGGGTTATATATGTTGTATTTTAGATTATAAATATTCATTAGAAAACTAAAAAGATTTCCTACATAATGATATTTTATTTATAATTTTTAGACATTAAATAATTTATTTTATTTATGACACAATGATGATGCAGTAATTACTATAATAGTGAAAAATTAAAATAATTGATATTATAAATACCAAAATAAATATAATATGAAACTTTTAATGCATTAAACTAATTTTCTAGGATAATATGATATATTAGGATTGATGTAATTGACTTTTTTCGAAGTAATCAATCTGTTATGAGTTTCACAAAAATCAACTATTGAATAGTGTCAAAATTGACATAAAAGAGTTCTTAAAACAAATATTATATTATTAATTGATATTAAATTCCTAAAAATCTAAGGTTCGGCCAAGAGACTTATATAATGATAGTTTCATCATTAATTTACCACTTGGGGGTCGATTGGATGTATATAGTATGTTTATTAACCATATTATATAAAAATACAAAGAGACATTGTAAAAGTGAAACTAATTAACTTAGAGTTAATACTTAAAGATAAGGTTAATATAAGTACCCAAACCTGTATAAATTCTATTGGTTGAGTGGTTTTAGACCTATCCCCACCTTAAACTTTGAATAATAAGCTTTGGTGCCATTAGAAACCGAATATGAATTTATTATAAATTAATATTTCTAGCTTTTCCAAAGGTGCCCCTCACCCCTCTTATAAAAGGGCACTCCTCCTTCTCATTTATTCACACCTTCAAAGCATTTTGGTTCGGCCAAACTCTGCCCAAATACTCTCCCAACATCCCTCACTTCAACCTAGAGGCCTTAGTTTGATCAGAAAGCCAACCTAAGGAGCCCTTTTGATCAAATCAAAAGGAAGAACCCGAAGAAGAGGTAATGATTTCACCACCCTTCTCCAAGTTCATTTCTTCTTCCACTTCTTCTTTCTTTGTTCTTACCATTCTAAAATAATAACTCCAGTATCTCACATATACTGTGATGTTATTATAAATATTGTACAACCATATTCAGTATTCTATCCACCCTTTGAATAACATTTCACCATACGTGCGTACGTACGGACTACCGTCTCCACGTCGTGGTGTAATTGTTATTCAATATAATATTATTTGGATGGGTATAATAATGATGTGTAACTCATGTAAATAATAAATATAACATGTTAATGATTCTTTATATATGATATACCATCCATTTATATGTTATTTTAATATCAAAATAATGATATTGTCGCTCGTGCGTACGTACGGACTACCGTCTCCACGAACGCGATGAGATTCATTCTCCATCGTATCCATTCAAGTATAATTATCATTTGATGATTTAAAAATGATGTTTAAGGACTAGATATCCTTCTGGATATGAATAAGATACAACAACCATGGCTTATGTAACAAAACATATAAAAGAAAATGAGTAAGTTAACTCCCGAAACGACGATAATTCTAAGATATTATTAACAAGTCAATGTTAAAAGATCATATATGATATCATATTATTATATATGATTCTTGTATAATTTAATAACAACTATTTCACCATTATACAGGAGGTTAACCTACCCCAACCAAGGAAAAGTACAAGGTAAGGTTTTACTTTACAACCTCTTCATTATCCAAGGTTGTTTATACGTAATAATCTACTGGGATCTCTTTATCATCCACATCCATGTTTCTTAAAAATGCATTTCAAAACATTTTTACTATTTACTAGAATATGAGTTAAAGTCATTTATAACCTTTTTGACTTTTATAAGTGGTTTATAAAGGAATATTTCGGTCGTTTTCAAAACAAGGTCCTTTTTAACCTTTTCCACAGAATTAAGGTAAGAATGTTTTTTTTAACTTATACGGCGGGTGCAGCTATTTTCCGCCGTTATAAAATCTTCAAAGCTTCCCTTACAAGATTATAAGAATATTTTCAAAGAAAATGTTTTATATTATATGGATCAAAAATGATTTCAAAATAAAAGGAGATTTTTCTTTAAAAAGAATTTTGATTTCATCTATGTCAACATCTTTTGATGGATTTTAAGATTATTTGAAGTTGATTTATTATGATACAAAACTTCTATATTGTATTGAAGTTTTTGTGATATGTTTTTATACCATTCATAGTTTATGGTGAAAGTATTGACATTTTTTATGCTATTTTTAATACGAATGTTTATGATATGTTTAAACCTTTTCATATGAGAATGCATTGGACTTAATATGTGACGGGTGGAGCCTGCTATAGCTCCTCGATGCATCGGTAGGTCTCATGAGACAAACTAGTGTCTTGGCACAAGTCCTTGACAAAATCTTATTTGTAGTCTTGGCACGAGGCCTTGGCTATGTGGTTATGATAGTCTGGCATTATGCATTCCAACATTATGAAAGTGGTTATTGATTTTTGCATGTGATTATTCGATTAGTAGAATATCCATGTGAATAAGTAAATGGCATTATTTCATTTTATTTATGCCATACCATGTTGAAAGTTCATATTTAAAAGGCTTTTGTTTTAGTTATACATTGCCTTAAATGTTTTTTCTTATTTATGAAAGTTTCCGCTATATTGTTATCCTTACTGGGCATTTGAGCTCACCCCTTTTCTATGTTTTATTTTTCCCAGGATGTGAAGAAGTATGTTATGAATGACCTGCAGGGATTTTATGAGGGGTTAATAGTGTGGATTGTGGAAACATTATGTTGTTGTAGTAGTTTTTCATTTTATTATGTAATGTAAAACTTATGAATATATCTAGTGTTTCCAAGGCTACTAAACCAATCGGTCTTTCGAGATTTGATCTTTCTTGTGATCATGCCAATGTTATGTAATAATGCACCGACTCTGGGTAACTGGGGTCGGGGCGTTACAGGGAACAAAAAATATGGAATGATAAATAAATGAAAACACATGACATATAAATAACATGAATATCCACAGTTAATATGGAATAATCAATATTTTAATATAAATAACTAAATAAACATGAAATGTAAATAACATTAATATCATGAATAGATAATACATAATCAATTCGGAATGGAAAATAATAAAAAAACCCAATTTCCTAAATCAAATAAATTAGAATTAAAAGGAGTATAGAGATACAAAAATTGGAAAATTATCCCAGATAATAATAACTGAACTCATAAGGAAGGAAATCATTACTTATTTGATGTCATGAAACCAAGAAACATGATAAAACTACTTTTATGGCCTTTCATATCATAGATAAATATGATTTTATATGTATACAAAAGAAACCCATTTAAATAGTTTTAATGAAATCAATCATCTCATGTGTCTACTTATGCATCTAGGGGATATATAATTTTAGGCCCCATTCTTCACTACATTTCCAAATTACTCCTCATATATTGAATAATCAGTTTAATTCATGAATAATGTTCATTACTATCAAATATATTTATTGAGTAATGTATTGTTTTTTTAAATATTTTCCCACAAAATATTTTTAATACCATTGTATGAAAATATTTTATGATATTATATAGATTATAAGAAATAATCAAATTAATGATAAATAATATGTATATTTAGGGAAAATTTAGTGTTTAATGATCAAATAAAAGTGAATATTTAAATGGAAAGCTAAAGAATAAAAAAGTATCAAGAAAGTGAATTTAAGCATATTAGTTGGTCAAATTGAGGTAAGAAATAAGGATCGGGATTTTTTTTAATGATTATATAATGACCTTCAATTTAAATTTAATCCCAACCAATCTCGATTAAAATGATATTGTGAAACAATACCACCAAAAGATCATAACATCAATGTAAGGATTAATACATGAATAAATTATGTGTATCAAACATAAATCCAAAATAAGGATAAAATATAAATAATCCAATAAATAGTCATTAAACAAAAAATATTAAAATATTATGTAAATTGAAGAAGTTATTTAAACGATTGAAAAGAAAATGAGTTATAAAATTACACACCAATAGGTAATTTTTATGTAAAATCATGTCAGAATAATGATTTAAAATTTAAATATAAGGTATCTTAAATAATTCAAAAATCATTATATAATAAGTCACCTTTTTATTAGATACACAAAATAAACTATATTGGGTCCATAACATCATAATATTTCACAATGAAGGGAAATTGCGATAAAGTCCATTACATGACACATCATTTTGGTTAAATGTGAATTAAACTACTATATAATGTATTTAATAATTTTAATTTTTGATTATATAACCATATTAATATAATATACATGAACCATATTAATATTCTATATTATCATATTACAACATTTTACCACTCATTGGTTAATAATAATTCATTATTTTCATTTTTTTAGCTATTAATTTCATTGTTTTCTCATACTCGTTTTAATGTAAATGTTCCAGTTAATGATTATATTATACGGTTAAAACATATAAATTATGATATTATTATTAATATATATCATTATATATAATTTTATAATAAGTTTTGAAATTTTAGAATGGATAATGGATCACAGTACTTCGTGGAGACAATAGACTTTTTAGATGAGTGGGTTGATGATATCATTTCATTAAAGGGTGAAAGGTGAAGGAAATTGGTTATATAATAATTTTAAATAATAAATATAATTTCATATATATCACATATATTTATTAAAATTACCCATATTATTTTCATGTAAATCCTAAGTGTAGAAAGAATCACCTTCCACCACGAGGCTGTAGTTTTTCGTATAGACAAACAACATTATTGTAATTTAATGGCATGGAAGGTAGGAATGTGTATTTGATATTATAGTTACATTTGTTCTATAATATCATAAATATAAAATAATTTTTTTAAAACTATCGTTATATCCATCCTTGAAATGTTGATATGGAAAACTAATTACATCAGTTTCCGAGTTGGTTGTTCGTTATAAACACGATTGATGCTTTCATTTTCCATTTGATAGATGAGGATATTTATATTGGAAATGACCTTAATAAAATAAGATCTCATTATATGTAAAATAATTATGTTATTATATAATAATTTTTCAATAATATTTTAAATAGGTGTAAGAAGAAACAGAAAAATTCTTTCTTAAGAACGTTGCCTATTATTCTGACAACTTCTGTATGTTTGCGTTAAATGCATTAATAAATTATATTACTAATCATCCCAAGGGATCTAGGATGTTTTCAGTTGAGTAATAAATTTATTTGGTTCATTATTTACTGAAATAAATGGCTTTCAATGTTTTATGTGTGGATGAGAGTGAGGTATATTTTATCAGTGGGGGAGAGGAAATACCTAGAAATTTTGAATGGAATCAATTACATCAATGTTATTTTCTTGAACAAATCATCCTTAATGAGTAATTGATGATAGTTATAGCTTGTAATATCAAAATATAATAATAAAATGGGTTTTATAGACGTTTTTAAATCATTTTAACCCTTATCCTTTTAGTTTATCATCTGGTAAATCAATTTTTACCTTTACCATGATAATTAATTTTTAGTGCTTTTAAAATTCAAAATGAAAACAAATTAGGTTTACCTTATTATATAATATAAAAATTCATTATTATAAATATAGAATCCATTTTTAAAAATTGAATTCATATAAGTGTATGAATCCAATATAAAATTATACATATAGACGTGATGGAAAAACAAGTTTACAATGGAAAAAGTCTCATAAGTATAGTTAGATTTAATATCAAAATTAAAAATGAAATTGAATAAAATAAAAATTAATAGTTAAATATTAGTATTATTTATCATATTTAAATTTAAAAATAATTTAAATTATAATTTAACATTGTAAATATCTTTAAATTACAAACCAATTTTCAATGTAAATTTGATTTTTTCACTATTCATTGAAAAACTATTTTTTTAGGAAATTATAAAAAAATAAACAAGGGATAATTTTAACATGTATAATTAAAAATTATGTTAAAATTTAATATTTGGAAGAATTTAAATTTAAATTATATTAACAATAAATATGTAAACCAAATTTTTGAAAATTCATTTTTTCTAAAAGCATTTCAATTTATTTAAAATTATTCTTGTTTTATTTCTAAAAAATAGATAAAAAATGTGTTTTCATACAATTTTTCAATCAAAATTTTTATAATTTAATTATTACTATTAATACCCTTTAATTTTATGTATAGTTTATAACTGTGTTTTATTTTAATGTTACTTTTTCTTAAAAGATGTCTGTGTTAAAAGTTATAGAAAATATTGAATTAAAATAAATATATTCTTCTTTTTAAGTTCAAGATTTTTTTTTTATATCATATATTCTATATTGTTTTACTTTATAATTTTAGGGTGTTATACTATCCCAACCATGAAAAAATTTTACCCTCACCATTTGATCTTACACACAAAAATCAACGGTCTGATATATGAAAATTCTTTTATTAAAAATCCACACTATAAAAAGGTTCAATAAAACATAATATTAATTACATATAAATGAAATAAAATTTTTCTTATGTAATAACACAAAAATAGGTTTCCAAATAGGATGAAATTGTTAGAATGTAAATATATTGACATAGAAGAAAAGCGTAAAAAATTATATAGGGTGATAGAGATCATTGATCACCAAAAAGTGAGTGATAAATGTAAATATAAGAACCTAAAAATAATTAATTTTTGATTAGTTGGAACACCATGGACTCATAACATATGATGTTAATAGTTGTAATTTAGTGAAATGGGTGACACACACTGGTTCCTCGAGCCAGTTCTCATCATGACCTCAAGCATGCCTCTTTTTATGATAGAGGCTTCTGACTAGTAGTGAGGGTCTAGTATGTCTGTCATGTGGAGACTATAACCTCTTTTATTAGAGTAATACAGGAGCATAAATATTAAACAATAGTGAAATAATATTTAATCATTAATAATAACAATATCCCAAGTCAAAAAAAGTAGGGATTTCATATCCAACAGCAATAGAAATATTCCATTCTAAATTAAGTGTATAGTATCTACATTAAACTAAAAATAATGAAAAAAATAACACAGAGAAGGCCCTAAACCTCTTCCAGTTTCCTCATCCAAGACTCTTTATCTATCAACAATATTACTCAAGACCTTTTCCCTTAATCTATCATGAAAATACAATGTCAATTCGGCTACCAATTAGGCAGTCCGAGTGGGGTGTGAGTAAAACTCAGTATTCCACTACCAATGTTATGTAAAACAAAACTCATTTAATAATTGTGTATGATGTTGTAAAATGAAATAAATTACAATTCATAATTAAACATTAACCACATTATACAATTAATCAATATTTAACTACATTAATCCTGGGTTCCTAAGCATACTCGTACCTCAATTCTAGATTCATATCATGCCAATGTCCAAAGAGTTCCCTATTAATATCATATCATAATAACTATTTCGGATCATGTTAGAGGCCAATGTATTCCAAGGTGATATCCAATCTCAATACCTAAATAGGCATATGCCGGAGTCCAAAGTATTCTCATGTGGGACCACAACTCAGATTACAAATTTTAAAAAATCTTTAATTCCAAAATTTATTGCCCATGTTACCAAAATTTGATGCATAATTATGATGACCGTGTTACCATACATACATCTCAATAGAATTACCATGTATAATTCCTTTACTCAAATGTATAATGACCATGTTACCATTTATACTTCTCTATTGAATGACCATGTTCCTAATCTATTACTAAAATCTATAATGAACATGTTACCATTTATACTTATCAATTGAATGGAAATGTTCACATTCCATTAATAAGAAGTATAATGAATATGTTACCATTATTAATTATCAATTGAATAGACATGTTCCCATTATTTCAAAAATAATTAATTCATTACATAATTATTCATAGTTAATTTCATTACTAATTCAACAATTATATTTTCACATAAATATCATTAATTAATTCCCTAATTTATAATGTATGTCTAAACCATAAATTAATACATTAATTAATAATCTCAAGGAACCCATTTCAATATCCCATAATTAATAGAACAAAAAATTATCTCATGGAAACCATTTCAATATCATATACCTAATATCACCATTAAGAATATCAACTCATACATTTTCATATAACATAATTAATTATACAATTAGTTATACCAAACAAATAATCCCAATATCACATAATCAACTCTATAAATAATTATCTCAATTCATGAAATCAATGGAACATATCCAAAATTAATTATCTAAATCAATAACCTCAAATCTCATAAATAATTTCCCAATTAATTATCCCAAATTCCAATATTTTTATTTTCAATAAAATCCCCCAAATTCCAAATCAATTAGTGGAACACATTAATTTTTTCACATTAGGAACTCTAATAACTAGGAAAACCATGAAAATATATAATTTGATACATGTAGTCAAAATTCATGACTATGGTATTTGAATCATAGAAAAACTACCATTAAGTGAATATCCAACAATGTTTCCATTAGCCAACGCCAATGACGAAGTTGATGATGATTGAAAAGGGGTTCCAAGATCAAGAATGATCATGTTCATAAATAAAAATGAAATTTCCCAAGGGATTTCAGTGCAATTTGTTGGAGAAGAATTAAGGGAAAGAAGAAATCCAATCAAGAAAACATACTAGGAATTGATCTTATAAATGGGAAATCTGGAAGGTGTTTTGACATGAAAATATTTCTTAGAGAGTCACTCTAGGGAAAGAGAAGATCAACGGAAGTGGTTTCCAAACATAAGAAACCACACCGCCACTTTAAATATTCATGTCGAGATATTAAATGGTGTGTACTTTGGATACATTTTGTATAATTATTTTTGAATTTTTTTACCAAAAATACATCTACTAGGATTTATTTTATTAATCTCCTAGAAAATTACATGTCATGTAATCCCTTTATAAGGCGTGTAAATGTTCTGTAATTGAGTTTTTAGTCCATTTTTCCTTTAAATCCTTTCAACTCATCACCACGACATTTTTAACACTCAACCGATTTATAACGTTACTCTATTAATTAAAAAAATCATCCCAAAAAAACAGGTTATTTTCTCCAATGATGGATAAAAAAGGGAATTGAAGGAAAAGTTACTAAAAAGGTTGGGATATTATAATCTCCCAACTGTATAATAGTTGATCCACAGATAATTCTTCCAAGCATCTCTCAGATTTTTAGTAAAAAATATTGTCCCACTAGCCTACATATCTACTTCACATTCTCATGTATCATCCTATATATTCCTATATTTCCATAAATTACAAACTATTAGTATGGTCCTCCCCTATTAAACATTCTCACTACGATCCAGTACACACATCGGATGCTCCTCAAATGATGCATTTATCTCATGGAAAACATCCTCTACCTAGATCACATTATAAGGGTCTGGGTGATACTATAAATCTTTTGATATAAGGAAAACTTTTGGAATATTACTACATTTTTGTGCAAGATCCAATCAGTAAACCACTATCCCGATTCTATCCACTATCTAAAATGACCGAAAAAACATGGGCACCAACTTGAACTACCTATAAATCCTATAGTGACCAAACCTAGCAAGGAACTAATGAATACATGATCACCCTGGGTAGATTCTAGGGGTCATCAAAATCTATCATCACATGAATTATTTCTATTTTAAGTTGTCTCCATATGTTACTGATTTAGTTTCAGATACATTGACATCTCCTGCACAAGACTCATTCGCAAAAACTCTAACTCACCAGCCTACATACAACATATTGGTGATCTGAATGGAATAACATAAATAGACTCATATGGTTATATCTGTATAGTTTCCAAATGAATTTTCTATTTTAAAAATCCATTAAATCCAAGCGCTTCTCCCAAATCCCTCCCAAGTCATGAATACATTCTCACATCATATCCCAAATCACCTATATTGTAAAATACGATGGCCCATTTATCTTTGGTTGAAAGCCTCTACTCAATAAAACATGTGTACCAAGAACATTCTGTATGACCTTACAAAAGAATTAGGTGAAAAGAGAGTCACTCTATAAAAATATAGTTCATGAAATTCCATTCTGACAGACTATCTCTTGATTGTATAATATTCCATGTTGCTCCACTGATAATTTATCTCATATAAGAAAAATATGGTTCAGTTTCTTTACTCAATTTACCATAACCAAGATAGTTTAATTATTCTTAATCATATTAGGAAGAACTACCTAAAATTACACTGTCACATCATCCCGCATTCATTCTAGGTTGTGCAACGAATATAATAAAGCACCTGGCCATTGATGCTTTGTCTTAATCTGCTGATAGGTGTAGAATCAGACCATGAAACCTGCTGTCTACTTTTTCATGACCATCCCAAAAAATTATATTCATAGGTCATGTTACATGTAAGTCACTACTTGATATATCACCCACTTCGAGGCATGGAATTCCCACATCAACTCTTCCAACATGCTTCTAGGCACTAAAACCTGATTTCTATCATAGATGATCTCATCATCATATATGTCCTAATCAGATGGTGTCTCCCAACCATCAAGGCTTTACCTCATGGTAAAACACTCTAGATCGGCATACTACCTATCTTTAATATGGATAAAAAAATTATAATCCTCTAAAATCAATATGAGAATAATTTTCTCTTGACTTTCCTGAACCAAAATATGAATCTCATTAAAAAATTTCATAGTCTTCTGCTCATAACATGACTCTTAAACCATCTATGTCTTAGTATTCTTGATCAAAGAATAAACCAAAAATTTTCCATTCACTGGATTATATTACATCTCAAAATCAAAATACTACATATAATTAACCCATCTCAACTATCATGGATTCAAATATCTTTTGGAAAAGATATACCTTATACTCTTTTGATTAGTAAGCATTTGAAACTTCTCGCCTAATAGATAATGACATAAACACATAAAATCATAAACAACTATGGCTGGGTTGTGGTAATACATTGGGTAGTTCAATTCATCTGGCCTCATCTTTCGAAACCCATATGCAACAAATTTATCTCTCGACATCAACATAACAATGATTCCAATCCCAAATAAATCCCAATACACCATATATCTCTCACCTAGACCAAATAAGATTAAAATTAGTGATTATTTCAATAATGTCTTTAAAAAAATGAAAGAATTAACACATTCCTCATACCATTCAAACCTTTTCCCTTTTTGGTAAAGAATGAATATAGCAGTGCCAATTTGGAATAGTCCTTTATGATGCTCCTATAATATCCAGCCAATACAAGAAAGCTACAGATATCAAACACATTGTTTGTGTTCTCCCAATAATACACAAATTTAAAATTCTATTGTTCAACTAACACACCTTCCCCTATGATAATGTGTCCTAAGAAGTGTCACTGGTCAATACAAAACTAAGACTTAGATAGCTTTGCATATAGATGATGCTCTTTTAGTATACTCAAGATGATTTCATGATGTTGTGCATTATTGTCATCAGTCATAGAGTACTCAAAGATTTCATCTAGAAAAACCATAAAAAACTAATTGTGGTATAGATTGATGATTCAATTCATCAAGGACATAAACACTTCTTGTTCATTCATCAAACCAAACAGAATTAGAAAGAACTAATATAGGATATATCTGATTAGGAAATCCATCCTTGGTATATCCGAAGTCCAAACTCTCTGTTGATGATACCCCAATATCATTTTGGCCTCGAGAACACAAAATCTCTCTTCAAATGGTCAAACATATTGTCGATACATAGAAGAGGATACTCGTTCTTCATAGTCATCATGTTCAAATTTTGGTAATTAAAAAAAATCAAAAATTCTTGTCATCATTCTTTGAAAAAAAACCCATTTTATCCCCATGGTGACATTATTGGACATATAAAACCTTTATCCTCCCATTATTCTAGATATGTATTGATATCTTGAAGCACTATTGGTTCCATTCTTTTTGGAGGAGTAGATACTAGCTCAGCCCTTAACATAGGATCAATGGTTAATTAAAAAAATATATCAGGTGAAATCCCTAAGAATTTTTTAATAAATGCATCATGAAACTCTTCCACCACTATCAGAATGATATCCAGTTCCACAACTCTATCATCCAAATAAAGACTCGAAACCTAGTTTGTGATATCTCCCAGTTCTTTAGTGATTGGCCACTCTTGGTGTAATGGACCAGGTATTAATAGAATAATACTATATTATATATATTAATATCCATGAATAAGAAACTAATTTTATTTTAAAGAAGAAACTCTTTTCAACAGTTTACTCAATACGTAACAATGAGTTTCATTGAAATCTTATGTTGTGAACGACTTTTAGTTATACAAAAAAATAATACAATAATATTATTATTTTAAATGGCAGTTAACACATAGATGTTGTATTGAATGAAATGAATATAACTAAATATATTATTATTAAATTTTTTTTTAAAATTTATTTACATTTTTCAAATAAATTATATATTCTTAAAATAAGATGGAATCATATTTTAAGCATGAAATACTCTATTATTCTTTAAAAGATCGATTTACCTCCTTTTGATAAAGAAAACTTTTTAAATATATTTTTTGTTACATTTATATGTTCCATTTGATAAAATAAAATTCTTCTTTGGAATTATGACATTACAATTAACTTTGGGTAAATTTTTGGTGTTTTTATGATAATGTTCAATTTTTTTTATTGAATAGTAAAAAATACTGCATTTTATGTCATAAATTTCATTCCTTCTAATTTATTTATATGATTAGATTTTCATTTTAGTTTGTTTTAATGTTTAATTAGAAGATATTTTTATCATTCAGTCCAATTTTGTTCGTTGGAAGTAATTATACTTTTAGATTGGACAAAAACACATCTCAATCTTCGGTTGCTTTTACTTCTTAAAAACACACTTTTTTGGTTCTGACAACCGAAATTAAGTTTAAATTAATTTCTAAAACATATATTTTTTGAATTTTGAAAAAAGGATTTCATATTTTACATCAGGAGGTCAAAAATGTGTAAATATTAATATTATATTTTTAGATATTATGAATAGAAACATCATTAACTATTTTATTTATCATGGTTAAAGGGTAAATTTGGTAAATAATGGTAAAAAATTATATTATTATACTATTAAATTATCGTAACACTTGTCCTAATACTATTTTATGACATATATCAGACTATGGAAATCCCTGGGTCTATTTTAGGACCCCAGGGAGCCACTTGTGTGTGAAAATGTCATTTAATTCTTTAAATTTAATGTTAAGGAAAATACCATCTAAATTTAAATATGTTACTAAAAAAATTTTATTTTGTGTTTTATAAGTAATCATTTAGACTATAAATAGTCATTAGAAATATAAAAATACTTAAGAAATCATTATATTTTAATTATTATTTTTTTAGATTAAATATATAAATTTATTTACGAAACAATGGTGATGTAGTGGTTTCCTTTTTAATAAATTATTTAAATAAATGATATTATAGATATAAATAAAAATTTCTTTTTAACTATTTCCATCATTTGTGAATTTTACGGATTATTATTACTTGATATCCATGAATTAATCAAGTTTTTTCAAATGAATGAAGTTGTTAAGGATTATTTAAAAGTTATCGTATGAATAGAATATAAATTGAAATAAATGAGTTTTTAAAACAAATAATATATTATTCAATGATATAATATTCCTAAAAATATAAGATTCATACAAATTACTTAGATTAGGTTTAAAACGTCTTTAATGAATCATTTGAGGTTCGATTGTAATTTTATAGTAAATATATTAACTATATAGAATGAATATACAAGAAGACTTGGTAAGAGTTACATAAGTTTACGGAGCGTTAAAGAAACCTGATAAGGTTAATTTTTTGAGAGAAACTCTCCTAAAAACAATTTTATATGATTATTTAGATCCGTTATCATCTTATATTATAAATATATTACTTTGGGATTATATGAATTTGAAAATAAATTAAAAATAAAATAATATTTCAAAACATTCCTAAAGTTCCCCTCCTCCATCATAAAAAAGAGAACAACATATAACCCATACTCACACCTATAAATCCCCCTTGGATCATAGAAATTCTACCGTAATAAGATCCAAATATCCTTATATTTCTTTTAGAAGCCTTATTTTTGGAATGAGGAAATTAAATAACTCTTTTTAGCATAAATCAAAAGGAGTTACACGATTTGAGGTAATGTCTTCTCTCATGATTCTTTCATTTATTTTCCTTATACAATCACTATGATATTTTAATCCATTGTTTATATAAAAACACCAGTATAATAAATATAATAGTTTTTTTATGAAGGATTATAACTTCACGTACACAAACCTCCGTCTAATGGGTATAAAACATATTGTTTCTCAAGATGGTGAGCAACTGCCTCACGAACTGATGATTGTTAGATCTTCTCATACAACCTCTCATGGTGGCCATTATGATGGAACTATAAATATATATTAAACTTATGATATTTATCTTATCTATATTCTTCTGTAATTATTATTTATAATAAATATTTATGATTTTAATGTTGTATAAATACGATAATTTCATTCGAGGAAGTGCGGAGAACCGCCACCTCAAAGTGATATGACTTGTTCATGCAATACATGGAACATATAGAGGAACGAATTAAAGGAATTATGAAACATATAATATATATATATTATACTTGAGTTATAATATACCTATTTATCATTAAGTTTTCATTCTTTATATAGGAAAAATAAATGAAAGTAGTGTTCCTGCGTACATATGGATTACCGTCTCCATGAACATTGCATTTCATTTCTTGTATCTAAATGATGTGGACTATTCTAAATAAATATATACTGGATATATATGATATATATATGATATATAAATCATTAATATCATTATGGTGATAAGGTACTTTTGACCACATGGACAACTTGTAATTATAACAAGTTCATTTTTGACTCATGATTCAAACATTGACAAAATGTCAAATATGAACTCAAATAATTAAATATTTATTCTAGAAAGGTAATATGTGATATAAATAGAATAATAAATCTGAAAAAAGTTCAAAATAATGTATAAATTAACTTCTTTATATTATTTATGATGAACACAGAACATACGAGATAGGTTGGACTCGAGGTAAGGGACTTTGTAGAAATATCCTTTCATTGAGGCATGTTTCGATAATATACATATATTTCATTTACATGGTGTAAAATAAACCTCGTTGACCTTAACATTAATTTTAATGCAATATTTTATATATGAATCATTTTACTAAATGACAAAAGGAACCTTTTTTTAACATATGCAGGGATAATAACCTTTCCACCACCGTGAGCAATATTAGATATTTGTCTTCCTTAACAGGTTGTGATGTTTTTAAATGGAATATAAATACCATATAACATTTTTTCATATTTTGGTATTGAAAATGGTTTTCAATGTGTATTTACTATTTATATATCTTGATAATATTTCTTCTTATTTCAAATTATAGTTTATGATTAAAATATTGATATTTGAAATCTTTTATCTGTGCTGATTATATAATGGTAATTGGACATTTTACGGGTGGTTATTTGATAAACAGAAAGATAATTTGTTCTGTAATAAACCAAGATTGGGTGGTTACATTATATCCTCCAATGCATTGGGTATGTAATTTGGTTGTATGACTATTCCATTTAGTGATATGTGTGGATGTTGATCGTATGGTTATTCGATTTAACTATGTTATTGTCACATGTTACCTTTATATGTTGTATGTTTCTTTTTATGGGATTTATGGAAATATTGTTTTAAAAAGAGGGTAATAAATGATTTTATATTCATTGAAGTGTTTTTTTCTAATTCTTAAAGGTGAAAAGTATTAAATTATGTTAAAATCATGATGGTTTACATGTTTTTTTAAGACAAATAGTTTTATTTCTTTACGCACCCTTGTTGACCTTTTATGCTCATAGCATGTTTTCAAATATTTTTCACAATAATTAATGATGAAAAGGGTCTATGATGGGATCATGGAAAACTCATGATGTATAAAACAAGGAACTAAAAATGTTTAATTTTTCAAGATATTTATGTTCTATGACAAAAATTGATAGTTTTTAGAAGTGTATACTTGAATTATTCATGTTGTTATGTATAATATATGACCTAATTATCGAATGATATAAAACTAAAACACCTTCAATGTGAATTATTAACGTAATTCATGATTATGTAATGTTTATTGATGTGTCCTTATACATGGCCTTCCAAGATATTCTACTCCCCGCGGTGAATATAGTTATCACAATTAGGAGACGTATAAGATTGTATCCTATGGTAACAATAACTGTGTTATTGGTATGTGTCTAGATATTACATTCAAATAATTAGGTTGAAGCCAGTCTTATCAATATTTTCTAGATCCCATATAAAATTATACTACCCAATCTCAAGAGAACACCCCTTGCATAAACAGATGCCTCAAGATCGTGCTACAAATGGTGTATCTATAATCATTACATAACTCAAAAAATCCACCTCTACTCTCAAACCATTGAAATGTTTTGTAGATATAATGGTATGAGAGGAACCTGTATCCAATAAGGCACTAAATAATATGGAGACTAAAAGAATTGAACTTCTCACTATCGATGGTCCAACCTAGCCATCCACTAGCATAGGTTGTACCATATTCGACTGTCCCACCACTCTCACCAACAATTTCGCCTGAACTATTTGAGTTTCATAACTCAATTAATAAGGGAACTTTTTCCCACAAGAACTATATCCTCTTCCTCTACCATATTTTCCAGTATAACTCCAACAACCAATCTGATAAGGTGTGGAAGATATCCTTCCAACCCTCTGACTCTGTCTACCTACATACCAACTAACAATCTATCATAGTGATATATAGAACATCTATATATTTCCCATCTTACCACTAGATTGGAACACTACTAATGGTCAGGTAGAATTGTTATGATAATTTCCCGACCTACCACGCTGATGAAGGATACTCTAGAATGGTCCTATGAAACTAACCTACCCCCTAGAAACTCTTTTTTCCGTATCCCGGGATAAAGTACTCATAACATCACTTCTTTCCCATGGAAATTTTGCCTCCAGATCATCTAGTAGAAACTATTTTTCTAGAAATGGAAGCCTCTTTTAGGTTCTCCTTAGTTATGAGATATGGATCCACCACCTAAACAAACTTCATTAACATAGAGAAGTTATCTTGGGAATGAATGACACACTTTTGTTGGTTTATGAGGAAACTGATTATAGTTTTATCATCTCTTATAAATTATAGAGAAATATAATGAATGTTTGTAAAGATACCAAAATAGTCCATAAATACATTATCCCCCAATTCAGTCACATAGGTTATACTAGTTTCTCATACCTTAGTGTGTTTGGGTATAAGTTCTCTAAGAAGCTATCGAAGAAGTCCTTCCACAACATACTATCTTCCTTTCCAATTTGTGCCTAAACATTACACATGTTCATCACTAATCCTCATAGAATATAATATATCTACATTACCATCCTCTTAAAAGGAGTTACCAGATGGTCCAATATCATCTTGATGGACTAAACCCAGAATTCATCTCCATATGGTCCACCCTATCTTATAAATGTTAGATGACGCTAATATTGGAAATCAATCCTAAAGTGAGACATAGTCCTATGATTTATCCCTGAGGATCTTTTAATAATTATCATGAAGTTAGAAATTATATCCTAGAACTGCTCCCATGCTTCAACACCTGACAAGATCAGTGCCTCACATTCCATCATTAGAGGATCATTCTTAACCATGCCCAGATTTGTCCTATCAACAGGAGTTTTCATGGAGGAATATTATATAAAATTAAAAATACTTACTTTTGTAATCATTACATACACTATCATATTTACAGATGATGAATGATAATAACAAGACACAATTAATCATTTTCCCAAAATCTCACCACATGGTCAAATCTGTGGCACTAACACTACCCTTATCCATCATACACCTGTACATGGTCATCAAACGGTATTCTAATTATCACTTTTCAATTTTTCATATTGTAACCCATTTATTCCTATCTTTCATCATTTACACGCTCTTTTATATTCATGTTTGGAACGATATTCATTTCAATTTTACAATAAAGTAAAAAAAATTCAGTTCAACAACTTACCCATAAATATTTTTCTCATGCGTGCCTAAAATGATTCATGTCACAGTTATCATGAGTTCCTAGGATGAATCATGAAGACAGAACTCTCATGTCATTCTGGTTCATGAGTCAATTATCTGAGAAAAAAATAAAAAACAATTTATACATCTCACAACAAGTGTGTCACCCATGGTTAAATAACATCCAACTATAAAAGAAAATTTAAATAACAGGAATCCCACACTGAGTACATGGGTTTTCCACTATAAATGGGTTTTAAACTCCCATATATGAGCTCATAGACATGACTTGAATCTCCATACTCTCAATTCTAGCTTTCCAAAATAGTTAGACAGAAGAAGAAAATAAAATTTGACCTTTGATCAAACTTTGTTAATGTCCCTACCCGGGTGGCACACAACAGTTCCATGAGTTAGTTCTCTATGAAACATCATGAAAGCCTCCCCTTATGAATAGTATACCAGCTAATTCCAAGGGTATGATAATTCAGTCATTGGAAGACTGTATCCTTATTTATAATATTAATATGGCTGAAAACTTAATAAACAATAGATATATAATATATAATCAATAACAATAACAATATCCCAAATAAAAAAAGTTGGATATACCATATCCACATAAATATAAACATGTTATGATAAACTAAGTGTTAAGTGCCTAAATTCAAATGAAAGAAAAGAAACAAATAAATCCCAAGTAGTTATCGAACCACATCAAGTTCACTCATCCATGCTCTATCACCGATCAAAAATCTAACTTAAGGCTTTTCCCCTGAACTTGTCTAGAAAAAAAACAAATTCTATTCAGGTATCGATTAGGTAGACTGAGTAGGGTGTTAGTAAAACTATGTAGGCCACCACAAATGGTTTTTGAATCAAATACACAAGAATAATATTCTATGAAGTTCTATAAATTATTAAATTATGATGCATAATTAATCATTTATCTAGTTATACAATTAACATTTATCTGAATATATAACTACAGGGATCCCAAGGATACTTATAACTGAATACTAACATTATCTCATGACAGATCCCAAAATTTTCCATGGTAACATCAAATCATAATACATAATTCATCTCAATCTAGAGTCTGATGTACTCATAATTGATATCAAATCTCAGAACCTGCTTCAGCTAATGTAAGAGTGTAAAGTGTTCTCAAGTGAAGTCATAACTCGGATAATTTTTTTTTAAAAATCGTTAATTCTGAAGATCACTTCACACTTTTACATGATTAAATTTCCATGTAATATAACCATGTTATTATACTTACTTATAAATAGAATGACCATGCTACCATTCCATTAAACGCAATTATAAAAAAAATGTTACCATTTATCCTACTAAATTCAATGACTGTTTTTTCATTCCATTACACATAAATATGATGAACATGTTCCCATTATTACATATCAATTGAATTACCATGTTACCGTTCCCTTAGTCATATGTATAATGACTATGTTATCATTTAAACTTCTCAATTTAATTAGTGTGTTATAATTATTTAAAAAACAATTAATTTAGAAATTAATTATTTAGAATCAATTTCATTACTAATTAAACAATTAAATTTTTACATAAATAGCCTTGATTAATTCCCCAATTAACTAAGTATGTCTAAAAAATAATTAATTCATTAATTACGTAACTCATGGAAACCATTTAATTACAACATAATAATTTATACAATTAATTATATCAAGGAATCCATTTTAGTATCATATAATAAATTATACAATTAATTATCTCAAGGTAATCATTTCAATATAACATAATTAATAATATTATTAATTATCACAACTCAATAACCCCAATATCACATAATTATCTATATAAATATTTTCCATAATTAAATACATCTAAGGCACAAAATTAATTCGATAATTAATTATCTTAATAAATATCATCAAATATCATAATTAATTTCACAATTAATAATCCAGTAATCCCTGAATGTGTTATTCTCTAAAACCCCACATATTCACAATTAATTAATTGATCACATTAATTAATCCATCATAGTAAGAATAATTTCTATGAAACCCTTGAAAAAATACATTTTTATAAATGAAAAAAAAATTCACGACGATGGGATTTGAATCATAGACCACCTAACTTCTAATAATGATCTAATAATGATTCCAATGACCAATACTCATGATGAAAGATGTGAATACTTGAAAAGTGTTTCCTATATTAAGATAGATCAATTTTAGAACAAAAAATGCAATTTTGCAAGTATTTCACTGTAACAGGTTGTAGAAGAAGGAAGTGAAAGAATAAATCAAACCAAAAATAGTTACCAGGGATTAATCGTGTGAATGTGATGTCGAGAAGGGACATTGGCACTCCAAAATCACATAGAGAGTCTCCCTATGTTCAGATTAAATGAGATAAAGTATTTTAAAAAAATAATAATTCACACCACCACTTTAGAACTACTGGTTGGGAGATTATATAAAATACAGTTAGGTTACACACCATGTACATATTTTTAATGGTTTTCAATGAAACATCCATCACCAAATAATAATTTAATTAATGGAATGAAAAATTAAAAAACATGTAATCCGTTTAGACAACGTTTAAATGTTCTATATTTAAGTTTTAATCCCAATTTTACTTCTAATTACTCACAACTCATCACAATACATTTTGAACACATAACCCATTAATACCCACACTACATTAATTTAAAAAAACCATTCATCCTGTAAATTTTGTTCATTTTCGTTGAAAAAGTCCTAAACAATAAAATAACATAGATGGAAAAGTATATGAAAAATATGAGATCTTACAATAGGAAACAATTTTTGTTTTAGTATCTTTTACATAATTTTGAAGAATTAATTTCCAATATTTTGATATAAGGAAATAATCATACTTGATATATTTCTGTTTTAGAAGAAAAATTTAAATGATTAGTTTTGATTCAAAAAATTATTACTTCATATATTATTCCATGAAATTAATTGAGAAGAATTGTTTTTCTAATCCTAATGTACTAAAATTACCTTTTAATTTATCATAAAATTCATTAAAGAGTTAAAAAAAATTTCAAATAGAAAAATATTTTCCAAAACCAATACAGTTAGAAAAAAGTACTTAATTTCTAAACATAAAAAGAAACAACACTGGTTCATAATTAGTATTTATTCAATAAATATTCTATGTGAAAAAATGTTATATTAATCAGAACAGAAATAATCTATTGGTTCAAATTAAAAAATTATCATCCTTTAGTTCCGGGTTCAATCTATACTACCATCCTGGATATGATGTGTGGTCACCTTGTATTCATGTCATAATTTTTCTAAAACCGTATTAATATAATTATAATAATATTCCTAAATTTTGATTTCCGATATTGAATATAAAATTAAGGATAAGATAATCCTTAAAGTACACTTATACATTTAATTTTATGTCTAACTAAATATATGGGAATTAATCCAAAAAGGACATTTTATACCCTAAACCAATATGTGGTATTTCCAATTTTTGGAAAAAATTTACATAATCACGTCATATTACCAACACAAAATTTTCAAAAGATTTTTTAAAACATTGATCATAAGCCCAACCATAAATTCATAAATGTGTGATGGTATCCATAACTATCAATTTGATGAAGACATATATTATTTAAATATTTTACACAATTATTGGATATTTCATGATTCTTATTACCAAAATACTATTGGGTAAAATACTTATACAATTTAATTCTGGAATCTCAATCCATAAATATTTAAATAATTATATTTCAATGTAGGTCCTTACTTAGAATCGGTGTTAAAATTTAGAGTAGTGAATTGACTTAAAAAATTCCCAAGTTCTACAAATTTAAGACAATGAACTATGAAGGGATCCCTATAATGAATTATATTTCCTACGATCAAAATCATCATTTTTTCTTCAGAAATTAATTAATCTATTCTTTTATTATTCACACATAAGACATTTTACCATTATTTTAAGGCCCATTATTTGGTGTATCATTAAATATTTCATACATAGACGCAATCGATCCTTATTTTCTACATAGTATCCTTCTATAAAGCTCATAGATAACTCCATCCTTCTCCTAATTTCTGAGTCTAATATTTGGTTATCTTATAAGTTTTTAATCATAATTTAGAATAAAAAATTTAAAAATTAATGATATCATTAATTCCATTAATCATCCCATATGGTATATCATTTTAAAAAAGATTCATTCGTAAAAAATGTTAAAAATACCCATTTAGGTTCCAACCATTGACTAAAACAAAAAACAATAATGTAAGAAAAAATAATCATAGTCTAATACCACATAGTGATGAATAATCATTTATCGTATGTCTAAATCTTGGATATTTAATTTTAATCTAATATACCATAGTTTTATCCAATAATATTCATTTCCATAATAGATTCAAATATATTAAAATTGGTTTTAATAAAAATATGAATTAAATAATCATATACCTTAGGAGTGTAAAACCAGGTGTGTAATAAAAGAAAATAGTTATGTATTGGTTAATACTAAAGTTACTTTCAACAAATCCTTTTTATGTTATTAACCTTTGGATAATATTTTCTATATAAATTTTCGACTACATTAACTAATCATGAATGAATTTATTTTAAAAACCACATAATATATAACATACAATAACATTAATATATTATTCTATACTTACCCTCAATGTATTTGATATGGTAATGTCCCCTAATAAAATTTTTCCATTTTCTAGTTCCCAATGTTCCTTAAAACATTCTCTGATACTCAATTTAATTACACCAAACCAATTACTGTAGATCTAGGGTATACTTTTTCAAATTTTCATATGATACAAGTGATCACCTAGAAAAATACCAAATATTTTTGTAGTCTTATTAATCTATATAAATTAATGGTTCACATATATCATGTGAATATTAAATTACAACATATTTTTTGATAATATCCTCATTACCTCAAGAATATCCTTCCATATCATTCTATGTAGCCTTTTTGGATACCATGGAAAGGAAAAAAGATAAGGGTGAGCATAGATACTAAGTAAGAGTTACAGAAAATATAAGATATTACGAGTTAATGAATAATAATAAATAATGAAGAATAAATATGAAAAAGTGAATATATAAACACACTTACAATATAATCAACTAAGTTACTATCCTGATCCTTTATGGTATAATCAATATGTTTTGGTAGGAAGATAAACATAGAATCATACTAAATAACTTCACTATCATGAATATGCATGGAATAATAAATATAAAAAGGTAAATATCTGAACACACAAGACATTTAAATAGCCTAACTATTATGAATTGATAAAGAATAATCAATATGTTATGTTTAATAACTTCACAAAAATTCCATTTAAATAAGTAAACTATAATGAATTGACAAGGAATAATCAATATTTTATGTCATATAAATCAACACAACTTCTGTTTTAAGGACATAACATTTATAAATAGATAATGCATTGTCATAATGAGAATGTAAATAACTAAAGCATAGTCCATTTAACCAATAAAATGTTAATGGAAATGCATCAAGATAATTTAATTGGGAATATTAAAGGGATAACAATAACATAATTTTTATGGAAAAAAATGATTAATTATTGGACATAATGATCTTAGGCATCATGATACCTCTATAATTAATCACTTCCACATGACAGTTTAAAACGGATTGGTAGGTATACACCATAAATTCATTTAACTATGTGTAGCCAACTAACTCATTTCTTGATGTTGGAAATACATCGAATAGAGATATAATTCTACTCCCCGCCCATTATAGCATATCTAAATCAATCATAATATATCAAAAAATTTATGTAATTCATTAATGATTTGGTGTATCATCAAATATATATTATGTGTAAAGGATATAGATTTATCAATATTTCCCCAATGAATCAAATATATTCCAATATAAAATACCAACAGTATAAATTATTTATGTATAAATAAATAATGATATCCATGATAAATAATATGGATATTTTTGCTCAATTTAAATTCCAATGATCACTGGAAAGTAAATATTTCAAGGGAATGCTAACTACTACAAAAATGATAAAACAAATTGAATTCCAAGACATTATTAAGTAAGATTGATGAAAAATCATACATAGAAAAAATAAATACTAAATAAAAACAAAATATCCATATTAGAGTATATATTAAAGAAATGTTTTTTTTCATTATTGAATTGAAATACCATTGAATGATCATTATAAAATTCAAGATGATAATATCCTTTTAACATTGAAAATAGTATTAAAACTATATAAGAATAATATATTGTGAATATATTATTCTTTGAAATTAATCATTTAAACATATAAATGAATATTTAAAACATTGATTATTCATGACAATGAGATATATTGTACATTAAAGTTAACACATTTTTTTCACATTTTCAGTTAAATGAAAATGGTCCTTTTTGGAAATTTAGATGAATATTCATTACAAAAAATTTATTTTTAAATAAATACATTTGAAATAATTTTTTAATATGACTTTTGGATAATTCTAAAAGCATTTTTTGAAACATTAATAGAAAACATGGTTTTGGAATAAAATGGATTTTCGACCAATGATAGAAATGATGTGAGATTTTATAAATAAAAAATTTCTCAATAATTTCAAGTACCATATTGTGTAAAAAAATTAATATTATTTAATAATTTATTAAATAAATATATTATAATAACTTCTAATGGGTTTATTAGTGAATGATGAGATAATTTTCTTTAATATAAATTCAAGCATAAAAATATCAGTTAAAAAGATATGGTGATGTAAACCCTTACAAAGATCTAAATGATGATGTAAGGTTTATTAAAACAATATAATATGTATATAAAAACTAAAAACACATAATATATTTGTAAATAAATAATGCAATAAAAAAATTAAAACACACAACCCTATAATATCAACGACAATTAAGCAGTAATTTAACCAATCAAAAAAAAATTGTGTTATGAAATTTATTACTCATGTGTAATTTTTTAGTCCAATAAAAGAATATAAATAATCAAAATAGAGTCTTATAATATTATTATTTGATAAGGAATTTTTTTTATTTTAATGGTCTAATATTTACATCATATAAAATAAATTGGCTCACAATATTACAATATGCCTCCATGAAGGGAAATTGAGACGATGTCCCATACCTTGCACTAACATTGGGTTAAACATTATTTAAAATACTATATAATTGATTTAATAATTATATTAATTTATAACAGAAACATATTCATATTTATAACATTATATATAATCCCATTATGATATTTTACCACTCGTTTATTAATAATATATCATTATTTTCATTATTTTGGTTGTAAACTATCTTTATTTCTCATAAATGTTTTAATATAAAACTAAACACTTGAGAATATTATATAGTTAACTAATTTACAGATAGATATTAATGATTCAAAGTTAATTTTTTTTCATTACATAAAATTTTATAATCATTTTTGAAATTTGAACATGGAGAATGATTTATATCTCTCTGTGGAGGTGGTAAGCCATTCGTACGCAAGAACGGTGTTATCATCCACTTTACAGGTTGAAGAGTAAATAAATAAGTGATATATTAATTTTAAATTCTTAATATCATGTCATATATATCAAAAATATTCATTTAATATATCCTTTTTACATTTCACGCAATTAGTAAGTGAAAAATGAATTACATCGCTACATGAGGTAGTAATCCATCGTACAGACAAGCTATGTTATCAAAATTTTAACCACATTGAATATATGAATTTATATGTGATTTTATAATTAAATAATTATAATAATATCATGATTTCATATATATTTTTTAAATACATCATTATATTCAACCATTAAGGTTCGTATTAGAAAATTAATTACCTTGGCTTGTGAGGGGGTTGTTTTTAATACACACTACCGACAGTTCATTCCGCATTTTATAGAAGAGAAGATGGATATAGTTCATTACATTAAAATACTTAAATATAAGTAGATGTAATATACTATATTTTTTATATTATCATGTTTTAATAATATTTTACAGAGGTGGAATAAGAAACAAAATAGAAATTATAGTTTAATAACGTTACAAGTTCTGCAGACAACTTCAATATGTCTACACAAAAATCCTTCCTAGGTTGGATTTATGATCCAAAAAAGATATCTTAGAAACATTTAGGGGATTATGGATATTATTTTATCATGTATTAGTGTAACTAAATGGGTTTTTATATGTTAGGTGATGAGGTGAGTTGGGGACCTTTTATAAGAGAGGGAGAGGAAACAAATGGAATTTATGAAAATAATCCATTAAATCCATGTTTATATCATGTAAAAAGCCTCCAAAATGGGGTATTATCATCCCTTAAAAATCATAAGTTATCAATATGGCCATAAAATGGGTTTTGAAAATTTTAGTAGGTCAATTAAAATAAATCATTTTAGTTTAACCATAGGTAAATTAGTTTTAACCACAACAACTCGAATTTATTTTTACTATTTTTACTATTTATAATGGTAAAAAACTATATTGACCATATTAGATAATATAGTTGTTTTTTAAAATAAATAACTAATTTTTCAAAATTCAATCCATAGAACTGGAATAATCCAATTAAAAATTCTACCAGCATACACGTTGAAAAAACAAGTTTCCAAAGAGAAATTGATTCAAATGACTTATAATAGTAAAATGGTAATATAATTTTACTACTGATAATTTAAAACAATTATAATATAATTTATGTTTTCAAATTATATAAATGAAAAGGAAATTTAAAAATAATCATTATTTTTCAACTTTATAAAAATATTAATCTCTTAATAAAATTAAAAAAAACTCGACCAAGGATAATTTTAACATTTATAATTTAAAATGAGTAATTTTTTAAAATAATGTATTCAAAATTGGTAAAAATTAATTCTATATTTTTTGTGTAATAAATCATTAAACAATTTATAATAAAATATTTTTTTTAAACTTTTCTTTTATTTAAAATAAATCTGATTTTTTTCTATTTTGTAGATTAAAAATTAATTGGTTTATGCATGTGAAAACCAAATACTTTTCATAATTCATGTTTTACTTTTCATACAATAAAATTGAATAGTTAGATTATAATTTTGTTATATTTCACATTACCTTTAAACTATATATTTTTATGTTGTATTATATCAAATAGAATAAATTTAAATATATATATTTCATTGATTATTTTATATTTGTGTTTTTTTACATAATATATCGATTATGATATTATTATTTTTGTATTTTAGGGAGTGAAAAATTATTTAAAATAAAAATAATTGTACAATATTAATGAAATTTTTTGAGAACAATCATAAAACATTTTGGTGAAATCATCAATGTATTGAGTGGCCATAATGGTGGAAAATTCCATAAATGATATTTTAATTGAAACAAATAATTTTTTCACTTTTTTGGTAAAAATTAAAATGTATATCTTTTAGAAAATGTTGATAAGGTTCCTCTAAATTTTTTTAATAGAATTTAAATCCTGGAAAAATATGAATTTATACCAACAATGGGTAAATTTATATGGTTTATTGAGTTTTTAATGAAAATATATTAATAGATGATAAAATTATTGATGGAAGTGAAAAAATGCCATTTTTCATCAAAAAAGATCATTGAGACATTTCTGTACATAGAGAGAGTAAAATTAAAATAAAACATAAAATTTTAAAAAAAATTAAGTTATAAGAAAATACATAAAATTTTTGAGAGGCAGTTGTCTAATTTCATCATTGAAAATTTATGAATAAGGAACCCCTGTAAAATGTAATATTCTAACAGAAAAGTCTAACCGCTATAGAAATATCAGAGTAATAACCACAATGAATGATATAAATTGAAATTTATTGTTATATTCCAAGAATATAAATACCCTCATGTTATATAATATCAATGTAGAAGTATATTCACCACATTAAGTAATGAATTTACTAATTTGACATGTGTCTCATAAAAATAAAAGTGATATGTGTAAAGACATACAAAATTTTATAATTCACTCATATAATCTCCAGAATTTTGTATAATAAATATAAATTTATTACGAAGATATGATCTCCTGAAATATTTACCTATAATTTCATATACTTTCTTCTAATAACATTTAACACCCTTTTAATAATATTTATTTTTTATCATCATTGTTTTCAGGTGTGAGTTGTTTTATTTTTCATAAAGGTTTCATTTTGGAAGTTCTTATCCTTGTACATTGATAATTTTTTGAAAATATAATGAATTTTAGTAATGATATAAATATATTTTATATTTATTATTTATATACCAACAATCATCCAAAATGTGAATGCATATAAAATTGTTTTACATGGTTCATGGAGACGATATCCAATACTTATACTAGGGAACTATTATATTTTCTAAAAAATGGGGGAAGGAAAGGTAAATATTTTTTTATTGTTATTGAATTCTTATTATACCAAAAAAAAATATAAATTTGACAAATAATTCAATTTATATATATTTTTATGTTTTTTATGGAAAATTAATCGCATCGCTACAGCGAAGAGGTATTCCTCACCTACGGAAGAGTGATACTTTCATGTACCATATGATAGAATGGATGTTGGAAATTGTTTTTAAACCACTATAATTAAATATAAGTATATTTGTGATACTATATACATATTGTTTATGGAATTAATAGGCATAGATAAGGGGAATGAAGAAATAATTTTGGAAGATTCTCATTATAGTCTATAAGACATTATTGGGAAACCTCCTTTAACACACACCTTAATCCTTGAAAGGTTTATATATATAATAAAAAAAATTGAAGGTCAGGTGAAACCCAATAACTAATTTGTGGAATTTTGTTGAAAACTTGTGATCATTACACCACATTCCCATAAACTATGAGTTTAATTGAATTTGACAATAATATATATTTATTTTGAATAATGATACTATAGTTAGATTGAGTTGGTATATGAGACCATTATTTTTACATTGAATCATTTTTTTCGGTGTGTTTATTGTAAGAGAAGTAAATTTATGTGAAGAATTATTTTATATTGTAGAGAACAATTATTTAGAACAGGATCACATGTGTTCCATTTCATCAAATATTACTGTAATAATAATAAAAAAATAAATAAGTGAGAGAAGAAATAAGATAGGACATACCACAATTATATATGAAAGGAAATCATTCTTAAGATTATGTATGGACTAGGTGTGGAATACTTTTAATGGATAATCAGTCCCATGTATACTACAACATGGTGTTTATATAACATATGAAGTTGACAATCAGGATATTTGATGTTTGAGATCTATATTTGGAATAACATTTAAATATTTTTTTTCATTATTGTTTTATGTTGTATAATCACTATGATAAAAAAATTCCAGTCACCTTTAAACCTCACATAAAGTCTTATCATAGATTTTACTGAACACAATTTTTCCATTCATTCTTGAAACATAAAAAACAATCATGTAACCTAAATCTCACTCAAAACCAATCAAATCTAACACACTAAAACGTTATGACATTCTAATAGTGTAATTAGAACATAGGACCAACTATATTTAAATTAATTGTATGTTCATATATGGGGAATGATTGGTCACACCCATCTATATTATATATATTCCATCATTTTAATAACCATTACATGAAATAAAAATATTACCCATTATTACTAGGATTTTATTGGTTACTACTTTGAATAAATGGAATAAGAATGCATGTATATATACTATTTAGATAAAAAATGTGTAGGGGATATATTTTATTTCACTTATCCAAAATATAAACATCCACATGGAGATCCCAATATCGGTTATAATAATCAATTATAGATCAAAATAAATAATGTAACCATTAGTGAATTATTAATATTGTAAAAATACACTGAAAAATAGAAATAAAAGTCAAGATTCATATTCTTTACCTCAATATAAAGTAAAATTAATAGGTTTTTTTAAATATAATTCAAAATTGAGCATGTTATCACATATACTAAAATTCAGAAGTAAATTCATATCCATGTGAATGAAATTTTCATTATTGGATCTTTTATTACTCAAAATTGTAATGCTATGAAGTAATGATACCTAATACACACAACAAAACACGATTTAGTTGGAAATAATTATTGATAAATTGAAATAACATTATAATAAAATTATTCTAATGTACTAATATTTGGGATTCCAGATAATTCATTTCCATGATAGTGGAAATTATATTTATTTCATTAAATGTATGGACTGTAGTTTCTTTAATATGAATTTTTATAAATATTCAACAAAATATGACAATGATGATAAAGAATCCTAGAATGTAAAAAATCAACTACAGAATTTTACAGTGATGGTGG
Source organism: Viscum album (assembly GCA_963277665.1). NCBI lineage: Eukaryota > Viridiplantae > Streptophyta > Magnoliopsida > Santalales > Viscaceae > Viscum > Viscum album. Next base: position 676,644,340 of record OY728133.1, on the reverse strand, counting down.
ACTTGTAGTTGGTATTCAGAGTGATCCCAAAGGATGGAAAGTTGTGTATTATATTCTTTACTATAGAGATGTTAGCTAACCTCAAAATTAACTTCTCGAAATGGACATATTGAATCCTTATAATAGTACTAAAAAATATTATATATCAATGGTCCTATACTAGTGGTCTGAAGGAACTATATGTATATGTTAGTTCTATAGCCAATTTTCTTTGAGACGATTTTTATATATTTTCTGTAAATTTGGTTTTAATAAAAAATTAGTATGGTTATTAATAATAAAAATAGATTAAATTAAAAATAGGTTTCCTTTTATCGTATATCAATAATATATTAAAACTATTAGTTTGGGGTACATTAACAGAAGAAAAAACTACCCACCTTACCGAACATGATATATCTCTTTTACATGAATACCCATTCCTTCCCCATGGTTTATCCTAATTATAATTATATTTTTGTCCTTTTTCAATAGAATATATCATCATGCTATGTCATTACCCTCCAATTTTTTTCACTTTTATTATCTTATTTTTTCATTTTCCAGCCATTGATTTCAATTGTGTGGTAATATTTATTTGGTTATGAATTTTAATGTTGTTTTTTAATTTTTTGGATATATAAACATTATTTAGTGATTTTTATTATTTCAATTAGAGGAAATGTTTGAGGAATCGTTAGATTCATCATAACTTGTAGAAAATTCTCCATAATTATAATTATTTACATAACCATGACTATTTTTAATAATTTAATCATGTTTTTATTAATGGTAAAATTAATTTTATTAATTTTAGTAAATGGTGATGATAATATATTGAATTTAATTTTAGTTTTTTGTGAAAATTTGTTTTTATTGAAGAAAAAATTATCTAATCTAATTTGTAAAATAATAGTGAACACAATGTTCTTATGGAAATATTTCTTTCTATTGAATTAATGTTTTTTGTTTCAATGAATTATTTTTTCGAATTTAAAAATAAATTATTCCATTGTTTTATTTTTTTTAATAATGTATAAATATGTTATTTATTTAATATCAATGTTGCGTTTGTTTGATATGATCAATAATTATTTTGTATTTTATAGATATATAATTATTTTGAGGTGTTTTTAAAATTTTTTTACAATGATATCAATGTTATGGGGACTTATAATAATTTACTATTTAGATTAATATTTAGAAGTGTTAGAATTAGTTATGAATTTTTTTTATTGGATGATTATTAGTTTTTATTAAAAAGTGAATACTTTTTTAAATATTTCAAAGAGGAGATGTATACATAAAAATATTAATATAATTTCAATGTTGGAATTTTAATACAGTGTGGAAAAATATTCTTCTTCAATGAATGTTTTTAGGGTGAACACAAAAGAGGTGATAATATAATTGGTGACCTATATTTATTGGAGGAACAAATCCTCTTAGTTTATTTTTATACCTTGTACTGATGATCTACATGCATCACATCATCTTAACACTCACATCTGATAAAAAATTATCAATTTTTCACTTTTATTTAATTCTATAATAAAATTAAATATAATATATTAATATTATTTTAAGTTAAGTGATCATATACAATTTAATTGTTTCCATTACATAACATTAATAAAAAATATGTAAGAATTATTAAAAAACAAATATATATGTGTGTGTGTGTGTGTGTTTAGTTTTGGATTATTTTCAGTATATGAATTCAAAATATTCATTGTTATCACAAATTTTCAAATTATAGTCTACTATATTTATTTTCATAGCATGATATTATTTTTCAAATAAGATAGGTGATACATTTTTTGTGTGATTCTGATCACAATATCAATGGAGGTTTTGAATTAGTTCATTATAAAAAAAATTTACTTAATAATTCTTAAAAAATAGCACTTTTATGCTTCCCTTGTTATAAGTTCACTAGAAGACCATGAATATATCAAATATATGTGAGTTACCATATAAAAGAAATGTTTTCTATTGTCTCAAGATCCCCAGTCTCAACTATCTCACCATTCATTGCCCACCTTATCAATGTGTTTGGTTTATAGTTTTTATTTTTTTGGGACAGGGAAAGCATTACCTATCAGAATTTTCATCTTCTTAAATTTATGAAGGATTTAGCAATCTTATATATAGAAATGGATGAATAGGTTCATGATGTGTACATATTATCATGCTAAAAATTTGATTAAAAAATACTAATTTTACTTCTATGGAATGTAATGATAAGTTGTGTATATCATGTGAGGGTTTTCATTTTTAGGGGAATATTCTTAATTTACATAGTACATGTCCACATTTCATTCATATTTATTTCCTTCTTCTATGTGTGTGTATGGAAAATAATTTACATTCTTATATATACTCATGTATAGACCATATTATCCTTGAAATTATGTATTAAAGTATTCTTGATCTTAAAAAATTAAATTAACTTTAGATTTAAATTTTTCACACATTAAATGATTTATTGAATGACAAATTTAAGATATAGTTTTCACTTATACATATGATAAATTATATTCCTACTCATGTAATGCTGTATGGATGAAGACAATAAGGTAATATTTTATATCACGTTTTTAGGAATAATAAATGGTCTAATGATATTAAATATATTCCTAGTTTATATTACATTGGAAATTTACCATTATTACTATTTAATCATCCATACTAGAAAAATAACCACATATTTGACTATAACTTTTAGACCAAGATTCCTGGTCAACATATTGGTGGAAAACATGATCATAACTAAATTAATGACTTTATAATTTCATTTAAAAAATGTAAAATTAACTATATAATGTAATACATGTTTTTATTAAATCTAATTTCAATTGGAAAAGGGAAAAAATTTATTTTATATATTGGAAATTAAATTTATCACATGAATTTTTAGATGAAATTCACATTTGGAAATAAAGTTGTGTAATATTTCATTTATTCCATAAAAATTTAATGGGGAAGATTAATGTTTATTTATGATCTTAGTGGGACTTGGTGGATTAGGGTATCATACCAGAGATGAATCCAACTATTATTATTGAAAATAACTGAACATTTTTATATTCTTATGTGTTGAAAAATTCAAAGAAAAAAAATCTGTAAGTACATGAGATTGTCAAGGTTCTAAATAGTTATTCAATAAACATAACAAAATGTGTCAATATAAGATAGTATAAACAAAAATCCCTAGAAAATCATGAATATAATATCCATATTTACGAATGAATCTCAATGAAAATCCTTCATTAACTATCGAATAATGTATGTTAGATAATGATTCGATTATAAAACATATAAAAATATATTTTTTTCATAATTTCATTCCATGTTTTTTATAACGAAATAAGTTCAAAAATTATTAATGTGTGAGTTATAGTTTATTATTACTCCATCTACTTTAACTATGTATGATGCATCTAACTACCCATCTTCCATCTAAAATAATTTTTTTACACACATTTGATTTTTTCCAAGTATAAAACTATGAGAAATATTTATATATTTAAAAAATATATTAGGGATAGAATTAATATGAATGTTCTCCTGTGGAACAATATTTAGAAAATGAGTGTATCAATTTGTGTTCAATGTATATGGATGGCGTGAGCATGAGATGGACCAAAAAATGGGAAATTAATATGAGTATTCTATCAAAATTATGATCCACATTTTCATTAAGTCATCAAATATGGGGGATTTAGGGATCATATACATTGGGTACATTATGATTTGAAAAGTGGGATATGGAACCAAACACATTCTTTTTTTAATTATGATTTATTTGATGATTAAATCAGTTAAGTAATTAGTTTTTCTATCTCATTCTCTATAGTTTTCCAAATTTCTGAAAAAATTAATATATTCTAATATTGGGATTGTGAAAATTTATAATTATAATTCATTTTTCATTTTTGTTGAGAAGGAGAGAGAATTTTCATAGGAAAGTGTCTATTTGTTGGTTGAAATTATTGCTATGGCCATTTATTTTTTAGAAATAAACATAATTATTAATTATTAATTTCTATATTTATATTCATTTTAGTTTTATAGTTTTATATTTAACATTATCTCTCGAAAAATAAAATCAATTAATTATGGTGCCAAAAATATGGTATGTGAATGAAAATAAGTAGTAGTAAATGACTAAAAATTTTATATAACTAGTCAATAAGTGAAAATGATAAAACAAAAATATGGTATTACATTAATTTAAAAAAAATTAATATGGATGTATATTTTTTCAATCCTTTATATTCTTTTTATTATTATGTTTTTCAGAAAAAACTAATTTTTAATTATTTCTCACAATATCAATTTTCTGTGATGGAATTAATGTGGGTTGACTAAATGATGTGAATATGAAGATCAATGGATTAATGTTCATTAAAAGATATTAACTTGAGTCCCTTCAGATATATTGATAGGTCATATATATTTCATTTATTTGGAAGGTATTTTTTATTTAAAAGATGATGTAACTATTTATGTATATATCATATCTAGTTTAATACTGAGAAAGATTTTCAATGATTATGGGGATGAAGTTGAAACCATAACCACTAATAATGGTATTCCTAAAAATAATTTAAATTATGAATTAAATTAAGTTAGAATTATAGTTTACTAAGACCTTCATGTAGCTTCTCGTAATTTATTTAATCATGATTGTTTGGTCTTAACCATCTCATATTCATCTAATAGTTTCTTTTACTGAATTTGGGATATATATTTTTGATATTTAAATGGGTCAAATATTTTTTTAGTTGAATTTATTTTAGATATTTGTATTGTATTTACAATCTCATATGAATAACTAAATGATCATATATACAGCTATATATATAATTCAATACCTGAAGTAAATCAATATTAAATACTATTGTTTTTACCTAATAGTGATGGATAATTTTTGGACAATTTTTTGATATGTCAATTACTAATCAATGTTTAGGTGATGTTGAATGATTTATATATATTTATTTATCTTTAAAACATGATAATAATCAATAAATTGTATACATTATATTTACAGATATCATCAAAATACATAACTAATCAAAAATAGAAAACTATAGATTTTACCATATACTTTGATGAGTTATGGTGATTTTTTAATATATAAATGTTTAAATTTTGTTTAGGTATACTTTAAGGGTGTTTAATTTTTTTAAAATTCAAAATCAATCAGAATCCCTCAGTTACGGATTGTACAGTAATAAATATCATAAAAAAATTATCCAAAATGGAAAAATATCTCTTTTTATCTAACAATTACAAGGAAAATTGGTCAATTGATCAATATAAAAATGGTTAATATAGTTGTATGTGTAGTTGAATTATTATTAGATATTTTCATTATCCTTAGATTCAACAAATAATCCATCTTTTTTAGTTTCTATAACATTATTTATCTTTAAAATATTTAATTTAAAACAATATCAAATTTAAATAATATAATAAATAAATCAAACTACATTTTAAAATGTATAAATATTTTAATTTTTTTTTGTTTTTTGAAAATTTAATAAGAAATTAATTAAATTTTTATAGTTGTTATTAAATTTAACGTCATTATTATTTTATGTAAACTCTTTTGAAATGACTAAATTTTAAAATTTTGAATCGTGGTTATTCTATTCCATCATATAAGACTTATTTCCCATTCAATTAGTATGCCTTATTTATAAAATGCCAAATATTTTTAATTTGTGGGATTTACAATGTAAATGCCTTAATTATTTCAAGCCACTAATTATTCCTTATTTATGTTTCCAATTTAGAAATGATTTCTGAGAAAATTTTTATTTTATTCTAATGTGGAATATAAAATATATTTAAAAGCACATTTAATGATATTGTAAAGAAATGATCAAATAATTAGAGACATGGGAAAAAGAATCTAATGTACATATTCATTATAATAAATCTTATATATGATAATTATAATATGATAAATGTTTTTATATTATTCATTATTCAATTTCTTTTATGTACAACCATCATGGAGATGACCATTCCCCATTATGAATATTGACAATAGAAAGAAACATGTTTCATCAAGTGGGTGTAGTACTAATGGTACAAAAAGTGCATAATATACCCAATCATACCCATGCCCTCCATAAAATATCCCATATACCATAATTTCTCATCCAGATATTCCAATTTTTTCTCTTGGTATGTTCCAACCTATGATTGTTATGTCTTTTCAAAAAACTTCTTCTTCCCATCATATATCTTCATCCAATTATCATTTTTAACAAACATTAATGTCTCCACAATTTTATGATTCTTATACCTATATAGGATTATATCATCATGATCTTGCAACTTATTATTCACAAAATTCTATTCATATACATCATGCATTGGTGCCCACCAATCCATCATGGTATACTGATATGCCACATCCTTTGGAATAATTTGAGTCTACTAATAGTCCTAGACCAGGTATATATTTTTTATGTTTATTAAAACGTATCAAATTATGTTTATTTCAGTTTTTATTTGAATTAATTCACATTTTTCTTTTATTTATTTACCTCAATATTTTAATTGGTTGTGTGGATGTATAATTATGTGTGATGTCTTAAAATACCATACTGAATTTATTATAGATTCAAATTAATAATAAAAATTTAATGGTAAACAGAGTTTAGAATTTAGCATTTTTTATTTTGATATAATAAAAATATCATGACATCATTTCCATGTGACCATTATATTAGAGATACATCATAGTTAAAAATAATATTAATTCATGGTATGATATACGAGATAGTTATTTTTCTACTAAACAAATTGCATATTATTTTTCTATGGATGAATTAATATTTTTTGTGGAGATTTTATTTAACATTCCCAATGATCATGTTATGAGGGACACATGGTTGATGGAATTAGGAGTAATATGTTGAGAATATAATCATTTGTTACATGTTTTTTAATTAGATTTGGAATAGAGTTAGTTTGTAAAATAACCCTGAAAACTATCCCCTTATATAGTAACTAAATATGATTACCAGTTATTAAAAGAGTGATATCTGTAAAGTATTACTCAAAAATAATAGTTTTCAATTGACAACGAATAAAATTTAAATTGAAGAATTATTTCATAGTATCTCATTCTAGACTTCAAGATTATTCATAAAGAAAAAATGCTTCTATGATGCATGTTCACACTTATGGATCAATTATTCCATAGGAACATATAATAAATTATGATATTTTCATGTATAATTGAACTAATCATAGGTTTCCAGAGTTTACAAAAAATGAAAGAAGAGTATTGTGTTTTTTATTTAGTTTAATATGATTATATTTTGATGGGACAAATTATAATTTAATATCATTTTATTATTATCATTAAAATTTTTGCTAGGTGATAGAAATCATCATTGGTTGTGTACCATAAGAAATTTTTCACTGTTTATAATGAAAGAAGAAATACATGAGAGCTATAAATGAAGATGTGTAAGAAATGTTTTTGAGTATTATTATTCAAATTAATAATTAAAATATTTGTTTCAAAACTAAATATATCATTTATATTTTCAATAATATTTTTTATATGATTTTTATATGAAATAAGGACACAACATCAAGAAAAATGATTATTTTTTATTGGTATTATGTTATTAGATGTTTGGGAGATCTCAATGTTGATTATGGAAGAGTTTCATTCCATATAAGAATTTTCACACATTATGAAATCTCCACCCAAAAAAATTGTATATGAAATCCATATGAAAGATAACAAGGAAAATAAAATGGTATTTAAACATTGTGGAAGAATTTAAAATATCGCAAAAAATTTAATGAAATCTATAGAAAATTTATTTCCATAAATTAAACTAGTTAATTTTGTAGTGTTTAAGAAATTCATATTGGTGGTCAATTTTTTATATGATACCATAAGTGACGGAGATAATGGTAATATAGGGGGTCACGGTGTTGAATTCATAGTGGTCGTAGTGATGATGTTGTTCATCATTACGATTCAAGTGATAATGTTCAAGATTTTGATGAAATTAGTGATGTCCAATACAGTAGTGCTGGTCCATAAAACAATTATTTTGTGTTAGATATTTATTTAATCTATTTCTAAATTCAAATTTATGATATTTTAACCTTGTGGATGGAATATTATAAATTATAATATATATATATATATTATGATTTGGTTTTGGAAGTTATTAACTTTTTGAATAACAAATATATCCTATTTTTCCTCTATTAAATTTCTATTATGACTGGTCGATAATATTTTTTATTTTCATATTGTTTATTGGGGTAATAGTAGATAAAAGGTAATACCTGGTGAAGTATATACACCAATGGTTTCTTGATCAATTATAAATGAGTATTTATACCATCAATTCATTGAAAATACTGCGTCTGACTATATCAATCGTTCAAATTACCATTGGTATAACAATAATTTAAAAAATATTCATTGGAATCATTAGTATAAGGATATACCATCACATTTATGAAACCACTAAGATAACCCTATTGTAACACCCAAAAATTTTGTGAAATGTATTTTTATAACAAATATAATCTTTTTGATAATTTTTTTATAAGAAACACTGATTATTGCTTTCATTTCGTGTAATACTAAGTTTATATTTCGTTACATGCAACACCATGATTTAACGAAAGGAGATATACAATTAAAATATTTTATTTTAATATTATAGTTATTTTTTAACCATTCAAATGGTGGATATGTTTAATATTAAATAAATTAGAAAAATATATTTTTAAACAATTATATACAACGAATTCATTGATGAAAAATTAATTATAAATCAATATATAAACATATAATGATCAAGGAAATTTTGTTTATGAAGACCAAATTTTATGTAATGAAACATGGTTTACCTCAATAAATGAAATAGGTCACTTTCAATATTGATTTTAATAAAATTTTGATATTATATATCCATTAAAATGATTATAATATATCTTATGTTTTTTTATATTCAAGAGATATGTTTAAATCTAGTTTTATTCTTAAAAGCAATATTTTTTTGAAAATCTTTTTTGGAACCTTCTGTGTATTTATTTCATAATTAATTATTGAAAATTTTATAAAATTTAATTCCAAAAATAAAATTCATTTCTCAAATTAACATATATAAATTACGATAATGTGAATTGTTTATAATTTTTTTGAAAGATAATTTTTTCGATGAACGATGAATAGTACAATTTTTTTATTATGAATGGTCATTTATTTTAAAGAATATAAAATTATTCTAAACATTTTAATATCTTTTTAATAGTATTTTTAGTTCAATTATATTTATATTAAATTTATTCAGGTCTTTTTAATGAATTTAAAAATGGATTTTAATATAAAAACATATTAAACTTGTGAATTCTTTCCCTTTAAAAACAATTTTTTTACCGACTCTAAGGGAAAAATTTTGGATTAATTTTTCATCTTACATGATTGGAATATAGAAAATTAATCCCATACATTTAATCAGAATAATTTATATAATATCATAATATAAAAAAATTTACCATGATTTATATTTTAAAAAATAAAAAATATTTTTCATGGTTAATATCAAAATGGGTCTACTTGGGGGGTTAAACTAAGAAGATAAGTCATACAATGAACTATAATCATGTTAAAACAAAATTTTATGTCTATATTTAGATCTTATAACAACTATGGTTTTATAATGTCCCATTTTGTTGCCTTTCTTCATGTATAAAACATGCACGAACCTTTTCCTTTTCAAAACATTCAAGTGCACCATGCAACTCACTTATTAACAGTGACCCAGAGAGATTTCTATTAACATTTCAAAAAAATATTGGTATTGATAATAAATGCCATACAAAATTCATTAGTTTCATCATATCATCCTATAAGACTATTTTTGGTCAAATATAATACCTATGTGATGTTTTGATACAAAATAAAATTAGTTTTCTAAAGTAGATGTAACATAAATAATCGAGTGTTTTTCATTTGTTCTAACAACTCCTTAAATTATTATTAAAAATTATTATATAAAAATATATTATATTCCATATATTTATATTTTATTATGTAAATTTCATAACATAAACCCTTTTATTGTTCAATGAAATGGGATACGAAAGCATCACTCGTGTATACAACAGTATAATTCCTCACTAATTGATGTTATTTGTCTTTAATCACTACCTATCATGGAAGAATATAGTGATGGATTTTTTTTATAAGATAATTATGATATACTCATAACACTTTAATTATAATACCACATATACCTTATTACATCTCATCCAGTTGGAAAACAATAAAGTCACTTGTGTACATGCCAGACTACCGTCTCACAAACCGATGTGATGTGTTTTTCATTTATATTTTTATTGGATTGAAATATGTATACATTAAATGAATAATAATAATTTTTTTAATTTTTTTTTATTTTATAATGATATTTATATTAATTTTTATTTTACTTCTAATTGGGAATATGATAATTTCATTTGTGTATACGAAATACTATTTAAAAAGATATATAATTTATTTTTAAATATTTATTTTATTATGTGATCTATATGACCTAAAAAATATTTTTTAAATTTTTATATACTATTTTTCTTTATTTATATTAATTTTTTGAGAAAATAGAAAAAACATTGAGGCCTACGTGCGACCTGTCGTTTTTATAAACTATTTTTTCATTATATGTATATATATTATGGATTACTATAAAAACATATATACTGAATATATAATATATTTATATCATTTTTAAAATTATTTAGTTGATGGAAGAATTATAAAATTAATAGTACAAAAAATTAAATATCAAAACATACATGAAAAACAATGTAGTTATTACCTGAAAATGATTTTAAGAATAAATTATTACTAAATGGTCAACAAAATGTGATAATTGAATTTTATATGGTATTATATAAATATATATATTTACATTCCTTTAATAGTTTTATTATAAACTAATATTTATCATATAAGAGATTTAAATGAGTATAAAGGAAGTAAAAACTTATGGTAATAGATTTCTGTCCCACATTTATTTTCTAAATAATACATGATATTTTCATGATATGTTTCTTTTATGTGATCCCTCCACTACACATAAATTTAGTTATGATAATTATCCGGAAACATATTAGTATTTAATTAAAAATTTGAGGATCAATATTTCATTGGTCATATGGTATGAATGTTACTAATGTTGTATGGGGATTCTACCAATACTGTAATACAGACCTTTAATAGAGCTAGAAATTTCCTTTATCAGTGATAGAAAATCACTGACAATGTGAGTCACATTAATAGGCCAGATGTTTTATTAGTGTTGAAAAAGAACTGATAAAGGGTTATTTTGACATCACAAAAAATCCGTTGATATATAAAATCTTTATCAGTACTTTTAAAAGTGTTGATAAAAGATTCATTAACATTGTTTTAATTTAACACTTCTAAAGTAAACCTTAATGATTTCTTTTAGATGGACGGATAATGGACTTATTTATCAGTTCTTTTCAAAATAATGATAATGTTTTATACTACAGTATGTTGTAATGGCCAACTACAGAACGACTATAATGTGTTGTAATAGCACACCGCAGTAACATAAATAAACCAAAAACACATCATATATCAACAAAAACATGTCTCAATACATAATTTAAATGAAATGAAGGTTATACCACAAATACCATAAAAATTATGTTATATATATTTCAAAAACTGGTTTATAAAATTACATAAATAAAAATTATTACATACATTTAAAAAAATAATAACTGTCGGTGTTACCAAAATTTCCATTTCTTTAATTTGTCAAACATCGAACATTTTATGAGTAGTTTCGAAAAAACTGTGTCAACATGAAAAAAAATATTCCACCTCTATAAGAAAACAATTATAATTATTAATACTAAAAAGAAATATATTAGACATTAATATGAAATAATACATTAATTATATTGACAATGATTTTACTGAGAAAATATCAATATTACCTTTATGATTGAGTAGAGGAGGTGACATGATTGAAAGTGGTAGATTTCAAAACTATAGGAGTGAATGGTTTTGTGAGAGGAGAAGTTTGTGGATGTTTTGGTGCAGAAAGTGATGAATAATGGAAAGACCGCCCAAACTCGAACAAACAAATCTATATGTATAAAAATAATTAATATGTGATTAATACAAAAATTAAATAAATAATTCATACAAATGAAATATACACATATTTCTAGGAATATTATTTTAATGTGTAAACATTAATATTACCTCTGTAATTTAGCAAATGCACAGTAATTTCTCTTCCTAATAAAGCTGTAGATGTAACATGAATACAAGTGATAAATGCACCAATTTTGGGGTGAAAAAGTATTAAGGGATAAAGAGCATGAAATTTCGATATATCACCCCAAATAGAAAAAATGAACCACCAGTATAAGAAAACAATTATTATGCATGTAATAAAAAAATCAATAAATTAAACATACATATGAAATAATATATTAATTCCACTAATAATGATTTTACTATGAAAACATCAATATGACCTCTGTAATTGAGAAGAGGAATCATAGTTTATCTTTTATCAAAGGCAGTTGAGGTAACATGAATGAAAGTGATAAATTCCCCGATATAGGGGTGAAAATATTTTAAGGAAGAATGAGCCTGAATGTTGGATAGAGCACCCCCAAATCAAAAAAAGAATCCACTGATATAATAAAAAAACATTATTATGTGAGTAACAATAAAAAAATAAATCAAACATTCATATGAAACATTATATTAATTCTATAGAAAATAATTTTACTTTTCAAACATCAAAATTACCTTTGTAATTAAGAATAAGAAGTGTCATTTATCTTCCTAAAAAGGTAGTGTAGGTATGTTGAAAAAAGTGACAAATTCCCCAATGTGTGGGAGAAATGGTTTTAAGGGAGAACGAGAATGGATATTGGACAAAGCACTCCCAATGATAAAAAAAATAAACCACCTATATAATAAAATAATTATTATTTGTGTAATACTAATAAGAAATAAATTAAACATAAATATTAAAAAAATACATTAATTATATGGATACTTATTATACTGTGAAAACATCAAGATTTACTCTTTGATTGAGAAGAGGCAATTTAGTTTTTACTTTTAAAAAGGCATGAAAAATGGATAGAATTATTCTAAAACAAACAAACTCTACAATAAATGATGAATATTAAAACAATGTTACATTATATAATATTTGGGTAAAATAGAGAAAATATATTGTAACATTACTATTGCATCTATCCAAAGAGTATACATCATTATAGTTTGTTCATTTGAGGGATTGGTATAATAATCATGTATAGAATACATTATGTTTATATGTAGTCAAACATTTAATTTAAATTATATTAATACGATAGAGAACATATAATATTATGATTAAAAGAATACTATATTTAAAAAACTTTTAATTATTCATTGAAAACTCTTTCTTTTTTATAGGTTTTTTGTTTTTCGTTCCCTCATTGATAATCCAAATCCCATATTTGTGGTCTCCTTTAATGTACAAGGAATTTTCTAAAGTGATACGAGAATGAACGTTTTGTGATTTATCACTGAAAGGGTCATCTTCGATTGATTTCTCATATGACTAAACATTTTTTAGTTTCTAGTTGGAAAATCGACCAGTTATTGTTTATTAGATCATAGAAATAAAATACTTGCATTGTATGTTTTTTCATTATGAATATATCATATTTTTTCCCTTCTACAATGAAATTCACCTTCATAAGTCCCATTTAATCAACTTTATCTCCATTGATATTGTTATCACATTTTTAATGGAAAATATGATGTTGAAATTTATTATAATCCAAAAAATATATATGATCGTTAATACCAAAATAAACAATATTTGGATAAATTGTATTTATATCCATGGAATCAGATATGTGCATCGCTTCATCAACATGTTTAACACCATTTTTTCATCATACAGAATTCATCATATTAGTTTTTATAGAATATATAAATATTGATTACAAACCCAAAGTAAGATATAACATTTTCATTCGGTCATATGGCCATCAATTAATGTATTTTGTATGTTAGATTATGATTTTTAGATAAAAACTTATAAATTTGATCAATAAACCATCTTATAAACTATTGATTATGTGTATTTGATATCCATATTTCCTCCCTTGATGGATTCAAATATCTAAGAATTTCTTTTTGGTCTTTAATGTATGGATAAACATATTCACTATTATATAAAATGTAAAGATGTGTTTTCTCCCACTCTATCATCATAATTGTAACAACATATCTTCCAGAAATCCATTCACCTAGAAGGCATTAACTATGTTAAGACATTGGGAGACCGAAACATTCAAATTATGATAGGTAATAAGTATTGAATTCAATAGAATCTTCAATAAAATATCATTCTGAAATACAACCATCTAGAAAACATTGATTATTGAATTACTGTTTCAAAATCATCATATACCACTAGATGCGGTACATCAAACTGCAATGGATAGGACCACATAGATGAACATCACTAAACAAGTAAAACATCAGGTGGACCATTATATCAAAGAATTATGGTTGAAATAACATTTATAATTCACTTAATATGACTAAAATCTCCTTATTCGTGATGGGAAACTTCATCTAGTCTACAACATTATAGCATATTTCATTGAAAAAGAAGTAGAATGTGTTTAATGTATGTCGTACATTTTGAGGTAGAATATTAAAGTCGTTAAATATTTCATCAAAACATGATATTCTTGTTATTTTAATCCTTTTAACATCAAATAAGTCATTGATAGGAAATTCTTGATATTTTACAGATACCCCTTTTGAAATTTTAAACATGTTAGGGGAAGGAAAAATTCAATTTTTTCTCTCTAGATAGAGTGTCAGAAAATGGAGGAATAAAAATGTAACACCCCAAGGTTCCACTGTACGCTTCTCGCTGAATAATATAGTAGTGTGTGTTGTATGCAACTTCATGTTCTAATACACACCATAACTAATAAAACTATCCATTATGAATAGTAATATCGACATTTTGAAATTTTATACAATTTATCATTCAATATGGACTTCATTTTTGGATTCGGAATATCAAAATTAGTCTAGGGTGAAATTCTGGTACTTTTCGGATAACTTTCATATTTTGATGAATATTGAAAATTACTAAATTTTAATTAAAAACAAGTTTTTTAATTTAAATAATTAAGAGTGAAAAATAATGAATTTATGAGGTTATAAAGTATATTTAAAATATATTTTTACCATTTAAAAAAATGTTTGTCATTAGACATTATTTCACATTTAAACCAGACATAAACAAGTGTCAATCTTTTGATAGTTATTATTTCTTAAAACCCGCTTTTTGTTTTGACATCGGGAATTAATTTTAAATTATTTTCTGCCACTTATGTGTTTTGAATTTTGAAAAAATGGAGTCCATATTTGGAATCAGGATGTCCAAATTATGTAAATATGTAACTCTTATTTTTAGACATTTTGAATAATTACTTCGGTAAATATTTTATTTACTACGGTTAAAGGGTAAATCCGGTAAATAAGGGTAAAAATATAATATTATAATAATATTAATTTACCATAAAACGTGTCATAACCCTATTGGTTGATAAATTTCTGACCATGGTCATATTTGGGTCGATTTTGGGACCCCATGGATCTCCTTGGAAGTGATAATGACACTTTATATTAATTAAGTTAAAGTAAATACAAATATTACATAAGCATATATCTTTTAGAAAAAAAATTTAAAATGGGGTATATATGTTATATTTTAGAATAAAAATATTTATTAGAAAGATAAAATGATTTCTTACCTAATGGTATTTTATTTATAATTTTTAGACATTGAATAATTAAATTTATTTATGACACAATAATGATACAGTATTTTCCTTATTAATGAATAAATCAAATAATTGGTATTATAAATGATAAAATAAATATAAATTGAAAGTTTTGATTCCATCAAAAAAATTTATTTTTTAATAGGACATGATAGTATTTCTTAAATGAATTTTTTTCGAATTCATAATGTTTTTATGATTTTAACAAAAATCAATTATTGAATAGTGTCAAAATTGACATAAATGAGTTTTTTTAAAAAAATATTATATTATTAATTGATATTATATTCATAAAAATACAAGGTTCATCCAAAGGACTGATATCATGATATGTGTATCATTAATGGACCACTTGGGGGTCTCTTGTATGTATTAGTATGTTTATTAACTATAAAATATAAAAATACAAAGTGAAATGGTAAATGACAAACTAATTAACTAAGAGTTAAAACTAAAAGATAAGGTTAATATAATGACCCAAACCTTTATAAAATATATTCTATGAAAGGATTTAAAACCATACCCACCTTATACTTTGATTAATCCACTTTGTAGACTTTATATATGGAATATTAATTTATTATAAAATAATACTTTATGTATTTTCTAAAGATCCCCCCCCCCCTTATAAAAGGACACCAATTCTAACCAAATCATTACACCTTCAAATCCATTTGGCTTGGAAAAAACCTGGAAAAATATTTTCACAGATTCCCCCACTTCACCATGGAGGCCTTATCATGATCATAAATCCAACCTAAGGATCCCTTTTGATCGAATCAAAAGGAAGAACCCGAAGAAGATGTAATGATTTCACCACCCTCATTAAAGTTCCTTTCATCTTCCACTTCTTCTTTATTTTTTATTTCCATTGTAAAATAATAACTCCAGTATATTCTATGTACTGTGATGTTATTCTAAATATGGGACAACCATATTCAGTATTCTATCCATCATTTTTATGACATGTCACCATACGTGCATACGTACGGACAACCGTCTCCACGTCGTGGTGTAATTGTTATTCAATATATTATTATTTGGATGGGTATAATAATGATTATTAATTAATGTAAATAATAAATATAACATGATAATTGTTCTTTATATATGATATAACATCCAATTATATATTATTTTAATATCAAAATAATGATATTGTCGCTCATGCGTACGTACGGATCACCGTCACCACGAACACGATTAGATTCATTCCACATCATATCAATCCAAGACTAAAATTCATTTGATGAATAAAAATAATTTTTATAGACATTATATCATTCTGGATATGAATAAGATACATCCCATCCATAAAAAATACTGCTCGCATACCAAATAATATAATGGAAAACAAATCCATTAACACCCGAAACGAAGATAATACTATGATATTATTTACATATCAATGCTAAAAGATCATATATGATATCATATTAATGTAAATTATTATGTTATAATTTAATAAAAATTATTTCACCATTATACAAGAGGTTATCCTACCTTCTACCAATGAAAAAGTACAATGTAAGGGGTTTCTTATATCACTTTTAATTTCGTGAGATTTCCATTGTTCACCACTTATTTATTGCATGTAGTGTGTGTACTGCCCGTGATTGTATTCATTGTGTAATATACATTAATTTATTGATATTTACATAATAATTTTATTATCCTTCTTTAATGGGTGTGTGTTTCCTAAGTTACCAAATCGATAAGGGAATTTGAAATTTCAATCTCCATTCATTCGGCTTTACGCATACATCATTGATTATTTTACTCCAAGATTATGTGTGGAATCACTATTCATTTGATTATGTTATAATTTCCACTCCCCTTTCTATGGATATACATTTTATACACATAATCACTCCATTTATAAATTCTCAAGTCATCGGTATGAACTTGATAAGAGTAATTTTTACTCAATCTCGATTTGTTGAGTTAAAAAATCCAATTCATTGGTGCTGTTTTTACAAGAATATGTGTGAATGTACTTTGATAATTTTACACTGAATATCCAATCATATTGAGTGTATTTAAATTTTTCACCCATAATTATGTCTTTTATTTATACATAACCTAAGGATAAAGCCTTTATGAGATATTTCATCTCAATTTACATTCCATTGAGACTTCTTTGTTGTTATACACCAAATCACTTTTATATGGTGTATATAATGTACTTTGACATTTTATATCATGAATCCCATTATTCTCATGATATTACAATGTTTTTATTACCTCAATTTTTTTTATTCAATTTTCAATCTTTTGGTTAGGAACTAAAACTAAAATATCATTTTAAAATGTTTTAAATATTTATTATTTTATATCTTTCTCATTAATTTCCATGTTTTAAAAATGGGTTTAAGGATTTATTTATATGGAAATTAATGTTTTAAAATCAAAATTCATTTTAAAAGTTATAATGTGGTATGGGACACATTGATTCAAAAAACTATTTTAAATTGCTTCATGACAGATATTGTGACTTTTAAATGATTTTAAGAAAAAGGGGATATTTCTATCAAATAGTTTTAAAGATTATTTTCATCTATGTCAATATCCTTCATTATTCTCGATTGAGGTTAATATGATACAATACAATCTTCCATATTGTATTTAATAAGTTATGGTTGACGGTGGATGTGATATTTTTATACCATTCATGGTTTTTGGATCAATTATTGACATTTCGTATGCAAGTTTTAATATGAATGTTTATGTTATATTTCAAACTTTTCATATTAGGAATGCATTGGACTTAGTAAGTGATGGGTGGAGCCCGCAATTGCTCCTCGATGCATCAGTAGGTCTCATGAGACATACTAGTGTCTTGGCATGAGGCCTTGAAAAAATCTTATTTGTAGTCTCGACACGATATCTTGACTATGTGGTTATGATAGTCTGACATTATGCATTCCATCATTATGAAAGTGGTTATTGATATTGCATGTGATTATTTGACTAGTAGAATACACATGTGAATAAATAAATGGGATTATTTCATTTTATATTTTCCATATTATGCCGAAGATCAATTTTAAAAGTATTTTTGTTTTAGTTTTACATTGACTAAAGTGTTTAAGCCTATCTATGAAAGTTTCTGCTATATTGTAATCCTTTCTGAGCATCTGAGATCACCCTTTTAATGGTTTATTCTTCCAAGGATGTCAAGAAGGAATTTATGAATGACCTGAAGGGATAGTATGAGGGGATATGAAGACAAGTTGTTGTTGTAGTTTTTTACCTTATTATGTAATGTAAGACTTATTAATATATCTAGTGTTTGCAAGACTACAAAACTAATCGGTCTTTAGGGACTTAATCCTTTGTGATCATGCCAATGTAATGTAATAATTCACTGAATCTGGGTAAATATGGTTGGGGCGTTATAGTTGGTATCATATGAAGTTTAGTACAAACTTTGGAAGCTAGATTTAGATAAACACTGATTAGAGAACATAGCCCTAAGATAGACATTGAGGATTAGTATAGAATAACTTCCTATAATTTTGGTATTGTAGAGATTTTGTGAGTTTTTCGAGCAATACATCCCAGTCTGGATACGAGCAGGTAGAGGCAGCTCTGGCACAGATGTAACTATGGGTAGAACCTGAAAACACCGCTTTGAGATAGACTCGAACGGGAACAGGTGCACGTCAACGGGCCTTGCTGAACTCTTGGTTATGACACTCCCAGGGGATATTCTTAGGATAATTTACATTTTATTTAAAAACTGATTTGAATTATTATATATATGATGAGGGTAAATGACCTTGCATAATCCTAATGTGTTTCAAATTGAGAATGTGGTGACATGATATTATCTAAAATATTTTATGACTAATGTTACTCACACAATGCTATGTGGTTTTAGTCAATGGCTAGATTCCAAGAAATTCCTAGTGACTTTGAGAATGATGTACAAGGTGGGACGGTGGTGGAAATTAGCAAAAAAATGGAATGCTGATAGGTGTAAAAGATATCATCTTCATGCCAAATCAATTTTCCAAAAATATTATCATATATATATATATATTAACCAGTTCCTGGAGTCAACAAATAAGAGAAAGGTGATGAATGATAAGAGCTCCAGTAGTGGAGACCATGTGGAAAAGAAACCTCAATTTCCATCATTCTAGAAATGTGGAAGGAGACACCCAGGAAAGTGTCTCAATTTAACAAATAAATGACTAACGTGTGGGAAAGGAGGACATAACGTGAAGAATTGTCGAAAAAATGAAGAATACTATGGAATAAGATAAAAAATGGTCCCATGAATCCATTTACCGGCATTTTTCGTAAATGTAGGGGACCTGGCCATGACCCGAGTGAATACCCTATTCTACAGGATATTTTCTTTTTCAAAGAAGAATCTATGTGGATATAAATAATTGGAGAAATGTTTACAAGTATTAGTGCTCCTTGTTGATCGGTTTACTTTGGAATAATTTTCTCTTGTATTTTTTACCCCTTAGTTTTCCATGTGAGAATGATATTTGAGGAAAAATTATCTTTTCTCTTGTGGATATAGTTATAAATAACCATTTCAATTTATATAATCATTGGGTTTGAGGAAATTACAAGTTCTTATAATTTGGGATGAAAATTCAATGTATGAGATAACATTTCTGGTCATATTATGTTATGGTTATTTTGAAGAATTTCTGTCATTTTGGCAATGTTATAAAATATAGTATTTGAAAAGGGAAAACATGTAGACTGTGTGACAACCCATCGCATTGGAAAATGTATTGGGAATCGAACCCACAACCAATGTGCAATTGGGATTTATCACCTACCACTGGACTACGTGAAGTCCCTGGTTAGTGTGACTATTATTTTTAGTTAAATGATTTTATTGATCAATAATAATTTGATTTGGGATCGTATTTCTTATCAAATGAACACCATTAGTATAGAAAAATGATTTGGTGATTAAGTAATAAATGTTATTTTGGAAGATGTTCGCTTTGTTGGGAACAATATATACCCAAGGAAAATATAATAGTATGGGATTTCATTTAAGGAGTTATGGTGTATTTTTATCTATGTTATTATTGTGGGTTTATAGTGATTTGTGTTATTTATGTAAATGATTAACCTATAATAGAGATTATGTGATTAGGTTAATTACTTTTAAGTATGTGATTTTAAGATTAATTGATGGAATTTGGATATACCAATTAACGTGGAAGACTACATAACCAAATTCTTCTAAGTTTTTAATTTCAATATTATTTTGGATTTTTATTAATGTATTTTAAGGAAAATTATTTATTGAATGCTATTTATTTATCTTTGGGGTATTTTTATTTTAATTTTAGAAATTAAGATTAGTGTTTTTTCTCTAATGAAATAAACTTTCGGGGGATCATCAGATCTTATACTAAACATTTTGGTTTTGATTAATCTCTAAAGACAAGGTAAATATATAATTTATTCTTCATGGATCATGTGATTCTATAAGAATTTTATTTTAGCTCTTCTAGAGTGACCAAGTCTTCTGGAATACTCATTGTTTAAAAATGAGTGAGTAGAAGAAAATTTATTACAGAATGAAACATTACTTAAAAATTATGTATATCTCTTTATATTCTTAGTCAATCTCAGAAATGAATTCCTCCTCTTTATGAAATGTAACTTAAAAATAAAATAATAATAATAATGTTGTTCGTTTACTTTTCCTACTGGGAAACTAATGATCATTTTTCCCATCACAAGTTTGTGGTTTTCTTTTTGTTAACATTCTCCTGATCATGTTTTCTTTCCCTCTACATCAGAACTTGACACTTAGTTTATCATCCATATCCATGTTTTTCTACATGCAATCCGAGTATAGGTTATCTCGGGTGACCTTTTTACTTCTCATTCTTTCTTTTAATGTGATAGTTTTATTGACTCTTTTTCCGATGTGGGACTTTAAATTATATTCCCAAACCCAATTTTAAAAATTTTGAGGACACAATTTATTTAAGGAGGGGAGAATGTAACACCCTAATATTCCACGGTATGCTTCTCACCGAATAATATAGTAGCGTGTGTTGTACGCAACTTCAAGTTCTCACACACACCACAACTAATAAAAATATCTTTTATGAATAGTAATACGCACATTTTGAAATTGAATAGAATTTATCTTTAAAAATGGACTTCATTTTCGGATTTGGAAAATTGAAATTAGACTAGGGTGAAATTTTGTTACTTTTCAGATAACATTCATATTTTGATGAATAGTGAAAATTACTAAGTTTTAATTAAAAACAACTTTTTTAATCAAAATAATTAATAGTGATAAATTATGAATTTGAGTGGTTTTAAATTATATTTAGAATATATTTTTACCATTTAATACAATGTTGGTCGTTGGACCTAATTTCACATTTAAACCAGACATAAACAAGTGTCAATCTTTTGATAGTTTTTATTTTCTAAAACACGCTTTTTGATTTGATAGCAGGAAATAATTTTAAATTAATTTGTGCCACTTCTGTGTTTTAAATTTGGAAAATGGATTCCATATTTGTAATTAGGACATCCATATTATGTAAATAGTTAACTCTAATTTTTAGACATTTTGAATAATTATTTCGGTGAATATTTTATTTACCATGGTTAAAGGGTAAATCCGGTAAATAAGGGTAAAAATATAATATTATAATAAAATTAATTTACCCTAAGACGTGTCCTAACCATATTGGTTGATACATGTAGACCATGGGCATGTTTGGGTCGATTTTGGGACCCCATGGATCCACTGGTAAGTGATAATGACACTTTATATTAATTAAGTTAATGTAAATACAAAAAAGACAACAGCATATATCTTTTAGAAAACTTTTTTTACAATAATTTAGATATGTTATATTTTAGACAATAAATATTCATTAAAAATATAAAACAATTTCCTATATAATGGTATTTTATTTATAATTTTTAAACATTGAATAATTAAATTTATTTATGACACAATAATGATGCACTATTTTCCTTATTAATGAATGAATGAAATAATTGGTATTATAAATGTTAAAATAAATATAATTTGAATGTTATGATGCCATCCAAAACTTTTATTGGTTAATATGACATGATATTATTGCTTAAATGAATTTGTATTGAATTCATAAAGTTTTTATAACTTTAACAAAAATAAATTATTGAATAGTGTCAAAATTGACATAAATGAGTTTTTAAAACAAATATTATATTATTAATTGTTATTATATTCCTAAAAATCCAAGGTTCGGCCAAAGGACTTATATAATGATAGGTGTATCATTAATGGACCACTTGGGGTCACTTGGATATATATATTAATTTTATTAACTATATAATATAAAAATACAAAGTGACAAGGTAAATGTCAAACTAATTAACTAAGAGTTTTAACTAAACGATAATGTTATTATAATGACCCAAACATATCTAAAATCTATTGGTTGAAATGATTTCAAACCATATCCACCATAGACTTTGAATAATCCACTTTGTATCCATTATATACTGAATGTTAATTTATTATAAAATAATACTTTAGGTTTTTTCTAAAGAGACCCTTCCCCCCTTATAAAATTACACCACTTCTAACCAATTATTCACACCTTAAAATCCTTTTGTCTCGGCCAAACCCTGACCAAATATTCTCTCAACTTCCCCAAATTCAACATAGAGGCCTTATTATTATCAGAAAGCCAACCTAAGGATCCCTTTTGATCAAATTAAAAGGAAGAACCTGAAGAAGAGTTAATGATTTACCACCCTCTTTCAAGTTCCTTTATTCTTCCACTTCTTCTTTTATTGTTATTTCCATTATAAATTAATAACTCCAGTGTATTATATATACTTCTATTTTATTATAAATTTGGTACAACTATATTCAGTATTATATCCTTCCTTTTAATGACATGTCACCATACGTGCGTACGTACGGCCGACCGTCTCCACGTCATGGTGTAATTGTTATTCAACATATTATTATTTGTATGTGTATAATAATGATGTCTAATCCATGTAAATAATAAATATAACATGATAATTATTCTATATATATGATATACCATCCAATTATATATTATTTTAATGTCAAAATAATAATATTTTCGCTCGTGCGTACGTACGGATTACCGTCTCCACGAACGCGGTGAGATTCATTCCCGATCATATCAATGCAAGAGTAAAATTAATTTGATGAATAAAAATAATTTTTAGAGGAATGATATCATTCTGGATATGAATAAGATTCATCCCATCCATAAAAAATATGGATCGCATAACAAATAATATAAAGGAAAACAAATTTGTTAACACCCGAAACGACGATAATACTAATATATTATTAACAAATCATTGATAAAAGATCATATATGATATCATATTAATGTAATTGATTCTTTTATAAATAAATAACAATTATTTCACCATTATAAAGGAGGTTAACCAACCTTCGACCAAGGAAAAAGTACAAATTAAGGGGTGTCTTATCTCACTTTTAATTTTGTGAGATTTCCAATGTTCACCACTTATTTATTGCATGTGGTGTGTGTACTTCCTGTAATTTTATTAATTGTGTAATATACATTAATTTATGGATATTTACATAATCATTGTACTATCCTTCTTTCATGGTTGTATGTTTCGTAAGTTACCAAATCGATAAGGGAATTTGAAATTTAAATTTCAATTCATTCGGCTTTACGCAAACTTCATTGATTATTTTACTCCAAGATTATGTGTGGACTCACTATTCATTTGATTATGTCATAATTTCCACTCCCCTTTCTGTGGATATACTTTTGATACACATAATCTCTCTATTGATAAATTCTCAAGTCATCAGTATGAACTTGATAAGAGTAATTTTTACTCAATCTCGATTTGTTGAGTTAAACATCCAATTCATTGGTGTGGTTTTTACAAGAATATGTGTGAATGTCGTTTGACTGTTTTACATTGAATATCAAATCATATTGAGTTTATTTATATTTTTCACAAATAATTATGTCGTTTATTTATCCTTAACCTAAGCATACAGACTTTATGAGATATTTCATCTCAATTTACATTCCATTGAGACTTTTTTGTTGTTATACACCAAATCACTTTTATATGGTGTATATAATGTACTTTGACATAGTATATCATGAATCCAATTATTCTCATTATATTACAAAGTTTTTATTACCTCAATTATTTGTAATCAATTTTCACTCTTTTGGTTAGGAACTCTAATTAAAATATCATTTTAAAATGTTTTAATGATTTATTATTCTAAATCGTTCTCATTAATGTCTATGTTTTAAAAATGGTATTAAGGGATTATTTATATGGACATTAATGTTGTAAAATCAAAATTCCTTTTAAATATTTCAAAGTGGTATTGGACAATTTTATTCAATAGTCTATTTTAAATGGCTTCTTGACAGATAGTGTGACTTTTAAATGATTTCAAGAAAAAGGGGATATTTCTCTCAAATAGTTTTTATGATTATTTCCATCTATTTCATTAACCTTCATTATTCCTAATTGAGGTTAATGTGATATAATACAATCTTTCATATTGTAAATAATGAGTTATGTTTGACTGTGGATGTGATATTTTTATACCATTCATGGTTTGTGGATCAAGTATTGACATTTCGTATGCTAGTTTTAATACGAATTTTTAGGTTATATTTCAAAATTTTCATATGAGGAATGAATTGGCCATAGTAATTTATGGGTGTAACACCCCAATCTTCCACGGTACGTTTCCCTTTGAATAATGCAGTGGCGTGCATTGTATGCAACTTCGAGATTCTAACACACCACAACCAATCAAACTAGCCGTTATGAATACTAATACCTACTTTTTGAAATTTTATGAATTCTATCTCTCAAAATGGACTTCATTTTTGGATTCTGAATATTGAATTTATCCTAGGGTGAAATTTGGAAGTTTTCAGATAACACTTATATTTTGATGAATAGTGAAAATTACTAAATTTTAATTAAAAACAAATTTTTAAATCAAAATAATTTATAGTGATAAATTATTACATTGAGTGGTTTTAAAGTATATTTAGAATATAGTTTTACCATTTAATACAATGTTGTTAATTGTACATAATTTCACAATTAAACCGAACATAAACAAGTATCAATCTTTTGATAGTTATTATATCTTAAAAACACGCTTTTTTGTTTTGACAGTGGGACTTAATTTTAAATTAATTTCTACCACTTCTGTGTTTTGAATATGGAAAAATAGATTCCATATTTGGAATCAGGATGTTAAAATTGTGTAAATAGGTAACTTTTATTTTTAGACATTTTGAATAATTACTTCGGTAAATATTTTATTTACCATGGTTAAAGGGTAAATCCGGTATAAAAGGGTTAAAAAATAATATTATAATATTAAAAAATTACCCTAAAACGGGTCCTAACCTTATTTGATGATACAAGTTAGACCATATGCATCTTTGGGTCTATTTTGGGACCCCATGGTGCCACTTGTAAATGATAGGGACATTTTATTTTAATTTAGTTAAAATGAATACAAAAATGACACAAGCATATATCTTTTAGAAAAACAATTTTTACATTAGGTTATATATGATGGATTTTCGACTATAAATATTAATTAGAAATATAAAAATATTTCCTACATAATTATATGTTATTTATAATTTTTAGACATTAAATATATTAATTTATTTATGACACAATGATGATGCAGTAATTACCATAATAGTGAAAAATTAAAATAATTGTTATTATAAATACCCAAATAAATATTATTTAAGTTATTTAATGGATTAAACTAATTTTATAGGATAATATGACATATTAGAATCTTTTTAATTTACATTTTTTAAGTAATAATTCGGTTATGTGTTTCACAAAATTCAACTATTGAATAGTGTCAAAATTCACATAAAAGAGTTTTTAAAGAAAATATTATATTATTAATTGATATTAAATTCTTAAAAATCTAAGGTCCATCAAAGAGACTTATATCATGATAGTTATATAATTAATGGACTCCTTGGGGGTCTCTTGGATGTATATAGTATGTTTATTTACTATATAATATAAAAATACAATGTGACATGGTAAATGTCAAACTAATTAACTAAGAGTGAAAACTAAAATATAAAGTTAATATAGTGACACAAACCTATGTAAATAATATTGGTTTAATGTTTTTCGACATATACCCTCCTTAAAATTTGAAAAATCAACTTTCGTTCCATTAGACACCGAAAATAAATTTATTATAAGTTAATATTTTTAGCTTTTCCAAAGGTTCCCTCACCCCTCTTATAAAACGGCACTCCTCCTTATCATTTCTTCACACCATCAAAGCCTTTTGGGTAGTCCAACCCCTGCCCAAAGACTCTCTCAACTTCCCTCAATACAACCTAGAGGATTTATTTTGATCATAAAGCCAACCTATGGAGCCCTTTTGATCAAATCAAAAGGAAGAACCCGAAGAAGAGGTAATGTTTTCACCACCCCTTTTCAAGTTCCTTTCTTCTTCCACTTCTTCTTCCTTTGTTGTTACAATTATAAAATAATAACTCCAGTATCATATATATACTATGATGTTATTATAAAAATGGTACAAACATATTCATTATTCTATCCACCCTTTGAATAACATGTCACCATACGTGCGTACGTACGACTTACCGTCTCCACGTCGTGGTGTAATTGTTATTCAATATATTATTATTTGGATGGGTATAATAATGATGTGTAACTCATTTAAATAATAAATATAACATGATAATTATTCTGTATATATTATGTAATATCCAATTATATATTATTTTAATATCAAAAGAATGATATTGTCGCCCATGCGTACGTATGGACTACCGTCTCCACGAACGCGATGAGATTCATTATACATCGTATCCATTCAAGTATAATTATCATTTGATGATTTAAAAAACAATTAGGGACATGATATCATTATGGATATGAATAAGATACAACCTATCCATGACAAACATGTCTTACGTAACAAAACATATAAAAGAAAATGAGTAAGTTAACACCCAAAACGACGATAATACTACGATATTATTAACAAAGCAATATTAAAAGATCATATATGATATCATATTAATATATATGATTCTTCTCTAATATAATAACAATTATTTCACCATTATATAGGAGGTTAACCTACCCCAACCAAGGAAGAGTACAAGGTAAGGGTTATTTCACAATCTCTTCATTATCCGTGGTTGTTTATACGTAATAATCTACTGGGATATCTTTATCATCCAAATACATGTTTCATAATAATGTATTTAAAAACATTTTTAATATTTACTAGAATACTGGTTAAAGTCATTTATACCCTTTTTTGACTTTTTATATGTGGTTTATAAAGGAATCTTTCCATCGTTTTCCAAACAAGGTGGTTTTTAACCTTTTTGACAGAATTAAGGTATGATTTTTTTTAACTTATACGGCGGGTACGGTTATTTTCCGCCATTATAAAATCGTCGAAGCTTCCCTTACAATCTTATAAAAATATTTTCAAAGAAAATATTTTATTTCATAAATATATGACTCTTAAATGATTTCAAAATAGAAAGAGATATTTCTCTAAATAGAGTTTTGATTTCATCTATGTCAACATCCTTTGATAGATTTTACGCTTATTTGAAGTTGATTTATTATGATACAAAATTCTATATTTTATTGAAGTTTTTGTGATATGTTTGACTGTGGATGTGCTATTTTTATACCATTCATAGATTATAGTGAATGTATTGACATTTCGTATGCTAGTTTTAATACGAATGTTTATTTTATGTTTAAACCTTTTCATATGGGAATGAATTGGACTTAATATATGATGGGTGGAGCCCGCTATAGCTCCTCGATGCATCGGTAAGTCTCATGAGACAAACTAGTGTCTTGGCACAAGGCCTTGGAAAAATCTTATTTGTATTCTTGGCACGAGTCCTTGGCTATGTGGTTATGATAGTCTGGCATTGTGCATTACACCATTATGAAAGTGGTAATTGATATTTCATGTGATTATTATATTAGTAGAATATCCATTTGAATAAGTAAATGGCATTATTTCATTTTATTTTTTCCATACTATGTTGAAGTTCATGTTTAAAAGGAATTTGTTTGATGTTATACTTTTCCTTAAATGTTTATTCTTATTTATGAAGGATTCCGCTATATTTTTATCCTTACCGGTCATTTGAGCTCACCGCTTATCTATGTTTTATTTTTCCCGGGATGTGAAGAAGTAATTTATGAATGACTTGCAGGGATAGTATGTGAGGATATGAGTGTCGGATAAGGAGACTATGTTGTTGTAGTATTTTTGTCACTTTATGATGTAATGTAAAACATTATGAATATATCTAGTGTTTCAAGGCTACTAAACCAATCGGTCTTTCGAGATTTGACCTTTCTTGTGATCGTGCCAATGTTATGTAATAATGCACCGACTCTAGGTAACTGGGGTCGGGGCGTTACAGTTGGTATCAGAGGAAGTTTAGTACAAACCTTGGAAGCTAGGTTTAGATAAACACTGATTAGATCACGTAGACCTAAGATGAACTTTGAGGATTAGTATAGAAGAACTTCCTAGAATTTTGGTATTGTAGAGATTTTATTAATTTTCTGAAAAATACTTCCCTATCTGGATACGAGCAGGTAGAGGTAGCTCTGGCACAGATGTACCTAGGGGTAAAACCTGAAAACACTGCTTTGATCTAGACTTTAATGGGAACTGGTGCACGAAAATGGGACTTGCTGCACTCTTGGTTACGACACTCCCGAGAGATATTCATAGGATAATTTACATTTTCTATACAAACCGATTTAAATTATTATATATATAAGATGAGAGTAAAGGACCTTGGTTAATCCAAATGTGTTTCATATTTAGAATATGGTGACATGTTAATCTCTAAATGATTGTATGACTTATATTACTCACAAAATGATTTCTGGTTTTATTCAATGGTTGGATTCCAAGGAAGTCATAGTGACATTGAGAATGATGTACAAGGTGGGAACGATGGTAGCAATGAGCAACAAAATGGAATGTTGATAGGCGTAAAAGATATCTCCATTATGCCAAATCAATTTTCCAAAAATATGATCAACAATATATATATTAACCAATTACCGGACTCAATAAGAAAGAGAAAGGTGATGAATGATAAGATCTCCAGTAGTGGAGACCATGGAGAAAGAAATCCACAATTTCCATTAAGCAGAAAATGTGGAAGGAGACACCCAGGAAAGTGTCTCAATGGGACAAAGAAATGCATTACGTGCGGGAAAGAAGGACATAAAGTAAAGAATTTCCAATGAAAAATGAAGAATACTATGGAATAAGTTACAAATGGTCCCAAGAATTGATTTACAGTCATTTTCCGTAAATGTAGGGGACCTGGCCATTACCCGATTGAATGTCCTATTCTATAGGATATTTTCTTGGTCAGAGAAGATTCTATGTTGAAATAAATAGTTGGATAAATGTTTTAAAATTATTAGTGATCCTTGTTGAGGGGTTTACTTTGGAATAATTTTCTCTTGTATTTTTAACCGTAATGTTTTCCATGTGGGAATGATATTTATGGAAGAATTATCTTTTCTCTTGTGGATATAGTTATAAATAACCATTTTTTTATATGATCATTGGGTTTGAGGAAATTACAAATTATTATAATTTGGGATGAAAATGGAAGGTATGAGATAACATTTGTGGTAAAATTATGTTATGGTTATTTTGAGGGATTTATCTAATTTTGGTAATGTTATAAAATATAGTTTTTGAAAAAGGACAACATGTAGACCGTGTGACAACCCGTCGCATCGGAAAAAGCTGTGGGAATCAAACCCACAACCAAAGTGTGATTGGGATTTATCACCTACCACTGGACTACGTGAAGTCCCTGGTTAGTGTGTCTATTATTTTTAGTTAAATTATTTTATTGATCAATAATAATTTGATTTGGGATCTTATGTCTTATCAAATGAATACCCTTAGTATAGGAAAATGATTTGGTGATTAAGTGATAAATTTTATTTTTGAAGTTGTTCGCTTTGGTGTGAACACTACATTCCCAAGGAAAATAGAATAGTATGAGATTTCATTTGAGGATTAATGGTGGATTTTTATCTATGTTTTTATTGTAGATTTATAATGATTTGGGTTATTTATGGAAATGATTAGGTTAATTACTTTTAAGTATTTGACTTTAAGAGTAATTAATGTCATTTGGAGATACAATTTAACATGGAAGACTACATTCTTAATAAGTTTTGGTTTTCAATATTATTTTTGATTATATTGAATGATTTAAAGGAAAATTGATTATTGAATGTTATTTATTTATCTTTGGGGTATTGTTGGTTTAATTTTGGAAATTAAGATTACTGTTTATTTCTCTCAAGTAATATCCTTTTGGGGGATCATTAGATCTTGTACTAACCATTTTGTTTTTGGTTAATCTCTAAAGACAATGTAAATATATAGTTCATCCTGCATGGATCATGTGATTCTATAGATGTTTATTCTAGCTCTTCCAGTGTGACCAAGTCTTCTTTAATACTCATCGTTTAAAAAAATGAATTAGTGGTGGAAATTTATTAAAGAATGAAACTCTACATAAAATGTAAGTATATATCTTTATATTCTTAGTCAATATCATAAATGAATTCCTCATCCTTATGTAATGTAACTTAAAAAAAATGTTCTTTGTTTACTTTCCTACTAGGAGACTAATGGCCATTTGTCCCAACACAAGTTTGTGGTTTTCTTATTGTTATCTTTCTCCTGAACATGATTTATATCTCGCTCCATCAGAATTTGACACTTAGTTTATCATCCATATCCATGTTTTCTTACATGGAATCCGAGTATGGGTTATCTTGGTTGACCTTTATACCTCTTTTTATTTCTTTTAAAGTGATAGTTTTATTGACTCTTATTCTGATGTGGGACTTTCCATTATATTCCCAAGCACAATTTTAAAATTTAGAGGACTCAATTTTTTGAAGGAGGAGAGAATGTAACACCTCAAGCTTCCACGGTACGTTTCCCTTCGAATAATGCAATGGTGTGCATTATACGCAACTTCGTGATCTAACACACCACAACCAATCAAACTAGCCGTTATGAATAATAATACATACTTTTTGAAATTTTATAAATTCTATCTCTCAAAATGGAATTAATTTTTGGACTCGGAATATCGAATTTATCCTAGGGTGAAAATTTTTAACTTTTTAGATAACACTTATATTTTGAGGAATAGTGAAAATTAATAAATTTTAATTAAAATCAACTTTTTAAGTCAAAATAACTTATAGTGATAAATTATGAATTTGAGTGGTTTTAAAGATTATTTAAAATATATTTTTACTATTTAATACAATGTTGGTCATTTTACATAATTTCACAATTAAACCGAACATAAAATAGTATCATTCTTTTGATAGTTATTATATCTTAAAAACACACTTTTTGTTTTGACAGCGGGAATTAATTTTAAATTAATTTCTGCCACTTCTGCGTTTTGAATTTTGAAAAATGGATTCCATATTGTGAATCATGATGTTAAAATTGTGTAAATAGATATCTTTTATTTAGAGACATTTTGAATAATTACTTCAGTAAATATTTTATTTACCATGGTTAAAGGGTAAATCCGGTAAATAAGTGTTCAAAAAATAATATTATAATAATAAAAAATTACCCTAAAACGTGTCCTATCCTTATTGGCTGATACAAGTTCGACCATAGGCATCTTTGGGTCAATTTTGGGACCCAATGGTGTCACTTGTAAGTGATAGGGACACTTTATTTTAATTATGTTAAAATTAATACAAAAATGACACAAGCATATATCTTTTATAAAAACAAATTTTACATAGGGTTATATATGTTTTACTTTCGACTATAAGTATTCATTAGAAATATAAAAATATTTCATACATAATTATATTTTATTTATAATTTTTAGACGTTAAAAAATTTAATTTATTTATGACACAATGATGATTCAGTAATTACCATAATAGTAAAAATTTGAAATAATTGATATTATAAATACCCAAATAAATATAATTTAATACTTTTAATGAATTAAACTAATTTTCTAGGATACTATGACATATTATAATTTATTTAATTGACATTTTTCGAAGTAATCATTCTGTTATGAGTTTCACAAAAATCAACTATTGAATAGTGTCAAAATTGACATAAAAGAGATTTGAAAGAAAATATTATATTATTAATTGATATTAAATTCATAAAAATATAAGGTTTTCCCAAAAGACATATATCATAATAGTTATATCATTAATGGACCACTTGGGGGTTTCTTGGATGTATATAGTATGTTTATTAACTATATAATATAAAAATACAAAGTGACATGGTAAATGTCAAACTAATTAACTAAGAGTGAAAACTAAAAGATAAGGTTAATATAATGACCCAAACATATCTAAATTATATTGTTTTAATGTTTTTCTACTTATCCCCACCTTAACCTTTGAATAATCAACATTGGAGCCATTAAAAACCGAATATGAATTTATTATAAATTAATATTTTTAGCTTTTCCAAAGGTGCCCTCACCCCTCTTATAAAAGGGCACTCCTCCTTCTCATTTCATCGCACCTTCAAATCCTTTTGGTTCGGCAAAAACCTAACCAAATACTCTCTCAACATCCCTCAATACATCCTAGAGTCTTTAGTTTGATCAGAAAGCCATCCTATGGAGCCCTTTTGATCAAATCAAAAGGAAGAACCCGAAGAAGAGGTAATGTTTTCACCACCCCTTTTCAAGTTCCATTCTTCTTCCAATTATTCTTCCTTTGTTGTTACCATTCTAAAATAATAACTCTAGTATAATATATATACTGTGATGTTATTATTAATATGGAAAACCATATTCAGTATTCAATCCATCTTTTGAATTACATGTCACCATACGTGCATACATACGGCTTACCGTCTCCACGTCGTGGTGTAATTGTTATTCAATATATTATTATTTGGATGGGTATAATAATGATGTGTAACTCATTTAAATAATAAATATAACATGATAATGATTCTGTATATATTACATACTATCCAATTATATATTATTTTAATATCAAAAGAATGATATTGTCGCTCATGCGTACGTACGGACTACCGTCTCCATGAACGCGATGAGATTCATTCTCCATCGAATCCATTCAAGTATAATTATCATTTTATTATTTAAAAATAATGTCTAAGGACTTGATATCATTCTGTATATGAATAAGATACATCCTATCCATGAAAAACTTGTTTTAGGTAACAAAACATATAAAAGAAAACGAGTATGTTAACACCTGAAACGACAATAATACTAAGATATTATTAACAAAGCAATGTTAAAAGATCATATATGATATCATATTAATATATATGATTCTTGTATTATTTAATAAAAATTATTTCACCATTATACAGTAGTTTAACCTACTCCATCCAAGGAAGAGTACAAGGTAAGTGTTATTTCACAATCTCTTCATTATCTGAGGTTGTTTGTACGTAATAATCTACTGGCATCTCATTGTCATCCACATCCATGTTTCTTAAAAATGTATTTCAAAACATTTTTACTATTTACAAGAATATGGGTTAAAGTAATTTATATCCTTGTTTGAATTTTTATAAGTGGTTTATAATGTAATTTTTACGTTGTTTTCCAAATAAGGTGCTTTTTAACCTTTTCGACAGAATTAAGGTAAGAATGTTTTTTTTAACTTATACGGCGGGTGAGGTTATTTTCTGCCTTTATAAAATCGTCGAAGATTCCCTTATAATATTATAATAATATTTTCAAAGAAAATGTTTAATTTCATAAATATTTTACTCTTAAATTATTTAAAAATAGAAAGAGATATTTATTTAAAAAGAGTTTTGATTTCATCTATGTCAACATCTATTGATGGATTTTATGCTTATTTGAAGATGATTTATTATGATAAAAAACTAATATATTGTATTGAAGGTTTTGTGATATGTTTGACTGAGGATGTGCTATTTTTATACCGTTCATAGTTTATGGTGAAAGTATTGAAATTTCGTATGCTAGTTTTAAAACAAATTTTTATACTATGTTTAAACCTTTTCATATGGGAATTCATTGGACTTAATATGTGACGGGTGGATCCCTCTATAGCTCCTTGATGCATCGTTAGGTCTCATAAGACATACTAGTGTATTGGCACAAGGCCTTGGCAAAATATTATTTGTAGTCTTGGCACGAGTCCTTGGCTATGTGATTATGATAGTCTGGAATAATGCATTCCATCATTATGAAATTGGTAATTGATATTGCATGTGATTATTAGATTAGTATAACATCCATGTGAATAAGTAAATGGCATTATTTCATTTTATTTTTTCCATACTATGTTGAAGTTCATGTTTAAAAGGCTTTTGTTTTAATTTGTACTTTGCCTTAGATGTTTATTCTTATTTATGAAATTTTCCGCTATATTGTTATCCTTACTGGGCATTTGAGCTCACCCCTTTTCTATGTTTTATTTTTCCAAGGATGTGAAGAAGTAATTTATGAATGACCTTCAGGGATTGTCGGTGGGGATATGAGTGTGGGATAAAGAGAATATGTTGTTGTAGTAGTTTTTTCACTTTATGATGTAATATAAAACTTTATGAATATATCCAGTGTTTCCAAGGCTACTAAACCAATCAGCCTTTTGATATTTGATCGTTCTTGTGATCATTCCAATGTTATGTAATAATGCACCGACTCTGTGTAACTGGGGTCGGGGCGTTACAATGGGTGGAGCCCGCTATTGCTCCTCGATGCATCAGTAGGTCTCACGTGACAAACTATTTTCTTGGCACGAGGCTTTGACAAAATCTTATTTGTAGTCTCAACAAGAGGCCTTGGCTACGTGGTTATGATAGTCTTGCATTATGCATTCCATCACTATGAAAGTTGTTATTGATATTGTATGTGATTATTCAACTAGTAGAATATCCATGTGAATATGTAAATGACATTATTTCATTTTATCTTTTCCATATTATGCCGAAGTTCAAGTTTAAATGGAATTTTGTTTTAGTTATACATTGCCTTAAATGTTTATTCTTATCTATGAAAGGTTCTGCTATATTGATATCCTTACTGAGCATCTGATCTCACCCCATTCAATGTTTTATTTTTCCCAGGATGTGAAGAAGTAATTTATGAATGAATTGCAGAGATAGTATGAGGGGATATGAAGACAAGATGTTTTTGTAGTATTTGTTTACCTTATGATGTAATGTAACACATATGAATATATCTAGTGTTTACAAGACTACTAAACTAATCGGTCTTTAGATACATGATCCTTTGTGATCATTATAATGTTCTGTAATAATGCACCGAATCGAGGTAACTGAGGTCGGGGCATTTCAAAAAATCCTCCCATTACCCTTCATTAGTGAAAACTCTTCCTTTATCCCCATTTCAATCATTTTCAACCTATCCTTGATGTCATCATTCGTTTTTATATGATCATTTAGTAATGTTCCAATAACACTATGAAAGATATCATTTTCTACATGAATGGAAAAAATAAAATTCATGGATTACAAAAAATTCCAAAATAGTAATTCAATGAAAATCGATCGCTTATTCTAAACTGATTTTGTAATTTTTTCCAAAAATGGTATACAGAAAATAATGTCATTCTTGTGTAATTTTTCACAGTTTATCGCCCATTGCTGGAGACAGTATTTTTACTTTTCAAAATTCTCATATAATTCTATCATCAAGGATCGATATTTATGCCATCCGGGAAAAAGTTATGATTTAATAATAAAACAGTATTTGTGCTTCATGCATAATAATTGAAACATGTTATAATTTAACAACATGATTTTCCATATACTATGAGTAATACTGTATACAAAAAAAGGATTTATGCCATCTATAGATAATGCAAGAATAAATTTTCTCATTTCATCTCTAAATTCAAAAAAACTCATAAAAGTTTTCTTCAACTTTGATGAATATGCTGGATGACGTATGTTACCATTTTAATTCGTGTATACTGAAGCCCTGTTAATTGTCTTGTAGTTTCCTAATATACATATAGTCTTATAAACTATAAAATGATAGGGATCTACCATAAATAATTACAAGGACTTTATTCGTTTTTCATGTTTCGATATATGAACACACAAGGAATTCGATATGTGATTCATTTTCCTTGAGAAACAATATGAAACCATTTGGAAAAGAATGTATTTTTTAGAGATAGATCCCATTGAATGTAAAATTATTTTCGAATAATATGTTTGGATTGGTAGTTAATTTTATTTTAGAATCATGTCTTTCAGAAGACCAATATTTCTGTAAAGTTTATGTCACTCTATCTGTTTCCAACATTCATATTATAAAACTTAAATAAAACTTCTAATGTTGTGTAATTAGTAAAACTAATATTCAATTATTTATTTTAAGATCTATTTAAATATTACCACATTTTCCAGACACATAAAATTTATTGTTAATTATATATGATTTTTTAGTATAGGGAAGACCATAGGTCGTGTCTCAAGGATCGTTGATAGGTTCAGAGTGAGTATTTTTAACATGAAGATCAATAAGGGGTGATTTTGAAAACATGTTTGTTAAAATAACTTGATTTAAAGAGATTAATTATTGATATTAAAAGGTCTTTATTTGAGAATTATGAGAGAATGAGATCATTATTTTTTCACTGCACATATTGGATAGTTCATTATTATGAAAATTTTGACCTGGTTTTGTTTAATTCTTTGATTGAGGGTCATCAAGATCTTGATTCCCCTCTTTCCACTTAAATGATTTCACAATGTACCAACCATTGAGAAAAAATTATGTTTCAAATATATTGTACTTCTCAAATAAAATTATTGCTATAAAATAATAATAATATCTTATTTATTTGTGAGATAAATCTGATGCTTGTGTTTACCAATTGGAACAACCCTAGATCCCCATTTAAATTCTCAACCCAATCAGTGTTGTGATAAAAAGTGGATCACTTAATTATATCAATAGAAATGAAATAAAAGGAGAATAATGTTAAGATAATAAATAAGTGAAATATCTATCACACAAATTATAGAAAACCAGTAGAAGAATTTTTTCTAGAACTACCTCCAAAGTGCGCGTAGCTCCCTTGAAATGATCATCCACCATTTTGCTCGACATCGGGAAGAGGAGGAAGCTCGGGTGGAGCTTCCACATCATCCTTGATCCCTCCAATGTGGATAGGGGCCTCTAGAACTGCTAGGATGAGGAGAGGACACCTTTTAAGTCCAATTTTTCAGCACTTCACTTCTTGGAATAACATGAAAATGAGGATCCCAAACATCCATTTATAGGCAAAGTGGAAGGTGGTTTTGGGCACACATATTGGGTAAAACCAATCGGCCCATCGTTTTCAAACACAAGATAGTAGAATATCTATTTAGAAAAAACTATAAAAATTTATCCCCGCCTATTTAAATTATTCACCAAAAGTTTGGAACCATTTGGAAAAATAAAGCCCGACATATGAAAATATCCCATTATACCAATTTTTTTACATCGTTCAAATTCGATGTGCTTGAATGATCTGGTCAGTTGGGCCAAGATATGGCCAAATGAGTCTTGGGTTTCATCAAATGAAATGTATCCCAATGAATTTTGTCCCAAATGACAAAATTTCATTCCATTTAGAATCAATTTTCAGGAAAACTGTTCATATGAGTCCACTGGGGTGCATAGATGTTGCGTAGTTTGGCCAATTTTTCGTAAACATCATCACGGGCCCTCCAAATCACCTCCACCATAAATGAAATTATCAAAAAAATTATCATTTACATTTCTAATAGTCATAAACACAAAATAACTAAATAAAACACGAAATAAATTTAGTTATTATATTTGGAATTTATAATACAAATTCAGTTTAATACAATGGAGTAAGGGTGAAAATGACATAGTGAATCATGGAATGATCAAAATCCTCTAACAACTTTATAAAATCAAGAAGGTCATATTCAATTGTCATTCTCATTTATTACATGATATATTTATCAGTTTTTATAACATTATTCATGTCAAATGATTCATAAATCATAGTATCATCCCAATAAATGTACACATTCATTTTTCCACATGTTTATTACAACATTTATAACTTTGATCTCTTCCTTGACAAATCAAATGGTCATACAACTTTTAAGGACTAATTTTTCTTGAATAAAAACAATTTAAACACGAATAGAACATTTTAGAAGGGTCTCCTACTTTCTCTCTTTCAAACATGAGAAAATTTTTAACTCCATCTTCATATTAGTTTGTCAAATGATTAGTGCACATAAATTTTTTTTCATATCGATCCATTTAGGTTCATAAAATAATAATTTAATATAATATATAAATAAATACACATAAGTTACTCATTATTATAACAACCATTATTTCTATTACACACTTAAACATGATTTCTGACATAAAATCATTATTTGATACAACATATCAGATTGAGAGGTCTTGTGTCTTTGGGGCTTAGGAACATTAAATAATGACTTAAAACATGAAAAAAAACATCATTATTGAAAAAAACCTTTACATGACCACAACATTCCCTCATACATTGCATTTAATGGGGTAACCTGAGGACATTCATAAGAAAAGAGTGATATATAAAGCCCAGTAAGAGTGTAAAAAAGGCATAACATGGATATTACAACACATGTTTTGAAATAATAATATCAATGGAGTTCAAGAGAAACATGAACATAAAGGAATTATATAGCATGATTATCATAACATAGGAATGTGGGAAAAACACTTAACATGGTATTAGCATGATCCACGGATCATTGCACACGGAGAATGATTAAATCCTCATAGTAATTGAATTATCAGGAGTAAACCATAATTTAATTTGAAGTATAATGATAATAATCTTTTCCCAATTCATTGGAGTGCTATTAGGGCACACCGTTTTTAAACATTTCATTCAATGCATAAGTGTGCCACAAGATCATACAAGATATATTCATTAAACCTCACAATTTATTCCATGATAAAGGAATTTATAATTAATAAATGAAAATATTCCATCAATAAGTAATTGTGCATAATGTTGAATACCCTTGATAGATAAATTGGCATGGTATTCACAACACAATGATTTTGTCTTGGAAAATTACATTTCAATTTTGGGAGTATACCGGCATGACATAAGAGTTCATAAAAAAGGTTGATGAGAGAGAAAAGGGTGTCTTGTCATAAGTATTTTAAATTTAAATTAAGGGGGTCATATAGATACATATCCTTACATATGTACTATAATTTGGATTCATAATAAAAATGAACTTTTTAAATGTAAATAAGGAGAGAGAAATTCCATACTGAATTTTTGGAATGGTAACGGGTGTACATAGGAGGCGTTAATGAGAGATAAAATGCGACTATAACCATTAAAACTTATAGCGGGATGTAGGGGGAGGTGATAAATCATACCCCAACATTTATAATTGAAAATAAAATGGCATAACAATATTATGAAACTTGGATAGAATTAGAAAGGAAGGAATCCCTTACAGGAAAGTGTAAACCCAAAGGCTTGAAGGAGGCTTGAGAGAAGATTCTTGGGAGCCTGAGGAGCCTTGGGAGGATTCTAGATATAGGAGGACAGAGTTTGAATGAACTCCAAAGGCTCTGAGCGAAGAGGAATTTGGAGCTTGGGTGGGTGTATGTAGGAAAGGACATGGAAATCTTTATTATTTAGGTTTGGGACACCACAAAATAAACTAATCTAAACCACCAACCACCTCATTCTTTTTCCCATGTATTTTTTACAAAGGGGAGTGGAAAAAAATATTTTATATGGAAAATGGCCAAAAATCTTAAAATAATAGGGTTTCTTATATGGAGGTGAGTCACACTCACATGGAAATTAAATTAAAAGGATAAAATGTTTTAAAAGTTTTTGACGGTCCACTAAGGCTTCGTAAAATAAATCAGACAAACCTAAAATAACATTATTTTATTTTAAAAACATATATTGGCCAATCATAATGTTTATATTATTTTATGCCATCACTATTGGGTAATTATGATGTCATAAAACACAATATATATTTAAAAAATATTTAATTTTTACCTAATTATTTGACTATCTTAGAAAATTATGAAAAATTAACTGTTGGATAAATTAGACATCCTAATTTCATAAATAATATTAATTGTAACTAAATAATTTTATAAATATGTGAATTTTCACTTTTAAAATAAAAAGTTAAATTTATCGAAACTGCATGGGTTTTGACAAAAACAGCTTTAAAACCGTAATTAAAATTACAATTGTATTCATGAAAATTAAATAATAATTTATACATAATAAAAAGTAATTTAACAATAATAATATTTTCTTAAAATATTATTTAATTAAAAGAATCCGTTAATTTATCAAAATATATTTCTTATTTTAATATTAACTTAATATACTATATGTTCTTTATAAAATATTTACAAAGTAACAATAATAAAATGAATGTATATTCTTCATTCTATAAAAATAAATAATTTACATAATCATATATATAGGGTCTTGTTACATAATCCCTTAAAATGCCTGCATACCGAAGGGTAAGGTGTGCGATGGTGATAGACTCTTGGGGTGGCTCGTACAACATCACTTGGATGGTAATCTCTATCAAAATCCACTTCCCCCATAGGAGGTTCCGTTCGAGCTTAACGTGTTGAATCTCAGTTTGGGATTGGCCAAGAGAGGAGACCAATTATGCCAACTCCTTTCCAAGCTCTGACAAATGGTCTTCGAAGGGAGCAATTCTACAGGATGTTGTGATTTCTTCCTTTATCTGAGTAAATTGTATTTTTTAAATCCCTATTTTAATACTAATAATTTAATAATTTTTTAACAGATATATTAGAAATGGTCACAATTCGTGAAGGTATATTAAAATACAAAAACATAAAACCACATAACTGCATATGTTATATAAACATTTCACATAATAATACATTTATTTAGATAATGAAGGAATTTCTTTTATAAAAGTTTGAGTCATTAAAATATTCCCCAATTTAAAAAATTTCTCCCTCAAAAATTACTTTTCTCACACTAAATAAATGTGTGTAACTCTGCTTGATCAATTCCTTTGATTCCTATGTCGCTTCATCAAACTTGTGGTTTCTCCATAACACCGTGATAAGGGGCATTTTCTTCTTCGTGAAACCTTTTCTCCATGATCTAAGATCTTCCTTGGTTTCGGCTCATATGAAAGATCATCCTCTAACTATAATACCTCTAAAGAGAGTACATGTGAAAGGTTTTGTATTTACATCCTTAATAAGAATAAATTAAAGACCTCATTTAAATTGGCCATGGTTGGTGGAAGTGTGTGTCGATATGCCACAACCACGACATGATCAAAAATCTCGAAGGGGTCGATGTACCTAGGAATTAACTTCCTTTTATTTCCAAACCACCTAACCTTATTCAATGGAGATATGCATAGAAATAACATGTCGTGAACTTTGAACTCAAGGTCTCATTGATGGTCATAAACATGACTCTTCTTTCAAATTTGGGATTCCCTGGTATGCAGCAAAATTTTATTCACCTTCTCTACCATTTCTTCAACCATTTCATGTCTTCCATCATATTATCACAGACATCATCT
The DNA here is from genome assembly GCA_963277665.1 of Viscum album. NCBI lineage: Eukaryota > Viridiplantae > Streptophyta > Magnoliopsida > Santalales > Viscaceae > Viscum > Viscum album. The sequence goes on along the minus strand of OY728133.1, from coordinate 676,601,682 downwards.
CAACAAGTTGGTGTTCAGCACCCTTTCCCATAAATGTCTTCATATTGTTCCATCCAGATGCTCGAGTGGAAACAGTTATTGAATAAGAATTCAACCAGTGTAAAATGTTGGTCCCACCATCCTTTTAAGTCTATAGAACATGATCTAAGCATATCTCCTAGTGTTTGAATAGTTCGATCATATTGGCCATCATTTTGAGGATGATAGGTTGTACTGTTCTTCTGTTCAGTGCTTAGAGCATGTTGGAAACTTTTCCAGAACATTGAGGTGAATCTCATATAACGATCAGATATAATAGATATTGTTACTCCATTATGACTTACCACTTCATTGATTTATATACGTGAATGTTTATCTAATGATAAGTTGAATAAAATCACGAAAAAGTGAGATGTCTTCGTAATAAGGTCTACAACGACCCATATAGCATTGTTCCCTATGGAAGTCCATGGAATTCCAGCGAAACAATCCATGGTAATGGTGTCCCACATCCATGTTAGTATGGGTAGTGGTTGTGTCATCCCATTAGACTTTTTCCTCTCCAACATCACTTTCTGACATACGAGGCACTTTGATGTATATTCAGCAATATCCCTTTTCATATTTTCCCACCAAAAGTTTTCACAGATATCTTGATACATCTTTGTGATCCCTGGGTGAATTGAAGATGATAAGTTGTGTGCGTCATTCATAAGACCCTTATTTATCTCTTGATCAGATGGTACACATAATCCTGACCCAAATCTCACAATTCACTAAATTTCAACCACAAACTCTATGGATTTCCCATTTCTAATAGCTTCCACCTTCTTTATAATTTACACATCCTTTCTTTGATCATCCATTATTTTCTCCATAAGCGATTGTCAAGAAATCATTTGAGAAGGGATTAATGATGTTCCTCCCTTAAGGATTCTGATGCCCATCCTCTGCAAATCTAAGAAGATAGTATCCTTTTCATTTCTCATCATTGATAATGATAGAGGATCCTATCTACTTGGAGGATCTTACACCTTGTTCTCCTTAGCAGGATGGTGGTGGATTGAACAGTGATAATCCTTGATGAGTTATATCTATATTTGTTGGCGCATATTATTCTCTTTTTATGTGAATATATATATGAATCTCTTTTGATCAGTATATATCTCATACTTCTCCCCATAGTGATAATGTCGCCATATTTTCAATGAAAATATCATCGCCACACACTCCAGATCATGCGTGGGATAGTTTTTCTAATGGAATTTCGGCTTCCTTGAGGGTAAGACTATCAATTTATCATTCTAGATTAACAAAAACCCCATTACATTCTTTGATGTATCACTAAATACCACAAAACGTTCTCCACATGTGTGTAGTGTGAGCACATGCATATTGATAAGCCTATTTTCAACTCCTTAAAGAACTCGTTTCATTCAACACTCCATGAAAACATTAATCCATTCCATGTTATCTAGGTATGAGGGTTGGAAAATAATTAGAAATTTCTCACAAATCAGCGATAATATCCAGCTACCCCAAGAAGCAACATATATCCATTACTGATGTTGGTCTTGACCATCCCTCAATTTCAGCTGTCTTGGAGGGATCCACCAATATCCCAATGATTGGGATGATATGACCCAAAAATAAGACCTCCTTCAACTAGAAATCACATTTTCTATACTTTTCATAGATATCCTCCTTTCTGAAGGTCTCTAGAACTGTTCTTAGATGCTCCTCAATATTCACCTTGGTTTTGAATTATATTAGAATATCATCTATATAGACTACCACAAATTTGTCATGGTAATATCTAGAGACACCTTTCATCATATACGTGAATATTTTTGGAGCATTAGTGAGTACTAAATGCATTATTATGAAGTCATAATTTCTGTATCTAGTATAAAAAGTATTATTGGGGATATATTCCTCCTTCACCCTTACTAGTTAATATACCGACCAAAAATCCACCTTGAAAAGGTATTGTGCTCCACGTTGCTGATTAAACAATTCATTAATTCGGGGTAGAGGATACTTGTTATTTATCGTGATTTTGTTGAGCTCATGATAATTTATGGAAAGACCCATTGACCCATCCTCCTTCTTGATGAAGAGGACTGGTTCCCACCATGGTTAAGCACTTGGTCATATAAACCCTTTATTTAGATTCTCTTGTAGTTGTTTCTTCGTCACCTAATGATCCTCAACATCCACTCTATACAAAGTATTGGATATTGGAAATGTCCCAAGTATAAGATCTTTTGATAATTCAACATCTCTTCAAGGAGGAAGACCATGAAAAACATTGTGAAACACTTCAGCAAATTCCCTCACTATAGGCATGTCATCTAGGATGGTTTCATCCTTAGAATCAATCATCTATTCCGGATATGTGTTCTCAAAGGGAAGTAATATCCATGCATGAGATGTTGGGGGAAAAAAGATTTATCTTCCTCCTTGCACTTTTATGGAATCAGTGATTAATTATCCATATGGAGAGTGATTTACCTCTCATGAAAATTTATCTTGTCTCTATATAGGGAAACCCAATCCATGTCAAGAGATCCATCAAATTACACAAGATGAAGTAAGATGCAGTTTTATGGAAAGTTAAATCAACTTATTATGACAATGTAGGAGTTATATTCATGGGATGTAATGATTACCCCATTTTATTTACTCACTGACATCGTTACATCCATGATTTGTGGTGGTGTTGGGATTGTTCTTCTAATACTTAGGGATACAAAAGAATGTGTAGAACTATGGGTGATAAATCTACCTCTCACTTTTTGATTCTGGTTCGACTCTATCAAATAAAGACTTATGTATTATTACATTCAAATAGTTATGCACATACTGGGGAATCCAAAGATAAAAACAGTTGACTTATAAAATACATTTATTTCATTAACTTATGAATTTATAGGCTTCAATATATGTTATCCATGATATACAATGAAAATATATTTTATGGGAATTTTTATTCCCTTAATAATGGTTCATACTATGATTTTTAATTATCCAAAGCATATCCTCTGAGAGTGTCATAACCAAGAGTACAGAAATTCCCATTGTCGTGTACCTGGATACCCCTGGTCATGCCCGAAACTTTTGTTGGAGTTTTCACTACTGGGTACATGTATGATAGATCCACCTCTACCTGATCATATACAGACATGGATTTATTTTTGATATAAACCACTTACTCAATAATAACAAAATATTAGGGATGATTTTATTATACTTAGTCTTATCCCTAAGTCTTTCACTAGGGTTTTCTAATCCTAATCTCAAAATTAACTAAACATATCCTCTGTTACCAACTATACCAACCCTAATTTTTATTACAGACTTTAAAATTATTTATTACACAAAATATTCACTTGATACAATAAGGATGATCAATAGGTCTAGTGTCATTGAGGCATAGGAACATTACACAATGACTAAAAACTTGAAACACAACATCTTTATTGAAAACATCCTTTACATGACCACTGCATTCCCTCATGCTCAACATTACATGGGATAAACTGAGGACATACATAAGAAAATGGTGAGCTATAAATCCAAATAATGGAGAAAAAATTTAATAAAATCAATATTACAACACATGTTAGGAAATAGGAATATCAATGTAGTGCAAGAGAAATATGAACATAATTACATGATATAGCATGATTATCATAACATTGAAATATGGCAACAACACATAACATGGTATTTGCATGAGACAAGGATCATAAAACATGGATCATGTGTAAACCCTCATTACACATGAATTATCATGAGTAAACCATCATTTCACTTGATGTGTTATTATACTAATATTATCCATTGCATTGGAGCACTACTAAGCCGCACCCTTCATAAACATTTCATTTCATGCATAAGTGTTTCACAAGATCAAACAACAGAGATTCATTAAGCATCACAATTTTTTCCAAGGTAAAGGAATGTGGAATTCATACATAAAACACATCAATCAATAAGTAAATTATTGTAAAGGTTAATAAACTGTATAGATAATTGGGCATGGTATTCACTACACAATGGTTTTAGCTTGCAAAATGGAAGTTCCATTTCTGCTGCATAACGACATGACAAAAGACCCCATAAATAATGTTGATGAGAGAGAAAAGGGTGTCTCACCATATTTACATGAAATAGAAATAAGGGTGGTCATATTGATACATGTGAAAACATAAGTAATGAAATTTTGAATCACAATACAAAATAATTTCGTGAATGTAAATGAGGAGAGTGAAATTTCTTATGAGATTTTGGCATGGTAATGGGTGTACTTGGGATGAAATAATGCAAGGGAAAAGGGGTATATCATCATTAAAACATAAATAATGAAGTATGGGGGAGGTGAGAAATCATAATATAACATTTATAATTGAAAACAAAAGGGCATAACAATATTAATAATCTTGGATAAAATGAGAATGGAAGAAATACCTTACTTGGAAGTGTGGTCCCAAAGGATTGGGAGAGGCATGGGAGAGGATTATTATGATATTGGGTCACCTTGGAAGGATTTTTAAGAGAGCACTGAATAAGTGGGAAGAACTCCATGGTTCTGAGTCAAGATTAAGTGGGATCTTGTGTGGGTTTTTATAGGAAAAGAGAGAGAATTCTTTATTATTTAGGTTTGGGACACCACACATTAAACTGATCAAAACCACAAACCATCCGCTGGAATTTTTGCCAATGGGGAGTGGACAACAAGATTTTATTAGGCCAATGGCAGAAATTCTTAAAATGATAGGTTTTCTTATGTGCAAGGGATTCACACTCTCAAGGAAATCAATTTAAAAAGATAAATGTTTTATATGCCTTGGAGGGTCCACTAAGGATTTGTAAAATAAATCAAAGAAACATGAAATCACATTATTTAAATGTTAAAATATATATTTTCCAAAAATAATGTTTACAGTATTTTATTACATAACTATTGTGTCATTATGAAGTCATAAAACACATTATATATTTAAACAATATTTAATTTTTACCAAAAAAATCGAGTGTCACAGAAAATTATAAACAATTCACCGTTAGATAATTTCGACATCCGGATTCCAAAAATAATATATATTTTATCCAAATAATTTTAAAAATATGTGAATTTTTAATTTTAAAATAAAAAATTGAAATCTATCAAAACGTAATGGGTTTTTACAGAAAAAATGCTTTCATATCATAATAAAAATTATAGTTGTGTTCATAAAAGTTATAAAATCATTTTTTCTTAATAAAAATTAATTTAATAAAATTAATATTTTATAAAAATATTATTTAATGAAAAAAACCATTAATTTATCAAAAAATATTTCTTTTTTGAATCGTAAATGAAAAATCAATTTTTTTAAAAAAATCTATAAACAAAGTAACAACAATATAATGAATGTATATTATTTATTCTATACAAAAAAAATAATGCACATAATCATAGTTATAGGGTATTTTTATATAACCCCTTAAAACACCAGCATACCAAATGATTTGGTGTGCAATGTTGACAAACTATTTGGGTGGCTCGAATAACATCTCCCATGTGGTAATCTCTATCAACTTCTACTTCTCTAGTTAGCGATTTCGTTCAAGCATAAAGTGTTGAATCTCAGATTGGAATTGGTTAAGAGAGAGGCCTAATGAAGCCACCTCATTTCTGAGCTCTGACAAATGGGATTTGTATGGAGAAATTCTATTGGATTTGGTCATATATTCCTTTATCCGAGTAAATTGGATTTGTTAAAGCCCTATATTTATACTAATCACATGATCACTGTTTAACGACTATATTTGCAATGGTCACAATTATTGACTATATATTAAAACTAAAAAACATATAAACAAAAAAGTGCATATTTTATATAACCATTTCGCATAATTAGACATTTAATTAGATCAAGATTAATTTTCATTAATAAATTTTTGTGTCATTACAATTATGAAAACTAAAAGTTATAGAGAATTCTAATGAGGGAAATATGGATCATTTATACTAGAGTACCTGAGAGCCATGATATTCCAAATCCTATAATAAGGGCACTTGGAATTTTAAAAAATTGTTGGAGTTAAAGGAAGATGATAAAGGATATTGTCACTAAACATTATACATGTAAAATGGGAGAAGGATAGTGCAATGATCATAGACTGAATTACACAATCAACACCATGTCAAATGATCTTATGACCTCTAACACACCATAGAGTCAATAAAAGATGGTTTAATGATTGGGTGTAAAACCCATAAATATGAGGTTGTACCACCACCCCACAATATAAGCTACTAGTACCACAGGCCGACTAATATTCTATAATTACCCTTGGAGTCAATGGATATCCATAAACAAAATCATCATTACCCAATATTTTCATAACTGTTAGACAATCAACTATAAAAATAAATGATGAAATAACTATATAGAGACACATACATGTCAATCCAGTATAAAAGTCACTCAATTATATTCTTTGAGAAATATGAAATAGATAAAAACATCATATTCAAACATAACATGAACTAAAGGAACCATATTGACTCAAAAATTGAAGGCTTGATTTGATAAAACCTCATGTTCTTAACTAGGGATGGCCCCATTCAATCATCTCTTTTAGAAAACTAAATACAATAGTGAATTCTAAGTGGAAATATATCCTATGATTCAAATAAACAATTGAGGATGAAATTATTTAGTATGAATATATAAAATATACCAGTAAAACATCAATGAATAAATTCAAGGATCATTGTCATATATAAAACATGGATCATACATCGGTAGTAAATACAGAAAATGGACCGGAATTCATTCCATAAAGAATGGATCACAAATAAATCACATTTAATGAATCAAAAAAATAGAACATTATCAAATCGTACAACACGAAATAAAAACTCAGTAAAAAATACACAACGAAAATCTTAAGGCCTATCTCTCTAGGTCAAAGATAATTTAAGACCCTCTATGGATGATAGATGAGATGTTTAGAGGCATTCAAGTTTTGTGATTCAACCTTCGAATAACTAAGGAGGATCACCAGTAGTGAGTGGCTTCTGCAGAATGCTTCTATATCACAACCGGTTTGCAAATGGTTAGAGTTTTTAAAATAGACCAGGACACTTTTATCAATGCATACTAATAAGCACTGATAACGAGCCCTTTTATCAGTGCAAAACATATATCGATGATAAATCCTCATCTTTATTAGTGCCAAAAAAGCGTTGATAAAGAATCATTTATCAATTATTATTACTATAGCGTTGTTAAAGAATTTTTAATTTTAATTATAAATAAAAACTTGTATATATTTATAAATACAGAATAAATATATACAAATATAAATATAGTAAATATTTTCCATTTAAAATATATTTATTATAATTTTATAATTATTTATTTATAATTAATGAAATATTTTTAAATAGTATTATTTACATCATTATAAATATTTATATAATTATACTTGTATATATATTTAATAACTATTTATAAATATAAATATAGTAAATATATTAATTATTAATGAATATTTATTATAAATTTAATAATTACATAAATATAAATAATTATTTATTACTAATTATATAAATACATTTAATAAAAATATTCATTTATTAATAATTATAAATATATAATTGTATATGTATAGTGAATGAACAATTATAAATATATTTATTTATATGTAATTTTATAAAAATATATTTTTGACATTATTAATGAATATATACTTTTGAATGCATTCATATATGTATAAAATGAGTGACATTGAATAAATTAAAAATATAGTGTTACACTTTAACAATATTAAAAAAATAGATATGTTTTGTGTGTATGCATATTGAATATAAAAATTAATTAATTTTATATTTGAAATCAAGATAACAATAAATTGATCAATATTTAATTAAAAATTCGAACGACATTCAATTATATGTACCTCAAGTAATGTTGCAATTAACCAAAATTTATTATTCATATTAATTTAAAATTATATACCAATATTCAATAAATGCATGACAATTTAATGTAAAGTAAATAAATAATTTGTAATATACAATCATATTTAAATATATCAATACATATATATATTGATTATATTCAATTTAATAAAATTAATTATCATAATTACGTAATTAATAAATGTTTAATGTTAAACAATATAAAATCAATCAATTCACTTTTGAAAATAATTATTTAATTAATAAAATTTTTAATACGTTTTTTATTAATTTTTTTGTTTATAATTTTTTTTAATTTATCAGCACTAAAAATGCATTAATAAAAGGATTATTTTTCAATGATAAGCATTAAATGCTGTTAAAGAGTACCCCTATCAGTTCTAAAAAATACTGATAAAGATACCCTTTATCAATGCAAAAATTAATCACTGATAAAGGTTTTATTTATCAGTTTTAAAATAAAATTACTAATAAAAGGTTAAATTTATCATCATATTCCTTAGCGATGTTAATTTTTTTGATGTGGTAAGGGTTTTTTTTGTATCATGTTTTCTTAATTGAGACATACAATATGATACACACCTATCTCCTTTTACGAGGTATTCATACAACCACATTGAAATTCCATATCATGAAATTATTTTTTATCATATTTTTTAAAATTTCGTTAAATTTTACTACTTAATGGGGAATATGATTCAATGTTATTGTGGTTTTATGGGTTTTATGATACAATATCATATTTTATCGAGATTATTTATGATTGTAATCTGATGAAGAAATATAATGATCTATATCTCAAGAAAATAATGAATTTTCTTATCCTTGTTAATATTTTTAGAATACATGATTCCTTTACTTTTCCTCTATTTTTGTACTCAAGAGTTCAAAATAAAGTTTTTAAGAGAAATATTTTTTATTTATATCTTTAGTTGAATCCCCTTTTCTGCCATAACCATGATTCATTAAAATGATTTCAAAAATATTTTGACTTTTCTAAAGTATATTTGAAGGAAATTTTACAATTTCGTACTTTTTATAAAAAAACAAACAATAATCTAAACCTAATTTTTAATGACAAGGATTTTTTTCATTTATCCAAAATATTGAAGGAATATTTTTTTCAACATACACATCATAAAGAGTATATCCTATTTTCATGAATGCTCAATGATTTCAATATTCCCATAAAATTTATCATGGTAATTTTCAACGAAATTTTCTTCTTTAATATTTGGGTTTTTTATATAGTTACATAATATATATTAAAGTGAAAAGGAATTTTCCTCAAGAAGTTTTATAAATGATTTTTAATCCTCTTTTTAGATGTTTCAAAGGTTAATTTAGAGGAAAAATATTTTGACAAATTTTACGTTTTATAGATTTGTTTTCAATGTGGAGTGGTTATTTTCCTCAATAAATGATCTAAATGAATTATTTTTCAAATTTATTTTCCATCAATGATAATTTAATTTGATGATAATTTTTTTGACAAGGTGTATGATACAAATATACAGATATTATTCATTAATTTAATAGTTTATGTCTATAATGAAAATATTTTTGTGAATCTTATTTATCTTCCATGAGTTATACCATGGTGAAAATATTAGGAATCACATTTATTTTTCTACGGGTTATGATTTAAGGAATTGATTAAATGATTTTGAAACATGTTTCACATCAATAGTTTCTGTTATAATGAAATCTTTATAAAACCTATTTTTCATGGGCTATGAAAATATAATTTCTTTATAGTCTCATGGGTCATTGATGTAATGATTGTGTGAAATGGTGGACCTATATTCCCCACCAATGTATTGAGTTATGATTAAAGTTTTATGAGCTCAAAGAGTAAATGAGAGGATACCCCAAGCCCGAGATAGAGTGCACAGGAGGTTATCCTATGAACAAAAGAGGGTAAAATTGAGGTTATTCCATTAAAAAAGAGTGTACACTAGAGGTTATCACAATATCTATGAAAATAAATAAATTTTTATCAAAATCATAAAATATAATGATTTTTATTGTGGGGAGATTTGAAATAAGATTTTCTATTCTTATGTATATTCATTAAATATATGTGTTATACACATTTTATGTTCTACTGGATAATTTTCTTTGATTTTATTATGATTCTTGTGTTATTTATTTCCATTATTAAGGCCCCGACACAAGATTTTGATCTTTGATATTTAGGGACAGATTTTAATATGTTATTGTCATTTTAGTATACCCTTATCATCACATAATGTTTACATAGTTAAAATATTTACCCATTCTAATAATCATAAATCATCCTTTCTTATGTTTCCTTTACCATGATATGAATAAATTTTTTAAGTAGGGAATGTTTTAAAGATTTCAATAGGGGTATAACATTAGAGGACATGATGAAGATGTTTCACTATATATGAATATTGTGGATGCAGTCTCTAGTTACACTAAACCATTATAGTCATTCAGCATGTAATTGTGAAATGTATTGAATTTTTATATTTTAAAATGTGATATCTATGTATGAGAAGTTTGGTACACTAAATTTGGAAATAGGGGAATGGTTTAGTTAATCATTGAAAAATAGAGTGAGAATATTATTGTGAGATCCCCTAGGATATTTATATGGATATTTCTTGACATAAGTCAAAGGATAATTATATGGATGGTTCAATGTATAAGAAAAGATTATGGAATTTTGGTCATGGATTGAGTGAGTGGATTCCATGAAATTACATCACTATCTATATACTATATGTGGATGTGGATCAGACATAGTGGTAACTAGGGGAAATAAATTTGAAAAGGACACCTTGATCTAGACTTTATTGTGACCTGATGCATGAATATAGGCATTTCTTCACACCTAGTTTGAAATGAATGGGGTATACTCTCTAGAAATTCACAAACTCTCTACAATCCATAATGAAGGATTAAAAAAGATGATTAATTTTAATTTTTGAGGATAAACCTATGATTTCATAGATTAGAAAGAAGTTTTATTAATTTATACATCCTATATGTTATTTTTCATTCTTATGTGTTTTCCAACTATGCATATTATGTTTCAAAATATGATTTTTTTGGGTGTAGTCAATGTTAGGAACAATAATGAAATTTATTAACATGTATTGTGAGAGAAAATGTATTTATAGAAATCCAAATGGATTGATGGAAGGAGAGAATGATATTATGATTATAAAAAATAAATTATCATGATATATGACTGAAAAATTACACCTTAACTAACTATATAACTGTAATGCCCCGACCCTATTTACCTAGAGTCGGTGCATTATTACATAACATTGGATTGATCACGAGAAAGATCAAGTCTCGAAAGACTGATTAGTTTAGTATCCTTGGAATAACTAGATACATCCATAAATTTTTACATTACATCATAAAAAAAATCTTGTCTTCATATCCCCTCAAACTATCCCTGCAGGTCATTCATAAATTACTTCTTCATAATCCTGGGAAAAATAAAACATTGAAAGGGGTGAGCTCAGATGCTCAGTAAGGATAACATTATAGCAGAAGATTTCATAAATAATCATAAACACTTAAGGCAATTTATAACTAAAACAAAAGCCTTTTAAACTTGAACTTCAGCATAAAATGGAAAAGGTAAAATGAAATAATGCCATTTACTTACTCACATGGATATTATACTAGTCTAATGATCACATGCAATATCAATAACCACATTCATAATGCTGGAATGCATAATACCAGACTATCATAACCACATAGCCAAGGCATCGTGCCAAGACTACAAATAAGATTTTGTCAAGGCCTTGTGCCAAGACACTAGTTTGTCTCATGAGACCTACCGATGCATCGAGGAGCTATAGCGGGCTCCACCCGTCACTTAATAATTCCAATGCATTCCTCATATGAACATGTTTAAACATAACATAAACATTCGTATTAAAACTAGCATACGAAATGTCAATACTTTTACCACAAACCATGAATGGTATAAAAATAGCACATCCACAGTCAAACATAACTCATTCGATACAATATGGAAGATTGTATTGTATCACATTAACCTCAATCAAGAATAATGAATGATGTTGACATAAATGAAAATAATCATCAAAACTATTTGAGAGAATTATCCCCCTTTTTTTGAAAACATTTAAAAGTCACACTATTTGTCAAGAAGCCATTTAAAAGTAGATTTTTGAATCAAAGTGTCCCATACCACTTTGAAACTTTTTAAAAGGAGTTTTAATTTCTAAAACATTAATGTAAATAAATCCTTAAAACCATTTTTAAAACATGGACATTAATGAGAAATATTTAGAAGAATAAGTCTTTAAAACATTTAAAAATGGTATTTTAGTTAGAGATTCTAACCAAAAGAGACAATTGAATACAAATAATTGAGGTAATCAAAAATTTGTAATATCATGAGAATAAAGGGATTCATGATATACTATGTCAAAGTACATTATATACACAACATAAAAGTGATTTGGTGTATATCAACAAAGAAGTCTCAATGGAATGTAAATTGAGATGAAATCTCTCATAAAGGCCGTATCAATAGGTTAAGGATAAATTAATGACATAATTATGTGTGAAAAATATAAATACACTAAATATGATTGGATATTAAGTGTAAAACAATCAAAGGATATTCACACATATTATTGTAAAAACAACACCAACGAATTGGATGTTTAACTCAACAAATGGTGAATGAGTTAAAATTACTCTTATCAAATTCATATCAATGACTTGAGAATTACCAATGAGTGATTATGTGTATCAAACTTATATCCACAGGAAGGGGAGTGGAAATTATGACATAATCAAATGAATAGTGATTCCACACATAATCATGGAGTAATATAATCAATGAAATATGCGTAAAGCCAAATGAGTGTGAATTGAAATCTCAAATTCCCTTATCGATTAGGTAACATACAAAACATACACCCATGAAAGAAGTATCATACCATGATGATGTAAATACCCATAAATTAAATTATATTACACAATGAATACAATCATGGGTAGTACACATACACCACATGCAATAATTAAGTGGTGATCAATGGAAATCTCACGAAATTAAAAGTGAGATAAGAAACCCCTTACCACGTTAATCAACTGAGTCGTATGGACAAAAGTTAATAACCACCAAATGATTTACATAATAACATGAACATAAATAGAATCATTAATATATATCAAATGGCAGTACACAATACACCACTTTCAATAATTTAGTGGCGAAAAATGGAAATCTCACAGAATTGAAAGTGAGATAAGAAAATCCCTTACTTTGTACTTTTTCCTTGGTCGATGGTAGGTTTACCTCCTGTATAATGGTGAAATAATTGTTATTGAATTATAAAAGAATAATTTACTTTAATATGATATCATATAAGATCTTTTAACACTGATTTGTTAATAATATCTTAGAATTATCGTCATTTCGGGTGTTAACGGGTTCATTTTACTTTATATTATTTGTTATGTGAGCCATATTCGTTATTAATGGGATGTATATTATTCATATCCATAATGATATCAAGTCCTTAGATACTATTTTTAAATCATAAAATGATAATTATACTTGAATGGATACGATGGAGAATGAATCTCATCGCGTTCGTGGAGACGGTAGTCCGTACGTACGCACGAGCGACAATATCATTATTTTGATATTAAAATAATATATAAATGTATGGTATATCATACATACTGAATCATTAAGATTTTATATTTATTATTTACATGAGTTACACATCATTATTATACCCATCCAAATAATATTATATTGAATAACAATTACACCACGACGTTGAGACGGTAAGTCGTACGTACGCACGTATGGTGACATGTTATTCAAAGGGTGGATAGAATACTGAATATGGTTGTACCATATTTATAATAACATCACAGTATATATATGATACTGGAGTTATTATTTTAGAATGGTATCAACAAAGGAAGTTGAAGTGGAAGAAGAAAGGAACTTGAAAAGGGGTGGTGAAAACATTACCTCTTCTTCGGGTTCTTCGTTTTGATGTGATCAAAAGGGCCCCATAGGTTGGCTTTCTGATCAAACTAATGCCTCTAGATTGTAGTGAGGGAAGTTGGGAGAGTATTTGGGCAGATTTTGGCCGAACCAAAAGGCTTGGAAGGTGTGAAGAAATGAGAAGGAGGAGTGCCCTTTTATAAGAGGGGTGAGGGGCACCTTTGGAAAAGCTAGAAATATTAATTTATAATAAATTCATATTCGGTTTATAATGGCTAAAAAGTTGATTATTAAAATTTTAAGGTGGGGATAGGTCGAAAAAAACTCAACCAATAGAATTTAGACATGTTTGGGTACTTATATTGACCTTATCTTTAAGTATTAACTCTAAGTTAATTAGTTTCACTTTTACAATGTCTCCTTGTATTTTTATATAATATGGTTAATAAACATACTACATACATCCAAGAGACCCCCAAGTGGTCCATTAATGATGAACCTATCATGATATAAGTCTCTTGGCCGATCCTTAGATTTTTATGAATTTAATATCAATTAATAATATAATATTTGTTTTAAGAACTCTTTTATGTCAATTTTGACACTATTCAATAGTTGACTTTTGTGAAACTCATAACAGATTGATTACTTCAAACAATGTCAATTAAATCAATCCTAATATATCATATTATCCTAGAAAATTAGTTTAATTCATTAAAAGTTTCATATTATATTTATTTGGGTATTTATAATATCAATTATTTTAATTTTTCACTATTATAGTAATTACTGCATCATCATTGTGTCATAAATAAAATAAATGATTTAATGTCTAAAAATTATAAAATAAAATATCATTATGTAGGAAATATTTTTATCTTTTTAATGAATATTTATAATCTAAAATCCAACATATATAACCCTATGTAACAATTGTTTTGCTAAAAGATATATGCTTGTGTCATTTTTGTATTCATTTTAACTTAATTAAAATAAAGTGTCATTATCACTTACAAGTGGATCCATGGGGTCCCAAAATCGACCCAAAGATGCCCATGGTCGACCATGTATCAACCAATAGGGTTAAGGAACGTTTTAGGGTAATTTAGTATTATTATAATATTATTTTTTAACCCTTATTTAACGGATTTACCCTTAACCATGGTAAATAAAATATTTACCGCAGTAATTATTCAAAATGTATAAAAATAAAAGTTACCTATTTACACAATTTGAACATCCTAATTCCAAATATGGAATCCATTTTCCTAAATTCAAAACACAGAAGTGGCAGAAATTAATTTAAAATTAATTCCCGCTGTCAAAACAAAAAGCGTGTTTTTAAGAGATAATAACTATCAAAAGATTGACACTTGTTTATGTTCGGTTTAATTGTAAAATTATGTCCAATGACCAACATTATATTAAATGGTAAAACTATATTCTAAATATACTTTAAAACTACTAAAATTAAAAATTTATCACTATTAATTATTTTGATTAAAAAAGTTGTTTTTAATTAAAATTTAGTAATTTTCACTATTCATCAAAATATAAAAGTTATCTGAAAAGTACCAAAATTTCACCCTAGGCTAATTTAAATATTCAGAATCCAAAAATGAAGTCCATTTTGAGAGATATAATTTATAAAATTTCAAAAAAGTAGGTATTACTATTCATGGCGGCTAGTTTGATTGGTTATGGTGTGTTAAAATCTCAAAGTTGCGTACAATGCAAGTTATTGCATTATGAGAAAAGAAACATACCGAGGAAGCTTTGGGTGTTACATTCTCCCCTCCTTCAATAAATTGCGTCCTCGCAATTTTTAAAATTTTTTTTGGGAATATAATGGAAAGTCCCATATCGGAAAAAGAGTCAATAAAACTTATCACTTTAAAAGAAAGAAAGAGAGGTATAAGGGTTATCCAAGATAACCCATACTAGGATTCCATGTAATAAAACATGGATATGGATGATAAACTAAGTGTCAAGTTCTGATAAAGAGGGATAGAAATCATGATCAGGAGAAAGTTAACAATAAGAAAACCACAAACTTGTGTTGGGACAAATGACCATTAGTCTCCTAGTAGGAAAGTAAACGGACAAATTTTTTTTTTAAAGTTACATTACATAAGGACGAGGAATTCATTTATGATATTGACTAAGAACATTATGAGATATACTTACATTTTATGTATAGTTTCATTCTTTAATAAATTTTCACCACTAACTCAATTTTTTTTTAAACGATGAGTATTCAAGAAGACTTGGTCACACTGGAAGAGCTATAATAAACTTCTATAGAATCACATGATCCATGCAGGATAAACCATATATTTACATTGTCTTTGAAGATTAATCAAAACTAAAATGGTTAGTGAATGATCTAATGATCCCCCAAAAGGATATTCATTGAGATAAATATGCACTAATCTTAATTTCTAAAATTAAACCAACAATACCCCAAAGTTAAATAGATACCATTCAATAACCAATTGTCCTTAAAATCCTTTAATATAATCCAAACTAATATTGAAACCCAAAACATAGAAGAATTTGATTATGTAGTCTCCCATGTTACATTGTATCTCCAAATTACATCAAATACTCTTAAAGTCACATACTTAAAAGTAATTAACATCATCACATATTCTCTGTTATAGGTTAATCATTTCCATAAATAACCCAAATCACTATAAATAAACAATAAAAACGTAGATAAAAATCCACCATTACTCTACAAATGAAACCCCATTGTATTCTATTTTCCTTGGGCATATAGTGTTCCTAACAAAGCGAACATCTTCCAAAATAACATTTATCACTTAATCACCAAATCATTTTCCTATACCAAGGGTATTCATTTGATAAGACATAAGAACCCAAATCATCTTATTATTGATCAATAAAATCATTTAACAAAAAAAAATAGTCACACTAACCAGGGACTTCACGTAGTCCAGTGGTAGGCGATAAATCCCAATCACACTTTGGTTGTGGGTTCGATTCCCACAGCTTTGTCCGATGCGACGGGTTGTCACACAGTCTACGTGTTGTCCTTTTTCAAAAACTATATTTTATAATATTACCAAAATGAGAAAAATTCCTCAAAATAACATAATTTAACCACAAATGTTATATCATACTTTGCATTTTCATCCCAAATTATAATAACTTATAATTTTCTCAAACCCCAATTATCATATAAAACCAAATGGTTATTTATACCTATATCCACAAGAGAAGAGACAATTCTTCTTCAAATATCATTCTCACATGGAAAACTGCAGGGTTACAAATATGAGAGAAAATTATTCCAAAGTACCCATCAACAAGGAGTGCTAATACTTTTTAAGTTTTTCTCCAACCATTTATTTCCACATATCTTCTTCTTTGACCAAGAAAATATCATATAGAATAGGATATTCACTCGAGTAATGGCCAGGTCCCCTACATTTACGGCAAATGACTGTAAATGGACTATTGGGACCATTTTTATCTTCTTCCATAGTACTCTTCATTTTTATTCGGCAATTCTTCACTTTATGTCCTTCCTTCCCGCACGTAAAACATATCGTGGTCTAATTGAGACACTTTCCTGGGTGTCTCCTTCCACATTTCATGCATGATGAAAATTGAGGTTTCTTTTCTCTATGGTCTCCATTGCTGGAGATCTTATCATTTATCACCTTTCTCTTCCTTGTTGAGTCTGGGAGTTGGTTAATATATATGTTGTTGATCATATTTTTGGAAAACTGATTTGGCATAAAGACGATATCTTTTATGCCTATCAACATTCCATTTTTTTTGCTCATTTCCACCACCGTTCCCACCTTGTACATCATTCTCAAAGTCACTATGACTTCCTTGGAATCCAGCCATTGACTAAAACCAGAAAGCATTGTGTGAGTAATAGTAGTCGTAAAATCATTTAGAGATTAAAATGTCACCATATTCTCAATTTGAATCATATTAGGATTAACCAAGGTCATTTACTCTCATATTATGTATATATTACTTAAATCGGTTTGTAATGAAAATGTAAATTATCCTAAGAATATCCCCCGGGAGTGTCGTAACCAAGAGTGCAGCAAGGCCCGTTGTCGTGCACCAGTTGCCGTTCGAGTCTAGCTCAAAGCGCTGTTTTCGGGTTTTACCCCTAGGTACATCTGTGCCAGAGCCGCCTCTACCTGCTCGTATCCATACATGGATGTATTTCTCGGAAAACTCACAAAATCTCTTAAATACCAAAATTCTCGGAAGTTCTTTTATACTAATCCTCAAAGTTCATCTTAGGTCTACATGCTATAATCAGAGTTTATCTAAATCTAGCTTCCAAGGTCTGTACTAAAATTCCTCTGATACGAACTGTAATGCCCCGACCCTAGTTACCTAGAGTCGGTGCATTATTACATAACATTGGCATGATCACGAGAAAGATCAAGTCTCGAAAGACTGATTAGTTTAGTAGCCTTGGAATAACTAGATACATCCATAAATTTTTACATTACATCATAAAAAAAATCTTGTCTTCATATCCCCTCATACTATCCCTGCAGGTCATTCATAAATTACTTCTTCATAATCCTGGGAAAATAAAACATTGAAAGCGGTGAGCTCAGATGCTCAGTAGGGATAACATTATAGCAGGAGCTTTCATAAATAAGCATAAACACTTAAGGCAATTTATAACTAAAACAAAAGACTTTTAAACTTGAACTTCAGCATAAAATGGAAAAGGTAAAATGAAATAATGCCATTTACTTAGTCACATGGATATTCTACTAGTCAAATGATCACATGCAATATCAATAACCACTTTCATAATGTTGGAATGCATAATGCCAGACTATCATAACCACATAGCCAAGGCCTCGTGCCAAGACTACAAATAAGATTTTGTCAAGGCCTTGTGCCAAGACACTAGTTTGTCTCATGAGACCTACTGATGCATCGAGGAGCTATAGCGGGCTCCACCCGTCACTTAATAAATCCAATGCATTCCTCATATGAACATGTTTAAACATAACATAAACATTCGTATTAAAAATAGCATACGAAATGTCAATACTTTTACCACAAACCATGAATGGTATAAAAAGAGCACATCCACAGTCAAACATAACTCATTCGATACAATATGGAAGATTGTATTGTATCACATTAACCTCAATCAAGAATAATGAATGATGTTGACATAAATGAAAATAATCATCAAAACTATTTGAGAGAATTATCCCCCTTTTTTGAAAACATTTAAAAGTCACACTATTTGTCAAGAAGCCATTTAAAAGTAGATTTTTGAATCAAAGTGTCCCATACCACTTTGAAACTTTTTAAAAGGAGTTTTAATTTCTAAAACTTTAATTTAAATAAATCCTTAAAACCATTTTTAAAACATGGACATTAATGAGAAAGATTTAGAAGAATAAGTCTTTAAAACATTTAAAAATGGTATTTTAGTTAGAGATTCTAACCAAAAGAGACACTTGAATACAAATAATTGAGGTAATAAAAACTTTGTAATATCATGAGAATAAAGGGATTCATGATATACTATGTCAAAGTACATTATATACACCACATAAAAGTGATTTGGTGTATATCAACAAAGAAGTCTCAATGGAATGTAAATTGAGATGAAATCTCTCATAAAGGCCGTATCCTTAGGTTAAGGATAAATTAACGACATAATTATGTGTGACAAATATAAATACACTAAATATGATTGGATATTCAGTGTAAAACAATCAAAGTATATTCACACATATTCTTGTAAAAACAACACCAATGAATTGGATGTTTAACTCAACAAATGGTGAATGAGTTAAAATTACTCTTATCAAATTCATATCAATGACTTGAGAATTACCAATGAGTGATTATGTGTATCAAACTTATATCCACAGGAAGGGGAGTGGAAATTATGACATAATCAAATGAATAGTGATTCCACACATAATCATGGAGTAATATAATCAATGAAATATGCGTAAAGCCAAATGAGTGGGAATTGAAATCTCAAATTCCCTTATCGATTAGGTAACATACGAAACATACAACCCTGAAAGAATTATAATACCATGATGATGTAAATACCCATAAATTAAAGTATATTACACAATGAATACAATCATGGGCAGTACACATACACCACATGCAATAATTAAGTGGTGATAAATGGAAATCTCACGAAATTAAAAGTGAGATAAGAAACCACTTACCACGTTAATCAACTGAGTCGTATGGACAAAAGTTAATAACCACCAAATTATTTACAGAATAACATGAATATAAATAGAATCATGAATATATATCAAATGGCAGTACACAATACACCACTTTCAATAATTTAGTGGCGAAAAATGGAAATCTCACGGAATTGAAAGTGAGATAAGAAAATCCCTTACTTTGTACTTTTTCCTTGGTCGATGGTAGGTTTACCTCCTGTATAATGGTGAAATAATTGTTATTGAATTATAAAATAATAATTTAGTTTAATATGATATCATATATGATCTTTTAACATTGATTTGTTAATAATATCTTAGAATTATCGTCATTTCGGGTGTTAACGGGTCCATTTTACTTTATATTATTTGTTATGTGAGCCATATTAGTTATTAATTGGATGTATATTATTCATATCCAGAATGATATCAAGTCCTTAGATACTATTTTTAAATCATCAAATGATAATTATACTTGAATGGATACGATGGAGAATGAATCTCATCGCGTTCGTGGAGACGGTAGTCCGTACGTACGCACGAGCGACAATATCATTCTTTTGATATTAAAATAATATATAAATGGATGGTATATCATATATACTGAATCATTAACATGTTATATTTATTATTTACATGAGTTACACATCATTATTATACCCATCCAAATAATATTATATTGAATAACAATTACACCACGACGTGGAGACGGTAAGCCGTACGTACGCACGTATGGTGACATTTTATTCAAAGGGTGGATAGAATACTGAATATGGTTGTACCATATTTATAATTAAATCACAGTATATATATGATACTGGAGTTATTATTTTAGAATGGTAACAACAAAGGAAGAAGAAGTGGAAGAAGAAAGGAACTTGAAAAGGGGTGGTGAAAACATTACCTCTTCTTCGGGTTCTTCCTTTTGATGTGATCAAAAGGGCTCTTTAGGTTGGCTTTCTGATCAAAATAAGGCCTCTAGGTTGTAGTGAGGGAAGTTGGGAGAGTATTTGGGCAGAGTTTGGCCGAACCAAAAGGATTGTAAGGTGCGAAGAAATGAGAAGGAGGAGTGCCCTTTTATAAGAGGGGTGAGGGGCACCTTTGGAAAAGCTAGAAATATTAATTTATAATAAATTCATATTTGGTTTATAATCGCTCAAAAGTTGATTATTTAAATTTTAAGGTGGGTATAGGTCGAAAACAACTCAACCAATATAATTTAGACAGGTTTGGGTACTTATATTAACCTTATCTTTAAGTATTAACTCTAAGTTAATTAGTTTCACTTTTACAATGTCTCTTTGTATTTTTATATAATATGGCTAATAAACTTACTACATACATCCATGCGACCCCCAAGTGGTCCATTAATGATGAAGCTATCATGATATAAGTCTCTTGGCCGAACATTAGATTTTTATGAATTTAATATCAATTAATAATATAATATTTTTTTTAAGAACTCTTTTATGTCAATTTTGACACTATTCAATAGTTGATTTTTTTGAAACTCATAACAGATTGATTACTTAAAAAAAAGTCAATTAAATCAATCCTAATATATCATATTATCCTATAAAATTAGTTTAATTCATTAAAAGTTTCATATTATATTTATTTGGGTATTTATAATATCAATTATTTTAATTGTTCACTATTATAGTAATTACTGCATCATCATTGTGTCATAAATAAAATAAATTATTTAATGTCTAAAAATTATAAATAAAATATAATTATGTAGTAAATACTTTTATAGTTCTAATTAATATTTATAATCTAAAATCCAAAATATATAACCCTATGTAACAATTGTTTTGCTAAAAGATATATGCTTGTGTCATTTTTGTATTCATTTTAACTTAATTAAAATAAAGTGTCATTATCACTTACAAGTGGATCCATGGGGTCCCAAAATCGACCCAAAGATGTCCATGGTCGACCCTGTATCAACCAATAGGGTTAAGGCACGTTTTACGGTAATTTAGTATTATTATAATATTATTTTTTAACCCTTATTTACCAGATTTACCCTTAACCATGGTAAATAAAATATTTACCGCAGTAATTATTCAAAATGTCTAAAAATAAAAGTTACCTATTTACACAATTTTAACATCCTGATTCCAAATATGGAATCCATTTTCCTAAATTAAAAACACAGAAGTGGAAGAAATTAATTTAAAATTAATTCCCGCTGTCAAAACAAAGTGTGTTTTTAAGAGATAAAAACTATCAAAAGATTGACACTTGTTTATGTTCTGTATAATTGTAAAATTATGTCCAATGAACAAAATTATATTAAATGGTAAAAAAATATTCTAAATATACTTTAAAATTACTAAAATTCATAATTTATCACTATTAATTATTTTGATTAAAAAATTTGTTTTTAATTAAAATTTAGTAATTTTCACTATTCATCAAAATATAAAAGTTATCCGAAAAGTACAAAAATTTCACCCTAGGCTAATTTCAATATTCCGAATCCAAAAATTAAGTCCATTTTGAGAGATAGAATTTATAAAATTTCAAAAAAGTAGGTATTACTATTCATGGCGGCTAGTTTGATTTGTTATGGTGTGTTGAAATCTTAAAGTTGCGTACAATGCACGTTATTGCATTATTCGAAAGGAAACATACCGAGGAAGCTTTGGGTGTTACAATAACTCATGAAATAAGATAATTAAAAGTTAATTGATAGTAAATGTGGTGGATACCATGAAAGAGAGAGTATTTAGTTTCTTTTATGTTATGATGGCGGGAATATTAACTCTAGGGAACATCTCAAATGGAATATATGGTGTTTCATGTGTGGAGAACATGGATATAGAGTTTGTAATTTACTAGTTAAAATGAAATTTATAGTTATTTCAATGGATTAGAATAATGGTATTCTGAAGATATCATAGAAGGATAAATGTTTTATACATGGAATGTGTGTGTATTTTAAAAATCGATGACCTAGAGGGAAATATCAATAAGGGGATCAACAAGATAGTATAGTTGATTTTGTTGTTGTTAATGATAAAGATAATAAAAATTAAATATTAAATAAAGGAGGTATTAATGAATAATATGATCAATGTTTTATAATTAAGTATAATGGTTTATGTGTTTTTTTCTCGCAATTAAAGATTTATAAAATTTATAAATATTATTCATTATATTTTTTCCTTAATGATTTTCTATAATATGTTCTATGATTTTTATTACCTTGAAATCTGATTTAATATCAAGTTGAAATTTTTGGGAAAACACATTAATAAAGGAAGATAACACATAGTATGTTCATGATGTTGAGATAGTGATGTTGGTATGAAAATATGATTGATTTAAATACTGTAAATTAGGCAACATAGATGACCTTGGAACTGATTAATGATTTTTTGACACTGTGGTTTATGTCATCATTGATGGATTTTATAACATTATTTTATTAGGGAATATATTAAATAATTCATGGATATATTCAAGGAATGAGTAAGTATGTATGTTTTTATTGAGGATTTATGGTAATTTTGGATATTACCCTATATTATTAAAATATATGATCAATTTAATCACATATTTGTTATGTGATGTTAATAAATTCGCAATATTTTTTAGGATTAATGATCAGTATATTTTTTGAATTTAGTGACCCTGTTTCTAAATGTTTAGATTTTAATTATGGTCATACATTGAGGATCTGAAAGGATAAATATTAATAAAATGTTTTTTCATAAAGGGAAACTAAGATGGATTTGAACACTCTGCTAGAGATTGTGCTCTACACACCTACACTCATTACCCCCTTTCTAATCATTCTGGTCAATCAACCGTTCATGGTGGCTCTAGTTCCTATGGACCACCCCATTAGAGCTCTCTACTGCTATGTCTGTAGGAATGCAATTACCGAATCCCTTCCCAGTGGTTTTGGACTCAGTTCAAGTGATGTAAATAAATTAGATACATCTATCCCTAACCTTAAATTATGATATCATTCTTGTTTGGATCCTCTTTTTCTATCTAGAAGAATGGAAGCATTATGATTTTTTTAATGGAAAAAATTGAAGAGGCCATGTTGTTTCTGAGATGGTCCTTAGTTTCTCATTTTTTGAATAGATAATACTTCATTGTGCTCCTTCCAAAATTCTGTTACAGCTTCGTACCAGAATCAACAGGCCTGAATTTCAGAGCTTGATAGTAATTATTACTCATTGTAATATAATTAAAGGAGGAATTCATACAATATTGAGATGACAACCCACGTTCGATCAATTGCATGGGTTTCCACCTCTCTCACTAGTCCACAAATTCACATTGGGGTCGGAACACCACCATGGTGGCGGTGTGGGTCAAAGATTCGCTGATTTCCTGTCCCCTTTAAGAACCTCTCTTTCCTAAAGAATATTGGTGTCTCCCACGGTGAAATCATATGTGTGGATGACTAAAACCTCTAGCATCAGGATACCACAGTGTCCTAGATCTACATAACGATGTACATATCAACCCCACCTATTTTCCATTTGATTCTCTAATTTCATGGAGAAATTTAATGGAAGAACGCCTTATTTTATCCAGAAGTGTCTCATTTCGTTCATGGGTAACATCTCCTTGGACATTCTTTATCAGAGTTCATAAGGAAACGATGTCATCATGTATCATGGTGACATGCAGATCTCACGGTCAGGACCGAATCCCCTACTTTGTATACTGAAATATATTGACTATTGGTTGGATCCAATATGGATATTTTTTATGTGAATGGTGACTCCCAGATTATGGTTGAGTCCTCCCCCACCCTCTCTCCTACCCTTAAATGGGAAATCCTCTGCTCGTCAATCATCCCATAGGATTCCCAGATAATATATAAGGAATCGGAGGTGGAATCCTGGTGTGTTTATCCTAGAAATGGGGTTTCTAGAAGATTCCAAACCAAAAAATTATATGATTCTTCAAATGATCAATGTATTTGGCCTAATATTCCTAGGCCCAGTTCTAGGTGAGATCCCTTTCAATGTTCTCAATTATCATATGGAATTCCTAGGGCCTTGGGGACTAGGTCAAAACCTATTACCTATCTCATGAGGCATTCAAAAATAATGTTTCCATAGAGTTTTTTTTGTAAACAAATAAAAAAACCAACAAGATTGAGGAGTTCTCCATGCAGATTGTTATGAGGTCATTTTCCATGAAGAACCATTGAACCACCATATATAGGTTTTCCAAAAGTTCCCTATTTCGATGGATTAGATGATAGCTACTAGTCAATATATTCTTATCATGTTGGAAGCTGGTAATCTATTGTGTATCTTATAATTTGTGTATCCAATGGGTGAAGATCAACTTGATGATAAATGTTTTCGTGATCATACGTGCTTTAATCTGAGAGATGTTCTACTGATGGTGGGTGGATATTATTAAATGATTATGGATGCATCTCAAAAAAGGTGATGTAACCATTTTCCTCATAGTGATCTGACCAACTTCACATCCTTAGAGGCTTTGGAGGGACATCAAGCCCTAGGATACTCGGGTGATCAGTTTACTTGTATAGAAACAATAGATGCCACACGAAAACATGGTGTCGGTCATATAGGTTCTTCGATAACCTCCAATAAATAAATCTCATTCCAAATACTGTAGTATATAATTATATTCTCTCTCTTTCAGATCAATCTCCCTTTCCAGTCCATCTCATGGTGGGTATTTCTATGGGCAAGTTTTTTTTTGTACCCAAAGGGGGGTTTCACCACCCTGATTTTCTCATAATGGTGTGGAGTTCCTAGGAGGCTCTATATACAAATGGGTGTAAGAACAGTTTATATTATAAGCTTCATTATCTAGTAAAATCCCTCCAAGATCAGTCTAACTCAATTCTATTTATCCAAAAATGACTGGATAAAATCAACATGGATATCAAAATCATTAATGATATCCAATATAATTCAAGGGATGAGGGGCTTATGGAAGCCTTGGATATTCAAAAAGAACATATTGATGAGATTATTCTAAAATTAGAAAGTCACCAGCATAAAATATCCCAAGTTAACTAGTTAATAGAGGGGGAATAGAATAATAGTTTTTTCAGACCCGTTTGAAAAAAATGTTATGTTCTCCCCCTGAACATCTGAATCAAATATTTATACTTTACCAGTGATATGGAGGATATATATATAGAAAGGTAAAGCCTCACATCTGCTCCCTTTTCTATGATCCTAATCCATTAATCAATAAAGTATGTCCTAGAGTCCATGTCGGTATCATTGATTCATTACTGTAAGTCATCTTTGACCATCAACTAAATCAGTTCGTTGTATTCCGGAGGAGATAGAGGAATGGAAATCAGTCACTTCTCTAAAAAAAATTGAGAACATGAGGAACTGATATATTCCTCAAGGATTTCTATTTCATTACCTGGGATATTATTAAGCTCAATCTAGTTTCATATAATCTAATACATGTTCCATATGTCATTACTTCCTTGGGTAGTTTATTCCAATTTTTTGACCCTTATTCCCAAGGTGAAATATCCCAACCACATCAATCAATATCTATCTATCATCTTGTGAATCATTGCATATAATTTACTATATTACATCATATATAGACATCTTTGTTGGTTTATTCAAAAGAATAGATCATAGGAGAAGCATGCATTTTTCAAAAGAAGAACCATCCATGGGGAAATGGGAATTTTATAATAAATGATTGAACATTTCAATAGTAATGTGGTGGGACCCAACATTGTAATTATGGTTGTTATGGACATGGCCTATGTAAAAATTTAATTTAACTTCATCATCCATGTTATAAAAAACATGGGATTATATGAATAGATCATTGAATTCATATTTAAGTTGTATAGCTCACCCTAGATGAACATTGTGTTCATGTAAAGGTATATGGTCTCCCATAAACTGGTTATGGGGATCTGGAATGGTGATCCCCTCTCACAGTTAATATTTTTTTGTAGTCTATGATTCATGCAATAGATATTTTTTCACTCATATACAGATCTATCTCTTTATCCATTACCATTGTGGGTCTCATTTCATATATGTATCCCATATATTCATTTTAGATGACTTAGTATTCATCATCAATGTTCATAGCTAGTAATTTAATTATTTTAGTAGAATTATGAGAGATTTCAACAGATAGAGAAGACATACCATTAACCATGAAACAATTTGGGCTTCCTCCCCTCATCTTTCACAAATATGCATAACAATATCATGGAATCTAAGTTGGAGATGTGTAATAAGATATTTCTAATGGATTACATAGGATAACCTATTGATCATCGAAAGGTATATGTTAGACACATTAAATGAATTCCCAAGTGGAGGGTAAATGTCAATAGGCCTCATGAAATAATCTTGTTAGATCGATTGAGTATGAAATAATCATTATAAGGAATGTGGGGGAGGCAACACACTATCTCGAGGGAAAACATTCATGGGAGGTTATGAAGGTAAAATATATTAATAGTACGTTCACCAAAAGAAATTATGGCTATTGTCTACGGGATAAAAAATAAAATTCCTCCCCCCAGTGGAACACAATTTATGACCACATATGGGTTCCTTAGAAAAATTTTCTAGGGATTCATGGATGAGAAGACATGAACTTCTAGGAGAATAACTAGGCAATGCGATTTTGGGGTATCTTGGGTACCCTATGTCTGACCTGACCTTGAAACAATAGAACCCTATGGATGATTCAGTGAAGGGTAAGGGTGGTCACAGTTCTTCTAAATGTTATTATTGCATCTATCCAAATGAGGATACCACATGTCATATTTTTTTAAAAATTCTGTGTTCCAGATCGTTATGGAGGTATATGGGTGATTCTACGGATGATCAGGGAGGGATAGATCTTTTGGATTTTTTTCTCAATAAATTTTCAAGGGATCTAGTGGGAACAAGTTTCAGTGGATTTTCCACAAATTTCTACAAGAAACAGGTTATTTGTGTTTACGTTAGGTG
Source organism: Viscum album (assembly GCA_963277665.1). Taxonomy (NCBI): domain Eukaryota; kingdom Viridiplantae; phylum Streptophyta; class Magnoliopsida; order Santalales; family Viscaceae; genus Viscum; species Viscum album. The sequence continues at coordinate 676,573,518 of OY728133.1, read as the reverse complement.
GGAAATCAGTCAAAAAAATATTAGACATCCTCTACATATCCTGGTATTTTTGGATAAATCTAGGTGTCTAGTTTATAATCTGACAAGTCTTATAAATCAAAAAATTGAGGATCCCCCAAACTTGTGGTTCTGTTTTAGAAGGACTCCTTCCAACCTTCACATACCCCCATAGTTTGGTCACTAGGTATGTTGGTCTCTTCCCCTCTGTTAACTAAAACTTACCACAAATGGTGCATACGTCATGGGAGGCTTGAGAGGGCTAGGAAGTGGTTTTTTATTCTCCTTGTTCGGTGTTTTAGGCCTTCCAGTATTATTATGTGGATAATGACTCCGTAAAGGTAGAAATAATTCAAATTCTAAATGGTCTTGAGGTTTTATATTATAAAAATATCCAATTGTCTATGGTGGTGAAAGATTCAAAAATAATATGGAGAACTCTATATGGAATTTATTCAACTCCATGGAGATTTATTAACATGATTCATAATTTCTAGGTTCTCATATCTAATCACATAGATCTCATGCATACATGGTGTGAAGGTAACCAAGTGGTAGACTTCTTGGTCTCCATGGCTCCCTCGGATTTCATTACCTTGGAGTATCTAACAGAGGATCCCTTCTGCAATGACTTGATTTGACTATTATAAGGGACACCAATGGCCTCCTTTTTTTTCAACCCAATGATGGTTTATGTTATCCTCCCTCATTATTAATAAAATTATAAAGTTTTTGCAGGAGGGATTAATATAAACATGGGATGTTTTTGGATAACCTATTCTAACCATTTTGTTTTTGACAACATATTGTGATTGAAGTAATTACATATCATTACATTATAAATATTATTATCCATTTTTGATTTAGGAATGAAAAAATCATCTCTTAGAGGAAATAAATGAAGTGGGTACTGATTTAGGAACAAATAACTAATGAAATTTTTCTTATGAAATGCAATGAAATGAATTATGTGAATATTCTCAAAAAAATTCCCCAAGTTAGAAAGAGGATCTCTAAATAAATTGTTGTTCTATTATATTGATTTCTAATAATATCAATGAGATTTTTCAAAAAACTTTTTTTAAGGTTTTATGTTTATTTATTTTCACATGATCATTAACTTTTCTTTTGATCAATGATCTCTATCGATATACATCATTATTTAGTCATTTTGATTTTCAATAATGTTCAAATACTCACACCCCAGATATGTTTTCTATTTATAAATATATTATATTTTTATATAACTTAACACATCCCATTCAATATTTTTAGTAGGTTATTTTTATAAACACATTTATTGATGTGGGATTCACTTAATCATATTTTTGGATGTTAAACTCATCTTTACTGAGCTCATGTTCAAATTGTGATGATGAAATTTATTTAAAGGGGGTAAAATGTTACACCCACTTATTTTTTTTGAAATATGTTTCTAGATTGATTTATTCTTTTTGATACATTCAATTATATGAAAAAACAAGTTTTATATTGTTTTACACTCAACACTGAGTTTAGATTTTGTTATACGCAACACCAATTTTAACGAACCATGAGATTTTATAAATCTAATAATATTGTTATGATAGTTATCTCCAAACCATTAGACTGATGGGTATGAATATAACTAAATTAATTATAAAATTATATGTTTAAAAATGTATATATAATTTATTCTTTTATAACTAATTAATTATAAATGAATGTAAAAACCATTTGAAAGTAAGGGAAATCCTTTTCTAAATAACAATTTTATGTGAATTTTTTTAACTATATAAATTAGAGATAACGATTTTCAGTAATTATTTTAATCAAATTTAAATATTATAAATTCAGTCAAGTGTTTAAAATTCATATTATGTTTTATCGAGGTAATATATAAGAATAAATCCAATTTAATCCTTAAAATATTATTTTAATAAAATAAGGATTATCACATTTTGAGAACTTATATAATTATTAATTTTTTACATTTTTAGAAATTTAATTTGATAAAATAAACATAATTATTTAAATCTTCATGTAAAATTTATCTTCAAGTGATTTTTTGAGAATTTTCTGATAAGACAATTTATTGATTAACATCGAATAATATTGGGTTTTAATGAGAAATTTCTTTTATTAAATGCATTCAAAAACGTTTAAATAATTTAATGATTGTTTTAAAATTAATATATGTTTAATTATATCTATATATATTAAATTTTGGTCACATTAATCATATATATAAATATATATTTATTTTTGATAAAAAACATAATAATATTTTGAAACCATTTACTTTAAAAAAAAGTTCTGTGTTCACATCTATAAGAATAATTATTAATTAACATTTTCCAATTATATGTATGGAATTCATAAAATTGGATTATATATATTTATTAAAAATAATTTAATTTATATACTAAGTAATACAAAAATATTCACCACAATTAATAGTAAAAAAAGAAGTATTGCTATTAATGTTAAACTGTGTATTCCATGGGGTTAAAATAAAACGTTAAGGGATATAATGGAAATGAAAATTGACCAAAAACTATTTTATGTACATATATAGTATTTATAAAATAAAATGGTATAAAATGGTTCATTTTAGGGGTTTGTGTTGAGTAAAAAACTAGGAAATATCATTCGATTTTGAAAAATTGCAATTATGTCAATAACTTCACTTATAAAAGGCCACCACCTCTCCTCTCATATTTAAATTTCCATAACCAATTTTAATTTTCAGTACAAACCTAAATATGTTCACCACTTCCATTCTATCATCCCAGATGATTTATTTTGGTCAGAAATCTATCGTAAGAATCCTTTTGTTGAAAAAATGAAATTTTTTGAAGAAGAGGTAAAGTCCATAACCTGGAGATTTATTTTTTTATTTTCAAAAATCTATAAATTGTTATTAAAAATTGTTATAAAATATAAAAATTAAATTAAATATTTTGAGATGTTATTTTATTATTTTAATAACATAAATCCTTCTTCTAATCTTTCAAATGAGACACAAAATAATTCCTTATTGCATAAGAGGATTGTCGCCTCCGGAACCGATGTTATTCATTATCCATCACCACCTCTCACGGATGGATATAATAATTTATTTAATGTATATATATGATATTTATTAAATTATTATAATGAGATACTTATAATACCATATACACTTTCTTTTCTCTATACCATTGTAAATTAATAATATCGTTCGTGTGTTCAACAAACTACTGCCTCATGAACTGATATGATATGTTTTTTCATTTCTATTTTACTTGGATAGCAATATGTAAATATTAAATACATACGTATATATATGTTATTTTTAATATATTTATACTTCTTTAATCCTAATACTACATATTATCTCTATCATTCTATTCTGAGGTGGATACGATAATGTTACTCATGTGTACTGCGAAATGCCACCTTACGAAGCGATGTAATTCATTTTTCCCTAACAATGTTCATGGAAGGTAATTAGGGTAAAATTAAAGATTATATGTAATATATATGATATAAAAATTATTCTGTGATATTAATAAATTATATACATTTATTTATTTCAATCCATTATGAAAATGGGAAAATCATTGATGTGTATGTACGACCAACCATCTCCATGAACTATGTATTTCATTTTCTATATCTAAATTTTAGGGATTAATATAAATCATACAAAATGTATATATATGATATTTTTATCATGTTTAAAATTCATTAAATGGTTGAACTACGATAAAAATAATAGAACCAAAAATAAAAAATCAAAACATACACGAAAAATCTATTATTAACCGAGATGTGATTGTAAGAAATAATTATTGATAAAAATGAAATAAAAGGTAACAAGTAAATCATATATGTTATTTTATATATTATTATTATTATTATATAAATTTATAATAATGTTATATTTATTATAAATTAGTTTCAAACATGATATAATGAAATCGGTACATAAGGTTTGGGATTTTCGTCTAACATTTATTTTCCATGAGACAACTGCCACATTCACCACATGTTTCTTTTATGTGGTGTATATAATACCTATGAATTTATATTATGATTATTATATTGAAAATTATTTTCCTATACATATCCGTTTTTGGATCTCTAATTAATAGGGATTATGGTTTTGACGATACCAATGTGGAAAGGGAGTTCGAGACAATATTTTATTTCTAGGAGACATATGAAATTTATAAACTCATTTTTTTTGTTTATATAATTCTAATTTGACATGTTATATCATGAATATTGTTATTTTAATTACATTTATTGTTTGATTTTGTAATATTATTTATTTTATCTTATGATTCAAAATAGTACTAATGTGTTATGGGATTTCCATCTTGTTTTTATTTTCTGTGAGACACAAACTAGATTCCCCACGTGTTTCCATTGTGTAATGTATATAATGATAATTATTTTATTTTATGATTATTATACTTAAAAAAATTATTATTTATATTTAAATTTGAGAATATTTCCTTTCATGGAGTTTATGAATCAAACTTTAGTAAAATGGTAATGGATTTTTTCACTATTCTTCATCCTTTGGAATTACATTATCTTATGTATCTATATCCGTTAATCAGGTATATATACATACAATTTTACCTATAATTTCAACTATTAATTTATTATAAATTTAATTTGTGTATCATTTAATTTTATTCCTTCATGGGTCTTACATATAAATGTTACCAATGTGGTAAGTGTTTTATGAAAAATTATCATTGTTTGCTGAGATGGTCTAGGTTTAAGGTTTTAATGATGAAATATCAGGACCCATATCTCATGAAAATCATGATTTTTATTCTTTTATGGTTATTTATTTGTATTACATGTATTTCCAACAGTTTCCTCTATTTATGTACTCAATATTTCAAAATATTTTTTGTATGAAAAATCATCATTATTTCTCTCTTTGGATAAACCCATATTTATTCTTTATTAATGTTCTCTAAAAAATTTTAGATTGCATTTATACATAAATATAATATGAAATAATTTTTTTAATTATAATATATTTATAATATAAATCATAATTTAAATTGTTCGTATATATAATCCCATATTTCAATTTTATATATTTTAATAAGCATATTTATACTTTAATTTATATCATGTATACCAATATTTATATTTTTATTCATTTTTGTATTTATGAATAAATATTTATTTAAAATTTTCATATTGTGTCTTGATATATAGTTTTGTAATGTATTTAAATACATTTATATAATTGTTTATGTAATATATATATAAATACACACAGATTCACACACATAATAATATAAAATTTAGATATATATGATATTTTGAAAAAAATAGAGTTTGTTAAAAATGACTCTAATCTAGGGGATTCGTGATGGTTCATTAATCCCTATAATGTCAAAAATTATCCGTTTTTCAAAAACCCCTATAATCAAAGAGATTATTGGCAGTTCCTAAACCCCCTCTAATATCTTAAATTAGAGGGTGTTGAAATCCCCCACTAATGTGATAAATTAGAGGGGGTTCAAAAACCCTCTCTAATGTTACCAATTGGAGGAGGGTTTAAACCCCCCAAACCCCACTACTAATATATTATATTAAAGGGGGTTTTGAAACCCCAATAATATATGGAACTAACAGTGGTTCATGAGCCCCAAGTAAACTCTTAAATTATAGGGGGTTCAAAACCCCCTATAATGTCATAAATTTATGAGGGTTTAACACCCCCATCAAATTTAAGTGTTTAGAGGCTGTTTTCAACACCCACTATTTCCTTTACAATTTTTCCATTATATATATATATATCACTTTTAAAATCCCAAAAAAATATTATTTATATACCCTATCTAAAATACTATCGAATATATAGAGATTCTAATTATTAAATTAGTGGATGTTTTTAAATTACCACCCTAAATTTTTTTTGGAAAAATTGAGAAAACATTTAGAGGGGTAGAGAACCCCCTATAAATTTCATAATTAGATGGGGTTGTACATAACCCCCTTGAAAACCCCACTGTTAATATGGTGTTTTTTAGCGATTGATATGGGTAATGTCCTGTAACTCTAGATTTTATGCATGATCAAGATGTTACTCTATAGATAATTTAGGTATAGTTCAATGTGATGAAACTCCCTCTTTTCTATATGGATGGGTACGCAGGATGAACATTCCTTTATATGGGTATTGGGTTCAGTACCTTGTAATTAATTGCATGGTTTGGAGTGATTGTGACATCCCCATAGTATATAGGGATGGGTCATTGGGACAACCCTAATACAATCCTTTGATAATAGTGTTTTGGACTATTCCATGAATCTATTATATTAAATATCATGAATTAAACCATTAATTTTTTATGATTGGTTCATGGACTACCCCGGGGTTTGGTAATGGTACGCTATGAGAGGATTCTATTAAAACTACCTCAAGTGAGAAGTGATTGTAATGGTTTATGGATGTATGGAATTAGACAGTGTCTATGAGTATTGTGTGGATGTTTTCGATTCTTCCCTAGAATATGTATTTTGGTATCCTCTAGGTATTGATTAATTTTAAATGAGTTGATTAGTGACATTTTCCATAGAATCTATGTGTGTATTTTCTGAGATTAATGTTTTCTATTTAACTCCCAATGTCCAAAAGAGAATGTCTATCTCAGTAGGATTCATGGAGGACAGTCTAGCACATGGTTTCCTCTAAGAATATTTGTTAATGATATTAATATTACTCATACATACTTATATATATATATATAATTGAAATCATTATGGTATTTAGGTTTTGAATAACTTTTTTCATTATCACACCATGAATGAGCATATTTATGTTTATACAATACATATTTTCACATTTTATGTCAATCACATGATATGAAATCAATTTTTGATAGGGAATATCAATTGTTTTTTGGATACATAGTGTGTGAGGCCTAGGGACGGAAGTACCGAAAGGGATCATGTTTTCATGTGTTAGATTATGTTGTATATATTCATACTATTTGAAGACTGCTTATATGTTTTCTATGAAAACATTATATATGCAATTGAATGTTTAATATAATGGACCTTCCATGTATTATATTTATATATCATATGGATTGATTAAAAGACTAGGCGCTAATACTACATGTGATTATGAGGTCCAATTTTCCTAGAACCATTTTTTGATAACTGTTAATCATTTAATAACGTTTGCACATGATTTTCCCGAAAAAGTGTAAAAATCATAAATGAGTGACTAGATTAAAAATATAAGGGAATCTTTAAGATTAGAGAGGTGGATTTACCCTATTCATGAAACTTTTTTCGGTGTGAGTCTAATGTGGAAAAACACAAAAATGTTGTAATCGTCATTAAATAATTTAAATAAATTATTGTATGATGTAGTGACACTTTTCTTTTTATTACTCCTTTGTATGGAATTATGGAATATCTCCATAACCATGGAATTCTTCGGAGACATGGAAAATAACTCTGTCAGCAAACAACAATGGATCGTGGACCGAAAATTGACGCACAACGGAATCGAAGGAATCTTATCGCTGCCAATGACAATGCAATGATCGTTCATCAATGATTGGTCTGAATAGAGGTAGGTTGGTAATTTCTTTATGATTTTCCACATTCATGATTTTTATGATGAATGTGGGTCAGTCAATGAATAGATTGATATGTGGAAAAATCATTGAGGATGGTTATTAAATTGTGGGGATTTTATCTGGTAGTTTTAAAATTTGATCGACATCCTCATTCTAAACAGAAAACATTGAGGATGACACAAACAAAGGCCAAGGTCCATTCATTAGGGAGTTTATTATGTTTCCTATTCCCATTTCATTTTTTTCTTCATTGTTGGACCCTCATGGTCATGGATTTTCTTGCCAGAAGGTTCTAAACGCTATTGGACCCCCAGATTGGAGGAAAACTAAAACGAAGGCCATATCTGAGTAATTTAGGCATATAGCATCATTGATATGCTCTATTTTCATAAATTCAGTTTTTATAGGTAGATATATGGTTCATGTAAGGGACCACATGTGTGGGTATGGTGTGGTAGTTTGGAGAGGTGGTGTGGCGGTGGTACTGGGACTAGATGCAGAAGCCACGAAAGGCGATGTCGGCGATGGTATGGGCTATGTGGGATGCGGTCGAGCGAACCACTAGACATGTCTGAGAAGAGAGGGGATGTGGAGGGGCGTGACATGGGCCAATATCATGGAGAATCCGTATTTTGTGGTGGAGGTGGTAACCACGTGGGACGCTGTCAGCATTTGCATTGTACATGACCAAAGTTCGCATAGGCCATGCAACCCATATGCAAGAAGGTACAATCTAGGAAATACTGGTTGGGGTTGGGTGGAACGAGACATTCAAGGTGAAGTGGGATGACCAGAATAGAGAAATCCAGGTCAGACCAAGTGGGTCGGGTCAACCTAGTGACTTGGGTCAGTCCCAGCGTGTTGGGTCAGACCTTGGGTGGCTGCACCGGGCCTTGGCTAATGGTAGTCAAACGTGATCCACCGTCAATCCAGATGCTATGTGGCCATGAAAAATAGGGGGATGGTGGATCGCAGTAGTCATTGGACCGAATGTGATTTCATTCCATGGGCCCAGTGCCCCTCCATCCTTTTAAACTTCAAAACCCCATAACATTCAAATTGATCATCTTTTTGAGGATCCGTATACGGAGTTAGGAAAATGATGAAGATATAGTACCTTTGGAATATTATGTTGTAAATTTATCTTAGAGAAGTATTAGTTTAGAGTGTTCCCTTTGGTCCTTAACTTGAGGGTTCTGTATGGTATTACGTCTACGTCACTTTACTATAATCCCATATAGAGGACGAGACCCAGAAACAGTCAGGAATACCTCCTCGAGACTAGAGTGTGATCCTCTATCAACCTTAGTGGAGTCTATGGAATCGCGTAACCTCAGTGAGTATGGATTTGATCCTCTCCTATACCACCACATCAGTAGAGTACATGTAATCCCCCAGAGTGTCTAGGTAAAATTATTGGTCTCCCATAGGGTGCCCGAGCATGATCCCCTACATTGAAAATTGATCTAGATTGTGTATGTAGTGTCCCCCGATGTATCTGGGCATGATCATTGATTTCCATCATCGTGTCTAGGTGTGATACACTCTATGTGGTATCTTGACCTACCATGAACTATATTATCTCATTTGGGCATAGGCCAAATGAGTTATACCACTTTGTGATTGTTTCCGATGATATAATGGATCGAGGAGTGAGTTCCCCCAGAAAGAGTTTATTTAGAGTAGAATCCTATGGCTGAGATTTGGTTATGGATTATCTTTAAAATGTTTATGTTGGATTGAGTATATATGGATTTTCTTACTACATGTGTTGTAGACATATACCTGTGTGGAGCATACTGTTAACTTCCTTCATGTAATTTTTCTTTTGTGGTTTCTGGGTGTCCTACTGAGTATTTTTTGACTCACCCCTACATAGGAGCTGCCCACACATGTCATGTCTTGTGCCGAAGATCATTCCATTTATGGAGTAGTGGTTGAACTAGTACTAAGAGGTTCTAAGTGAATCTAGAAAAATGATGTGTGATCCAATGACTACAGACAGTCCCTGTACCATTTCCCTTATGTGGGATCATGTAGGGTTTTATGCAGATGAGTTTCTGGAACTTGTTCATTCACCTTCATATATTGGGATGTTGTGGGATCACTACGCTATTTTTTTATTATAGAATATTTTTGTGGGATTGTAATATGGCCCATTTTACCCTCCATTACTTTAACTTGTTATCTATGGTTGTATATTATAGTGGTTTTCATGGATTGTTTACATAGCTTTTTGACATTTTATCATTTGTTTCTTGGATATGTGTGAGTGAATACATGTACATTAGGATAATTCCATTAATTTTTGAGATGAGACTACTTGGTTCTAGTCACTATCCCTTGGCCTATTAAAGGCAGGCTTGGGTTAGTCATATCATGAGCCCCTTTGGTATGAGTTATGAAAGAGTATTAACAAAGGAGGTATGCTCTACCTTAAGATCAGGAGTCTATGAGGTTGATTTGGGGAAACTGTGTAAACTGTTTCGAGTACAGATTCCATGCCAGGTTATACTGTGTTGGTGCAGCGACCGATGTATCAATACACCAGGACTCTCTGAGTACCTACCTTTCAACATGGTAAATAAAAATATTGGTTTAGGAAAAAATAATTGTACATTCATCTCATTGGAATTGTTATGTTTTCAAGGTACTTCTTGAGTCATCAATCCATATATAATCTATTGGTCGTGGTATATATATTTTTATTTTAGGATGCATCCATGAAGATATATATCCAAGATTCCACTATGTGATCATGAAGATGATATGCCCAGTGACGAGGCATCGGTACATGGGCATATACCATTGATATCATATTTGTGTGGATTACCTACTATACCACCACATGTTGAGAAATATCTACTATCGACACTAGAGGATGAGCATGCGCACATGATGAATTTGTTGTATGTGTTTCTAAGCCAGTAAGCTCCCAGATTTTAGTTGATCCAAAGTAATAATTATATCAGGATAGGAAAGAGGTAGCCACTCGTGCTTTCTGTCCTGTGAGGACTCCTGTCGACTAGATGGAAGTCCTCACTATGAGTCTTCTTCAATTATTTATCAGGTGATGATAGATCTTGGTTAATTAGAATCAAGATGAGATAACTCTATCCGGAAAAAAAACATCAAGTGTCAACTCTGGGATAAGTTCAATATAGCCAAATTGTGATTGGTACAGAAACATGAGCTTATGAATCTATAGCTGGGAAGTTTGACCATGTGCTCTACGAGGTATATACATTTTTCAGGATACTTCAATTTTATGGTATGACACCAGTTCATCAGGGGTCATAACTTTGAGTAGGGATTACATATGGACATCATGACATCCATTGTATTCCTTAATAGTCCTACTTGTGTTTGGGAACTTGATAGAGCCCTAATGGTAGAGTGTTTTCTAGCAGAGCAGACACCAAAAGTTGGATTCATCAGTGGGAACTAGGTAGTTGATACCTCAATAGTATGTAGCTGATAGGAGTCATAGGGATGGAACTGAGTCAAGAACTTCATTAGATGATCCCATGATGGAGGGTCAGTGGTGTAGTATTACCAGTGAAGCTCGAGTCAGTCAAGGGATAGGCAGTGTTACACAAGCGTTGGTTAGGGACATCTGCTACAAGATTTCCTAAATAGTCATATAGATGATTGGGGGATGGTCAATGGAATACCAAGTTACAGGAAGAGATAAGAGAACGGTGGTCTTCAGGTAGGCGGACATGGAAGAGGAGTAAGAAGTGAATCAGGAGGTGCATGGAGGTTTAACCTGTTAACACCACCACCCACAGGTGGGCCTCATGAGGATCATAGAGCTGGTGGATAAGGAATAGGTCAGATGGAGGTGATGGAGGCTTATGACCCGGTTCTCCATAGATTATTTGAGGTGCAATGTGTTTCATTAGAGTTTTGAAGATGTTTTGATAGAAATTGATGGATGTTATTCCTTTATTTCCACAAATCTTGTTCCAGACTCAGAGATTCATGTTGAAATGTTGACTCGACCATTATTCTTAGAGACTCCTACGAGAAAATACTTGATTATGAAACAATAGTAACAATAGTAACAATAGTGTGACCAGGTTCTTCAAGTTGAGAATTTCTTTAGGTATCTCTTGTTAGCATCATCATGGTATTATGACATCATTCTTTGTATGAATGTTTTATCCATAGTTCATTGTCATATTGACTATTTCAGGTGATGAGTGTGATGTGTATGCTGTGAGGGTGCCATGTTTTCCATTGTTGGTTTAATGGAATCTCATTTAGTATAGGATGGAGTCACAAAACGAGGGTGCAACTGATGAATAATAAATTATCAAGCATATCCCTCGGTATGTTGGATGATATGATTCATCAGTTTCCTATAGTGGTGCTAGATTATGAGGACATATTTCATAAACATGTTATAGGTTTACCTCCCCATAGGGAGATGGAATTTTTCATTGATATACACCTTGATATGACACTTATATATACACCTGCATATCAAAAGGATCTCGCAGATCTTTATGAAATGACTGTGTAGTTGGAGGACTTTTAGAGGATGGGCACTGTGGGATCAATTGTTTCTGCCATGGCATCCATAGTTTTGATTTCCAAGAAGGCAGATGGGAGCTTCTTTTTATGTGTGGATTACTGGTCCACGAACTAGGTGAGCATGAAGAATATGTATCCACTACTGAGGATAGATGTGATATCTAATCAGTTGAAAGGGGTGTGATGGTTCTCGAAGATTGATCTTAGATAGGTTACCACCATCTATGAGTGTGGGATTAGGATATATTTAATATGGTCTTCAAGAGTTGTTAAACTCCCTATGAGTACAAGGTGATGCCATTTGGCATGAATAATTCCCTAGTAGTGTTCATGAGACTCATTTAATTGATCATTCAGCCTTAGAACTATTTGGGGTGGTCTTCATCGATGGAATCCTAGTGAACTCGGCACCTTAAGAGGATAACCCGATACACTTAAGGATAGTACTATACAAACTCCAACAGTGCTAGATTTATGATAATATCATGATGTGTCTGTTATAGATTTGGGAGTTCCAATTTCTAGGACACATCACTAAAGACGATGGAGTTTTAGTGGATCAATTGAATATTGAGGTGGTGCTTTCTTTTAAACCACCGAATAGTGTTATCGAGGTATAATGTTTCCTTGGTTTGGAAGGGTTCTATCAGAGGTTTTTACCTGACTTCCCAAGAGTGTTATTACACTTATATCATTAAGATTAAAGGGGTATCATTTCATGATGATGGAAAAGTTCTAGGAGTGTTTTTATAAGTTGAGATTGATATTGATGAGCAATCTCATTTTGATATTTTAAAATGAGGGCACCGAGTATGTGGTGTTATGTGATGAATAAACGGCCAATCTTAGTTCTGACCATTTGTAGGGGAAAGTAGTGATTTCATATGGTTCACACCAGTTGAGATAACCTGAGTAGAATTATGTGTCCCATAATCTTGAGTTATCCATGGTAGTATTTTCATTAATGATGTGGCCACACTATCAAGTGGGTGAGAAGTTTACCATATACTATGATCACAACAAACTCAATTATATCTTCTCCTATAATGATCAAAACATGAGATAGGGGCGATGGATAGAGTTCATAATGTACAATGAGATTAATATTGTCGATACTCATGGTAAGGGGAATATGGAGGTAGATTCTCTCAGTAAGAGATCTAGTTCACAGTTACAGAAAGATGCATCAATTTAGTTAGCCTCTTTTTAGTTATCCTATATGGATGGAGATGGATCAACATTCCTCCAATTGATGGTTGGCACCCCTCCAATCTTTACATGAGTAAGGGAGGCACAAATTGGGTATACCGAATAATGGAACCTATGTTCTCAGTTTCCCATAGGACAGTATCATGATCGATATTAGAAAGTTGGGGAATACATCGTTCTTTAACGAGGGAACATAGTTGTACTAGTGGTAGTGAAAGAGGAGTTTTTGAGGGAGTTCCAAACATCCCCTTTAATGGTACATCCAAGTGTGTTGAAGATTTATCAAGTCCTATGATGCCGGTTTTGGTGGACATGAATTGAGAAGGTAGTTTCTGATTTTTTTTTCTCTCAATACCTCACTTTTCAGTAAATTAAGGATGAGAAACCAGATATTTTAGGCTTAGTCCAACCCCTTGTGTGTTCTATAATAGAAGTGGGATGAGATAATGATGGAATTCATGACGGGTTTACCATGTACAACTAGGGGACATGATTCCATCTGGGTGATTATTGACTGAATCACCAAAACCTCTCAGTTCCAAGCTATATGAGAGCCAAGTTCTACCAATATCTTGGGATGCCTCTACATAAAAGAGATTGTTTGAATCTATAGTGTTACATTGACTATAAATTCAAATCCTGGTGCACACAATAAATCCAGGTTATGGAGGGGATTGTAGGAGGCTTCTGGGACTCAGCTACACATGAGAGAAAAATTTCACACATGAATGGATAACCTGACAGATAGGAACATTCATGTTTAGAGAACATTTTGTGGGATTCATGTTAGATTTTTTTCGTATTTGGAAGGATCACATATATCTTGTGGAGTTTTCATACAAGAACTATAACTCCACCATCGAGATGGCGCCGTTCAAAGCCTAGTATGAGAAAACTAACCAATAACCACATTGTTGGACCAAATAAAGACATAAATCACTTATGGGGTCAGATTTTGGGTGAGATACCATAAAGAAAGAGCATGTAATCTAGTAGGGGATGAATACTACAAAGAGCTGATATAAGTCTTGTGTTGATTGGCGGTGAAGTCCATTGTAGTTCGAAGAAGGAGACCTGGTATTCCTTTGGGTCACACCTTGATGAGTATTATAGAGATTTTACAATGGTGGGGTTATCTCTTCGATGTTCATCATACATTTACTGATACTACATAGAGTTGGAGACATGGAATACCCCTTCACTTTATATTCTTTGTTAGAGCTGGTACACGGTGTGTTCCATGTGACACAGTTGAGGAGGTATGTGTATGACCCATCAGAGATCATTGGCTGGGGAGATATAGACATCAAGGATGTGGAGAAATTTTTTGAGTACCCATTGGTGATTAATAATCAACAAGATAGGATCCTTCATTGGTGGTCATTTCCTTTGGTGTGCGTCTCGTGGAAGCAAGAGAATCTCCTTGAGAGAACATGGGAGTAGAAGGCATAAATACATACTCAATACCACCATCTATTTGATTATAATCTATTTTGGATTTTGGGGAATTAAACCTCAATGTGGGGATAATGTGACATCTTGGATTTTCCATATATTATTTTTAGATATTATTAGGATTGATTTTGAGATCAGGATTAGAGATAATATGTGATTCTAAAAACCAATTTTTCCCAAAATAATTGTTTGAAAAATTTCAATATTTTAATTTCATGCACGCATGGTTTTACTAAAAAAGTGAAACAAATCATAAACGAGTGCCCATATCATATATACATGTGAACCATTGATCTTAAAGATGCGGTTTAACCCTAGGCACGACTTAACTTTGGTAAAATCACGACTTATGTGGAAAAACAAAAAAATAATGTAATGGTCATTAGATAATTTAAATAAATTATGGTATGACATAGTTACCCTTTTACATTTATTACACATTTTTCATGAATTCAAAGTTATATTGATAACCTAAGAATTTTTATGAGACATGGATATGAAATCTCTAGAAAAACATTGACGGATTGTGGATCGACGATCGACGAGTAGCTGACTCAAAGTAATCTGACCGTCAATGATGATGATGTAATGATCCTTCATCAATGAAAAATTAAAATAAAGGTAGTGTAGTCATTTAATTATTATTATACACATTCTTGGTTTTCACTATGAATGTGGTTCATTCCATGAATTGATTGATCTACGTTTCAATCGTTGTGGGATGGTTATTTGATTGTGGGGATTATTTCTGGGAGTATTCAAGTTTGATATTCATCCCTATTCTAACATGAACAATCTATGTATGAAATGAAAAAATCCAATGTCCCTTACTCATGGCAACATTCATGATTTTATCTCCCCCGTTCATAGAGTTAGTTGTTGTTGGACCCTCAGGGTTGTGGCTCGACTGCCGGAGTCTCTGAATGTAATAGAAACTCCATATTGGAGTGAAACAAAAAAAGATGTAGGAGATATGTACATCGGGAATTGAGAATCATGAATATGATTTCTTTTTAAAAATATGATCATCAGAGGTGGATTGGTGGTCTACGGAAGGGACCACTGGTGCGGGTCTGGTGTTGCAGTCTAGCGAGGCAGTGTAAT
Organism: Viscum album; assembly: GCA_963277665.1. Taxonomy (NCBI): domain Eukaryota; kingdom Viridiplantae; phylum Streptophyta; class Magnoliopsida; order Santalales; family Viscaceae; genus Viscum; species Viscum album. Next base: position 676,557,619 of record OY728133.1, on the reverse strand, counting down.
GGCAGTACAACGACCGATGGAGGAAAACATTGATGAAAAAAGAAGATACGGTCATGGCCATGTGGGAACTGGTGGAGCAGGCTGTGGGACACCGAAGAGTAGAGCTGGGGATGTAGAGGAGTGAAACATGGTTTCAAGGATGCGAAGAAGCCATGGGATGCGGCATCGTTAGTGGCTGCATGGGACACCACCTGCGGCCATGTCTTCGGGGCTAGGCACCCCTTGTGTGAATGTGCTGGTCTATGGAAGAAGGGATAAGCCGAGGAAGAACATTCCAGGTCAAATAAAGACATTCCAAGTAAGGTGGAGCTTGCTAGTCCTGGTAATGAAGGCCAGGTCGGACTCTAATCGGGCCAAGGGTGGTCGGACTAGGCGAAGGTCGACCGTGTTCCATGGTCAATCTGGCTACCATGAGGTCATGGTAGCTAAGTGCATGGTTAACCAATGTGGTTAGTGGACCGACCATAACTTTTTTCCATGGGTTCAGTGACCCCCCATCATTTGAAACATCAAACCCCGCTTAAATGAGTAACAATGCTTCCATTTGATGATCCATCAACAACATTGGGACCCTAATGATGATATGGTCTTTTGGAATATTGTCAAGAGATTCTATCTTGGAATAGTAGAGGTTGAGAGAATTATATTTGGTCTTTTCCTTGAGGGTTCAGTATGGTTTTACATCCACATCACTCTATTGTAATACCCACTAGAGGTTGATCCCCAAATAGATTCAGGCATCCCTCCACAGGACTAGATTACAATCCTCTATCATGAAACGTGGAATCTATGGAATGTATAACCTTTATGGTTAGGGCACTGATCATCCACATTATAGTCCACATGAATAGTTTACTTGGTATCCCCCAAAGTGTTTCATCATGATCGGTGGTATACCCCATGGTGTCTAGGCATGAACCTCTATTTGGTGAATTAATCCATATTTGGTATGTGGTATCACCTAGTTTATATGGGTGTGATCTGTGGTATCCCTTATCATGTATGGGTGTGATCCCATATATGTTGTATATAGATCTTATTTGACTAATAAATTCCCATTTGGATAGGGACCAAAAGAGATATACCTTTTTGTGAGTGTCTCTGATGATATACTGTCTCGAGGAGTGATTTCTCCCAGAATGGGCAAGCTTAAAGAATAATACTATAGTTGGGAATTGGTTATGGTTTACCTATAGACTGTGAGTCTTGTTTTGATTATATCTGGATGTTTTGGCTACATGTGAGGTATACATATAAAAATGTGGACCTTACTGTGTATTTCCAACATAGAATTTTTCCTTTTTCGTTTCGGGGTGTCTTACTATGTACTGATTTACTCAGGCCTACATGGTAATTTTTATGCACGGGTCATGTCTTATGTAGAATATCAACCCATTCATAGTGTCATAGATGAACCAAGAAAAGGTGGTTATAAGTGAGGCTAGATAGACGATGTGTGCTCCAATGTCTTCAAATAGAATTACCAGAACCATTTCCCTCAAGTTAGTTCAGGTAGGGTTTTATGCAGATGATTTTTAGAAAATTTTGAATTCACCGTCCATGATGGGTATTACACGGGTAACACTTCACCACATTTTTTTGTTTTTTTAGAGAATCTTTTTTTGGGATTGTATTCTGGAAAATTTTACATTCCTAAACATTTATTGTTGTACTCTGGTTGTGGGTTATAGTGTATTTCTTTCATTTTTTACTTATTTTTTTTCATTTCAACATTTTTAGATCAAAGATGTCTGCATGTGTACAAGTATAATAGGATAATGCCTCCCATTTGTGGGATATTACTACTAATTTATCTTCACCATTCCATTTCCTATCAGGGATGGGATTGGGGTAGTCCTGACTTGACCCCCTCTTGGATAATTCATGTCATAATTTTTATTTATTCTATACTGTCTGATATAGATGTAGTTTAGTTATTTTTTTGTTATTTATTATTGTGATGTCGAAGAAATTTTCTTCATACTTCATTTTTAGGGCCTTAACCATTGTCAAAATCCTCTGGTATATAGGGAAATGGGATTTAGGTCTTGGGGTGTCCTTGGTCCGAAAATAATTTATTATCCTTGGTAAAATATGTTTCATTTACCATAATAAAAAATATTATGTCATATATACTCAGAATAATAACTTATATACCATCGAATAAGAAAATGTGGACATGAGAAAAAATTCACGATTCATGTATCATAACATAAGAAGAGTGTATAACAATGATATATAGAATAAAAATGACAAAAAACACATTCATAGAAATTATAAAATATATCAATGTTTTCCACCAAGAAATTCATAACATAAAGAACAATGTTAACAACTTCCATGTGACATAGTGGATATTGGCTAACCAAGAATTCCTTCCCTTTGGATTTTTTTAACCACCCATACATTATTTCCTCTTGGAGTTGGAATAACCACATTTATAACAAACACTTTAAGAATTGAATTATCCAACTCGATTTCGTAACATTTTAGTCTTAGGGTGACTACCCTTATTATATCTTGCTGCCACGAGAAATTAAACATCACAAATGAATTAGTGGGACATAACATACCCACTCATCACTTAATAATAATCTATACATATATAAACATTCAATAATCTATACCATTGAAAATCAATTAGGTTCATGGAGATTTTCCTAAAAAAGGATCAACAAACATAATAAGAAAAAAGGTGGATGATTTCATTAGGAAAATTAATAGGGAAGCATAATAAATAGTAATGCATATTATCATATGTGAATAAAATTAGAGAAGAATTAAAAAATACCTTTCAAAACAATGAAATTAATCCATTATATTTTCAATAAGTGTGATTACATTGGAAATGTTTAAATTTAAAAAAACATTGAATGTATGATTTATAATGAAATATAAATAAGACGGATATAAATTTTGTTCATGTAGAAAATGATAAAAAACTATATTCCTATGACACTTTATAAATGTAGTTAATATAAAATAGAAATCTTGAATATTTAAAAATAGATTCCTTTTACTATTTTTTAACGAAAGTCATAGAATTTAGAAAATGTAATTAGTTAATCTTATAATTATAAATAAATTAATTTTTGAAATAAATAATGAATATGAACATGCCCCATAAATATTCCTGATGAAAAATTGAGATAAGTTTGACAACACCTATATGAAACCCTTCAGATAATTTGGGAAAAAATGTAAGGTGAACTGGTAAAAAGTCATGTTGGACCTAAAAATAATTAGAGGATAATACTATGATTTTTAGAGAGATATTTTACAAAAATATTCCATGTGTAAATTTAGTCAGATGAAATTTTCATTTCATAGTGGGATTAGAAAAGAAACCATTACTAATTTATAACGTTTTAATAAAATTTCTATGAAAGTTAAATCATTAAATTGAAATTTTAACAAAATGAAGAACAATATAATAATGAAAAAAATAAAAGTGGTATTATATAGACCATATATATGAAAAGAGATGTATAACAAGAATCATGTCTCAATGAAGGGAAATCTAGAATAATAAACCCTTACCATGTTTTCCATCATAGATATATATGATATAAACTACTTAATAATTTTTTTGGTTGATTATGAATCTTCATAAAATATTATTTATTTATTTTACATTATATAAATTTATAGTAATTTAGAATAAATAATTTTTTAACTATTAATTGAAAAAAAAATTATATAGGTTTTAATTTTCCAGATTATTTAGGACTATCTATAGTTTGGAGGTTCTATTCCATAGTCCATGATCATGATTTCATCATATCTGCATTATTTGTGAATATTTTTCATATATTATGTTTTTATTTTTAGAGTCTAATAATCATTTAATGGATGTTTTGGGGATAGTTCCTAAATGGAAATAAAAATCTATTCTTTTGGGAAATTATATTATATAAATAAAATCTATTTTATTAATAAATAAATATATATAATAAAATTTAATAATTATAAAAAATTAAATAAAGTATCATTATTTCATTATAGTACCTGTAATTATATTATATTATTCATTCAGAATCCAATTTTTTTAACATCATTCATGTAGGAGGTAAAATTGATGCAAACAAGAAAGTGTAATGAAGAAATAATTCCTATTGTAATAGTATTATATTATGAAAATATATTTTTTATAGAATCATATTAATGTTAAGATAACACCATATATTTTTAGTAATTTTTTGTAATATTTTAGATTATAAGATAAGTGGAATTAATGATGATGAACATGTTACATAAATTGATGAAATAACACATTCTCACAACATCCTCCTTTATAATGATGATATTAGGATTTATTATTATTACATAGTGAAAACAAACATGGGACAATTCCATACAAATATAAAAATTTATACTTGTTATAGATATAACCTAATGATTAATTTAATTTTTATTATGGGAATGATGGATCCTTTTATAGGTCAAAATGAGGGAGATTTCCTTAAAAACGTGAGTTAGGTGAAGGGTATTGATGGAATCCTACAGAATTAAGGTGATTTTGTTAGAAAACATTGTAAATACATATAGTATTTACTCAAAAACCTAAAAATACTTATATAATGTCTAAATATCAAGATTATTACAAAATATTTGAAAGATTAGAACTTACATTCTTTTACCCTCCTTTTACCTTATTTAAATATTTACCACTATAATAAATTTTTAATGAAAATATAAGATGAACCCTCTTACCTAATTTCAATATTATGATTCCTAATTTTCAGAATGTTTATTAAAATTGAATTTATTAACAATGATAAATTATACTTTTATATATGAAAATGTAACATATAAACTAATTTTACAGAAATATGAATATTTAATTGTTATGTCTTTATATTATTATTTTATATAAATTACTAAAAATAACATGATAGATAAATTACATCAAAAATATTTTAAAAATTAATTTAAATAAAATAATACTTAAATCATTATATATTTATTCGAATAGTCAACATGCATTAAATGTTGACTTCTATTATGGATTTGATTTATGGGTTAAAAGATAAGTTATTTTAAAACTATGGGAATAGAACATCTATGTGAAAAATAATTCTTATGTGGGTAATTATTTTTATACCATTATGTCATTTATACAATATCATATGTAATATTGGTGTAATAAGAAAAATATAATCATGATTTTTTGAGAGGATAAAGGTGATAGGACATCATACACTTTATGACTTCATGACAGATTGCTTGAGAAGATATAAAGACTGTGTGTGATATATTTTCTCAGATAATTATATTATAATTAAATTTAATAAAATGTGGGGACCTTGAAGAAAGTGGGACTTCAAGTTAGAGATAAAATGAAGCATATATGGGGAATCTATTTTATATAATGTTTTTATGTGTGGTTTTCCCCAATTTTATAAAAGTTTATTTTTATTAAGCTACTATTTTTTCTAGCTATGGGTTTTGTGTTTCCGTGTGTAGTTATTTTTTATTTAATAAAATTAGTTCTTAATAAATATATTTTAGGTAATTTTTTTTTTCTATGTTTCTATATTGTCATGATAGATGGAACATGAAAATTATAATTTTAAATTTACATTATCACCTATCAAAATACAATTATACCTATAATTATGTAATATGCATTATAAGAGGACTCATACATTTAGGGAATAAATATTTCTGAGGTTGTTTGTGTAAATACTCACACACACATATAAATTTATATATAGATGTTATATTATATATATTTTATCTTATAAATTCATTTTAGGTTTATCTTAATGTGGATGGATGATTAATTGTGGGATAATCCTAATGAATATGTGTATACTCATCCCTAATTTATAAATATATAGAAATAGGGGAGATGTTATTTGAGAGATATTTTATGATCACATTAGTGGGGGTGTTGGGATATATTACCTTAGAAATGATAAACTATTAATATTTAGTTTATATTTTCATTAATTTTATATTTTGAGTTATACTAGTAATTATTTTGTGGTTCTTCTTCAACATAAATTTTATGTTTATATGTAATAAAAGAAATTTAATTGATTTTATACATTATATTTTATTTATTTCGTATGATTTTATACGTTAATATATATATTTTTACATTAATAGTATTAATTCCTTCCATATGTGTATTCATACCCTTGACTTTAGTCATCAACTCCTTTCATAATTAATATGGGATTCATTTGTCATTATTTATGACATTAAAAACTTCAGAGAAGTCAAATTGTGGTCATATTATGGAACAAATGAATGACTATTAAACTTTTGAATTATTTTAGTTTATTAATTAGAATAATTTATTTAAAATTCATCAACATCTAAAAATATTCATTTTTATGTCATTGTGGAAAATATATAAAATTTCAAAGAAACATACCAAGTAAATTTTCATTTAATACAATTCCATGATTTTTCGAGTGAAGTGTTAATGAATTCTCAATCCATCTATGTAATTGTAAACTCTATCTCATGAAACAAAAAATATTTTCCCATTTATTCAATAGATCAAATATATTTATAATTTATTCTTACACATATTTATTTACATATAATTTAATCTTAATATTTCACATCTTTCTACGGCCTGAATAACTTATTTCACACTACTCAAATGAATGAAAGTCATAAATTGTGAGGACCAATTGTATAAACCATTGAATTAAATTTATTTTCATTACACCACTCATGATATGTGCTGATTTATTTCACACAAAAGAATTTTCATATTGTAACCATTTTTATATATCATGAAACTCAACTCAATATATTTTTTAATTTAGTTTTTGAACACCCTACTCAATGAAAACCTATAGAAATATTTAAAATTATTCGGTATTGAATTTAGAAAACATAAATTCATAAATAATATTCATTAAAAATTATTTAATCATTTTTTTAAAAACTATATACCAATGTAATGAGATGTAAATATTCAAAATAGTTTCATAAAAAATTCTATGAGTTAATAAATAAACACTTATTAAAGATTATATGTTATGATGTATCTTTATAATCCCATGAAAAATCAAGTCCACCAAAAAAACACATTTATTACTCCTTGTGTTGAAAAGGATTCGTCAATTCAGTCATTTTTTTAATAGAATATAGTACTCCTAATCAATATGGACCAAATTAAGGTACATTAGGATAGAAAAATAATTTTTATATATTATCCCATTGTATACCAACACATTATTTACAATCTATCATTGGTTTCATTAACTGGTCGCGAAAATTAAAGGGACTTACTTTGAACGCCTTATACAGTAGAGGTAGTTTTCTAGTGTCTAAAGATTGATTTATACTATGTAAGGACTAGGATACATAACATATTCTACATTGCCAAAAAATTAAGTATGCTTATCCAATATGACGTATGTATTAGGTATTTTTATAAAATATTATAACAAACCAGCAATAAACTCCAAATATATTAAAAATTTTAAACAACTTGCTTAATGTAAAATATCATATATACTGTAAGAAAATTGAAAATATAACATTAATATCATTACTACCCAATATTATTATTTACATTCTAAAACATTAGAAGTTATTCCCATGAAAAACAGTCTACACTATAGTGTGCTATAACAAAAGTGTTGGCCCCATACTCTGAATAATAGTCCACAACACGTGGATCCATGACATGAATTTGACCCTAGTCATGTTAATAATATATATAGATAGGGTACTCTTGAATGTACTATTATTACTAGAATCTGAGTCCTGATATTCTTTATGAGTAATCAATAAAGTATCATAACTAGTTTAGGATAAAAAACTTAAGTATCACATGGAATAACAAAACAAGACATCCTAGTCCTTTAGAATCACATATAATATCCCATAAATTTAATTACATAATTCAATATACTCATGAATTATATATATTTGGTTTCTCTCATCACCCACCAGGGTCTCCTCCAAGAGAAAAACTAGACTATTTGATAACAATTAATCACACACACACATTTTGAATGTCTATTTGAATAATTATAGTCAGTCGAATAAACATACTATAATACATCAATCATAGTATGAAATTATGGAATACATCCAAAGGAAACTATAAAAAATTAATATGGACTAATACTATAATTGTGGAATATGTATATTATATAATGCTTAATTTTAATATATTAACAACTAGGTTGATCACATTAATAAAAAAGGAACTAAAATACAAAATATTTTCCTCTTGAAAACACGAGTCTCACCACAACACCATATCCAGTCTATATTGAGCTACTTCAACAAAATCCACTATACAACAAGTGACATGACCTATTAATTTGACCGTAATTGTTTATGTTATACAGATATATCATGAAAAGAGTAATAAATATACTTTAGTACGTTCTCACTAGGTGAACGTAATATTTTCAATCAATGATAGAATGTGATGATAAAGTAACCATGAAACCCTGCCATACTTGTCTTTAGCAATGCTGGAAGACAAAGTACCCTCATGTTATAAGTTAGACCTATACCTCATTACATTGGGAATGGTATCATATTACATCTCAACATTTACCTAATATCATGGGGTATTTTCCTAAAAAAGACATAGACCACATATTTCCATGGCTTAATCCTTACCCTCTCATTATATGTATGGTCACATTCATAACCGTGTCCAATGACTTCTAACTTAAGGTTGAACTCTGTACCAAACATATAACTCCTCCATCGTACGTTGGGTAGGTCCCATGTTGATCATCAACTTATTACCTCTCTCTATATATGCATCATATCCATAATTGACCACTAAAATGACACTCTATGTAGATTCAATAAAAAACATAAACATCATTCCTCTCATTAAGGGTGGGTGTCATACCTAACCGAAACACATTTTATTATGTATCGAGATCTATTTAATCACCAAGGGATGGTCCTTGTATTTAATTTGTAATATCCATAAAATATAATGAAAAATTTTCTTCAGTGTGTAGTCATATAGTTAGACTCTGTATCCTAAAATCACCGAACCAAACAATCATATGTATCTGTTATCATGTCTAAAAATATCCCTGATTGATACAAGATAAGACAACCACATTTCCCTACGGAAGCCACAAGCCCACACCTAGAATGAAACAAGAATATAACATATATTTAACCCAAATTTTTCATCTTCAATATTCATTATATGTTATCATACTATGGAAAACACATAATTAGAACAATGTCTCATTGTTTCCTCATAGCCCTCAGGATAAAATTAACCCACCTGTTTCAATGGTCACACCTAACTAAACCATATTACTATGAAATGGGAAACCAATCCCAAAACCAATTGTTAATTCCCCATTCCACCCCTCTCATGGAGTTCACACAACCCACCTACATTGATGATATCATCTTTATCACACTACATGATGTTCTGAGGAGCTTATTCCACTGAATTCATGTACTAATTTCTCTTCCCAAAAACCCTGAAGTGGGTACCCCATATTGACAAGAGATGAAATATACTCTAAACCATCACTATATCCCTAAGCTGGCCATGATTATCAGACTAGCCATATGAGATAAATCATAGGCTAATAAAATCCCATATTGAGAATGAGATCCTTCTCCAACCCCTCATAGACTACACTAGAATCCTCACCGACATGGTAATAAATGAATCACAAACTTCCAATCGATTTCACATTATGAATCTTGATCTCTTAGGGTAAGAGGACACATGATATTCATTTCGTCTACATAGATCACTCAAACTCCCAATATAATTTCAACAAACCTAATACCCATATAGTCACATAGAATGACATATAAGATTATATATGGAACAGTATTATAGGGACCACCTACCACAGAAAAAGTGTTTCAACCATTTAAAAATTGTTACCATTCCTTACCCAATTCTATGATAACATAAAAAGACTACGAGCCCATAAATTATGGAAATAATATAATTATATATAATTTTACATCTTTATTAACAATTCAATGAGGGTGGAAAAATACTCTAAATTTCCCTATGAGATATCACTACAGAAAAACAATTTCTATTAGACACATATTAACCATAACACCCCTAACAACACTATAAGATAGATATCTCTCAATTTTTTTCCATTCATGCCATAGTTTTATATAATTTAAAAAAAATATACAAAAAAATGTTGTGGAAAATATTGAAACAAAAATATATAGGATAGTGTGAATACAAAATTCCTAAACAACCTCCATCTAATGCTCATAAAAGACATATAGTTAGGGACATTTACAATGTATAATCGCTGAATTGTAAATTAATCCTGAATAAACACTCACTATATGTTTCAGAATAACCAAAAAGAGGAGTAACTGCTCCATATTACCTCTAAATGCACTGTAATCATCATTCAAAATATCCCTAATCAAGGGGGGATTAAGGGTAAATAATAATCAGGGAGGGGGAGGATAGATTTAAAAAAAACATCAATTACCAATTCCCTCCCAAGTAAAGAAATCAAGGGATGTGGTTTTTATGTTATTATCATAAATTAAAAAATACAACCCAGAACATACTAGGTAGGTGGAAATGATCTAGGAAACAAATGTAATACAATGGTTACTGACCCTCTACCATAACCTCTTGGCACTCAATCTTTTTTAAAGGGAAATAATTAGTAACTACAATAAAATTATAGTTCACCACATACACATCCTCACTCTGAACACATGAGCCCATTTTTATATACATGAAAACATCTTAATCTCATCTTAATGATATTCTAATCCACATATGTATAATATGAAAATAAATTAAAAAAACCCCTACTCAAGGAAAAAAAAATAGAAATTGCATCTAAATTTATGTTACTTATAATGATGTGGGTCATTGAAAACTACCAAACTCATGGATTATCATCTTAAAAAAGAACTCAAAAAATATTTATTGACTTACCATTCAATGATCAAAACCCAAAACAACCTTCGATATATACTGAAAACGTAATTGAGTGTGTCATAATGAATAATTAATTAAAATTAACTCTATAAACCAAATTTACCATGTAAAATCAAATTCTAATACAAGAAACACAATAAAACCATTCCCAATGATCTATCTGACGAAATTTCTCATTCAAGATATCCTAATACACATGAAAGAGATATTAAATCCTAAAATGGATGAAATTTCACATAAATATTTTCCTCTCATAATATAATTCTATAGACTCGATAAAATTGTACTTCTTTAAATTTTAATGTAATTATGAAAATCAATGAAATTCCATACCTAACACTTAGTGTCAATTCATCGTTAAAACCTCATCTAGATAAATAATTTATCATACTCTTCCTACAAGTTTCAACACTCCCAATGTCCAACCTAATCTATGGAAAAACATTTAATCCTACTCTATTTATATTCCCACAGAACATACCCAATCCAAATATTATTGCTTAATTTAATTTTTTCTGTTTACCATGAAACCCGATGGAATTATTTATCCTACAAACTAGTAAATCATGGGATATCATGACCACATATATACATGTTTCATTACAACCATGATAATATCAATATGAGGGTTATAAATTAATGATTAATTAGTTTCTGTACAAAAATCTATTTGTCTTTGTCTTAATCCTACTAAAAAACAAACTCAATCTAAAAATATATTTCTTTTCAAATACTATACATAATTATTGACCAAGATGCTCATACGTAAGTGGAAACTAAAAACACCACTAAAGACAAATATTGGTCCTTCAATAAAAAACCACCAATATTATTAGGGTGTGATCTATAATAATGGGAATCATTCTCACCAATAGTAAATTATGGAATCCCCATCACAAAAAATTCTATCCTACAACTTCCTAACCAAAATGATTGATATTCACTGTAAAAAATAACAATTCTCTCTACCTAAGACACGCTCCTCCCCTCCCAGAAAACACCTTCAAAGGAAAAAACCTATATTTATTAAAGAGTGACACACTAACCAATAGAAATTATGATGTAACTATAGCCTCCTAATTTTCTCAAAATCCTTAGAAGAGATACCCTGAACCATTCAATTTCACCCCACATACATCATTCTCTCCCTTTTTCTTGTAGGATACATGAAAAGTCCTTATACATCCATAATCCTCACTGATATATCATCTTATGGGAAATAATGCCATCTATAATCTCGAGAAAAGTTGACCACATATAAAAAACTACCATGGTATCATCACTTACCATAAAGAAACTATGAACTACGGGTACTGAACATTATGTTAACATCATCAAACCTCTGTAATTTCCATATATCTCGATTCAGTCTCAAAATATCCAGACATGGATGATAAAATATATCAAAAATCATAGAGGATATAAAAAAAATTCATTTTCCCATACAATGTAAGAAATTCCTTCAAATATAATGTATTGAATATCTCTTCCTCCAATGGAAGGACTGAAATATCTAATGGACCTTCTTAATTTTCCTTATATGAGGCCCATATTTTTATATTCTAAAACAAATGTTTATACACTCCCATATAACCCAACTATAATTTATAGACCCGGAAATTTCAAGGATTTTTTTTTTATAATTTCATTCGAATTTTACGAGTCTGTAGCTTCTAATGCCACTTGATTCCGAGGCCCGATGTTCCCGGAATCAATTTTAGAAGTTTAGCTCAGGTACATTTAGTGAACGAATGAGCATATTTTATCTATATTTTGATCCAATGCACGGAATTGAAATCTGAGGGCACTGATGAACACACAATGCTGGTAATTGCTTAATGGGACCATTACCGTAGTTGCATTTTGAGCGGGTTGAGAATAATTAGTTGGGGATTTAGAATAATATAAATAAAATTGTTGAACAATTTTATTTTGTAACCTTTGAAGTTAAACCCTCCCATGGGAAGTTGTTGGTGGGGCCCACAACCACCCAACATCCCATGTGTGGTTTTATGAGAGGTGGGGCCCACATGATCCCCAACCATCCATCTTCCCCAAAACCCCTTCTTTAAATTGGCAACACCCCTTTAATTGAAATACTCTCCACCTCCCTTACTCCATTAATTCATGACAACCCCTTAAATTTATGAGGACCATTCCTCTCCCTCTCCCACTCTTAACCCTTTCCAAAATACCTTAATTAATTAATGGAACCTCTTATTTTAATTAATTAAATGTTTGAATGTATAAATTTTAAATGGATTGTGTTAATAAAACATTAAGGGTAGCTTATTATTTTATGGTGGGAAGTATTTTGTTTTGTTAAGGTGTATAGAGCTCTTGAGAGAATATTTTATTCTCCAACGATGAAGGGTGACTTATTCAAATAAGAATGCTGGTTCCACAATGAACGATGATGAACCAAACATTCTCCTCTCCATGAAAATTGAGGACACGCCGTTTTTCCTAAGACGCAGTCCAACATCGCCTACGAATCCTTTCCCTGTGACACCGTCTTCAGCGACGCCCGATGTGCGACGACAATTATCGAGGTAGGGGTAATGTTATATTTTAATGGATTAAAATTGTGCCTCGATTTGTCGTTTAATATCTTTGATTGTCTCATCCTATTGCTATCGCTTAATGCGGTGGTCGTGGGCCGAACGAACACGGTTCGACGACCCTACGCTAGAACCTAATCTTTTTGGAACCGATGAACAGAGGCGGAACACAGAAGGGACCGGTGGTGCAAGGTCCACCGTCGCATAAGCTAGGAAAAGTCGCGGCCAAGAGAGCCGTGGCAGAGGAAGCATGACGTCGTCGCGTCCTACCGGGGATGCGAAACCTCAGTCAGCGTAGGCCACGGTAGAGGAAGCCGGTTTCGTCACGCCGATTGTCCAGCAGGAACCGCGGCCTGCTCGGTAGAAGGACTGGCCGCGCGAAGGGGAGTCGCGGTGCTGCATAGGAAAACCGGTCGGCCCGTCAGCCTTTTGGGTGGAAGGGAGCGGCTGCGCCAGGAGGGCGTCGTGCCAGAAGAGCCGCTGTGCCAGGAGGCCACCGCACTGGAAGATCCGCGTCCCGCCATTCGGTCATCTTGCGCCAGAAGGCCGGCTGGTTTGGGAAAGGCAGCGCAGCCAGTTCAGACAGTAGAGGGGATGCACCCCTCAGACCAGTCGACCCTCGGGCCGAGCCATCCAGGCCACGCGCCCGGCCGGGCCGCACCCAGCTCGGCCGCTTGCCCATCCAGGCCGCACCCAGCCGAGCCGCGCCCCTTCGGACCGGGCGGTGCTGCTTCAGTCCGAGCCGCTCCCCTCGTGCCAGGATGCGTGACTCACCGGGCTGGTTCGACCCCTTTTCTGGGTCAGACCCGGCAAAACCGAGATGACCCAACCCGTCAGCCCATCGGGCCTAATGGACCGGGCCCTTTTTCACTTAAACGTGAATTTAGTAAAGACTGCACATCTGATCGACGCGCTGTCTATGGTACTGGGACCCTCGCGACGAGGCATTCCTTTTGTGTTACTCTTAGTGAGTTATGGACGACTTTGGAAAATGGCTGGGTTTGGAATGAACGTAATTCCAACCGGGACCTTGGAGCAAAAACAATTATAACATAAGGACCAGACGTCTGATTGACGTGCCGTCGGCTATGTTGGATTCCTCTTGATGAAGCATTTCTTTTGGCACACATCACCTGAGTGTTGGACATAGCTGGATTATGGCCATGTTGGATTATACCCGAAAACCAACCGGGCCCCGGGAACAGAAATGCTAATAACTCACAGACCGGGCGTCCGTTTGGCATTGTGACACCTTTGATGAGGCGGTCTTTTGAGTTACTTCCACATGATATTATGTGACACTTGTAAGTATCAACCAGTAACTCGTGTGGAGGATCCTCCTGGAGATGAGCGTTTGGAGTATGGAGACCTTGTAGCTAGTTGAGACCTAATGACAACTTTTCCGATTCGTTTTGGTGTGACTTGAATAGCCTAGTGGGGAGAACTACTATGTTGGGGTTGCAGACCCATGGCGGGGAGCACTACCGTGTTTGGGTGGCAGACCCACGGTACTCGATAGGAGGAGTACCTAAGAAGGCTATTAGGGAGAGCGCTACGGTGTTGGGGCACCAGACCCATGGCGTGGAGCACTACTATGTTGGGGTGGCAGAACCGCGGTAGTCGACATAAGAGGAGAACCTAAGCGGTCTAAGATTAGTGAGAAGCGCCTCGGATTCGCAATAGGATCACTGTACTCGACAGAGGAGGATCTCTTCAGTAGTTGCAGTTTCGATATCATTAATGAAAATCCTAGTTTGAGCTGAGTCATTGACCTTTGTGTTTTCCTCATGATAGAGATGGGTTACTTGATAACACAGTTATATGTATAGGAATTTACCTAAGTAAATATTATTTGTTGATATCATTCTTTGTGGTTTATCCTTGTTGGATTTAGTGAGACCTTGAGGGTCTCAGGGTCCCTACTGATTATCGTTATACTCACCCCTGCACGGGTTATTCCCGCACATCATTGTGTTGGTTGTAAATGATGGACAACACTGATCATGGTTGAGGCTTGTAGAGATTGAATGTACCTAGAGGTGGATCTCATGACAAGTCAGTACTCGGTGGAGACGGACGGATGTGGAGTGATGAGGAGGACACATGTACCTACCATTCAGTTAGGAACCCGGAGGATGATTATGGAGCTTCTTCCATCTTCCAGCTGTTTGTCTTTTCAGTTGTACATTCATTCAGTTGTAGCTGTTCCTTTCTATTGGGGTTGTATTTCGGGACCCCTTGTACTTTCAGCACACATGTTACTGCTTTACTTAGTGTTTGCTTCTGCTTGAACACTGGCTGTGTGTGTGTTTACGTTTTATAAAGGCAATACCGTCCATGTTATAGGGATTTACGCCTTTGGTGCTAGTTTCCAGCCCCTGGACTATGGAAGGCGGGCTTGGTGTAGTTACGACATGGGCCCCGGGGGACGGTTTGTGACATATTGGTATCAATGAATGTCAGTTCTACCACAGAACTTGGACTCTGATATTTTTTTCTGTGAATCAATAGTGTTTAGGCTACTAAGTGTGGCTTTCAGATCAGGGAGTCCAGTGTTGGTGCGGGTGGCCAATGTATCCATACTCCAGGACCCTGACATCTGATTTCCAACTCAGTGCATGAAAACACTGATTGCGTGTGTGTTTCCAAAAGTTTCATTTAAATCAGCTCAAACAAGGTCAGATCACCAGGTATAGTCTTTTGACCATGTCACATCTGTTTCTTTCTGGATTTCTTCACCCAGTCAGTCAACATGGGTATCGAGTGGGGAGCGTGATGATAGCCCACCGATCAGCGAGGTCTCAGTACATGGCCCTCCTCCAGTTGAGACACCAACAGAGAGTGCACGCCGCTTGAGCGCATTTCTTGAGTTCCAACTACAGAGGCCTCTAAGGATTCAAGGCGACACGGGTTTTCAAACTACTGGACACTGGTTTGAGTTTGTAGCATTATCATTCCACATAGTTGGGGAACCCACTAACTTGATGGATTACCTAGCGGTTAGTCTCTTTCCAGGAGCAGCTGAGAGTTGGTGGAGCGAGATTCTCTATTTTAGAGATGGTATGACCTTCACCTGGGGAGACTTCGGGAGTTTTTTCACGGTGGGGTTTATAAGAGCGACTCTACACTCTGAGCGTGCTCTTGAGCTGCTACCTTTGCCGCAGGGTTTTTCATTAGCAGCCGAGTCATCTTTAGGAAGTATACATATGATGAAGGGGTCCAAGAGGACCATACCTATATTTGGTCGACCGCATGACTCCGGATCGGTAGTGCGGGGCACCCAGGGTGGGGTTAGAGCCTGGCATACCAGGAATGCACAATGTTTCTCCTACGGCGGGCTTGGTCACATGGCCCGTGACTATTCGACTCCCGACATACTTGATCCAAAGACATTGGAGGATCCAACGAGACAGAAGTAGCTGCGGGTGCCTGAGCAACAGCCGAGCAGTGGACAAGGTAGTGGAGCTCCGGAAGCAAGTGGACAGGAGAGGAACTAGTTCCAGGCATGGATGCCTTTGGTTCTTGGTGCATCTAGTTACCATGTTGTTTTTGCTTTGTGTCTTTTTACATTTCTCTACAATAATAAATGACACATATCTTTGTGAAATTTAATTTCATGTCCTTTTTGTATGGTGGATACTAAGAGGATCCGGTTAAAACCTTTGACATGACCCTCACTTTCGATATTTCTACTGGAGGAGACCTAGTGACCACACACTGATGCCGAGAGTGTGACTCAACCCTTGGAGGTGAGAGTGACATTCGGATCTCTTGGTGGCAGCATCGAGGCCTTACAACATTGGTCTGGGTATGGATTGGATTCACAATTCATACCCAAATAGAATTTATTGTGGAAAAGGTTGTGGTTTATCAACAACGTTGGGATAGGGTTTTCCCTTGGTTGGTGAAAAGGGAATCCCATGCAGCACAGGATAAACACATGTATAGGAGGGTGCGGTCGATCACTCTTGAGTCGACCAACCTTACCCTCGTGGCAACAATAGTTTTGGGTATTCAGTTCAAAAAAAGGGAACGTAGGGCTCTAGAGTTCGAGGATGGAGACCGCGTCTTTATACGGGTCTCACCTAAACAATGTCTACGGAGATCTAGCTGAAGTGGTATGTTATCTCCGAGGTTCATCGAACCCTTCTAGGTCCTCAGCAGGGTAGGCGAGGTGGTTTACCACTTGACCATTCAACCACAGTTGCACCGGGTGCACGACGTCTTCCACATATCTCAGATGAGGAGATATGTGCATGACCCTTCACACATCATCGACCACAGAGAGTTGTACATCGATGACATTGCGACTTTCACATGGTTCCAGTAGAGGTTGAGGATCTATAAGAGAGGGTCCTATGGGGAAGGTCGATTTCTCTTTTGCGCTTTCTCTAGTAGCACGAGAACCTCTAGGAGAGAACATGGGAGCGGGAGGCACAATTGTGTTCTCAGTACCTCCATTAGTTTCGCTAGTTAGTGTTATAACATTACAGGGATGTAAAGCCCAAATGTTGGAGTAATTTTACGACCTGGAAATTTCAAGTAAATTTTTTTCTTAATTTCATTGGAATTTTACGAGTGCATAGTTTCTGACTGCACTTGATTCCGAGGCTCGGGGTGCCCGGAATCAATTTCCAAAGTTTATCTCAGGTACGTTCAGTTAATGAATGAGGGGGTTTTTTATATCTTTTGAACTGGTACTCGAAATTGAAATCTGAGGGCACCAATGAAATAGTAGTGCCAGTAATTGCTTGAGGGTACCTTTACCGCAATTGCATTTTAAGCGGGTTGAGAATTATTATTTTTGGAATTAGTTTAAAATAAATAAAATTGTTGAATAATTTTATTTTGTAACCTTGGAAGTTAAACCCTCCCATGGGAAGTTGTTGGCGGGGCCCACAACCACCCAACATCCCATTTGTGGTTTTATGAGAGGTGGGGCACAAATGAGCCCCAACCTTCCATCTTCCCCAAACCCCCTTTGTTAAATTGATAACACCCCTTTAATTGTCGAAATCTCCACCTGTAAAGACCCGTAAAATTCACAGAAATTTTTTTCTTAATTTTCAGTGGGATTTTACATGAACGCGGTTTCTGACGGCACTTGATTCCGAGGCCCTGTGTGCCTGGAATTTCTATCCGAAGATTAGCTCGGGTACGTTCAGTGAACGAACGAGAGGGAATTTCTAACTTTTGAACCGGTGATCGGAATCGAATTCCGAGGGAGCCAATGGAACCATAGTGCCAGTAATTGCTTAGGAACGCCATTTTTGGAGTTGCGTTTACATGAGAAAAGTTGTTAAACTTTGGGGAAGGTAAAATAAAAATCATGCAACAATTTTATTTTTACATTAAGTGGTTTAAGCTTTGGGTGGAAGTTGGGTAACTACCCAACTTCCCAAGAGAGATTATGAGGGTGGTGGGGCCCACAAGAACCCCACCCTTTCACATTCTTAAACCCCTCTCAACTCACCATTATGCATGGAAACTTTTCATGAATTAAATAAGTGGAATTAATTCAAACTCTTGAAATTCAAAAGTTTATTTTATGTTAATAAATTAAGAGATGAACTTATTTTATTTGTGGTTGGAACCTTGTTGTGTGAAATTTGGGAGAAAAGCCAAGGAACTTTAAGAACTTCTTCGTCTTTGACGAAGAATGTGAAGAACACATCTGTCTCTGATGAAGAACGCCAAATTATCGGAAACCGATTAGGCGATGCCGTGAACTGCGACGCCGTCAACGTCTTCTTTCACGACATCTTTTCCCGCGACGAATCCTCGTTCGACGTACCTCTATTCATGCTCGCACGAGGTAGGTGTTATTTTATTTTGTTCGTGAATTCGACCTTGTATTTCTTCGTGGAAATACGACCAATTTCTATTGATTAACGAGAGGGGGTCGGACCGCACAAACACAGCCGACCCTCCTCCCTTTTCCAAGTTATTTCTTCTAATGTGGTTGGAATGGAAATGGTGAGGTGCCATCGCACCGCACGGGATCGTGAAGCAAGGAATGCGCGGCGCCGTGCCATGAAATTGAACCAAGTCGCGGTGCCGTCATGCCATGCCAGAGAACCGCAAAAGAATCGCTGCTGGAGAGGGGCCGTAGCGTAGGGGTGTGGCATCGTCGCGCCGCACCGGACGATTGAGGGACGCGGCCGGTACCGGACCGCGGCGAAGCTAGGGAAACGGCAGCAGAAAATGGGCTGCCGGATTCGGAGTAGGACCGGTGGCTGGAAACAGGCCACCGGCGTTGGAGCAGGGAGGGGACCGGCCGTCGCCGGTCCCATGGCGGCAGAAACCGGCCGGCCGGGGCAGGCAGGCCAGACAAGAGAAAAGAAGGGGGTTCAAACCCCCGGCCGGCCAGCTAGAGGCCCCCATTAAGGGGGTCATGGTTACAAAACACGGGGGGCAGCCCCCCCCCCCCCCCCCCCCCGCAAAATGAACGGCTCGGCCGTTCGGCCGAGCCAGCTGGCGCCGCGCGCCCGTGCGCCTGGCCGGCCCACCGGGTCGGGCAGCGCCCAGGCCGGGCCGTGCCGCACCCCGGCTGGGTCGTGCCGTGCTGCGACAACCGGGCGAGGCCGCGCCCGACTGGGACGACCCATGGGGGTCTCGGGCCGGGTCGGTCCGGGCCCGAAACCCCCGTTTTCGGACCCTTTTGGGTCTTTTGCCCATATCTCGGGTTACGGACCTCCGATCGATTCACTGTCAGCGGTGATGCAATCCATGGATCAAGACGGTCGTTTCGGTATATCTCACTCAAGGTTTCGGAGACATTTTGGTTGGGCCGGGTTGGTTCGTACACGAAACCAACCGGGCCCTCGGAGCGAAAACACTTATAACTTGAGTTCCGGACGTCTGATTGACGTGTCATCGACTTGGTTGGATTCCTCATAGTGAGACGGATCTTTTGGATTACTCTACCCGAGGTTTGGATGTAGGTTGAGTACGGTCGGGTTGGTTTGGTCTTAAAAACCAACCGGGCCCCTAGGACGAAAAGGCCAATAACTCTCAGACAGGGCGTCCGATTGACGCGCCGTCTGCGACGTTGAGTTCCAGTTGACGATACAGAACTTTTGGATACATAAATTCTAGACTTTGTGTCAGTTGATGTTTCTGCCTCTCGGGTCGTGGAGCGGACCCTTCCGAACGAGCTTGTTGTGTGCGGGGCCCCTAGTGCTGGCTGCTTTTGCGACTGTGGCGACGACGACTATACATAGATCCTTAGTGGATTCGATGGTGACGACTACAGCACTCAACGATCCTATGTGGATCAGTGCTACCGATCCTGTGTGGGGCCGATCCTGTGTGGGTCAGCGCTCAGCGGTTCTGTGTGAGCCACCGCCTACAGATCCTGTGTGGGTCCGATCCTGTGTGGGTCTTTGCGGGGGTTAGTTATCTATCGATCCATTGTGGGTCAGATCCTATGTGGGTCATTGCGGGGGTTAGTACCTATCGATCCTTTGTTGGTCAGATCCTTTGTAGGTCATTTCGGGGGTAAGAACCTATCGATCCTTTGTGGATCCGACGGCTTAGATGAATCAGTGTCAAAATCTGATCATCTCTATCGTCTACAAAGAAGTATACATGTGTGAGCTGAATCATGTTTTGCATTCCTTTATGGATTTTGTTGTGCTATCCTGTGTGGATTTCATTTTTCTTTCCTTTGTGGATTGTTTTGAGCTATCCTGTGTGGATTAACTTTTGCATTCCTATGTGGTCTGGTTTGTACTTGGGCTCGGATATTGGAGCTGAACGAGAATTGATGACTTAGGTATATATGTATGGGCATATACCTATGTAGTGTCGGATGTTACTTCGTGATTGTATCCTTCCATTGTGGATTATCCTTTGTGGATTATTGGAGACCTACGGGGGTCTTGGGGTCCATACTGAGTAGCTTATACTCACCCCTGCATGGGCTATGACAGCACTACGTTGTGTTGGTTGCAGACGACGGACAGTGTTGATCGTGGTTGAGGCTTGCGGAGCAGGACAGTACATAGAGGTGGACCACTGGGCGGGACGTACTCGGAGTGGATGGCTGGACCTGAGAAGCAGAGGAGGCTATCTATACTCACCCTTCAGGTGGGATTTCCAGTGGACAGCTCGGCGTTGTGGCTTTACTTTTCAGTTTCTGTTTTTACATTCCAGTTGTACTTTACTTTCATTTTGGGTTTGTATACTGGCCCACGTAGTTTTCCGCACTAACTGTTGTACAAGCTTTTCCTTAGTGTTTACTTCTACTTCGTGCTTGATCTGTGGTGTTTTTTTACTTTACAAAGGTAATGCCTTCCCTTTTTATCAGGAATTTATGCCTTGGTGCTAGTCGCCAACCCCTGGCCTATGGAAGGCAGGCTTGGGGTAGTCACGGCACGAGCCCCGAGGATGGGTCGTGAAAAATCGGCGTCAAAAGAATTCGGTTCTACCAAAGAACTTGGGACTCTGATATTTTTATATGTGAAGCAATAGTGTTATGTGTATTGGGTGTGGCTACCAGTCCAGGGAGTCCAGTGTTGGTGCGGCGGCCGACGTATCCGTATACCAGGACCCTGACTTCTGATTTCTGACTTAATTCACGAAAACATTGATTACATGTGTGATTCCAGTTTTCTTTGTTATTACATTGTGTAATCTCACCAGGTATACTGTTCTGACCCTGGCGCACATGTTTCCTTTTCAGGATGGCCCCACGACGGCAGCCAGCTAGGGTTCTGAGAGTTGTGTGTGACGACAGCCCACCGAGCGACAAGGCCTCGGTGCAAGGCCCTTTGACAGCTGAGGCACTGGCGGTACCTCTACCTGCTGAACCACCGATGCTTCCAGCCCTAGCCACTGAAGATGCACGTCACCTTAGTGCACTGCACGAGTTCCAGCGCTAGCGACTGCCCAGGTTCTGTGGGGAGACGGACCCCCAGGCAGCCGAGGATTGGCTGGAGGCAGTGGTGAGAGCTTTCAGGTTAGTGAGGACACCAGCAGACCTCATGGTGATCCTCGCAGCGAGCCTAATGCACGCGGAAGCAGGCAGATGGTGGAAATTGATGATCCAGGTGAACGATGAGGCATCTCCCCTATGGACGGACTTTGAGATCCTCTTCTGCTCGGAGTTCGTCCCAGCCACCCTCCGTGTGGTTCGTATCCAGGAGCTTCTCCAGCTACGGCATGGCAGCTTGACAGTCGCCCAGTACTCGGAGAGATTTACCGATCTCTCGTGTTACACGACAGACATGGTACATGACCCAATATTTTGGGCCTGGACCATTGAGAAGGTATTGAGACACGAGATCAGGGCATCGCTGATCTCCCTCAGCATTCCGACCCAGACAGGAGTACTGGAGCGAACCCTTTTGATCGAGAGCTTTCTTGATGAGTCTACACTAGCGCCGAGACCCACCGCAGGGTGGCATGTAGCAGAGTCTTCTGCAGAAGGCAGTTGATGGATGACTCATGGGTCCAAGCAGACCAAACCCTCAGGAAGATGACATCCGGACACTAGCTCAACAGTTTTTGGAACACAGCGCGGAGCCAGTCTTTCGAGAGGCAGGCAGTTCTACTCATGCAGCGGGCAGGGCCACATGGCTTGTGACTGCACGACCCTCCGTCCCGAGGAGCAGCAGACGGTTGAGGGACCACCCAGGCAGAGGCAGAGGGTCAACTGTGGTGGTTCGCAGGGAGCAGGCGGATGAGGCAGACGAGCTGGCCGAGCAGCAAGTGGTGGGCGACACTTTGAGGCTCTACCACCACCACCACCAGGAGGTCCACCCCGACCACATGGAGCTGGCGGGCAGAGACAGGCACAACTCTAGGCAGCGGAGGCCTACGACCACGGCGCACCCGAGATGATTCGAGGTACTATCTGTGCCTATTCCACCCTTGATGCAGTACTTATAGACACAGGAGAGAGTCATTATTTCATAGCTGCTACCCTTGTTCGGAGCTCGGAGATTCCGATAGAGCCGTTGGCTCGATCCTTACGCCTAGAGTCTCCTAGGAGAGAAGACTCGGCGATTACACACTGATTCCAGCAGTGTGAGCTTACTCTAAGAGGCAAGAGCTTCAGCTGGGATCATATTGTAGTGGCATCGAGGCCTTACGACGTCATCTTGGGCATGGATTGGTTATCTATAGTCCATGCTCATATTGACTGTATTAGGCGCAAGATGCGATGTTTACGCACCGACGGGAGCAGGTTCACCTTCACCGGCGAGAAGGGATCCATCTTAACACGGGATGGACCCTCGCAGAGGAGAGTACAACCCATCACTCATCAGTTGGCTAGCTTCATCCTAGGAGCAGTTGACGTGCGGAGTCCTAGTTTTCCTACAGTGGTGGATCAGTATGCAGATGTTTTTCCCGACGACGTTCCAGGGATACCTCCTCACAGCGAGGTAGAATTTTATATTGACCTATACCCTGGGACAGCCCCAATATCGACTCTAGCATATCGGATGGCCCCCGCCGAGATTCAAGTGCTATGGGTACAGTTGGAGGACTTGCAGGGCAAGGGGTTTATCTGACCCAGTGTTTCACCCTGGGATTTCTTGAATTTTTTTGCCAAGAAGGCGGACGGGAGTGTGCGACTTTGTGTCGACTGTCGTCGCCTAAACCAGGTGACAGTGAGGAAAAAGTATCTGCTACTGAGGATTGATGACCTCTTCGATCAGCTCAAGGGAGAACGGTGGTTCTCAAAGATATACCTCAGGTTAGGCTATCATCAGCTCAGAGTTCGGGACGAGGACGTGCAGAAGACGACCTTCAGGTGTCGGTATGGCCACTATGAGTTCTTGGATATTCCATTCGGCGTAACCAACTCTCCAGCAGTGTTCATGTCCCTCATGAACAGGATCTTTAAGCCATACCTATATCGATTTGGCGTGGCCTTCATCGACGACATTTTGATTTACTCGACCAATGAGGAGGAGCACGCCTACAACTTGCGGGTCATACTAGACACACTCCGAGAGAACCATATTTATGGTATGCTCTCGAAGTTCCAGTTCTAGATACGTGAGGTCCACTTCTTGGGACACGTCATCTCTGAGGCGGGTGTTGCAGTGGATCCTGCGAAGATCGAGGCAGTGCTAGCTTGGGAGCCACCCAGGAGCGTGACAGAGCTGTGGAGTTTCTTGGGACTAGCTGGATACTACCGGAGATTTCTGCTAGACCTCTCCAGATTTGCGGCACTACTCTCATCTTTGACGAAAAAGGAGAAACCCTTTGTGTGGTCAGACAAATGTCAGCAGAGCTTCCAGGAGCCGAGACAGAGATTGACCAGCACACCTATCTTGAGGATTCCTGAGGAGGGAGTAGGGTACGTAGTCTACTGCGATGCATCAGGGACCGGACTCAGATGTGTCCTGATGCAGGAGCGGGCCGTGATCTCCTATGGATCACATCAGTTGAGGCTGCATGAGCAGAACTACGCTACCCATGACCTGGAGTTAGCAGCAGTGGTCTTCGCTCTAAAGACATGGTGACACTACTTGATGGGCGAGCTCTTTACAGTATTTTCTGACCATCAGAGTCTCAGGTAAATCTTCTCTAAGATGGACCTGAACTTGAGATAGCGGCGATGGCTCGAGTTCCTCCAGGACTATGACTTTGAGATAGTCTATACTCCTGGGAAGGGGAATGTTGTAGCTGATGCTCTCAGCAGGAGGACGGGCATTCAACTACTTGAGAAGGCGACAGAGCAGCTATCCTCTTTGCAGATATCCTTCATGGATAGAGATGGAGCAGTATTACTTCAGTCTCTCACAGCCACCCCTCCACTACTGCAGCGGGTCAGAGAGGCACATCCTGGGGATGTTGACTGTGAGATGCGGTGTGCACTGATATCCTCAGGACTGGCACCTGATGGTTTCTCCTTTGGAGCAGAGCACGACATCCTTTTCAAAGGATGTACCTTGGTACCAGTTGCTTTACGGGGGGAGGCACTGAGAGAGTTTCACACATCTCCTTTGGCTGTACATCCTGGAGTGGAGAAGATGTACCAGGACCTCAGACGACATCACTGGTGCCCGGACGTGAAGAAAGTTGTGACAGAGTTCGTTTCCCGATGCCTCACCTTCCAGCAGGTGAAGGCAGAGCATCAGGTACCTGCAGGCTTTGTACATCCCTTGGAGGTCCCAGAGTGGATGTGGGATGGGATATCTATGGACTTCGTGACCGGACTTCCATGCACTTCCAGAGTTCACGACTCCATTTGGGTGATTGTCGACTGAATCACCACGTCGGCTCACTTCTTACCCATCAGAGAGAAAAGCTCAGTGGATAGCTTGGGAAGTCTCTATGTTCATAAGATTTTGCGGCTTCATGGTGTGCCATAATGTATCGTCTCCGATCGAGATGCTCGCTTTACTTCCCGGCTTTGTAAGGGGTTGAAGGAGGCGTTCGTGACACAACTACATCTGAACACTGCCTTTCACCCTCAGACGGATGGTCAGAAGGAGAGGACCATTCAGACTCTTGAGGACATGCTCCGCACAGGTGTCCTCGACTTTGGTCGCAGCTGGGAGGACCACCTACCCTTGGTGGAGTTCGCATACAACAACAGTTTCCACTCCACCATCGGGATGGCACCATACGAGGCGTTGTACGACCGACCTTGCAGATCTCCTTTTTGATGGACAGACCCTGGGGAGTCAGCACTTTTGGGGATGGAGATGGTCGAAGCCATGACAGAGAAGGTCCAGGTCATCCAGGAGCAGATGAGGACAGCTGAGAGCTGGCAGAAGTTTTATACTGACAGTAGGCGGAGGCCACTAGAGTTCGAGGTTGGCAACCACGTCTTCTTGCGTGTCTCACCTCGACGTGGATTACAGATATTTTTCCAAGGTGACAAGTTGTCTCCTCGCTTCATCGGACCCTTCCAGGTCCTCAACCGGATTGGCAGGTGGCTTATCACCTGGCTCTACCACCTCAGTTGCACCGGGTGCACGACGTCTTCCACGTATCTCAACTGAGGAGCTACATGCACGACCCGACGCACATCATTGACCATGGGGAGATAGACATTGATTATGGGGTGACTTTTACGGAGGTTCCAGTGGAGATTGAGGATCGACATGAGTGGGTCCTATGTGGATGGTCGATTCCTCTAGTGCGGATCAGATGGAAGCACGAGAACCTCCAAGAGAGGACTTGGGAGCGGGAGGCTCAGATGCTTGCTTAGTAACCACATTTGTTTCCCTAGCTTATGATGTATCTTTATGGGGTTGTAAAGCCCTGAGGTGGGAGTAATGTAAAGACCCGTAAAATTCAAGGAAAATGTTTTCTTAATTTTCTTTGGGATTTTACATGAACGCAGTTTCTAATGGCACTTGATTCTGAGGCACGGTGTGCCCGGAATTTCAATTCAAAGTTTAGCTCGGGTACATTCAGTGAAGAACGAGCGGGAATTT
Source organism: Viscum album (assembly GCA_963277665.1). Classification (NCBI taxonomy): domain Eukaryota; kingdom Viridiplantae; phylum Streptophyta; class Magnoliopsida; order Santalales; family Viscaceae; genus Viscum; species Viscum album. Next base: position 676,530,737 of record OY728133.1, on the reverse strand, counting down.
CTAACATCTGAACCGATGCTCGGAATCGAATTCTGAGGGCACCGATGGAACCGCAGCGCCGGTAATTGCTTAGGAACACCATTTCCGGAGTTGCGTTTACACGAGAGAATTTGTTAATTTATAGGGAAGGGAAAATAAAATTTATGCAACAATTTTATTTTTACATTATGTGGTTTAAGATTTTGGTGGATGTTGGGTAACTACCCAACTTCCCAAGGGAGGTTATGAGGGTGGTGGGAGCCACACGAACCGCACCCCTTCACAATCTTAAACCCCCCCAACTCATCATAATGGATGAAAACATGTCATGAATTAATTAAGTGGAATTAATTCAAACTCTTGAAATTAAAAAGTTTATGTTATGTTAATAAAATAAGAGATGAATTTATTTTATTTGTGGTTGGAACCTTGTTGTGTGAACTTTTGGAGAAAAGAAAAGGAACTTGAGGAACTTCTTCATCTTTGACAAAGAATGCAAAGAACACATCGGTCTCCGATGATGAACACTGAGTTCTCGGAAACCGATTACGCGATGCCGTGAACCGCAATGTCGTCAATGTCTTCTTTCACGGTGTCTCTTCCCGCGACGAATCCTTGTTCGACGAACCTCCGTTCAAGCTCGCACGAGGTAGGGGTTATTTTATTTTGTTCTTGAATTCTACCTTGTCGTTATTTGTGGAAATACGACCAGTTGCTATCAATTAACGAGAGGGGGTTGGACCGCACAAACACGGTCGACCCTCCTCCCCTTTTCCATGTTATTCTTTCTAATGTGGTTGGACAGGAAATGGAGAGGTGCCGTCACACCGCGCGGGATCGTGCGGCAAGGAATGCACGGCGCCGTCGCGCCGCACCGTGAAATTGAACCAAGTTGCGGTGTCGTCGTGCCGCACCGGACGAATGAAGGCCGCGGCCGGTACCGGGCCGCGGCGGAGCATGGGAAACGGCGGCCGGAAATGGGATGCCAGCGTCAGAGCAGGATCGGCGGCCGGAAACGGGTCGTCGGCGTCGGAGCAAGGAGGGGACCCGACGTTGCCGGTTCCATGGGGGCAGAAACCAGCTGGTCGGGGCGGGCTGGCGGATAGGAGAAACGTCGGGGGTTCAAACCCCTGGTCGGCCAGCTAGAGGCCCCCATTTAGGGGGGGGGGGTCACGGTTACAAAACACAGGGGGGGCAGCCCCCCCCCCCCCCCCGCAAACCGAACGGCTCTGCCCTTCGGCCGAGCCGGCTGGCGGCGCGCGCTAGTGCGCCGGGCCGCCGGGCCGCTCCCAGGTGGGGCCGGGCCACGCCAGCCGGGCCGGGCCGCGCCCAGCCAAGCCCGGCCACACCCGGCCGGGCCGACCCAGGGGGTCTCGAGCCGGGTCGGTCGGGGCCCGATACCCCCGTTTTCGGACCCTTTTGGTTATTTTGCCCAAATATCGGGCTATAGACCTCTGATTGATGCACCATCAGCGGCGATGCGATCCTTGGATCAAGAAGGTCGTTTCGGTATATTGAACTCATGGTTTTGGAGAAATTTGTGTCCAGCCATGTTGGTTCGTACACGAAACCAACCGGGCCCTCGGAGCGGAAACACTTATAACTTGAGTTCCGAACGTCCGATTGACGTGTCGTCGACTTGGTTGGATTCCTCTTAGTGAGACTGATCTTTTTGCTTACTCCGCCCGAGGTTTGGAAATTGGTTGAGTACAGTTTTGTTGGTTTTGACTTAAAAATCAACCGGTCCCCTGGGACGAAAAAGACAATAACTCTCAGACCGGGCGTTCGATTGACGCGCCGTCTGCAACGTTGAGTTCCTGTTGAGGATACAGAACTTTTGGATACATCAATGTCGGACATTGTGTCAGTTGATGTATCAGCCTCTCGGCTCGTGGATCAGACCCTTCCGAACGAGCTTGCTGTGTGCGGGGACCCTAGTGCTGGCTGCGTTTTTGACTGTGACGACGATAACTGTTCAGAGATCCTCAGTGGATTCGACGGTGACGACTACGACACTCAGTGATCCTATGTGAATCAGTGCTACCGATCCAGTGTGGGTCAGGGCTCAGTGGTTCTGTGTGAGCCAGCGCTTACAGATCCTGTGTGGGTCCGATCCAGTGTGGGTCTTTGCAGGGTTTAGTTACCTATCGATCCTTTGTGGGTCAGATCCTTTGTGGGTCATTGAGGGGGTCAGTACCTATTTATCCTTTGTGGGTCAGATCCTTTGTGGGTCATTTCGGGGGTTAGTACCTATTGATCCATTGTTCGTCCAACGGCTTAGATTAATCAGTGGCAATATCTGATCATCTCTATCATCATACGAAGAAGTATACCTGTGTGAGCTGAATCTTTTTTTGATTTCCTTTGTGGATTGTGTTGTGCTATCCTGTGTGGATTACGTTTTGCTTTCCTATGTGGTCTGGGTTGTACTTGGGCTCGGATATTGTAGTTGAACGAGAATTTTTGACTTAGGTATATGTATGGGCATATACCTAAGTAGTGTCGGATGTTACTTCGTGATTGTATCCTTCCATTGTGGATTATCCTTTGTGGATTCTAGGAGACCTACGGGGGTCTCGAGGTCCCTACTGAGTATCTTATACTCACCCCTGAACGGGTTGTGCCCGCACTACGTTGTGTTGGTTGCAAACGATGGACAACGTTAATCGTGGTTGAGGCTTGCGGAGAAGGACTGTACCTGGACGTGGACCACTGGGCAGGACGTACTCAGAGCGGACGGATGGACCCGAGGAGCAGAGGAGGCTATCTGTACTCACCCTTCTGGTGGGATTTCCAGTGGACAGCTCAGCGTTGCGGCTTTACTTTTCAGTTGCTGTTTTTCTCTTCCAATTTTACTTTACTTTCAGTTTGGTTTGTATACTGGCCCACTTACTTTTCTGAAATTACTGTTGTACCATCTTTTCCTTAGTGTTTACTTCTACTGCGTGCTTGCTATGTGGTGTTTTTTTCTTTACAAAGGCAATGCCTTACCTTTTTATTGGGAATTTATACCTTGGTGCTAGTTGCCAGCCCATGTCCTATGGAAGGCGGGCTTAGGGTAGTCACAGCACGGGCCCCGAGGAGGGGTAGTGACACCACCTCCCTCCCTCCATTAATTCATGACAACCCCTTAAATTTATGAGGTCCTTTCCTCTCCATATCCCTATATTAACTCTTACCAAAATACCTTAATTAATTAATTAAAACTCTTATTTTATTTAATTAAGTGTATGAATGATTGAATTTTAAATGGCTTGTGTTAATAAAATATTAAGGGTAGCTTATTATTTTATGGTGGGGAGGGCTTTCATTGTGTTAAGGGGGAGAGAGCTATTGAGAGAATATTTTCTTCTCCGATGAAGAGGGGTGAATTATTTAATGAAGAACCCCAGTTCCATGTAGAATGATGATGCTCCAACCATTATCTTCTCCACAACAAGTGAGAAGACGTCGCTTCCTCCTTGGACGGACTCCAACATCACCTACTAATCCTTTCTCCGTGACGTTTTCTTCCACGACGCCATACGTGTGACGAAAATTTTCGAGGTAGGAGATATGTTAAATTTTAATGGATTAAAATTGTGCCTTCATTCATCGTTGTATATCATTGATTGTCTCGGCCTATTGCTATGGCTTAACACGGAGGGCTCGAGCGAACGTACACGGTCTGACGACCCTCCCCTGTAATGTGATCTCTTTGGAACTGTTCATCGGAGGCGGAACATGGAAAAGACCGGTGGTGAAAGGGCCACCGTCGCATAACCTAGGAAAATTTACGGCCAAGAGGACTGTGGCGGAAGAAGCACAGCGTCGTCGCATCGTGTCTGGGATGCGGAACCGCAGTCCACGTAGGGCGCAGTGGAGGAAGTCGGCGACGTCGTGCCGGCTGTGTAGCGGGAACCGCGGCCCACTTTGTGGGCCGCTTCAGTGGAGGGACCAGCTGACCCATCTGCCGGTCAGGTGAAGGGGAGCCCTGTCGCTCAAAGGGAAGCACGCTGGAAGAGCCACGGCCCTCCGTGCGGGCCGCTTGCACCAGAAGGTCGGCTGGTTTGGGAAGGGCATTCCGCTTGGTGCCGCTTGTTCGGACAGCCGAGGGGCCGCGCCCCCCGAACCGCTCTACCCTGCCGGGCCGCGCCACGCCACGCCGCATCACGCCGGACCGCGCCACATCGGGCCATGCCGTGACCCTCGGGCCAGGCATCGCGACTCACCGGGCCAGTCCAACCCCTTTGTAGGGTCAGACCTGCCAAAACAGAGACGACCCAACCTGTCAGCCCATCGGGCCTAACGGACTGGGTCCTTTTTCACATAAACATTAATTTCATAAAGATTGCGCATCTGATCGACGCGCTGTCTATGGAATTGAAACCCTCACAAAGAGGCCGTCCTTTTGCGTTACTCTTAGTGAGTTTTGGAAGACTTTAGAAAATAGCCCGGTTTGGAATGAACGTAATTCCAACTGGGCCCTCAGAGTAGAAATGCTTATAACATAAGGATCAGACATCTGGTTGACGTGCCATCAACTATGTTGGATTCCACTTGATGAGACAGTTCATTTGGAACACGTCACAAGAGGTTTGGACACTGTTGGAGTATGGCCAGGTTGGATTATACCCGAAAACCAACCGGGCCCCTAGAACAGAAATGCTAATAACTCACAGACCGGGCGTCTATTTGATGTGACATCTGTTGTGTTGTGACCCCTATGACGAGATGGTCCTTTGAGATACTTCCACATGAGATTACGTGATAGTTGGAAGTATCGACTAGTGGCTCATGGAGTAGATCCTCTCGGAGACGAGCATACGGAGTAAGGAGACCTTGTAGCTGGCTGAGACCAGATGACTGCTTGTCCAATTAGTTTTGGAGTGACTTGAATATCCTAGTGGGGAGCACTACTATGTTGGGGTGGCAGACCCATAGAGGGGAGCACTACTGTGTTGGGGTGGAAGAACTATGGTACTCGACAAGAGGAGTACCTCTGTAGTTTATTCGGGGGAGCATGATTATGTTGGGTTGGATGACCCATGGCGGGGAGCACTACTGTGTTGGGGTGACAGACCTGTGGTACTCGAAAGAGGAGGAGTAACTCAGCAGTCTATGGTTAGTGAGTAGCACCTCGGAGTCGAGACAAGATCACTGTACTCGACAGAGGATGATCTGTTCAGCAGTTGTGGTTTCGATATCATTAATGAAAATCATGGTTTGAGCTGAGTCATTGACCATTGTGTTTTCCTCATGATTGAGATGGGTTACTTGATAACTTAAGTATATATATGGGAATGTACCTAAGTAAATGATATCTATTGAGATCGTTATTTATGGTTTATCCTTGTTGGATTTAGTAAGACCTTGAGGGTCTCAGGGGCCCTACTGATTATCGTTATACTCACCCCTGCACTGGCTATGCCCGCACCACGTTGTGTTGTTTGCAGACGATGGACAACACTGATCGTGGTTGGGATTATAGAGATGGAATGTACTTGGAGGTAGATCTCACGACGAGTCGGTACTCGGTGGAGACAGACAGACATGGATTGCTGAGGAGGACACATGTACCAACCATTCAGGTAGGAACCCATTGGATGATTCAGGAGATGCTTCCATCTTCCAGCTATTTGTCTTTTCAATTTTACATTCTTTCTGTTGTAGCTATAAATTTCTGTTTGGCTTTTATTTCCGTCCCCCTTGTACTTTCCACACACCTGTTACTTATTTACATAGTGTATGCTTCCGCTTGTACTCTGGTTGTGTGTAATTTTAAGTTTTATAAAGGCAATGCCTTCCCAGTTATTGGGATTTACGCCTTTGGTGCTAGTCGCCAGCCCCTGGCCTATAGAAGGCGGGCTTGGGGTAGTTACGACACGGGCCCCAGGGGACGGGCCATGACATATAAAATTAGACTCATGATCTCATGAGTTCAATCCCATTTATCCTAGATTCACACACGTAATCATTAATTTTGGAATCCCTCACATGTAAACATATCTAACTAGAAGAAATATAAATTTCTTCATTCTTTGAAACTAGGTAACCCCAACATTGAAAATTCCAACCCGTTATCATAGGGTAGATGTAAAGTATTTTAATACTCGATGCATCTACCGATTTTTATCACATATTTCCTTGACCATCCCTATTCACTATACAATAATCCTATGTTGATTATACAAAAAACAATTATTATAAATTATTCAACTATTTTTTCCTCTTTAAAAAACCATTATAACTGTAACACATTATGTTCATCATGTCTAAAGAGATCATGTAATCCTATATACCTTTATCTACCATCAAAGTGGTGTTTATCTCATCAAGGCGACCCCTTCATTTTTTAACAACATATCATGTACATAAACAACCCATGAAAATCCATTTTAACAACTAAGAAATAATATTCATAAACCATACGAGTATGCGTATCCATTTTCTAACAGTGCATATATAGTATATATTCATAATATGGTTTTATACCCTACCAATATCCTCACATGCTATCATAAAATAACTGTTGTATATCATAGTATCATTTCACCAATAATTTATATTAAAAACCTATATATTTATTGTCAAAAAATTATAAAATTGAACAATATTTTATAACGTGTAATCAATCGCAATCAAGAAAAAAATTAATGTTATGTGAACATGTGGAATATGATGCTTATATAAAAACAACTTTCTATTTCAAGAAAAATGAATAACCAGAAATGAAACGGTAATATTTGTATTTTTAATGAAAATATCAACTATAATAGACAAAAAGTGAATCACCATCCCATAAACCTTTTACCTTGGAATCCCACGTGAAATATTTTCATGGTTCACTATCCCACATAACATCACAACCCCAAACAAAATCCTATCCTGATATGTAAATTTTACAGATAGGGTAATAAAAAAATGTTTTGATAATATTTTATACTTTTTAATCCTAGACAACCTTCTACAGGTATGGACCAAGAATATCATGTCACATTAATTGAAATTCATCATATGATATATGATAGATACTATGGGCGATATTATATTATTGGTGTTGGGGATAAAATAATATTAATATAACAATCATAACATCTTAAAAACATGTTCAAATATCATATACAATCTATAAATTTTTGCATGGACTTATAGAATTACATATCCTATAATTCATACTAAATATAAATAAATCAGTGGAATAAGAAATAAATATTAAGATACATAGTCATACATACCTACAGATTACTGACTAATATGATCACATATACATTTGAAAAAGGAAATAAATTAATCCAGACTGACCTCTACCAACACAATGAATAACCAAAAACACATCTCTTATTCCTATTGATATTCTATATCTCCAACCACTACAAAACCTATTATTAAAACTATAATAATCCAAAATAAAAAAAAATTCAATTTTTTTGATTATTTTCATCAGATAAACATTACATATCCACAAATAATTTCATAATCATAAGAATATATATTTTATTGTCTTTATGATATCTATACATAAGAAATATATTCTATAATAATTATGAATATTTCCCCATAATTTTTCAAACATGAATCCATTATAAGATTAGTATATGCTATAAAACTATTCATAACTAGGGGAATATAAATATAATTAAATGGTGATATCAAATTCTTATAAAGGAAATTTTATGATCAAGTCGACAAGGGTTAGATCAAAAACAGAAGAGAAAACCTCAGAAGATGATAAATTTCTCATTAAAAGAATATCAAATCCAAGGGGGTTATCTATTATTCATGATATTAAAACATATTATATAAAACATATAACATGGATAGAATGTGTGAAACTATGAGATAAAATACAAGATATATGGATAATAATAAAAGTATTGTGGAATGGATGTGTAACATTTCCCTAAGACAAAAAAATTTTTATTTTTTATGGTACACATTTGAATAATGTATCATCTTATTGTGGGAATTTCCAATATGAACTAAAAATTATTTCTTGATCATATATAAGAAGGAAAACCCATTATTTGTGAGAATAACCAATAAGGATTACCCTAAGTTTTTGTGTGTATCCAACAAGGCTCAGGACAAATTATCTTATGAGATATAAACAATTAACCAATACATTAGAGGGTGATATATGACCCAACCCACCATTAATCTATTCAAATTAATGTCACTTGAAATCAATTATTCACAATATAAAAATCATCACATAGAAATAATTTGGTTTTCTTATAATCTTCTAACATTTTCTATATAAGGGATCACTCATTAATCCAATAATAATCAAAACATAATAAGCCCAAATTGATGGTTATCTATTGAAATCATATAACGTTATAGGAAAAAAAATTTATAATTCTAAATACTATTGTATTTTTACAATATATATAATGGTTATATAGTTATTTCAATAATTTAACTCAATAAATATATATATGAAATCTTGGTTAAAACCCTTCATTCAAAGGAATAAAATTGGTATTTAAAAAGGAAATGAATAATAGGATTTTTTTCTATAAGACATTAATATAAAGGTTATACAAGGGTATTGTTGAGTAATTTTTATGATATAAAATAATATTTCATAATACTACCAGTGAAAAAAGGTGGATGGTAAAAATTTTATAAATATAGATGATCAATAATTATATTTGTTATTGGAAATTGAAATTTCAAAAAAATGTTTTTTATATTTTTTATAAAAATAACTTTGTAAATAAGGAATATCGTCAATATTTTGTAATATATTTAAATTAAATATTTAATAATGTAATGAATTTTTTAGAATCTATGAAGAAGGATATATTTTTTATAAAATGATACATTTTGTGTAAATATGTGTTTACATACAAAAAATTAATTTTATACACTTTTCAAAACTTTAGGAAAAAAATTCTTATAAAAACATTATTTTTTAAAAAATAATCTAATGTTGGATAAAACTATTAAATGAACATCATCAATTATTGAGTGATAAAAAAGGTAATTTTTAAAAAAATAAAATGAATAATGAATTTGAAAAAAGGAAAATCCTAACCGAAATTATATGGTAGGGAATGTTTCCTTAAAATTGATATATAATGATCCGTAAAAAAATGATATATCAGAGGACAAGTAAACACCAAGAATTACTAAAGGATATGATAATTATTGGGGTTTTATAAATAAAATTATTCCAATATCCCATTTGAATTATCTTTTAAAAGGAAATATATTTCTATAACTGAGATTCGTGAGGAAAACCAAATTTCAAGTTTAACATAATAATTATAGGATCTTGAAAGGATTATCATGAAAAAGAAATTAAGGGATTATAAAATGGAATATACAATTACTTGAATGAAATTTTAAAGTGATTAAAAATATAAAATAAATAATTATGTGCAATATCAAAAATTTCTATGAAATTAATTTTGAGACAAATAACTGCATACCAAATTAGAAACATTCAGGTCGAAAGAGGATTATTGATTATTTTTACCAATTAATTTTTTCCATAGTAACTAGTCTTAACCAAATTATTTTACTTTTAATGTTAAAAATATAAATAGAACAAATAAAATTATTTTAAAATATTGAATCCAAATATTAGATCCATTTTATCATAAAATATTAATGTTTATAAAAAATAAAATCTTAACATTATCTCATCTAAATAATAAAAACCCATTTTTAGGGAAAATGATTTTTAAGAAAGAATATTAGTATTTTGGGTAAAATTATACATATTCATAATTACTATTATTTAAATCAGGGTAATATATAAGAATTACATTTTTGTGGATTAAATAGAAAACATGAACTGATTATTACCTATATAATATTTAAGAAAAAAGAACGTCTCAAACAATTTATTTTATTTGAAAATATTACTTATGTTTATAAAATGTAAAATATTGAATTTAAAAATTTTGAATTGATTATTAAAAAATATATATTAATTATCAATAAATTAATATTATATCAAAAATATAATTTATAATATTATATTTTTTTATTATGATAAGGCCAAAAAATTTAAATTTTTAGTAGAAACTAAATTTTTTTCTATTACCCTAAAAACTATTTTAAAAAAATTAAATGAAATTGAAACTAAGATAAATTAGAAATTATAATTTAAATAATAATAACATTACAATATAATTAAATATTAAATATTTATATATTTATATATATTTTGTATTAAAATGTAAATACATTATATATTGGAATATTTATTAGTTGAAAATTAATGAACATTTAGTTCAATGATTGGTATAAGAAAATATTATCACTAGGTGTTTAACTAATGAAAAATATTTTCTAAAATAATGGGTCACTATATTATAACCACTTTAAAATGATTATCATCCTCAATGTTTTTTAAATAGGATGAAAACTACTGTGGTTACTCTTCTATCATTACATCCTTGGATTTTTTTGTATCTTATTAGAGCTTTCAATTTGCTAATATAAATTTTACCAGATGAGTGGTATAGTCCCATTGTAATTTTCTATTTGATATATAATTCCCACTGATCGTTCCTCATATAAGATATCATCTTCTGTTACATAGTTTTTTAGTTTTCACAATTGAACGGTCTGGTATATATATCTGAAATAGTGAAAACTGTAACACATAATGTACTTTAGAGAGGTCACTTGGGAGTTCTATGTGATAAAATACAACACTAACATGATAAATGATAATAAAATGATCGATATACCTAGGGATAAATATCACTTTCTTCCCAAATTTTCTGACATGGACACAATGAGAAAATAGGAGGAACACATTTTCACCATACTGAAAAAAAAATTCCATCCAAGATTATCCACAATACTATTATTCATAATTTTTTCTACATCTATTAATCATTTATCCATTTGAAACATCAAAATAATTTCTATGTTTTGGTTAATACCTATAAGTTTCCTTTCTCCAAATTTACCTAATCATGTTAGAATACCGTAACTCTTCCCACAAAGAGCCACAAATGTTTTCATCTAAAGTATAGAATGATAAAACTATTATATGATAAGAATAATAGGTGTGTTGATCTCAGGATACTTGTAAATACATTGAATAATATCTTTACAAATCCTCACGTGTTTTATTGGCTCTCTAAGTATTACTGTTAGTTTTATGGAGATATAAATTGTTGAAACCCGATTTCTTCTCTTGTGATAATTATATAATTTTCTATATACATATAGTAAACTATGGATCTCAATAATATGTAATATATATTAGTAAGTCAATAATCTTTATAACCTCCATTATGTATATCTTGGTGAGTTTTTCAAGTGATAAATCTCCGCTGAATATAATGAAATGCACTGAATCATTAAGGTGATAGAATAAAACCAAATTGAAATTATATATTTTTTATGTTTTGGGGAGTATTATGATGAAATACATGATTACATATTCCCATTTCCATACTATTATGGATAATGGTAGTATCGTTTCCGTAAAACAATATTGTTCATAATTAACATACAAGAATACCATGAATTATGATTTGTAATTTTTGATATCCCATTTTATTGTAATACCAGAATTGTTTTCTTTATATATTAATATTAATTATAGTTTTATAGTTTAATATATAAGAAAGTTCTATGATACTCAACCTAAATTTCAATCTTCAATTATTTTTTTTATTGGACACATATCAAACTTCCAAACCTTATGACTTCATATTTATCAATGTTAAACTCTAGATTTATCAATAAATTTTTATTAGATCTATACTATAATTATGAGAATATTTAATCATCATGTGGATAGATGGTTGAGTATTCTGCTGTGTAAGATAATATTTCTCTCCTCCCATAATAATGTCAAGATTCTACATCAATAATTTTTTTTCCATCCATGTCCAGAAAATGTTAGTATGTAATTTTCTACTTATATCATCAACCACTTTACATAAATTACCTTGGTGATAATGAATCAAGTAGTCATAATATTTTATCATTAATTAATATCTCCTTATATGAATATTCTACACATTTTCAATAAATATTTCATTTCATTTTTATTAGTTTATAAGCCACACTTTTCTTTATATAGATAACTTTTCCAAATCCTTTATAAAAAGATCAGAACAATATAACCCGCATCATGCATTATGTAATTTTTCTCATTAATCATTAATTGTTATTAGTTTATATAAATTTCCTTATGGTTATATATGAGGATGAAAAAAATCTTCATTTTCATGGAAACATTACATATTAATATCCCTTCCTCACATCAGAGTAAGGTAATTATAGGAGAAGTTCCAAAACTATTTTTGAATTTCATGAAACATCCTTCACATTTACCTATTGAAATTAAATTCACTCCCTTATATGATTAATTGGTTAATCATTTTGATATCTTTGTAAAATTTCTCACAAAACACTGATAGAAACAAACTAACCTATGAAGAATATGGATATATGATATTGTGGTCATTTTGAAGAATTTCTCGATAACTTAAATTTTTGAAAAATATAAAATTATTTTGTATATTGTGATTATATAAACCATGAATGGTACACTACGTAATTATAATTCATACATGATAAACTATGAATATATTCTCTCATTTCATAAGGTCTTCACCAAGAGCCAAAAATAATTCTTTAAATGTATATGAATATCATCTATAAAGATGACATAAAATTGGTCAAGGTTGTCAATAAAGACAATATTAATTTGATACAAGAAGAAAGAAAGAGGATTTCTACATCCAAATGAATTCACTTGAAATTAATAATTTACATCATTCATATAGAATGTTGTATTTTAAATATTCTATATATAGGAATGCTCAGCCAGAGACAGTGTCTCTGACCATTTATTAAAACAAAATAAAACTACAATAAACAATAAACACAATCCAGAAACAACAACTACATTTCATAAAAAGTATACCCATTACCATAATAATGATCTTCATCCATAGTAGATGATTCCAATTCTGAGAATTCATTATGCTTCAGTGTCTTGACATAATTCTTTCTGATGTTTAACATTTCCAAATATAGATACTCTTCAGTAGATTGCATATCTTTTCCTTTGATGATAGAGGATTTGGAAGTCATCGGCTTCAGCATATAAGAGTAGTCCTTCCTCTGCCTTCTTCTTGGTGGAGAGGTCATAACTTCCTCATTCCTTGATAGAATCTTTCTTCCTCCCTGAACAATATCATTATAAGATGTTCGAACCCTACCACCGGCATTCTCTTTTTAATTATCATATATTTCCCCCCATTTTCCAGAGAGACGCACCTCTTGGTAACAATCATTAACTCCCTGTTCTTGTTAATAGTTATTATAAATCATTTTCAAGCATTTTGGGTGATCCACACATTGAGAGTTATCAGGAACAACAGAACACTCCTTCTACATTTCCTCCAAAACTCCTTGTCGCTTAGAAACTACAGCCTATAGAACAACATCATCAATCAATTGGTGGCCTTACACCACCGTTGTCATATATTCATGTTCTATACTACCAAAGAGATTGCAGATCATGACTCCAATAGATCTATGAGTACCTATGTTAATAACCGTAGAATCACCATCTGCATTGACCTGCAGATGACCCATAGTACCTTCCACTACAGACCGAGACTCAACTCCAAGGTCACCCTTTAGTCTGTTATATACCTGGAACACTGCTAGATTCAAAGGCGCTTGAACCTTTTTCATACCACATGAAATAATCGGTGATGCATCAAGAGAAGTCTTCCACATATCCCTCTCCACAGCTCCATCGTGTTTCTCTTCAAGCATTACCTTTTAAGTGATAGAAGATTGAAACTGGGATCCCTGCCTAGATGATCCTCCAAAATTTGTACACATAGAAGACTCCATAGAGGAACTCGTACCCCCATTCATGCATCCACATTCAGGTAGAGATACCCCAATGCCATACTTCACCAATTCCTAAGACGGCCTCTCAACGCCACAATTATCACATCCTTCCCCACTCTTTCTTTCTACTACATGTGACGCAACATTCGTCCTTTATCTACGACAAGTAGCCTCCATATTCCCAAACCGCCAAAAGTTGACACATAATTGCATCCTTGATTTTAAGAAAACCTATTGCATCCAAAAAATCTCCTTCCCATCAGTAATCCTGATGCAACACACTGGGGGTCTAGCCACATTGACCATGATACAGATCCGCAGACAAATCAGATGCGACAAAAATTCAGTTCGATAATCTGAAAAAAGATACTTCCCAATCATATTGACAATGGCATAGAGATTTGAATGGTTTTGGAAGGAAATAGGGAGTCTAGGTAGAATATCCCATGTTGTGATCGACGAAGGGCCATGCCTCATATTAAAATCAAAACTCCATCGGAATAAATAAAAGGGAGAATCACCACACCTTCATGAGTTCCTAGACCAAGCAGTGCTCAGATCTTCAACCAAAATAAAACGAACAAGTATGTGTCTCCAGTCAAGACATCTGACAACTGCACACTTATGGAGCTCCCAGGAATCAGTGAAAAACTGAGAAAACGTTTCCACCGATTTTCAATGAGGACGAAAATGAACCACCATGGTATGCTTGCAATGGTCCCCATCACTATTGAGTTTCTTCGGGAGAAGAGATAATTGAGGGGCCTCCCAAAAGAGATTCAGAGCCTTTAGAAAGATAAAGAATTTAGGAAAGGGATTAGCAGATCCATGGTTATGTGAATACCTTGAGTATATTCACATTAATGTTATTCATTAATTCCTAAAATATAATAGGAGGCATTAGTAATATAATAATTGAGATAAGAATGGATCTATGTATGATTTTATATAGAGACTCAACCTAATTATCTTGTGGATGACATAACATCTCATCCAGAAATACATCATTATACTCCAATACAATAGGATTTTTATTAATGTCAACATACTCTCCAATAATTTTTGTTAAGTGAACCTCATTTATTTGAATTCATAGAGCGAAATTATATATCACCTTTCAGGTTTATTTAAATATATAATCCCCACATATTTATAATTATATTATAAATTGAATCATTTTGGAAACATTTTTTGGGTTTAAATTTTAAAAGTGAAAATTTATTATTTATGGATTTTTAATTAGTTCAAACAACCATTGTATATTAATAATAGAAGTTTTTATATTTGTCTCATTTGATTAATTATGATTGTAGGATTCTAATGTTCATTGGATACAAAATTTTCAATTGGACCTATTACTTATTTGAAATTATTTAGTCCCTGATAAATTAGTAAATGTGGTAAATAGTTTTTGCTGATATAATTGGCCGCACCTTGTTGAATGATGAATATTTTATAATAAATGATTCAATAATTTTTTATTATAAAATTAGATGAAATATAATTTTATGATTCACCACTCTATTAATGTTTAGATTAAAATTTTGCGATTATTATGGTATTTGATTGAGTGAAATATAAAAAAGTTGAAGAGTATATTTAGATAGAAAATGAGGACATTAGTAATACATATGTTGCACTTCTTATGCCTGAAGAAATGAATTTAATTTTTTAGTTTCAGTAGATAATTCATTTCAAAAAAAATTTATGAAGATATTGAGTCTTGATTTATCTTGGATTTAGGAGAAAAACAATTCCATATTAAGATAGATTGAAATTGGATTATAAATTTCAACTAATTCTTCACTTAATATTTAAATATCCACAAATTTTCAAGTTGGTTGTTTGATTGAGAGTTCAAGGAGTGGTATTTTCATGATTTGTTAATGAATATTAGATTTATTTATTATATATGTTATTATATGGTTGTTGGTTATGTGATGGGAGGCTCCATGCCAAGTGGTTTTGGACAATGACAACCGACGAACAATCTTTCCCGCACTGTAATCTTTTGTGTAATCTATTTTTATTTTGTATTAAACATATATTTTGGAATGAATGAAGATTATTTTTTTCTTAAATATACTCTAAAATATTTTTTGGGATGTTTTTTTAGTCAATGAGGTAAAATAAATTATTATAGTATTTAAATTTCCTCAGAAATATATTTTCGTTGATCATATTTATCACTATTCAGTTTGATTTCATGGAGATCTTCATGTTTTTGAATCATTTCTATAAGAGGGTAAAAATTTATATTCTGGTCTTGATATGACATTATCACAAAATAAGTTGATAATTTGAACGTATTTTAGTGGTAATTGAGAAATTAACAATGAAATCAATAGAAAAAAGGAAGAGGGAACTGTACAGATGGTCCATGTTTCGGTACAACTAATCCATCAATTCTTATTTCACAACCATTTAATTTGAAATTATTTTCTATTTTTTTTAAATTTCATAAATTTTTTTTATATTTTATTTTTTAACCAATGTATGAGTAATTTTTTTTCAATTTCAATCCATCAATTTATCAGGGTAAACATGCACTAAGACCTATTGAAGTTCCCATGAGCGTCTAAGGCTTGATCAAAGTTTAGTGTTCTGGAAAATGGAAAAAATGGGCTGCTAGGTTAATAGATATTTTGCAGCCCATCCAACATAGTTTTTTCTAAAATTGTGGGATAAAATAGAGGTGAAACAAGATCCACATGTTTTTATGATTTTATGTGTCTCCAAATTCATGATCGTGCAAAAGACAACATAAATTTGGTAGTGGGTTTTCACACAGTTTGTGAAACCATTTAAGAAACTATGTTCCTTAACTATGCTGGTAAAATCCATATGTAGTTTATTGACCATGTTTCGCACATGGTTTGGTAAACCACAATCTATGACCATATTACCATGTATTTTGATTTGAAATTTAATTTTTTCCCTCCTTTTATATTATAACCATATTTATTTTCTCCCTCATTCCTCCAATTGATGAAATTGATTTATTCTTCTCTTGTGGCCTACCCTACTCTACATTCAAGTGTTTGAAGTACCTCCCAAGTCTAGTTTCTGATTCAAGATCCAAAGGATGTGTTGGATATATTAATGTGATATATAAAATCTTCTCCCTTCTTATTTTAGTTTATCTTCATATGCATTGTGCAATATTTGTGTATTATAATTTCCCATATTTTCTTGGATTTGGATCATTTCATATATTTCTCCCAACATAATTAGAAAATGAGGCCACTATTAGATGAAGATTCATTAAAAACATAAGGTATGCAGTTACATTGTTTTCTGCATGTGTTTTGTTATTTTATAGCTATGGAGTTGTTCTACACATCAACCTTTTTGAAGAATACACTTTTTTGAGTAATTCATATCAAATTGTTAATCACACCATTATAAATTTCCTTTGATTATTATATAATAGTTTAGAGGTTGTAGTCTTCTTTGGTGTGCCACCATGAATAACCCTTTTGGGATAGTTATTTAAACAGAGGGATTGCCTCCTGAGTGTTTGACTAGGGTTAGAATGTTATATTCCCTCAATTATATAGGTTTTAAATTAATCCACGAATTTCCTATTATTTAAATTTTTTTATCAATGTAATTACCCCTTTAGGTAATTCCCCGTCAATGTTGGTACATTATAAAATCCTATAGGAACCTTATAACTTTGATTTCCATGCATTTTATAATTGAATTGAATGAATTAAATCAAATGGAAAATTCATGGGGGATTTTCACTTTTAAGTTAAATTAAATTTATCATATTTAATGGTTTATTGATGATGATTTATTTGACATAAATTAAAAAAAATGGTAGAAATGGAATAATGTGGAAGGTCTATGCATGTTATTGAATATTCTATAGAATGATTATATAAATTGTAATGTATTATTTGGAATTATACTAGACTATTTAGATACATAATATGTTATGAATCATGTATTATATTGTTAAATAATTATTCCACAATATGGGACATGATTTTATGGTAAGGGATCTGTTTCTAATGATGATACCACACTCCCTTACATCTTGTGTTGAACATGATGTCTCACACTAATAACACTAGTTGGATGTTGGGATTGATGTTCCATGTCACTTCTTTGTTGTGTTGAAATGAAGGAACACTCACCATCTTGATTTACAAGAATAAAGACTCCCACTCATTATGATATGTAAGTCATGTAACCTTTATCTTGATCTTATATAATTTTTATACATGTTATAGATTTCTGTGTTTCACCAAAGTCCATCTAGAAAATAATATTCTAGGAATATACCCACTTACAACTGCATATAATTTGTTAACATAGGTGGATAAAATATATGAATATATTACATAAATATATTATTAATATATATATATATATATTAATTGATTAGGAATTTCATTCCAACAATGAGCAATAGTAGGTAAGGCCGCCATGTGTACTTTAGGATCATAAAAGGGTGGTTAATTATTTATTTATCATTGTTAATTTATTATATATTTATTCACATTTTTTAGTTATAATCACATCAAGGATTAATACTAGAAACTTATGGAGGTGGATTGGTGGGATTTGATCTCACACCCTACCCGGGATGCCTTTGTTCCCCATGATGATTAACCTCTTAGAGGTACCAGTAATGGAATGTTCCCTATTACACATCTTTTATATTCCTAATTAATGTTGGATATTATGAGAAGAGGACAGAGTAGAGGTTCGAGATACTAGTGGATCAGTTTTTGATATTTTCTTTATAGAATGTTTTTTTATGCATGTCCTCTATTCCAATTTTTTATATCAACATGTCATGCAAGCATGTATATTAAACAGCCCGTAGGATTATTATTTATTATTCATTTGGTTATTAATTATGTATCATTATTAAATGATTACACTATTTTATGATTATGATTGTATCCATTGTACCCTTTGATATAATTATATGGTCTCCCCACAATACCACCTTTACACCCTCGCTGCTAGTCAGCAACCTCTTGGGTATGGGTATGCATGTTTGAGAACATGTGACCCACCAGCATAAGGAATGGGTTATGTAGATCCGAGATCGAGATGTTATAATGATCTATGAGAGGAATTTTTAATTTTTCATACTATTTTTGTATTAGACATGAGACTAGGAGTTAATGGGATTTGGAATTGAAACTATGCCAATACATTGCTTATCCAAGTTCAAGGAAACCCAGATTACCTAGGTTGGGTAATTACTATTATTGATTTCGAATTTTATGGTTGATATGACTACACCATGGGATTCTGATCATGTATTATGTTATAATTGATATTAGTATTATTTTAAATGAGATCAATTTACTATAACCTAATGAAATGAGGGAACTATATAACTTGCATCATTGAAGGCACAATTGGACTAATATGCATTGGATTTTTCTATGCCACATCTATTTCGGCATACATTATCCTATTTCATATTATTATTGAATTGATTTTGTATTGAGTTGTGTTGAAACATATTGAAGGAATTAGGGAACCTAATTGATACTTAATTTGCATGCCATAACCTAACCATTTTTTCACGAATTGGTTAATGATGACCCCTCAGGAAGTTCATTATGGAATGTTGGGCCATCAAAAACTAATCAAATGAGTGAGAACATGTTATTTTTTCAATATAATTTTATATTTTGGTTTGTTTGGATTATGGTACATTATGGATCATAAAATTTTAATCCACTTAAGTCAACCATTTAGATTGAACTGAATAATTTTCCAAGAACAAATTCATGATGTGGGAACTGACACCTAGTTTTGGGAGGGTTTCCTTCATGTTATGTAGTATATTGAATGTGTTTCTTGAAATTCCCCATGTATGTAAAAATTGACTTGATAATTCAAGCCCTATCATCTTGCCACCTTTATTGGGGGTTGCAGAACACACACTATAGTGTCATTACTTGAAGAAACTCTATCTATATTCAAACATCTAGAGATTCCTATATAGTAGAGGGTCAAGATTTCATCTTATATGCTCTGTGATTATTCATAATGGTGGTGGTATGCTATTTCATCGGTAGATCAGCATTCTAATATGGTCTAGGAATAATTTCAAATTCTCTTCTATAATTATTTACTTCCCCAGACTCTATAAGAGGACAGGGCTAGAGAATTCATGAACCTGCAGTATGGAGGCTTCTCTTGAAAGAACCCTGAACACCCTGAGAGGGGAGGGGTGAATCTGGGTGTCATATTTTTCTTTTAAATGGATGGATCTTGTTCCCACTTTGGTAGGAACCTATTAAACCTATCTGAAATAGAATTGAATAAAATAAACAATCACATGCAATGAAATGACAAAAAAAAATTAATTGGGTCACCACTAAGGTCTATGTCAAAAAAGCATGTGCCAATAGTGTATCAGTCATACCAAAAAAACTAATATTCACATGTTTTGGAATACAATATTTTAGCACAGTCACTCTGTGCCAGGCGCACTACCTTTACAAGTTTCCAGGATAAAACACTACATCCCGTGGATTACTTCCGCTGACTCCCCCTTCCTCACTGCACTGGAATAATCATCACTCAGTTTATCGACATGAAGGTTTCTTCAATGGTTTAGCATTTATTCATGCATCCACATCGGTAAATGGATGATCTATTGAAGTCACATAATCATGCACATATGTAATTTTATTTTCACGTACAATGATATTTTATGAAGTATAATTTCATAAACTGATTTCTCCAATTTTATACTTCCTTGGGTGTTCCACGTACTGATACTATTTCTGCATACCAAAACTATTTTCACATACTATCCAACTCCTCAATGTACCTTTTATCTTCTCTTGAAACTACGACGCTCTACATTCCGACCTACTATAAGTATGTCTCCACACCTCCGCGTACCGTCATGATCAGTGTACTACCTTGCTCCACCGCGAACAACGAGAGCGTCTTGTACGAACCACACACCCATCCCTAGACTATTTTCCTTACGTGGAAGAGTACATCCAGATAACGTCTTCTCCACCGTGAACCACTTAGGAATTATATGGATTTATTCCTGAAATTTTAATCTCTAATATCATCATCTAAAAAAAGGGAATTTCTATTCCTTAAAAGGCATGTAACTCCAAAAATTTCGCTAAATCGATTTACCCAAACTATCTATGTGGGAAAATCTTAATTCTATCCGCATATAGTTAGCATCCACCGAATAATGATTAATTTTGGAAAATCGCAGCAATCCCACCAACCTTCATCATTATGCATACCACATACCTTCCCCACGTACAATCGCTATGAATCAGTTTTTATTTCAACCTTATGAATTTTGTGTACTAAATTCCTTCACCGCGTACCAGTTTAGTGATCTGTTTTCATTTTTGTGCTCCGATCAACATAATGTTCCCACATGCTCCACAGCATACTAGGTTCCTTCACCACATACTGTGTTCCTTCACTGCATATTGTGTTCCTGGACTGTGTACCACATGCCTTCACCGCGTACTGTGCACCTTCACCACATACTATTCCCAAACTCCAGATTGTAGAGCCCTGAATATATGGAAAATATCGGCAAACTGCTCCACCTTCAATATATCATTCATCCTTAATCGTATGACATCATTATTTTAAAAAAATATAGTCATCTATGTGAATATTGACAACAAACACAAATAAGACTCCATTATAATCAAAAAACATCCCTGGTTCCAACAATCTCCCCCTTTGGGATTGATGTAAATCTCCAGATAAATTCACTGATGTGCTAGCCACGATCAAAACATAAATATTCAAGAAACAACTAATGCATCTCTCTAAGTCTACATAATCAATTATCTGTGTAGAAAACAAGAGAGAGGTCATGAATTGAGTTTTCATTCTTCTCTTTTCTCCACCTTCCATTGAAATTGAATTTATCCATTCACCCCCACTAGCAAGAAACTCGAAGACCAGTAAATTAACATTGTAGATATCAGAACATACTCCCCCATGGATCATATATCCCCCATAATCCTACAACACATCCACAAATAGATTGTAAAAGTTAAAACAACTAAATATAGGTTATATCATAACCTCCTTATGCACAAGGAGGTGGTTGAACACAAAGTTTCAACCGATGGTTCTCAAACACAGCCGATGATAGTGTCTTAGTCATAATATCATCCACTTGCTAATCAGTTCCCACATGGTCCATTTTGATCATTCCTTGTTCAAATTTTTCTTTGATTAAGTGAAATATGATCTCAGTATGTTTCATATGATAGGTGTGAACATGATTATTTCTAAGATTTATTGAACTTTTTTTATCGCAGTAAATAACCATTGGATGTTTAACCTCATCACCTATGTCACTCAGTTTCTTCTTCATCCAGTGTAACTTAGTGAATACTGTGGTAGCATATATATATTCATCTTCATCTACAATAAGTTAAGTAATTTCCTGTTTCTTTCTTAACTAGAACACACTTTTGTTCCCAATATTGAATGATCCACCACTGGTATCTAATCTATCCACTAAATCTCTATCACGGTCAGTATCGGAAAATTATGATAGTTCACAATCTCTTCTTGTAGTAAGGTATAACCATATTTAGGTGTACCTTTAATGTATATCATGATTCTTTTCACTTCCAAGATATGTTATTCCTTCATATTACTCAGAATAAGGGCCGTAAGGAATGTTGCAAAGACATTATCTTTTCATTTTGTTGTCAGGTACAGTAGGCTTCTATTGATTCTTCTATATGTGGTTGTATCCATAGAAGTCTCTTCCTCATGCTTTCTTCTCTTTGAACCAGCTATAATCGGTGTATTCATTGGTTTGGAATCTTGCACATTGAATTTGTCCAACAGATCCCATGCATACTTTTCGTATGAAATGTAACTGTAATCCTTCTTCTAAAATACCTGCAACCCTAACATGTATGTGAGTCCTCTAATCATGGACATTTCAAATTCATATTTAATGTGATTAGAAAATTCATCAAATGATCAATGTCTGCTTCCACAAAAAATAATATCATCCACGTATACTTATACCATGAATTGATCCTGTTGAGAGTTTTTCACATAGAGATTATGATCCACTCCTCCTCTTTGAAACTCAATCTTTCTCAGTTAAGAGTCCAACCGAGTGTACCAAGCCTGTGGTGCCTGTTTCAGGACAGAACATAATTTCTTTAATTTAAAATCCTTCAATTCATCATTTCTAAGAAAGAACCATGTGGGTTGTTCAGTGTAATCTTATTCTTTCAATAATCCATTTAATAATGTTGTCTTGACATCCATTTGATACAAATTATAACCTCGCTGGATTTTCATGGAATGAAATATCATGATTGACTCCATTATTGCTACAGGAGAACTTATCTCATCAACATCAATGCCTTCAATTTGCGAATATACTTTACAGACCAAGGGTGACTTATTTCTGAACACATTTCCATGTTCTTCAAATTTGATCTTCAAAATTCACATTGTACCAATCATATTACAATCTCCATGTGTTTTAACAAGATCCCAAGTCTTATTTTTGTCAATATGTTCTAAATCTTCATTCGTTTCTTTTACCCATGAATCATCCTTTGTAGCCTCTTTAAATGAGGATGGTTCCACAATAGATAGAAATGCATAATTTGCATTATTCCTCATCCTCCTTGTATGTGTTGGTGAATTATGATCCCCAATAATGATAAACTGATCAGTCTTTTCTCTTCTATTTCTCCATTGTGGTTCAACCGAATTCTCTCCAGATATGGATTACTTTTCAGATTCTTCTTGAGATTCAACATCATAATGTAAATCATGAGCGTTTTACCCACCATTCTCTACCTCTGTATTACCATTTGTACCATGTTCATATCCTTCTTCATATTCTATCACATTATTATAAAAATTACATGAAGCATTCATTTTTTTTCTTCAATGATCATCACATCCCTTCCTTCCACAATTCTTCCCAAGCTCTTATTGAAACACTTTTAGGCTGTTTTGTTGATTGAGAATGCAATAAATATTCATTTATCTTCATTTTCTTCATACTTCCCTTGACTTCCTTATTTTTTTGGATTAAACATTTTATTCTGAAAACACAAAAATATTTCATAGAGGGCTTCCATCTATACCACAATTCATATGGTGTCTTTGTCTCATCCATATATTTCCCTCTTCGATTTTGAATATAAACATCTACTTGTACTGCCTCTTTCATGTAATGTCGAGGAATACAACTCTCTATCTACATAGTTCTGGCCAATTTTATTTACCTATCGATTCATATACTAAAAAACTCCATTTTTTGTGGTGCTCTCACATCATCCACCTCATGATGTTTCCAACACTTCTATAAGTAATTTTTAAATTCAATGGATGTGTATTCCCCTCCATTGTCAGACCGCGGGATATTGATCTTCCATCCAGTATCCGTAAATACCTGTAAATTTCAAGGAAATTTTTTTCTTAATTTTCTTTGAGATTTTACGAGTACGAAGTTTCTGATGGCACCTGATTCCGAGTCCCGGTGTGCCAGAAATCAATTTCCAAAGTTTAGCTCAGGTACATTCAGTGAATGAATGAGCGGGCTTTCCTAAATTTTGAACCGGTGCTCAGAATCAAAATCTGAGGGCACCGATGAAATAGGAGTGCCGGTAATTAAATTAGGAACACCTTTTTCTAAGCTGCGTTTTCTCGGGTGTTTATGTTAAAAAAAAGTGGGGAATAAAAATATAATTGATTTATTTTTATTCCTTTACTAAGTGGTTTAAGTGAAATTAAGTTGTGTCACAACTTAATTTCTCTCTACTTTGTGGTTTAGCCCTTGTGAGGGAGTTGAGGTGGGACCCACTGATATTCTAACTCACCTTGAGAGGATTTAAGATGAGGTGGGGACCACATGAGTGCCCACCTTTTAAACTCTCTCACTCCCAATTAATCACCCTCACATTTAATTTGTAACTCACCCTCATTTATTGCATGCCAATTCAGTTAATTAAATTAAGTGAATAAGATTTTGAATTTTGTATTTTTAAATTCATGGCATGAGTTAATAAAATAAGAATAAACCTTATTTTATTTGGGGTTGGTCGTTGTGGGTGGAATTGAGGAGCGAATTCTTGGGTGCATTCCTAAAGAACTTCATCTTCTTCACGAAGAAAGTCAATACTTCAATGAAGAACGTCATCACCGCAAGGGAATCACCGTGCCATCTCCTCTCCTCTCCACAGCCGGTGAGAGACGTATTCTTCGAAGAATGACGACAATCCGTATCTTTCATCGGCCGAACACCGAGGACGCCTACGGAGCATCGATCCGCGACGCCTTTTTTCGCGACGTCGTCTTCCACAACATCATCTTCTGCGATGTCCATTTCCTGGGATGAACCTCATTCAACGACTTTATCAAGGTAGGGGTAACTTTCTGTTCGTGGATATTTCTTTACCGATTATTGTCTTTACCTTTGGCCATTCAATGTTAATGACCTAGCCGCCTGTTATCAAGATAACGGGAGGTTTTTGTGATGCACGAACACGACCGAACATCCTCCCTCTACTTTTTTATTGATTATTATGTGGGTTGGAATGAAGGCAGCACGGTGTCGTCGCACCGCATGGGAACGAAGTGGAACGCGGGAGAAGAAGCGCCACGCTATCACGCCATGTCGTTGAGGCCTAAGGAAGCCATGGACGGAGTTGGGCCATGGAGAAGGGGCACAACGCTGTCACGCCACGCCGGAAAAACACGAACGGCCGCGGCCGGGGCGGGCCGCAGTGGAGGGACGCGGCCCTATAACCTTGCGCCGGTCGGACCGAAGCCACGGCCTTGGGCCACGGTGGAGCAGGGAGCAGGGGATGGAACCGTTGGCCGCCGACATGTCTGAGGGGCAGGACCGTGGGGTCCCACGGCGGCACCGGCTGGCAGCCGCGCCGACCGATCAGAGAAGGATGGGGGTCGTAACCCCCGGTTATCAAAGGGAGCGGCCCCCAAGTGGGGGATGCGGTTTCCAAACAGCCCCCCCCCCTTCGCGGTGGCTCGGCCAGCGCCGAGCTAGTAATGCGGGTCGCGCCCGCGCCAGGCCAACCGGTCGCCTAGGCCAGGCCGCCCCCCCCTTCCGCTACAGCTCGGGCACCGCCGAACTAGCCATGCGGGCCACGGCTGCACCAGGCCAACCGGCCACCCAAGCCGGGCTGGGCCACGCCGCACCCTAATGGGCCGGACCTGGACCCGGGTCGGGTCAACTCGGTTCAGAACGACCTTGGGGGTCTTGGGCCGGGCCCAAAACCCTCTAAAAACTGGACAGTTCGTTTAAATTCCCATAACATGGGTTATGGACATCTAATCGATGCACCGTCAGTTGCGATACTATCCTTGGATCGGGATGGTCATTTCATTTTATTGCAATAAAGGTTTTGGAGAACTATATGTATGGCCGGGTTGGTTCGAACACGAAACCAACCAGGCCCTCGGAGCAAAAACGCTTATAACTTGAGCTACGGACGTCCGATTGAAGTGTTTTTGACTTTGTTGGATTCCTATTAGTGAGACAAAACTTTTGTCTTAATTCTCTCAAGGTTTGGATGAATTTGGAGTGCAGTCGTTTTGGTTTTGAGATAAAAATCAACAGGGCCCCTTGAACAAAAAACCCAATAACTCTCAGACCGGGAGTCTGATTGATGCGTCGTCTATCACGTTGAGTTGCTCTAGTCGAGATGGAACCTTGGGGTACATCATCTCCGGACTATGTGTCATTTTATGTATCGACCCCCTTGGCTCGTGCAGCAGACCCTCCTGTAATCGTCCATGCAGTGTGCGGGAACCATAGATCTGGCTGCGACTGCGACGACGATGATGACTGTACTGAAATCCTCTGTGGGTTAACAATCGATAACGACTGCACTGAAATCATCCGTGGGTTTGGCAGCGATGACGATTGCACTGAAATCCTCAGTGGGTTCAGCAGTGAAGAAGAGTGCACAGAAATCCTCTGTGGGTTCTGCAGCGATGAAGACTGTAATGAAATCATCTATGGGTTCGGCAGCGATGAAGACCGTACTGAAATCCTCCGGGGGTTCGACGGTGATGACTACTATTCTTGTATCCTATGTGGGTCTGGCAATGTTTAACTATGTTCTTGCTATCCTACGTGGGTCTGACAGAGTAGCTGGTCTGTATCCTATTTGGATCTGACAGCTTAGCTGGTTTAGTATCCTAGGTGGGTCCCATCATAGATGAATCACTGGCTATATCTGATCATCTCTATCAACATACGGAGAATTATACCTATGTGGGGTGAGTTTTGAATTTCAATCAATATCTTTGATATTATTGACTTTCTTTCCTATGTGTATTGGGTTGTGTTATCCTGTGTGGATTGGGTTGTACAATCCTGTGTGGACGTTATCGAACTTGGGCGTGGATGTTGGAGCTGAACTGGAATTGATGACTAAGGTATATGTATAGGTATATACCTAAGTAGTATTGGATGTTACATCGTGATTGTATCATTCCTTTATGGATTATCCATTGTGGATTCTGGGAGACCTTTGGGGGTCTCGGGGTCCCTACTGAGTAGCGTATACTCACACCTACATGGGCTATGCCCGCACTACATTGTGTTGGATGCAGACGACAGACAATGTTGATCGTGGTTGAGGCTTGTGGAGAAAGTCGGTACCTGGAGGTGGACCACTGGGAGGGACGTACACGGAGTGGACAACATGACACGAGGAGTTGAGGAGTCTATCTGTACCCACCCTTCATGTGGGACTTCCAGTGGATGGCTCGACGTTGCTGCTTTACTTTCTGTTGTTGTACTTTCATTCCATTTTTACTTTACTTTCAGTTTGGGTTTGTATTCTGGCCCAATTACTTTCTTCACTTACTATTATGCCCAGTTTTACCTAGTTTATACTTCTTCTTGCTTACTCTGTGTTGTTTTTTTACATTTTAAAGGAAATTCCTTCCCTTTTCTTGTCAGGATTTACGCCTTAGTGCTAGTCACCAGCCCCTGGCCTATGGAAGGGGGGCTTGGGGTAGTCACGGCATGAGACCCGAGGACGGGTCGTGACAAATTGGTATTAGAGGAGTTCAGTTCTACCGCAGAACTCGGGACTCTGATCTTTCTTCTATGTGAAGCAATAGAGTTAAGGGTATTGAGTGAGGTTATCAGTCAAGGGAGTCCAGTGTTGGTGCGGTGGCCGACGTATTCGTACACCAAGACCCTGACATCTGATTTCCGACTCAACGGATGAAAACATTGATTGCAAGTGTGTTTCAAAATTTTTCTTTTTGATTACTTTGTGTTAGCTCACTAGGTATACTATTTGACCGTGGCACAACTGTTTCTTTTTAGGATGGCCTCATGATGGAATCCAATTAGGGTTCCGAGCTTTGTGCGAGACGACATCTCACTGAGCTAAGAGCCCTCGGTGCAGGGCCCTGTTACAGTGGAGGCACCGACGATATCTCTACCCGCCGAGCCACCGATTCCACCATCCCCAGCCGCGGAGAGTGCACGTCGCCATAGTGCAATGCATGAGTTTCAGCATCAGAGACCAACCAGGGTTCCGCGGGGATATGGACCCTCAAGAAGCCGAGGATTGGCTGGAGACTGTAGTTTGAGTTTTCAGATTAGTGGGGACACTATCTAACCTCATGGTTATCCTTATAGCGAGCCACCTAAATGCGGCAGCAGGTAGATGGTGGAGCCTGATGCTCCAGGTGCACGACGAGGCATCACTCCTCTTGACAGAATTTGAGAGCCTCTTCTGCTAGGAGTTCGTCCCACACACCCTCCATGTGGTGCACATCCAGGAGCTTCTAGAGCTGCGGCAGGGCATCATGACGGTCGCCCAGTACTCGGTGAGATTTACCGACCTCTAGCGCTATTCCATGGACATGGTACGAGACCCATTCTTCCGGGCCCGGACCTTCGAGTAGGGACTGAGAAATGAGACCACATCATCGATGATCTCCCTCAGCATTCAGATACAGGCCAGAGTACTGGAGTGAGCCCTTCTTGTAGAGAGCTTTCTTGTTGAGCCTACGTTAGTAGAGAGGCCTACCGCAGGCCGACACCTAGTAGAGTCTTCTAAAATTGGTAGTAGACAGATGTCACAGAGGTCTAAGTGGACCAAGCCATCAGGTGGACGACCACAGGATACTGGCTCGTAGGTGTGGGTCTCACGCAGCAGAACTAGTGTTACAGGTGTAACACAGTGATATACATGCCGCGGGATGGGCCACGTGGCTCGTGACTGCCCGACCCTCCATGTAGAGGGGCAGCAGACGGTTAAGGGACCACCTAGGAAGAGGCAAAGGTTTGACCTTGGCGGTCCGCAAGAAGAGGGTGGACGAGGCCATGGAGCTGGTCGAGCGGCAAGTGGGGGATGACGTTTTGAGGCTCCACCACCACCACCACCAAGAGGTCCACCCCGACCATAGGGGAGATCATAGCTTCAGGCAGCTGAAGCTTACAATCATGGAGTTCCAGAAGCGGGTGGACAATTGCGGGACTGGCTCCAGGCATGGAGGACGTTTCCCATAATGCCTCTAGATTCTTTGTTTGTGTTGGTTTGTGTCCTTGTACATTGATTTTCAGTAATAAAAGACACTTTCAATAGTGGTGTTTCTTTCTTGACTTTTTTATTTTAATACTAAGAGGTTCTGGTTAAAAACTGTTGACTTGTCCCTCACATACGAGGTTCCTACTGGAGGAGACCCAGTGACCACACACTGATGCCGACAGTGTGACTCAACCCTTGTAGGTGAGAGTAAAAGTTTGATCTCTTGGTAGCATCGTCGAGGCCTTACGACATCATCCATGGAATGATTTAACTAATCATGACATGATTGACTGTATTAGGAAAGGAATGTGGTTCATCGAGTGGATGAGACCAGATTTCTCTTTTCGGCAAAGATGAAATCTAAGCAGCTTTGCAGAATGTTAAGTATGAAGGGGCAACCATTCCTATGGTATTACAGATGTCAGTAGAGCTTCCAAGAGCTGAGACAGAGATTGAATAGTGCACCTATCTTGAGGCTACCGGAGGAGAGAGTAGGGTACGTAGTCTACTGCGATGCATCAGGGACTAGACTCGGATGTTCCCTGATGCAGGAGCGGGTAGTGATCGCCTATGGATCACGTCAGTTGAGGAAGCACGAGAAGAACTACGCTACCCATGACCTGGAGTTAGAAGTATTTGTATTAACTCTGAAGATATGGAGACTCTATCTAATGGGAGAGCACTTTACTGTCTATTCTGACCACCAGAGACTCAGGTAAATATTCTTTACAGAAAGACCTGAACCTGAGACATCGGCGATGGATCGAGTTCCTCCAGGACTATGAATTTGAGATATTCTATACTCTTGTAAAGGGAAACATAGTAGCTGTTGCTCTCAGCAGGAGGATGGGCATTCAACATCTCATGGAGGCGACAGGGCAGCTAGCCGTTTTGCAGATATCCTTCGTGGATAGAGATAGATCATCCTTTCTTCAGTCACTCACAGTCACTCCTCCAATACTACAGCGGGTCAGAGAGGCACATGGTGGGGACGTTGACTGTGAGACGTGGCGTGCGCAGATATCCTCAAGATAGGTACCTTATGGATTCTCTGTAGTAGGAGAGCGTGTTGTCCTTTTCAGAGGATGTACCATGGTACCAGCTGCATTATAGGAGGAGGTGCAGAGGGAGTTTCACACATCCCCGTTTACGGTACATCCAGGTGTGGCGAAGATGTACCAGTATCTCAGACGACAGCACTGGTGGCCTAGTATGAAGAAGGATGTAGCTGAGATCGTTTCTCGATGCCTCACCTGCCAGTAGGTGAAGGCGAAGCACCGGGTACCAGCAGGCTTGGTGCATCACTTGGAGGTCCCGGAGTGGAAGTGGGATGGTATATCTATGGATTTCGTGACAGGACATCCACGTACATCCAGAGGTCAAGACCCCATTTGGGTGATTGTCGACTGACTCACCAAGTCGGACCACTTCTTATGCATCAGAGAGTAGGGCTCAGTAGAGAGCTTGCGACATCTATACGATCAGGAGATTGTATGGCTTCATGGTGTGCCATAATCTATCGTCTCAGATCGAGATGCTCACTTTACATCCCGACTTTGGAAGGGGTTACTGGAGGCATTCGGGATGCAGCTATGTCTGAGAACCGCCTTTCACCTTCAGACGGATGGTCAGACAGAGAGAACCATTCAGACCCTCGAGGACATGCTTCGTGCATGTGTCCTTTACTTTGGTCGCAGTTGGTAGCACCACCTACCCTTGGTGTTGTTCGCATACAACAAAAGCTAATGCTCCACCATCGGAATGGCACAATAAGAGGAATTGTACGACCGACCGTGCAGATCACCTCTGTGCTGGACAGACCCCAGGGAGTCAGCACTTGTGGGACCAAAGATGGCCCAGGCCATGATAGTGAAGGTCCTGGTCATCCAGGAGTGGATTAGGACAGCTCAAAGCCGGAAAAAGTCTTTTGCTGATAGGAGGCGGAGACCTCTAGAGTTTTAGAATGGAAACCACGTTTTCTTGCAGGTCTCACCTCAACGTGGATTACTGAGATTTGGCCGGGGCGAAAAGTTATCTCCACGCTTCATCGGACCGTTCCAGGTTCTCAGCAGGATGGGCAAGGTGGATTATCACCCAGATTTACCACCTCAGTTGCACCATATGCATGACGTCTTCCACGTATCTCAGCTGAGGAGATATGTGCACGACCCGATGCATATAATTGACCATGGGGAGTTGGACATTGATGATGGGGAATCTTTGGCGGAGGTCTCAGTGGAGATCGAGGATCGACATGAGAGGTTCGTACGTGAGCAGTCGATTCCTCTTATGCGCTTCAGATGGTAGCACGGGAACCTCCAGGATAGCACTTGGGAGCGGGAGGCTCATATGCGTGCTCAGTACCCTCATTTGTTTCCCTAGTTTGTGATGTATCTTTACGGGGATGAAAAGCCCTGAGGTGGGAGTAATGTAAAGACCTATAAATTTCAATGAAAATTTTTCTTAATTTTAGTTGGGATTTTATGAGTACGCAGTTTCTGTCGTCACCTAATTCTAAGTCCCAGTGTGCGCGGAATCAATTTCCGAAGTTTAGCTCGGGTACGTTCAGTGAATGAAAAAGCGGATTTTCCTAAATTTTGAACCGGTGCTCGGAATCGAAATCCGAAGGCACCGATGAAACCGCAACGCCCATAATTACTTAGGAACACCTTTTTTGAAGGATCTTTTGATTGGGTGTTGATGTTAAAAAAGTGGGGAATAAAAATATAATTGTTTTATTCTTATTCCTTTACTATGCAGTTTTAGTGAAATTAGTTGTGTCACAACTTAATTAATCTCTAAATTGTGGTTTAGTCCATGTGAGGGAGTTTAGGTGGGACCCACTGATATTCTAACTCCCCTTGAGAGGAATTAATATGAGGTGGTTCCCACACGAGTCCCCACCTTTTCAATTCTCTAACTCTCCATTAATCACCCTCACTTTTAATTTGTAACTCACCCTTATTAATTGCATGACAATTCACTTAATTAAATTAAATGAATAAGAGTTTGAATTTTGTATTTTTAAATTCAATGCATGAGTTAATAAAATAATGATAAACCTTATTTTATTTGGGGTTAGTTGTTATGGGTGGAATTGAGGAGAGAATTCTTTGGTGCATCCCTGAAGAACTTCATCTTCTACGCGATGAATTTGAAGACTTCGACGAAGAATGTTGTCACCGCAAGGGAATCGTTGTGTCACCTCCACTCCTCTCCATAACCGGTGCGAGACACCATCTTCAAGGAACGATGACATGTCGTATCTTTCTTTGGGAGAATACCGACGACGCTTACAGAGCATCGATCCGTGACACCGTCTTTCGTGACGCCATCTTCCGCAATGTCGTCTTCTGTGATGTCCTTTTCCCGCGACGAACCTCATTCGACAACTTCATCGAGTTAGGGGTTAACTTTATGTTCGTGGATATTTCTTTTCTGATTGTCATCTTTACCTTTGGGTGTTCAACGTTAATGATCTAGCCGCATGTTATCAAGATAACGGCAGGAGGTCGGGCATCACGAACATGACCGAACCTCCTCCCTCTACTTTGTTGTTTATTATTATGTGGTTTGGAATGAAGGCAGCGTGGTGCCATCGAACCACACAGGAATGAAGAGGTACGCGGGCAAAGAAGCATGATGTCGCCACTTCGCGCCATTGAGGCCGAACGAAGCCGTGACGAGAGTCGGGCCGCGACGAAGGGGCGCAGCGCCATCGCACCGTGTGAAAAAACCATGAAGGGCCGCGGCTAGGGTGGGCCGCGGTGGAGGGACACGGCTCCGTCGTGTTGTGCCGGTCAAACAAAGGCCTCGACTTTTGGTCGCGACAGAGCAGGGAGCATCAGTCGAAACCGCCGGCAGCCGGCGTATCAGAGGGGCGGGACCGCGGGGTCCCGCCCCGATTAGAGAAGGCCGGTGGTCGTAACCTCCAGCTGGCAAAGGGGGCGGCCCCCATGTGCGGGTTGTAGTTTCAAAACAGGGGGCAGCGCCCCCCCCCCCCCCCTTCCGCGACGGCTCGGCCTTCGCCTAGCTGCCGATGCAGGCCGCGCCCATGCCAGGCCAACTGGTCGCCCAGACCAGGCTGGGCCGGGCTGGGCCGCACCGCGCCCTAATGGACCGGACCTAGACCAGGGTCGGGTCGACCCAGTTCAGGCCGACCCAAGGGGTCCTGGGCTGAGTGGGCTCGGGCCCAAAACACCCTAAAAACCGGACAGTTCGTTTAAATGCATGTAACATGGGCTACGGACCTCCGATCGATGCACCGTCAGTTGGGATACAATCCTTGGATCGAGTCAGTCCTTTAGGTATATTACACTCAAGTTTTAAGTGAACATTGGGTATGGCTGGGTTGGTTCGAAAACAAAACCAACAGGGCCCTCAGAGTGGAAACGCTTATAACATGAGCTCCGGACATCCGATTGACGTGCCGTCGACATTGTTGGATTCTTATTAGTGAGACTGACCATTTGGCTTACTCCGCTCGAGGTTTGGACGCAGTTTGAGTGCGGTCGGGTTGGTTTTGACATAAAAACCAACCGGACCCCTGGAACAAAAAAGCCAATAACTCTCAGACCGGGCGTCTGATTGATGCGTCATCTGTCACATTGAGTTCCTCTTGTCGATATGGAACCTTGGGATACATCAACTCCAGACTACGTGTCAGTTGATGTATGGACCCCCTTGGCTCGTGGAGCAGACCCTCCCTGAATCGATCATGTTGTGTGCGGGAACCCTAGAGCTGGTTGCGACTGCGATGACAATGACTATTGCACTGAAATCCTCCATGGGTTAGACAACGACGACGACTGCACTGAAATACTCTTTGGGTTCGAAAGCGATAACAACTGCACTAAAATACTCTGTTGGTTCGGCAGCGATGAAGACTGCACTGAAATCCTCCGTGGGTTCGGCAACGATGAAGACTGCACTGAAATCTTCTGTGGGTTTGGTAGCGATGAAGACCGTACTGAAATCCTCTGTGGGTTCAACAGAGATGACTACTGTTCTTGAATCCTACGTGGGTCTGGTAGTGTTTGACTCTGTTCTTGCTATCCTACATGGGTCTAGCAGAGTAGCTGGTCAGTATCCTATGTTGGTTCGACAGCTTAGCTGGTTTAGTATCATATGTGGGTCCCAGCTTAGATGAATCAGTCTATATATCTGATCATCTCTATCACCTTACGAAGAAGTATACCTGTGTGAGATGAGTTTTGAATTTCAATCAATATCTTCGATATGATTGTCTTGCATTCCTATGTGGATTGGGTTGTGTTATCATGTGTGGATTGGGTTGTACTATCCTGTGTGGACGTGATCGTACTTGGGCGCGAAAGTTGGTGCTGAACTGCAATTGATGACTTAGGTATATGTATGGTCATATACTTAAGTAGTGTTGGATGTTACTTCATGATTGTATCTTTCCTTTTTGGATTATCCTTTGTGGATTTTGGGAGACCTTTGGGGGTCTCGGGGTCCCTACTAAGTAGCGTATACTCATCCCTGTATGGGAAATACCCACACTACGTTGTGTTGGATGTAGATGACGGACATCGCTGATCATGGTTGAGGATTGTGGAGAAAGTCGGTACCTGGAGGTGGACTACTTGGCGAGACGTACACGGAGCAGACGGCTGGACCTGAGGAGCTGAGGAGGCTATCTGTACCCACCATTCAGGTAGGACTTCTAGTGGATGGATTAACTTTGCTGATTTACTTTCAGTTGATGTACTTTCATTCCAGTTGTACTTTACTTTCAGTTTGGGTTTTTATTCTGGAAAAATTACATTCTGCACTTACTATTGTACCCAATTTTACATAGTGTATACTTCTACTTTCTTACTCTATGGTGTTTTTTTACTTTTTAAAGGCAATGCCTTCCCTTCTCTTTCGGGATTTATGCCTTGGTGCTAGTCACCAGCCCCTGGCCTATGGAAGGTAGGCTTGGGGTAGTCACGACATGAGTCCCGAGGATGGGTCATGATAGTATCATTCTCAGTGATTCGACGATAGGTTTTCATGCAACCAAGAATTTTTCACTTCCAGTTTATAACGATCACATATTCCATTCTACTATAATAATCTTTTAAAAGAACAAATTACATTTCTAAAAGTGTTTTAGAAACATTTATTCGGACACATACATTTGTATGGATGTGGTCAAGGAGATTTGATGTTTTTCCTTCAATGTCCGGTAGGAACTGCAGAGCAGTTTCCCTCACATGTATACATCAGATATATTTTCTCTTTCATGATTTGGATTAGGTATATCAATAACTATATTCATATTAGATATCTTTTCCATGTATTTATTATTGATGTTCCCCAATCTCAAATTAAATAAGTTGTTTTCTTCTTCAACTTTTATGTAGAAAATGTTCTATTTAATTTCAACTTGATATAAGTATCCATTTATTCTATATCCTTTTATAAGATAATTCCTACACATTTCTCTTATATTTTATCCATCCTGATTGAATGTCATTATAATACATGATTCACAGATTTGACTCACACTAAGAAGAATGTGATGCAAACCGTCCACATAATGGACTTCAGTTTTCCTCAGCTCTCAATTAGTTGGCTTAATACTTTCACTCCCTTTTATCTTCAAAGTGCCATCATTACTGAACCTCATCATTCTATAAACCATTTTCTTGAAATTCAATAAGATGTATTCATTACCCATCATGTGGGATGAAAATTCTCTGTTAGGAATCCAGGATATTTTGTTCTCTGTAGCATTGTGGGATACTTATGCAAAATTGGAATTTTCCATTTTCCTTTGTTCTTTCCATTAGATATTGGATTGAGTGTAAGATTATGATGGATTTTCAATTCTTTATTCTATGTACAGGTGTTTTTCATATTAAAATAATTCTTTTAGAGGGGAAAATCTATTTGAAATAGCAACATCATCTTGTTGATGTGTATTGAATCGTCTCTGATCATTGAAATAATTTCTTCTGACATACCTCTTCCTGCAATACACAACTTTATAACTAATTGTACAATAGTGAAAAAATTATCCATATAAATTATTTTGTCAATAAAAGTAGGATATGTATATGTTCTCTTTTCTTGAACTCCTAACTCTTCCACGTTCATATAGCTCCTTTCCTCTTAACATTATGACATGGGATGGACCAAATAGCCACTAAACTAACACTTTATGAAATGAAATGTCTGATCAATTCTATTTCTCCCCATTCCTACTTCCACAGGAAAATTGTTTGACTACTTAACATTTCGATAAAATAGTGGATAATCATTAGTAATCCATTAATTTTGATTTAAGGGTTTTTTTTCAAACATCGCGTGGGTTTTCAACATGATAAACTTTCATCATTCTTTTATTATGGTTCACTTAATTAATAGCATTTAATGTTTCACCATAAAAACCAATTCCACTATTTCCCATGAATTTGGGTCTTTGATAACTCAAGGCCTTTTCAACTCCATCAGAAACATTTTTTCCACTCTCTAGGATCACAACAACTGAGATACTTCAAAATTGGAATTTATTCTTTGCTTCTTTTGAAATTTATTTACTTTCGAGTTTACTTCTCATAGTAACATATTCTTCTTCGAGTCCTTCGATGGTCTTGGAATTCATATCCAGTCTCGAGGGAAGGACATTGATAACCTTTGATTGTTCTGTAAATTTGCGTTTTAGTTCACCAGCATCATTAGTTCTGTCATGGATTGATGATTGATCTTTCACCAGTTCTTCCAATCAGTCAATTTCCGCTTATAGCTGATCAATATATTCTGATGATTCCACCACCATTTCATTCTAGTTACTACATATCTTATATTTAATATCAATCTTACCAAAAGCATCCTTACGTTTCACCTTCGGATCATTATTTGTATTCAAATGATTATTTTTAGCTTTGACTGTCAATGCTTCAGACTTTTCAATGGTAGCCATCATGGATCCAGGATTTCCATTCATAAATTTTGGTTCATATTCCTCACATAATCCATTATCATCATTTTCCCCATCATAGAATAAACTTGTCTTCTATACATTCATGGGAAATTTTATATTTCCCTTTATAAATAATATTTTTTGGGGATTATTTGTGTTTTTTACTTCATTTTCTTCATCATCAAATTTTCATGAGCACTAAGAGGAAATGTGACCAACTCTTCTCCAACAAAAACTATCCAATAGTAGCTTGCCTTTAAATTTTTCCATTCCCTTCTTGATCTTCTTGGAAATGAGAGAAAGTGTTTTCTTTTCCTCATCATCGGTATCATTGATACATAATTAAAAATATAAATTTTTTATGGATTTAAATTATATTTCCTTTCTCACACAAGTCATAGAATCTTCTAGTTCAATTTTCATTTCATAAGCAAATAGATTTCTTAGAAGATCATCCATTGAGATGTTGGAGAGATATATTTCCTCAATCGTGGACACCTTTAAATTATAAAGGGGTGGAATTCAACTCATGAATTTATACATTATGTAAATGTATTTTATTTCTTCTCCCAAACCTCAGATTTCTCTAATAACATCAGTGATTCAATTGTAAAAGAAATCTGTATTCTAATCAGGGTGCACATTCAGATCATCAAACTTATTGTCTAGAACTTGAAGTTTCACCACATTCACTTTTCTATCTCCTTAATAAATATTTTTATGTTTATACCAAATTGACCTATAATATGTAAAACTCATTAAATGTATTTAAATCTGATCAAAAAGGGTTAAAGTGAGAGAATTTTGTGCTTCTGCATCAATATCGAGCAATTTTTTGTATATATCTGTCATCGATAGTCCTGTAGGATCAATGACTTGTATTAACTAAACAGTAACAATTAAAGCTTCCATTACAAGATAACTTAGGTGATATATCATCAAATTTTTTCATATTTGAAAATTACATCAATCGAAGAGGGGAACTCCCATAATGTTGACTGGATTCAACAAGATAGAAGAAGACATATTCAACAATAGAAACCTTTACACTTTGATACCACTTGAAGGACCCCGAAACAGCATGGGAGAGGAGGAGTGAGTCAAGGTGCCAAATTTATCTTTTAAACTGATAGATCTAGTTCCCACGTTGTTTAGAAGCTATTAAAATTACGTGAAAAGGATGAGTAGAAAATAAACAGTCACATGCAATGAAATGACACACCAATTTTACTTGTTTCACCACTAAGGGCTATATCCAAGGAGCATACTCTGACAGTGTTTCGGTCATACCAAAACCACTAATCTTCAAATGATAGGGAATACAAGATTTTAGCATAGTAAACCAATGCACGTTGAAATATCTTTACATGGTTTAGGGACAAAATAATGCATCCCATGGTTCACTTCCGCTGACTCCCCCTTCCTCCCTGTGCTAGATGAATCGTCACTCTGTTTAGCAACCTGAAGATCACTTCAATGGTTTAGAATTAATTCATGAATCCTAAATTGTAAATGGATGGTCTCTTGAAGTCCCATAAAAATGAATCGATGTATTTTATTTTTCCATACACGCCTATGTTATGAAGATTAATGTCTCAAACTGATTTGGACAATTATAAACTTCCTTGGGTGTTTCGCGTACATCGACTGTTTTTGTGTACCACAACTATTTTTGTATACTATCCAACTCCTCTTTTTACCATCCATCTCCTTTGAGAACTGCAGTACACCACGTTCCTCCCCACTCCATGTACTTCTCCACACCTCTACATAATATTCTACTCTACGTACTTTCTTTCTCCACCCTGTACTGGAAGAGTTTCCTACGCGAATGATACAACCATTAGTGGACTATTTTCCATATGTAGAAGATTCTCTCAGTGTACCATCTTATCCAATGAGAACCACTTAAGAATTTCCAGGATATCATCCCAAAATTTTTATCTCCAATATCATCATCTAACAAAGGGGATTACTGTTCCTTAAATAGGAACTTAAGTCTGAAAATTTTTCTAAATAGATTCACCCAAACTTTATTTGTGGGAAAATATTAGCTCCATCAATGTATGATCAACATCTACCGCGTTCCGATCCTATTTTAAAAACCATTTCAATCTTGCAAACCTTCATCATTCAGCATACCACATACCTTCATCAAGTATCGTCTCTACGATCAATTGTTCGTTTCATCCTTCAGTATTCTGCTTACTGAGTTTCTTCAATATGTACCATTACTATGAACTATTTTTGTTTCCATGCACTGCTTCGTGTACTATTCCCAGTGCCTCCACTACATACCACTCACCTTCAATGCATACCATGCTGCTTCACCGTTTACTGTGAACCTTCACCACGTACTCCTCACATTCATCGTGTACCATTCACCATCACCACATATTGTTTCCATACACATTATTTTTGAGACCCTAAAATATGGAAAATACTAGGAAACTACACCACCTTCAAAACTGCATTAATCCTTAATTGTATGAGCTTATTCTTTGCAGACTCCCTAATCATCTGTGTGAATATTGGCAACAAACAAAAACTAGGATCCATTATTATCAACAAACATACTTGGATCCAACATGTCCATGATGGAATAATTGGAACTTTTATAAAGTTTATCTGGTTCTCTCATACTATAGAAGGATATGAAATTTTGAATGTCATGAAATTTGAGGATGGGACGAATTACACCATGTGATCGTAGGTTAATGTGTTCAATATGATAAATATTTTTGAAATCGTAAGAAATGGCCTTATCACAGAGTATAATTTGAGTGAAGATAATATTGTGAGTTAGGTTGTATCAATACCTTGATTGGCTAGTACTTATTATTATGGGACAAAGTGATGTCTGGAGGTAACTCATAGAGGTATCACTAGTTAGGTTCCTCATGATGATAGATTCCCATTTTTTCACTAATTAGGGTAGTCGGGACACATGAATCCTCAATGATTACCGGATCCAATGGAATGTAGAGGCCCTATAAGGGGGTGGGGGGAGGGTCCATATTCAGATTTTCTATAGGAATTTCCAATATATTCCCAGAGAGTGGTGATCTACTCCTACCCCATGTATATGGTTGGTACTAGTATGATCATGCGATGTAGGTAGCTAGAGTATAATTGGCCAATCATGATGAGGTGGCTGTGAAGGGAGAGGTAGAACCACTCATGATACTCAGTTCCAATAGACCGGGCTCACTCATGATAGTCAAATAGAAATTTGGGGCCTCGATACATGCTAGTTAAAAAAGTAAATCCTACGTAAGAGGAGAATATTTCTAGAAATTTTACTATACGAGGAACTGATATAATATCCTCCACTTTAGTTTTGTCTTTATTTAACACCATAAAATCTCATTATTTTTTATCTAAGACTATTTCGGTATGTATTTCCCTCAAGATAGATGACTTGTATGGAGTTGGATTGTAGATATCATGATAGGTACCCAATCATAGGTAATTCACTATAATAAGGATTTCTCCAGGAGATAGGTGGATACATCTTCACATGGAATATTTTCAAGCTTGACATGATAGACATTGATGTAATCATAAGGATGGAATAGTTAGTTACCTAGAATTTTAATATTAAATTATATTGTTGGAGGGTGATTTTTACAACACAAGAGGTTGTTAGTGATGCATATAAGGGGGAATGGGTTGTCACTATGATTAGAGCTAGAAATGAGTATTATAGGCTGGATAGTGTAATAGCTCAGATAACCATTATTTTCCTAGATGATTAGAGGTTATGACCAACTATTTTGTATACATTAGTGGAGAAAATTGGGGATATATTTCCGGAACATTTCTCTATTTTACCTTCTTCGTGATAGGAAGAATTCACTATGGATTTTATAAAAAGATTTGCACCAGTAACCATTACACCTTATAGGATGGAACTTATAGAGATTATAGAGATGAAGAAGAAGATGGAGGATCTAGAGGAAAAAGATTTTATATGACCCATAACATCTACATGGGTTTTATGTATTCATTTCATCATTAATATAAATGGGACCCTCAAGATTTTTATGGATTAACGATGTTTGAACTAAGTCACAGTAAAGAATCAGTATCCACTTCTATGAGTATTCATAATATTTGATTAGACCATAGGATTGATAGTATTTTAAAATATATAAACAAGGTTGGGAGATCATCAAGCATGCATTAGGTCATATAACATACATCTCCCACCATTCAGATCAGGTATAGTCTATAAGAGTACGTGCTTAATCTATTCAGCCTAACGAAATCAACTACAGTCTTCATGGATTTAATGAATTGGGTCTCGACCCATATCTAGATTCATTTTTTGTAGTTAATATTCATGATATCTTTTTTTATTCACACTCCAGCTATGTCATTTCAACCCATATTGATATTGTAATGAATACACTGAGAGAGCATCAACTCTAATATAATCTCAATAAATGCCAGTTTTAGATTGAAAAAGTTCACTTCCTATGTGACATTATCTCAGAGTGATGAGTTTTATTAAAGATAAAGGAATTGAGATCTATTGATTTCTGGTAGAAACCCAAAATTTCTTCCACATTCATAGGTTTGTAGGCCTAGTTGGATATTATATATGATTCATCCAAGATTTATCATATCTAGCTGATCTGCATACAAGATTGACAATGAAATGAGTGAAATTAATATGGATAGAATCTTATGAATCAGCCTTTTAGGAGTTGAAGGGATGTTGAATTTAGTTCCAGTGCTAGTTCTACCGGATCTTAGGAGTAATACTATATACATTGAGGTATCATGTATCGATCTTAGAGAAGTTCTGATTTAGGATGATAGAGTCATTGTATATGGGTCTTTTCCAGTAGGGCCTCATGAGAAGAATTCTATATGCATAGCCTTGATTCATCTCTTATTCTGAATTTGATTCCCATTTATAGGTACTATCTACATGGATAGTGTTTTGTGTTATTAATTAATCTCAAAAGTCACAAGTACAAAATTAAACAATGATTTTTGTATCTCAGGCAGTGCATGTGGGTTGAGTACCTATATTAATTTGATTTCGATCATTCCTACATGCCTGGTAAGGGAAACAATGTATCCAAATCTCAAAGCTGGAAGACACAGACAGAAGAAAATTCAGAATCAATCATATAATTTAAAATCATGAAGTCATTATTTGGGATTCACATTATGGTTCATGATGACTATGGAGAGACTGTCCTCTCATCCTTAGCGGTGACCGCTACTTTTATTTAACGGGTAAGGATGAGAAAAAATGTCTGATCACAAGGGCCCTTTATGAATAAAAATTGTCTCATATGATGATACATCTTACAATTTGACCATGGTTAGGGATGATACAATAGTATTCCATCATTGTGTATATGTCACATATTACATCATAGTAGTTATGATGTAAGAATTACATGCCTCATCCTAGATGGTTCACCCTAGTATAACCTAAACATACTTAGATCTGTGGAGCTAGTATTTCTGTTTTATTAGTAAAAATGATATAACATGATTCTTCACTATATGTTCCACCAATGGGAAGGTGAATGAAGAACATCAGAAATAGCAATGTATTTTCCATCCTTTGACCATTCCTAAGTGTAAATGAGATGATATTTCGATGGATTTTGTGACTTGTTTATCTAGATAACCTCGTGGAAATGATCTAATGTGGTTGGAACAGATTTTTTAAGGAAGGTGTAAAACTTCTTACACATGTGAGAAAACTTATCATTAAAGGATATAGGAAGGATGTACATCAGGGAGGATGTGGCTCTTCATGGAGCTCTTCATTTTATTAATTTTGATTGAGATTCTCATTTTACATCATTTTTCTGGTAGGGGTTTCAAAATTCCTTGGGTAAATAGGTACTTATAATCAAAATCACACTAATTGAAATTAATAGATGAATCATATGATTTAGGTGTTAGAGGTCATGCTCAGTTCATGTGTCCTTGACATTAGGTGTCATTAGAACAAAACCATCCCCTAATTCATTTCACTTAAAATATCTACTTTCCATGTACCATTGATATAGATCATCATAAATAATAATTTATTTGGCCTTATTTGTCACATTTTTTCTTGATATAGGAATGAAAGGTTGCTATTCTTGGACCATGTCTCATTAATGAGTCTGAAAAGAACATATGACGGATCAGAAATCCTTTTGTGATAGATCAGTCCAAATAGTAGTCATGTTCCAAAAAAACTAGAAAACTGTCAAGTTCAAGTATGGAAAATGGGTTTTCATTTTAGTCTTTCCCAGGTGGAAAATATACGTATTCATAGGTAGGGTATTTTCTCAATCAGGTTCATTATACACTTTGGGGTTGTGAAATAAATCAATCCAATGGATTTCCATTTGCTGATTCCTTATAAATGTTGGTCAATGTATGATGTATTTTATGCATATTATCCTCATAAATACCATCCAGATCTATCAAATTTCTTCCATCCAAATGGGTTTGAGTTGGATGTGTATAACTCCTTAAAGGAGTATTCAGTTCGTATTGGGGATCATAGTGTTAAGACACTACGAGCCATGTTAGTTCTATTGGTATAATATAAATTGATGCAATATTGAGTATGGGATGATACCTAGGATTGGGAAGTTGGCATATGAGCTTAGTAGACTAAACTCTTTGCTGATGATGCCTCTTTACCCTCATAAAGATAACGTTGAGATGACATTATTAAAGGAGGGGAGATTGTAATGACCATTCTTTGCATGATTTTATGGATTAGTTTTTTCAATTTGTATACTTTTTTTTATCCTCGAAAACATGCTAAATGACTTGAGAATTTTCTTAG
This sequence comes from Viscum album, assembly GCA_963277665.1. Classification (NCBI taxonomy): domain Eukaryota; kingdom Viridiplantae; phylum Streptophyta; class Magnoliopsida; order Santalales; family Viscaceae; genus Viscum; species Viscum album. The sequence goes on along the minus strand of OY728133.1, from coordinate 676,486,615 downwards.
GAGTGTCCTTTGATTATTCAAATCCCATCATTCTAGAAGAAGGGAAAAATATATGGGTTTCCTGATTAGTGGAAACATGGAATCCCATATGCTGTAGATTATTCTAACTGTTTGTATGGGGGGAACATGCATTCAATAAGATACACAACGTTTTTCTGAGAATATTCCACTTTAGGATCACAACTGTGTAATAAAGTATAGAAATTTGAAAGAGGGTTTTTGCCAGGATTGTGCATAGTTGGGGAAACTATGAGCCTTAACCATGAAGGGAAAGTTATTATGTAGTGTATTTATAATGGTTTTCATAAGGTTTGGTAAACCATGAACCAATATAGCGAACCCTTTACTTTTGAGGTGAAATTACATTTTTTTCCCTTATTTAATATTATAACCTTGTTTCTTTTCTCCCTTCTTCCTCCAACAAATGAAAAGGATTTATTCTTATACTGTGGAAACTACTCCAACTCACTCTAGGATTTGATGTATCCCCTATATCAGGTGTCTGATTCACGATCATAAGGAAGCGTTAGATATCTGAATGTGAGCTCTTGAATATTATCCTATAATATTATAGTTATTATTTAGACCCATTGAGAAATTTATGAGAAATATCATTCTCTTATTTTCATGGATTTTGATTTTTTCTTATATTTCTCTCAACAATCATTGATTATGAGGTCTCCATAAAAAGAGGATTCATAAATGGACCTATTATAGGTGGCATCATTTTTTTCCATGATTTGTTTTGTTTTTTAGATACCATATTGTTCCATATGACACCCAATTACAAGAATTCTCTTTTAATCGAGTTATTCATATCGAATTGATCATCACACCTTGATATAATCCCTTTTATTTTTGTTTAGTATTTTATAGGATTTAGACCTCACTTATTGATAGACCTTGGGAGATCCACCATTATTTTAGCTTATTGGGTTAATTTTTTAAATTTATAGAACACATCCTAAGTGTTCTTCTTGGGTTATAAACTGATTTCCCTGTATTAATATATGTGTTCAATTAAATCAAGAACCTCCAAAATTAATTTTTTATTTATAATGATAATTTTCCATGTAGGTAATTGAATGTATTTTTCATTATATATTTACCAATTTTTATTAAACTAAAAATATTATATAGAATGGTTTATACGTGATGGTTTATTTACCAAAAATGAACTAAATGGTAAAAATGAAATGGAGTAGAAAGGAAATGCCTTTTTTATCTATTCAATTGAATGATCATATTAATTGTAATGTCTTATATATAATTGGACATGAATACTTATATACATAATAGGTAATTCCTCGTGTATTATATTATAAAATTATTATGCACTCTTATGGGATGTGATTTGATGGTAAGTGTTTTATTGAGAATAAGGTATCAGACACCCTTAAATCGAGTGTAGGTCATGAAATCTCACACCATTGAAACACTTTTGATGGTGGGTTTCATGCACCATGTCCCTTTTTTATAGGGTTGAAATTTTGAAATAGTAATCATCTTGAGTGACATGAATGAAATCTTCAACTCAATATGAGATATTGATCAATACCTTTTTTTTTGAATAGTGTGAACCATATGATTTTGGAAATTCTATCACTATTTTCTAAATAATAGTTTATATTTTCAATGATGATATAAAAATAATATTTTTCATGAAAGAAAATTAGGAAATTTATTGTGAAACTAATAATAAGAACAAGTAATGTTATCAATGTGATTTTGATAATGAATTTCCATTAAATTCTGGAATTTCATTAAATAACCACACCTTTTAGACATATATTATGTGGGTAAATTCTTGGGAAGTGTCCTTAAAAATTATACACATTTACACTTCATCATTGTAACATGAATTTCATGTAGGAGATGATTAATAAATATTTTATTTGTATCATATTAAATTTTCATAATCTGAACAATATTGGAGATAATTCATTTTGTTGGATTATGATAAATAAATGATACCCAACATCAGATAGGCGATGACCAGATTTAATTTTTGGAAAATGTGTAAAGAATTCATTAAACATAATTGGGGGTTCATACCAAGGGTCTTTTACTTTCACATTATTTTTATTTTTCTTTCATTTTTTCCATTACTTTATGATTACTTGTTTTTTTTACATACAAGACTCCATATTTTAACAATATGGAGGCTAGCTCAAGTATGTTGCATCATAATAAATTCATGGTTTCATATTTCCACCCTAATTGTTATTTTATCGTCTTATATTCATAATTATCAATTCTCGTAGAAACTACTCACAATGAGGAAATTGTAAAAAATAATTTTGGAGGATAAAAATACTAGTTAGATGTGGATTTTTTGTTTTATTTTAATTTTTTTTCTTTCAGTTTTTTTCTATTTCTTCCCGTTTATTTTATATTTGTAATTTTTTTATTTTCTATATGTTTTTTGTAAATGATCACTCGAATAAATAGTTTTTTTATTTATGAAAGCCATGAAAATGAGTGAACCTATTTATCCCTTTAAATAAAACATAAATTTATTATTAAATTGAATTTTTTTTACTTTTAAAACATTATGATATTCATGAAATTCCATAAAATTATTTAATATAATTAAAAATCCCACTATTTTGTCGTTGAAATCCCCTTCATGTGTGAATTTTTACTCCATTGGAATCATTATTACATTCAGAAAATATCACAAGAGAACCAATCCATGAATTCTTTAACAAGAATATGATTTATTTTTATCAAGATATGATGTTTGGGGTATTTATTTTTAAATTAATGTGGACTTTATTTGGATATAATTCCCATATTTTAAGAGAACACTTTTTTATTTTGGTATAACCTATACATTTAATCCTCTATACCAATATTATCCATGGAAAAATATTTTGGTAAGTCATGTTACAATCAAATTTTCCTTTTCCACCCACTTTTTGTATTGAAAATGTATGATCTAGTATAACTTGAATGCTTGTGGGAAGCATACATGTAATGTTGGACATCATTTTGTGTAACATCGGGTTGAAATTAAAATTCAAAATACATTTGTTGATGATGAAATAATATTTTACTAAAATATATGTCTTTATGGATCTTTAAAGTAAAATGGATGTACCCATTTTTATTTATCCAAGGATATAATGTTATGCCAATTTAGAACTTTTTGAAAAAATTGAAAGAAGATAAATTCCATTTTTTATGCAAAAATAATGATGGTGTGTGATGGAAAAGTTATTTCAAAATAATCATAGTGTTTATATTCATTTAAGGATAGTGGAGGGGAGACTATAATTGGGTGAAAGTTATGATTATTTAATTTTGATTCAAAAAGACGAAATTTTTTTTTATTCACACTTATAATTTCTAACTTTAAAAAATTATAAACCTAAATAAACTGTAAAAACAAAAAAAACTCATATTGAACACAATTTATTATATCACACTAGGTGGATCTATATAAATTTATCAAACATATTGTGAATATTTCATGATTTTCGATGAAAATAACAATGTTCAAATACTATATTTGTTTGTTGATGTAAAAATGATGTCAGGTATGTGTTTTGGGTTAATGACATGAGAAAATTTTTTGAAATGGATTTATTAAGCTGAATAGATAATGTGAAATATTTTATTTTATAGGGCATGATATATATTATTTCTCGATGTTAAATTAGAGGATCTCAAGATTATGTGTTTTTAATTTTCCTTTATTTGTTAGTAGTTCTCACTTGTTGAAAATTCCAAGATCTAACTATTGGGGAATTGACAGATCTAATATGTTCATTTATCAAAATATTAATTTAACTTATATAATACCAACCAATTTATCATTTAATGAGAAATTGAAACATTTTTTCAACTTTTATGTGTTTTGATCTTCAAATGGAAAAATTCATAATTTTGGAAAATTATCCTTTTTCAATAAAAATTCACTTCAAACATATATTTTTTATATTAAAAATATTAATAAAATATATTTTTAGGTTTCATATGTTCACTGTATTCAAATATTTAAATTAGATACTTTTCTTATTCAAAATTATCGAGGCCTAAATAAATTAGTTAATTCCAAAAATGTTTTGGCCAGTATAAGTGTCCCCAACAGATTAAATGAGTTATATCCAGTTATATAATTGTAAAAATGAACTCAATCAGACTGGAGATGAAATATAATTTTAAAATTCATATACAATTATATTTTAAAATCAAATTATATCACAAAGATAGTCTTGGACCATGTGGAAGATAAGGAGGTTGAAGAGTCTCATCGCATAGAAAATGATTATTTTAGCAAATAGGCTATATCATATCATTAACATGTCCAAATGATATAAAATTTTACAGTTTTTTCATAATTCATTTTCATAAAAAAATTAATACATTTTCACTTGATTCATTTTATAAAGAGAATAAAATTGAGCTATCATAGGATGGATAGAAAATGGAAGACAAATTTCTACACCTCATCCACTTTATATTTCCATATCCTCATATATGAAAAGTGGATTTTGGATTGAGATAGAGAAGGTAAGGGTATTATAGGGTGTTTGATTAATATTCTAGGAATTAATTATTAAATAGAGAATATGGGATCTACTCATGTGATGTACGACTAAGAACCAAGTGGTTGTGGAAAAAAACATGACATACACTCTGTTCTAAGTAGAGATATTCTTGCATTTTTTGGGAGTTTTTATTTATGATATTTTTTTAAATTAATGTCATTTATTTCTTCATATAATATATTTTCATCTAATTTTTTTTGGATAGTTATTCATGATATTAATTGAAATAATATATTTCTCTATTTAAATATCTTTAGTGAGGTCATTGTGTTATTCATTGGAATCTTGATTAGGATTTATTTTATAAGGGTCTTATTGTGATTGAATCACATATATATGTGGGAAAAAAATAATATTGTGGTTATGATATGGTATCCATGAAAAATATAGTTTTCAACATGAGGTGTTTGGGTTGGTATTAAGACATTACAGTTTTGTCATTTAAAATAAGGGGGGATATCTAGAAGGTCTATCCATGTACAAATCTACAACTTCATTTACGATTTCACAAATTTTTTATTTCTAATAAGATAAAAATTTAGTTTTTGACTTTTCTTGAATTTTATTTTATATTTATTTTTATATTTTAGATCTTTTAATAAAGATGAATAAAATTATTCTAGAAAAAAGTGAGGATTTTGTAACTCAAATTGAAACCACCTACATAAACAATATAGGGACAACTATATTACATTTATATAGAAGATAAATTACTTTAATGTCTTTGTAAATGAAAAACCAACATATTATTCATTATAAACTGTATTTTATAATTTGATTTCTGATGGATTTCACAATTTTCCTTAGTTAGATATTTCAAAATTGGGCAATTTGGGATATGAAGTATTGTTTACTTATCTAAAAAATGATACATTATTTAGATAATTAAAGAAATTCCTTTACCAATAGCATGGAAAATTCTTCCAAGAGATTTAGTAGATTCATAAGGATTATCATCCTACAAACTTCTATTGGAGATGAGTTATATATTGTTCAAATGATCAATGTGCCTATAATATTTTTCATAGATATTTATATATCCAATTCTTAATGTGATAAATAAAAATTCCCATAAAACCAACATTATTTTAATGAATATAACAAAATAAAATAAATCAAGGATTTGAAATATTTGTATATTAGGATGACTGTACATTGAAGCAATTAATTATTATGATCCACCTCAGTGTTAGTGATAGAAAAAATTCATCCTTATTCCATTTTCATAAAAGGTATAATGAACAATTATATTCATTAGATCAGGGGTTAGGGTATTTATTTTAAAATTTCCATATAACCCTGAATTAGAATCATTTAATTATTCATGGTACATTTGAAGGGATATTATATGCCATTGTTTCCTATACTAGATTCTTCATCCCTATTAAAAAATCATTATCATTATTCATAATCATCCCACACATGAGACACATCATTATTATTTGGAGGAAGTTACCCAAATTTTGCAACCCATAATTTTTATATGTTATAAATTTATACTTTCTTACCCTTGGCGAGTTCTCTTAATAGCTTCAATGAAATATTACTATCATTTTTTTATCTCTATAATTATTAGAGTATCATGTTTCCATGACCACTTTGAGCACACATAGAATAATAACTTCATAGCTTTGAGAGTTTCATAAAGATAATTATATTTAAATATGTGGATTTTATCAACTATGGGAATTATCATTTTTACTTATAGGAAACAATATAAATCTATAAGTATCCCATTTGAGTATTTTCTATTTTTTCATTTGTTCGAATGCATTCGTCCTCATTTTATTTCAACAGTAAGAATTCTATCTCTATATTCACATGAGGAGTGTGAGGATTATACTTCGTGATAAACTCTTCATTTAAATAATTATATTCTAGAAATTATGCATCCTAATGTTCTTATATATTATTATTTAATGTACCATATCTTCCATTATCACAATAAAAATGATAATTATCCAGCACAAACCTCTAATTTTCTATACGATATATCATAAAAAAATATATTTTCAATGAAATTAATAAATTTATAACAAATTAGTGGATTAGAATATATACTAGTTGAGTGTGGACATTGTTGTGTGAAATAATTCATTGATAGATACACCTTAACAATTTCAGTCAAGATCTCAACAAGGCTTTCTTCATAGTTCATATATTGTGAGACTTGAGTGAGAATATACATAAGATTATATACTATTACTTCCATACTATTTTTTCATTTTTATAATAATAATATTTCACAATGAACTCAATTATATATAGATTTTTTCATACTAAAACAATTTATAAAAAGAAGAAAACATATTTATTAGAATACATAATATAAAAAGAGATTTAAAAAATCTCTCATGGAGCCATATTGTTGTTTTTGGGGTGATTGTGTTTGTTTAAAATTACAGATCACTGCGAAATAGTGTAACAAGTGCTTTTGAAGATTATTTTTTTATGGTGGAAAAAACTTCAATTGTTTTCTATATTTGTGGCCATCAAAACTTAGTGTTTTTTGTTTAATGTCGAGTTTTTTGTAAATATGATAACAGAATATAGTTTTTGGATGATGAAGAATAGTTAATGGAACATGAATTAGAGATCTCATAGAATATAGTTCTTGGAACATGAAGAAATATTCACAAACCACTAATCCTAGAGTTCATGTAATACAGTTCATAGACAGTGTAGCATGGAGTTCACATAACACAGTTTGTAGACTGTGTAGCACACATTGTAGACCATGAAGCATGGAGTTCACAGAAAATAGTTCATGGATTAAGAAGAATGGTTCTAGGAGGATTGTTTCTTATGTAATATTGTTAGTGATTTAAGGACCCACAATGGTTTTTTGTTTTCGTTTGAAATAGTTCGCTATAGAGGAGCAATGCGATTTGTAGACTGTATAATAATTGATAATGAAGGATTTAACACATCAAAGTTGAGGCTATTTTTGATTAGCGAGTTTTATTGGATTTATTTTACTTTTTAAATGACCTCAAAATCATAATAATGAAGAAATACATTCATTATAAATGATCACTATTGGAGAATTCTAGTATGCTTGATGTAGTTCGTGGGGGAGGATTCCTCAAAGGAGGAAGAAGTTTGTATGGATCAGTTCCATGAAAGAGACATATTGTCAATGTGGATTGTAGGACATGGTAGCTATTAATGGAAAATGTATAATGAAGTATATTTTTCTAGTAAATCAAAATTCATCCCTTAATAAAAGGCATCCCATGACGAAAAGGTCATCTGCGAAGCAGGGGTGGTCTGCGAAGAAAAAGGAGGCCGTGAAGAACTCACTATTGGATCAGTTTATAACAAATATACTAGAATAGGGGGGTGAATTGTTTCTTTAACAATTTTTTCGAACAATCATTATCTATCCTTTTAACTTTATATCAAATATTTAGCAGAGAAAAATAAACAGCACAAGACACACGATGTATAGTGTTTCGGGGAACAGAAGGTTTCTAGTCCACTTCACCAATGCTCTACTCCAGGAGCATGGTGATTTTCACTATATGGTCCTCTTATCAACAGATCGTTCCACAACTGAGTACAAGAAGATGACACCATTACAATATAAGGCAAAACAAAGCCTTCTGGTTCAAAAGAAGAATCTAATACAACGCTTAGTAAGAGAAGCTGATCACTAAAGATAAAAGAGTATATGATCTTTGAAAATACATTCCTAGTTGTTCTTAAAAATTTCAATAGAATTCAATTGATAGTAGAGGGATTGTCATCTTTAGAAACAATTATCTTCAAGTAAGAGTTTTTATTAGTCGATCTGGTTGCTGCAGATCTTGTAATTAATTTGCATCTTTAGTAGTATTAGATTCATAATAGATCCTTGACGTAGAATGGGTCAATCTTCTGTCGTGTTTCTTCTTCTTCAATAAACATAGCTTTATCGCTCTTCATAACAGGAAATATGTAAGTCTTGATTATCTCGATTATCTCTCCTTATAAAAAATAATACAAGCATATATAGAATAAATACTAGGGTTCTCATTTAATATTTAGATCCACAAAAGTCTCCTTAAGAATCGCGATATTCAAAAAAATTCAAAATAACAGAGAAGTTCTAACTCCCCTAAAAATTCAGCATGAAAATCTTCATTTAAATTTATCCTTTGAATCATATATAAAAAGATTTGAATCAGTCAAACACGTTCTTTAAAATCATCTATTAATCTGGCTTGAAATTAGCATATTAATTCACTTGTAGACCGTTGCATAATAATATCGTATTTAATTCTCTTATTCCAAACGTAAGGTTGAAATGTATAGCATGAATCTTCTGAACATAAGGTCGTTCAGAAACGTAAGGTTGATGTCACATCATTCAAATGTATGGTTGAATACACACGTAAGGTTGATGATGTAGGGTTGATAAAAAATATATAATTGATCAACCATTTTTTTCTTTTCAACATTAAAATATATGATAATTGATCAATACATTTATAAGCTTCCAAAGGTAAGGTAAATGATCCATACTTTTTTATGAAATGTAAGGTTGTTCACAAAAGTAAGGTTGTTCAAAAAAGTAAGGTTGATGAACCAATCTTTTGAGAAACAAACATAACATTTAAAACATACATACGATTTTCGTCTATAATTTTCCAAAATTCTAAACATAGGGTTCCTTCCTAACGTAGAGTTATTCTTCCATTATTTTCTGATAACGTATGGTTTTTTAGACATAATTTTTTGATAACTTGTAATGTAAACATCAGTTTCCTTTCTTTAATATATGCTCCCAAACGTAGGATATGGACAATGTTTCTAGAATACTTAGAATTGATTTCCGAACATTTTGACACTTGTTCTACACTATATAAATACTTGAATAATCTTCCAAAAATAATATAATATAAAATATATAATTCCTAAAATATAGTTAAAGTAAAATCACTATAAAATAATTAAGGGTATTTGTGAGCATAAAAATATTCATAAAGAGATAGATTATTTTTCACAACAATCTCCCCCTTTTTTATAAAAATATTATGTATTCTTGAAAACAAAACTTGCTCAAAAATATCCCCTTTTTTATGATCACAAATACCATAAAATGAAATTAACTTCCAAAATTAATTACATATTGTTTAGAATTTTTCTTATATAAAACAATATTTTATTTTAATATGATTATTTCAAAAATACTTGAACATTATGTTATCCATAATCAAATTAATAAATTTATCCCATTTTTTCAAAAGTGAAAAATAAAAATATATCCACTTAAATAAAAATAATGACAAATAAAAAATTCTTTTCTTCATTCCGAGAAAAATGATTTAATGTTTTATAAATAAAATTATTTAATAAAAAGATTATGTTTATCCAAATTTCTTCCTCTTACAATATTTAAATGTTTTACTCTAAAATATTTATTTATCCAAATTTATCTAATAAGTTTAAAATAATGATTTATAACATTAAAATTCCAATGTGAAATAGTTAAAATAAAATTTTATGTTTATCCAAATCCCCCTCCCCTTTTGTGATATCAAAAAGAATGATTGAATATGGAATAAAACACATTTTAATGTATCACTGATCTAAAGTAAATGCAATTAATAACAGTTTTCCAATAAGTGAATTTGGATTAATGTAATATATAGTCAAAGATAGTAAAACTAATAGAAACACACAAATAGATAATGAAACAAAATTTAATTGAAAATACGTAACAATTAAAATCATGATGAAAACAAGAATCAAGGTGTGGTAAGGGTATGAGATAGGGTCTATCTCCTCTAAACTACTACCTTGATTTCTGTCAACTGCTTCCTCATCCATCTCATCATGCCATCTCCCTGCTTGATAATAAGATCTCTATTTTCCTAATACATATGTAGATCTTCTATCATATTTACTCTGAAAAAACTCTTGTAGCCTTTCTTCCTTCTCCATAAAAAGAGACAACTTATTTGTGAACTGATTTAGCATAGTTCTAATACTTGGTTCATTTGAGGTCAGCTCGTAAAAAAATTCTGATTATCTAACAACACTGAAAAAGGGGCGCCATTTCATTGAAGGTCCTATAATATTTAATTCATAGCGCTTTTTGCAGCTGTAATAGACTGAAATATTATGATTAAATCAGGTGACGTACCTGATGTACTGGCCTCACTTAGTCTGAAAGATGCAAATTATTGCTCCACGAAGGATTTGAATTTCAAAAAATATTTATTTTGTACTGTATCTGATTTAAACTTTTCAACATCACTCAACATAACACTATTAAACACTTCATCTTCCTTCTTTGAAATTTTACTATTTTTCGGCCTATTAAATTTCAACTTTTCTTTATTTATGGCTCTCCTCAGAGCAACATTTTTAAATTCAAAACCTGAAAGCATCATGTACAGCTCTTTTACTTACTTTTTAAATGAGTCAAAGATAACATGTGCTTGATTCTCACCCTCAGCTAGTACTTGATGCATCCGCACTATAGGTAATGAATCTGGATTAGATTTCTCCTCATATTCCTCCTAATATTTTTTTAAACAAACTTTTCCTCAGAGACTTTCCTAGACTCTTCCATAGAAAAATCCTCATTCAGCACATCTATATGTTCTTCAGAAACATTTTCATCTTGAAAGTAAACATTTTATGGAGGTTTCCCATCATGATCATCCTCTTCGTGAGCTTGTGATCCTACTTCCACTTGAGTCTCAACTTGTAATTTAGGTGTCACCTCATCTTGATCAACAAATTTTGGTTGGGATTTTAAACAGTAGCTTCCTTCAAAAAATTTTAACTCAACAGGTCTTCAAAAGATAAATCATGTGAGGATGAAGGCTCCTCAACATCTCTATCATATTTTTTTCTCCTCATCTGAAGTCCTTCCTAACTTTTTTCTTCTTGCACATCCTTAGTTTCAAATATAATTCTCTTAGATACAGAGCTCACCCTTGATCCAGCATAGCCTTCCCGTAACTTTGCATGTTGAGTCTGAGTACTTTCTTCTTCCTCTTCCTCAGCTCCAACTAGTAGAAATTTTCCTTTGGAAATGCTCTAGAAATATCATATTTTTCTTATGGTCCCATCATCTAATGTATTGATGTGGTGGCATCTAACTCTTGCATCCACCAGTCTCACCATATCCTTATTTAACCGTATCTTTGAAATAAATCTACCAAAGGGATAAAGATTCACTAGAGTTTCTGTTTGACAACAGCAATTCAGGTACCTTACCATGTATATAGGAAAATTTAACTTGATATCTCTAATTAGAAGATACATAACATATATATCTGGATACAAAATCTTTTCCAATTCTGACATCCTTGGTGCAATCCGAGTTTGAAATAACTTTACAAGAATCATCTTATCCAGCTCCAAGTCATTCACTAGCATTTTTTTATATTTGTTGAACTAGAAAAAAATATAATAAAATCCTCAGATTTATGTACAAAATATGTAATATTATATATGAAAAAATGGAAAACTCCCACATGAGGGCAGTTTAGAATCTGAGCTATCTCTACATAAGAGATAAAAAAATCTTTGTCTTCTATTTTTTCTATTATGGAATATTTATCTTCCCCCAGAATAAATTAGATGGATTTGAAGAAATAAGGAATCTCCACCTCATATAAAAAAATTAGTTTTCTCACCATTAAAAGTCTATTCAAGGTTTTAAAACGAAAGAGCCTGCTTCAGCAACATGTTTTTATGATATAACCATTCCAGATCTATGACCATTCCTTGAAAAATTTTCCTTGCTTCCAAGGGAAGCATCTTCGTAGTGCTAGTCACAGCCTCATCAGTCCTCTTATTTTTGTACATTGCTGCGAAGATCTCTGAAAGTTAGAAGATTAGGGTTTCAATGGTTCAGATTAAGATTGACAAAGAGCAGTAATGCTTCACGGGTTTGAAAGAGTTTTTTTGTAGAAATGAAATGATTTATAATTTGAAAGGGATCTAACAACCATGATTCTCGTGTCATCAATAATCATTACATAAATTTTGAAAAAAAATATAATTGTATGCACTCATATAAAAATAAATATAATAAAAATAAAAATTATTCTTTTTTAAAAATAAATAAATAATTTATTTTTAGAATTTGTAAAAATAAAATATAAATATCGTAATCAAATGAATAAAATAAAACTTTATTTAAATTTAAATCAACCTATCTCCCCCATAATAAAATCAAACCTTGTAGTGGGAAGTGGTTTAGTGAATATATCAGCTAATAAAATTTCAGAACATACAATTTATAAGAATGTATCCTTTTTAAGAGCATGGTCTCTTAGAAAATGATGTATGATATCAATATAATTAGTCCTAGAATGATTAATATGATTTTTTGAAATATTTATAGCTCTTTTATTATCACATAAAATATCAATATTATTAAAATTTACTATAAAATCCATAATAGTGTTTCTCATGCACAACACTTGTTCATAGAAACGGCCAGCGGACACATATTCTGCTTCATCTATTGACAAGGCAACTAAATATTGTTTCTTACTTGACTATGACACTAATGTTTTTTTTAAAAAGTGACAAGTTCCTATAGTGATTTTTCAATCTAATGTACAACTCCCAATGTCTACATCTGAATATGAAATTGAATTAATATCATACATTATTTATAGAGAAACTTTTGAAAAACATATCCTTTTAAATATCTAAAAATTCAATTTACAGCAGTTAAATGGGATTCTTTAGGATTTGATTGAAATATTTCACAAATACATACTGAATACATTATATCTGGCCTCCTAACAGTAATATATAACAAACTACCAATCATACCACTATATAACTTGTTGTCAATTTATTTCCCAGTTTCATCCAAATCAAGTTTTATGTTAGAATACATAGAAGTTATATATGTCTTGTTGTTTTGATGTCCAAATTTCATTAATAAATCAGTAATGTCTTTGCTATGATTTATAACATTTCCAAATTATTTTTGTGAAATTTGAAGAATTAAAAAGAAATTTCATTCTCCCATCATACTTATTTAGAATTATTTTTTCATTATATTTGAAAACTAATGGAAAAGAGATTTATTAGTTGATCCAAAAATTATATCATCAACATAAATTTCAACCAAATAAAATATTAGAGTTTACAGTTTTCTTAAGTAGTGTTGGATCTTCCATTCCAATAGTAAAAGTATTTTTCGAAACAAAAATAGCATAATATTTAATACCAATCTCTTGGTGCTTGTTTAAGGCCATAAATTGCTTTAGTATATTTAAAAACAAGATCTGGTTTTTGTGAATTTTCAAAACCAGGAGGTTTCTCAACATAAAATTCCTCCATTAAATAACCATTTAAAAAGGTAGGCATAACATCTATCTAAAATGATTTAAACTTCAAATGAGATGCATATTATAAGTTTATTATAATGGTTTCTAATATTTCAACAGGTGAAATGGTCCCGTCATAATCTATACCTTCTTACTGTTTATATCTTTTAGCCAATACTCATGCATTATTCATAGTTATTATTCCATAACCGTCTTTTTTATTTATAAAGACCCATTCTGTTCCTATAACTGGGTAGTTCTGAGGTCTTTCAACTAAATTCGAAATGTCATTTATTGTGACCTGGTTTAGTTGATCTTACATTGCTATCATCCAACTTTCATCAACTAAGGATTCTTCTATAGTCTTGGGTTCTTGTTAGGATAGAAAGGAAGAAAAATAAACAAGATCTCCTATGTTCCTTCTAGTTTTTATTCTTATTTCTAAGTCTCCTATTACAGTTTGTAATGGGTGATTATTTAGGGTTCTTGACTAGCTAGGTAGTACACTTATAAGCTATTAAGTATCATGTTCTTCTGAACTGGATTGAATTTCATTTATATCTTTCGAAAAATCATCCTTCAGGTTATTAAGTCTCATGTTATCATTAGAATCAAGTTCATCTATTTGATCTGTCCTTTTCTCAAACAGATCAGATTCATAAAATTTCACATGAACTAATTCTTCATCAATCCATGAATTTTTATTAAAAAATCTATAAGCTTTGGAAGTAAAATAATATCCTTAAAAAATCCTTCATCAGATTAGTGATAAAACATACCAAGATTTTCCTTGGTGTTTATGGTATAAACCGTGCGTCCAAAGTCAATAAAGTAATTTACTTTAGGTTTTCTGTTATTCCAGAGTTCATAGGGTGTTATTTTGAAAAATGGTATTATTTAAATTCTATTCATTATATTGTAGGCTTTAATTACAACTTCTACCCAAAAATAGGTAGTAAGACTGTATTCATTTATCATTTTCCTAGCCACTTCTTGAATATATCTATTTCCTATTTCAACAATTACATTTTTTCAGGTGTTCATGATGCAGATAAGTTGTGTTTAATACCCATATTTGAGAAAAACCAATTGAATTGCAGATTATCAAATTTTCCACCATGAACACTTATTAATGAAATTATTTTAAAACATTTATTTATTTTGAACAGTTTTGAAAAACATTCAAATAATGTAAAAGATTCATTTTCAAATTTTAAAAAGAAAATCCATTTAAAATATAGAATAGTCATCAACTAAAACACACACATATAATTTACCATGGAAGATTTATACCCTTGAGGTACCAAACTGATCCATATGGATATGTTATAAAGGTTTATATGTAGAAATCGTCTTAACTGATTTGAAGGATGATTTGTAATTCATTCCAAGTTGACATTCATAAAAAAATCTATCACTTTGAATAATGAGAGTAGACAAATTAGAAACTAGCTATTTCTTAGATAACTTATTTAAATCATATATATTGCAATGTCCAAGTCTTCTATGTAAAATCCAAGATTCATTTATCTTTGCAGTTAAGTAGTTTACTTTATTTACGCAAGGAATTTAAATCCATGGTGTATACATTATTATTTCTATGTTATCTAAATATAAGAAATTTATTTTTGATAATAGAACATCAATTGTTAGAAAAATCAACAGCATAACCATCGTCACAGAGTTGAGAGATTCTTATCAGGTTGTGTTTCAATCCTTGTACATAGAGTAAATTATTGACTTAGATAGATTCTGGATCTCCAACTCTTCCAATTCCAGTTATCATGCCTTTGGAATTATAACTAACTGTTACTAGACCACCTTCCTTCCAAGTTAGAGTTCTGAAATTTGAGGAGTTTCCACTCATATTCATGGAGAAGCCACTATCCATATACCATATGGTCTTTTGGCTCTTGTGACCTACTTCCTAAAAAGGAATTTAAATATATTGTTTTGGTACCCATATTTTATTGGGTCTAGTTATGTTAGATAACAAAGATCTGGGAATCCAGACTTGCATTATTTTTCTAAAATCAATAGAATCATATAAATTGTTTGAGACAAAGGCTTTCTTTATTCCACATATCTAGGTTTTCATTAAGTAAAAATTCTTAGATATATGTCCTTTTTCACCACAATAGTAATAGATTACCTTTCTAGTACTTGACATAAAGTAATTCTTGTACAGTTTAGGCTTTTTACATTTACTTATTAGTCTATATATTTCCTTTTTAATTACATTCTTTCCAATAATTTCATTTAGTATATTTTCTTCTTTTTTAAAAATAAGAGAGAGATGACCTTTTATATGTTTCTAATTAAATTTTTAGTGTTTTTATTTCAGCTTCATGATCTGTATTGTTTTTATTTATAAATTTATATTTTCCATGTAATTCATGATGTTGTTTTATTAGAGTATCTCACTCTCCTTAAATAGAATTATGAATTTTCTTCAAATAATTTTGTTTCGTAAATAATGATTCATATTTATTTTCAATCATATTGCAGTAAGCTACAAGTTTATCATTTTTATATCTTGATTCAGAATTAGCGTCAGTAGAGTGAACGGATTGTACATCATCAGTTTCTTCTATAAAGCATGTATTTGCTTTCAAATTAGATTCCTCCTTTTTTGAATCAAACATTGATGAGTTGTTGGAGTCATCAAATACACTCCATGTAGAATTCATTTCTTTCTTGTCTTTTTTCTCCTAATAATTCATTATGAAGAAATTATTTTTCTTATATTCCTTTAATTGAGGAAATTTAGGTTTGATATAAACCTCCTTCCTGTACTCATTGCATCCAACTTCCTTTTCATCCTTTTTGAATGTTTTTCTGAAACCTTTATTCCTTATGTTGATTTTACTAATCCTTCTGGATAGCTGAACTAGTACTACATCAGAATTTGATAAATAAAAGCATTCTAATTTCAAGTTTACTTCTTTTTTTCTTTATATTTCATCTATTACATTGTGAGGACACTTTTAAGGCAGTGTCATCATTTTTTGATAAAAACCTTATTCTCGTTTTCTTCATCTTGCATCTCAGCTTCATATTACAGAAGTGTTCCAATATGCTCTCTCATGGTTAAGACATTGATAGGTGTTGAAATTCATATTGAAGTATAGATTCCATTCCATTTAGTAGGCAGTACCCTCAATACTTTTAAAGATTGATCTTCTTGTTTGATTGGTTCTCCCAAAGCAGTTGTATTGTTTACATTTTCTGTCAATCTTCCATTATTTTGAGTACTGCTTTCACCATCAAACATTATGAATGAATAAAATTTAAGCATAGGAGTATCATATCTCATTTCCCTGACATTGTCAGTTCCTTCATAAGAAACAAAAATTGTTTTCCACTAAACATATGCTTTCAGGGATTGAGATACTCTGTTGAATTCATCAGATCATAGACCACATATAATTGCATTCATTGCCTTAGAGTTTATATCATATTCTGCTTCAGTAACTGCACTCCATGTTTTAGGTTTCTATAGTATTTCATATGGAGTCATAATCTTAGAATATAATTTGTATCCAAGGTTTTTTAGATAAATTATCATTCTCGACTTCCAGTATCCATAATTTTCTCCATTGATGTATGTTGCTCTAACCACATACATTCCCTCTCTTTTATCAGTCATGTAACTCAGTGTATAAACCTTCAAAACTATTAACTTGTTATTTATTTGACCAAATCCCCACCTATGATACCAATTTTTTGGATCGGGATATACCAAATATACACAAGAGGGGGTGAATTGTGTCTTTCCCAAATTTTTTTCATTATCGTGATCTTTCCTTTTACCTTTATATCATATATTTAGCAGCAGAAAATAATTAGAACAAGACACACGGTGTATATTGGATTGGGGAATAGAAGTCCCCTAGTCCACTCCAATAACTCTATACTCCATGAGCTTGGTGATTTTCACTATCTGGTCCTCTTATCAATAGACCGTTCCAAAAATGACAATAACAAGATGACACTTTTATAATCTAAGACAAAAAAAATCCTTTTGGTTCAAATAATGAACCTAATACATATCTTAATAAAATAGGCTGATCTATCAAGATAAAATAGTATTTGATCATTGAAAATACATACCATGTTGTTCTTCACAATTTCAATAGAATGTGATTGACACTATATGGATCATCGTCTTCAGAAATAAAGATCATCAGGTAAGAGTCATTCTGAGTCGATCTGGTTGTAGTAGATCATGAAATATAACTAGAAACTTCAGTAGTAGTAGATTCACAATAGATCTTTGATGTCGAATGGGTGAATCTTCTATTGTGTTTCTTCTTCTTCAAAAAACAGAGCTTTGTCGCTCTTCGTAATAGCAGATCTGTAAGTCTTGATTATCGCGATTTTCTATCTATATACAAAATAATAGAGGTATATATAGAATAAATATGAGTGTTTTAATTTCAAATTTATTTCCAAAAAAGTCACCTTCAGAATCACGATATTCAAAAAAATTGAAATAACAGAGCAGTCAGAACTCCCCAAAAAATTCATCATGAAAATATTCTTCTAAATTGATCCTTTGAATCATAGATAAACAACATTGAATCAGTCAATAAAGCACTTTAAAATAAGCTTTTAATATGGAATGAAATCTACCTAAAAATTCTCTTGTAGACTGTTGCATAATAATATCGTATTTATTTATCCGACACCAAATGTAAGGTTGAACTGTATAGCCTGAATGTTCTCAACGTAAAGTAGATCAAAAACATAAGGTTGATGTCACATCCTTCAAACTTAATGTTGAATGAAAACAATATGTTGATGACTTAGGGTGGATCAAAAACATAGAGTTGATCATCCATACTTTTCTTTTCAACATTTAAATGTATGATAAATGATACATATATTTATAAGCTTTCATACGTAAGGTATATGATCTATAATTTTTGATGAAATGTATGGTTGTTCACAAAATTAAGGTTTATGAACCATACTTTTGAGAAATAAATGTAAAGTTTAAAAATTACATACAGTTCTTCTTCCATACTTTTCCAATATCCCAAATGTTGGGATCCTTCCTAATGTAGGATTATTCTTCCATAATTTTCCGATAATGAATGGTTTTTTAACCATACATTTCTGATAACTTGTAAAGTGAACAACGGGTTCCTGTATTTACGCTATGATCCAAAATGTAGGATATTAATAGTTTTTCTATTATACTTTCAATTGATTTACGAACTCATTAACACATGTTCCATGCTGTATAAATGCTTGAATACTCATCCAAAAATAATAATATTAAAAATATTTACTTTCTGAAATATACATAATGTAAAATCATTATAAAACAATTACGGGTATTGGTGAGCATCAAAATCATCATAATGGGATAGAGTATTGTTCTCAACAATTGACCCCATATTAATAAAAATATTATGTATTTTTGAAAACAATCCTTTCTCAACACTCACCCCACATAGTCCAAAGTAGTTATTCAAGGAATTAATGTTTTTCATATAGGAACCTAGAAACGTTTCAGAGGGTCTAAAACAACATAAAAACATTTTTTTTCAAAACTATAATAATGTACAAAATTATATTTCATCAACCGTATAAAAAAATTTAAAAGAGCATATAACAACACTTGAGGATGGATTCAATACTGATAATGAAGGGACCTTCAAGTCCATAAAATTTACATGTCAAGTAGAACAACTATATTCATTGTGGATAGAATGTATAATGACCATGGATAATAACACCCATTGAGGAGTTTGGGTTCGGGCATATGAATATACCTGGTGATCTTAAGATGAATAAACTCTGTGAGTTTTTCTTTCGATAGGATTTATAGTTTTCAATTGAAAAGCGATTCTATGCATGACCCTATAGACTCAGGATATGATTTTAGAATAGTTCTAAGACTATGAATGAACATAGGATGAATTATAAAGTGATGATATTATTATATTTTTTCATTTGCATGGTTTCAAATGGTGATATGCAAATAGTTTCATGGAACAGTAAGGGTTCTCTCTTTTTGTTGAGATTGAAATATACAATAAGAATATATTGTTTATGGGATGTGTGGGGATAGTATAGATAAAATGAGGGTCATTGCATCTTGGATATAGTCTTCATGTTTAGTTTGTGCATGATCATGTATCTATAGAGTTTTAATTTAATCTTTGAGCCACCCATGTGTGGAGATGAAATATATTGTTTCACTTGTGGAGTATTCTTATAGTGCATCATAAAAACTAGAACATGGAGATAGATGGATCTTGAATCAACCTAAAATTTAATGATTTCAATGGTTTTATTGGTGTTTTGAATTTTATAAACCCAAATATTTTTATTTTTATTATAACATATCCTTTATAGTGAAATGGAATGAACCACAATTGAGTTCTAGTGATCAATTATCAAGGAGAAACTCAATGTATGGGAGGTCGATGTTCGGAGCAGAGGTGGCAGATGGGTAGGGGACGAGATAGTCAGGAAGAAGTTGTTGGATGGCCAGGAGGTGGAGGTCAGAGAGGGGTGGAGAGGGCCATGAGTAAGAGGTTTGATGGCAGGGAGGTGGTGGTCAGGGAGGGTATGAGATGGCTGGGAAGTAGATCTCGGGGAGGAGAGGGTTCAAGTATGGGAGATCGATGAAAAAGAGTTATTCTAGAGTAGAATCCATATGGTGGGTTGAAATTGGTGATTTAATACCCATAATTTTATTAAAAATATTGTATAGAAAATAAAAAAACACGTATACCCACAGTTTTTCTAAACCATGGGTATAGCTACGTGGGGTAAACCCCTTTTCTAGAAGATCATGGTAGTCAAAATTGTCCCTTTCTACGCACTTGGTTTGAGACTACAAGGGGATTTACATTTCATACCTAAAATTTTATTCAGAATCAATTATGATATATTGGAATATTTTTATATTATTTAAAAACATTCCCAAAAATACCATGATTATTATTATGATATCATACATTTAAAAAAATTTCAAATTATTCTATGTGTTTCAGTAGTTTTGGAATTTCAAATTATGAATAATAATCTTATGTTCTAATCCACCATATCCCATTATATATAAATAACCCCAAAATTAATAATGGAAACTAGGCCAATGTACATAATCCAAATTGAAATAAATATCATTTATTTAATTTTATAATTCCAATCCTCTAAAGATAACGAGTATCATAGACATTATAATCATACAAGTACGTAGTTTCATCAATTATAAAGAGATATAATAGATACAGAAATTATTATTTATTCTAGGTGAAATATGATAAGAAGAGGGATACTGAGGTAAAGGTGGATAATGGGGATAATGGAAAGAATAATTTCCCAATATGATAATTTGGAAAAGAAACGCCTTTTTACTAGCCTTAAGGGAATGATGTATTTTTATCTGTGATGAGAGAAGTGCCACACTATTAAAAATTTACAGAATAAGAAGTAAAACATTTATCTTAAGTGTTTAATCTACAATGAAATGTTCCAATTCATATATGAATTCCCCATAATCATGGAAATATACCAATGAATAATCAATGCGATCAAGGTCAACCTTATCCTATTACTATGCGTGAAGTATAATGATGAAGGTTCATGAATATTTTAATTGAATATTTTTTCATTATAAATATGTTCTCAATGATAAAAAACCAAAAATTTATAATGATTGTATGACAGTTTTTTTCCATATGAATTTGGTGACATATATTGGGAGAGTTGAGAACCAATAAAAGTGATATATTGGAAATTTAAACATTTTCAGAGTCATGTGATTGAGGGAGGATAATGATTAATACATGGATAATGTCTAGATTTTTATGGTAAAAATAAGTTTATTGGAATGTATTAGTAACAATAAAATTGGAAAATAAATATATGTTATCATGTTTGGAGGTCACTGAATATATGTATTTATAGAATATAATGGAACTTTAGATTTTATATTTTGGATAATTCATGTTCATATTAAGTTTATATGGTGATATTGTTATTTATATATTTTTATTGTGAGATTATGTGTATCATTATATTGTATATAGAATATAATGTTGATTTATTGACCATAATTATAAATTATAGGACATTGAATTTGGTATGACATATAATAGGTGAGTTTGAATGATAACCATTTATGAAATTTATTTAGTTAAATTTTCTATGTTTCAATTGAGGTATTATAGATTAAAGTATAATACTTCAATACATTTTATAACAAATTCGGGGGTTTTAAAGTAATTATGAATAGATTTATAATGTTTTATGTATATTATGATTCAGTATATTGTAATTTTAGTTCTTCGGGAATCAAAATACTCATCATGAATATTAAATTAATCAAGTAATAAATGAAGTGGAATCCCTAATTTATTGGAAAAATATCTTGATAAAAATTTTATCCATATTATGGTCACTTCTATTGAATCAGTAGAATTTTTACTCATCAAAAATTTATGGTTTTATGGTTTTATCATTCTTATGACCATGATCTCTATAATATTATATTACTAATTAGACATTAGTATTATTAGAGAGTTCTATGCTTTTATTTATAACCAATATTCTCTTAAATGGGAACTAGGTGATGTGTTATTATAGATTACCTTCGTACATAAATTTATCTATTCTCAAGATGATATTTAATTACCACTATTCTATGTGGTTTTACAATAATGTTATTTTCAAATATCAAACCCTTGATTATTGTGACAAAGATTAAATTCCATGGATTGAATTTATTTAAGGGTGTAGAATTTAACACCCTAGATTTTAAAAGTGGTACATCATGATTAATAGAATGTATAAAATTAAACACCATGATTAGAAGAGTGTTTATTATCTTGAAACATTATGATATATTAATTGAAACAAATTTAATATCATAAATTTCTTGAAATTCAGGGGGCACTAGTTTGAAATAAAATGTGTTACTTTATTAAAATATTATTTTTTAAAAATGATAATATAATATAGCCATTTAGTCTATTATAAATAATTAGACTTACAAATTTGTGATAATTATATTTCTCAAACATGTATGAAAAATATTCAATTGTAATACTATTATGATAAATAAAATATTAATAATTTGAAATAAAAATAAATGTTTCATGATAAAAAATATTTTTATAAAAAGATGTTTAGTGGAGAAGTGTGCACAAAGTATTAAATTAATATTTTCCACTTTTATAAAATTTATTTTCACTGTTTAAATTTATTTTTTAAATCTACTTGTGAAAAATTTGTATAGGTAATTTTTTTAAAATATTATGAAAAGAATATTTTTTGATGAAGAGTGGAAATACTGATTTTTTTGGACACTTCCTTTTATATTAAATTATTTTCAAAGATAAATTATATTTCCCATGCTTTTATATTAAAATTAATTCAATTATATTAAATTTTAAAAAATTATGGTAATTTTAATAATTATAAAATTTATTTGTAGTAGAAAATCATATTAATAATTTATTAATTTTATTTAGAAATTCATATTTTTTATACATCTAAATGTTTAATGTGACATTGAATTCTAAATATTTTGTTTATTGAACTATAAAAAATAAACTCCATATTTTGAATTATAAATATTTATAATATACAATAAGGCAACTAAATTTTCGAACATAATTAATACTAGAATCATTAAAACTTTATTTCTATAGTTAAGGTATAAATGGGTTTACCTAGGGTCAAATTAAGATGATGAGGGTTAAAAATGAACCCAAACTCATCCAATACCGATTTTATATTCCAATATATACATTATATCATATATGGAATGATAATTCATAATCTTTGACGATATATGAATGATTAAAATTTTGGTATCACATTATCTTTTCAAAAATACCATATGTATCCTCCGACCACTTTTAAAAGGCTACACACTCTCCTCACATATTAACAAATAGAAATCATATTAGTTTTGATTAAACCTAACCAAATATATTTATAAATTCCTTCCCCACTTGCTAGATTAATTATATTCATTACTAATCCCTCTTAGTATGGATTTATGTATATTCCTAATGAGACTCTCCAAAAAAGTGGTAAAAATGATAAACATTTTTCTTTGTTGTATTTCAATTTCCACCACATTATAATAATTTTAATCTATGATAATATAACATAAAAAAATCCACTATGTACTCTGAATTTATTATTTTAATTTTGGAAGCATCTTGATCTACACTTTTATAATATGAGAAATGAAATTGTCGATCGTGTGTACAACACGCTACAACCTCGCAAACCATTTTAATTTTATTTCTATCACCACCATTAATGGATTAATATAATGAGGGATATAAAATATTTAATGTTAATTTATAAAAATATTATAATTTTAGAATTATTATATTACATATACATTCTTACTTTTTATTCTTTGCTGGACAAGATAAGGGTGATCATGTGTACAATAGACTATTTCTTCATGGAGCAATGTGAATCGTTTCAATTTGTTTATGTTTTAAATGGAATTTAATAATGATAATATTAATTTAAATAAGTGATATTTATTACAGAATCATAATAATGTAAATATAATATCACAACTCACTTTTTACCTTATACTCCATTGGAAAACAATTACATCGCTTGTGTGTATTTGTGGACTACCACCGCCATGATACATTGTGAAATGTGTTTCATTTTATTTTTACAAGGATTTGAATAAGGATATATTTGAATAAATTAAATTCTATACATAAAATATTAATAATTTAATAAGGGTTAATTGTAATTTCTTTATATTTTATTTGATCTATTTATCAAAATGAGACAGCATTCATGTGTAGGTATGACTTATCATTTCCATGATTGGGGTAATCAATTTTATAACATTGTCTTTTATAGATTAGTATAACTGCCCAAATAATTAATATATATTTTAATTAAAACATTTATTTAATTATTTAAATAATTTAAAAATGATCAATGTTAGAGGAATGAAATTATCGAACCAAATTAAGCCTTAAAAATGAAGCAATTATCAATAAAAATTTATTTAAACAAAATTTTAATAAACATGTGATAAAAGTATATAAGTACATTATATATAATTTATGGCTCTATGATATATTTATAAATACTAGATTAATTTTATATTAGTTTCAGACATGTATTATGTTAATCAGACCTCTGTTAAGTGTTTCTCGTCTCATTGTTACATCAGTGAGATGTATTCTAAATTTCCCAATATTTCTGTTGTGTGGTTTTTATTCTTCTATGATTGATATTTTATATGAGGAATATATTTATCTTCTTGGTATTTAATTTTTCATTTTATGTTATTTAGTTCATGGATCTTATGATTTAAATAATACTAATGTGGTAAGGGATTATATCACAATATCATCATTAAATGATATTGTTTATATTTATATATCTCTTGCAAGAATTATTTGATAATTAAACGGAAAAATAAATATATTTTATCATAGTCTTATTATTAATGGTATTTTCAATTCATATTACTATATTCCACTCTCTAGTACACAAACTAATTGTAAATATTATTTTAATAAAATTTGACATTATTTCACTCTTCGGTTGAAAATCGAATTTCTTCCAAATCCAATTTATTTAAAAAAGAATTAATTTTTTTAAAAATTTGAAATTATTATTATTTAAATACAGTCATAATTTTTTTATTCTTTTTAAAAATATCATTTAGGGGATAATTAATATAATTTTTATAATAATACTCCTTCTGATTTTAAATAAAATATGAAAAATCCATGTTTTAATGTGCATATAATGAATATTATTGAACACCATAAAGTATAAAAAATTTTAATAATAATTTACATTTTTGGAATGATTATTTTCAAAGAAATGTAATTTTAAAATATCTTTTAAACTCAATTTTTTTAAAATAATTTTAATTTGAAATGGTTATTATTCAAAAAACAAATTAATTAAAATTTAATGCCATTTCAATTAGTCAATGAAATCATTATTCTCTAGTAAATATGATCCTATTGAGATTTTTTTTGTTGGTATCATATTTATTAAATCATTTGATGGTACTTTTTTATTTTATACATCGGATGCCCAGTTTTATAACAATTGGACTTATTACACTGGATGATTTATGATTATGTTTATCGACTGGCGTATGTATTAAGATTTTGTATGAGATTTTTTCAATATGAATGTTTATTAGGATTATGTTTCATCCATTTAATAATAGGAATGATGTAGACCTAATAGGTGATTGGAGGGGCCCGATATAGACCCTTGATGCATCGGTACATGTCTTGAGAGAAAATAGTGTTCCAAATTATATGGTATTTTACCCGAGGAATTAAATTGTATTTTCAATTGTCTTGACATTACATTTAAGATTTACAATGTTATTAATTCACTCATTATGATATCAGTTTTTAGGGAAATTTTATCATTCTGATACATAGAATGTCAATGGATATATTTCATGCTCATGAAATTATGTGTATGAATTTAAATTATCATTATTTATTTATGTTATATTATTCTCATATAGTTCTATAATTGTAATGTGTTTTATTTATTTATATTTCCTTATGATGTATTTTTATTTAATAATGATATATTATATGTTACACATACAATTATTGAGCATCTGAGCTCACCCCTTTCTTACGTTCTATTTTTCATAGGATAACAAGAACTGTTTTACGATTGATATATAGAGATAATCTATGTTGAAATATGGTGTATCACAATGGAATAACATTGTATACTTTATGATTTCAATTTAAATGTGTGTTTCAGGTGTGTAAAAATCTTATAAATATTTATAAACTATTCATTCCATAAAAATGTAATTCCTTGTATCTAGTGCTAATGTAATAATTTATACACTAGATGTAGGTTATTAGTGACATATTCTTTAATAGTACACTATTTTTTATGAATTCATGAATTTATGTAATAAATTATATGTTAATAAAACATTATTATTATATAATATCATTTAAATATCAATGATAAATGATTTTTATATAGTAATATGCGATTTTTATATTTATTAGAAAACATTTATTATCCAAAGAACTAGAAGTTTTCAATAAATGAAAATTTTGATTAAAAATGTTACATTATAAAATGATGAAAATTATTTTTTGTAAAATAAATACTGTTATTGAAAACAGCCTATCAAAAATTTGAATTAAATGAATTTTAATATTTTTGAAGTCCTTCGATTTTTTTGAAATTTAAATACCGTATAAATATAATCTATGTATCATGGAATCATAACAACCCAACAGTAAAGTAATATATTAAATAATGTGTTCCAAAAAAATATGTGTCAACATTAAAATATTTTTTTATGTTTTTTTATTAATTTTTTAAACGCATCCTGATTCTGATAAATGAAATGTTATATTTTAAGTGTGTTAAAATAAATTCATTAAAAACATGACTCACTTCGACAACACATTTTTTAATATTTTACTTATTTTGATTCATTTACACATAAAATAATTAAACACCATTTAAATTAGGATAAATTATGGTGAAAAATATGATGTGGATTGTGTTTTTGATTAAATTATTATATAGTATTAAAAACCATTGTTTATGAATTAATAGGAAATTCTATTATCTCCTTATAAATAATCCAAACCAACCTCCAAATCCACTTCAATCTATAAAATTTTATCATGATGTCTTGATTAACATACATCTCGATATCTCACTCCCCAAAGCAACCAATGAACTTATGAATATCCTGCCATGATTTCAGAAAAACTTTTATGGATTTAAGGGATTATCTCCTTCTATTTATTCATGAAACTTCTCTATATTATTCCTTTTTTACATCCAAATGATCATGTTAGGATATGTTTTCAAAAATACCAATAAATTTCATTAATTTCTTCAGGAGATGAGAGATCCCATTAAATGTCAATGAACCATGACATTAATCATTATATAACCCAATTATAATATAGGAAATATCCATTGATTTTCATTTCAAATTGTTTTTATAGTGAATATCAATCACCAATTACACTCATGTGTAATCACCTAGATATTTCTTTATATAATTTATTGCATACCTATATGTTTCTAATCCATAATTTTTAATCAATTGATTATATTTGATGAAATACATCCTCATTTTGTGTGACCTATAAAGAAAACATACCTAGGTATATATTATTAATGTGATGTCTGGTCCATGAATTATGTATCCCCCAAATTCATGGGTAATTTTTTTATCATTATATTTCACATATGGTGAATTAGAGGTTATCCTATTAAAAATATGCTATGATATATGGGTTTTCATCCTTATCATATGATTATGACTTCATGTTTTATAGTTGTCCCACAATCCAACGTTCCCTTTGTGCTTTCATTTTGTATCGTTATTCGATGATTATTCTTATTATTCTCTTCTATTATATGTCACCATGGAATACCTCTTGCAAAAAATAAGTTTATTTCATCACGATATTATAAATTTTTTCCATTACTAGAATTTACTTCCCACCCATTTCTTATCTATTCCCCCCAATTTATCCTATGTGACTTTAAAATTGAAATTGGATTTTATAGGATTCTAAAAATGATTTCAATAATATCATGGTATCTATATTTTAACATTTTTTGTTATGTACCTAATTATAATATACAATAAGACTAATTATCTTATGGGGTTTTATTATTTTGTTCAAAATGTAATAAATCATAAATTTAGGTGTACTAATTTATCAATTTTCATTACTCATATTAATGTAATGTCTAATTATTTTTCTGGATTATCTTCAAAGACCATATGCAATACATATTGATAACAATAAAAATAAGAAATAATCATTGATTTTTTGTATAGTATAGAGTATGTTTCTTTAAGGAAAATACATAAATTTAAAGATATTATATGTTGTGGTGGATTTTTTTATAATTTTGAATTAGTTTAATTTATGGTCATGTGTTTTGGAGTGGTTGAATTCTCAAAACTATTTTGAAATTTTCATTTTCCGGATGTGAAAATTGTTATACTATGCCTCAAAATGGATTTTTTAGAATTATAATACATAAATTTATACTTTTAATTTGTGTTTAAGGATCATGAACTATGTTGATTTCATTGATGATTTTCGGAATCGTCAGGATCCATTGTAACACTTTTAAGTGGAAACAAATATGTTTCATGGTTTTTATAAACCATTATTCTCTCAAGGAGAAACTATGTGGCTTGTCAAACATTGATAAGGGTGTATAATGGTTTGGTTTAACTATGTCATAGGAATCCCATGATTATATGAGTAGTCTACAATAAAAGGAATATTAGGCCTCACAACACACAGTTTGGAATACTTTGCACCTATCCCACTCCATTTGTACAACTTAGGTATAACATAATCGATTTGGCGTGTAGTTAACCAAAAAATGTGTCCAAAGTGTTTGGTCCAATAATGGAGTGATTTTGAACATTCTTCCTATCCTCCTTAAAGATGTTTCCTTTCTTCACATACCTTATTTATCTTATGCATTTCGGCTACTCGACTAAACATTGTTCTCACACATTGGAATCGTTATTTCTTCATCTTGAACTATAATCAAACATCGTTGGTCAGATATGATCACTATAAATAACTGACTTAGTTATATTTATCACTTTTGCGCTAATCTCAACATCTTTTATATAACCTGAATGATCACTAATTTATCTTATTTACCACACATTTATAACATTTAACAATTTATTTTAAATCGACATTATTCACAACGTCAGATATGATGATTCGAGTGTCCTTAGTATAGTTTATGTTGTATATTATCTTTTACCACAATGTTTGGCTGATTAATTAAATTCCTCATTTTTCCAGAAAGGTTGGTATTATATGAATCTCCCCTAAAATATAGATTTTATTATTTAGTTCCCAAGTCCTTAAATTGGATATCAAATGACTCCTAAATTGAATCAATTATGGTGTTACACCATAACTCAAAACACACCCTGGGGTGTATTGACAATTTGATATAAGTTTTTGTATTCTATTGGAAATTAAATCTCCTTTGGTGTGTATGTGTAAATTACCATAATCATAATCACCCATTATACATTATTCATAACTTTTTTTAATGATGATCTACTCCCCGATATGATATTGAAAATTTGAAATGTAGATTAATTTTTTTAAATTCTTGTAATAATTTTCTAATAAACCCACCCATTAGGTACTTTGTCTTATGAATTGAAAATAGGAAATTAAATGGAAATGTTTGAACAGATAAAGGGAATGGACCATCCCATGAAAATCCTAATTTCTTGTAAATTTGATGACCCTAGTAATACAATTGGATGGTGATGTGGAATGATTATGGCCATGGAATTTTGATTATTTCATATATTTATTTTGATATTTGGTATTGTTTCCTAATTCAATTATGAATCTCATACGTGGTTTAATTTTTGATTTATTATATTCTGTTATAGAATCCCCATTTGATTATTATATTTAGTCCTAGGGTCCCATTTGATAAAAATATTTGGGCATGGTGTCTCCATTTTATTACGATACTCAGGGATGGATTCCCTCATGATTTATAATACATGGGAATAAAGTCCCATTTTACTTATTATATTTTTTCATAGAATCCCCCATTATTTATGATAAGTTGGCATAAAATACAGTATTTATTACGAAAATAGAACATGGAGTTCATATTTCTTAAGGGAACTCGTGCATGATTCCCCTCAATAATTCATATATTCAAGCATGATGTCTCTTGTCATTCTATAAAACCATTCTAACTATGCATGGATACATTAGTTATTCCTCAAGGCCCAACTAGTCATAATATATATATATATATATATACATATATGGATACACATATCACTACATATATAGTATATATATATATCAAAATATATTTTTATAAATATAGTGGTATCCTTGATTAGGCTGAAGCTGGTATTGTTGGCCAGGCATCCTATGAGGAACCTAAGATTGAAAAGTTTATATTTTATTTACTGTGTTTGATATAATGATACATTATTTTATTTAAATCTATCATATTGGATAACTATAAACACTATTGGGGGTGGCCTACTAAGTTTATCTTACACCCTATCTGGGCTGCAAATGTACCAGGGTAACTAAAAATATCTCTTTATTATTGGACCAGGATATAGATTGGATTTATCACTGGTTTTCATTTCATGTTATTAATATGTATATGTGATCTTAGGAGTTCAAGAATAATCTGGAGCTAATGATTCTCATGGGGATAGCCATTTTTTATTTTCACTTTTATTTTGAATTATTTATATTTTTGGTACTCTATGAAATTTTCTTGTATATTATAGAGTCACATAGACATGTGTGGTTGTATTATTATTATTATTATTATTTTGTTCTAGGCTTACGATTTATTTCCACTTTTTATATTTTATACTTCTTCTACTATTGATTTATTTATTTTTTCTAGTATGATACTATGATCATGAATGTATAGTCTCCCCACATAATCATCATTGAACCATTTTTGGTTTTTAGACGACTTTGGCATATGGATGAATTCTTGAGGCCCTGTGACTAACCATCATCAGTCACAATTTTATAGGTTCTCTGGTTGAGATTATACAATGTGGTAATAGAGAATCATTTTTCTTTGTCATACTACTTTGGCATGTTGGACATTAGGAATGAATTTTGTTGAATCATTGTAAATAGCCATGTCTAGGAGTGATCAAATCATGCATTTGGGAGATTAACATGTAATTAGGGATGGGACTATTGTTTATATTTCTAATTAATTCAGTTTATTATGATTTTACAATGATTCCACATTTTTATATATGTATATATTTCATTTCATAATGATTAATGATAATTATTGTATTTTACCATTGAATGTAATGGAAGATATTTATTGATAAATGAGTTATTAAAGGTAAATTAATGTTTACATACCACATATATTCCATTCCAAATAGGATGAATTTTTTTATTGTTTTATACATGTTGGATGTTCCTTGTGTGTCTTATATTCAGTCATAATTGTATACCACTTTTTAATGCTAATTAAGAATCATTATCTATATTCAATGCTTACGTGACTTCATAATTATATTTATATAATCCATAATATCATATGATCATATGAAATCATATGATGATAATATAGGATGTATTATTAGAGTGTGTACGTCACCATAAATGGTGTTTTCTCATAATTCATGATGGTGGAAGATTAACTAACTAATCACTAAATGTTTGATCCATGGATCATTTCTTTTATGATGTTTAATAATTATTGGTATGATTAAATGTTTTACAAAAACATCTTATAATGTGTATGGACCCTTATATATTTTGGATGGTAACACATATTATCAAATAACTAAATATGAACATGATATATTTTAAAATCAAAGGTAATTATTGGATATATATACATGAATTCCAATTTTATTTCCAATATGATGGTACTTTTATAATCTGGTGTTGGAAATTTATCTAAATCATACATTATTCTAATATATATATGGTCATTTGTAATTATTATCGTACATGAATGTTTCCAAAATAAAGTCATTTACCTATATTACATGGGAATGGTGAACCATATAGATAAGTTTAAAATTACTGAAACTAGACCAGAGTAGGAAATTTTGAGAATGTTTCTTATAAGATAAACACAATAAGAGTGTTTTCAAATTTTATTAATATGATAGTTTTGGGTAGAAAATAACTGGTCCCATATTTTATTTAATGGTCCATTCTACATTGATTTTATTTTGATATTATTTAATACTAAACCATGTTGTGGTGTATTCATAATATGTTTAGAGTGTCAACATCAAATTATGAAAAATACATAGAAATGTAATGTGTATTTTTATTGAACATATTACCTTTAATTAAAAGAATATATTAAATTTATTTAATATTTACTTATATACTACATTAGTTAATTAACAATCCAAATACAACATAAAGAGTGTTTTCATCAATACCATGAAATAGAATTTTTATTTAAAAAATAAAAAATTCAATAACTTATGAAAAAAATTTAAATGAGTAAAATTATTCTACAAAAAAAAATTATTTAAATTTTGACATGTTGTTACCTGAATAAAATGTTTTTTCAAAAAAAATTTGATATAACATTCTTATGATTAATTATAGATTTTTATATTTAATGTACCATTTATAGATTTCATTTATAACTAACATATGGATTTTTGTAAATAAATAATCATTGAATGAAAAAGATTCAATGAAGATAAGTGAAAACAGGTTGCTTAAAATATTTTAGTTGTGTTCATAGACTAGAAAATAAAGTAAATGGTTATATAAATGTTTCCTTGATAGATTCCTTATATTGAGACTGGTACCCATAGAACTATTTTGACCTTTCATAGAATAATATCATAGTGATTTAGCTAATATACATATATAAATTTTCAGCATTGCATAGGCATAGGTAAGTGGTGTTCAATTTTAGTACATTTTATAACATTATAGGTAGTTCCCTCAAAACAAAAAATCCTTATTAATAACTTATCAATAGTTTCAATATGAGTATCCATTTTGGATCTATTAAAATCATTATGCACTCTTCTTATCTAAATTGATATACAATTAGGATAGGTTATTGTGTAGTAATTTGACTTTTTTTGAGGGTGTGATCATCGTGTAATGCTCATATTCAACATGATTGATATTCCTAGTGTATGGTCATCTATGTCATAAATCACGTGACCCATCTTCTTCATCGTATATATATGACTCGGGAGGTCATCAACCATGTTAACAATATTAGGGAAAATATTAATCTTTGATAAACCTTTTTATAGGCAATCACATACTAGGATTCATAGGACCTATTGAATTATAGAAAATATTAATGGGTGTACTAGCACATTGATGAAACCTTAGGTTAGTATACATCAATAAAACTGGTACCTTCCACATTGGTAAAATAGTGCAGTGAATCGTAAAAAATTAAATGTTTTAAATCCATGAGTTATTATCCTTTGTTCTTTAGTAATCCCCAATGTAGAGTGACAAAGGTGTTAGATGGAATTGGGTTATCCCAGTGTTTGGGACAATGTTGTAAAAATGATTTTTAAAGATAAAAATGTTGATCGATGTTAGATTAGACATTATGCTCAATGAAAATGATGAGTGTGAGTGTATCACAAGGGGGTGTCATGGGTATTTATTATGTAAATCTAATATAAATCAATTTTAAGTGGCTGATTTTCCACTCGTTTTGATGTGTGACTTGGTAAATTCATGTTGTAAATGTATGTAACCCTTTTTAAGTGGATGGAGTCTTTTTCATGCCATGACTTTCATTTCCACATAAAAAAATGGAAATAATATGGTTGGGGTATCACACACAATGTGTTTTAGTTTTTTCTACTTTCTAGAATAATGTACTCTATAAATGACCTCTCTGGAACATTCACTATTTCTTTTGAAAGCACATGATACATGTAGTTCGAGTTCAAGTCCTTGAAATGATACTTGAGATACAACTCAGTTATAGATGTTGGATGATTCTGGACACCAGAATCATGTACATGGTGAATAAGAGACCCTAGGGTAAACACATATGATGATTTTTTAGTCTTTACAGGAAGCACAATGATAAAGTGTTTAGGTGTTTATGCAACCATAGAAGGCATTATTATTAGGGTTGAACTTTTCAAGTCATTATTAAATATTAATTAAATGAATCAGTATAGATGGAAGAATTAAAAATTTTCGATGAAACATCATAGGTTACAAAAATTCTATTTTAATTATTTTAATATTCAAGTTGTTTGACTACTCATATTATAAATAGTTTTATTTTTTGGTTGGATACCACACTGGGAATATAATCTAATATATAAGGGGTGTATATTGGGTCATATTGATAATATTTGATGACCTCATAATTTACTCTCATATTAGTCACAATCAATCCACTTATATTGAAATCTTACAAGTTATTCTATGAGAGTGTTGTTTATACAATGTGTTAATGAAATAAATTAAATAGATTGATGGATTTGTATATAGACTCTATGGATTTGTGCTTCAGGAGGATTTTTGTTTATAATAGTGTTGTTTTCTATATGTGATATTTATATTCCTATAAATGAGGCCTTGGATGGAATTATAGAAACTAGTGGACTAATTGACTTGATTTCATTATGATATACAATCATTGGGATAAATCGATGTTTTTATACATTAATGTTTCAATCATGTGTTGATATATCACTTGTGAAATCCTAGAAATGGAATACCTTTGCTGACATCCTGAGACACCAAGAGTTTATTATATGAACACAATGGTATTTTGGTCTAGGTCGGTTGATATTATTATAGAGTGATAATCCCAGTGTGGTAGATCAAAATTATCATATGTACAACTAGTTAAACGATGATATAAATTTTTTTTGGATAGGGAAATAATTAGAAATCAGACTATTGGAATTTTTAATCGTCCTTATAAGAAATGCTACATTATTTTTTTATTTTCCATATTCTTGTTTTGGGTTCATCGACAACTAAATATGGATTTTTTCAGGGATAGTCAGCTTATAGTGGCCCAAATTTCTTTATTTTTTGATCATTGAATGGGATTAGTGAGTATCCACATCAATAACTTTATCAAGACGGTACAAGTACACTATAACGGTCTTCCATGTATTATCCTGGAAAAGATGGTGCTACTAGGAAAAAAATTAGTTTAATTCAGAATCAAAAATTCTATAACGGTAAGAATCCTATGAATAGAATTGGTAGAAAAATAATGTCATTCTGAAATAGTTAGTTCCAATGACGGGCTTACTTTTACTCAAAACTAGTAATTGAATCTATATCTTGTGGTGGTGATTTCAATAAGATGTTTAGTGAATGGGAAAATGTAACGGTCATATATTTTTGGTAAGCGGGCAGATAGAAGCACCATATCAAAGTTCTGATTTTGATAGGAGAATTATGTGGAGTTTTCTATGCTTGAAGACTCATTGGGAGTTTAAAATTCATCATAAAAATTTCAACATGAATTGATTGAATGATGTTAGTTCCTTGAAATTTCATTATTCTCAAATATTTTTAAAGGCTCATAAGCCATATGGTTTTTAGATTTCATGGTCCCATGTTTTAGAATGGTTGAATTTTCAAAGGATTTTTTAATGTTTACTTGGTGGATGGGCCAAATAATAAAATAATATTCTTATCATAGATTCCATAATTATAACAATTAGTAGTTTCATTTTTCACAGGTTTCATGGACTAACATATTTCTTTTATTTTTAGATAATTTTTGTGATAATCAAGCTTCAAGGACTCACTTTTATGGGGAAGCAGGTTGGGGAGTATGGTTTTTTTAAACCATGTCGACCTCCTTGAAAAACTATATGGAATGTTCAAGTGGAACTTAGGGTGTCTTGAGGTTTTTCAAAATTATATGATAGTATAGGAATGACCATTTTAGGGGTTTGAAAAAAATTATAGACATGTTTACACATTCTTTTTATGGTTTAGAAAATGAGGCACCAATTAGATAACCATAGTATCACGTATGCAGCTAAACCATAATGATGGTGATCCATTATCTAAATGTGTTGTTCATTAATGTTAGTAAATTTACCATTTTTTCACTTCCACCTAATGGTATTTTAATCCCCTATATTCACTTATTTCAACCACACATTCTATCTTCTTGACTCCACACATTGGATCTCTTCAATGAGTTTGTAGTTATTC
Organism: Viscum album; assembly: GCA_963277665.1. Taxonomy (NCBI): domain Eukaryota; kingdom Viridiplantae; phylum Streptophyta; class Magnoliopsida; order Santalales; family Viscaceae; genus Viscum; species Viscum album. Next base: position 676,450,027 of record OY728133.1, on the reverse strand, counting down.
ATCATCAATTGTTGGGATCAACCATTATTAGTGACATTTTATATCTCTTAGTATGTGTCTCAATCCAAATTATTCCATTCATCATTTATATCTATATATTTCATGGTATATTTTTCAAAGATAAGTCACCTTATTTATGTAGGATTTGTCAGTTTCTTCATTTTTTCTGAAAAGGATCGAATCAACTATGTATTTTATGTGTAATGCATCTTTGGTAAAATGAATGTGTTCTAACATATTTCAAATAATGATTCATTTATTTTTAAATTTCACAATTGAACCATGTGTAAATGTTTCTATGTGTTTCTATTAAAATGATGAATTAATTGTGTGGATACTAATAGCTCAAATTTTATATTCATTATGCCTTAAATTAGACCTTATTAGGTGGTTCACCTCAACTTAAAGAACCCCCTTAATTTTTGTTTCATATATTACATAATATCCATTCTTTCTATAGGTATGTATACCTCCTAGTTTGTGTGATAATAATGTCATATAATCATAAATATCATAGTACACATTTGTAAATATTTTTAGTTATCCTGAACTACTCCCCTTCTGGATAACGAATTCACTAAGGTAAAATAATTTTTCATGAAATCATTGGCACCCATTTTCTAATAACACCACTTATGAGATGTGTTTTCATCAAAATTATAAATGGGAAATTAAATATAAATGTGTGAAATAATAAATGAAAATTTACATCCCATGTAATCCTTGATTTTATTTGAATATAATGAAAATAATATTATAATTGTATTGTGGTATGGTTTGTTTAGATACATGGTCACATATTTATTTATTTTATTAAATATGATATATAGTCATGAAGTCAAATTTTAGTATCCTACTAGGGAATGATATCCATTATGATTTAGGATACTCACGAATGGAATCCCCATTTAAATATTATATTTAGACATGGAATCTCATTTGATAACAATATTCATCATTTCATCCCAATTTAGTTATAATACTTTGGAATGGGATCACACCATATTTATGATACCTGGGAATGCCATCCCTTTTACATTATGATATATGGTTGTGGAATCCCTCCTGTTTTATGAAAATTGGGAATGATTCCCCTATTTGATTATGATACTTATGCATGTAACCCCCCTTTACTTATGAAAAATGAGCATGGTATCACTTATGATTTATGATTTTTGGGAATGGAATACTTTATCACTCTATGAAACATTATTGAATCTACATGGACTATTTAGTTACATCATAGGTACTTAATAGTAATATTATCTAATATATATTTAAACAATTGATTTTTATATCTTTTCTCTTTATATATAACCCAATAAAAAACAAAGTCATCTACTAAAAAAGTATGAAGAGTACATAATCCTTTACAGTGGTTTGAAATAATGATGTCCAACGACGTCACCAACAACAATGTCAGAACAACCCAGGGGGAAGGGATCTATGTGTATATAATTCCATTAGATGTGTTTACGAGGATATCAATGACTCCAATAAGTCAGAAAAATGGTTACCTTCACTCAATGTTTGGAGGAGATAAATGTCATTAGAAGTGTAGGCCTTTCTTCTATGAATCATGTCTGTAATCTTCCCCTGGTAGTTGAAACATCATTAAGACATGGAAAAATGATATTAGAATATATTTCCATAGTTGATAGTGGTATTTGGACAGAGTGAAAATTCTAAATCCCATTTTGTATTAAATTTTCCTCTTATGTCAGAGAATCACTAGGTCCATATAAAGCGTTAATGGAATACACCACGAAACCATTGGAGTCATGCACCATGCACCCAATATATAACCTCATGTTTGTATGCAGTCTCAGCATTTAGTTTAAGGCCCTAGGATGGAGGTGACCAACACACCCATATGCACCCCACTACCGGCATGTTCACACAAAAGATGCTGGTAGTGAAGCATTTTAGGTTGGGGGGCAGATCCTGGTGCTATAGAAGGCATATAAGATCTGCCATCTGGCAGGGGGCCCTCACTACTAGGGACATTACCAATAGTGACTGACTAATGTGATGAGAATAGTTAGAAGATCTCTAAATGGACCAGTAGAAGAGAGTAAATATAATGGACCACTCCCCATCCTCATGATTTGTCCACCTTGATCCCTTAAATTAACCCTGGAGGACCTTCTCTAAATATTCCACCATTCTATGAAGAGAAGTGAACTCCCCCATGCCACCCATGGTCCTTATATCCCAATAGACTATAAATAATGGTTCCATCGTGGTCTCTTCACAGGGATAGAAACAATATGGGAACTTAGTTTCGATGTGGATTCATTTTCCCTTTATCATCATGACTGTGGGGATGAAAAAAATTATGAACATGCCAATAAAAAAAATTATACTTTATTAGAATATCCATACAACACAATTTTCTTCCCACAAGGTCAATACATGGATACCTCTACATCAACATTCTATAGGTTCTATAAATGAATGTTCCTGAAGATGAATTTGAGAAGATTCACTAACCAAGGAACTTATCCAATCTGATTTCTTCATTGTATTTCAATTGGGTATGGTTCATCATCACCAAGATGAAATATGGATGAGAATAGAATTTATCGAAGGTCATGTCAAGGGCAGCACAGCCTGAATACTGCAGGGTCGTTGAAACCCAGTTACTCTTCCAAAAGTTCATATCACCTTCCCACAAGTATCCATGAATATTTTTATTTAAGGATCATTATATGGACTTATTAATAGTTAGAAAGGGGGAGGGATGGAATATTATCTCTCTAGGGACATATATATAATTACCTATGAAAAATTTACTACATGTATAATTTTAGTCAATTACCTCCCATGAAACCATTCCCTAATGAAAATTCACAGAATCCACCACATTACTGGTGATAATACAACCATTCTTCACTAATTTTTAATGTCTACAACAATTGAACCAGTGGAACATTCCCTCTAATTACTCATCCAAAAACATATATTTGAGTTTATTGTAAATACACTTTAGGATTTATTTGGGTAACTTTTGAAGTGAAAGAATTTGAATTGGGATAGATTATAACATGATGTTTCTGAGGGTAATTCTTCCACTGAATGTGAAAAAGAGGGGTTTCCAGTCACATATTCAGATAATGATCTAATTATTCGTTCCTTCAAAGTGTTTGTCTCAGAATCATATTGGGGAAATGGGGGTGCTCATTTACTCTATTTGGAATGGTTTCCCTCAGATACACAATATTGATTCAATGATGGTTATTCTCCAGATTTAGAAAGAAGATAAAAATAAGACATGTATTTTATCCTAGTTAAACCATTGTCAACTCAAATTTTTTTATTCATACATACTCTTGGTGAATATAGTAACTATAGGGATGTGTCCATTAATAAAAAAATATCTGTATCTAGCAAACATTAGGTGAGTTACCCTTGATAAGTTTCCCCCACAATAGTGCGGACTAATGAGACCCTATTACATTCATGAAAAAATATGACTACTCAGGGTGTCATAGATCAAAATAAAGATTCCATGGGATTTGATATCGCCTTTCCTAAAACCTATAACTAATTTGATGAATCCAAATTGTTATAACATTAAAAAGATATTATTTCACAGTGAGTTATAACCAAGTTATATAAAATCCATTACTCATTTAGGTAATCACATACACATCATCACATGAAGGATCAATCCCCACTCAATGTTATCATAAGCCTTATCTATATCGACCTTAATGATCAGATTAGAACCCCTCACCATATTATTGATATCACTAAACAATTCATGAGAAATACCTATTTCCCCTTACGGTTGAACTACATTGAATAAATGTGTGGAGTTCATTTGAGACCCAATAGATTATGAAGAGATAAAATATCTTGTTGATGATGGAGACCAACATATTGAATAAAAAGTTGCACATTCATATTTCCCAAAACTTGTTGAATGAGAAGGATTATTTATCCTTTTTGAATAAGTACTTGAATTGGGGCACATGCTACCCAGAGAAGGGACCCTCCTCAGAAAAAATCTTGGATGACAGCAATAAGGTGATTATTAATGATTCCCCAAAATGGTAATATAGAATTAGTTTGGGAATCTATTGATATATGGATAGCTGTCTGGGGTAATAGAGATGAAATAATCCCAAAACATATCCTCTTCTATAACACAATTGATCATTGTGTTGGAATGATTATATACAAACAATGGAATACCGTTTAACCAGTCATCATGTCCTTCTAAGTAACCATTCTGCATATAGTGGTTAGGATCACATAGAAGGAAAATTAAATGGGAATTTATAATACCATATATCTCATTCTGTTCACTGGTGAATGAACCATCTTCATGGCGAATGTTGGGGATAAATTCATGTTTCATCTCTTTCAAGCAAGTGTGAAGGATGGAAAAGTTAAGGTCACCTTTTTGAGATAGGTTTCATAGGATAATTCAAAAAAATTCATCTAATGATAAATTATATATTTTTATAATGTTTTTTTAGGCCCATATGTCCAATATATCATAATATGAAATTTCTTAATGTCTATCATATGAATTACATATATCATTTTGGTTGGATTCCTGTCATGCATTTTTCTGTAGGAGAGACCTATGTGGTGATATGTGGTTCTACAGTAGGTGGTGTAGTTTTTTTGAATCCAATCTATATTTCCCCTTGGATGGGGTCTCCCAAAATTGTTTCACCATTTTAAGAATGTCAGGCTGAGATGACCAGTGGTTGGATACGATGAATCGCCTACCACCCATGTTACCAGAATTCAGGTTAACGATGAGGGGAGAGTGGTCTGATAGTGAATGAAATAGGTGGGTGATTTCTTTATTAGAGTTTGAGGGGAGTTCCCAAAGGTTTCGTAATAAATTGTCTGATCTATACTATGTATGATGGATTCCTTTCATGTTTTTTCACCATATAAATTTATTTTCTGAGTAACCTAAATCCATTTTTCCCTCCTAGGATGAAAATGATACAATGGATTTACCATCACTATGTTGGAGTGTGCCTCCCACATCCTTTCTAAAACCACTATTATCAAGTTGAAATTACCCGTACCAAGTAAGAATCATCACTTAGGTTGGTAGAATTGAGGTCAGGACATAGTATCAATCATAGCCTAACTTCAAATTTTTCATAAAAAAACGATAAGAGGAATCATTATATTGTGATTTATGATTTAGATGATTTTTTTTAAATGATACATGAAGATTGTGAAAAATAGAAAACATGTTTCAAAACACCTAGACGTGGTGTATTATAGGTTCTTTATTCATCAAGTGCCTAAATCCATTTCTTCTTACAAACATTACTTTTAATAAGGGAATTTTCATTAGTTCTAGAACTACTAAAATTGGGGGATTAATTTTATAATTCATCACAAGGTAGGAATTCAATCTTGACATGATATTCTAGTCTATGAGAATTCTAGATGATCACCGATATCATTGATAAATTGTTTTCTAGGAACTGTTCAAACATAAAAACCTTATTGACATGCTTGTTATAGGATGAAAACATTCCCTGAGATTGATCTCTCTCAGATACCACATTTCCTAAGGAGTTTGGATATAGGTTGGACTGGGATCCCATAATTTTGGATCAGTTAGTGGAACCAGTATTCTTATGGGGTGATGATCAAGGTTATGGGGGAGTATAATCATGGGATAAAAAAATATAGCTATTAAAAATCAGAAGTGTGGAGGTTGAAGCACTAGAGTTCCATAGAGAATTTGTACATGTGGGAGAGGAGATCATACCATTTCATTACCTTTGGATGGAGGTAAAAATTTTATAGAGGGTAGAGTAGGGGGAAGGGTTGAAGTTGGAGGACGCTTGAGGTACGAAGGGAACTATGGATTTTTTTGGGAAAAAATGCTACATCCAAAAGTGGTGGAGGGATTATGTGGGAGGAGAGGGAGGTGGGAGTATCACTAGAGGTCCAAAAGTATAAAAATTAAGGGTTTGGGTAAGGTAGTCTGGAGATTGGGAAGGGCGATCTGATTGGGATAGGAAAAATGTTTTGACCTCAATGTTTGCCTACCTCTGAACCACATGATGTGACAAATGCTTCCTAAAATATGATAGAGTGTGGCCAAGGAGGTGAAACCTTATGAAGAGGCATGGTGTTGACAGATATAGAACATGTTTTTCTAATAATTAGCTCCACCTACTTGAAGCTATATCTATGATGGTGGGTGGAGATGATTGGTCCATGGGGATACTAATTCAAGAAGCCATAAAATCATGGAGAAGAAGATTTCAGTTTTCCACACAAGGACACTCAAATAAGGATTCCCTAATGTTATATTAGGTGTTATTATTTAATTAATCGGGGATATGGGACCACGAAAAGAAAAAAAATATTCCCTAGATTTTGGGAGAGTGAGGTATAATTTTTTTTTTCGGCATTGAGATCCTATCTATGAAGGATAGCTTCCTATAGATAAAAATGTTTTGATTGAAACCCAAATTGGTATTTTCCTCCCCAATGTGAGAGAACATAATCCACTAGAGAAGTGTAGAGGCCTCCTCAATCAAATTAGTTGGGATGATAAACACAAGGGAACCATCCAATAATCTAAGGCCTCATGGTTCCAAATGAACAATTCGCAATAGAGGGTGGTGAGAAAGAGGAGAAGAATGTCCCATAAGTAGAGCCTCCTTTCTATACAACCCTGAAACTAGAGAATTATATTTCTAGGAAAGATGAGCCAAACCTAGATACAAAATTTGTCATAAAAGATCTATAAGATTTTGTTCTTGACATTGTTTACAACAAAATTATTAGATAAAGAATGATGTCTTTACTGATGCACATAACTCAACCATATCGCCCTCAACGTCGAAATGGAGATCATCGAATCTCTTGGGTATCATTGGGATATGGAGAAGACAATGGAATTTAATTATGGTGGTCTAATATAAGGGTTTCTATGCTACTGTAGAGGATGAGGCCACCACAATTGGAATCTATTGATTATCCCAAGGATTACGTGTTTATATTTATTTATTTATTATATTTGATATACCTTCATTGTATTGTATATGATACACATGAACTGCATAACTCAAAAAAATATTATTTGTGGCTTACTATATTTATCTCATACCATGTTTGGTCCACCATTAAACTATTTTACAACAAAAAAACTTCTAGTTTACAGGATTATGGTTTTCATAAGTCTTTCCCATTACTTTTCATTCTATAATGATACTATGTACATGGGATCTTAGGAGAACAAGAATAAACTAGATCTCATTATTCATGAGGAGATTATTAATGGGGCTTCTACTGTTTTCATTTTTTAATGTTAGGTTTAACATACTTTGTGTGTTATTCTTATACATTTTAGCATCACATGGATATGAAGTGTTCTATTATTACTTATCATTTTCAGGTTATTTGATTTGTTTCTATGTGATTTATATTATATTTCTTATTCTAATGATTTATTAATTATATACCTCTGTAAAAATATAATCATGTTGTTATAGTTACCCAACTGTACCTTCATCTATCCATCAATTCTTGTCGACAATCTTCGGAATATGAGGAGGAACTCTTGTTCTTGTGTGACCAATCGTCTAAGGACTCTATTTCAGTTGATCCTATATAGGGATGTTAATGATAATATCCTTGAAAAGGGTGTACTGATTTAGACTTAATCATAACAGAAAGCATGAAAATATGTATTCTGACACATATGGATTCAAAATATCATAGGATATTGATTTTTAAATTCATATTGTTTTTATAATCCAATATTAAGCGTGGAACATTTGCTGTATGTTTTTATGATTCATACTAGATCATGGATTACATAGATTGAATCCAAAAAATATACCTATTATGGAATATATTTCAGTTATGACTTATTCCACTAATTTGAAAGTTATTCTCATTATGTTTTTAAAAAATAAAAAAATTTATCCTATATTTTTACTTTACACAAGTCAATAGAAGAAAAAATTATAGACCGGTTCATTAACCAGTTTGTGGGGAAATTCGATGACTTCCTAATGATATACCCAACCTAATGGGGGTAGGAATCACTAACATTATCACATGACATTCTCAATTGAATTATTTTATGAAATGAAAATATTTTCTGTAGGAACTCCTAAATATCTTTAAGAAATAGATCATTGAAGTAGATACCTTTATTAGACAACAAAATATGACTTTTACAAGATATTTCAAACCCTTAATCATGGAAAATGGAATCACTCCTTTTGAATGATCTTATATATCCTCCAATACTCTGGAGAAGAGTGTTTAGTGTGGGTATTTTATCATATAGATAGAGATTCCAAGAAATAGTGGACATTGATGTAAAATATAATGTATATAGATAATTTCAAGATAATTGAGTGTAATGAATTCCGTAAAAACATCATGTAATTATTTTCATTTGGCTCCCTAAAATAAAATTGAGATGGTTTTCATACACAAGATAAAAATAAATAGGAACCCATTATGACTTATGAAGAAAACTATTGAAGATTTTCACAATATGGATTTAGTAATTTTTTACTCCATAATGTAATTTTTTCTGGGTTTTTGGTAGGATGAAGAAGATTTCAATAAAATCCATTCAAAATATAGAACCTTAAATGATATGGGTAAATTTATTGATCTTCCGTCTGAGATGAAATAGATATCAGTGAACCTCAAGGTTCACATATGGATTATAAGTGTAAAATTGAATTTAATTTTGGTATTATTTTGGATATATCTAATAGATTCTATAAATCTAACATCTCACAAAAAACTATGGGAAGAATAATCATAAAAATTCCATAAGGGAAAAAGTTAAACGATTTTGGTGTAGTTTGAAAGGGAAAATATCTTTAAATTCCCCATTGGAGAATCCCAAAAATGTTCTCAAATATGTGAATGATCATATAAATCATTGGACTTTAATAAAAATTTTAAAATACAATTAAAATAGAAATTATTCAATCTTATTCCCCAGTATAGTTATTTTTGAATAATACTGAAACAAATAACCACCAAATTCAATAGAGAAATGTATTACTATCACAACTACTAAGGAAAATCTTGAAAATTAAGTGGTTACAGTTACTCAAGTTATCAATTCAAGGATAGTAATAAGAATTATTGATTCTAGTTATATATATTCAACAATGTTTGACAATTTTTTTAGAAATAATCAAATACATCCTCCTATTAGAGAATTATAGATGTCGATAGAATCTAAAAATGGGGTAATTATTGAATTCCAAGTATAAAACCTCATGGAAAAGTTTTTGTTTCAAATTCCCAGTAATTCTTGTGATACCTACTTCAGAGTAATTTTAAGATATTCATAATATGGATTAGGTTTGGTAATATAGGGTAAACATTAATTTCTACTAGAATAAAAACACCTTTGTGTCAGAAATGAACCTCTGATTATATATAAGTTCATAGTGGTGGATGTATCTCCTTTCATATCATAATCTCAATAATTAATCTTATTACCTTATGTGAGATTATCTTAGTCAAATGATTGATACTTTAAAAATATTATCCATGAAGAAATTCCAATTGTGAGGAAATACATTAATTTTTTAATAAATAATTATATGGTCTTCCTTGGTATTGTGATTTTTTTTCACATTCAATATTATAACATCATATTTTTAAAATATCCAAGACTCTATACTAAATTTCCCTTTTTTAAAAATGAGAATGTTCTGAATAAAGTACAATAGAATCTAGATAATCGATTTATATGACCATGTGCTTCACTATGAGGTGCACTGATCCTTTTCATTAAGAAGAATGATGGGTCAATGCACCTCTATGTTGATTATATCAACAAAAAAAAGGTCATGGTAAAAAAAAGAATCATATTTCATAGATTGATGACTTGTTTAATCAACTAAGTGGAGACTAGTATTTCTCTAAGGAAGATAATCATTATCGTTGCAATCATGTAAATGTGAAGAAATTTGTTAAACCCTTGATTTATTTTTACACAATTCATGGGAACTACAAGTTCATAGTAACACCATATGGACTCAATAATATCCAAAAGACCTCATAGATATAATTAATAGAGTCTATAGGGATTACAAAAAAAATTAATGGTGGTATTTATAGATGAAAACATTTTCTACACAAAAATAATGGCAGAATATGACCAGCATTTGAATATATTATGGAATATATTGTGGAAAGAAAAGATATATAAAGAGTATGAAAAATGTGATTTTTTGGTGTAAAAATTAACATTTAATAGGATATTATAAAATGAAATTGTATAAAATTGGATATTTTATAAATACAAGAAATCAAAGGATGATTGTTACCAACATTTGTGATAAATATTTATAGTTTCCATTGATGTGAAGGGTTTATTCACCACATTTTGAGAAAATTGTATTGATTTTATATCCTATAAAACCAACTAACATAGAAGTGGTTGATGATTTTATTTATTGATGAAAGTGAAGAATTGTTTTTTGATATAATGAAGAGAATAATCAAGGAACCTATGATCACATTACATACCATTGGGGCTGAATTTTTATCTAAATAATTGTGTCTGAAAAGGGATTTTTATTTATAATCATTCACAATAATAATATGATACCCTGTTCCACCAAAAAAGTAATGATCCACATGTAGAAACTCCCAAAATGTAATCTATAATAACTTTTTTGATCATCATAATGAAGAAAAGGATACATTATCCCTATGGGGAGAACTATGAAATGAATAAAAATCATAAATTCCTTAATTATATAATTAAAAAATTAGATTAAAATGTTATAATGAAAGTGGTTCATTTTGATACATTATTATTTTGTTTTCCATTACCATCGTGTGAAGGTGAAAAAAGCCGTTGATTCTCAAAGTAGAAGTGATCAGGTAACACAGTATGTTATGTGGAATTCCAAAGATACAATATTCTTGGGTAGGTAGTGGATATAAATTGGAATTATATAAGGATCATTATAATACGTTTTTAAATTAATTTCTCAAGCATCCATTCATGAGTGGAATATAGAGCCCTTGAAATATGATGATATGGAAAATAAAAAAGGTAGTGACTATTCTAGAGTTTATGTTTTCCAACAATTATGTAATAAGGATTGGAGCCCTGATATGTGTCCCATAAGAAAAAATATATAGGGGGGACTTCTGACTGATTCACATAGTTCAACCTTCTCTATTAATATAGGTAGTACTAATATGGGATGATATTTGAAGAAACAAATATAGTCAAATAACATAATGACTGATATTATAGAATTGATATCACAATGGTTGGTATACCAACAAGTAAAATATGAATGAATGTTGCATATATATATATATATATATGATGAAACCATTGATCATATCAGTACGATAATGGAATCATTTTATCATGGATTTGATTATAGGACTCCCCGTGACTTCTAAATGAAAAAATGATATCTCGTAATTAGTCGATAACCATAAAATGTATTTTATAATTATTATTGTCAAGAAATATTTATATATTTACCAATATAAAAGTACATAAAATTGTTTAATAGAAATACTTCTTAGAGATCCACTTAATAATGAATGGTATTGAGATCTAATAATTACCTTGAGGGTTTGGAGAATCATTATATAATTTTTGAATGAAAAACTAATCATCATCATAATTTATCAACCTCTAATAAAGTGTATGTCTAAAAGAAATGTAATGCACCGACCCCAGTTACCCAGAGTTGGTGCGTTATTGCGTAACATTGGAATGACCACAGAAGACCAAGTCTCGAAAGACCGATTAGTTTAGTAGCCTTGGAAAAACTAGATACATTTATAAATGTTACATTACATCATAATGTGAAAAACTACAACAACAAAGTCTCCATAGTCCACACTCATATCCTTTTCTGAATCTCCCTGTTGGTCATTCATACAATACTTCGTCACATCCTGGAAGATATTAAAACATTGAAAGGGGTGAGCTCAGATGTACAGTAAGGATAACAATATTGCAGAATCTTTCGTAAATAAACATTAACATTTAAGGCAATGTATAACTAAAACAAAAGCCTTTTTAAACTTTAACATCAACATAATATGGAAAAAATAAATTAAATAATTCCATTTACATACTCACATGGATATTCTAGTAGTCGAATAATCCCATGAAATATCAATAACCACTTTCATAATGATGGAATGAATAATACAAGGCTATAATAACCACATGTCCAAGGCCACGTGCCAAGACCACAAATAAGATTTTGTCGATGCCTCGTGCCAAGACACTAGTTTGTCTCATGATACATGCCGATGCAATTTTTTTAGAAGATACTTACGTTTGAAATTGCTCAAATATACTCCAGTGTTTTTCTGAAAACATTAAGAAAGCTTCTGAAAACAAAATAACTAATTCTGAGACTGCTCGACTAATTACAAGCCATGATGGGTCCACGCCCAATCCCTTCTTGTCTACCACACTCGAGAGTCGGGTTCTCTGAAAAAAAAATTTAAGCTTGCGTTAAATACGTATACATTTGCACTGGACATTCATATATTAGAGAGAAATATCTCTTTTTTTAAATAATTTAAAAATCACATAATTATAAAAGAAAACCTTTTGAATAAATGTAATAGTCAAAGAGGATTATACACCTTATAAAAGAAAGCTGTATATAAAACCAAATATGCCTCAATGATACGAGATTGAGACGAAGTCCATATGAAGATCATTTTTTTTAAATAAAATAGATATATTATTTGTATTCAATATAATTACACATAATGAATTTAAAAATAAAAGATAGGACATAATAATATTTTGACATAATTTGAAAGTAAGAGATTAACCCAAAGAATAGAAATTGGGTTAAGAGGTTCTCTTACCTCATGTCCGACTTGACTCGATCGTTCTTTAACCTCCTAAATAATAAACTAGAGTTAATTTATATTTACTTAAGAACATTTTTCATGTTCATTATTCCTTTTATATCACTTATTACCATGTTATGAACATTATGTAATTATTTAAGTTAATAACGGTCATTTTGTCGATCTTTGGTACATGAGTCAAAAATAAACTTCTTATAATTACAAGTTGTTCATGTGGTGAAATATCCATTATATCCAGAATTATATTCATGATGTAGATATCATATATATAATATATATCCATTATACACATTCATTTATAATATTACATAACATTTAGAGGTAAGAGATGAAATGCACCGTTCATGGAGACGGTAAGCCGTACGTACGCATGAACGCTACTTTCATTTCTATTTTGTATTTAATGAAATCATAATGATATAAAGGTATATTATAATTCCACTATAATATCATATATAATATCATTTACTCCATCCTTTATACATCGCACATATGGAATTAACGATTCAAATCACTTTGAGGGGGCGGTAGTCCACACTTCCTAAAATGAAAATATCGCATTTACCCATAATGGAAAAAATAAAGGTATGCCATAAATGAAAAATACAGAACCATAATTAAAACATAAACATATTATATATCATATATAAATAGACTGATATATTAATGGAAACCTTTGAAGGTGTTATATGAGTGTTGAACAATCATCGTTTCGTGAGGCAGAAATTCGCCATCCACAGAAACAGTATGTTATTTAACCATTAGATGTAGGTGTGTGTAAGTGTAGCTCGAATAATCCTTATAACAACATCCTAGTATAATTAGGATACTGGGTTTGTATCAAAATAAATTAATAAAAAGAGTTTAGGGGGTTGGATAAGCAAAATAATACCAAATAACATAAGAGAAGACATTACCTTAAAATCGGGTAACTCTTTTTATTTGAGCCAAGGGATTCCTTGGGAAAAATTCTGCCCAAAGTGAGGCTTCTAGGAGAAAGGGAGGGAAGTTGGGAGAGTATTTGGGTAGAGTTTGGCTGAGCCAAAAGGCTTTGAAAGTGTGAGTAAGGTGGTAGTGGTGGGGGCCTTTTATAAGCGGAGAGGAGGGGCACTCTTGGAAAGTAATGAAATGTTACTTTATTATATAATGCGTTTCAAATTATCAAGGTCCCACACTTATATAAATCGAGGATAAGGTGATAAGGGTTCTAAATATACTCATATAATAGGTTTATGACAAGTTTAATACTTGGATTTTACATTATCTTTTCATTTTATTTAAATCATTAATTAATGAGGTAATCGCTACATCATCATGGTGTCATAAATAGTTTAATATATTTAATGTCTAAAAATTATAAAAAAATTATCTTGATGTAGGAAATATTTTTAGATTTCTACTGAATTTTTATAGTAAAAAATATGACTTGTATAACCCCATTTAAAAATTGTTTTAGTAAAACAACTTATGTTTGTGACATTTTTACTTTAACTTTAAATAAAAGTTATTTATGTCATTTTCCTACCAAACTGGCTCCATGGGGTCCCCAAGTGGACCCATGGATTGTCTTGGTTGGACATGACACATACAATAGGGGTAGGACAAGTTTAAAGGTATTTTCATATTTTTATAATATCATTTTTACCTTAAATTTCACTAATTACCTTTAATCGCGATTAATTAATCTTAAAAGTTACTATTCACCAAAAAATTATTTTTATCCCATTGAACAACATTTTACTTCCTAATGACAACAGTGTATGTCGGATTTTTGAAAATCAAATCACAGAAGTGGTAATGATTCATTTAAACGAAAAATCAGTTTTTTAACTACCACTTAGTGGTTTCACTATTCATCAAAAATTGATGTTTTTCAGAACAATGCCAAAATTTCACCCTAAGATATATTTGATATTCCAAATTCAAAAAATTATGTCTATTTTAAAAAATTCCAAACATATAAGTTTCATTAATTAATTTTATAAATAATTCCCGCTGTCACAACAAATAGCGTGTTTTTAAGAAACAATATATATCAAAAGATTGACAATTGTTTATGTCTATCTTCAAAGTGAAATTAATTATAATTAACACCATTGGATAAAATGGTAAAAATATATTCTAATTATACTTTAAAACCACTCAATAGTATAATTTATCACTATAAATTATTTTGAATAAAAAAGTTGTTTTTAAGTATTTTTCACTATTCAAAACAAATTGGAAGTTCTCCGAAGATTACAAAAAATTCAACTTAGGATAATTTAGATATTCCAAATACAAAAATGAAGTCCATTTTGAAATATAAAATTTATATAATTTCCAAAAGTGGGTATTACTATTCATAACTTCTACATTGATTAGTTGCGGTGTGTTAGAACTCGAAGTTGCGTACAATACAAGCTATTACATTATTGAATGAGAAGCGTATCATGGAAGCTCGGGGTGTTACATTCTACCCTCCTTCAATAAATTGCATCCCCGCAATTTGAATTTTTTTTTTGAAAATAAAAGGTTGAAAATAGAAAATACCTTTGTGGAAAACACACATCGAAAATAAGGTAATAAACATATAACTTTAAAAGAAATAAAGATAAGTACAATGGTCACCTGAGATAGTCCATAATAGGATTCTATCAAAATATGGATATGGAAGGAAAAAACCATCATGGTCTGATGGAGAGTTATAGAAAACTGGATTAGGAGAAAGTTAACCATAAGAAAATCACAAACTTGTGATTGGTTAAATGGTCATTGAATCCCCAGTTGAAAAAGTTAACCGGAAACGTTTTTGTTTTAAGTTACCTTTTATAAATTTGAGGAGTTTATTTATGAGATTTACTAAGAACGTAAGGGAATATAAATACTTGTTATGTAGACTTTCATTCTTTAATAAATTTTTACCACAAACCCATCATTCACTCTAAAACGTAATAGAACTCAAAAATATTCTATTTATCCTAATTGTATAAGGTTCCAAATATTAACACAGACCATTTAGATTAGTAAAACTATTTTTTAATAACCAGAGTCTTCCTATAGGCTAGTGGTGGGTAATAAAGGCATGTCACACTATGGTTGTGGGTTCGATTCCTGCAGCTTTATCCGACGCGACGGGTTATGACCCACCCTGCAGGTTGTCCTTTTCCTAAAACTATAGTATTATAATATTCCAAAAATAACCGTCAAGAATGTTTTAACCTTAAACAATAATATCCAAAGATCAACATAATCCATTCCTACCTTTATAGTTATCCAAAATACCTCTGTCCAGACTTTCTCTAAAATGTCTCTAAATTCTAAAATCAATTGTGTCATCAGATTCCTTAAACAAGGTAAAGATTCTCTTATTGTCACATAAAAAAATATGATTACCTTCATTATATTAAAACCTTAATGAAATATACAAGTACTGCAGTACAATCCATATATATATATCACATTATTCTAATAACCAGAATATAATCCATGAGCCCAAAATCCCCAATACATTAATTATTCCGCTTCAACTGTAGTCACAACATATGATTGGATTGATCCCTTGGCCTTTTCTGAGGTAAGTTTCCCTGAATCATAGGACATTCATTTTTATAATGCCCCATTTCTCTACAATTGTAGCATTCAATATTGATAGCCTCTTTCTTTCCCTTGAAACCACGCGCCTGGTGAACTTTTTCTCCACATTTATAACAAACTCCAATTCCTTTCAGGCAAGTACCAGGGTGTTTCTTCCCACAATTATCACATAATGGGAAATCATTCTTTCCCTTTTTCCCTTTATCCTTCTCTTGTTCCACCATTCTCTTCTTCTCTTGATTTACTTTGTTGTCATAAGACTTATAGAATTCCCTTTCTGTCTTAGTAGCACACGAGACAATATCTTCATATGATGATAAGGATTGTGATACTAAGGCTCGACGGAGAAATGGTTTTAACCCATCAAAGAAATGATCAATCTTACTTATTGGGTTACATATATAATCTGCAGCATACCTTGCTAACCTTGTAAAGTTGGCCTCATACTTTGCGACATTCTCATCCTCCTTTTTCCTCAGAATCATAAATTGCCTTTCCATATTTGCTCGATGGTCATGAGGAAAGTATTTTTCTATGAAAATTTCCTTAAACTCCCTCCATTCCATACGTGATACTTCTTTATCATCCTTTGTGTTTTGAATCAGCGACCACCATTGATCGGCATCTCCAGTGAGATGGTAAACTGCCATGACAACCTCCTCCCTTTTTCTACTCCCTAAGGCATGGAATATTTTCTCTAAAGAGTTTATCCATTTCACATCTACTAATGGATTTGTACCCCCATTAAATGTTTGTGGTTGTTGCCTCATGAAGCGGTCTAACATTGATCCTCCACGTTGTGGATCAGGGTGATCCATACGAGTAAGGTTATTATTCATAACCTGAGTGAGTTATCCCAGTATGGTAATAAGTTGATCAGCACCAGTTTTATCTCCAGATCCACAATAATTATCATGAGAAGGAGGGAAATCCCTACACGGAGTGCGTGCATTGATATGGTTTCCATTCCTTCCACTAGGTTCCATTTCTAAACAATTTCATAAACTAGATTATTTTATGAATCAAAATACATAATTCCATATTTGTAAAATACTTAACATAAATTGAACTATTTATGGATATAATCTATAATCATAAAAATGTTTTCTTTGAGTAAGTATATACTCATAACCATACATAGTGGTTTGTAAAGAAAATGAGAATTATCCTAAGAATATCCCCCAGGAGTGTCGTAACCAAGAGTGCAGAAAGTCCTGTTGTCGTGCACCAGTTCTCATTCGAGTGTAGCTCAAAGCAGTGTTTTCGGGTTTTACGCCTAGGTACATCAGTGCCAGATCCACCTCAACCTGCTTGTATCCATACAGGGATGTATTTCTCGGAAAACTCACAAAATCTCTATAATTACCAAAATTCTAGGAAGTTCTTCTATACTAATCTTTAAAGTCTATCTTTGGGCTATGTGCTCTAATCAGAGTTTATCTAAATCTAGCTTCCAAGGTTAGTACTAAACTGCCTCTGATACCAACTGTAACGCCCCGACCCCAGTTACCCAGAGTTGGTGCGTTATTGCGTAACATTGGCACGATCACAAAAGATCAAGTCTCGAAAGAATTATTAGTTTAGTAGCCTTGGAAACACTAGATACATTCATAAATATTACATTACATCATAATGTGAAAAACTACAATAAAAAAGTCTCCATAGTCTACAGTCATATCCTCTTCTGACTATCCCTGCAGGTCATTCATACAATACTTCTTCGCATCCTGGAAGATATTAACACATTGAAAGGGGTGAGCTCAAAAATATTCAGTAAGGATAACAATATTGCGGAATCTTTCATAAATAAACATGAACATTTAAGGCAATGTATAACTAAAAAAATCCTTTTTAAACATTCACTTCAGCATTATATGGAAAAAATAAATTAAATAATGCCATTTACTTACTCACATGGATATTTTACTAGTAGAATAATCCCATGCAATATCAATAACCACTTTCATAATGATGGAATTCATAATGAAAGACTATCATAACCACATATCCAAGGCCTCGTGCAAAGACCACAAATATGATTTTGTCAGGGCCTCGTGCCATGACACTAGTTTGTCTCATGAGACATGCCGATGCAATTTTCTTAGAAGATACTTACATTTAAAATTGCTCAAATATACTCCAGTGTTTTTCTGAAAACATTAAGCAAGATTCTGAAAATAAAATAACTAATTCCGAGACAGCTCGACTAATTATAGGCCATGATGGGTCCACGCCCAATCCCTTCCTATCTACCACACTCGAGAGTCGGTTTTTTTGAAAACATTTTTAATCTTGCGTTAAATATGTATACATTTGCACTGGATTTTCTTATATTGGAGAGAAATATATATTTTTTGATATAATTTAAAAATCACATAATTATAAAAGAAAACCTTTTGAATAAACGTAAAATTCAAAGGGGTTTATACACCTTACAAAAAAAGTTGTATATAAAACCAAATATGCCTCAATGAAAGGAGATTGAGACGAAGTCCTTAACAAGATCATTTTTTAAAATAAAATAGATCTATTATGTGTATTCAATATAATTACACATAAAGAATTTTAAAATACAAGATAGGACATAATAATATCTTGACATAATTTGAAAGTAGGAGATTAACCCAAAGAATAGAAATTGGGTTAAGAGGATCCATTACCTCGTGTCCGACTTGAATCAATCGTTCTTTAACCTCCTGAATAATAAACTAGAGTTACATTCTATTTACTTAAGAACCTTTTTCATGTTCATTATTACTTTTATATCACTTATTACCATGTTATGAACATTATGTAATTTTTTAAGTTAATAACGGTCATTTTGTCGATCATTGGTACTTGAGTCAAAAATAAACTTCTTATAATTACAAGTTGTTCATGTGGTGAAATATCCATTATATCAAGAATTATATTCATGATTTAGATATAATATATATCATATATATCCAATATATACATTCATTTATAATATTACATAACATTTAGAGGTAATAGATGAAATGCACCGTTCATGGAGACGGTAAGCCGTACGTATGCATGAACTCTACTTTCATTTCCATTTTGTATTTAATGAAATCATAATGATTAAAAGTTATATTATAATTCTAGTATAATATCATATAAAATATCATTATTCCATCCTTTATACATCCTACATATGACATTAACGATTCAAATCACTTTGAGGGGGTGGTAGTCCGCACTTCCTAAAATGAAAATATCGCATTTACCCATAATGGAAACAATAAAGGTATGCCATAAATGAAAAATAAAGAACCTTAAGTAAAAAATAAACATATTTTATATCATATATAAATATATTTACATCTTAATGGACACCTTTTAAGGTGTTATATGAGTGTTGAATAATCATCGTTTTGTGAGGCAGAAATTCACCATCCACATAAACAGTATGTTCTTTAACCATTAGATGTAGGTGTGTGTAAGTGTAGCTCGAATAATCCTTATAAAAACATCCTAGTATATTTAGGTTACTGTTGTTGTTACAAAATAATTGAATAAAAAGAGTTTATGGGGTTGGATAAGAAAAATAAAACAAAATAACATAAGGGAAGACATTACATTAAAATCGGGTAACTCTATTGATTTGAGCCAAAGGCTTCCTTGGGAAGCATTATACCCAAAGTGAGGCTTCTAGGAGTAAGGGAGGGAAGTTGGGAGAGTATTTTGGAAGAGGTTGGCCGAGAAAAAAGACTTTTAAAGTGTGAGTAAGGTGGTAGTGGTGGGGGCCTTTTATAAGTGGAGAGGAGGGGCACTCTTTGAATGTAATGAAATGTTACTTTATTCTATAATGTGTTTCGGATTTTAATGGTCCCACACGTATATAATTCGAGGCTAAGGTGGTAAGGGTTCTAAATATACTCATCAAATAGGTGTTTTATAAGTGTAAGCCTTGTATTTTACAATATCTTTCCATTTTATTTAAATCGTTAATTAATGAGGTAATCGCTGCATCATCATCGTGTCATATATAATTTAATTTATTTAATGTCTAAAAATTATAATAAAATGTCATGATATAGGATATCGTTTTATCTTTCTAATGAATATTTATAGTCAAACATATGACTTGTATAACCCCATTTAAAAATTGTTTTATTAAAACAACTTATGTTTGTGACATTTTATTAACTTTAAATAAAAGTTATTTATGTCATTTTCCTACCAAAGTGGCCCCATGGGGTCCCCAAGTTGACCCATGGATTTTCTTGGTCATACATGACACATAAAATAGGGGTAGGACAAGTGTAATGATATTTTAATATTTTTATAATATCATTTTTACCTTAAATTTCACTAATTAACTTTAATCGCGATTAATTAAACAGAAAAGTTACTATTCACCAAAAAATTATTTTAATCCCATTGAACAAAATTATACTTCCTAATGACAACCATGTATGTCGGATTTTTGAAAATCAAATCACATATGTGCTAGTGTTTCATTTAAACGAAAAATCAGTTTTTTAACTACCACTAAGTGGTTTCACTATTCATCAAAAATTGATGTTTTTCCGAACAATGCCACAATTTCACCCTAAGATATAATTGATATTCCAAATTCAAAAATGATATATAGTTTAAAAAATTACAAACTTATAAGTTTCATTATTTAATTTTATAATTAATTCCCGCTGTCATAACAAATAGCGTGTTTTTAATAAACAATATATATCAAAAGATTGACAATTGTTTATGTCTAATTTCAAAGTGAAATTATTTATAATTAACACCATTGGATAAAATGGTAAATATTTATTCTAATTATACTTTCAAACTAATAAATAGTATAATTTATCACTATAAATTATTTTGATTAAAAAAGTTGTTTTTAGGTATTTTTCACTATTCAAAACAAATTGGAAGTTCTCCGAAGATTACAAAAAATTCAAATTAGGATAATTTTTATATTCCAAATACAAAAATGAAGTCCATTCTGAAATATAAAATTTATATAATTTCAAAAAGTGGGTATTACTATTAATAATGGCTACTTTGATTAGTTGCGGTGTGTTAGAACTTGAAGTTGCGTACAATGCAAGCTATTGCATTATTGAAGGAGAAGCGTATCATGGAAATTCGGGGTGTCACAAGAAATATGAAAAATGTAGAGGATAAGTTTATTTAATATATACCAAATATCAAATCATGTTTTATTCAACACCTTTATTTAGTGGTGTTGTCATATAACAAGAGTTTACATTATAGTATTTAAATTGAAACTTATGATACTATTTATGGGAAGAGGTGTTAGACTCCAGCATGCTTGTATTAATTAAGAGATTGTAATATTATGATACTATTTGTTATCAATGAAATATTTTATAAGGTTAATTCCATGAAATTCCATATTAAATTAGAACAATGTCGACAGAATGTTAATAGATACAATCAGTTATGAGACCTAGTGTTTGAGGTTGTAGATAATTTTTTCCAATATATATCTCTCTATAAGAAATTAGACACGTTTGGGGTGAAGTAAAATATTATTCCAACACACATATGCACCTTTGTGATACATGATCTCGTCATAGAAGTTGTCTATAGACTAGTACAAGGACTGAACCTATTCTAGCATGTGATTTTATTTATGTATCCCCATTTATAATGTATCTAACACACCAATCATATATTCTAAATAAAGTAGAGGTTACAATGGAGAATAATATTTGAAATGGGTAGAATATGATGAAAAAAATAAAATATAGTTATAATACTATATGGATTAAAAACATTCACACTGTCAATGTGTTTTTGTAGAACCATAGGTGTGGGGAAATGATTTAGGTACCAAAAGTTGTAATAAAACAGATGTACCCCTTCAATTATAGTTTATGGTATAAAAATATCAAGGGAAAAATATTTTAAGGGGGAATAATGTAATGAGTAAATTTATTTCAAATGAATGTCCCTTTCTAAAATTATTATGTTCCATATTTTTTTAATGTGGTTATAGAAACCACATGAACTACATTAGTTATTTATAACCATTATTAGCTACATCCTATAGGATTATGAAGAATGATATGAATCAAAACAAATGATTAGATTTAATTTGAATAAGAATTAATTAAATACAATGTTTTAATCATTTTAAAAAAATGTTTACATATAAATACTATGTGATAGGCTTAGATATTATTATCATACAATTTGAAGCCCATTTATCAAGAATTCCATGGGAGATAACAACACTGAGTCTTTCCCGTGACCATTCCCAATTTAAAAATCAATATTGAATGAATGTAGGAAACAATTTGAGGGAAAAGTTCAAGATTATCATGAACATGACCCAAAACATTTGTATCGTATGTCCCCATAAAAATATCACTATGGCACACCTTATGCTTAGGGAATTGTCAAATGTATGAGGGGTTTTGTAGCTCTTCGTTAATGGTATAAATTTCAATAGTTTTTATTTTTGATGTAATTATGATTGTGATTAAATATATATATTTTAATAATTTATAAATTATTGAATTTTTAATTTGATAGAAATTAGATTTTTATATGATGAAACACAAAAAGTATTTTTGGAAAATAAAAATTTTCAATCAACGCACCCTTTTATAAAAATTAATGAATTTAAAATCTTCTTGACAATTTAGTAAAACATTATCATTACATAATAAAAAAAATATAAAAAATATAATATAATATTACTCAATGAAATGTAATTATTTATAGGTGATGGAATTTTTTTTGAAAAAATAACATTTATTAATAAATGATCTGTTTTGATATAAAATTATAAATTCCTATTTTAATTGAATTATTTTGATAATATAATTTTTTTTTTGGCTCATCAATACTATCATATGGTAAATTGTTCATTATTTTTTAAGATAGTAAAATTTTTGGTAAAAAATTAAGTATTCTATAAATATACACTCTGCATAATGACATCATAAAACCCAAAATATGAAGAAAAAAATAGTAAAAAGAGTATCTCGAACCAAAATTAAGCTTCTCTAATATTATATTTTCTTATTTATGGTATTTCATGGATTTTATAAATATATTACCAATCCTCCAAAACCTATATGGTATTCTAATGATTAAAAAATATTTCCTTATAAACATGAATCATATGAAAATAACAAAGTGTACATTTTAATGATTTCAGTTCATGTCCTTATAAAATAATTAAATCCACTCCAATTAAGAAGAATCGATGTTTAATAACCCTGTAATGTGTTTTGTGTTTGGATTAACTATTTATATAGAATCCAAAACCTAAATATAGAAAATAATAATGAGCACTTCACTATTTGGAAATTTAAAACCAACCAACATCCTATTAATCTATATCAAAAACCATTTTATCTTGTAATTACTCTTATATTACCTCTATAAACCCCTTCCAAGGTTCCCTGAATATCATATGAAGATCCATAAAAACAACTGGAAGAATCATATCATGGTAAGGTAACTACTCCTTCCCCCATTTATTCAATCACATTAATCATATAATACCACTTTATTTTATTTTTATCATAATGTGAATTTTTTTAAAACATTCATATTCCTATCCAGGTGATTATATACCCATTTATTTTTGAGAAAATTGTGAATAGTTTCTCTTGTAATAATAAGGAAAACAAGGTTGTCCTCAATATCAAATTAGAAACCGTACATTTTACCTTTTGAAATAATAGATATAGATCATTAGGAATAGTGTTTTAAGAAACACTAACCTCCAAATGGACTCCATCATTTTCTAGAACATCCGAAAGAATGTATGATTCATGAAAACCAAGTGTGATGATTTTATTCATCACATAAATTTGATGATGGCATTTGAACCATTGTGCAGTTAGCTTCAAAAAAAAAGAGATGGGTCTTTCCATTCACGATGGAATGGAAATGAAGGTGGGGTCACACTAAAAATATTTGTTATTAAGGTTACATGGAAGAGAAAATACAATAGTATTTATCATTCCCTACATATCCACATCTAAAGCTGAATTATTACCATAATAACTATACTGAAATTTGATAACATCCCCTGAAAAGGCCCTAAAATTGAATCCATATCCTACTAGTACAATGTTCTCTTTTGAGGCTCTGTCTTTATTACATTTATGACATCAAGAGAATGTAGGGATCCAACATTCCTCAATCATGTATTTTGGAGGTGGAAAGCATCCATTGACCTTTAGGAACATCACCACAGAGAATCCCTTCACCGAGTTTTATATTAAATAGTATAAATTGAATTGGAATGTTGAACTGTCGTCATAAATTTATATATAGAAGATTTTACATTGAAACATGAATAGTTAGGGTAATATATATTACATCTTCTACATATTACATGAACAAACTCCGTGGAGTCTTCCTAGAACAGAATAGGGAGAAACTGTGATATAATGATATTGTGCAGAGAAAGAAGGAATTCACTGATTGTATTAGCTTGTGGTGAATGAACCTCAAAGATTCCAAATATGATTCTCCATTGCGTGGAAGAAATTTTGAAGAATAAAAAGAGGTGATCAACATTTTCATGGTTCTTGTAAAAAATCACACATTTGGAGAAATTAATAATAAAGAATTTCTAAATATTATCCTCAACATGAATTTTGTTGAAAT
The DNA here is from genome assembly GCA_963277665.1 of Viscum album. Lineage (NCBI taxonomy): Eukaryota > Viridiplantae > Streptophyta > Magnoliopsida > Santalales > Viscaceae > Viscum > Viscum album. The sequence continues at coordinate 676,424,971 of OY728133.1, read as the reverse complement.
ATAATATCCAGAGCAGAATAAACTGGGAGGGAAGAATCCAATTTTAGTTGAAATACCCAATACATTTTTAAGAACCCTAAGTATGATTCTATTAGAAATCCATTGAATATATTTTCTCATCTAAATCATGTTCCCAAATAGGAATTTCATCCTTCAATGCAATGGTATAGAATGGAATGATTTGCATGATCTTAGGATAAATGGTGCTCATATTTTTCATTTGATCATTAATTGAAATACTACAATCAATTACATTCTCCATGGGATCAAATATATACATATGCGGGTTGAAAATATAGTTATTAGTCCAGAATTTAATAGTGGAATTCATAGTGACCAACCTATGAGAGTTTGGGAAAATTTTCAGAAAACTGTCTTCCAAACCAAACTAAGGAGTCCATGTTGTATGTAAATCCTATTTTTAGTTTAATGAAAAATATAAATCAGGGGAATGGGAAAGAAGCTAAATTAGAATTGAGTTTTTTTTCTATGAATTGAGCTTGGAGTGTTTTCTTGAAGAGAATTATATTCTTCATCTTGAGACCCCTAAGAGCATAAGTCATGTAACACTATTTCCATTGAAATTTGATAATATTTCTCTCTAGAATACGTCCACTCAAAATAAAATTTCTCGTTAAAGAGATGACATATAGATGACTGAGGAATGCTGTGAATAAACCATAAAAGAGTAGACCATATTTCATATGATGACATTTTTAAAAATACATGATCTTCTTGCCATTGAATGGGATTTTCCATTTCAGGAGGCCAGAATTCATCAGATCTATCTATGGATGGTGATAAGGAATGAATCATGTGGATTTCCAAAGAACAAGGGACACCATGGTAAATAAAATGAAGATAACCCTACCTAATTATAAGGTCATTAATCATGATCACCTTTCAGGATGCTGAAATGTTCTTAATGATGTTTATAAACAACTAGCCCCAACTGACATCCTGCCCAAATACACATTCATAATGTAGAAGAGCCTCCTTGATGATCTTGATATTCCTCTTGTATCCTAGATTAAAGATGATATTATCATATAAAATAGAAGATATGAGGATGAAATATCTCATGCTGTTCTGATGGGTTTAGGGACACCATTGACCTCCATTTGAAGCAAGATCCAACTAAGATAATCTTTGGAAATGGAAAATATGATGGTAATGAGGGGATCTCCTTACATTAAACTTCATTATCACTTGAATTAACACTATAAGAAGACATTAATTCAAAAAAAAATATTTCTTGACCCAAGAAGATCCTTGATCAAACCAATAAATTTTACATTGAATCAATAATTTGAAAGAACATTTCATATAAAACCCTGATCCATTGCATCAACGACAATATTAATATTGATCTTTAGGGAAATTTTGCATCCCCTTGTGGATTTCCTATGATGATTCACACATTCGGAGGCTAAAATCAAATAATATTTGATGTTTATTCAATAAAAAAGGAAATTTGATTCCATGATATGAGTTTATTAGAGATGAGTGCAATTATATTATATAGAATCATTGTGATAAGTTTGTGGATGGTGTTGAAAAGAAAAAATGGGCTCAAATAGTCCCCATTACCTCTCAATAATCCATACCCAAATCATTATGTAACAATTTTATTATTCCAATATTTTCCAGTGCTTTTCCATGAAAATTTTTTTTATAGTGAATAGAAAAAAGTGTATCAATTAAAGGGTTATCACTTATATGTACATATCATTCATTGATTGTCGACATATGTATATATGACCCACAATCTGAAAAAAAGTGATGAATGAGATATTTATTTTCTATGATATATGTGTCAAAAAATTTCAATTACATGATAAGAATGTGAATGGTTAGTTGATAATTATATAACACTATAGTACATTGGGTAATGGTTTTATATCCTAAAATTCCATGTGTGGCCATCATGGACCAGTTGTTGAGTCAAAAAAGGTTTTCCTTATGACTTTTTCCATTCCTTCTTATTTTGAAAATAACAAGCACCTTATACTTAAGAAAATTTATATTTTTCGTCTATGAGGGAAATTTATTTCTCAAATGAATTTACTCATACCATGTTTTCATTGTTCATATCAATATTTTTCTTAAGTATAAAAATACAATTTATATCTAAAACCTTATAATCATATAATACTTAGATATGAAGAATTCTGTTTTAGGTCTTGAATTCCATGTACGATCTCTCAAGATGTTCCACTAAGAATTATGGATACGAACTCTCAGGAACATCCACTCAGAATTCTGGATACAAACTCTCATGAAGTTCCACTCCAAATTCTGGAGTCAAAGTCTCATGAAGTTCCACTCTGAATTCTGGATACGAACTCTCATAAAGTGTCACTCTGAATTATGGATACAAACTCTCATGAAGTTCCACTCCGAATTATGGATACGAACTTGCATGAAGTTCAACACCAAATTATGATTATGAACTTCTGTACGTTCTGACTTCGAGTTCTGTGAATTTAGACTCGGAAATCTTATGAGTACTGAATCTGGATTCCCATGAACTATAAATCTGAATGATGTAAGTTATGGTTCCGAATTCTGGTGAAACCAGTCTCTAAATTTCCTTGAAATTCAGACTCCGGATTTCTACAGAATTTAGGTTACGAATTCCTACAAAATATAATCCGAATATCTAATTATTATAGACTATGAATTCCATTTTGGTTAGACTCTTACCTATTATTTTCTTATATTCTGAACATTAGTTTTACTTATGCTTACACATGATTGATTACCAAACTTTGTTGTGATTTCTGTTATTGACTAACCGTTGGTTGAGTGACATGTGTACAGGTCCCTCCAAAATTCAAGGAGAAATATGAAAATTGGAGATGGGATTCGACCGTTGGAGCTTAAACTATAAATAAGGGCTCATTTGAAAGTGTTCGAAACTTTTGAAACTTTTGGAACTTTTGGATTTTTTGGTAATCAGATATTTTTGATGTTATTTCTAGAGATAGAGCCTCTAATGAACTCTCAAAGCTTCATGTAGAAAGATTGAACAACTTGGTCAAAATTTTCCTTGTGCATACTTGCTTCGTGAGACTCCGATTGTTTCTGATTACAATCGAGGGCTTCCGGAGATAGGAAGACAGAGGTTCCAACACCTTGAAGTTGAGGGCTTCCTTGTCGAGGAAGACAGAGGTGTCGACTACCTGATAGTTGAGGGCTTGCAGGGATATCAAGATGGACTCTGATATTTGTATCGAGGGCTTACCCTAGTGTAGTTAAGACATACTTTCTTGAAATTATAAATCAAGGGACCTCTTATCCAGGGTTGTTGGATACCCTTCTCTTTGGGGTAAAAGAGTTACTATTTGTTACTTATAGTTTTTACTACTTTGTTTTTCTAGATTATTTTGTATTGTTAAGGAAATTATAACTTTCTTATACTTCCATACATGTACAATGATTTAGTTTGATTCAATACACTTTAAGGTAGAATCTTAGTTCATGTAAAATATTGTTAAGTTTCATTTCCAGAATCACTTTTCCTAAATCAAGAATGTATGTATAATATAGAGGTGTTGTTAATTTTGGTTATCCAAAATTTCATAAGGGAATTTTTAAAGAATACAATTCACCCCCCTATTGTATTTGTATCTCATTGTAATTATTTGATCCTATGTTTGGTATTATAGAGTATATCATACTTAGTCATACCATCCTAACAATTGGTATCAGAGGACTTGGTTCAATCTGAATTAATCTCGCGATTATATTCTGATGTTTTTTTTTGACATTCGGAAATGATCATTCAGATTCATATTTTTGGATTCATTATTTTTGGAATCTGTTTTTTGAAACATAGTTCGGATTCAATTTTATCTTAGAGATACAAATTTCCTTGCCTAGAATATTTTCTCTTGTATACAAACTCGTACTACTAAAAAGTTTGTGTGCCAAAGTTTTTATTATGGATTGTAGGTTTAAATGTTTGTTCTATCGACAACTTAAATCATACTAGACCACCTATATTTGATTGTAATTATTACGAATATTGGAGAGATCATGTGAATACATTCATTATCAATAATGGGGTACATAACTTTTTCATTCTTACTAGAGGATATAAAATTCCTGATAAATAAGTAAGTGCTTTCACTAATCAAGAAAAGCATGAATACCAACTCAAGTATAAGGTACGCAATACTTTGCTTTGTTCCATGACTAGGAACATATATAGCCAAATTTCTTCTTATGAAACAGCTAATTGTATATGGAAGAAACTTAAAGTTACAAATTTTGGTACATCTAAAGTGATTGAGACTAGAAGATCCATGCTTAGAGATGAGTATCATGGTTTTAATTTTCATTATGGAGAACCTATTTGTAAGGTGCAACCATGATTCATGACTATTGTGAATAGATTACAATATATAGTAGAGAATGGTCTAAATGATGAATCCCTTGTTGACAAGATTATCGACATCCTTCCCAATGACTGGGAATCAAAGACAACTGCTATTGATGAATACAGAATTGTTACTCAAATTTCTCTTGGTGATCCCTTTGTAACTATTTTTCAACATGAGACTAGAACGAAGAGAGATGCTGACAATATAAAGAAGAAGAATTGAGAATGGTAGTGTTGCTTTTACTACAACTTCAAATCACCTGAAAGCTAAGACTACTAAGAGAGTTACTAGATCTAAATCTAAGAAGGTTATTATTCAATATGAATCTAGTGAGAGTGATGTCTCTGAAAATGAGTTAGCTAATCTTGATCTAAGGATGAACAAGATAGATGGACAAAGAAATTTCCAATCCAAGTATAAGAAGAAGGAAAGGAAAGATAAGAATTAATCGAAGGTCACATGCTATGAATGTAAGAGAGTTGGACACATAAGACCAGATTTCCCTTTCCTCGTGAGGAAATAATGAAAATAGAGGCATTCTGAAATAAAAAGAATGAAATATTACAAGACCAAAGCTATGAATGGTATGAAAGCTAATGACAACTGGAGTGCTAGTGTTGGTGACTCTTCAAAAGAATCTTCTGATTATGATTCTTCTGAATAGAATAATCTTCGACTTATAGCCAGGCTGCCTATTGATAATCAAAGCGTTATGTTTAATATACACAATGCTTAATCCGTGACCATCTTTTCTATAAATGATAATGATAGTAAATATTATCACTATTCTGATGAATAATCTTCTTCTGATGAAGAAAATACTTTACCTACCTATGAAGAAGTTTCTAGGTTTGCTGAACTTCATGAGATTGAGAACTCAAAACTCATGAAAAGGCATGATAAGGCAAACTCGAGGAAGACTATTCTTACTAGGTAAAAATCAGATCTTTATAAATATCTTGATAAGGAAAATTATCTTTTTTAACGTAATTCAAAAATTATTTAGAAAGTCAGTTCTGAGAAGAATAAACATTCAAAAGTTCTTGAAAATGTAATTTCTAAGAAAGTTGTTTTAAAGCCTAGCTCTAGTTCAAATGTTTTTGAAGACAAGAACTTAGTTTTCAAAATAAAATCCGAAATATTTTCCCTGAGGAAGTGTTTGTAAAACTTTACCCATGGTAATGAAAATATGGATAAAATGTATTCACAAATCTGACCTCAAAGGAATACTTCTAGTTTTGGTTACACTAGTTCTAAACCAATTTTTTGTAACAACTAATGTGTTCCTCAAAGTGCCCCATTTTGGACAAAGTGTCATTGTGGTGGTCACTTTTCAAAGAACTGTTGCTTAAACAAAACCCAATCTTTTGGATTTCATAAGGCTTATTTTTCTAAGAAGATGTGGGTTCCCAAAATTTTACTTTCTAAAATTTTTAGATCCAAGCAATTTTGGATTCAGAAAACCTATCTTTTTCTTATTTTCAGGAAAATAGGGAATGTACCAACAAAAAATACTTGGTACATGGATAGTGGATGTTCCCAGAATATGAATGGTAACAGAAATGATTTTTAAAAGATTATCAGGACAAAAAGAGATATCATTCTACAATTTATCAAAATGCATGATCAACTTGCTTCCATTTTCACTAAATATTTACCCTCTGATAGATTTGAATACATTAAACAGAAGTTAGGAATGATAACTGTAAGGTAATATTCCTTCATTAACTTCTTTTTAAACCATACTCCTTATAGTAAGGAACTCCTTTTCATAGGGGGAGTACATCTCCTTGTATATTGTTTTTTAAAAATTTTCCTTAGATAATTCTTTGAAATTTTCGTAATGAAGTTTTCGTACTAGAAATTCTCGTAATGATGTTTTCGTACTGAAATTTTCATAATGAAAATTTTCGTAATGATAATTTTCACAATGAGAATTTTCGTAATGAGAATTTTCGTAATGCTTATTTTTATAATGAGAATTTTCATAATATGAATTTTCAAACTCATACTTTTCGTACTAGAGTTTTCATACTCAATGTTTTTGCAATAAACATTTCAATTTTATGTTTTTTGTAGAGAGTATTCGTAGTAATATTTTCGTAGTTAAATATTCTTAAAGAAGAATATCACATATTGAGAATAAACTTCCTAGCCACTCTGAAAGGTATGACTTCCTTAATTAAGTTTTCATAATCGTTTTTTAGTTTCCGGTTATTTCATATTCATATAAAATTTCTCGAATTAATTTCATATTAAATCCAAATGTTTTTATTAAAACCTGAAAGATAGGAATCAATATTTCCTTGAGGGTATGTTTTCAACTGTCAGATCAGATCACAGAGTTTTTTAACCGTTAGATTGGCTTTGGAAGTTCAAAGGTCACCACCATCGCCTATATAAAGGGGACCCCCGATGGTTGACCCACATCATTTTTTAAGCCCTTGTGTGTCAAAGCTCTGCCTCAGTTCTTAAAGCCCATTTCAAATCTTTCAGTGCTCCTCCATTACAAATGTCTGTAGAAGACACTTCCTAATATATTTCTTCTAAGTAGCCAATATCAAATTTTTTAGTCTACAGGGAAAGGTTAGTCCATCGAATATTTTTCAGGGAGTATGATACATTAATTTCTAGGCATATCAAACTCAATGGATTGGATGATTTTTGTGTATCAAAACCAGGGGCTCAACATGTTGTTTATACATATTTTCTTGTTGAATTTTATGAGTCTGTTTCCTTCAATGAAGAAGATGGCAGAGAAAAGTTTTCCTTTAAGAGCTACGGAAGGACTTACAAGTTCTCATACAACAAGGCTGCAAGATTGGTGGGATTATCATATGATGGTGAAGCCAAATTTTGTTCACATAAGCTACCAGATGTGCAAGGAAGTTTCAGTATAGTTAAGGAAATAGAATTCCTTGGTCTCAAAGATGATAAATGTAACACCCCTAGCTTCCACGATATGCTTCTCATTCAATAATGCAATAGCTTGCATTGTACGCAACTTCGAGTTCTAAAACACCGCGACTAATCAAAGTAGCCGTTATGAATAGTAATAACCACTTTTTAAAATTATAGAAATTTTATATTTCAAAATGGACTTCATTTTTGTATTCGTAATATCGAAATTAGCCTATGTTTAATTTTTGGTATTTTTCTGAGAACTTCTAATTTTTTATGAATTGTGAGAAATACTTAAAACAACTTTTTTAATCAAAATAATTTATAGTGATAAGTTATACTATTGAGTGGTTTTAAAGTATAATTAGAATATATTTTTACCATTTTATCCAATGGTGGTCATTATAATTAATTTAACAATGAAATTGGACATAAACAATTGCCAATCTTTTGATATAAATTATTTCTTAAAAACACGCTATTTGTTGTGACATCAGGAATTAATTATAAAATTAATTAATGCAACTTATATGTTTGGAATTTTGTAAAATAGACATCATTTTTTAATTCGGAATATGAAATATAGCTTAGGGTGAAATTTTGGCCTTGTTCTGAAAAACTTCAATTTTTGATGAATAGTGAAACCACTAGGTGGTAGTTAAATAACTGATTTTTCGTTTAAATGAAATATTACCACTTCTGTGATTTAATTTTCAAAAATCTGACATACATGGTTGTCATTAACAAGTAAAATGTGGTTCAATGAGATTAAAATAATTTTTTGGTGAATAGTAACTTTTAAGTTCTTAATCGCGATTAGAGGTAATTAGTGTAGTTTAAGGTACAAATAATGTTTTAATAATATTAGATGAGCTTTACACTTGTCCTAATACTATTTGATGAGTCATGGACGACCAAGACAACCCATGGGTCAACTTGGGGACCCCATGGAGCCACTTTAGTTGGAAAATGACATTAATATATATTTATTTAGTGTTAAAATTAAATTGACACAAACATGAGTTGTTTTACTAAAACAGTTTTTAAGTGGGGTTACACAAGTCCAAATTTTGATTATAAATATCCATTAGAAATCTAAAAAGATTTCCTAAATAATAGTATTTTTTTTATAATTTTTAGACATTAAATAAATTAAATTATTTATGACATCATGATGATGCAGCGATGACCTCATTATTTAACGATTTAAATAAAATGGGAAGATAATAAAAATCCAAGGCTTACACTTGTCCAAAGCCAATTGGATGAAGAGATTTCGAACCCTTATCACCTTAGCCTCGAATTATATAAGTCTGGGACCTTTAGAATCCGAAAAGCATTGTGTAATAATGTAACATTTCAATCTTTCCAAAAGAGCCCCTCCTCTCCACTTATAAAAGGCCCCCACCTCTCCCACCTTATTCACACCTTCAAGCCATTTGGCTCGGCCAAACTCTGCCCCAATACTCTCCCAACTTCCTCCTCTTACTCCTAGAAGCCTCACTTTGGGCAGAACTTTTCTCAAGGAAGCCTTTGACTCAAATCAAAAAGAGTTACCCGATTTTGAGGTAATGTCTTCTCTAATGTTGTTTTGTATTATTTTTGTTCTCAAACCCCCTAAAATATTTTTATTAATTTCTTTTGTAACAAAACCATTATCCTAAATATACTAGGATGTTTTTATAAGAAGTATTCGAGCTACACTTACACACACCTACATCTAATGGTTAAAGAACATACGGTTTCTGTGGATGGCGAATTTCTGCCTCACGAAACGATGATTGTTCAACACTCATATAACACTTTCAAAGGTGTCCATTAAGATGTCACTATTTTTATATATGATATATAATATGTTTATGTTTTACTTATGCTTCTGTATTTCTCATTTATGGCATAATTTATGATTTCCATTATGGGTAAAATGCGATAATTTCATTTTAGGAAGTGCAGACTACCGCCCCCTCAAAGTGATGTGAATCGTTAATGCCATATGTGGGATGTATAAAGGATGGAGTAAATGATATTATATATGATATTATACTGGAACTATATTATACCATTATATAATTATTATTTCATTACATTAAATACGAAATAGAAATGAAATTAGCATTCATGCGTACGTACGGCTTACCGTCTCCATGAACGGTGCATTTCATTTATTACCTCTAAATGTTACGTAATATTATGAATGAATGTATATACTGGATATATATGATATATATGATATCTAAATCATGAATATAATTCTGGATATAATGGATATTTCACCACATGAACAACTTGTAATTATAAGAAGGTTATTGTTGACACAAGTACCAAAGATCGACAAAACGACCGTTGTTAACTTAAATAATTAAATAATGTTCATAACATGGTAATAAGGGATATAAAAGGAATAATGAACATGAAAAAGTTTCTTAAGTAAATATAAATTAACTCTAGTTTATTAGTCAGGAGGTTAAAGAACGGTCGAGTCAGGACAAGACGCAAGGTAAGGGAACTTCTTAACCCAATTTCTATTCTTTGGGTTAATCTCCTACTTTCAAATTATGTCATGATATTTTTATGTCCTATCTTTTATTTGTAAATTATTTATGTGTAATTATAGTGAATACACATTGTAGATGTACTTTATTTAAAAAAAATGATCTTTTTAAGGACTTCTTCTCAATCCCCTTTCATTGAGGCATATTTGGTTTTATACACAACTTTCTTTTATACGGTGTATAAACCCCTTTGACTTTTACGTTTATTCAAAAGGAATCTTTTTTATACGAAGCGTTTAATAAACAACAAAAGGGAATGTTTTTGTCGTACGTATGCGGCGACAACGACTTCTCCGCCGCCGTGACCACTATTTGAGTTTCGGCTTCCTCTACAAGCCATGCCCTTTTTTTAATGAAAAATAAATACCATGTTATACTTTTCTTTTATTTTGGTATTGAAAATGGTTTTGAAAGCGTTTTTATTATATCAATGTGTTTTATTAATATCTTGTGATTGAAATGTGGAAATGTTATGTTTCCTTTATGCATGTTTTATGTGATACGATTATGTTATGTTTAAACTTGTTCATATGAGGAATGTATTGGACTTAATAAGTGACGGGTGGAGCCCGCTATAGCTCCTCGATGCATCGGTAGGTCTCATGAGACAACTAGACGTGGAATTGGCTGAGGCCCTTTCCTAATTTGATTTATGGTTTTGGCTGAGGCCTTAATCATTTTAGACGTCTTGGCCGAGGCTTTGACAAAATGTTTCAGAATGTCCGGCATTATAAATTCCCTCATTATGAAAGTGGTTATTGATATTTCATGTGATTATTCGACCAGTAGAATATCCATGTGAAGAAGTGAATGACATTATCTCATTTTACTTTTTCCATATTATGTTGAAGTTCATGTTTAAAAGGCTTTTGTTTTAGTTATACATTGCCTTAAATGTTAATGTTTATTCATGAAAGCTTCCGCTATATTGTTAACCATACTGAGCGTCTGAGCTCACCCCTTTCAATGTTTTAATATTTTCCAGGATGTGAAGAAGTATTTTATGAATGACCTGTAGGGATAGTCAGAAGAGGATATGAGTGTGGACTATGAAGACTTTGTTATTAGTTTTTCACTTTATGATGTAATGTAAGATTTATGAATGTATCTAGTGTTTCCAAGGCTACTAAACTAATCTGTCTTTCGAGACTTGATCTTTTGTGATCATGCCAATGTTACGAAGTAATGCACCGACTCTGGGTAGCTGGGGTCGGGGCGTTACAGTTGGTATCAGAGGATGTTTAGTACAAACCTTGGAAGCTAGATTTAGATAAACTCTGATTAGAGCACGTAGACCTAAGATGAACTTTGAGGATTAGTATAGAAGAACTTCCTAGAATTTTGGTATTATAGGGATTTGGGAGTTTTCTGAGCAATACATCCCTGTCTGGATACGAGCAGGTAGAGGCAGCTCTGGCACAGATGTTCCTAGGGGTAAAACCCAAAAACACTGCTTTGAGCTAGACTCAAACGGGAACTGGTACACGACAACGGGCCTTGCTTCACTCTTGGTTACGACACTCCCGGGGGATATGATTAGGATAACTCTCATTTTCTTTACAAACCACTATGAAGGGTTATGAGTATATACTTCCTCAAAGAAAACATTTCTTTTTATGAATATGGATTATATCCATAAATAGTTCAATTTATGTAAAGTGTTTTACAAGTATGGAATTATGTATTTTGATTCATAAACTAATCTAGTTTATGTCATTGTTTAGAAATGGCGCCCAGTAGAAGGAATGTGAACTCCAGCAGTACGTATGATCCAAAGAGTAAGAAGGATCATATCTTTCACGGTATTAAGCCATCATTTCGAAGGGAAATAGTCTCCCATGTGTTCTCAACATATGAAGAAATAGTATCATTTGTTAATAAGATAAGTAACGAATTCTCTGAGTCCTATGGCTTTGAAGAGAAGCAAGAGACGAAAGGGATGGAAGAGAGAATGATGGATAAAGGGATGAGGGGAAAGAAGAATTTTCCAATATGTGTTAATTGTGGGAAGAAACATCATGGAACATTCCTAAAGGGAATGGGAGTTTGTTATAAGTGTAGAGAAGAAGGACACAAAGTGTGTGACTGAACGGGTAAGAAAATGGTTTCAAATGTACAATGCTTCTTCTGCAAGGATTTGGGACACTACGCAAACCAATGTCCAAATCATCAGATTATTCCCCAAATGATGTTATTGGATAATAATCAAGTTATGATACTACCACAGATGAGGATTAATGATTAGAGTTCTTATGTTGTTATTAAATAATTTTTTAATTTGAGTGTTGTATCAATGATGTACTGGTTATAATAACTATGGAGTATATAAGGATTGTACTGCAGTACTATTTCATCAAGGACTTGAGATTGTGTGGAACCAAGAAAAGTGACTCCACAGTAGGTTAAATTTTTGGAAAATATATGGTTGAGAGAAAGATAGACCATAATATGGTTCTGATACTCAGATTGTGATTTTGGAATAAGACGTGATTGATTTGGATAAATTATATTGGATATACTTAACTTCCTTGAAACTGATTGATGTTTTGTATACATTTTCGGATAAAAGGAGTATATCTAGTATTCTATAAGGAATAAGGGATCATAGTAATTCAGTATGTTTAAAAAGAATACATGATGAATGTGTTCACATGTTGTTACGTGGGAAAAAGGATCTTCATTATGTTTACCTTCCTTATAAAATTTGGACTGTGAGTTGGACAGAAGTATTTTGGATAACTATAAAGGTTGGACTGGATTAAGTTGATCTTTGGATGGTATTGTTTAAGGTTAAAAAATTTGTGAAGATTATTTTTGGAATATTATGATACTATAGTTTTAGGAAAAGGACAACCTACAGGGTGGGGCATAACCCGTCGCGTCGGACAAAGCTGCAGGAATCGAACCCACAACCATAGTGCGACTGGCCTTTATTTCCTACCACTAGCCTACAAGATGTCCCTGGTTATTACAAAATAATTTTACTAATCTAAATTGTATGTGTTAACATTTCTAACCTTATACAATTAGGATAAGTATAGTATTTTTGAGTTGTATTACCTTTTAGAGTGAAATATGGGTTTGTGGTAAAAATTTATTAAATAATGAAAGTCTACATGAAAAGTATGTATATTCCCTTACGTTCTTAGTAAATCTCCTAAATAAATTCCTCAACTTTATAAAAGTTAACTCAAAACAAAAATTTTGTCGGTTAACTTTTCCTACTGGGGAATCAATGATCATTTAACCAATCACAAGTTTGTGATTTTCTTGTAGTTAAACATTCTCCTAGTCTTGTTTTCTATAACTCTCCATCAGACCTTGATGGTTTGTTTCTCCTCCATATCCATATTTTCATAGAATCCTAGAATGGGCTATCTCGGGTGACCTTTGTACTTATCTTTCTTTCTTTTAATGTTATATATTTATTAACCTTATTTTTGATGTGGGTTTTCCTCAAAGGTATTTTCTCTTTTCAACCTTTTATTTTCAAAGAAAAATTTCAAATTGCGAGGACGCAATTTATTGAAGGAGGGTAGAATGTAACACCCCGAGCTTCCACGATATGCTTCTCATTCAATAATGCAATAGCTTGCATTGTACGCAACTTCGAGTTCTAAAACACCGCGACTAATCAATGTATCCATTATGAATAGTAATAACCACTTTTTAAAATTATAGAAATTTTATATTTCAAAATGGACTTCATTTTTGTATTCGTAATATCGAAATTAGCCTATGTTGAATTTTTGGTATTTTTCTAAGAACTTCTAATTTTTTATGAATTGTGAAAAATACTTAAGAAAACTTTTTTAATCAAAATAATTTATAGTGATAAGTTATACTATTTAGTGGTTTTAAATTATAATTAGAATATATTTTTACCATTTTATCCAATTATGGTCATTAGAATTAATTTAACATTGAAATTGGACATAAACAATTGCTAATCTTTTGATATAAATTATTTCTTAAAAACACGCTATTTGTTGTGACAGCGGGAATTAATTATAAAATTAATTAATGCAACTTATATGTTTGTAATTATTTAAAATAGACATCATTTTTGAATTCGGAATATCAAATATAGCTTAGGGTGAAATTTTGGCCTTGTTCTGAAAAACTTCAATTTTTGATGAATAGTGAAACCACTAAGTGGTAGTTAAATAACTGATTTTTCGTTAAAATGAAATATTACCACTTCTGTGATTTGATTTTCAAAAATCTGACATACATGGTTGTCATTAAAAAGTAAAATGTGGTTCAATGAGATTAAAATATTTTTTTGTTGAATAGTAACTTTTATGTTCTTAATCGCGATTAGAGGTAATTAGTGTAGTTTAAGGTACAAATAATGTTTTAATAATATGAGATGAGCTTTAAACTTGTCCTAATCCTATTGGATGAGTCATGGCCGACCAAGACAACCCACGGGTCAACTTGGGGACCCCATGGAGCCACTTTAGTTGGAAAATGACATTAATATATATTTATTTAATGTTAAAATTAAATTGACACAAACATGAGTTGTTTTACAAAAACAGTTTTTAAGTGGGGTTACACAAGTCCAAATTTTGATTATAAATATTCATTAGAAATATAATAAGATTTCCTACATCATAGTATTTTTTTTATAATTTTTAGACATTAAATAAATTAAATTATTTATGAAATCATGATGATGCAGCGATGACCCCATTATTTAACGATTTAAATAAAATGGGAAGATAATAAAAATCCAAGGCTTAAACTTGTCCAAAGCCAATTGGATGAGGATATTTCGAACCCTTATCACCTTAGCCTCGATTTATATAAGTGTGGGACCTTTATAATCCTAAAAGCATTTTGTAATAATGTAACATTTCAATCTTTCCAAAAGAGCCCCTCCTCTCCACTTATAAAAGGCCCCCACCTCTCCCACCTTATTCACACCTTCAAGCCATTTGGCTCGGCCAAACTCTGCCCAAATACTCTCCCAAATTCCACCTCTTACTACTAGAAGCCTCACTTTGGGCATAACTCTTCTCAAGGAAGCCTTTGGCTCAAATCAAAAAGAGTTACCCGATTTTGAGGTAATGTCTTCTCTAATGTTGTTTTGTTTTATTTTTATTCTCCAACCCCCTAAACTCTTTTTATTCATTTCTTTTGTAACAACACCAGTATCCTAAATATACTAGGATGTTGTTATAAGAAGGATTCGAGCTACACATACACACACCTACATCTAATGGTTAAAGAACATACGGTTTCTGTGGATGGCGAATTTCTGCCTCACGAAACGATGATTGTTCAACACTCATATAACACCTTCAAAGGTGGCCATTAAGATGTCACTATTTTTATATATGATATATAATATGTTTATGTTTTAATTATGCTTCTGTATTTCTCATTTATGGCATACTTTATTATTTCCATTATGGGTAAAACGCGATAATTTCATTTTAGGAAGTGCGGACTACCGCCCCCTCAAAGTGATATGAATCGTTAATGCCAAATGTGGGATGTATAAAGGATGGAGTAAATGATATTATATATGATATTATACTGGAACTATATTATACCTTTATATAATTATGATTTCATTACATTAAATAAGAAATAGAAATGAAAGTAGCATTCATGCGTACGTACGGCTTACCGTCTCCATGAACGGTGCATTTCATTTATTACCTCTAAATGTTACGCAATATTATGAATGAATGTATATAATGGATATATATGATATATATGATATCTACATAATGAATATAATTCTGGATATAATGGATATTTCACCACATGAACAACTTGTAATTATAAGAAGGTTATTGTTGACACAAGTACCAAAGATCGCCAAAACGACCGTTATTAACTTAAATAATTAAATAATGTTCATAACATGGTAATAAGGGATATAAAAGGAATACTGAACATGAAAAGGGTTCTTAAGTAAATATAAATTAACTCTAGTTTATTATTCAGTAGGTTAAAGAACGGTCGAGTCAGGACAGGACGCAAGGTAAGGGAACTTCTTAACCCAATTTCTATTCATTGGGTTAATCTCCTACTTTCAAATTATGTCATGATATTTTTATGTCATATCTTGTATTTGTACATTATTTATGTGTACTTATAGTGAATACACATTATAGATGTACTTTACTTAAAAAAATGATCTTTTTAAGGACTTCATCTCAATCCCCTTTCATTGAGGCATATTTGGTTTTATACACAACTTTCTTTTATACGGTGTATAAACCCCTTTGACTTTTACGTTTATTCAAAAGGAATCTTT
Source organism: Viscum album (assembly GCA_963277665.1). NCBI lineage: Eukaryota > Viridiplantae > Streptophyta > Magnoliopsida > Santalales > Viscaceae > Viscum > Viscum album. Next base: position 676,408,853 of record OY728133.1, on the reverse strand, counting down.
TTTATACGAAGTTTTTACTAAATGACAAAAGGGAATGTTTTTGTCGTACGTATGCGGCGACAACGACTTCTCCGCCGCCGTGACCACTATTTGAGTTTCGGCTTCCTCTACAAGCCATGCCCTTTTTTTAATGAAAAATAAATACCATGTTATACTTTTCTTTTATTTTGGTATTGAAAATGGTTTTGAATGCGTTTTTATTATATCAATGTGTTGTATTGATATCTTGTGATTGAAATGTGGAAATGTTATGTTTCCTTTATGCATGTTTTATGTGATACAATTATGTTATGTTTAAACCTGTTCATATGAGGAATGTATTGGACTTAATAAGTGACGGGTGGAGCCCGCTATAGCTCCTCGATGCATCGGTAGGTCTCATGAGACAACTAGACGTTGAATTGGCCGAGGCCCTTTCCCAATTTGATTTATGGTTTTGGCCGAGGCCTTAATCATTTTAGACGTCTTGGCCGAGGCCTTGACAAAATGTTTCAGAATGTCCAGCATTATACATTCCCTCATTATGAAAGTGGTTATTGATATTGCATGTGATTATTCGACCAGTAGAATATCCATGTGAAGAAGTGAATGACATTATCTCATTTTACTTTTTCCATATTATGTTGAAGTTCAAGTTTAAAAGGCTTATGTTTTAGTTATACATTGCCTTAAATGTTAATGTTTATTTATAAAAGCTTCCGCTATATTGTTAACCTTACTGAGCGTCCGACCTCACCCCTTTCAATGTTTTAATATTATCCAGGATGTGAAGAATTATTTTATGAATGAACTGCAGGGATAGTCAGAAGAGGATTTGAGTGTGGACTATGAAGACTTTGTTATTAGTTTTTCACTTTATGATGTAATGTAAGACTTATGAATGTATCTAGTGTTTCCAAGGCTACTAAACTAATCGGTCTTTCGAGACTTGATCTTTTGTGATCATGCCAATGTTACGAAGTAATTCACCGACTCTGGGTAGCTGGGGTCGGGGCGTTACAATAAAACAACAAGGATTCCACATCTCTCCACCGACAACCAGATTATATAGTTTTGGGTTCAATGGTTTTTCAATCATGGATGATGAGATAAGGATAACCTAATGAAAAATGATATTCACATCCTAGATGTCATGGTAAATCTATGAAAGATCAATCTTATGAGGCACATTCTTATTTTAGTTCACAACCTCAAGAATGCCACTTTGAAAGCTCAAATTATTATGTTTCATGCTCTTATCTGCAAGATTATTATTTGGTGTCTTGATTCGTTCATGATTTCTTACACCTATAGGCCTAGAAATTATATGGTGATGCTGATAAGTGATGACACCTTAAAGAGGACGAATGCCAGTTTTTCAAAAGAGTCCGGTGAGTTTTATGATCTACCAGAGGAGGAGTCAGAAGATTTTCCAAAAAATGTGGAGAAAGCTGAACCAGTGAAGAAGGTTGGTAAGAACAAGAAATTGAAACAAGTGGAGGTTGAATACAAGACCCCTAAAGCTATGGAAACCCAATCCGCACCTCCCAAGTCGAAGAAATAGAAATCATATCCAGATGAGTTAGTAGCTAAATAGAGGGAAGATAAGGAGAAAAGGAAAGAAGGGGAACCTCAATTCAGATTGGACCTTGCTGAATCCAAATACATAAGGGAGGAGACTACTGAATAACTTGAGAAGGTTGAAAAAGAGAAGAATATGAAGAAGAAGATGTCTCTGGCTCAGGTTGTATAATATCTTTTGAGAGACACAGAAGTATCTTTTGAGAAGATTCTCGTACCAGAAACTATTTTTGTCAAACCATTAACAGAGACCCCTAAAATGAACTACTTCACTAAAGAAAAACCTAAAGGGAAAGAAGTTGTAGAAATAGAAGAAGAAAAGGAGGATTTAGATGAAGAAGAAGAAGTATAAGAATGCATTGGTGACCTAGATGACCTATTTAAACATGTTTAGGATTTTTAAGAGAAGGCAAACCCATAATAAAAACTACCACTCCAATCTTCTGATGCTGAGTCCTCATATATTGTCACTCTGGGAAAGGGAGATGAGAAAGATGATGACATGGATGAAGAGGAAGAAAATGAATTGTATTTGGAATAATTATATGAGAAACACTTTCTTGAAGAATGAGCAGAGAAGGAGAAACCTGATGAAGACAAAATTGTTCAACTATCTGAATGTGAGGAAGAATCTCCTAATGAAGAACCCATTTCGAAAGTTGATAAGGTAATGAAAGTTCTTAAGGAAACCCCAATAATATATATAATAACAAAGATGCATGTTGGTGGATCTTCTAAAAGAATGTTGGTGGAAATTGAAGAAGAACAATCCCTGAGAAAGGTGTCTGATTTGGAATCATCCGCATTGTGACATGATTTTGTTGTTGAGTCTTTGAAGAAATTGTTACATACGATTCTGATCTTTCCCAACATAGACTCCAAGTTCCAGATACTTCAACACAGCCTAAATTAGAAATCAGAATATGTATCCATGGTGGTGGATAGGTGTGTGAAGATTGAGTGTGAGCATAGAAGTTTTCTCATCAATTTTGATGTTCACAAAAAATATTGCAGAAAAACCACTCTTTGGTCAATGAAATTTGATGATGACATGGAAAAGCTTGATCATTTTCAGAAGGATGTAAAAGATTATATTGTTACTGAGGATGCCAAGATAAGGAATTTTCAGGAAAAGCTGACCCTTGTGAAAAATAATCATAATCAACAGGTGAAGGATATGAATGGGAAGCTTTACTCGGTTTCTCAAATCTATAAAGGGGAAAGAGATCTTCTGATTGAGATCGATGAAAAGCTTGTGAAGTAGGATGAAATTCTTAAATCTCAATCTGAGGCTATGAAGGCTAAAGATAAAAGGATAAAATCCTTAGAAAATCAAGCTGAGGAGGACCAAAAAGACTTGAAGAAGCTGAAAACCCTATTGAAAAAGTTAATCCCCAAGGAAAAGGAAGACAAATAGACCAATCCGATTTTTTGTTGTAATGTTTTTCCTTGTAAAAATCATTTCAATATTAATGAAAACATTGGTCGCTTGTGTTGTTTGTATGTCTTCACTAATGTTTTAGGTAATTTATTGTTTTTCAATTACCTGATTTCTTTTTGAAAATCACAAATGGGGAGAAGGAAAAAGAACTACTCAAATGGGGGAGAAGGAATAATCTAAAAGGGAGAACGAAAATTTCAATGTTAAGAAGAACTATCCTTAAGTAAGGGGGAGTTTCTCATTACGATGTTTTTCATTCCCATGATAATGAAAACTCAATTCCGGAAATCTAGAATATGATCCTTAGAGTTTCAAATCCTTGATAGGGGTTATTCATATTCACCATCATCTGTGAACAGAGGGAGATAAGCTTTAATTTCATAGTCTAGAAATTTTGTTAAGTCCATTTATTCTTTTTCGAAAGGTTGTTTGTGCTTTCCAAAAAGGGGGAGAATGTTTATTAAAAAATTTCAACCTTATGACTTTTTTTATTCCTTCTTGTTTTGAAAATCACAAACACCTTATACTTAAGAAAATTTATATTTTACTTCTATAAGGAATATTTCTTTCTCAAATGAAATTACCCCTACCATATTTTCATTGATCATATCAATATTTTTCTTAAGTATAAAAATAGGATTCATATCTAAAACTAAAAAACATATAATACTTTGATATGAAGCATTCTATTTTAGTATCTGAATTCCGAGTACGACCTCTAATGATGTTCCACTCTAAATTATGGATACAAACTCTCATGATGTTCCAATCCGAATTTTGGATACGAACTCTCATGAAGTTCCACTCCAAATTCTGGATACAAACTCTCATGACGTTCCACTCCAAATTATGGATACAAAATCTCCTCATGTTCCACTCTGAATTCTAGATACAAACTCTCATGAAGATCCACTCTGAATTATGGATATGAACTCTCATAAAGTTCAACTCTAAATTCTGGTTACGAACTTATCTATGTTTTGACTTCGAGTTCTATGAATTCAGACTCTGAACTATTATGAGTACTAACTCCAAATTCCCATGAACTCTGACTCTGAACATTGTTTTTTCTCGTTCCAAATTCTGGTGAACGAATACTCCTAATTTTCTTTGAAATTCACACTCCAGATTTCTACAGAATTCATGTCCCGAATTCCAACAAAACCAAATCTGAATATGTCAATATTATAGACTACCAATTCCATTTATGTTAGAATCCTAAATTTTATTTTCTTACATTTCGAAATTTAGTTTTACTTATTCTTACACATGTTTCATTACAAAACGATGTCATGCTTTCAGTTGTTGACTAATCATTGGTTGAGTGACACATGTATGGGTCCCTCTGAAATTCAAGGAGTAATATGACCATTAAAATAGGGGGCCAACCATTGGAGCTTCACCTATAAGTATGAGATAATTTGAAAGTGTTCACAACTTTTGAAACTTTCGGAACATTTGTAGTTTTTGGTAATCAGAACATCCTAAAGTGATTTCTAAAGAGAGAGGCTCTTATAAACTCTCCAAGCTTCGTGTAGAATGTTTGAAAAGCTTTTTCAAATTTTCCTTGTACAGACTGGCTTCTTGCAACTCTGATTGTTGAGGATTACAGTCGAGGGATTCCAGGGGTAGGAAGATAGAGGTTCTAACACCTTGAAGTTGAGGACTTCCTTTCCCAGGAAGACAGAGGTGCCGACTACCAGATAGTTGAGGGCTTGTGGGGATAACAAGATAGACAACTATTTTCATATCGAGGGTATTCCCTGGTGTGGGTAAGACAGACTTTCTAGAAATGTATAAATCAAGGGACCACATATCTAGGGATGTCGGATACCCTTCTATTTGGGATAAAATATTTATTATTTTTTATTTGTAGATTTTACTACTTTGTTTTTCCACTACATTTTGTATTGTTATGGAAAGTACAACTTTCTTATACTTCCTTACTTCTACTATGATTTAGTTAGATTATATACTCTTTAAGGTTGAATCATAGTGGGTTTAAAATTTTGTTAAGCTTCATTTCTGGAATTACTTTTCCAGAATCAAGATTGTCTTTAGAACATAGTGGTGTTGTGAATTTCAGATATCCAAAATTTCCTAAGGGAATTTTTAAAGTATACAATTTACCCCTCCCCCTCTTGTGTTTGTATCTCATTATACTTATTACATCCTATGATTGGTATAATAGAGTATATCATACTCAGTCATATCATCCTAACACCATTCTGAGTCACCATCCGACCTAGAGCCCGACCCGGTCCGTGTTAGGGCCCTAGGGGTGTTCCCAATACCCAAGGGCTAGAAACATCTATCGAGAATAAATATAACCTAGTTTGGAATGATTTGGACCAGATTAAAAGAGATATAATTTAACATACACTGAACAAAAAAGATATATAAAAGAATATTAATTTAAAATATTGGAAGAATATGTTACCTCAATTATTATGAATTCACTAATGGACTTTTTTCCCAAATTCCATCATCATGATAGTTCCTTATGGAATAAACCAGGTCTACAACATGCTCATCCTTATTATTTGTTAATATTTCCATGGGAGTATGGATCTCATAGAAATATTCATCTTCATCAAGTTGATCATCACCAACATATTGTTTTTTTATTGTGAAATAATAGACAACCGCATATCAGATTGATCCGAAATAAATAAAAAATCATGCGTTTCAATTTTAAAGGACTAAGTTGAGTCTTCCAATCTATTAATATTAACAAGTGTAATTCCAAATTCTTTGTGTCTGAAATTGTTATTGATGATAAACCATTTGCAGTTAAAAACATTAAAATAAATTTTAATGTAATAAACCTCCAATATTTAATCAATTAATCCATATTATGCAATTGATGTAGAAATTGTATTTTGTTCTTTAGAACTCGGAAAATGGAATGCCTCTATGAATACCAATACACCATAATTCAGAACCGTACTTATTTTGTTCTAAGAATTCATATAAAATGTATATCCATTAATGTTATACCTCGACTATGTTATCAAATTTACACTTGGACAACCCACTAACCATCTCAATGTATCTAATTCATCTGATATACCAAGAACTATCTTTTTAATCCATAAATTTTTTTTTGATCATTAAAAATCCACATTTCTTTCATCTTTGGATGATATTTTTTCAACTCATTAATAATCAATATTATATATAGTTGAGAATCGTCCATATAATTCAAGATGTATATGTGTACCTTTCAATTCTCATCACCTGAAAACAATTAGACTTTCAAGCCACAAATAATCTATAACTAACTATTAACTAGTTCATAGAGCGATGGAGGCAAACCAATGTTCTCCACCAAAGAAACATAGCTTGTACAAATCTCTACAACCTCCTAAGAAATATACTTTTCATCAATGGTGGCCTCAGGTTGATATGGAATCTTAACATACCCATTCAATGTTTTCATATAACATTCTAATAGATACATCCAATGTTGATATATAGGTCCAAAAATCATTAATTATCAAACCAGATAAACCATTAAATGAATCATTATATAACAAATAGGTGGAGGAAAGTTCATTTCCAATTGGCTATGTATAGAAATTTCTTTTTTTTCCAAAATGTTCAATGTATCCAGATCAATCACCTTATAACAAACTGAATTGAAAAAATAAAACTCTTTCATGATATTATTGTTGACATATATGGGTAATATTATATGAAATGAAATTGGTATAATTTGTTGCATCATGATGTGAAAATTATGATATTTCATACCTGTCAACTTCAAATCCTTCAATGAGACAAGTTCTTTTACATTTTCCATATAATGTTGTAGCACTTTGATATCCTGAAGACAGTGACAAAATCGAATTTTATTCCTCTAGGATAATGTATTATAAGCCGAGGGAAGAAATTTTCATCTTCCATCAGGTGTGGGAGATAACTCCAATCCTATTCTCATTGATAGTAAGTCTAATCATGTGTTAAACCCATATTAATTATTTTAGTTAATATAAAACAATGTTCCAATCAATATTTTATATATATTCTTCACAACATGCATGACATCAATGGTATGATTAACTATATGATATCTCTAATATTATATCTCAAAATATATTGACCGTTTCTTCCAAATATGTCTATCATTACCTGATTTCTGTGCCCTTCCTAATGCCACTTCTATTTTTTGAACCCTATAAAAATAATCATCAGTGAATAAAGGTTTGGGAGCAATATCAAATTCTTTTGAAACATTAAAATATTTTTTTAATCTTCAATAGGTGTGATACATCAGAATAAACATTATATGAACCATGTATATTATTTTACTCCCATGATGAAATTTTCAATATGATGCAAGTTGTTCACAAATTGGACATGCCATATTCCCATTAACACTATGTAAATATAAATTTCCATATACTAGAAGTTCTTTTAAAATTAAAATAATTACCTCATAATGTTGAAAATACTCTATTATATTAGAATCATTCACCCTAATACCATCCTCCCAGAAGAGTTTATAATCATCAATTAATGTTGATAAGAAAAAATCAATATCATTTCTGGGTTCCTTTGGTCCTGATATCATTAATCTCAACATGAAATATTTTCAATTCATTCAAAATTTGAGAGATAGGTTGGAAATTACCAGTAAAACAGTCCACAAACTATGTTTTCTAAGAAGGCTTTGATATGGATTCATTCCATCTCTGCACAACCGATGTATGAGATTTCTATCTTCATTTACAAATGTAGGATACTTCGCCTCAATTTTCATCCAATATGAACAATCTGTTGGATGACATATTTTTCCATCACATATATGCTAATCAAAATTCCATCTAAACCTTTTTTCAGTATGTGAATTATAAAATGAACATTTCAAATGAGGGATTATATGAAGATACAATAATACCTTGGAAGGTATTTCTATAGTCACTAAATGAGAATGTGATTTTTCTCTCAAATTATACTATGGTGTCCCACATTTAGGAAACTATGAAAAAAATCCATATTCCATCCTAAATAACACAAATCCATTTAGACAAGCATGTATTTTCTTGCAACCCAGTCCCATAAAGCATAATATTTTCATGGCCTTATAATGTGGAACTAGAATATCGTTTTCTTTAAGAATAGTTTCTTCCATCAATTGTAGTAGCTCTATAAAACATTTATCACGACATCCATTCTTCACATTTAGTTTAATAAATCTGAAAATTAATTATAAAACTATAAAATATGTAAAACCAATATTCAATGGTTTTTTAAAATCACCATATAATGCTCAATTGTTGGTTCTATCTCAATTTTTTCTTCTTCAATATTATGAATCATTTCATCAATTCCATTACGGTTACCATCATGCAAAGCATCATCATTAGTAGATATGAAATTCTTACCAATTTCACCATAGAAATTCTAAGGGATTTAGCGTTTATTAAAACAATGACAAAATAAATTATATTTTATCTCTCTACTTTTAAATATCTAGATATTTTAAATTTACTAGCATTGAAAGAAAAATTGTCATTGTTTGTAACATTTCATTTAGGAAATTTAAAAAAATAATCAAAACTTTCCTCATATAGATCACCCATTCGATGTGTATTAATCCAACTATGAATCATTATTACCTATAACAAATATGAAATTTTTCCATATTTTTAACCTGATGAAATTTTATATTTATAAAAATTATTTCATAATTTGAATGTAAAAAAATTTTAAAATATAAAACAAATATAATTTTATTTGAAAATTGTAATTACAAATTCTATAAAACAATGGAGTATAAGTTTAAGTATAAATTATAAATGATAAAACATATGTGCTTGAAAATAATTTAAAAAATAAAATATAGTTATATTTTATATTTATATAAAATATGCTACAATATGAATGTAACAAAATTTTGTAATATAAAATAGATATATACTTATTTTGAATTATATTGATATTTATTTGAGAAACAATATAGAAAGAACCTAAATAAAAAAACACTATCCAATACAATGATATTTTATTAACCATCATAGTATAAGTTTTTTTAATTAATTTTTTTCCTAATTATCAAAAATATTAACCAAACAGGTCTTAATGTTGTATTGAAACGAAATATGTTTTTATTTCATGTAATTATTATTGTAATAGTTATGGGTTTTAACATTCCTATTGAGTTTTTCTTGTAAAATAGTATTGTTGAAAAAGGTCTTGTGGAAAAATCCTCAAGGGAAATATTTTTCTGGATAATAGTCTTATCGAAAAAGGTCTTGTGTAAAGGCCATGAAAGAAACCTAGACTGTCTTGGGATAGTGGTGAAAATATCCCTTAAGCATAAGAATTTCTAATGATTTCATTATAAATATATAAATGTGTCTTCTAGTATCTCAAAGATTTTCTCATCCATTTATAACACATTAGGATACATAGAAAATGTTGATTGGGGGACATGGTATGCATATCAAAATGAAAATCTATATCTAAATTTTACTCCCTAAAATACTTATTGGAAATAATGTATGCATGTAAATGAAAAACATAGTTGAAGAAAACATCCATGATACCAATGATAAAACAAAACCAGCATACTAAACCACCTTCAAAAAGTAGTAGTTAAAGAAATAATGAATGAAATCAAAAAACATACATTTACGAAATCTGTTAAAGGAACTGATTTATAAAATGATGGATGGTTTGGATCCTGGGAAAGTGACCAACAAGGGTTTAAACAATCCATCATATCATAAACCATTTTTATGAACTTTACTCTAATAAACACACACACTGAAAACATTTGAGAGAATTTTTGAGTATTTTTAAAAAATATAATTATGTCATTAAACCAACACATTCTAAAATACTAAAATATAGGAAAAACCCAATCATTTCCTTTTTCAAAACACACTTCTTAAAAATTTCTCCATTAAATTTATTTTAGAAAAATAAAATCAAATTAAAATAACAAATAAAAATCACAACAAGGAATCATATAATCAATGTAATAATGTAATGAAACAACATATCATAGTTCCACACAAGAAAATAAAACATGGAAATTTTAAAAAAAAATGAATGATGGTAACCCCATATAATTTCATCAAACATCACTAAGTATTAGGGGAAACTAAATAGAACCTAATGTCATATTTTACTAGAAAGTGAAAATACAATAGGAAAATTGTTGGTCATTTTGTCTCTGAACCGAAACACAAACTATCCATATATTCTACACTAGCATAATCTCTCCCCAGCCCTAGTATCACATAACTAAGGGTACTCGAAATTGTCTACACTGATCTACTATATAATAAATACCAAAAAATATATTAGTTCATGGAGTTCCATTTAATGTAAACAATGTGGATATGTTAAAATAATGAATCACTAGATTAGCATATCAACTAAAAATAATTGCATATACATAATTATTATATCACCACTAATGACCTTGATAAACACTTTTCAAATCAACTAAATTAAAATTTATAATATACTAAATCCCCCTTAGGGACCACAATTCTTATCTTTTATAAAAAAATTAATAGGTTTAGAAAATGGTCTCATCTTCAATATGATGACTCTTTTATAATGTTCGAAATAAGCCTTTACCAAGATGAACTAAAAATTTCAATTCATTCCCATCATTTAAGATCCCAATATTAAATTTTCCACTAAAATAAAGACATGTTAAACCACATATTATATCATTTAAAGTGTAAACCATATAAATGTAAAATCGTTTTTAAAATCCATCCATTTTCATCTTTCAAAATAATCCATGAAAACAACACCGTTTCTTTTCCAATGACCAAAATGAGTTTAAAAATTTGGAAACATAAATCCCATTTAGAGAAAACATTTTAAAATTTTTACAAACACTTGTAATTTGAGATATCTCTGTAGAAACAAGGAAATCATTAAAATTTTCTTATACCAGGTGATAAATACAGTTAAAATATGAAAAAATCGATTTGGACTGTCAAATATAGATTTAATTTGATAATAATTTATTAATAAAATCATTTATAATTAAATGAAATGTATATTAATGTAATTATAACAAAACCCCTACCTATATCATTTATGAATAATGATATAGAAAAACTCCTATAATGATGAAGTTCAGTAAGTCAAATAAGAGCCCTCCATAATTCCAAAACAAAAAAACCCCAAATTAGAACCTTAACTAAAACATATTCACATAAACAAAACCACTATTGTTTATAGTTATAGAAATACAATGAATTAATGGGTGCATGTAAGATTATAAATGATGAAAATGAAGAAAAGGAAGATTTACCTTAAGAATCCCTTCGAGAGTTACAGGTCTAGAATATTGAAGCACCATGAAAATAAGGATGATAAAGCTTTAAAAAATATTTTTTAGGACACATGATTGAAGATTCAAATATAGGGTTTCCACTCTATTGAGTGAAATTCATTTTCACCCGAAAAAAATAGTCGAATAGCACAAAATGAGACTTCATAAATTTTATAAAATATTTATCACGTCGGTTTTTGAATAACAGACCTGATAAAGTGTTTTTTTAAATTTATCACATTTATCATATAATAAAAATTGTGATAAAATGTTTTATAACATCACTTATTATATAGCTGACATGATATAGTTTATTGTCACATCTGTTATTATATAACTGATGACATAAATTGGATTTATCATGTATGTTATAAAATAACTAAAGTGATAAAGCTAGATATTTTATTTATCATGTCTGTTATTTTATAACCGCCATGATTAATCAATTTTTTTAATTTATTCACATTAATTATTTATAACTGACATAAAACTATTAACCTTGTAAATACTTTTTGTACTAGTGACCATTCTATTCAAAAATTCCCAATGTTTCATCTCCCTAAAATATAAAAGGCCTCCCCCACTCCTCTACCCTCTACACGTCAAATGAATTTTGGATTAGATATTATCTAAAAATATATATTATTTATAGTTTAGAACAAATACATAATTCCATTAATTGACCATAAATCCCATTTTAAGGCTATAAGTATATGCCTAAAGAGTACATCCAAAGAAAATGTAATGTTCTTAATCATAATTTTTTGGTTTACAACATCTTATATATACTTAATATAATATCCATAAATGATAAAATTATAGAACCAATATATAGTATATAAATATATGTAATTATGGTAATTTAATAACATATGTTATTCTTTATTTTAAAATAATACTAAATTAAACTACTAACCATGTGTATGACAGACTACCACCTTGTAAACCAATGCAATATTTTCTACATGTCCATTTTTAACAACATTATATGAAGATAAATATGACATATTTATATAATATTTATGAAATTATTATAATCATATAATTATTATATCACATGTACCTTCATATTTTCCATTATGTGGGAATTCGGTAATGTCGATCTTGTGTGCACCTGACTACCTCCTCATGAAGTATTGTCCCTCAATAGTCACATAAACTCTTCGTTGAATGTAATAAATGTAGGATAAATAAATATACATGGCATATATTACATTATATGAATTTATAAAGTTAATATTCACTTCACCATTGTTTTGGTTCTCTATCTATAAAATGGAAATTGTGTCCCTTCGTATGTATAACATGTCGTTTCCATGAATGGTGTAACTAATTTTCATAATATAAAATTATAGATTATTATAAATACATATAAAATTAATTTATATGAAATTTAAATCATGTTAAAAATTATTGACATTATGGAAAAATGATCATAGTAAAAGTTCTGAAACTACCCAATCAAAAAATAGTTGAAAAACAAAGTAGTTTTTGCACAAAAAAATTATTTAAGAGAATAATTGTTAAAAAATCTTATAAATGTAAATTACTAAATAATATATTTTATGGAATATTTTACTATGTTTATATAATATATTTATAATGAATCTATATCAATTATATATTATTTATTTGAATGTACAATTGTAATCAAACCGGAGGTAATTATTTCTAATATCAATTTTAATTTTGTGAGACATATTTCATATTGAACACTTATTTATTTTATGTTGTGAATAAACTAAGGATTTAACAAGTTATATCATGAATATTGTTTTATATATGGTTTAAAACATATCAACTGAACTAATTTTTGTTTATAAGTATTATGATTCATGTTTTACAAAACTTTTATTGGTTTATTTAACAATCTAATCACAATTCAGGATTTTTTATGATTAAGTTTACGAAAGGAAATTATATTAAAGTTATATATTATTAAAAACTATTTTCATATCCAATATTAATTCATAAAAATTTCATTTAATAATAAAATTTTCCCTTTCAATGGTAATTATATGATTGAATAATGTTTTTATGAAAATTGAAATTTATTTCCCTCATTAGTCAAAAAGCCTTTCTCTTTTATGGTCATGTTTTTTAAAAATATTTAATATTTTTTTACTATTTTAAAATTTTTAAATATATTATTAATCACGTATTACTTTTAGAAAAAAATTAAAAGTAATATTTATTTAATTTTCCAAAAGGGTACATTTTATTGTTTTTCCAAAATAAGAATAAAATACATATTTTGGCATGTACACCATGAATGAAATTTATTTAACCATATACCCTGAATTTGATAATGAATTATCTATAATTTTTAAAATAAAATTCAAATTTAATTTTTCTTTCAAATATATTTTGAGATTTTAGTTTTAAAAATACCATTAAAGTGAATATGTTATTTTCATCTAAGATTTTTTAAGAATAATTTCATGTTATTTCAACTCATAAATGATATCAACCATTTATGTTAATTATGATACACAATGTATATGTTGTATTAGTATTATCCTAAATACGTATTTAGATGATTTGTTTTCATTTATATAAAGGAATGTATTTATATTATATCTTTTTCTTTCTTTAATATGAGAAATTATTGATTTTTATTTCATGTTGATTAAGTTGAAATTATTATTCATATGTTAAATGTATTAGACATTTATGCGACGGGTGAGAACTAGAATTAAATTTCCCCTATATTCATGGTATATCTAAGAGAAATGATATATTATGATTTTGATATGGTGTTACCTATTTTTATAGATGTGTTATAGGAGGTCCTTGATAGTATTTATGGTTTCATGGAACAATGCCTCAATGAAATGTATTATATTTTTATAATTATGCATTCCATCATTATGAAATAATTTATTGATATCCATGTGAATAATTTTTTTTTGATATCCTTGTCTACTTTTTGAGATCATGATATTATTTACATAGAATTATTATAACATTATTTATTTTATCCATATCATGCTCATGTAATTGATTAAATTGAATTAGTGTTTATAATTTACCTTTAAATAATACTAATTCTTTATTTATTCATTATACATTCTATAATTTTCATATCAGTAATGACTATCTAAGCTCACCATTTCTTATTTTTCGTATTTTCCCCATGATACATGGAGTTAATTGGTGACTGATATACATGAATATTATAAGAGAGAGAAAATCGTAAATAAACTACATTGTTGTATTATATGTTTTAAAATATAAATGGTGTTTAAGTATGTATTTAGTTATCCATGAATACTTATCTATTCAGTCTATTGGAATATGATTTCTTATATATAGCTGTAATGTATAAAATTAATCTCCAACTATGACATACTAGGGTCAGAGTATTTATAGTTTGTACAAGATAATATTTAGTTGAAAACCTTTAAACTTGATTTACGAATGGACATATTTGGGCATATAAAACTATGATTGACTTTAAGGATAACTATATTTATATTATGACATATTGTTATTTTCATAATGAGTAAATTTGGAATTTTACTAGAAAATATCCATTTATATATTATATTAATTGATGTAGTTCTAGAATATATTGTTAGGGAAATAAACATGAAAAGTTTGTGTCAGGACTGACTCAAGATTTAACTAGTATTAAAAAAATATCATACAGTGAACCAATTTTGACACTAATTGGGGATAATATTGGTTAATCCATATTTTCATAAAAATAATTATGAATTATTCAAAAATATTATTAATATTAAAAAAATATCTCAATTAAACCATCATTATGGTTTTGACATGAGCCAAGAATTAATATTTTAATTTATGTTAGTTGTTTCAATATTATTGTGATTATACATTTTGTATATTGTAATGATCTCATAAAGTGCATGACATAATTTTAATATTCCCCATAGTGGAGGGAATTGGAATCATATCAATTAACGAACACCGTGTATGGATTGATCACACAAAAGAGATAATTAATATGGAGTGCGAGCTTGTTAGACCATTGGATATTTTTGGCCACCCTCTCTACTATTAATAGATTTAATAATCCTAAATAATGTAAATTCGTACTAATAAATTCAAAATATTTAAATTGTAGTTATTTAATTTTCAGTATGTCAATTTATATTTTTATATGATCTCATATAAATTTAGTACATTCTATTAATATTTTGTTGTATGAGAGTCAAAGAAAACATATTTTCTAAGTATAAATGACTGACACCGACCGAAGAGATGAGATACTAATAGTTAAACTATGTCACCGAAGGACGAACTACCAATGTATATGACCTACCATCAGTTCAGATGACCTATCGGTTCATGGTTCTACCAACAGTGGACTCACCAATAGACTGTTTAAAATTCTATATTTTTAAAATTACTTCTAACAGTCATATTTTGAGTATATTAAAGCCCCTAAATAATTTAATATTTTTATATAAATATCTAAAATGAGGCTGTATGAAATACAAGGTACTCTATCTACCTTATATATTATGATTTTTGTCCTCACATTACACAATTCTTAAGGATAATTGGTTTTCAGTGTCTGTTTCCAGAAGCGGACTTGAACTTCAACTCTGATACATCAGAGAGTCCAGAGCTAAATTGCATAACACTCCGAGAATTTCTAATCACTTCCTATAAAATTTGTCTCTATTTTATTCCATTTTACTAAAATTTCATGAAGTGTATGTGCCTTACTGAAAACATTCATTATTACAAGTACTAAACTAGATGATACTAGATATCCCCTTAAAAATATC
Source organism: Viscum album (assembly GCA_963277665.1). Taxonomy (NCBI): domain Eukaryota; kingdom Viridiplantae; phylum Streptophyta; class Magnoliopsida; order Santalales; family Viscaceae; genus Viscum; species Viscum album. Next base: position 676,392,778 of record OY728133.1, on the reverse strand, counting down.
TTCTTAAACTTGTTTATCCCAGAATGAATTGTGTAAGAGGTCCCTTGTGAATTTTTTGTTTTTTTCCCATGTATAACTGTGGTAGTGGTCTTCTGATGTAGTTAGTTTTTATACTATTTTGTTAACCACCATCCAGGTTTTGGATCAATATATATATTTGTGGTAGGTGATAAATAAGTGGAGAAAACTAAGTCTCTACTTGAGACTAAACCTCTTGTTTTATATCTTCTATGTTTTCTAATTTATTCTGTCTCTATTTTAACTCATATTTTAGAAAAAAAAATTACATTGATTTTTAGTCTTGGATAGTAGTTATAACTATTTTTTACTTATTATATTATTTTCAAAATTTGTATCAATATCTCAAATTATTATAGTTGAGCATTAATCAATCTTCTGAGAAACTATTTGAATAGTCATGATATTATAATTTTACTGAAATGGTTAACAAGAAAGTATTATTTATATTGGGGGAATATTTTAAATTAAAATTTCAAAATAAATTTTTAAAGAAACTCAATTAAGTCCCTCTTGAGTGCCCTACTTCGACCATCATTTGGTTTAAAAGGGTCTTTTAATGTTACATTTTGAAAATATCAAAAAATGTTTTAAAAATATTTTTAAACCGTGATTTTAGTTGTAATTTAAATATCATTAAATTTTTTTTATTTCTAAATTTTTTAGTTATTTAAAACCCCATTTATTAATTATGGATAATATATTTTACGGTTATTCTACCAAAAAACCTCGATTCTTTAATGGATCAAATTAGGCACATTGTAAAATTGAATTGAAAATACACTTAGAATGTATGGGTCTTGAAATTTGGTATTCAATTATAGATTAATATAAGATTCTCACTACAACTAGAAATACATGAGATGAAAAAAAGGATTTATATAACAATAATTTCAAATCCATGAATTCCATATACTATTCTTTTCGTGATGATGTGTTCAATATAATTTTTTCATGTAAAACTACCCCTGAAATTTTGGACACTTTATCTATTTCAAATTAAAAAGCCTCTAGTGTTAAGGAAATGAGACAAAAAACATATAATAATAATTATAATAGCATTAAAATGTATCATGATGTTCTTATTTATGACATTTATCTCAGGATTAATGAAATTATGAATACTATGATCTCTCTAAGATGGAATGTTACAACCAAGGATTAAATCATGAGAATAAATATAATCTTACCAGATAGATGGAGATGAACATCTGTATCAATTATAGAATCCTATGACGTTAGAATGTTTCTAGTAAAGGAGATGATAAGAATGTTGATGGTGTATGTGGAAGACCTAAAAGTCAACAAATAAGAGGATGATAAACCCAAAAGAAAATTTGTAGCTTTCAAATCTACTACCTCCAAGAAGAACCAAAAAAAATCCTGTTGAAACATAATGTTCTTATGATGAACTATCCTCATTATACAGTGATGATTTGACGGATCAAATATATAGAAGGTTTAAAATGACTTATAAAAAGAATAAATTATTATAACTTCCAACTATAAGGGTAAGTATGATGACAAGGGAAATTGGAAAAGGATTGGAAGAAAGGTGACACATCAAATGAAATAATATGTTATGAATGTAAGAGAAAGGGACAAATTAAGGCTAATTATCCCTATATAAAGTATAGATCAATGTATGATGATAAGGCCGTGATGTATACAAATTCCATAAAAGAAACATGGAGTGCACCTAAGGATAGATAATGTGAATCAGAATCCTCTAATGATAAAAATGCTTATAAAAAAATTTCTGTTTTATGAAAAACACATATTTGGTAACATTAAAATCAAATGTACATAATTATTATTATTTTAGTGATAAAAGTGATTATGAAAAAAATGCAAATGAGTAAATATGCAAATTTTTCAAAATGATAGAAGACACATGTAATGAATTATGAGATAAGTACAATTCTATAATGAAATAGAATGTTTTTACGACCATTGTAAAATCTTATCTTGTTGTAGGAAAAAGAAATATTATCAACTACTTAAGAAGAATAGTAAAGATAAATTTTAAAATGAGCAATAGAAAAATGATCTAGGGAGATTTTCTAATGGTAAATAAATATTAGTTCAAATTCATGGTAAAAAAAGTATCTACTAAGAATACTAATAGAATAGAATACCAAATTGGATAGAGGAATATGAATAAAAACTCATTTTGTGTCCAAATCAAGAAAATCTAGTTTTGGGACTAGTTCAGATTTTTTTTGAATTCCTCCTATGAAAATTCTTCTACTATTTCAGGTTTTCTAGGAAAAATAATGTTTATTTTTCAAATACCTTACATATTGCTTATAGGAAACACACGAAGAAATAATGAGTTCCAAAATCTCTTATTACTAATGTTACTGGACCCAAAAAAATATGGTTAATCTAATATTTTCATATATAATCTGTTTATTAGGAAATTTCTTTGAAGATATCATGTAAAAGCTTATGGTACTCAGATATTGGATGTTCAAGAAACATGATAGGAGATTAAAACTATTTCAATATCTTTATAAATATCGATAGAGGGCATTTCACCTTTGATGACAATGATAAAGAAAAACTCATTAGCCTTGGCCATATTATTAACTGTAATTAATGTCATGTTTTTAAAGTACTTTTTAATAATAAATTTTAAAATAATTCAGGCATTGTGTAAAAATAAAAAAATAAGGTTATTTTTGATACTCATTGAAATGAAAATGATTAGTCTGTTAACATAGATTATTTTATTTCGCTACTTTTTTTTTGGTTTAATGATTTTTATAATGAATATTTTCATTTAAAAAAGAGATTAGGACACTGAAATATACACTCCCATAGAAATCATACGAGAAAATGCTTAGTTAAGGATATACCTAAACAGGATTTTACAAATAAAAAAATTGTTATCATTGTCAAAAAGGTAAACAAAAAAAACCGTTTTCAAAATAATGAAATAAGTTTCAAATTATCAACATCTCAAGTTGGTTTAAACAGATTTGTTTAGACCATCTAGAGTTTCATTTCTATGTGGGATGCATTTTGAATATGTTCATTTAGATGAATACTATAGATATACTTGGACATGCTTCTTATCTCAGAAAATTGAAGCTTGCTCTCATCTCACCAAGTACACCAGTACTATAGAAAATATTAGTTGTTATAAAATTAAAACCCTAAGAAGTGACCTTGGATGTGAGTTTGAAAACCAATATTTTGAATCATTTTTCTCACAAAATGGCTATAGTCATAACCTTACTACACCTAAAACACTAAAAAATGGAGTTGTAGAATGAAGAAATAGAACCTTACAAGAAATTTCTGGAGCGATGCATAATTAATATTACCTACCTATCTACTATTAGGAATAAAATGTAAACATATCATAAAAAATAATCAATATTGTCTTGATTATACACATCTTTAAAATCAATACCTTTGAGTTGCGGAACAATAGAAAACAAAAGGTTAAATACATCAATGTTTCTGGTTGCACAGTCTATATTATTAATAATAAGGATAATATTGAAAAACCTTCCTCTAAGAGTGATTATGGAATTTTACTAGGTTATTAAATTTATATTAAATCTTAAAGAGTCTTCATTAAGAAAACAAAAAGTGTGGAAGAATCTGTACATGTCATATTTGATGAGATATATCCACATGAGCCAAAAAATCACTCTATAGAATCTTGAGGGTGATATTTCATATTTGGACATCAATTATAAATCTCATGACCATTCAGTGAAGAAATCTATTATAACATTTAGTTCGTTAAATTCTTCAGATTCTAGTCATAATGAACCTAATCCTGTTGAATAACATGAAGTGACATCCCATCATTTTCTAAACCAATTAAAACTCTCATGAAATATCATTTATATGCTATTATTGGAAATTTAAACAAAGAAACTCATACTAGAGATTCTTTATAAAATCATGTTATACATCATGCTTTTATATCATAGGTCGAACTAAAGAACATCTACGATGCTATCAATTATGAGTTTGGGTGATGGTTATACAATAATAATTAATTTAGTTTGAAAGAAACAATGTCTGGACACAAGTAGATAGGCCCAAATACACATTGACTATATGCACTAACTAGGTATTTAGGAAAAAATTGGATAAATTGGTAACATAGTTAAAATATCTATATTAGATGTGTAAGGTTATATTCAAGAATAATGAATGGAATATCAGGAAACCTTATCAACAGTATCTAGACATGAGGTTATTAGAATCCTTCTTGCTTATAGAACACATCCAGATTTCAAAATTTATCAAATGGATGTCAAGATTTCATTCTTAAATGGGTATATAGTTGAGGATGTTATTGTTGAACAACCCTCTTGTTTTAAAACCCCTCATTTTCCATATAGTGATTTCAAATTTGGAAATTTTTTATATAGTTTATAGAATAATCCAAGAGACTTTTATGATAGGCTCAACATTTTTCTTATTTATAAATGTTTAACAACAGGTATATCTGATCCTAATCTCTTTATAAAAATAATTTCCAAAGATGTTTTAGTAGTAAAAAATTATGTAGATGATACTTTTTTCATACTTCTAAAAAATCTTTATGTGTTAATTTTTCAATGATGACTTAATGTGAATTATAAATGAGTTTAATGGGAGAACTGATATTCATTCATGGATTATAAATATTTCAAATTAAAGATGGTATTGTTTTGAATCAAAGTAAATATACTAAGGAACATTTAAACATATTTTTCTTTGAAAGAAATTAGTGTAGTGACACTTCAATGAGTACCACATTTAAGTGTTTCCTTATTGAAGATGGTAATTATGATTTTCATACAACTTATATGAGAAATATTGGCGGTTTACTATACATAACTGATAGTAGTCTAGACATTATGTTTAGTGTGTCCATGTGTGCAAATTTTTAGGAAAACCCAAAACAATATGATATTATAGCTGTTAAAAGGATTTTAAATACCATAGCAATACTATTAAAATACGACTAATTTATCCAGGAGGAAAAACATTTTATTTATTTAGTTATCCAGATGACAATTTTGGTGGCTGTAAGTCAGATAGGAAAGGAACCTCAGGAATATGTAACTTTTTTTTGGAAATTCTCCAGTTTAATGGTGTACTATGAAACAAAATTATATTTCATTATCTACATCCAAAGCTGAATATATAGATGTTGGAAATTTTTTTACACATATTTTGTGGCTGAAAAAAACATTAGTTATTATGGAAATCAATTCTGAGATGTCCCTATAAATTGAGATAAAAAATGTGTTGTTAATATTCTTAAGAATAATGTTTCTCGTTATAGTAAAAAACACATTGATATAAGGCATCACATTTAGAGATACCAATATCAAAAGGGTGATATACCATTAGAGATCATTAGCACTGAACATCAGCTTGCTGAAATTTTCACTAATCCACTAATCACAAAAGTAATAAAAAACATAAAACATGAGTTATGAATGATAAATCTATAGGACTAAATGTTGTTATTAGATTTTTAATTCTATATGAAGTTGTCATACTGACATTGGAAAAGTCAATCAGAGAGTGTCATGATTATACTGATAGTATCAAGCAGAAAATGTCATGCCAACACTGATAACATTGTTAGACCAACACATTTGTCATTCTAACATTGAATCTATGTCCTGCTGTCAAATTTGTAATTTTGACACTAATACTTTTTTATTTTGATATCCTTCCATGAAAACACCATAACCTTTTCAAGATGACACTATTAGTGTTATGAAAAATCTATCATGCCGACAACGATGACTCACTATTTTTACTCATATTATGTTTAACCAAAATGAAACTATTTTACATATTTTGTTGAACCCGATTCAAGACTTCCCAATTATGTGAAACAAATACCTACATGATATAAATTTGAATCAATCCACTCCACTCCTATACCCCTGCACTCACTCAGTTTTTTCTCTCTCTAAATTTTACCATTCACCTTCCAACCTATAGACTGAACTATTGGAATGCTGTGTGTGAATCTATCTCTTAATGGTAGAAATTCTGCTGAAAATAAGTAATATAATGGTGAATTGATTAAATCTTTTTAACGTGTGAATCCTTCTCTGTAGAACCATGTTGTAACTCTAGAAAAAGTGGTTCTCGTAGAATTGTTATTGGAAAGCATGACATTCCTACTCAAAGTACTGCAAAATCAGGGATATCTTGAGTGGTTCTCTGATAATTAAAGAAACTTTTACCCAATTATACATCACGAATTTTACATGAATATTGAATTCATGCTGAAAGGAATTAATGTTTACTAGATCAAGCCTATAGTGAAAATGAAGATAATTTCTTTCTCGTAAAGATAATTGGTTAAATGTAAAAATGTTCTTCATGAATGTGTATTAGATATTTATCAAGGTAAATCTTCACTTGAGAGTGATATTTTCTACTTTGAGATCGATCTAAAAGTGCTTACTAATAATGATTAGACCAATAGTCCCATTTCTATAGAGTTAAGTGGAGAATATAGTATTTTGTTCACAATTATTCTGTATCAGATCTATCCCAATAATGGGGACTTTGCCTCTATGAAGTATCAATATTTATAATTGGTTTATCAACTATGAAAATTTATGAAGGTAAATATTTGTTGATAAATTAAAATTCACATTAATGAAATGATCAAACCATCATGAAAAACAAATTCCCTATTTTATCAATGGTTGATCTCAGCTATGTTGCAAGAGAAAGGTTGCACTAATGAGAGAAAATAAGTTGTTTCTAAGTGCAGTGGGATATACCTTAGTAAATATACAAGTTAGAGAATGAAAATCAACTGGAACCCATGGAAGAGATAATGGGTTGGAGATGAATATAAAATTTAGTATATGTTAAATCTGGTGGACAATCCAACTAGTGCTAAGAATTTGGATGATCAGGGTCCGGGAACAATTGAGTAAATTTTTACTCTTTAAATGAAAAATAATTGCCTCCCACTTCAGCTAGAGATCAAGGGTCTCCTATTGATGATATGAGTGATCCTGAAACCACTGAACCTCACAAGTTTTTTTATTTAGACCTCCTACTCCTCTAATTTCCTTACCCTCTAATGAGCCCACACTTGAATCCAATGTAGTTAATGGGACAAAAGTCGCATGGATTTTGCAATATGTTAGTCGATCTAGTGACTCTAGTGAAGAAGAAGAAGTCAGTGAAGAGGATGAAAGTGGCAGTGGTAGTGATGAGGCAGAAGGTGAATAAGATGGTGATAGAAATAAAAATGAGGAGAATTTTTCTAGAGATGATGATAATGAAATTATTGAAAGTGATTACGACCATCATAAAAATGATCAATGTGAAGATGTGGAAATAGTTGATGTTGTGGATCAGGACTGGTTGGAAGAACCTCTTGAAGTAGTTTTTGAAGTAAGAGAAAATGATGAAATTCATGATATAGTGGAATCATGAGAAATTACTCTACCCCGGTTCATATATGAAATAAGTATACCTCATGCCGATGATATAAAAATGTGATGAGGGCTCATATTGAGGGGAACCTCGAGAATTGGGAGATCAAGAAAATGAGGAGCATGAACTTGGAAGAGTATCACTTGGAACCCTCACTCCTCTGGATGTTGATGTAATGGTTTAATGGGAAAAGAATCTTTGGTATGTAGCATAGGGTTTAGATTATGATAAATCAAATGATGAAATTTTGGTACCTATTTTAAAAGAATTGGAGGTTGTGACTCTTCATAGTGACTCTCTTAATAAGGAAGATTATGAAGGGTTTAAAGAAGTTGTTTTTTAGTTGAAAGTGTATCAGTTCAATCTCATACGGTGCAAGATATTCAAATAGCTAGTAGAGAAAAAACTGAGCTGAGTGATGAATTTCACTCTCTCAGATCTTCAATATAAAAAATGTGGCAGTCTTGGAAAAAAGTTTATAGTCCATGTCAGATAGTGGGTATAAGTGAGGATGATGAAACTATTGTTTCAAAGAAATGGATAGGGGAGTTTCATCCCAAATTAATTAAAATTAATGAGTTAATTGTTTCCAACACTAACAAGTTAAGGAAATAAATGACGTTCCATTCTTCTACAATAAATACCTTGACCATAGATTAAAAAGGATGTGTATATAATCTTTTTATGGCCTTGAAGTCTCATATATCAGTTCCATCTAATATTCTTTTTATCTTTGGCCATTCTTCTCCGACTCTAGATATTGAGGTTTTTTTCATTGTTATTAAGGAATATATTTAATCTCTCTTTGATGATTCTATTTTGGCCAACCTTGAAAAGGTTGAGAAGAATTGTGATCATGTTTATGACATGGACAGAATCAATTCTAAATGTGATGAGACTGAAAATGCTCTTATCATAGAAAAGGTGTAAAACTATTTTAAGAAGATCATTACCAAGAATTAGTTGACAAGTCTGTTTAAGTATTTCAAAGAGAACCCATATTTTCCTCTATTGACCAGAGATTTTAAATATCAAGTATAAAATTCCATATACCTCACTCATTTTTTAGAAAAAATATTTGTGAAAAAGGATAAATTTTCAAAAAAAAATTGAAGTATGGTGGTGATATTATTGAGTATTTAATAAATCTGTTAAATCCAAACCATCCTGTAAAAAGTGAAGTGATTTTCGTGCATGATTCTACACCTCTTGGTTCAACTGGATCACTACCTACACCTCGAATATCTATTTCTCAGGCCTTGTCTCAAATTCACCCAGTGATACTAGAACATATTCGACCTCCTATGTTTTCACAAAACAAACCCATCAATGTACCAAATGTTCTAGAAAGAGTGATTCTAAATCCCCTAAAAATTTCTTCGAAACCTACTGTTTCAAAGACACTACCTACTAGACCCTCTATTGATCCCTCTGTGAAAGAGAATGAACCTCTGCATCTTGAGTTGCAGTGTGGATCATTATTTGATAGGCATGTTTTGTTTAATTTTGTTATTTTTGTTTGCATATTTATTACACATTGCACTTTATTGAGTAAAGGAACTTTTTTCTTGTATTGTTTCTATTTCTCTTTGATCTATTATTCTATGATACTTTTTATTTCTTACTTATAAACCAAAGGGGTACAATATTTTTGTCTCACCATTCACTTTTTGATCTCCCCAAAAGAGGGAGAAAATTTTGGAATTATTATCATTTCCTTTACCTCTGATATATATCTTATATATCATACTTTTTTTTATTAAATTAATATTTAATTTACTTTTGAAACTTATCTATATATTAAGAAAATTATCTATATATTATGAACACGCATCAATATTGGGGGATGATAAGTAGAATTATTTCATTACATATAAAACAATTTTACCTAAAATATGCCATGATTTGTGATCATCAAAAAGAAAGAGAATGTTGTCCTATAGGAGACAGTTGGATGCCCTCTCAAGTATTAATAGTTGTAATAATCTCATATCATTTCAATTAATATTAATCATTTCTAGGAATTTCAATCATGATTATTTACGTTTTAATATGTTGAATTATGATTGTATATGATCTCATATAAATTTACTACATTCGATTATTATTTATGTCGTAAGATAGTCCACGAATGTTTTTTTCAAAGTATAATAGAATAAAAATGATAAAAGAGATGAGATACTTACAGTTAAACTGAGTCCTCGACAGATGACCTACCAACACATATGACCTACTAATATATAACCTATCGATGAACATGACATACCAATATATGACCTACCGACACGAGTGAACTACCGATCGATGACCTACCAACACAGATGACCTACCATTTCATCAAATGACAAACTGATGCATGGTTATACCAACCATGGACTCACTAATACACTGTTTAAAATTTATTTGATTTAAAATTATTTTTAATATTCAAATTTCGAGATTTTAAAATCTCATGATTATTTTAATTCTTTTCTATATATATTTTAAATGATGCTGTTAGAAATATGAGGAATTGTATATACCTAATATATGAACATTGTTGGGGTTAAAATATTATATACACAAAGAAGAGTTCCTGAAAGGGATACAAACATGTATCCAAACATAAAAAAGAAGATACGAGTAGACTACCACGAGAAACACCCAAAAAGAAGAACACAATAGGTATTTTTCATTCCTGATTTTTGTGGACCAGAGTACTGATGTTCATCAATGTTCCATCATCTCTGCAACATACAACTAAACCAATATAGAGTAACATCTCACCCTCCTTGGAGATAGAAAGCAGTACATCAGGACACTCTATTTTTAGTGTCTATTTCCAGATTTGGAATCAATATTAAACTCTGATATATCAGAGAGTTTATAGGTGACTTTCATAACACTCAGAGCATTAATAATCCCTTCTATTATATTTTTATCTATAGTGTGGTATTTTACTAAATGTTTTATTAGTGTGTGTGTGTCTTACTAAAAACACAAATTGTCTCATGAACTAAACTAGAGGATACTAGATATCATCAAACAACATTCTTCGTACATTTGTTTATCACATAAAAAAATGTGGAAGAGGTCGTGTGTGACATGTTTTTTTATTCCCACGTAGAAATATGGTAGAGGTCTTGAAACCTGATAGTCGGTATAATAATGTATTTACCTTGATTATCAGGTGCAGATCAAAATCATTATTTATATAGATTTATTTGTGGTAGGTGATCACCATGTTTAAAGGACTATGTATCTACTTGAGACTGGAACTCTGGTTTTATATCCACTGCGTTTATATATTTATTCATTACCTACCTTAAATCAAAATTTTTTAAAACTACATTTTACTTTGATAGTTAGTCTTGGATAATATTTAATAATATGTTTCTTATTAGAGTAATTTAAAAAATAGTATCAATATCTTGTATTGTTATAGCTGAGAATTAATCAATATTTTGAGAAATAATTTGGACAGTCAAGATATTATAATTTTATTACCTTGGTTAATTGGAAAATTTTATTTTATAATGGGGAGTCTTTTAAATAAACATTTTAACAGATGTTTTTATATGAACTCAATTCAACCCGTCTTGAGTTTCCTATTATGACCAACAATGTTGTAACTGGAATTGGTCAAATAATAACTATATAGGTATAGTTGAATCATGTTATGATAAATGAAATTCATTATATGAAGAATATTTCTTATTTTAAATTAAGTTAAATAATGTTTTACCTATTTATACATAAAAAAATCTATCATTAAATGGGTCTAAAATTCTTCTGTAGAAAAGAAATGGATATTTTCCCAGGAGAAGATATTTATCACCTAGGGATTTAATGAAACAGTGACGTTTTTTGGGGAATCTTATCATCTATTGGGGGATAAATATAAATTGTGGATATTGATTAAATTTAATAACAAAAAATCATAAATTGAAAATGTGGAATAAATATATATTAAGGTATAATTTTTGGATAATTATTGACCTCACGAGTCATAAGAAGATTTAAAAAAATATGGAGTCTAAGAAAAAAGATAATTGAAATTGTCAATATGTAAGAATATAAAATTAAAAGGTTAGAATGTTATTATATAAACTATGTATGTAATATAAAGATAAATATAGTCTATTTTTTTGGGTACATAATCAATTATTCTATGGGAAGTAAGATCCTAAAAATTCTAATCCTATGTAGAGATATTATCATATGGGACAAATATAAAGAAATAATTATTCAATTCTCATCCATAAAAAATAAATAAACATAAGAATATGATGACATAGGGAAAAATGGATAAGGAGAATATGGGATAGAATAATTTTCCAACATTTTATAATTGTGGAAAGAGGCACACTAGTACTTGATTGTGTGGGTGATAATTTTCTACATGTTTTGGAGAGAATGGAAACCATACTCACGATATAAAATTAATTATATAAGATACTCATTTTTAATGCATCGTCAGTAAGAAGCTGAGTCAATATTCATATGATTGCCCCCATTTTTAGAAGAATTTACCTCATAAGGATATAAGGAATCATGTTAGTTATTATGGTAGTACTGAAAAAAGATTACTAATTAATGTTATATTGGATGGATTCAATATTTATACTATATGAGTATTTTAACAATGATTTTATAATCATAGGAATTGTGAAATTTGTATAGATTTTATTGAATTATATTTTCATTATGTATTAGACTAAATATTTTGAATTATTATAATGAACATGGGAAGTGATTTAGTCGAAATATTACCATTATGTAAAACAAAAGACTAAGAGAGGAAACCTTTAAAATGATCGTGATGATGAGATTACAATAATAAGAAGATATTTATAGGAGGTACTTGAAACCAATTAGGTTTATCTCATATTTTATGTTGAGGTAATTATGCATTATTAATATTTGGTAATGTGGTAGGAGTTTTATTGTTCTCTAAAATAGACATCCTCCACATCACGCGACAACCCATCAAATCCGACAAGGTTGTGAGGTTGAACCCACGAATAAAGAATAAAAAGTGTCTCACACCTACCACAAACATGTATGATATCCTAAATAATATTTCATTATTTTTACATAAATTATATTATTGATAAACACTTATGTAATGGAATAATATAAATATTGAAAATAAATATTTTTTATTTTAGAGTTTAAAATAATATATTAGAAAAAAATTCCTAACTATTATTTTTTGGTAAGAATTTATTTGTTAGACAGGTATTTCGATTCATTCCATTATTGATCATATGATATGTTAAATGTAATTTTTCATGCTTTAGGAATCATAAGATTATATTGAATACTCATCGTTTTGATGAAAAAGATGCAATTAAAGTGGTGATTGATTAAAGGATGAAGCCCTATATGACATGTAATTATATTTAATTAAATTTTTAGCCTATTTGTTGTAAAAATTATTCATATATAGAGAGATTATTTGTATTTTTTTAACCAACCTTCATTTATAATATACCATTGGTATTTCTATCCATCACTAATTTATGGTTCGATGGTTGATGACATGATCCTGACATTTCACATTCTTTTAATCAATGTTCTTTGTTAATATCTATAATAATTCATGAATTTATACCATGTCCTTATATTAAAATTCCACTAATGTTAAGATAAATGGAAACTTGATTATGTGACCTCCATACCTCCTTATATATCTTAAAAATAAGAATATTTGTGAACCATTTTAACAATGTGGGATTTCATGAATGGAATTTTTTATGTCACCCACTTCAATTATAAAAGACATTTAAAATTAGAGGGTTTAATTTATTTTATTTTTTAGGAGGATGTAACGAACCAACATTTCATAGAGGACCATAATTCCTAATAGTGTATATAAAAAAAAAAAAAATATTAAATGAAATTGTAACACCCTGATATATTTTTTTATATTTCATTTTGAATAAATTCAAAATCATCTATAGATATCGAAACACACTTAGCCAGGTCTAAATAAATTTATAGATAATATAGTATTATAAGATCTACGTGAATTTGGTGGGAAAAAAATTAGAAGTACTGAATTATAAAAATTATATGGTATAAAATATTTTAAAATAAATTCAATATTAATATTTACATTTGAAATAAAATTAAATTCAATTGAATAAAATGTAAATGTTCTTTGAAAAAAAATATTTTTTCTAAAGGGCTATTTCATCATCCTTTGAAGTGGTGTCATGGTCGGTTCATTCAATGATTCCTTTCTCAGATGTAGTGATATAACTACTTTCTTTGGATCTTTAATTTTTCTTGGTTGGAAAATTCAATAAGCAAAGACCCTCCATATATTGTCTTTGAAAAACACTTGAAAACATAGGGTTTTTGAATTTCTGTGTTAGAATGATCAAATATTTTCATGTCTTGTTTTTCTTCTTCTATGAAAATTTTTACTATCGGTTTTGTGTGGGAAGATCACAGTCCTTCATTGGATTTCTTGAAAGTCATGAAATGGTCACAAGATTTTTTCATTTATTTAGAACAAACAATTTTCCCTATATGGTTGGGATTCTTGGGACTTCTGTAACATGTGTTTCAAGAAGAGATCTCTCTACACTATAGCTATCTTATTTGGGCATTCATTTTATCGTGACATTTCAACTTCTAACCTTTCCCGACCCCTTTAGCTCATGTATGAACATAAATTAGCATATCATAGGATATTTACTCTCGATTTGGGATTCAAAATGGTTCAAAGGGTTTTTTCCAAGAGGTAGTATTGGAGAATTTTCCCAACTACTATAATAAATGATCTCGAAATGGTTACCCTATCATTGACTGTGAGGACCAAAGGACAGTTTTGAAACCATTCCACCTCTTTTCAAATCAATTTTTTTGAAAGGGAAGCCTCTCAGGAACAAAAACATTTAGATAGGAAATAAAATTATAATTCTTTTGGTTTCTTCCTCCTCTCAGCTACTTGTGACTGGGAATGAGGAAAGGGAATAGAACATAAAGGAAGACACAATTTTGATTCCTAGAACAACACCTCATATAGATACAAAAATAGTGAGTATGATGAAAAATAAGAGGTTCAATCTGATTTAGAAGAGAATATTCAAGAAGAAAAATGAAAATCCTTTTCAACTTAAGGAATAATTACTCAAATCAAAAGCTAGAAAGGGAATTTATCCCAATATTGACTCGGATGGTGCATTACTCTGAGATATATTCAAACTTGTAAAAGATATTAGAATTATTAAATTTAGAGAACATTTCTCACATGGTCTCTAGCTTCTAAATTGAATGAAAATAACATTTTAACACCACAACACATGCATACTGAAAAGCTGATTAAATCCTAAACTTATTTAGAAACTTCCTCCAATGAGGATGATGATCATGTATGTATAAATTCATACCAAATAGAAGAGGAAATGGTATTTAAAAAATAACTAGAATATTGGATATAGGTGAATGAAACATATGCCTTTGAAAAATATAATAATAGTGACATGAATGTAGATACGAATCTTAACCTCTGAAGGAGAATTTATTTCATGGTTTTATAGGAGTTTATGAAATTCCAAAATATCAATTTCAATTTTATTCCATGGAAATCATTATTCTTTTTTTATATCAATATTTGTTTATATTAGTGATTGTACATGGTATATTTTTTCTTGTAGTCCTCTGATGGTTTTTTGTGGAGTACATCTTACAATTCAGCACTTCATTGATGAGCTTCAATGTCTTTGAGATACTCTTCAATCTATGGTGGAATATTGATTCATATGTGGTCTTTATCATGCTATAATTTTTTTTAAAGTGATGTCGTTTTACACTACTTATTATGATTTTTCACATGGTTAGGTATGTTTTCCTCATAGTGAATTTCTTACTAGTTAAAATTCATTGAACATCATGTAAGCATTGAACATTTTTTTTGAGATATGTGATTTGGATTTCTAATTAACACTTCGATATCATAAAAAATAAACAATAAAAATAATTTTTTTAACATAAAAAATTTATTTAAATAATTTTCAACCCAAATATTATTTTATTATGGTAAAAAAATTATAATCTGGTAAATTATAAATTTATTAAATTTATTTCGTACATTAAAATAATTTTCTTATTTTACATTTAAATTAAAATTTTCTATATGTTTGATGAATTTCCATTTCGAAAACTATATCATCATCACATTTAGTGGCTAAATTTTTAATTAATTTTTCCCAATTACACTAATGAAATTTATTACAATTGATACCACATTTACAATCATAAAATATACATAATCTAATATGTTTGATTTAATTTTTTGACATAATTAATAATGAAATTAGTAAAAATTTATTATTAATGTTAAGGTTAAAAGAATTTACATCAGGGTTAAACTAAACATGTGAATCATAAAAATGACCTAAAACATGTCTTGTTCATATTTCATGGTAATATTTTTAACTTATCACTTATCAGTTATCATATTATATAATATTCAATATTGGAGGCTTTTTTAATGTAAAAAATGTGGTTGTATTGTGTGTTTTTTCATTCAAAAATTACATTCCTTTCCTCACCCCCACTTATAAAAGGTCACACCCTCTACTATCCCATCCAAACATCCAAATAATGTTTTATAGCTAATTATAACCCAAATATATTCTTAAAATCAATACCTACTTATTGGAGTCCATTATTTAATGAGATATCCAATATAGGAAGGCTTTGGCAATAAAACCAATGTGATTTTCTGAATAATAGGTATAGTTCATAACAATGTTTCTTCAATTTACACATTCATATAAACACAATTATATGATGTTAGAAACACAATTATATGATATATATTAAATAATTATTCTTATTTAATTACTATATGGAATATAAATTCATACATTCATTCCATGAGAATATGATAATGTAGCTCCTGTGTATAGTGAACTACTATCTGACCAATTATTGTGAACCATTAATTATTTACACATTACATGAAAGGTAATAAGGATAGTTTTAATAAAAAAATTATTTAAATTACGTAGAAATTATTATATAAGGTTGAAAAATTAAGTACCTTTTATTTTCATCTGTCGAGAAAATGGAAACAACATTCAAGCGTACATATGACCTACCATATCCATGAATGGTGTAACTCAATTTATCATTATAAAATTAGTGGATTACTATAACTATATATACCAGGGAAATTAATGATATTTAAGTCATGATTAATTTCATTTAGATCATGGATCTATTATCATAGTAATAGTACCAAGAAAAAACAATAATATTCATGAAAAAAGAAATAATTTATTACCTAGAACAACAATTTAACAAGGAATTGTAAAAAAATAGCTTATAAAACAATTTAAATACGTCATATGTATATTATGAAATATTTTATATGTTTCTATAATATATTTATAAAAAATAATTACTAAACATAGATGTGTTATGTACATTATGAAGGATATCACGCCTGAGGTCTGGATTTCTCATCTCACATTTTCTTTTGTGGGATATATTCCATATACACCACTTATTTCATTTTATTTTTGTATATAACATCCATTTGAAATTTTATATAATAATAATTTTTAAAATAATCTAATCTAATGTTTTATTATATTTCATTTCATTCATTGTAATAATTATTCAATGATTAGAAAATCGCTAAGGGAATTTTTGAGAATCGAATCAATATTTCGGTTTTTTTATTACTACGTATCTTTGGTGGAATTAATATTTATTCATATAAAAATAAATTTTTTTTATTCTAATATAGATATTCATGAAATTTTCATTTAATAGTATACTTTTACACTATTTTCAACATATTGATTTTGGAAATATATGAATGGAGAATCATCATTATTTTACTATTTGGTTGAAAATGGTTCTTATTATATGTTCTTGTTTTGAAAAAATAATTTAACAAATGTTTTAAATTAATCATAATATTTTTAAAACGATATTTACCATTTTCTTAATTATTATAAATAAATTTCAAATGAATATTTTGGTCATTTTTCAAATAAGGTACTTTTTTAGTTCATCAAAAATATTAAATGAATCACTGATATAATGTGCATGACTAGATCAAAATTTCAATCCATCATGAACACTAAATTTTTTAATGATTCCTTTATAAATTCAATAGATTATTTTTAGGGAAAATTATTTTCAAATTATTTTTTGAGTATTTAGTTTTAATAATATTATCAATGTGAAAATGATTGTTTCCATCAAGAATGTATTTAAGGTTCATTATATGATACTTCAATTCATCAATGATATGAAAAAATAATTTTACATATGATACTATTGGGATATGCTATATTGTAATCATAATTAATCATTATTTTTGTGCTTTATGATTAGTTTGACTAGGGAAGGTATTGATATTCCGAATGTCAGATATTTCAAAATAGATAATTATCTATTACTACAGAATGATGATTAAGTTGTATTTATTATACATTTGATTAATGCATTGGAAATTAGTGATCGGTGGGTCATTATAACACCCTAATATTTTATGATATAGATTATTTTTTAATTTCTTTGATTTCTTGTTTTGTAGGCTACACCATGATTAGATTGCGCTATATGCAACATCGTATTAGTGTGCAGTATACACAACACTATTCTTGGCTTTTGTTATACACAATTTCATGTTCTCTTGATAGAATTAATTTCACGCAACACTAATTATAGATTTTAATCATTGTATAAAATAACTATGTTTGGGTTATGTTATAAGTAATACCAAGGGAAGCATTCACTATAAGTAACACTGACTTGGATTTTATTACATGCAAGAGAGACCTTCCTCGATAGCTTGCACTGTATGCAATACCGAGTTTCACTAAACAATGATATATTATTAAAATATTATAATTAAATGTTATATAAAATATCCTTTATGAATATTATTAATGACATTTTTAATTTTATATAACATTAAAATTCATATTATGTATTTTATAGAACAAGTTATAAGAAAAAAAATACAATTTTTCATTTAAAAGATGTATTTTTTAAAACATGGAGTATTTCTCCCTTTTGATGTCACACCCATATAAAATACTGTTTTTAAAAATTTTATATATTTTATTTGAAAAGATAAACATCTTATTTGGAAGCGGGAAATCAATATTTACTTTGGTTTATTTTATGGAATTTTTTGGATGAAATTCATACATTAATGAGTAGTACAGAAATGCTGCATTTTACTTCAAAAATGAAAATTCTACTAATTTATTTATATAGTTAATTTATTATATTAATTGTTTTTAAAGTTTAAATAAACTATTTTTTAATTATTTAATAAAATTATTTTCATTTTAAATAATTTCACTTTTAAATTGGACATAAACACATGTCCATATTTTTATAGATTTTACTTCTTAAAAACCTTCATTCTGGTTTTGACAACAAAAATTAATTTTATATCAATTTATACAAATTAATTATTTTTAATTTATAAAAATAGATTACATATTTGGAATCAACATGTAAAGATTATATAAATAGGCCCATTTTATTTTATCATAGTAGGAATAGTAACTACCGAAATTTTTATTTACCCTAGGAGAAGGTAAATTTGGTAAATTAGTTTAAAAAATAATTTGATAAGGACCATAAAATTTTCCCAAAACCAACCAACATCAAATTTAATAAATAAAATTCCACCCTTGACATATTTTGTTTGAAAAATAGTCATTTAAAGTCCACTTGACAATGAAAATGACATAGATATTAATAAAACCAATTAAAGTGACAAAATATCAAACTCACGTGTTATATATGAATAATAATTTTATTATAGGGATAACCAGGGGTTACATTCGAATATAAATAGTACACGGAAAGATAATAGTGTTAACTAAATCATGGTAATTTATTTTTTATTTTTAGGAAATAAAATATTACCTTAATTTCATAAGCCTTGATGATGTAAAAAATAATTAATTTATGAGAAATCAATAAAACAATTTTTTTATTAAAATACTATTAACCACAAAAAGTACCAAAAAAATAAACAAATAATACTGGTTGAGTATATATCGACCATAATCATCCATGACTCAATAGATTCGCCATTTCATTCTTTCTATAAATTATTATCACATTTATATTATTTTATTTTGTGTAATGTTAATGTTTCCAAATTTCATACTTTAAAAGGTATAACTTTTTAATGGCTGATTTTATAGAAGATAAATTATACTACATATATTCCGATGAAATATATTAAACTTATATTAATAGTATTAATTTATATATAATTTTTACTCAAAAAATAAGTATATTAAATAATTAAAAAAATCATTTTACTAATTATTATATTAATGGAGGTATCAATAAAATTTCATTAAAAATAATAAAATAAATATATCTTAGAATAATTAATATGTCCAAATTAATATATAGAGAACCTTGACATAATATTAATATTACAAAATACATGGTTCTACTTTAACATTTTGTACTTATATTTTTAAAAATCAATAAATTGAATATTGTCAAAATAGATTTTTTATCAAAATATCATTTTATTAAATTATTTAAAAATAATAAATAACATTTAATGTTATAGAATAATTATTATATGGATAAAAATTTTCTAACTTATTTATTTATGATCTAATTGTCATAACATAATTTAATATTTTAATTCATAATACTGAAATATTTGATACCACAATTAAAATGAAATAGAATAACTAAGTTTTAAATTTACATTATAATGTTTAAATTCACATAGAAATTTGTCTAAAATGTGTTTTTTGATGAAATTAAAACCCTATAAAAAATCAATTTTGATATGGAGAAATTTTTAGGTTTTTTTAATTGGGTTTGGTTTTATTATAAATTAATATCGTTGAGGTTCCGAAAAGTTCCCATCACCTCAATTATAAAAGGGAAAATCCTCCCTTATTTACCCACAACTTGTTAAACCTTCAAGTTCGGGTAGCCTATACCCATTTATCATCCCAACATCACTAGAAACATTACTGAGGGGTTGGTCATCTCAAAAGTCAAACTATAGTTCCATTAAAAGGATATATAAAGAGATCACATCAAGGAAGGGGAGGTTCAGAATCCTAGAAATGATGTCAAACCTAAGGTAAGGGTTAATTTTTGAATCTTTCTATTATCCAAGATTGTTTATTTGTAAGTATTTATTGGGGTATATTTATCTTTAAAATACATGGTTCCTTAATATATGATATTATTTATATTCTTCCACTATTTTTAAAGTGAATTCTACTCATTGATTAATTTTTTTAAATGGTACATAAGGAATCATTCTTTCATTTTCTATATCAGGCACTTCTTTGAATTTTATGACAGGAGAATGATAATAATGTTTTTTAACATATACAAATGAATGGGTTTTTATTTCTTAATAACACCTTACTTCCAAGAAACTTGTTTTACATGATTTGAATTTTATTTTCTACGAAATTCTTTCATTTTAAAATTTCATGACATTGTGAAAAAAGAAAATTCTTTTGAAGAAGAAAGGAATTTTCCCTTAGGAATTGACTTCAAATGTTTTATTACAATTATTTTCCTTATAATAATACACTATTTAAATTATTTTAGGTTTCTATCCCAATTATTACAATGATTTTATTGTGTTTATGATGGAATTATATTTTATATGTATTATGTTTTGATAAAATTATGTTCAAGAAGACCATTATATTTATTAGGTTATGCTATGATGAGTGCTTTAAGTTTTTCTTGGACATGTAATAATGATTTAATAATGATATGATTGGGAGCAATATCTCTATAAAATTTATTGGGAAAATATTTATATGTCATGAGATAAACTGGGATAGAATTAGAAATAAATCCGGATCAGTAGTTCAAGGATGGAACGACAAATAAAACTAGTTTCGTAATACATAGATGGAATAGAAATTAAAAACGGTTCAGAAATGGGATTTTCCCATTATTATGGTATTTGTATCAATGCATTGTCTACTATAGAATTATATTATGAGCTTTTTTTCTTTCAAAATTAAATGTTTTATTTCAATTATTTTTTATAATTGTTAATGTTTCTTTATAATCTATGCCTTAGAATCAAACTATGTATATTTCATGACTCATGATTTTGATATTTATAATCTTTCATTCATCTGTTTACATTATTATGTTTATGTTTTTTTTGTTCTCAATATTTACCCTTACGAAGCATTTGATCTCACCCTCTTTATGATTTATTTTCAACTAGATATAAATAAAGGTTTTAGGTAGGAAAACAAAATGGGAAGATCTTTATAAGAGATGTTTAAGATCTATCACCAAGTTCGAATATTATGTTCCATGTTCCCAAAGACACTAAACTAATACGGTCTTTGGGCATCAGTTTGTGTCATGTGTTATGTATTCCCAAAAAGTAATGTAATTTTCATTTAGGTCAATATTTGGTCATTAGCTTTGGTTTCAAAGTGATGGTTTAGTGATCCGTTGTAAAATAGAATGCGATAACTTTAGTGAGATACCTATAGATTTTTCTATGGTATGTTTAGGGATGTCCCTATGTATATGTATAACTATAGGTTAGAGTCCTATAATTATGGTAATGATCATGAATAACCATAGATTAAACCTAATATGTTAGATATTTAAAGTAACCCCCCTTGATTATTTTGTTTTTCAAGTATGATTTTATTTCCTCTAACAAATTTTTTTTGGTTTTATGAAATGGATTGAACTCGATGGAACTGTGTTAATAGTAAATTCAATGGGAAATGAAAGTATTGTCCTCCTAAATAACCAGATGTTATGAGAGATGTAATGAAAAATATTATTACTATACATAAACTTTCTATAAATCATTCTGTAATTCTAAATGATAAGATAACATATCAAAATTATAGTGATTCCTTCATGAGGAAACATCCACATTATTTTAGTGGGTATTTTGATCTATATGTTACTAAAAAATGGATCAATACCATTGAAAAGATATTTTATGTCCTTTTTTGTTTTGGAACATGAAAAATTCATTTTTGTTGTTTATAGTTTATAAGGTGAATCATAGGTGTGGTGGAATCTAATTAAGAGTACATAAAAACAAGATTAAATTGATTCCATGTAATGGGACTAGTTAAAAAACATTTTTTTTCAATAATTACATGCCCCAGATTCTTCGAACAATGTCGGAAAATGACTTACATGAGATAAAGAAAAAGGATTTTGAATCTGTTGATACATATGAAGTGAATTTTATAAGACTTGAAAGGTATTCTTCTGGATTTATCATCCATCCTAAAAGGAATGTTCATCAATTCATTTTTTTTGACTAAAACCAAGTATTATAATGTCATTATCTATGAGAGACTATAGTAGCTATGAAGAGATTGTGTGTTGAACTATCATAGTAGAACTGGAAGTTGGTGTTATATATCCATCTCATAGTATTGATAAGAATTGAAAGATGGGGTTCAAAGGAAAATATAAAAACAGTGGTGAAACGAGGTTGAATGTTTCCTTATTCTCAATGTTTGGAAAAAATAATAGTGAATATAGTCTTAAAGGGACTACAAAATGTTTTAAGTTTTAAAACGAAGGCCATTGAAAAGTTGAGTGTCGATGTAATGGGAAAAAGATTTCTAATGATGTGAAAAGAGAAAATAATACCTAGAATAATCCACCAACACTATATTTATTCAATTTCATGGAAATGGGGCATTATGATAACCAATACCCTAATACAAGGGTTAATGATAATATATTTTTGAAACCTCTTTCGGAAAAAGACAATGGGATGTCACATGGGATCCTTATTGGAATTGATGACTATGACAAAGAAGTGGTGAAATGATTAAGTGTTTATGTGATGGGATTCAATAATAATGTTGTGTAATCCTATTTATAGTAATATGGAATATTGAAATATATATGTATTGGTCTAATGTGGTTTTCCATAGTTATATGGTACAGATAACCATGAAAATTGATTGAAATATTATTTTAAAGCACTTTATATTTCAAAAATGAAGGGATAATGAGATAATTAGATTCCTTATAGTATTAATGAGCTCATGACTGATATAAGGATAAATTTATATTGGGGTTTGAGTATATAAATTTTTTGGTATTTTTGGTTTTTGGAAGAAGTTAATTTTGAAATAATGCATGTTTTCACTATTGTTTAATGGTAATTCATGTTATTATCATGCTTCAAGAGAATACATGATTAAGGTATTCACATGTTTGGAATGTTACAACCATGAACTTCCAAATGAGATATGGGAGAAAAATGTTCTGTCAGTTTAGTTCACCTCTTTCTAAAGTTTTATATTTTTAGTTTTTGGAAGTATTTTAATGTAATACATTTATACATAGTGTATGTTATATTCCATAAGAAGTTTGTTAGATTAATTTATTATCTCATTATTGGTGGACCTAAGGATATTTGATAACCTATTGTAACATTTTTAATGAGACATATGGAATGACCTATCATTTTATCTCATGATCAGCTAACACTTCAATAATTATAAATTCCACTTCATTTCCTTAAATAAGTGATTTAGTGGAAATTATTCAAGGAATAACTAATTGTGTGATTATAATGAGATCAAGTAAGTATTTCTCCTCATGAAAAAATACATCAAATTTAATGAAAGGATCATGAAACTGATAATGATATCGCATTACATTCTTATCCAACATATCAGATGGTCCCTTAAATCATCTCTAATTTATGGATTTTAGGTAATTAAGTTTCTCCAATCCTTATTCTCTATCACTATACATCAGAACATGATGGTTAGATTTCTCTTTTATATCCATGTTTTCACTTCTCAACTATGTTCTCCTATTTAAAAACCCAATGATGAGTTTCTTTGGGTAACAATAATGTTTCTAACCATTCTTTTTAAAATTATGTTTTAGTATCCCTTTTTATTATGTGGGTATTGATGAAATAAATTTTCAATTAGTAAACCATTTATATCCCTGATGAATTTCGAGGGAGAAATTCATTTTAAGGAGGGTAGAAAATAACACCATGATATTTTATGGGATAGAATCTTTATAATTTCTTTTATATTTCATGTTGTACAGTACAACAAGTCAATATGTAACTATACACATAACCTTATTATCATGAATTATACAAAACACTATTCATGTATTTTGTTACACACAATTTCATGTTCTTTTGAAATAATTCATTTAACAAACCACTGAGTATAGATTTTGTTCAATGTAGAAAATGTAGGATCAAAATAGTGATGTAGATGCTCAATATACAAGAGGGGGGGTGAATTGTACAGTTTTAAAAATTTATATGTAACCTATAATGTTAGTTATGAATAACTATAGTTTCCTTAAGAGAAAGAAAGGACTATGTTTAACAAAGATTAAACTAAGAAAATTCACAACACCTCTAACACCGAATGAAAACTTGGGAATAGATTCTGATGTTAGGTTCCGGAAATATGGATCCAGAAATAGAAACATAACGAATGATTACAATATGATATTCTACCTTAAAGCGTATAGATTCTAAATGTAACAGAGTACAAGTTATTAAGTATATGAAAGTTATACTTTCCTTACAATACAAAATGCAGCAGAAAATAAAAAAGTAGTAGAACTACAAGTAACAAGATATAAGACTTTTAACCCAAAGAGAAGGGTATCCAACAACCTTGGATAAAGGTACCTTGATTTATACTTTCAAGAAAGTATGTCTTACCCACACTAGGGTAAGCCCTCGATACGAAGATCGGAGTCTCTGTCTTGCTATCCCCACAAGCCCTCAACTTCAAGGTAGTTGGCAACCTCTGTCTTCCTCAGTAAGGAAGCCCTCGAACTTCAAGGTAGTCGGCACCTCTGTCTTCTTATCCTCGGAAGTCCTCAAATGTAATCACCAATATTCGGATTCGCACAAAGCTTTGAGAGTTAATAAGAGCCTCTCTCTATAGAAATCACTTCAAACATGTAATCACATGAGTCGAAGATCAGTCAGCCTTTTAGCTTCGAGCTCGTTCAAATGAGCTCTTATTTATAGGTAAGGTCGGCTCCTTCTCCAACGGTCATATCTTCCTTAAAAATCGGAGAGACCTGCACATGTGTAACTTAACCAACGGTTAGTTTATAACAGATTGGACGACATCATTTTATAACTAAACAAGTGTAACAGAATGTACGACATCATTTTAATTCTAACTCAAAAGACCAGAATGAAAGCTTCAGAGTGAAGGTTCGGAGTCTAACCAAAAATAATTTTTGGATTCTGAAAAAATTAAGAGTGTATAAAACAAAGATAATAAGATTTTGTTTAATAAGAGTATTCGGAATGAGAGTTCGGAATGGGCGTTGGTCATTAGAATTCGTAGTGAGAATTCCTCATCAGAATTCGTAATGGGAATTACTCATCAGAATGCGTAGTGAGAATTCCTCATCAGAATTCGTACTGAGAATTCGTCATCAGAATTTGTAATGATAATTAATCATTATAATTCGTATTGAGAATTAGTTATCAAACTTCATAAGAATTCGTATCCTGAATCTGGATTAAAACTGTATTTGGAATTCAGAATGAAATTTTATCACAGTTCTCATTCTGGATTTCGGAGTGAAACTTTATCACAGTTCTTATCCAGAATTCGGACCCTAAAACAGAATAATTCATATCAAAGTTTCAAGAAATTCCGAGAAAATAGAAATGAATCTGAATCTCATAGTCAAGAAAAATCTCGATGAAAATATGATAAGGATAATTTTTCTTATAAAAGACATTTTCCTTATAAAAGCAACTTTCCTTATGAAAACATTTTTTCTTATAAAAGAAATTTTCCTTATGAAAACAATTTTCCTTATAAAAGCAATTTTCCTTAAGAAAAATGTGTTTGTGATTTTCAAAACAAGAAGGAATGAAAATGTCATAAGTAAAACCTTATTGAATCAACAATCTCCCCCTTTTTGGAAAGCAGAAACATCCTTACGAAAAAGAAATTCTAAGAAGAACGAAAAACATTAAGGCTTATCTCCCTTGGATTTAAGGTAATTGATGAATACTACTAACGCCCCCTTAGGCTTTGAAACTATAAGGATCGTATTCTAGAAGTCCGGAGTGACATTTTATTATGAATAAGAAAGTATTCTTTAATAAAAAAACTCTCCCTTAGATAGACTCTTATTAGAGTTCTTTTTCCTTAAGGATCTTTTCCTTCTCCCCCTTAGATAAACTCTTATTAGATGTCTTCTTTTTCTTAAGGATCTTTTCCTTCTACCGCTTTGTGATTTTTAAAAATAAATCGAGAGAATGGAAAAAATAACAAAGTACCTGAAAAATTAGTAATAACAACAAAAGAAACGAGAAGCACATTTTTCATTAGATTTGAAGTGTCGGCAACAAAGAAAACTAGATACAAGAAAAATATTGGATTTAGTTATTTCGGATCTTTTTCCTTCGAAATGAGCCCCTTAAGAATAGTCTTGACTTCTTCAGGTCTTTATGATCTTCTTCAGCTTGCTTCTCTAAGACAAATGTTCTTGTAGATTGAGCTTCAATCTTTTCTTCCTGGGATTTCAGCTTTTCTTCCTGAGCTTTGATATTTTCTTCCTGAGCCTTCATCTTCTGTTCAAACTCAATCCGATGATCCCTTTCAAACTTCTAGTTTTGAGAAACAGAATTCAGCTTCCCATTCAGATCTCTGACTTCATGAATCCGAATGTCCTTTTCATCTATCAAGTTCTCTTCAAAGGATGAAGTCAGCTCATTTATCTTCCTGTCCTCAGTCTCAAAGGCATCTTTAACATTGTCTTGAAACTCATCAAATAACCTCATCTCTTGTACAATTTTCCTCGACCAGCTCATCATTATTTTGCAATATCTTTTGGGGTGTTTATATCCAACAAGAAAAGATTTGAACTCAGCTTCAAACTCGATACAATTATCCATAACCAAGGATACGAAATCTGATTTCTGGTTTAGAGCATGTTGGAGAATTTGGCATCTTGAGTCTATAGTCGAGATGGTCGGAATGGAACCAACTATCTTCCTTAATGATTGAACAACAAAGTCATGTCCCAACAAGGATGAATCTGAATCTGAAACTTTTCTTGGAGAATTTTCTTCCTCAATAAGATCCAACTTCCTTTTAGAAGAATCACCAATTTCTCTTTTCTTGCTAGCCACTGATTTCAGAGTCTCAACAAGGAGTTGTTTTCCCTTGTCCTTTTTTCGGAGTAGGTTCTTGTTCAGGAGTTTTCTGCTCGCTAGTAGACACTTGAATAACATCATCAACAACTTTTTGAACAACATCTTCCTCATTCTTATCCTTCTCTAGAGTTACTAAATTAGATGATTCAGCCTCTGAAGTTCAGAGTGACAGATGTTCCGAAGGCGACCCCTTATAATCATCTATATCTTTCAAAAAATATCATGTTTCAACACATCCTTCAGCAACTACTTATTCCTCTTCCATTTTTTGAATGTGCTCATGTTTCTCATCATGCTCTGCTGTAATCTCTTCCAGAAAATCAAGGATTCTTCCTGGAGTCTCAGGTAGAGATTCCTAGGAGAAAGATCTCGGAACTGGAATGCTTCCGGATACCATCTCATTAAATTTTAACAATGCTTGGACTGCCTCGGCTTCTGTCACCTTCTTCTTGAGCTTCTTTTCCTTTACTTTTTTTTCAAGCTCATCAGCAGTTCTCTCCTTCAAGGCCTTAGCCTCCGTATGGTCCAATCCGAACTGCGGATCCCCTTCTTTCCTTTTCTGTTTATCTGCTCTCCACTTCGCAAAAACCTCATCGAGATAGGCTTTCTTCTTTTTGGTTTTGGAGGTGCGGTTTGAAATTCATTAGATTTAGGATCCTCAACTTCAACTGCAACTAATTTCAACTTTATTTTCTTTACTGGCATAGATGATTCCGGTTCAGCATCCTTCGGAGCCGATTCTTCTTGATTAGGAAAATCGATGAACTCACCAGTCTCCTTGTTGAAAGCCACATCCATCCTCTTAAGGGTATCATCACTGACCAAAAAAAATTGGCAAACCCTTGGTCTAGATCTGCAAGCTTCCTTGAAAGACACAAGGCACCGAACTATCAACTTTGATAAAATTTCTGGGTACATTACGATCTGGGCTCTGAGATTTCCTTTCTTAAGATTCTCAATGGTTATAAGAATGTGCCTCATGAAGATAAACTTCCTTAGCTTTATCGGGAAATCTAAGATATAGCTCTCACTCTTCTACAAACTGTCTTTATCACCATTCCTCGGTACGATAAGACCTTGTACCCACAACTCTTGAATCCGGAAATTTGTAGGTAAACTAGCAATCTTCAGAGCTTTTCCATCTGAGAGTCCGAGAGTTTTCAAATCTTTTTCCTTGTCGAAGATACCCTTAGAATCCGGAAACATATGAGATATAAACTCGGCTTCTCCTTCATAGGTCAGCCCTACCAAGCTTGCTGCCTTGGTATAAGAAAGCTTATAAGTCTTTCCATAATACTTAAAAGAAAATTTCTCCCTATTATCTTCCTTAAAGAAGGAAACTATTTCATAGAACGCAACAAGTAACTCCGAAAAAACATCGTCTTGATTCCCCGTTTTGGACACAGCAATATCTTCCCAGCCATTCAACTTAATGTTCTTCAAAATAATAGAATCATAGTTGTTGAAGAAATATGGATGGGCTAGCTTTTCTCTGTAAACTAACCATTGTGAAATAGGCTTGGAGGATGAAATTTTTTGAGAAGCTAACTCCACAGACATTCGGATCTGAAGACCTCTGAGAAGTTCAGAACAGAGAAAACTGAAGTTCATAACGGCTTTAAAACAGAGAGGCAGAGATTCGGGACGCGAGAGCTTGAAAACCAATGTGGGACAAGTATTTGGGTCCCCTTTATATAGGCAATGAAACGCCGGTTCAACTTCCTCGGTTGATCGAATGGTTGCGATAAGCTGAGATCAGATCTGACGGTTGAAAACGGATTCTCAAGAAAACTTGAATCCGATCTATTTGAGGATTTTATTAAAACAAATAATTAAGAAAACTATAATCCAAAAACAAAATTCAAGAAAATTCCCGCAAGTGAAATATGACTAAGAAAACTTGAGTAAGGAAATCATACCTTTCAGATTGGCTTAAGAGGATTATTTGTAATGGGAAATATAAAAATGACTACGAAAAAATCTTTATTATGAAAAGACAAAGTTCACAAAAACATTACTATAGAAAACAAACTCAGTATAGAAAACAAAATCAGTACGAAAAACACATTCCATGAATTAAAAAAACTTATTATGAGAGATTCAGTACGAAAGTTCCGTTATGAAAATACCAGTACAAAATTTTCCATTCTGGAAGCTTTCAATACGAAAATTCATATTTTAGAGGTTTTCTTATAGGAAAATATCTATTCTGTAAAATTGTTGTTCCAGAAATTTCCACTCCGGAAATCATAGTTCCAAAAAGTTTGAAAACAAACTTTGAAAAACTTTGTTATTCTAACAAACAAATGTACTCCCCCTATGAAAAGGAATTTATTACTATATGGAGACTTTTTCAATAGATATTTAATTAAGGAGGATTACCTTATGGTTATCATTCCTTACTTCTGTTTAATATATTCAAATCTATCAGAAGGAAAAGATTTTGTGAAAATATCAGCAAGTTGATCTTGCGTTCCAATAAACTAAAGAATAATATCTCCTTTAAGTGTGTGATCCCTAAGAAAGTGATGCCTAATATCTATGTGTTTTTCAAGGGAGTGATGTGAAAGGTTTTTACTAAGGGAAATGGAACTTGTGTTATCACAAAAAATTTGAGTTTTAGTAAAACTCAAGCCATAGTCTGTGAGTGTGTGTTGCATCCACAATACTTGAGAACGACAACTTCCGGCTGCTACATATTCAGCTTTAGCCGTGGAGAGTGCTACAGAATGTTTCTTCTTGCAGGACCAAGAAACAAACAAATCTCCTAAGAAATGAAAATTTCCGGATGTACTTTTTCTATCCATTCTACACCCACAAAAATCAGCATCAGAAAAGCTTTTTAGAACAAAATCATTTCTAGAAGTATAAAATAATCCTAGATCCATGGTTCCCTTAAGGAAGTGAAAAATTATTTTTACTGCCTTTAAGTGAGATTCCTTAGGATTGGATTGATATCTTGCACATAAGAATACTGAGAACATTACGTCTGGTCAACTAGTTTTTAAGTAAATTAAACTTCATATCATACCTCTGAAAGATGTTTGATCTGCTGGTTTCCCTGTTTCATCAAGATCTAAAGAGTTTGAGGTACCAATGGGAGTACTTATACTCTTAGATTGTCATATCCATACTTTTTAAGAATATCATTAATATACATATGTTGAGATATGTAGGTTCCTTCTGGTTTTTGAGAAATTTGAAAACCAAGGAAAAAAGTTAACTCACCCATCATACTCATTTCAAAGTCATATTTCATTAGACTTTCAAAAGAGTCAGTCAAAGATTGCTGAGTTCTGCCAAATATGATGTCATCAACATAAATTTAAACAATCAACACATTTTTCTTATCTTTCTATATAAAAAGGGTTGGATTTGCATTTCCCTTAACATAGTTATTTTGAAGCAAAAATCTAGTGAGTCTATCCTACCATGCTTATGGGGCCTGTTTAATACCATACAAAGTTTTGGTAAGTCTAAAAAAATGATCAGGATGTTTTGTATCTTCAAATCCAGGAGGTTGTTCAACAAAAACTTCCTCTTGAACATACCCGTTAAGAAAAGCACATTTCACATCCATTTGGAAAAATATGAAATTAATGAACGCTGCGAAGGCAAGTAGAATATGGATAGATTCAATTCTATCTACTGGAGCATAGGTTTCTTCATTGTTTATTCCCTCTTGTTGATTATAGCCTTTAGCAACATGTCTAGCTTTATTTCTAACTATGACTCCATTTTAATCACATTTATTTCTTAAAACCCATTTTACTCCAATAACATAAGTTTCCTTAGGTCTTTCAACCAAGTTCTATACTTTATTCCTTTCGAATTCATTTAGTTCTTCTTGCATTGCTTTGATCCAATCATCATCACCTAAAGCTTCAACAGTGATTTTAGGTTCTAATTGGGAAAGAAATGCTAGATGTTCTACTTCATTTCTTAAGGAACTTCTAGTCCTTACAGGTTGATTTACATCACCAATGATACTATCACTGGGATGATTCTTAAGAAACCTCTGATTTGAGTTTTTTAAAACCTATTCCTCAACATAGGGTAGAAAGTCTTCTAGGGTAAATGTTTCTGAAGTATCTTCTAGAACATTATACTTATCAGGAGGTTCTTCTATCAAAGGTTGATAATCTGTTTTTGAAAACACATCCGAAGATGTAGGTTGAGGTGGTTTAAAAACAAAAGGATCTGACTCATCAAATTTTACATGTACCGTTTCTTCAACAGTACAAGTATTTTTATTAAAAACTCTATAATCCTTAGAGGTTGTGGAATATCCTAATAAAATCCCTTCATCGGATTTTTGTGTGAATTTATGTAGGTTATCTTTTGTATTTAGAATAAATACTTTGCAACCAAAAACCTTGAAATAGGATAGTCTTGGTTTTCTACCATTCCATAACTCATAAGGTTTTTTATTAAAAAAGTTCTAATCAAAACTCGATTTATAGTATAACAAGTAGTAGTTACAACTTCAGCCCAGAAATATCTAGAAATAGAATATTAACTCAACATGGTTCTAGTTATCTCTTGAAGAATTCTATTTCTTCTTTCAACTACACCATTATGTTGAGGAGTTATAGGTGCTGGAAAATTTTGAGTAATACCTTTTTTAATACAAAAATTTTCAAAATCAGAATTTTGATATTCTCCTCCATGATCACTATGAATAGTTTTCAATGGAAGGTTTTTCTCATTTTTAACTTGAGCTCTAAAACTTTTGAAATATGAAAAAGCGTCAGACTTCTTTGCTAGAAAATAGACCCAAGTAAATCTAGTGTAATCATCAACTAGAACAAACACATAGTATATGCCTCCAATGCTTCCAGTTTGTGTTGGACCAAAAAGATCTATGAGTACTAACTATAATGCATCAGTTGTTGAATCTTCACCAATTGATTTAAAACTAGATTTATGTTTCCTTCCATATTTACAAGGATCACAAACTTTAGAACATTCAAATCTATTCTCTGGTAGATCCTTAACTAGTTTCTTCTTAGAGAGTTTACATATGTTTCTAACATTACAGTGACCTAGTCTTCTATGCCATAACCAGTAATGATCTTACATTGCACTTAGGCAAGGTAAATCTTGACTCCTGAGGTCTTCTAGGTTCAACATGTAAACATTCTCTTGCCTATTGACTGAGAGAACAAATTCATCCTTGGAATTGTGAACTAAGCACTTATCATTCCTAAAATTCACAAGGTAACCTTCATCACATAACTGACTTATGATAATGAGGTTATTCTTTAGACCCTTAACAAAAATAACATTTTAAATCAAGGTTTTACCAAGAAGAACAATATTACCAATACCAACAATCTCTCCCTTAGCATTATCTCTGAAAGTTAACTTTCCTCCTTTTGTTTTGATAATCTTTTTAAAATAGCTTTTGTTACCAGTCATGTGCTGGGAACATCCACTATCCATGTACCATGTATTGTTGCTGGTACTCTCTTTATTTTCCTGAAATCAAGAAGAGAAGTAGGCTTTCGGAATCCAAACTTGTTTGGATCTGAGATTTCCAGATAATAAAATTTTAGGTACCCACATCTTCTTAGAAAATAATCTTTATGAAAACCTAAGGATTGGGTTTTGTTTAAGGAACAATTCTTTGCCCAGTGACCACCACATTGACACTTGGTACAAAATGGGGCACTTTGAGGAACAAAATAATTGTTACTAAAAATTGGTTTTGCATGGGTATAACCAAATCCGGGTTTATTTCTTAAAGGTCGTATTTGGGAATAAATTTTATCAAAATTTTCCTTACCATGGGTAAAGTTTGATGAACATTTCTTTTAAGAAAAATTATCAGACTTGAGTTTTATAACCAAGTTTTTATCCTCATAATCATTAGTTTTAGAACTAGAGTTAGGTTCGAAA
Source organism: Viscum album (assembly GCA_963277665.1). Taxonomy (NCBI): domain Eukaryota; kingdom Viridiplantae; phylum Streptophyta; class Magnoliopsida; order Santalales; family Viscaceae; genus Viscum; species Viscum album. The sequence goes on along the minus strand of OY728133.1, from coordinate 676,359,246 downwards.
ACATTTTTCTTAGAAATTACTTTTTCTAATTCTATAGAAAGTTTGTTCTTCTCAGAACTTACTTCCTCAAGATTTTTTGAAATACTTTCAAAATCAGCATTTTTCATTTCAAGATCTTTAGAAATATTTGATATCTCTTTTGTAAGAATAGAATTCCTAGTGTTTTCTTTATCAAGTTTCTTATTGAGTTTGGAATTCTCAATTTCAAGAAGTTCAACAAACCTAGGGACTTCTTCATAAGTAGGTAAAGTATTTTCTTCATCATATATTGATTCTTCATCAGAAGAGTTATAATACATACTATCATTATAATTTAAAGAAACATTGGTCAATGATTCAGCATTTCATACCTTATCCATAAGCCAATGATTATCAATAGGTAATCTGGCTATAAGACCAAGATTCTTCTATCTTGAAGATTCATAATCAGAAGATTCATCTGAATTATAACCACCACTGGCACTCCAGGTGTCATTAGCTTTCAGAACATTATTAGATTTGGTTTTATAATACTTCTTTCTGTTCCACTCTGAATGCCTTTCTTTCCTTTCTTTCTTTTTGAGCAAAGGGAAATCTGGTTTAATATGTCCATATCTCTTGCATTCATAGCAAGTAACTTATCCATCTTTATTATCTTTCCTTTCCTTTTTCTTATACTTAGATTGAAAATTTCTCTGGCCAGCTATCTTGTTCATCCTTCGAGCAAGATTTTCTAGTTCATTATCTGAGACTTCACTCTCACTAGATTCGAATTGGAAACTAACTTTCTTAGACTTGGATCTGGTTACTCTCTCAGGAGTCTTAGCCTTCATCTGATTTGAAGTTGTTGTAAAAGCAACAATACCATTTCCATTTTTATTTTTGATGTTGTCAGCATCTCTCTTCATTCTGGTTTCATGTTGTAGAAGAGTTCCAAATAGCTCATCAAGTGTAATTTGAGTGACCTTGCTGTTCTCATCTATAGTTGTTCTCTTGGACTCCCACTCATTGGGCATAATATCAATTCTCTTATCCACAATATCTTCATAATCTAGACCTTTCCCTCCTATAGACTGTATGCTGTTGACTATAGTCATAAATCACAGTTGAACTTTACATATTGGTTAACCATAAGGAAAATTGAAGCCATGATATTCAGCTCTAAGCATAGCTCTTCTAGTCTCAATCACCTTAGAAGTCCCAAAGTGTGTAACTTCTAACTTCTTCTAGATACAGTTAGATACTTCACAAGAAGAAATTTGGATATATATATTTCTAGTCATTGAACAAAGTAAAGTATTGCGTACCTTATAATTGAGTTGATATTCCTGCTTTTCCTGATTAGTAAAAGCTCTGACTTCCTTGTTAGGAATTTTATAATTTACAGTAAGACTAACAAAGTTGTCTAGTCCAGTATTGATAACAAAAGTCTTCATGCGATCTCTCCAGTATTCATAATCATTACCATCAAAGATTGGTGGTCATGTAGGATTCAGATTATCAATTGAACCAACATTGACTCCTGCATACTAGAAACCTTGGATACACAAACTTGTTAGTAGCAAAAGTTTGTAATCACAAAGTTCGGATTGGGAATTTTCGGAATGGTAATGTTCGGAATGGAAAGGTGATCAAGAAAAACTTATTCGTAAGTATAAGTATTTCAGAGACCTCCTCTGATACCAATTGTAGGATCTAAATAGTTATGTAGATGCTCAATATACAAGAGGTGGGGGGTGAATTGTACACTTTAAAAATTCCTTTAGAACCTTTAATGTTAGTTATAAATAACTATAGGTTTCTTAAGAGAATGAAAGGACTAAGTTTAACAAATATTAAACTAATAAAATTCGCAACACCTCTAATAGCGAAGGAAAACATGAGAATAGATTCCAAAGGTAGGTTCCGGAAATATGGTTCTGGAAAAAGAAACTTAACGAAATATTACAATATGAGATTCTACCTTAAAGTGTATAGAATCTAAATGTAACAGAGTACAAGTAAGTAAGTATAAGAAAGTTATACTTTTCTTACAATACAAAATGCAGCGGAAAATAAACAAGTAGTAGAACTAAAAGTAACAAGATATAAGTCTTTTAACCCAAAGAGAAGGGTATCCAACAACCTTGGATAAAGGTCCTTTGATTTATACTTTCAATAAAGTCTGTCTTACCCACACCAGGGTAAGCCCTCGATACGAAGATCGGAGTCTCTGTCTTGCTATCCCCACAAGCCCTCAACTTGAAGGTAGTTGGCAACCTCTTTCTTCCTCAGCAAGGAATCCCTCGAACTTCAAGGAAGTCGGCACCTCTGTCTTCCTATCCTATGAAGTCCCCAAATGTAATCACCAACATTCGTAGTCGCACGAAGCATTGAGAGATAATAAGAGCCTCTCTCTCTAGAAATCACTTCAAGCATGTAATCACATGAGTCGAACATCAGTCGGCCTTTTAGCTCCGAGCTCTTTCAAATGAGCTCTTATTTATAGGCAAGGTCGGCTCCTTCTCCAACGGTCATATATTCCTTAAAAATCGGGGGGACATGTACACGTGTAACTTAACCAATGGTTAGTTTATAACAGATTAGATGACATCGTTTTATAAATAAACAAGTGTAACCGAATGTATGACATTGTTTTAATTCTAACTCAAAAGACCGGAATGAAAGCTTCAGAGTGAAGGTTCGGAGTCTAACCAAAAATAATTTTCGGAGTCTGAAAAAATTCAGAGTGTACAAAAAAAAGATAATCAGATTTTGTTTAATAAGAGTATTCGGAATGAGAGTTCGGAATGGGTGTTGGTCATTAGAATTTGTAGTGAGAATTCATCATCAGAATTCGTAATGGGAATTACTCATCAGAATTTGTAGTGAGAATTCCTCATCAGAATTCGTAATGAGAATTCGTCATCAGAATTCGTAATGATAATTAATCATTAGAATTCGTATTGAGAATTCATTATCGAAATTCATAATAATTCGTATCCTGAATCTGGATTAAAACTGTATTCGGAATTCAGAATGAAATTTTATCACAGTTCTCATTCTGGATTTCGGAGTGAAACTTTATCACAGTTCTTATCCAGAATTCAGACCCTTAAACAGAATAATTCATATCAATGTTTCATGCAATTCTGAGAAAATAGCAATGAATCCGAATCTCATACTTAAGAAACATCTAGATGAAAATATGATAAGGATAATTTTTCTTATAAAAGAGATTTTCCTTATAAAAGGAATTTTCCTTAAGAAAATAATTTTCCTTATAAATGCAATTTTCCTTAAGAAAACAATTTTCCTTATAAAAGAAATTTTCCTTAAGAAAAAGGTGTTTTTTATTTTCAAAACAAGAAGGAATGAAAAAGTCATAAGGAAAACATTATTGACTCAACAGAAAAGAAATATGTTTTGATTATGTAAAGAAAACATCAAAGTAATCTTGAATTATTCATAAGACTTACGTGGCTTGCATTACACACAAGAGGGACCTTCCATGATATCTTGTGTTGTTCGAAATATTGAGTTTCACTAAACACCGATATATTATTAAAATTTTATTATTGAATGGGATATAAACTAGCTATTATGAATATTATTAACCACATTTTAAATTTTATATAAAATTTACATTCATCTTATGTATTTTCAATAATGTGATATAAGAAGAAATTTAATTTTTCTAATAAAAGTAGTATTTAAAAAAACGCATTTTTGTAGACTTTTGAAGGCGCACCCATTTCAAATATAGTTTTTATCGCTTTTATTTATTCTATTTTAAAAAATATTCATCTTATTTGGAATAATATCATCAAAATTTACTTTGGTTAATCTTTTTATATTTTTCTAATAATGTTCTTATTTTAGTGAATAGTAAAGAATACTGCATTATAATTCCAAATATGTTATTCATCTAAATTATTTAGATTGATAAATTATATTTTCAATTGGTTTTAAAGTTTCATTAGATTATTTTAAATAATTTAATCCAATGTTTTTCATTTAATGTAATTTCAAAATTTATTTTGGACATAAACACATGTCAATATTTTGATATTTCATATTTATAAAAATCCTCTTTTTCGTATTAACATCGAGAATTAATTTTAAATTAATTTCAACCAATTCTATAATTTGAATTTTAAAAAATTTATTCTATATTGTTAATAATAATGTATAAATTATTTAATAGGTCTTTTTTTTATAATAGAAATAGTAACTATGATAATTCTTATTTACCATAGTTAAAGGTAAATCAGGTAAATTAGTGAAAAAAAATATTTTGATAAGGACAATAAAATCAAACTAAAACATGTCAAAATCCCATTGGAAGAATAATATTATCCCTTAAAATAATTGGTTATAAGTTTAGTCATTTAATCAACACTTGACAATGAAAGTGACATAGATATTAATAATACCAATGGCTGTGACAAAATGTCAAACTCACATTTCATATTAGTATAATTATTTTAATGTGGGTATAACCAGATGATATCATTGAAAATAAATATCATAAGGAAGGATAAAATAAATAAATAAATCATGGTAATTTATTTTTAATTTTTATTAAATAAATAAGTACATTAAATCTTATACTTTGATGATTAAAAAACAAATTAATTTGATGACAAATAAATAAAACATTTTTTATTAAACTCTTATTGACTATAAAAATTCCCAAACACTTAAAGAAATTTTATCGGTCAAGTATATATTGACCATAAACATATAAGGCTGAATATAGTTTCCATTTAGATCCTTGAAGAATATATTATGAAATTTTATTATTTTATTTTAAGTAATGTTAATGTTTTTTAATTCATAATTTAAGAGGTATAACATTTTAAATGATCAATTTTATAGCAGATATATACTACTATATATATTCTCATGAATTATATTAAATTCATAAACATCATTTTTTTTATTTTTAATAAAATAATATGTATATATAATAATTATACAAAATCATTGTAGTAAATATTTTATTTAAGGATGTATCAAATAAGTGTTATTAAGATAATTAAAATAAATATATTTTTTAAAAATTAATATTTTGAATAATATTTATAGAAAATCCTGATGTTATAGAATTATAATAATATAGTCTTTTTAAAGTTAACTTGTTACCTCTATATTCTTAAAAGTCAATAAATTGAATAGTGTCAAAATTGACACTATTGATTGTTTATCAAAATAGTATTTTATTAAATTATTAAAATATCAGAAACATTTTTTAAAAAAAATGTTTTTTATTATATAGTCAAATAAGGTTATAGATAATTTATTTATGATATAATTGACATCAAATAAGTTAATATTTTTCCCTTTTAATTTTGAAATGTTTATTACCCTAGTTAAATTGAAATAGAATAACTAACTGTTAAATTGAAAAGATAAGGCTTGAATAGACATAGGAACTTGTCGAAAATTTAACTTTCGAGGAGATTAAAAACCTATATCATATAATATTATTAATAGTTATATTTTTTTGATTTTTCATTGTAATTTTATCATTTTATAAAATAATATTTTGAGGTTTCTAAAAGATCCCCTCATCTCAATTATCAAAGGGAAACTCCTCCCTCATTAAGCCCTCAAGTTCGTCCACACCATGCCCATTTCTGTAATAAAATTCCCTAGTCACATTGAAGAGGATATGGTATTGTCAAAATACAAAATGTAGTTCCATTTAAGAAGAGATCTGAATAGAGCGCGGCAAAGATGAGGAGATTCAGACACATAGGAGGAATATCAAACCCATGGAGTCAGATAATTTTGAAATCTCATTATTATATGAGATTGATTATTTTTATGAATTTTCTGAGGTATATTTATCAATCACCTCCATATTTTGTAAGTATATTATATTATTTATATTCTTATAATATTATTAATGTGAGTTTTACACATTGGAATATTTGAATTAAACAATGTGCAATGAATTGTTATTTGAATTTCAATACGTTGTACGTTTTTAATTTTCCTGTAAGAGTATGAGAGGAATGTTTTTTAACTTATTTGGAAAGAAGATAATTTTACGTCTTCATAACACCTTATCGAATCAAATCATCATTTACACGAATACATGATTATTTTCTAATAAATTTTATTCTTATAATAATGTACATCATTTTGAGAAAAGAAACTTATTTTAAAGATGAAGGGATATTTTCATCAGAATTTAGGTTTAGGTGTTTTATTAAAGGTATTTTCCAAGTATGATGAAACTATAAAAATAGGGTTATGTTTCAATCCCTATTATTACTATAATTTGATTGTGTTAATGTTGCAATGATGTTTTATATGTTTTATTTTATGATTAAATGATTTTTAAGAAGCCCATTTTATTTATTAGGTTATGCTATGATGAATGATTTATGTTTTTGGGGAACATTTAAATATTTCTTCATTATGATATGGTTGGGAGTTATATCTCCATCAAATACATTTGGTAATGATTTATATCTCATGAGATAAACCCGACATGAATGACTAGTAGTTTCAGATCTGTAATACATGGCTAGAATGAAAAGTAAATCATGTTTAGTAATATATGGATGGAACCGAAAGTAAGCCCAGTTTAGTAAAATAATTTTTCCACAATGTTGGTCTTGGTAGAAATCCCTTGGCTTTAATGGAAATCATATTATGATCTTATTTTTTTTTCAAAATTCCATGTTTTATGATGATGTCATTTTATCTTTGTAACGGTTCCTCTATGATCTGTGACTTATTAATGACTATGATTTATTTCATGAATCATTTTGTGTTATTTATAACTTTTTTTAATGTATATACATTCTTATTTTTATGACTTGTTTTATGTTCTCAATGTTTTCCCGTATTGAGAATTTGAGCTCACCCATTTGATTGATTATTTTCCCCAGGATATAATGAATGGTTTTAGTTCGGAAAAGAAAGGGGGAAGATCTTTATGGAATATGTTGACGATATTTCACCATTTTAGAAGATTATAGTCCATGTTTCCAAAGATACTAATGTAATATGGTATTTGGCCATTTGTTTTTTTCATGTATAACATATTAAGATAAAGTAAGGTAATGCATATTTATGTAATGATTTTGTCATTAGATTCATGGAATTTCAAATCCCCATGAAACATCGGTAGGTCTCATTAGAAAAACTGGGGATGGTATTAGATGGGGACACACACATCTATATAGATGTCTTTAAATAAGTCCATGATAATATTTTTTAATTCTTGGAACATGGGATTGATGGTAATTTCTAGATGCCTGGATTTATGAATTCCATATATTTGAATTAAATTATTGATGTTCATGTGATTAAATTATTTATTATGATTTCCATGGATGAGTTTCTATCTAATAAACTTCTTAATGTGTAATTATTATTATTTTATTTACTCCTTCCTTATTATTATCAAGTAATTGATTAAATTGATTTTAATTTAGCTATATAACATGTAACATTGATAATAATTTATTAAATAATTAAATATTTCACTATATTAAAAATAAAAATAAAAATATGGGATCACTCATTTTAATGTTTTATTTTTCCTAGGATACCAGGAAGTTTTTTATAATTGATATTTATAGAAACTACATAGTGAGTAATGATTTATTAAACGAAAAAAGAATTGTTTTTTAATTAAATTAGTTTCATTGATGAAACTAGTTAACAATGATTATTAATCTATTTAGAATTCTAATATGTTATTTCATATATATATAGTGAAAATGTAAAAAAGTATCCACCAACTATTGGATTCTAGTTTAAGGATAATTATATGCCACATTCCTAAAATATATTTCATTCATAATTATATTTATTAAATATTATCTTTCTTGGAATTATAGATCACACCATTATTATGTATATCCCTTGTATATCCCATGTCCTTTAAAAAATTAATGTAGTTTCATAACATGTTAAATATGACTTTCTATAATGTTTTTATCTATATATTACATTTTCATATTATGTATGTAATTACAGAAATCCACTATGTTCTTTGATTTTATGGGTTTTAATTATTTGTATATATATGTATTTAAAAATTAATTATGGTGTATTAAAATATGTCTTGTCATAATTATTAACATCTATTGTTATGTATGTTTATAAATCATCACTTTGAAATAAATTCTATATCCAAATATAATTACATGGACATGGTGTATAGATGGGTTCTTTTTAAGAAGTAAAATTACGATGTATCAAGAATATATTTTGATCTCGGGAGTTTTAATCCTACTTGATTCTATCATAAAAGAGAGGTATCTTATTACTATATGACCATAAATTTGTGGTTGTTAACATTATGACATTAAATTCTTCTACCATGGTACATTTATGTGTGTATGTATTATGATGTTGAACATCATGAAATCCATACTAGTTCAATACAGGATGAATCCTATAGGGTAATATGGTTATTATTTATATTGATCAAAATTAAATTCTGTCTAAATATATTTTTATGTAAAAAATGGTTTTCTCTTTTATTTGGAATAATATTTATTCATAAATTACAAAAAATATATATAATAAGAATATTTATATGTGATTTTAATATAAAAATATATATTAATCACTATAATATGGATATTATAAATATTTATTTAATAATTTTATGAAAATATTTAATTTTCATGGTCTGGTAATTTCTGAAATAGAAATGGTGATTGAGATATCAGGACTATATGGAATGATTTATTCAATATAATATAAATAAATAATAATTGATTTATTTACAAATATGATTTTGAAATTAATTTCGAGTTAAAATCAAGTAAGGAAAATAGTATAACTATTTTCATTATTTATATGTTGTATTAAATATGGATAATGAAAATAACCAATGGTTTGTGTGAAATTATTTATTCTCAAAACTAATCTCTATAAATACTTAGTTGTATAATTTATTATTTAGATACATCGTTCCTCATAAAAAACTTATCTAGATATTATCTAAAACTTAGAGAGAACATTCTTTGTAATTCTGAAATGAATCACGCTAAATTTTTAACTTTTCTCCTATAATTATATAGTGACTAAAGAGACTATCCTCAAACATGTATTAGATTTAACAACCTTTTTTCCACATTATGAATATGACTCATTATGTTGTGATAAGAAAAGTAACATTCCATGATTATTTTTACGACCACATGAGCTCATACATTAAAGTCAATAATATTTTATAATCAATGGAGAATTTATGGATTACTACTAGATGGATTATATCTGTGTATACTCATAGTGAAATTGTGGGAGAAATAAAGATTGATTTCAAAATAAAACAATTCTATAAATAAATATTTCCCATGAACATGGTAATTCATAATTCAAATTTATTATAAATATAACATAAAAAATATCAACTCTTCTAGTATCTAACATTATTTTTATCTATTCATTTAATTTATTTTTTTGTTCAAAAAATTTATTATCATTTTCATCATGTATTATTCATTGAAATAGACAAAATATATGTTAGAAATATTCCCATTAATAACATCCAATTGATCTGTAACATTTATTCATTTACTTTATAGTGTATTATTTAATATTTAATATTCAATTTAGATAATTTTTATTTCACATTACATTGAATTAGAAGATATTTTTTTTGAAATTTTAACATTATATGATATAAGAAAAAATAATTATGTGAAATTATTCATAGTAATATTCATTGGGATATGATTAATGTTGGAATATTTTGTAAGGATGAGGCATTGAAATCCAAAATTATTGGGTGGTATGTTGATCATTTTTATGGGAATGATTTTTAATAGAAAAAAGTTGTTATGTATATATGATTTTATTGATTTTTAAGAAACGGGAAATATTTATTATTTTTTAATTATTAATAAATAGTCATTTAACAGTTCATATTTTCTTATTTAACAAACCATGATTGGTTGTAATCTATCAAAAATTTATATAAGTTGATTGAATTTTTAAGGGACAAACCTTTTTTAAATTTACCTTCTTGGAAAAAATGATCAAACATTTTGAGTGATTTGAAAATTGGATTCAACAAGAAAAATTGGAAGTATCTAAATATATTATTAATTTCCATGTTAAATCATAACATGTTTTTTTCATTAAATTGGATTATCATGATTCTATTAATTGGATAATTTTTCATTTCATGTGAAAACAGACTTATACACATTGTTAAATAAAAGTTATATTGGTAATATCTATATTAGATGATGTAGTATATGAATGGTAGAGTACCATAGTGATAGAATCCAAGGGACTATGAGTATGTGTACAAATTTTAACTCCCACTTTTATATTATATTCATCAAATAGAAAATAAAACCTATAATTCATAATGAGTTTAAGGAATTTCAAAAAGATGGTATTATGTGGAAGGGTTTGATGGTGAAATTTAAATGTTATTATACTTTTTTAGTATCCCTTATTTTAAAATTTCAATGATGAAAAGACCAATTATGGGGAGAATATAATGCCCCATATTTTTATGTATTATTTTTAAATAATATATAGATTATTTTTGAGACTATGCACTGAGACTATATGCGGTTTTAAGGCCCGTTGCACCCAAAAAAATGTTCAAAATATATTGAATTTATTAAATAGAACCCATAAATGGTTTTAATGAATATATGTAATATATTTTAAATGTATTATAGGATTATAAATCTAAGGGCACTGTTGATTTTAGAACGGTGGTTTTACCCAAGGTTCGATGTGACAGTAGTAGGTGTTAGTCTTTTGTAAAAAGTTGTTAGGGGTGTTAAAATGAATAGAGTATTTTAATAAAATTATTTTTATAAATTTTATTCCCATTGAAATGAGTGTATCTTAAAATAATTCATAAAGTCAAAATTCTAGGGTTTTCATCATAACCCTAGAGCCTCTGGAGGACAGTTGGAAATGGATCTATATAATTCTCTCAGGCGAAAAAATGAATGATCAAGAATGGATTTCAAATCCTTGTGCCAATTGAATCCATAGACATCGCCTCTCTAAAAACATGATCATTCCTCATTAATGATCGATCCAACTTGAGGTAGGTTTTTTATGTGGATTCTTCCCCTTTATTCAAATTTGTGATGAATGCAAAAATAATCGACAAATGGATTTATTTCCGGATTGATCTCTTTGCGGTATGGGATTAAATTTTTAGGGTATTTAATGGGAGATTTTAATTTGAATAATTTTTTATGGATTCATTTTTTATTATAATGGAAACAAACCAATATTGATATTAACATAGATTAAGGCCCATTCATCTATATTTACTATGGCTTTATCCCCCAATTCATCTATTCACCATGTGAATTTTTCCTTAGCCCTATGTTTTAATATTCAAGATCAATCAATCGTTATGTATTTGTTTCATTTGGTAGTGATCATGTAATATATACATAGGATCATAATAGAAATAAAGCTGTGTGATGGCAGAGATAATGTGAATCAGATGATGGATGATTTCAAATGTTTTGTTCTTTGGATTTATTCTACATAGAATGGAGATCATCAATTGAATACATTTTTTAGCATATATAGTTGTGAATCATTTTGGTAATCTGGGGGATTGAAAAAATACCATAGTTAATAACTTTTCCAATGATAATAGGCCAGAATCGAAGGCTGATGTGGTTGTGGGGTGGTACGATAGTGGATCTAGGATTCTGGAAAATCCCATAGAACATGACATGAAATATTGGATTACACAGAGTGTGACTCCCCTTCAACGGTAGTGAGGGAATAAAGAAGTATAAGATAATCCCATGTTGTTTTAAACCTATCACGTGGTGTGTAACCCTCCCTGGTTGACTCGATATGTTCTTCAGAAGTAAACGAACAAAGGTTAAAGAACATCAACATGGAAAACTTATGTACTCCGACATAGACACAGGTTGGAATAAAAATACCGGTACACAGACACATCCATGTGACACAAGAAGGAAACTATGTGTCTCTTCATGATGTGTACTCATTGTACATTATGTGTATATGGAGACTACATGCTGTTTTAGGCTCTTCCATATGGGAAGGATGTGGGATAGCCAGACACGCTATGTAACACATTGGGCATGCTGTGTACTCCCTTTGAGAGTCTTTGAGGGTTATTGTTTTCATAGATTGGTCCATTATTGGTTTAGTTTGTTCTTTGTTACTTTTTCCCAATGGTATAATGCTTAATTACATCCCCATAAAATGGATTATGGTGCCCTATAGAGGTCATGTCTCAAATTGAGATGTGGTTTCTCTCAGTGAGAATGGTGTGCGATCCTGTATCTCCTATTTTTCATAGTATGAAATTATGGAATCAAAATGGACACCCTAAGAAAGGTTTTTATACACTCTCTAGGAGGTTATATTAATAGTGTTTATAGATCATTAAAATATTATCCCCTATATAGAGGGTTGATCTAGAATGTGGTGGTGGTGTCCCCCTATGGTTTTGGGCATGACCCGCTATCTATGATTCATAATTCCCATAGACTGATGTGATTCTTTAGTTATTTCCAAATGAACCATAACTATTCATCGAGTGTCTCTAATATATCCATGTCTCTTGGAGTGGGTTCTATCATAATGAGAATTACTTTGAACAAAATCATGTGTCTAGCAGTTGGTTATGACCTATAATAGCCGTGATGTATTTATTGGGTATATATGGCTTAATTTTTTCAATTTATTTTATATATTTAAAGTTATATATTATATTGAGATAAATATATTTGGTTCATCATGTCTACTAATTTATGGTTTTCATACTGATTATTTTTATACTCAACCCTGTAATGGATTTATCCATACGTGTCATGTCTTATGAAGATGACACTTCTTTTGATTTTTTTAGTAGGATTGGGAACCAGTAGAGCATAGCTATATCTTCATAGACCTATGTGTTTATTGGGAGAACACTTTTGACTTATTCCTCTCCCATTGAGTATGATGGACACATTATAGTTCTGGTTCGTCTTTTTCTTGTCCACCTTTTCCCTTTTTAGTAGATTATAATTGTATTCTATTATAGGATCGTAGATTTATGCATTAATAATTTGATTTGATTTAAATTATAGAATTTTTTAGTATTGGATGTGTGTGTGTGTGTACATGTACTTTGTTAAAACTACTTCCATTTTTTGGATATGCCAACTTGGCACTGGTCTCCAAGCCCTTCTCTATTGGTGTCGGGCTTGGGGTAGTCGAGACATGGCCCATTCTTGGATGGTTCCTAAAACCATGAAATGAATCTCTAATAATATGTACATAAAAGTAAATTTAAAAAAATAGAGATTCAGTTGAAAATTGGACCCATGAAGTGATAGAGTTACAATTAATTTTAAATTATTTATAGTTGGAGTTGTCAGGACTGAAATATTATAATGAAGAAATCATAAACATGATAAATTAAATTTATAACTACATAAAATGATTCAAATTCAAGAATAAAATGTTGGGACTCAAGAGGAGAATATTTTGGTTTGGGATTAAAATATTTAAATTCATGAGATATAAAGATATGATTTTATGGAATTCAATTATTTTTTCAAAACCCTCATGGGGGAAGACTCATTTTTTCTTTGAACTCATGTTGTATTTTTTTATGATCCCAATTAAAGAATATTAATAATATATAAATTTATATTATGAATGAATGAACATGACCTTTATTTTTTTTATAATGGAGTTTAATTGTATCCTTAAAAACATTAGTATAAAATTGTTCAAACTAAACCAATTCAAAATACTCATTACATAAAAAATTTCATATTTAGACTTGGCCATCAATCTGATAACCAATGTATTGTAATTAGGTTTGATTTTGATATTCCATTGTATAATAATTATAATCTCATAAGATCCAACTAAATCAATCTAAAAAAATTAGATTCAAACACTATTCAATTATAAAATTAAAAATTACTATATTAAGATAGATTATGATAAAAAAATTAAAAAACACATTGGAATAAATTATTGTAAGAAACAAGTAATAGAATAGCTATAACAAAGTAATAATGAATTAAATTTTTTAAAACAAATAGACCAGTTTTAATATAAAGGGTGAGTTAGCCAAATATGTTTTCTAAAGGTATCATTTGTTTCATAACTACAATTATGTTTTTTTTTTCTCAGTATGAAAATCCCTCAATACTAATATGTGATTCATTATCTACCTAGACTTAGTAACCCCTGTTATAATGGATTGCATCTTTCCTTTTTATCCATATAGTCCCATGATCTGAATATCATATTCTTTATCGTGCTATCCTCACAAGCCTTTGATCATAATCACATATTAGATGTGCAATTAAAACAAAAATAAATTCTTATGGGGAAAACCTGAAAATGATCCATTAAGAATAAAAAACTCTAAAATAATTACAAAAGGTTAAACAGAATTCATTAATGCTTTGTAATCATCATATCATTTTTTAAAATGAAATTGATTAGCACTATAAAAACTACTTCATAGTCATTGAATGAACTAGTATTTTTAGGTAAATCCCCAACGATTATATTATTTTCCCAATGATCCTATTTCACTAATTTTATCACAATTATCTAGACTCATGTCACTTCAACAGCTCTGTTGTAACAGAAATTATGACAACATATTTATTTACATGATTATATTATAACAAATTTTCAATAATCTAGATATAAGTTTTCTGTATTCAGAAATTAAACATAGTCTTTATGATGGACTTCTTTAGAGATTTAATTATGAAAATAATTATGAGTGTGAATTTTATGTTTATCGGTTCTATCATCATTATAATTATATGTTATTTATTGGTATGAAATAAAGGGAAATAATAATTACATATGTTCTAATAATGGTGAATCTGATGTATATCTAATCCGTACTCATTACAAAATTCATAATGAAAAATGATGGTCTATTTTCATGAATAATTTATACCTAATTCTATGTATTGTAAAATGTAATGTTTTATAAGATAATATTTCTAAAATACTTTAGATATAAAATTTTAGTAATCATGTAATTATTAATTATTATCAAATTTCGAAAACCTAATGAATACAAAAGTTATAAGTAAAACATTTTAATCAACATATTTCATACATAAATAAAATATTTTATTATATAATTTTATAATATATATGAGTTTAAGGTCATATATTATAATTAAATTAAAAATTTGTTTCTCGTGTTGATTGTTACAAAATTAGTTTCCTTCAATTTTTTGGGATATAATTTGTTTCTTCTCTTTATAATGGATATATACTTTTTAGAAAGGATATATTAATAATATTTTTGATTTCTTGTTCATTATAATTCATCCCAATGAGTCAAATAAGGAAAATTTTACATAATTTAAACCAATTACTACATTATATAAAATTATTTTCCTGAAAATTGCTAAAATATATGATTGTATTGTCAATAATATAATATTTTAGAATTAAATTTATATTTCTATATGCTGGTTCTATTCATCATTTTTTTGTAATAGATTATATTTGATCTCATTTTCTTGGAATAATTATTTTAGGAAGTAAAATTTCAATCCAACTACATGTCAGGGTCACCATGAAATTACAATATGGATATTAATTTATAAAATCGAGAATAAATATTCCTTTAGTAGTTTCATGTAAAATTTTATTAAGTAAAAATTCACAACTATTAGGCTTTGTATTTTGAAAATCGGGTCACCTATAAGAAATTTATTTATTATCAAGAGGAGTTGTGTTGTGTTAGATAATTTATAAAATAAGTTTCCATGGCATTACTAGAAAACTCACTATGAATTTTGTATATTGGATAATGAATTTTAACTAAATCATACCCAATTAGGTAATTGTATTTTAACCATACTCACCGCATTCATATAAAATACATAATCATTTATAATAATATATCAAATTAAAACTTAAACAATGTCTAAGTGGTCATGGCTATCAGAGAACCAGCTATTGATTATGTTATAAATTGGGATATATCTCATATTTTCATTGTGAAATAGTTTTATCTCTTCTAAGTGGATACTTTTTTTATCCATGTACAATAACTCCATGAGTAGGGGGATTAATTCTATTGTAAGTATGAATGTATTTCCAATTTATAAAAATGTATTGTTAAAAATAATTATGATTTAAATGACCAATATAAAAGTAAATAATTGAATAGGTATAGAATTAAACATTTATAAGATAACATATAACTAAATGATGTAATATTTAATAAACTACAAAAACAAAAACCAAAAAATGTTGTTCTTGGAAACTATGTCTATAACATTAAGAAATATTATTAAATAATATCATATATATTATAACTATAACAATTAAGTTTTAAATAGAATGATAAAGGAGCATCAAAACCCATGTCCCTAAAATACATATTAAAATTCCAAACAAAAAATCATTTATGGATGAAATTACCAGTTCTAATCTCATACATTGATGAAATAATTATCTTGAGCACTTACCATATATCTCTTATATGATAAAAATACAAGAATTAGCATCATTTATATCCTTAGGTCCTCATCTTACAGAACATTCTAATGATTTATTCATAAACTAGGATATAATCTATCAAATGTTCATTAGAATAAAATGATTACAATTTGTAATCATGATATTTTTCTATAAAAAGTATAATTAATGAAATCTGTGATATGGAATTAATTACTATACGAATTTGAAACTCTTAATTAGATAAGATGTGATAATATATCCACATTACTCACTTCATATTGACCTATCATTTTTTTCATCACTGAATAAGTCTTCTATATAATGTTTCTTTTCATAACTAACATGGAAAATAAAAAACCTTTATATTATAGTATAGTTGTCAAAAGTAACATGTTCATAATCTCTAACATGATTTTAAACAAAAAATGTCTCAGGTGACTTTATAATATTTTAGATGTTAATTATTTGTAATTTTCTTATCATGAAAATATAATCATGATTTCAAACCATTATAAATTAGGTTTATAAAATAAATAATTTAAAATTAATATATTTTGATTTTTGAAATTTTTAAAAAATTGATTCCAAATATATAATTTCATATAAATATGGTTCAATATTTCACTATATTAAATATCAAAAAACACAATAAAAACTATACCTAGGTAGAATATTGTATGGAAGAAAAAATTAATTTATTCAAATAATATTTTATTATTTTGAAAAAACTATCATCATATAATATTCCTTCCATATATCAACTTTTCACATAATTAGCATTTAAATCCCATTGAAAAATAGTTTATCTCACCATAATAATTTCTTAGTCTAATATTCATTCTTTATTTTTACATGAATATTCTCTCCCCATTTAGGACTATGAAAAATAAAATATTTTATTTAGGGAAATGAAAATATGAATGATATATCACAAGGGTAAAACCTTGTAATATTAAAAAGTCACAAGAGATGAATAATCCTAATCCATATGAATTTTTTTAGGATGAAACTTGTATACACACAATTTAAAATTATGGATTAATTAAATTGGTTATTTATAACTATTTATATAAAGGATATTTTAAATTATATAAATATGAAATATTATAAAAACATATGGTATATGTTTTTATACATTAGTTATTATTTAGTTGGTTTAAAGAAAATTAATATCTTTTCAAAATATTGACCACATTAGTTTTTTTAATTTTAACCAAATTCAATATTAATCATAATGTTTACCACTAACACATCATCCTTGATGATCACATCCTCTAATATCACTTAGCATTTTGAACTACATCTGACAACCATTATCACTCATATCTGTTATAGCTTCAAGAATATCTCTTCAATATCCCACTAATATTTCCACAACTTTTGAGTTTTATTATTTCATATTTTTATTTAAATTATACATATTATTTATTTTACATTGTTTCATAGATTTAATTTTTTACCTATTTATTAATTTTTATTATTTTACTCATTGCTTTATTATATCAATAATTTATTTTATTTCGATCCACTAAATCTATTAGTTTCATTATTTTGATGAATTTTTTCATCTATATTTTTTTTATGAAATTAGTTTTTTTCTATTCAACAATGAAATTTTTTAACGATACCATATATTACATCATTTTAAATTGTGAATGAGTAATATATTTTATTTTCCTTCTCTTTTTTATAATATTTTATTGATATTATTATGTATATTCATCATAAAACACCTTACATGAAATATTTATCATTTATTATTATTTTAATATTAATATACTAATATAAATTTACATTTTCTTATAATATTATATCCATCATTGTTATATTAATGTACTAGTGTATCAAAAAAATATTATGATTAATTAATACTGATGATAGTTTTTTCAGAATTTGAATCAATTTTAATGGAAGGAATTGGGTAATTTTATGAATTCTTAGTTGTTATTATAATTATAACATATAAAACATATTGTGAAAAAGATTTAATTTCTAAAAAGTTTATCAGTCATTTCCAAAATAGTGATTATAAATAAAAAAATAAACTAAAAATGGAATTTATTATAATACCAGTATTTTTTATCTTATATGGATGTTTTATTATTATTTTGTTTATAATGGAATTTTGTAATCTAAATAATAGAAATATACTAACATACCTCAATCACTCTTGAAAAAATATAAATTTTCATTGATTCTTGAATTTAATATAATTTATAATTAAATTAATTATTTGAAGGTTATTTCAAATTTATCCCACATTCATGACAATGTTTCTAAATATTTCTATTTTTTTGGTGTATAAAATAGTAATTATTTTTTTCTTCTATGAGTTGGTGTATCATCTCTTACATATATATTTTTAAAAAATATATGAAAAGTGATGATTGTTTTGATTTGATCAATTGTGTACTAAGAAGGATTTTATTTTTTACAATTGGACCTATTAAAAATTTGAAGCCAATGAATGTGATCAACTCATTTATATTTTTACCAAAGGTAATTGAATTTTTTCATGATTTATATTATGATATATACTTCTTTATTCTGATTATATAAGATATATATTTTTGAAAATAATTTCATATTGAAATAGAAGAAATAATGATATATTTTTTTTCAATATCTCAAAAATTACTGATAATCCATTACATATAAAACATTATTTTTGTTTCCATTATTTTTTATAAAAGAGTTTATATTCAATTATCTCAATGTAATATTGATTCATTTATAAACTATAGAAAAATACTTTAGTCATGAGGAAAATCCCACGATGATAATTAAATAATTAAATTTAATATTTAGGTTTATAAAATCTTTAATATCTCATTTGTAAATATTATATCGTATTTATAATAATTATATTTATAAAAAAATATAAAAAACTATATATAGAAACTTATGTTTAAAACATGAAATTTTTTATATGTTATAATTAATTATAGTTAGAATACTACATAATGGAAAACAAATGAATATGAAGAAGTGGTTGATGGTTTTTTTTAAATTCTCAAAATGAAATGTTCTAAAAAACATGTTTTTTATCAAACGATGAAAATATTAAATATGAGAAAGATGAAGAATAAATCAATCAATGACCATTTAATTAATAATGGAATTCGATTGATTTAAATTATTTTTATTTTAAATAGTAATTTTTTTTGAATTCAAGAACAAGTGATGATGGATAATTTCAAATTAATAATTATAACAAAATAGTTGTAATGATTAATGAATATAATGGATAGGAAAAATAAAAAAATGATTCCCAATGAGTTCTTATATACTGATTCTAAATATAAAGTCTATCAAGGTTATACCAAATTAATAGTTTCATCATCAATTATAAGATTATAAAAACTAAAATCATGGATTGAATGGAGTGATAAAATTTTTGAATAATTTCTTTATTTTCTTCATAATATGAATATGGAATAAAATTATCTATAAAATTAAAATAATATAATGGAAAAAAATATTATAACATATATGAATGGTCTAAAATTACATTCATGTATGGATCATTGAAATTGATCTATATAAAAATAGATTTTAAGGTATTCTAGATTGTTTGAAATATGGTATATTATATAATAATATGATAAAAAATGAAAATTTAATTTATCTACCATTTGATGTATTAATAATACTCAAAAATAAATTTTATATCATTAGATAATTATTCATTTTTAATAATTACTAGAAAATTAAATTGAATAAAATATATCATTATGAAATTCAAATGAGATAACAACTAAAGGAATATTATTATATCAGTTTATATTACCCATAATGAAATATAATTGAATAAAAAATTACTGAATTTTGAAATGAGGGTAGAAATCATGTTTTTTTCATAGATAGTATGAATCATTATTTGAGACTCAGAAAAAAATTCATTCATGTAATGTTTTTATGGTAATATAAAACATAAATACTAAATTATGTATTAATCAAAATTATATCCTACTGGGTATAATGATTTCTAGATTAAAAAAACATGGAATCATTATTGATGTTTTCTGTCACCATTAATTTATGACTAGAAAAACGTGAGGGAATAGAAAAAAAAATTAGGATTCTTAATAAAATAAATATTTGGAATTACATTTATTAATTATTTTTATTATAAATAAATTCAGTATCTATGGAAATTTGTATGTATATTGTGCATTGGAGATAAATCTAACACCCAGCGGGATAAAACCACTAAATACTTTTGGTATCTATGGTGTGTACATGTTCCCATGTTCTCCTCCACATATATAAAATTTTTAAAGACAATAGAAAACTTTTTTGGTTGTACCATGGTTCAAATGTACCAATATATTAGATAATAAAAAATATGAAAATAAAATCCAATATATACCACATCTAGATAATTTATAACAAATAAAAAATCAATAATACGGTAAATTGTTTTCTAAAATGTACATATCGTGAAAGGAATACATAAAGATAATACTTATTCATCATCCCAATGAACAAACTTATAAATATTAGACAACCCAATAAAATGGAGATGAGTCTTTACTCAATCTAACTCCCATTCACAATCGTAAAAGAAAATAATATACAACAATCATGAAAATTCCCTAGCCATTCCGTATACTACAATAATAATCACAACTCTACTACCCATGTTCCATAGTAGATCAAATAGGGTGTGAGTATTACTCAATATAGAACTAATAATGGTTTCCTTAAAATAAGAATAATATTTCCATAATTATAAAAATGAAAAATAAATAATAATTCTCCCCTTAACATGTTATCATTTTATGTCATAAAATTAAATTTATAATAATGTAAATAACCACTGATACAGGGACTCTATGATCACAGAAAAAATCACTATGTAACTAAATCATAAAATATTGGTAAATCTAATATCATGGTATTCAAATTAGATCTTCTGGTTTCAATGCTAAAATCAAAGGAAACCATAGAATAGAAGGAACAAGAGAATATATGGGGGATCCCCTAGGCATTCCCATCACACCATCAATCCATGAACCACGAATGTAAACAATAGTATTATTCGTATTCAAACTAGATGAATAAATGGAATAAAACAATGTAATTTTATAAATTGTATCCAAGGAACTATATTTCTAGGGAATTCATACAATATATATTTACTTGAATTAGAATCCACACCAATATAGTTTTCTCTCGTAAAATAGCGATGGATTCATGGAGCTTATCCTATGAAATTAATAGTGTTCACACATGAAAATCCATGACATTAATCAGTGGCATTAAATATGTATTTCATCACTAGAATCCAAGTGTAATCCACCATGAGAGTTCAGAGTGTTGAATCGATGAGGGATCTGTGGTAGACAATGGTATTTATAAAACATGGAAAACCATGAACCGAATGAGGCATTATCCCATGGAATTCTTTTGATCTCCCAAATATAATCCACACTCACACATGTTAGTCCACACATATTATATTCAAAACAAAATCCATGGGATGACACTGATGGAATTCTATTTTTTCAATCATTGACATTATACATCTCATTTAACAAAAAAAATAGATTCATTTTAGAGCCCATTACACTACATAACCCCACAACATTTCAATTATGGAAATCTACAATACATAGGGTGATCAAATTGGGTTTATACGTAGGATATTAAGGGAACCCCATTACCAGTGAAAAACTATATATCTATTTACCTAACACAGCCTTATGAAAATTTATTTCATTTTTTAATTACTTAGGTAATAATATTATTTTATTCCCATTTATACCATTAACTATTATTATAAAACATATAATCCTCTTTATGAACCATTTTACTATGAAATTTAAATATATTACAACCCCAAATATCATTTAACTTTATGATACCCAATTTCAAAAATAATATAACTCATTTCATAGATTCATATATCTACTCCTAGGGGCAATGGTATTCCCTTTGGAAATAAGTAAGGAAAATTATAAATGAGATGCCCCATTGGAAAATTTCCACCTTAAGGTTACCAATCATAATTATATAAGGAATCAAATACCCCTATATAAAATCACACCTATATCTAGTGAAATCGAACAACTAATAAACATTAGAGGTAAATTAATACTATGTGTGTAATGACCGAGCCTTAAAACATTACAAAAAATGATTTTTAGACAAGAAAATACATTATTATAGATTGATGCTCTTTTTGAGGAATAGTGTTTTAGAGAAATACGATAACTTTCATATATATATATCATACCACATTCATACACAAGGATAATACTAAAAATAGTTTCCATTTTTTTCAAAATATTAAACATTAAAACATAAATCATGATATCATTGACCAGACTCCATATCAAACATCATGAATCCCTTTTTTCTCTTACCAATCCTAATATCCTATGAGAAACATTTTAAAAACATTTGATGATTATAAAACTCAATAAGGGATAAAAATATAGAAAGAGTTAGTCAAGTGATAACATAAAAACCAATAAAACGCAAAATCATAATAACCAATAAGCAAAAAAATCATTTAGTTTCCCTGGGACATATTTATTATATCACTATTACATTCACCATTACACATAGAATAACCTTTTGTTCATCTTCTATCTATGAAGTACCAAATCCATTGGAGAGCTATAATGGGGCTCACCCATCATATATTGATCTATAATGGTCTCAACAAAACATATCATGAGCTATAATGTAACACCCAAAGCTTCTAAGGTATGTTTCCCTTTGATTAATGCAATAGCTTGTGGTGTAATCAAATTCGTGTTCTAACAAACTATGACAAATCAAAATAGTCGTTATGAATAGTAATACCCACTTTTTGAAATTTTTTAAACTTAATTTTTCAAAATAGACATCATTTTATGATTTGGAATATCAATATTGTCTTTGGGTGAATTTTTGGTATTTATCTAAAAACATTCAATTTTTAATGAATATTGAAATACACTGCATTATTTGTTAAAACCGACTTTTTATATAAATGAATAGTTGTTTTATTTCAATTAATATTTGTTAAAAATAGTTAAATAATACCAATTAATGTTAAATGTAATTCATTGGAATCATTTTATAATACTATTAGTTACTCAAAATTTTATTGATCATTTTACTGTCTTTTACCCACCTCCTAAGAAAATTTTCAAATTTGCATAAAACGTAATTTTACCACTTCTGTGACTAGAAATTAAAATAACCGAGAGACATAGTTGATATCATTAATTAAATATTATTTCTATAATAAGAAAATAATTTTTGGTGAATCGTAACTTTTAAATTTTATTTACCACGGTTAAAAGTAAATAGGATAACTAAAGATGAAAATGATATTATTATTACCCTAACACCCACCCTAGTTGTATTAGATAAGTGTATTTATACCATAAAACCCCTTAGGAAAAAATATGATTCTTTATTCCCCATTGATTATATTAGGACATTTATTATTATTTTATTTAATGAAGATTCAAAAGTGTTAAATTTAAAGTTTAATAACAAATCCATTTTTAATATAGGGTTATACCTAAGACAAATTCGACTATAAATATTCATTAGAAATATAAAATTATTACCTACATAATGGTATTTTTTAAAAAAAATTTAAATAATAAATAATTAAATTTATTTATGACACAGTGATGATGCAGTAATTACCTTATTAATGAAATATTAAAATAATTGATATTATAAATATCCAAAAAAATTAATTTGTGGATTTTGATCAATTCCACTAATTTTCTAGGTTAATATGAAATTTTATGGTTAATTCGATGATTATTTTTTATAATTAATCAATCTTTTATAACTTTAACATAAAAAAAATTCAAAATTGTGTCAAAATTAATATAAAAGAGCATTTTTAAAAAATAATATATTATTAAATGATATAATATTTATAAAAATATAAGGTTCGACCAAAAGAATTATATAATGATATATACACATCATTAATGATCCACTTGAGGTTCTCGGGGAATTTTATTGTGTGTTTATTAACCATTTATTATAAGAATACAAGAAGACTTTGTAAAAGTTAAACTATTCAACTAAGAATAAAATATAAAAGATAATGTTAATATGTTGACCTAAACCTACCTAAAACATATTGGTTGATATTTTTATGAACCATTCACAACTTATCCTCAAAATAAATAATTTTGGAGCCACTATAAATTGAATATGATTGAATAATAAAATTTTATTTCAAGCATTTCCTTAAGTGTCCCTCACCTCTCTTATAAAAGGGTAGTTCCCCTTAAATCAAAATCGCAACTCCAAATCCATTTGGATCATCCAAAACCCACCCAAAAATCCTCCCAAATACACTCACTTCAACCTAGATTCCTTACTTTGATCATAAATCCAACCAAAGGAGCCTTTTGATCAAATCAAAAGAAAGCACCCAAAGAAGAGGTAATAATTTCATCACCTCCTTCTAAGTTCTTTTCTTCTTCCACATCCTATTTCATTGTTATTTCCAAAACAAAATAATAAATCTAATAACTATTACATACTTTTATGTTATTATTTGTATGGTAAAAACATATTCATTATGAAATCAATCCTATGAAGGAAAATGTCACCATACGTGCGTACCTCTGACATACTGTCTCCACGTCGTGGTGTAGTTTATTATTCAGCACTTCATTATTTAATGTGTATAATAATGAGTATAACTGATGAAAATAATAAAAATAATATTTTAATGATAATTTATATATGATATACCATCCAATTAATTATGATTTGACCATAAAAAATTTATATTGTCGCTCATGCATATGTATGGCTTACCGTCTCCACAACACGGTTAGATGGCATTCCCCATCATAACCATTCTAGAATAATTTTTTTTTTATGATTATAAATAATTTTTAAGAACTTAGTATCATTATGGATAGGAATCATATACATCCTATCTATAATAAAAATATCTTTTTTAACAAAACATTTAAAGGAAAATGAATCAGTTAACTACCGAAACAATGATTACACTAAAATATTATTAGCAAAGAAATTTTATAAGGTCATATAAGATACCATATTTATGTATGTGGTTCTTGTATAATTTAATAATAATGATTTATCTATTATACATGATGTTATCGTACCATCGACCAAGAAAATGTACAAGGTAGGGGTTAAATTTCACAATCTCTTTATTATCTGAGGTTGTTTATACAAGAGTATCTACTAAGACATCTTTATCATCCAAATTCATGATTCTTAAAAATGTATTTCCAAACACATTTACTATTTACTAGACTATGGTATAAATTCATTTAAACCTACGGTTTACACATTATAAAATGTGTTGAATAAAATCATTCTTTTGTTTTCCAAAGAAGGCACATTGTGACCTTTTCGAAAAATTAAGGTAAGAATGTTTTTTAACTTATACAGTGGGTGCGACCATTTTCCGCCACTATGACAACATTGAATCTTACCATACATTATTATAAGAATATTTTCAAAATAATTTTTTCCTTCTATAATTTTGTGAATTTTAAAAGATATCAACATAGAAAGAGATGTTTCCCGCAATTAGTTTTGATTTCATCTATGTCAACATCAATTATGGATTTTAAACTTGTTTGAAGTAGATTTACTATGATACAAATCTTCAATATTGTATTGAAGGTTTTTTGATATGTTTGACTATGGGGGTGTTCTCTTTATACCATTCATGATTTATGTTTAAATTATAAACATTTCATATGCTAGTTTTAATACGAATATTTATGTTATGTTTAAACATTTTCGTATGAGGAATGCATTGGACATAGTAAGTGATGGGTGTAGCCAATTATAGCTCTTCAATGAATCTATAGGCTTAATGAGACAAACTAGTGTCTTGGGACAAGTGCTTGAAAAAATATTATTTGTAGTTTTGGCAAGAGGCCTTGAATATGTGGTTATGATTCCCGAAATTATGCATTCCATCATTATGAAAGTTTCTATTGATATTGCAAGTGATTATTCGAATAGTAATATATCCATGTGAAGAATTAAATGCAATTATTTGATTTATATTTACCATATTATGAAAAAAATTTATTTTAAAAGTCTTATGTTTTAGTCATATACATTTCCTTAAATGGTTATTCTTATTTAGGAAATTTTCTGCTAAATTGTTATCCTTAATGAGCATCTGAGCTCACCCCTTTCTATGTTTTATTTTTTCCAGAATGCAAAGAAGTATTTTACAACTGACTAGTAGGGATAGTCTAAGAGGTATGAGTGTGGTAAATTGGGGAAATGTTTTCATTGTTTTTCATTTTATTATTTAATGTAAAACATCTGAATGTATCTTGTACTTCCAATGCTAGTAAACTAATCGGTCTTTTGAGACTCGATCTCTTGTGATCATGAAAATGTTATGTAATAATACACTGACTCTTGGTAACTAGGGTAGGGGAATTATAGTGGGTATCCTAGGAAGTTTAGTACAAACCATGGAATCTAGATTTAGAAAAACTATGATTAGAGAACATTACCCTAAGATATAAATTGAAGATTAGTATAGAAAAACTTCATAGAATTTTGGTAATGTTGATTTTTTTTTTGAGTTTTCCAGGAAATTATCCATTTCTGGATTCGAGCAAGTAGAGTTAGCTCTAGCACAGATGTACATAGGATTAAAAACTCTCACAAGTAGTTTTAGTCCAGACTTGTCGTATCCTAGTACACGACAATTGGCCTTGTTACAGTCTTGGTTATGATACTCTCGGGTGATATTCATAGGATAATTCACATTTTCATTAAAAACAATTACGTATGATTTATGAGTATATAATTCCTCAAAGAATACTTTTTTATGATTATGGATTATATCCGTAAACTGTTCAATTTATTTTAATTTTTTTTACAAATTTGGAATTATGTATTGTGATTCAAAAACTAGTATAATGTATGCCATTATTTAGAAAGGGCTCCTAGTGGAAGGTATAGAAAACTTATCAACACACACAATCCATATAGGTATTTTCCTCATTCTCAAGATAATTATATTGGATATGGTGATGCAACTGGTGTTGATCGACTTTTTACCATACTAGGATAACTCACTTAGGTTATTAATAATATCCTTACCCTTATGGAGCACCCAGATCCACAACATGGAGGATCAATTTTAGACTGCTTCAAGATGTGAAAACCACCAACATTCAATGGGACTACAAATCCTTTTGTAGTTGAGAAATGGATAAGTTCCTTGGAGAAAATATTTCATGCTTTGGAGGGTAGCGAAAGGGAAAAGGTTTTCATGATATTGTATCACCTCATGGGAGATTTAGAACAATATTCGTCATTAATTCAAAACAAAATTGTGGGTGAATAATTTTCATGTATGTAATTTAGGGAGTTGAAAGATAATCTCATAAAAAAATACATTCCTCGTGCCCATCGGGTGGATATGGAAAGACAATTTCTCAGTCTAAGGAAAAAGGAAGATGAAAATGTAAAAATTATAAGGATAACTTTACAAGGATTAAAAGGCATGAAATAGATTATATACATATCCAAAGTGGTAAGATTGATCGATTCTTTTATGGGTTAAATCCATTTCTCTGTCGCGCAATATTCTCACAATCATTATCGTCATACAAATATATAGTATCACGTGCTATCAGGAGAGAAAAAGAATTCACTATGTATTATGTCTTTAATAAAAAGTAATAGAATAATAGATCTGTTGAAAAATCTGGAAATGTAAATAAGGGGAATAAGGGAAAAGATAAATATCCATCCTGCAATAAATGTGGGTAGAAACACCATTGTTCTTTTCTGAAGAGAATGGGAGTCTATGAAATGTGTGGTGAAAAAGGCCTCCAATCTCATGATTGATATGAGAAGAAAGAGATTGTTAATGTTGAATGCTATAGTTGTAAAGAAAGGGGAATTATGAAAATAAATGTCCTAAGAGTTAGTGAAACTTACCTCAGAAATGGATAAGGGATAAAGTAATTACTTATGAGATCACTACTACTGAGGTTGAAGCTCTGAAAGGTGTGGTGGAAGGTTAATTAGTGGTTTATTCAAGTTTAGAGAATGGTTTATTTGATTATATATCATCACATTGTTTCATATCTTCCTATTTTCCTCATAAAATTAGATATTTCCAATATTATTTAACAAGGGAATTTTTAGTAATAACTCATAAGGATAGTATCATTGTAGCAATGTTTTGTGAATCGGTCCCCACTAGGGAATATAAACGTTATTTATCTGATGATCTCACCGTCACACCCATGATTTTGTATTATATATTCCTCGTTATGGATTGGATTTTGGACCATGATGCAAATATTTTCAATAAGAATAAGGATGTTACAATTTTGGATGATGATAAAGAGTACTATATCTTCATAACAGAAACATCACCACCTGATTCTTATCTTTCTCCACACCCAGTATCTCTAAAAAATTCAATTATTGAGGAGGATGAGAATAAAATAACTCTGAGTGAGGAAAAGAATGTTCAAATAAAGTATGTTCCTATTGTGCAAGAATATGTTGATGTGTTTCTAGAGGATTTACCTAGATATCCTCCAAAATGAGAAATTGTTTTTTCCAATTATTTAATTCTTGGTTCAAGGACCATATCTAAGAACCCTTATAGAATGGCCACTATGATATTAATGGAACTGAAAAACAACTATATTAATTGAATAAATAAGGATTTGTTCACCCTAATGTTTCTCCATGGGGAGTCCCTGTTCTTTTTGATAAGAAGAAATATGGATATATGAGTTTGTGCATTGACTACAGAGAGATCAATTCTATAACAATAATGAAAATGAATATCCTACCTCACATTGATGATTTATTTGATTAACTCCATAGAGATTATTATTTTTCAAAGAGTGACCATTGATCTGGATACCATCAGTTTTGCATGACAAAGGAAGACATTCCAAAGAAAACATATCGAATCAGGTATGTGCATTACGAGTTTACAGTAATGCATTTTAGGCTGACTAATGCACTATATGTTTTAATGAAAATAATGGATAGAGTTTTCAAGGAATATATTGATTAAATTGTAGTATTATTTCTTGATGATATCTTGGTATAATCTAAAATCTATAAAGATCATGAAAATCAATATCGCAATAATATAACGACTCTTAGAAGGAATGAATTATATGGAATTTTTAGCAAGTGTCAATTCTGGCTTTAAGAGATTTCTTTTCCTAGACATATTGTCTATAATGATGGAATCTCTATTTATCCTTCTCGGACAAGAGAAATACAATAATTTCAAGCACCGATGATTATAACTGATGTATGATGTTTTATCAGGTTAGTAGGTTATTATCAGTGTTTCCTCTAGAATCCTTCCTGATTGGCTAACCCATTAACCATGCTCACGCGTAAAGGGGTTATATTTGATTAGAAGAAAGAGTGTGAAGAACATTTTGAATAACTGAAGATAATATTATTAAATGATCATATATTGACTCTACCATCAGGAAATGATGGGTTTATTATATATAGTGATGCTTAAAAAAGGACTTGGTTGTGTCCTTATTTTGAATAATAGAGTTATTTCCTATGTGTCACAACAACTAAAAATTCATGGACAAAACCATCCCACTCATTATCTTGAGTTATCAGCTGTAATATTTTCTTTGAAGATCTGGAGACACTATCCTTATGGTGAAAAATGTGAGATATATATCGATCACAAGATTTTGAAGCATATTTTCTCACAAAAAGAACTCAACATGAGGCAAAGGTGAATTCTCGAGCTACTAAAGGATTATGATTTCACTATACACTACCACCTGGGGAAGGAAAATAAGGTGGAAGATGCTTTGAAAAGAAAGGATCATGGAGTTTTGAAAAAAATAATAGTTGAAAGGGATCATATTTTCATTGATCTAGTAAATATGGATATGGGAATAACCATTGAAGGTAAAACATCAATACTCATTCAAATGGTTTCTAAACCATATTTACTAGAAAGGATAAAGTGTTCTCACACAGATGATGAGAAGTTCAAAAAGAAAAATAAAGGTGTGAATGGTGGGAGATTGATTGACTTCGTATATGAACCTGATATTTAGAAATTTTAGAAGAGGCTTTGTGTTCCTAACATACCTGATCCAAAAAGGTAATTGTTGGATCTTGCACATAGCTCCAATTTCCCTATAAACCCTAGTATCACTAAGATGTATATATATTTGAAGGAACATTTTTTGTGGAAAAAATGATGATAGAAATTGATGATTATGTGTCAAGAGGATTGGTTTATAAATAGGTGAAATCTGGAATACAACATCATATAGGAGTAATGCAACCACTTCCCATACCCGCATTGAAATGGGATGATATTACGATGGAATTTTTCATGGGACTACCAAAGACTTGTTGAAGGAATGATGCAATATCGTTCATTGTTGAACGTCTTACCAAGTCAGCACATTTTCTTGCTATAAGAAAATATTTTCCACTTGAATGTCTATAAATAATATATATGAATGAAGTTGTAAGTCTTCATGGTGTACCTCTATCAATTTTTAAATTTCATGATCCCCATTTTACATCAAGATTTTGGAATATTCTTCAGAAGTAATTGGATACTGAGATTCTTTTGAGCACTGCCTACCATCCACAAACTGTTGTACAATCAGAAGATACTATTAAAACCTTAGAAGACATGTTGGGATCTTTCTCACTTGACTTTCAAGGTATGTGAGATTTGTATTTACCTCTGGTAGAATATTACTATAATAATATCATCGATTCAAGTATTCATATTACACCACTGAATCATTATATAAAAAGAGATATCACACACCAACTTGTTAGGATGATGTAGGTGAAAAAAACTCATAGACCCAAAACTTGTTTAAGAAACAATGGAAAAGGTGAAGATTATCAAAACCCACATCGAAGCAGCTCAATGTAGGAAAAAGAGAAATGTCGATAACAAAAGGATGTATTTGGAATTTCAAGTAGGAGATCATCTTTTCTTGAAGGTATCTCCCTGGAAGGGTGTTATACATTTCGAGAAGAAGGAATAATTATATCCCAGGTACATTGGACGTTTCAAAATTTTATAACAAATTGGAGTTGTAACATATCGTTTGGAAATGCCAACAAGTCTTTACAAAGTTCATGATGTGTTCCACGTATCACTATTGAGAAAATACATACCAAACCTGATGCATGTACTCACCTATGAAGAAATAGAACTAGAACCCATCCAGTCTTATTGTGAATATACCATCAGAATTCTTGATACCAAAGAACAAGTGTTGAGAAACCGGACGACTTGCCTGGTGAAATTTCAATAGAGAAACCATAAAATGAAAGAGGAAACGTGGAAACCTGAGGAACATATGAGTAAGAACCATAAAAATATTTTTATCCAGTACTATTCTAAAATTTCTTTTAAGAAATTATTTTTATACAGGGAGAATGTAACACCCCAATATTCCATGGTATGATTCCCTTTCATTAAAGCAATAGCTTGCACTGTATGCAACATCGAGTTCTAACAAACTATGACAAATCAAACTAGATGTTTTGAATAGTAATAACCAATTTTTGAAATTTTATAAATTTTATTTTTCAAAATGGACTTAATTTTTGGACTCGGAATATCAAAATTAACTTATGGTGAATTTTTGGTATTCTTTTGAAAACATTCAATTTTTGATGAATAGTGAATAACATTGTGTTATTGGTTAAAACCGATTTTTTAAAAATAATTAGTTATTTATTAAGTATATTTTAGGTAATATAGATAAATAATAAAAATAAATGTTCAATTTAATTCATTGGAGTCATTTTATAACAATATTAGATACATAAAATATTATTTACCTTTTTACCACCTTTTACCCACCTCATAGGCACATTTGGAAATTTGCATAAAACATAATTTTACCACTTCTGTGAAATGAATTTCAAAACATATAGTTACATTGTTGATATCTTTATGTGAAATTTGGTTCAATAAGATGAAAATAATTTGTGGTGAATAGTAACTTTTGACTTTTATTTACCAGTATTAAAAGTAAATAGGGTAATTAGTGGTAAAAATTAAATTATTGTTATCCTAACACAGTCATAATTCTATTGGATAAAATTATTTCTGCCAAAAACAACCTTAGGAATAAAATATGATCCTTTTGATTTACTTGAATTAGATTATGACATTTATTATTTATTTATTTATATAAGAGTTAAAAGTGTTAAATTCAATGATTAATAACTAAACCATTTTTAATATAGGGTTATAAAAAAGATAAAATATACTATAAATATTCATTAGAATTAAAAAATTATTTCCTAATTAATTATATTTCATTTATAATTTTTAGACATTAAATAATTATATTTATTTATGACACAATGATGATGCAGTAATTACCATATTAATGAAAGATTAAAATAATTGATATTATAAATATCCAAATAAATTTAATTTGAGACTTTTGATGAATTACACTGATTTTCTAGGTTAATATTACATTTTAGGGTTGATTAAATGATTTTTTTGATTTAATCATTTAGTGATTGCTTTAACAAAAACAAAATACCAAATATTGTCAAAATTGACATAAAAGTGTTTAAAAAAATACAATATTATTAAATGATATAATAATCATAAAAATGTAAGGTTCATACAAAGGAATTATATAATGATATATATAAATTTATATATCATTAATGAATAATATGTGGTTCTCTTTTCATATTATCAAATGTTTATTTACCATTTATTATAATAATACAAGAAGACTTGGTAAAAGTTAAACTATTTAACTAAGAGTTACATCTAAAAGATATGGTTAATATGGTGACATAAACCTGTATAAATCCAATTGGTTGAGAGTTTTTCGACACATCCTGACCTTATCCACTATATAAATCATTTTTGAGCTATTATAATCCGAATATGATTTTATAATAAAATAATATTTCATGCTTTTCCAAAAGTGGTTGTCACCTCTCTTATAAAAGGGTATTTCCCATTCTATAAAAATGAAACCTACAATGCCATTTGTATGGTCCTACTGTAGAACAAATATCCTCCCATCATCCCTCACTTCTACTTAGAGGCCTTACATTGATCAAAAATCCTACCTAAGGAGCCTTTTGATCAAATCAAAAGGAAGCGTCTGAAGAAGAGGTAATAATTTCATCACCTCTTTATAAGTTTTATTCTTCTTCCACTTCCTATTTATATGTTTATTCCAAACCTAAATAATAACTCTAGTAACTTCTACATAATGTGATTTAATTATATGTATGGTAAAACAGTATTCAATATTTCAACCATCCTATGAATGAAAATGACACCATACGTGCGTACGTATGACTTACCGTCTCCACATCATGGTGTAGTTTGTTATTCAACACATCATTATTTAATGGGTCTGATGATGAATATAATTGATTTAAATAATTAATATAATATTTTAATTATTTTTTATACATGACATACTATCTAATTAGATATGATTTCAACATCAAAAGAATGATATTGTCTCTCCTGCATACGTACGACATACCCTCTCCTTGACATGATAAGATGTCATTCCCCATCGTAACCATTCATGAATAAGTTTCATTTTATGAATAAAAATTATTTTTAAGAACTTAATATCATTCTGTATATAAATCAAATACATCCTATACATAAAAAACTTTACCTATGTAAAAAACATATAAAGGAAAATGAATTAGTTAACAACAAAAACAATGATACCACTAAAATATTATGGACAAAGAAATATTAGAATATCATATATGATATCATATATATGTATGTTGTTATTTTATAATTTCATAAATATTATTTAACTATTATATAGGAGGTTAACGTACCCTTGACCAAGGAAAACTACAAGGTAATGGTTAAATTTCACAATCTCTTTATTATCTGAGGTTATTTGTATGTGAGTATCTACTGGGAAATCTTATTAATCCACATCCGCGTTTCTTTAAAATTTATTAAAACACATGTTTACAATTTACTAGACTATGGGTTAAATTCATATATAACCATTGTTTACTTTTTATAAAATGGTTTGAAATGAATCATTCCATCGTTTTCCAAACAAGGTTCTTTGTGTCATTTTAGACAAATTAAAGAAATAATGTTTCTCTTAACTTATATGGCGGGTGGAAATATTTTCCACCGTTATAAAACCTTCGAAGCATCCTTTACAAGTTTATATAAATATTTTAGAAATAAATGTTTTCTTCTTTAATTTTGATATGTTTAAATGATTTCAAAACAAAAAGAGATGTTTCTCTCAAATAGTTTTGATATTATCTATGCCAACATCCATTGATGGACTTTACACTTGTTTGATGTTGATTTATTATGATACAAATCTTCCATATTGAATTTAAGCTTTTTTTATATGTTTGACTATAGATGTTTTATTTTTATAACATTTATAGTTAATGGTTAACATATTAAAATTTCTTATGCTAATTTTAATATGAATGTTCATGTTATGTTTAAACATTTTCATATGAGAAATGAATTGGACTTTGTAAGTGAAGGGTGGAGCTAGCTATAGCTTCTCGATGCATCATTAGCTTTAATGAGAAAAAGTAGTGTCTTGGTACAAGGCCTTGAAAAAATCTTATTTTTTGCCTTAGAACGAGTACTTGAATATGTGGTTATAATTTTTGGAATTATGTATTTCATTATTATGAAAGTAGCTATTGATATTTTAGGGTTTTTTTTGAATAGTTGAATATCCATGTGAATATGTAAATGGAATTATTTTATTTAAATTTTCCATATTATGCAGACGTTTATGTTTAAAAGGATTATGTTTTATTATTATTCAATGCCTTAAATTTTTTTTTCTTATTTATTAAATTTTACACAATATTATTATCCTTACTGAGCATCTGAGTGCACCCCTTTCTATGTTTTAATTTTCCCAAGATGCGAATAATTACATTATGACTGACCTGTAGGGGTATTCTAAGGGATATGAGTGTGGTCAATGGATATAATGTAATTTTTTATTTTAATTTTATAATGTACTCTAAAACATATGAATGTATCTAGTGCTTCCAAGGCAACTAAACTAATTGTCCTTTCGAGACATGATTTATTGTGATCCTGCCAATTTTATGTAATAATTCACCGACTCTGGGTTTCTAGGGTCGGGTCGTTACATATAATTGGCTCAATCCAAAATATATCAAGATATAATGGGATCAACCCAACATAAATAATGTCCAAGTAACATATCATTATAATAAACTATCTTGAAATAAGGAGAAACCTCTCATTCCATACACATAAAAAACAATCCATTTGAAATTTATTAAAGATTGTTTTAAATGAATTATAAAAGGAAAGGCTTTAAAATATAATTAGAGTGAGAATTAATAGAATTTAATGGATATGTGTATAAACAATAGATAAAAAAAATACAACAGAATGTTAAAAAAAATTCATCACACCAAAAATGTTAATTCCACATAATAAATAATGAAGAAGGTCGACCCAAGGAATGGAAATTGGGTTAAGAATTCCCTTACCTCGGGTTTTTATTATTTAAAAATTGATTAAACCTCTATTATAATGGTTAAAAGAGTGTTATAAATATACAACATAAACATATCCATATTAATAATATCTTATATGATCATTTAATTGCATCATTTCACCCTTTAATTGTTAGTAGTTTCTTCCTTTCATTGTTTTGGGTGCGTTTCTTTACACGATTGCCATGATTGGTTCGTGATGGATATTCTTGTCGATTGGAAGTGAAACGCCAAAAATAGAATGGAAAGGAACTTAAATATTTATAGTACCATAAATTATACCATTTATCATTTTTATGTTTTATATGAGTATGAATCATAAGTTAAAACATTAATGGTGTTTGTTTAGATCATTTTAGTGGTTCATTGACAATAACGAACTCATTTATTTTATAAATTAAAAACTTATGTTCAAAAGAGATAATGAACCATGGATGAGAGATAATAAATATATTGTAACTTTGTTCATCCATTAAAATGGTTTCATGAACATACTAGAATGAATTACTGCTAATTGTAATCACTTTGTCCACGATGTCGGTAAATCGACACATCACAGACGATGTTTTACGTTATTTAATAAGTGGGAGAAGGTAAGTAATATAACGTATAATATTCAATAAAAATGATAAAATATATAATAATTAAGATAATGGATCATTCATTCATCTTGGATAAGGGGATATGAGGATTGAAGTATAAAAGAAAGGAACCTGAAGAAAAATTGAGAAATTCGTTATGAAAATTCGGCAGCCTAATGGCTATGCAACATGGTTTTAGAATACATTAAAAATAGTGGGGAAAAAAGACACCCATAGATAAATGAATCATAATATATAATATAGAAATAATAATATGAAAATAAGAACATGGTATTGAAACATGAATTCAATACCACATAATAGAGAACTTGAATGGAAAAATAATTTTTTTTAGAATTGTCTTACCTTGTATGGTAACTCCTAGAACATTATGGTTGGGGGCTTAGGGGATTAACGAAACCTAGGGAGGACTAATATGGAGGTAAAGAGGAAATAGAATCATTTATGAGTAATTTTGAATGAATTTAATGAAGGAATGGTTTTGTATTTACAACAAATTTGAGGGAATATTTTAATAATTTCCAAGGGACACCTCATTAGTGCTATTTGCAAAAACCACGGGTTTTACCATTGTATTTTCCCATGTAATTATACACATGGGAAACCTCACATTTTAATTTAATTTAAACAAGTCTACCAAATTTATTACATCATTATTACAACATTAATGATGTCATTAACACACGAAAACTAAAACAGTATTTTTACTATTCACCAAAAAATCAACTGTTTCAGAAAAATACCAAAATTTTACCCTATACATTTTACGAAGTGAAAATTCAATAATGAAAATCTATTTTTTTAAAATAATTTTCTAAATATTGTGAATTTAATTTTTTTTAAAAATCATACTTAATTCAAAAATTAACAATTTTAAAACAATAACTTCTTTTATATCACATTGAAAAATTAACCAACATGTTATTATCATAATGCATTAATAAAATAAAATAATATGAAAAATTACTATTCAATAGGGTCATCATACTAGTCATATTACTATTTGGAAGGTAATGTCACTATTCACCAAAAAAAGTTGGTTCAATCAGACTCCAAATAAAATACTACACACAATTGTAGATGACTGTTTTTAAAAATTCAAAAAATAGAAGAAGAAAAATATTGTTTAAAGGATAGTTATAACTATCTACATAAATAAATGTACCTTGAATTTCAATTTATTTATATAAAACCATGCGGTGTTAAATTATACACATATTCTAGAAATTTCCTCATAGAAATTTTATTTACTTGTTAAACAAGTGAGGGTAACATTCCCTCGTAGAATTTTTAGATTCAGATATTACATCTTAAACCATGTGGTTTCTCCAAAAAAAACCTTTACCAAGTGTATTAAATTATTCCACTATACGATTTCCCTTCGATCAAGAACTTGTACTGGTTTCTCTTCAAAAGAAATGTTCTTTTCTAGTTGAACTACTTTTTGGCTCAAGAATAGTGAGGAATCTGGCACATACCATCTCAACATCGAAACATGAAAAACATTTTTTACCTGAGACAAACTCAGAGGCAAATCAATATATTATGAAACTAGTCCAAAATTATCCAGGATTTCAAAAGGACGGACGAATTGTGGACTTATCTTTCCTCTCTGACCCAAAAACATCACACATTTCCAAGGAGATATTTTATGGAAAAAATTCCCACCAACTTCAATAGATAATTTTTTCATTCTTTTATCTACAATACATTTCTTTCGGCTTTAAGATTTCACCATGTGGTGCTGGGTCATCTTCACTTTCTTAGCCACTTCCTCTAATAATTCTGTTCCCATCAACATCATTTCTCAGACTTCATCCAAAAAAAGCTGGAGTTTGACACCACATCCCATACAATGCCTCAAAATGTTCCAACTATAAACTGGAATGAAAAATATTATTATTATAAAACTCAAATGAATAAAAATGATTATCCCAACTTCACTGGTCGTGTATTGAACATGCTCAGAGAATATCCTCCATAGTCTGAATCTTTTGTTCGGACTACCCAACTGATTAGGGATGAAATGTTGTACTAAAATTTTTTATCTATGCCCAATGACTTATGAATCCCTTCAAAAAATTGGAAGTGAACCTAAGATCCCGATCATATTCGATGGAAATATGAACTCTGTGTAACTTGAAAATAACTTTGAGGTATAGTTGAGAAATTTGATCCAAAGGCATTGTATCTCGAATAATAATAAAATGGGATGTTTTTTCAACAAATCAATAACAACCCAAATCACATTGTTACCTCAGGAATTATTATGTAGTCCCACCAAGAAGTCATTGGATAAATTATCTCATTTCCAATATGGAATTGGAAAATTCTAAAGAACCTCCTTTAGTAACTTCCTCTCTACTTTAAACTGTTGACATGTCAATCATTTCACAAAAAATTCTGCAGCATCCCTTTTCATTCCATCCCACAAGTAATACTCCTGAAGGTCTCTGTACATCTTAGTACTACCCGGATGAACTGAAAATGTAGAACTATGAGCTTCACACAACAAATATTTATTTAAATATGAATCACATGGCATACAGAACAATTTTTCAAATTATAAAACACAATTCTACCAAGGCTAAATTCTATAATCATTCCCATTTTCACCAACTCTACCTTTTTCTATTGATCACAGTCTTCTATATGTGCTTGATTAATTATCTCTGATAACAATGACTACACTGAGACCTAAAAGAGCAATATATTTATTCCCTGCACTAATAAAGTTTATGAAAAAATTAATCAAATCATTAATCAAGGGATCATGTTCCAAATGTAACATGGTTAATTATGAATGATGTTTTCGACTCAAGGAATCTGCAACTCTGTTTTCTTTTCTTTGATGGTAATTGATCATGCAATAATAATCCCTTATTAGCTCAATCCATCATCATTGACTCATTATTCATTCTTTCTAAGTTAATACATACTTCAGTCTTTTTGGGATAGTATATATTTTACATTTGGATCTATATAAACGGTGCCTCCAAAATTTCAACGAAAAAAACCAAAGAAACCAATTCCATATCATGTGTGGGATAATTTAACTAATAAAATTTTAGTTGTCTTGAGGAAGAAGACATTACCTGGTCATTCTGAATTATAACACAACCATAAACCTTCAATGAAGCATCAATGTATATGAAAAACTCACCACTTCGGGAGGAAAGGCCACAACTAGAGCATTCACCAATCTCTTATTCAGTTCCTAAAAAATCATCACATTTTTCTGTCCAAACAAATTTAAAACCATTTCATGTTAACTTAGTTAGCAGGAAAGATAACCAAACAATGTTTTTAAGAAACTTTCTGTAATATCCTTCTAATCCATGGGAACTATGAATATCTATACAATTTTTAGTTCTTGGACATTCATCAACGACTTTTGATTTTGTAGGATCGACTGCAATTTCATGCTTATTTACAATGATCCCAAGAAAATAATTTTGTACCATCCAAAAATCACATTTTCTAAAATTTCCATTCATTTTGTTTTCTTTTAATGTTTCTAAAACAACCCTTATATGGTTTTCATGACCTATATACTTCTAGAATATACTAGAATGTCAAAAATAATTAAAACAACAAACTTATCCATGAACTCATGAAATATTCTATTCATAAGATCTGTGAATACATCAAGAGAATTAGATAAACCAAAAGTCATAACTAAGAATTCATAATGGATATATCTAGTACAGAACACAATATGAACCCATATCTTTTTTAGGTATTTTTTACCTTTTCTGGTGTTTTTTGAGAAAAATATGAGCTTCTGGAAATTTCTGATGTACACGACATGTACTGGGTTACCGCGTGTAGCTATGTGCTGGCCGTGTAAGGTGGCCTGGAGACCACCTAATGCGAGGGCCAATTAAGACAAGTACATTTCGTATATTTATAAAGGAAACATTGTGAACTTTATTTTTTTTCATGAAGTGGACCGGGGTCACGTCTAATTGGAAGAAGTGCCTTCTTCTTCTCCATCTTCAACTGAGAGAATCCTTAATGCACTGATACATCCCCGAGCCCTAATAGAGCATCTGTTCTCTGATTTAACCATCGTCAATTTCCTTGGGATCTCTATGGTATGCTCATCATTCTTTAGAGCTTTGTTTCTGGATTCGTCTTCTTTCAAGAGTTATCCTTAGTTGAACGTTTTAGATTTTTTGTATATCAAACATGTTATAAGTCGATCCAAGGGACGATGCTGGAGTATATCTACCTCATGACATAGAGTTATGTGGTTTGTTCCTTTCCATAGATATTCATTGAGTTATATGTGCAAAAGTACCAAATACCCTTGATTTTGGTATTGTGTGTTTATGGGTTTTAGCCCTGCTATTGCCTAGTATTCCTTGTCTATTTGGATAGAGGTTTTCATGACAGTTTATCACCTCACAGGAGATTCATATCAATGGTGGTGATTAATTCAAAACAAAATGGAGGAAGATGAAGTATCATGTATGTAATTGAGGAAGTTTAAAGATAATTTCCTAGAAAAATACTTCCCTCGTTCCCATCAAGTAGATATGGAAAGACAATTTCTGAGTCTATGGAAAAATGAGGATGAGAATGTCACAAATTATAAGGATAACATTAAAAGGATTGAAAGGAATGAAATAGATTATATATATAACCAATGTAGTAAGATTGATCTATTCTTTGATGGGTTAAAACTATTTCTTTGTCAAGAAATATTCTCACAATCCTTATCATCGTACGAATATATAGTCTCACATTTTATAAAGACAGAAAAGGATTTATCTAAGTCTTATGACTTTAAAGAAAATAAAGAGAAGAAGATATCTGTTGAACAATCTGGAAATGGAAATAAGGGGAAGAAGGGAAAAGTTTAATATCCATCCTGCAATAAATGTGGGTAGAAACACCTTTGTACTTTACTGAAGGGAATGTGAGTCTATTAAAAGTGTCGTGAAAAAGGACACCAAGCTCGTGATTGAAAGGGGATGAAATGGTTTGCTAATGTTGAATGCTACAGTTGTAAAGAAATGGGGAATTATAAAAATGAACTTCCTAAGCGTTAGTGAAACTTACCTCAGAAATGGATAAGTGATAATTACATTGCTTATGTGATCACTACTGCTGAGGTTGAAGATCTGAAAGACATTGTGGAAGCTAAATTAATGGTTTCTTCAAGTTTATAAATTGCTTTATTTGATTATATATCATCACATTGTTTCATATCATCCCAATTTTCTAATAAAATTAGATATTTCCAATTTGGTTTAACATGGGAATTTTTAGTAATAACTCATAAGGATAGTATCATTGATGCAATGTTTTGCGAATCTGTCCCAATTAGGGAATATAAACATTCATTATCTGCTGATCTCATCATCATACCCATGATTGTGTTTTATATAGTCCTCGTTATGGATTGGATTTTGGACCGTGATGAAAAAATTTTCAATCAGAATAAGGAGGTTACAATTTTGGATGATGATAAAGAGTACCTTATCTTCAGAACAGAAACGTCAGCACCTGATTCTTATCTAGATCCACACCCAGTAGCTCTAATAAATTCAATTATTGAGGAGTAAAAGAATTAAATATCTCCGGGTGAGGAAAAGAATGTTCAAATAATGTAAATACATATTGTGGAAGAATATGCTGATGTGTTTCTAGAGGATTTACCTAGATATCATCCGGAACGAGGACTTCATTTTTGCAATGATTTAATTCACGGTTCAAGGCCCATATCGAATAACCCTTATAGAATGGCCATTGTGGAATTAGAAGAACTAAAGAAACAACTAGAGGAATTGAATAATTAAGGATTCATTCTTCCTAGTGTTTCTCCATGGGGAGCCCCTATTCTTTTTTATAAGAATAAAGATGGATCTATGAGTTTGTGCATTGACTACAGGATGATCAATTCTATAACAATATAGAAAAAGTATTCCCTAACTCACATTGATTATTTATTTGATTAACTCCATAGAGATTAATATTTTTCAAAGATAGACCATTGATCTGGATACCATCAGTTTTGCATGAC
Source organism: Viscum album (assembly GCA_963277665.1). Taxonomy (NCBI): domain Eukaryota; kingdom Viridiplantae; phylum Streptophyta; class Magnoliopsida; order Santalales; family Viscaceae; genus Viscum; species Viscum album. The sequence goes on along the minus strand of OY728133.1, from coordinate 676,316,655 downwards.
AAAGGAAGACATTCCAATGAAAACATATCGAATCAGGTACATGTATTACAAGTTTAAATTAATGTATTTTGGGATGACTAATGCACTCTATGTTTTCATGGATCTAATGGATAATGTTTTCAAGGAATATATTGATGAATTTTTAGTAGTATTTAATGATAATATATTCGTAAAATCCAAAATCTATAAAGATCATGAAAATCACTTTCACAGTAATCTAACGACTCTTAGAAGTAAAGAATTATATGGAATTTTTAGCATGTTTGAATTCTGGCTTCACGAGATTTCTTTTCCTAGACATTTTGTCTATAAGTATGTAATCTCTATTTATCCTTCTAACACAAGAGCAATACAATAATTTCCATCACCGATGATTATAAACGATGAATGGAGTTTTATTGGTTTAGTAGGTTATTATCGATGTTTCGAACAGAAATCTTCCCGATTGGCTAACCCATTAACCATGCTCATGCGTAAAAGGGTTATATTTGAATAAACCAATGAGTGTGAAGAGCATTTTGAAGAACTGAAGATAATATCATTAAATGATATTACATTAACTCTAACATCGGGGAATGATGGGATTGTTATTTATAGTGATGCATAAAAAAGGACTTGGTTGTGTCCTTAAGCTACATGATTGATTTATTGGCTATACATCACAGAAACTAAAAATTCATGAACAAAACCATCCTACTCATGATCTTGAATTGGCATCTATAATCTTTTCTTTGAAGATTTGGAGACACTATCTCTATGGTGAAAAATGTGACATATATATCGATCACAAGAACATGATGTATATTTTATCACAAAAAGAACTCAACATGAGGCAAAGGCGAAGGATCAAGCTACTAAAGGGTTATGATTTCACTATACACTACCACCTGGGGAAGGAAAATAAGGTGGCAGATGCTTTGAGATGAAAGGATCATGGAGTTTTGAACTAGCTGATCATTGAAAGGGATCCTATTTTCATTGATCTAGTAAATATTGATCTGTGAATAACCATTGAAGGTAAAACATCAATACCCATTCAAACGGTTTCCAAACCATATTTACTAGAAAGGATAAAAGGTTATCACACAAATGATGAGGATTTATAAAAGAAAAATTAATGTGTGAATGATGGTAGATTGATGGACTTCGTATATGAAGTTGAGATTCCAAATTTTGGAAGAGAATTTGTGTTCCTAACATACCTGCCTAAAAAGGGAATTTTTGGATGGTGCACATAGCTCCAATTTCTCTATAAACCCTAGTATCACTAAGTTGTATACAGATTTAATGGAACATTTTTGGTGGAAGAAATGACGATAGACATTGATGATTATGTGTCAAGATGTATGGTTTGTCAACAGTTGAAATCTGGAAGACAACATATTATAGGAGTCATGAAACCTCTTCCCATACCTGTGTTGAAATGGGATGATATTATGATGGAATGTTTTATGGGACTTCCAATGACTCGTAGAAGGAATGATGCAATATGGGTCATTGTTGATCGTCTTACCAAGTCAGTACATTTTCTTAATATAAGAGAATATTTACCACTTAAACATATAGAAATAATATATATATGAATGAAGTTATAATACTTCATAGTGTACTCCTATCAATTTTTTAAATTTGTGATCCCCATTATACATCAAGATTCTGGAATATTCTTCAGAAGGAATTGGATACTGAGATTCGTTTGAGCACTACCTACCACCCTTAAACTGATGGACTATCAGAAGAGACAATTAAAACCTTATAAGACATGGTGATATCTTTCTCACTTGACTTTCAAGGTATGTGATATCTGTGTTTACCTCTGGTAGAATTTTCCTATAACAATATCTTTCATTCAAGTATTCAGATGGCACCACTGAAGCATTATATTGAAAGAGATATCGCACACCAACTTGTTAGGATGATGTTGGTGAAAGAAAACTCATAGGACCATAACTTGTTTAAGAAATAATGGAAAAGTTTAAGACTATCAAAACCCATATCAATGAAGCTCAATGTTGGAAAAAGAGAAATACTGATAACCAAAGGAAGGATTTGGAATTTTGAGTAGGACATCATCTTTTCATGAAGGTATCTCTTTGGAAGGGTGTTATACATTTTGGTAAGAAGCAAAAATTATGTCCCAGGTACATTGGACCTTTCAAAATTGTAAATCAAATTGGAGTTGTAACTTATCATTTGGCAATGCCAACAAGTATCTAAAAAATTCATGATGTGTTCCACGTATCAATGTTGAGAAAATACATACCAAACCTGATGCATGTAGTCACCAATGAAGAAATAGAACTGGAACATGGATAGTCTTATTGCGAAGATCTCATCAGAATTATTGATACGAAAGAAAAAGTGTTGAGTAACCGGACGACTTGACTTGTGAAATTTCTTTGGAGAAATCATAAAATGAAAGAGGATGCGTGGAAATCTGAGGATCTTAATGGGATGAACCATTAAAATATTTTTATGTGGTACTATTCTAAAATTTCTTGGAAGAAATTATTTTTATAAGGTTAGAATGTAACACCCCAAGCTTCCATGGTACGTTTCCCTTTGATTAATGCAATAGCTTGCACTGTACGCAACATCGAGATCTAAAAAACTATGAAAAATCAAACTAGATGTTATGAATAGTAATAACCAATTTTTTAAATTTTATAAATTTTATTTTTCAAAATGGACTTCATTTTTAGATTTGGAATATCAAAATTATCTTAGGGTGAATTTTTGGTATTTTTCTGAAATGTTTCTATTTTTTATGAATAGTGAATAACATTGCGTTATTGGTTAAAACATACTTTTTATTTAAATAACTAGTTATTTTATTTAAAAATATATTAGGTGAAATAGATAAATAATACCAATAAATTTTCAATTTAATAAATTGGAGTCATTTTATAACAATATTAGATACATAAAATATTATTTAACTTTTTACCGACTTTTACCCACCTCCTCGGCACATTTGCAAATTTGAATAAAACATAATTTTAACACTTCTATGAATTGAATTTTAATAATTAGAGAGACATGGTTGATCTCTGTATGTAAAATTTCGTTCAATAAGATGAAAATAATTTGTGTTGAATAGTAAATTTGGACTTTTATTTGCCACTCTTAAAAGTAAATAGGGTAATTAGTGGTGAAAATTATATTATTATTACCCTAAGACAGTCATAATTTTATTGGATAAGTTTATTTCGACCAAAACCACCCTTAGTAAGAAAATATGATCCTGTAGGTCCACTTGTATTAGATTATGACATTTATTATTAATTTATTGATAGAAGAGTTAAAACTGATAAATTCAATGATTAATAACTAAACCATTTTTAATATAGGGTTATAAATAAGATAAATTATACTATAAATATTCATTAGAAATAAAAAAATATTTCATAAATAATTTTATTTTATTTATAATTTTTAGTCATTAAATAATTATATATATTTATGACACAATGATGATTCCATAATTACCTTATTAATGAAATATTATAATAATTGATATTATAAAAATCCAAATAAATGTAATTTGAGACTTTTGATAAATTACACTGATTTTCTAGGTTAATAATACATTTTAGGGTTGATTAATGATTTGTTTGATTTAATCATGTTGTTATGGATTTAACAAAAACAAAAAACAAAATACTGTCAAAATTGACATAAAATGGTTTTTAAAGAATACTATATTTTTTAAATTATATAATATTCATAAAAATATATGGTTCATCCAAAATACTTATATAAGGATATATATAAATATATATATCATTAATGAACAACATTTGTTCCTCATGTCATTTTATAGAATTTTTATTTACCATTTATTATAATAATACAAGAAGACTTTGTAAAAGTTATACAATTTAAGAAACAGTTAAATCTAAAATATATGGTTAATATGGTGACAAAAACCTTTATAAAACCTATTGGTTGAGATTTTTTCGACCCATACCCACCTTATCCACTAAATAAATAATTTTGGAGCTATCATAAAACGAATATTATTTTATAATAACATAATATTTCATGATTTTCCAAATGTGGCCCTCACCTCTCTTATAAAAGGGTACTTCCCATTCTCTAAAAAATACACCTAAAAAGCCATTTGGCTTGACCTAACACAGAACAAATATCCTCCCATCTTCCCTCACTTATAATTAGAGGAATAACTTTGATCAAAAATCCTACCTAAGGAGCCTTTTGATCAAATCAAAAGGAAGCGTCCGAAGAAGAGTTAATAATTGCATCACCTCTTTCTAGGTTTTTTTCTTCTTCCACTTCCTCTTTATTTTTTGTTTCCAAACCAAAATAATAACTCTAGTACCTTCTAAATACTTTGATTTTATTATATGTATGTTAAAACCATATTCATTATTCTATCCATCCTATGAATAAAAATGTTACCATACGTGCATACGTACGACTTACCATCTCCACGTCGTGGTGTAGTTTGTTATTCAACAGTTAATTATTTAATGGGACTAGTAGTGAATATAATTTATGTAAATAATAAATATAATATTTTAATGATTTTTTATATATGATATACCATCCAATTAAATATGATTTCACCATCAAAACAATGATATTGTCGCTCGTCCGTACGTATGACTTTCCGTCTCCATGACCCGATGAGATGTCATTCCCCATTGTAACCATTCAAGACTAATTTTCATTTTATGATTAAAAATTATGTTTATGAACATAATATCATTCTGTATATAAATATAATACATCCTATACATAAAAAACATTACTTACGTAACAAAACATATAAAGGAAAAGGAATCAGTTAACAACCAAATCAATGATACCACTAAAATATTATTGATAAAGAAATATTAGAAGATCATATATGATATAATATATATGCATGTTGTTCTTTTATAATTTCATAACAATTATTTAACAATTATATAGGAGGTTATCATTCCCTTGACCAATGAAAAGTACAATGTAATGGTTTAATTTCAAAATCTCTTTATTATCTGAGGTTGTTTATATGTGAGTATCTACAAGGACCTATTTCTCATCTACATCCGTGTTTATTTAAAATGTATTAAAAAACATGTATGAAATTTTCCTGAATATGGGTTAAATTCATTTATAACCTTCGTTTACTTTTTATAAAATGGTTTGAATGGAATCTTTCCATCGTTTTCCAAACAAGGTACTTTGTGACCTGTTAAGCAAATTAATGTAAGAATGTTTCTCTTAACATATACGACAGGTGGAAATATTTTATTCCGTTATAACACCTTTGAAGATTCCCTTACAAGTTAAAATAATAGATTAAAAATAAATTTTTTCTTCTATAATTTTGAGACTTTTAAATGATTTCAAAATTGAAAGAAATTTTTCTCTCAAATAGTTTTGATATCATCTATGTCAACATCTATTGATGGACTTTACACATGTTGGAAGTTGATTTATTATGATACAAATCTTCCATATTGAATTTATGCTTTTTTATATGATTGAATGTATATGTTTTACTTTTATACCATTTATAGTTTATGGTTAACATATTAACATTATTTATGACATTTTTAGTACGACTGTTCATGTTATGTTTAAAAATTTTCATATGAGAAATGAATTGGACTTAGTAAGTGAAGGGTGGAGCCAGCTATAGCTCCTCGATGCATCGGTAGCTATCATTAGAAAAACAAGTGTCTTGGTACAAGGCCTTGAAAAAATCTTATTTTTTGTCTTAGAACGAGTACATGAATATGTGGTTATAATTTTTGGAATTCTTCATTTCATTATTATCAAAGTGGCTATTGATATTTCATGTTATTATTCGAAAAGTAGAATATCCATGTGATTATGTAAACGGAATTTTTTTTAATTTGACATATTATATAGAAGTTTATGTTTAATAGAATTATGTTTTATTATTATAAATTTCCTTAAATTATTTTTTTATTATATTTTCCGCAATATTATTATCCTTACTGAGAATCTGATCTCACTCCTTTCTTCGTTTTATTTTTCCTAAGATGCAAAGAAGTAAATTATGACTAACCTGTAGGGATATTCTAAGGGATATGATTGTAGTCAATGGATATAATGTAATTTTTTTTTAATTTTATAATGTACTATAAAACGTATGAATGTATCCAGTGCTTCCAAGGATACTAAACTAATTGGCCTTTGAATACATGATCTCTTTTGATCATTCCAATGTTATGTAATAATACACCGAGTTTGGTTTTCTACGGTTGGGGAGTTACATATAATGGGCTCAATACGAAATATATCAATCTATACTGGGATCAACCATACATAAATAATGTACAATGAAAATATCATTGTAATAAAGTATCTTGAAATAAGGAGAAACCTCTCATTCCATACACATAACAAAAAATCCATTTGAAATTTATTAAAGAGAGTTTTACATGATTTATAAATGTAAAGGCTTTAAAATATAATTTGAGTGAGAATTAATAGTATTTAATGGATAAGTGTATACACTGTAAATACAAAAAATACAATAGAATGTGAAAAAAAACATCACATCAAAAATGTTTATTCCACATAATAAATAAAGAAGAAGGTCAACCCAATGAATGGAAATTAGGTTATGAATTCCCTTACCTCAGGTTTATGTTACTTCAAACATGTTCAAACCTCCAGTATAATGGTTAAAAGACTGTTATTAATATACTACAGAAACATATCCATATTAATAATATCTTATATGATCATTTCATTGCATCATTTCACCCATTAATTGTTAGTATTTTCTTCCTTGCATTGTTTTGGGTGCGTTTCTTTGCACGATTTCCATGATTGGTTCATGATGGATATTCTGGTTGATTGGAAGTGAAACTCCAAAATTTTAATGTAAAGGTAGTTAAATATTTATAGTACCATAAATTATACCATTTATCATTATGAAGTGTTATATGAGTATGAATCATAAGTTAAAACATTAATGGTGTTCGTTTAGATCATTTTATTGGTTTTTTGACAATAATAAACTCATTTGATTTATTAAATATAAACGTATGTAAAAAAGATTTAAAGAACCATGGATGAGAGATAATAAATATATTTTAACCTTTTTAAACCATAAAAATGGTGTCATGAACATACTTGAATGAATTAATGCAAATTGAAATCACTTCGTCGATGATTTCGGTAAATCGACACATCACAGACGATGTTTTACTTTATTTAATATGTGGGAGAAGATAAGTAATATAATGTATAATATTCCATAAAAATGATAAAATATAGAATAATTAAGATAATGGAACATTAATTCATCTTTCATAAAGGGATATGAGGAATGAAGTATAAAAGAAAGGAACTTGACGAAAAATTGAGAAATTCGTTATGAAAATTCGGCAGCCTAATGGCTATGCAACATGGTTTTAGTATACATTAAAAATAGAGGGAAAAAATGACACCCATAGAAAAATGAATCATAATATATAATAGAGAAATAATAAGATGAAAATAAGAACATGGTATTAAAACTTGAATTCTATACCACATAATAGAGAACTTGAATAGAAAAAGGAAAAAAGTTTAGAATTATCTTACATTGTTGGGTAACTCCTAGAACATGAAGGTTGGGACCTTGGGGGCTTAAAGAAACCTGTGGAGGAATAATAGGGAGTTAAGGAAGACATAGCTTCATTTATGAGTAAATTTTACTGAATTTAATGAAGGAATGGTTTGGTATTTATAACAAATTTGAGGGAATGTTTTAATAATTTCCAAGGGACACCTCATTAGTGGTATCAGAAAAACCAAGGGTTTTACCATGGTATTTTCCCATGTAATTAGACACATGGGACACCTCACATTTTAGTTTAATTTATAAAATTCTAACAGATTTATTACGTCATTATTACATAATTAATGATGTCATTAACACAACAAAACTCAAAACTGTATTTTTATTATTCATCAAAAAATCAACTCTTTTAGAAAAATACAAAAAATTTACCCGATCCATTTTTCAATGGGAAAATTCAATAAGAAAATATATTTTTTAAAAATAATTATCTAAATATTGTGAATTTAATTTTTAAATAATATCATACATAATTCAAAAATTAACAATTTTAAAACTATAACTTCTTTTATATCACATTGAAAAAATAACCAACATGTTATTATCATAAAGAATTAATAAAACAAAATAATATTAAAAATTAATATTCCTTAGGGTCATATTAATAATCATATTACTATTTTTAAGGGCATGTTACTATTCACCAAAAAACAAGTTGGTTCCATCAGACTCAAAATAACTTACTACACACAATTATAGATGGAGCTTTTTAAAAATTAAAAAAATAGAAGAAAAAAAATTATGTTTAAATGATAGTTATAAATATCTACTTAAAACAATGTATCATGCATTTCAATTTATTTATAGAAAACCATGCGGTGTTAAATTATCCCCATCTTCTATAAATTTCCTCATAGAAATTTTATTTACTTGTTAAACAAATGAGGGTAATTTTCCCTCATTGAATTTTTATAATACCATATTTCTTCTTAAACCATGTGGTTTCTCCAAAAAAAACCATTACCTATTGGGTTACATTATTCCATAATACAATTTCCCTTTGATCATGAATTTGTACTAGTTTCTCTTCAAAATAAAGGTCCATTTCTAGATGACCTACTTTTGGACTCATGAAATTTGAGGAATCTGGAACATACTTTCTCAACATCGAAACATGAAAAACATTTTTTTCCTGAGACAAACTGGGAGGCAAAGCTACATAGTATGAAACTGGTCCAACATTATCTAGGATTTAAAAATAACTGATGAATTGTGGACTTAGCATTCCTCTCTGACAAAAACACATCAAACATTTCCAAATAGTGATTTTAAGGAAAACATGGCTACTATCCTTGAGAGAGAATTTTTTCCTTCTGTTATCTACACAACTTTTCTACCTGCATTAAGATATCCTCATGTGGTGCTAGATCATATTCACTTTGTCAGCCATTTCCTCAACTAATTCTGGTCCAATCTGAATCATTTCCCAGACTTCATCCCAAAAAAGCCGGAGTCTAACACTGCACCCCATACAATGCCTCAAAATGTTCCAACTATAAACTGGATTGAAAACTATTATTATAATAAAACTAAAATGAATATACATGATTATCCCAACATCACTGGTAGTCTATTGAACATGATTATATCATATCCTCCATATTCTAAATCTTTTGTTCGGATTTCCCAACTGATTGAGGAAGAATTGTTATACTTAAATTTTATATTTGTGCCCAATGACTTCTAAAGCCCTTGTAAAACATAGATGTGAACCTGAGATCCCGGTCATATACAATGGAAATATGAACTCCGTGTAACATGATAATAACTTTGATGTATTGTTAAGAAAGCTGATCCAATGGCATTGTATCTCGAATAATAATAAAATGTTCTGATTTTGTAAAAAAAACAATAACAACCCAAATCACATTATTACCTCCAGAATTATAATGTATTCACACCAGGAATTCATTGGATAAATTATCACATTTCCACTATGGCATTGGAAAGTTCCAAAGAACCCCCTCTAGAAACTGCCTCTCTACTTTAACCTGTTGGCATATTAATCCTTTCATAGTAAATTCTGCAACATCCCTTTTCATTCCATCCCACAAGTAATACTACTGATGGTCTCTGTATATCATAGTACTGCCCGAATGAACTGAAAATGTAGAACTATGAGCTTCACACACCAAATATTTCTTTAAATGTAAATCCCAAGGCACATACAACCATTATTCATATCTTAAAACAGAATTTTATCATGGTTAAATTCTAGAACCATACCCATTTTCACCAACTATACCTTTTTCTGTTTCTCACAGTCTTCCATTTGTGCTCGCATAATTCTCTCTGATAACAATGACTACACTAAGACCTAAAACAACAATATATTTTATTCCCTTCACCAAAAACATCTAAGAAAAAATTAATCAAAGCATTAATCAAGGGATCATGTTCCAAATGTAATGTGGTTAATTATGCATGATGTTTTCGACTCATAGAATCTGCCACTCAGTTTTCTTTTCTTTGATGGTAATTGATCATGCAATAATAATCCCTTATCAGTTCAATCCATCTTCTTTGCCTCATGATTAATTATTTATAATTAAATATATAATTCATTCATTTATGGTTAGTATATATTTGACATTTGGATCCATATAAAAGGTGTATCCAAAATTTCAAAGAAAAAACCATAGATTCCAATTCCATATTATGTGTGGGATAATTTAACTCATAAACATTTAGTTGTCTTGAAGAAGAAGACATTACCTGATAATTCTGCATCATAAAACAACCATGACCCATAAATAAAACATCAATGTATATGACAAACTCACCACTTCTGGAGGAAAGTCCACAACTGGAGCATTCACCAATCCCTTATTCAGTTCTTAAAAAATCATCACATTTTTCTGTCCAAACATATTTTACCCCTTTTCATGGTAACATAGTTAGAAGGAAAGATAACCACACATTGTTTTTAAGAAACTATCTGTAATAACCATCTAATCCATGAAAACTATTAATATCTGTAAATTTTGTAGGTCTTGTACATTCATCAATGACTATTGTTTTCGCAGGATCGACTGTTATTCCATCCTTATTTACAATGTTCCCAAGAAAATAATTTTGTACCATTCAAAAATCTCATTTTCTAAATTTTCCATGCATTTTGTTGTCTTTTAATGTTTGTAAAATAACCCTTATATGTTTTTCATTATCCTATATACTTATAGAATATAAAATAATGTCACAAATAATTAAAACAACAAACATATCCACAAACTCATGAAATATTTTATTCATAAGATCCATGAATATAACTAGAGAATTAGTTAAACCAAAAGGCATAGATATGAATCTATAATGGATATATCTAGTATAGAACACATTATGAACCCGAATGTTTTTTCAGGTTTGTTTTCCTTTTTCTCATGTTTTTGAGAAAAATAGGAGTTTCTGGAAATTTCTGATGTACACGCCGAGTACTCGGTTACCGTGTGTAGCTATGTGCTGGTCGTGTATGGTGACCTGGGGACCACCTAATGTGAGGGAATATTAAGGCATGTACATTCCATCTACTTATAAAGGGAACATTGTGTGCTTTATTTTTTTCATTAAGCAGACCGGGGTCACGTCTAATTGGAAGAAGTGCCTTCTTCTTCTCCCTCTTCAACCGAGAACATCCATACTATGCCGATACTTCCCCGAGCCCTGATCGAGCATCCGTTCTCTGATTCAACCGTCTTCGATTGCAATGGGATCTCCACTGTATTCTCTTCATTCATTAGAGCTCTGTTTCTTGATTCCTCCTCTTTCAAGAGATATCCTCAGTTGAACTTTTTATGTGTTTTTTTATATCTACCATGTTCTAGGTCGATCCATGGGCCGACGCCGGAGTATATCTACCTCACTCCATCGAGTTAGGTGGTTTGTTACTTTCTGTATATATTCATTGAGTTATATGTGAAAAAGTACCCAATACCTTTTATTTTGGTATTGTGGGTTTATGGTTTTTAGCCCTACTATTTCCTAGTATTCCTTGTCTAATTCGATAGAGGTTTTCATGACAGTTTATCATCTCAGAGGAGATTCAAATCAATGGTGGTCATTAATTCGAAACAAAATTTTGGATGATGAAGTATCAAGTATGTAATTGAGGGTGTTTAAAGATAATTTCATAGTAAAATACTATCCTCCTGCACATTGAGTGGATATGGAAAGACAATTTCTGAGCCTAAAGAAAAAGGAGGATGAGAATGTCATAAATTATAAGGATAAATTTACAAGGATTGAATGTCATGCAATAGAATATATACATAACCTAAGTGGTAAGATTGATCTATTCATTGATGGGTTAAAACCATTTCTCTATCGAGAAATATTCTCACAATCCTTATTGTTGTATGAATATATAGTCTCACGTGCTATGAAGACAAAAAAGGAAATCTCTAAGTCTTATGACTTTAAATAAATTCGAAGAGAATAAGTGATCTGTTGAACAATCTAGAAATGGAAATAAGGGGAAGAAGGGAAAAGTTGAATATGCATCCTGCAATAAATGTGGGTAGAAACACCCTTGTACTTTACTGAAGGGAATGGTAGTTTATTACAAGTGTGGTGAAGAAGGCCACCATGCTCATGATTGAAAGGGGAAAAATGAGGTTGTTAGTGATGAATGCTACAGTTGTAATGAAATGAGAAATTATGAAAATGAATGTCCTAAGCGTCAGTGATGCTTACCTCAGAAATGGCTAAGGGATAACGTCATTGTTTATGTGATCACTACTGCTGAGGTTGAAGCTCTGAAAGGCATGGTGGAAGGTATATTAATGGTTTCCTCATGTTTAGAAAATTATTTATTTTATTACATATCATTACATTATTTCATATCTTCCAAATTTTCTAATAAAAATAGATATTTCCAATTTCATTTAACAAGGGAATTTTCAGTAAAAACTCATAAGGTTAGTATCATTATAGCAACGATTTATGAATCAGTCCCCATTATGGAATATAAACGTTCTTTATCCACTGATTTCATAATCATACCGATGATTGAAATTTATTTAGTCCTCATTATGGATTGGATTTTGGACCATGATGCGAAAATTTTCAATAAAAATAAGGATGATACAATTTTGGATGATGATAAAGAATACCATATCTTTAGAACAGATACATCACCACCAGATTCTTATATAGATCCAAACCTAATGGATCTAATAAATTCAATTATTGAGGAGGAAGAGAATGAAATAAATCTGGGTGAGGAAAAGAATATTCAAATAAAGGAAGTACACATTGTGCAAGAATATGTTGATGTGTTTCTAGAGGATTTAGCTGGATATCATCCAGAATGAGAAATTAATTTTTCCATTGATTTAATTCATGGTTCGAGGCCCATATCGACAAACCCTTATAGAATGGCCACTGTGGAATTATTGGAACTAATGAAACAACAAGAAGAATTGAATAATTGGGGATTCATTTGCGCCAGTGTTTCTCCATGGGGATCCCTTGTTCTTTTTGATAAGAAGAAAGATGGATCTATTAGTGTGTGCATTGACTACAGGGAGATCAATGCTATAATAATAGAGGAAAATTATCCCAAACCTCACATTGATGATATATTTGATTAACTCGATGGAGATTAATATTTTTCAATGACCGACATTTGATCTGAATACCATCAGTTTTTCGTGAAAAAGGATGACATTCCAAAGAAAACATATTGAATCAGTGATGAGCATTACGAGTTTATAGTAATGCATTTTGGTCTTACTAATGCACTCTATGTTTTAATGGATCTAATGGATATAGTTTTCAAGGAATAAATAGATGAATTTATAGTAGTATTTATTAATTATATCTTAGTATAATCCAAAAGCTATAAAGATCATGAATATCACATTCTCATTAATCTAACGATTCTTAGCAGAAAAGAATTATATGGAATTTTTTGAAATTTTGAATTCTGGCTTCAAGAGATTTCTCTTTCCTGGACATATTGTCTCTAAGGATGGAATCTCTATTTATCCTTCTAAGACAAGAGTAATACAATGATGGCCAGCACCGATGATTATAACTAATGTATGATGTTTTATTGGTTTAGTAGGTTATTATCGGTGTTTCCTCCAGAATTCGCCCAGATTGGCTAACCCATTAACCAAGCTCACGTGTAAAGGTGTTATATTTGATTAAACAAATGACGGTGGTGAAAATTTTGAAGAACTGAAGATAATTTTATTAAATGATATTATATTGACTCTACCATCAGGGAATGATGGGATTGTTATTTATAGTGATTCTTAAAAAAAGGACTTGGTTGGGTCCTTATGCTGAATGATCGATTTATTGCCTATGCGTCACCGCAACTAAAAATTCATGACCAAAACCATCCCACTCATGATCTTGAGTTAGAATATTTAATATTTGCTTTGAAGATTTGGAGACACTATCTCTATAGTGAAAAATGTTAGATATATATCGATCACAAGATCTTGAAGTATATTTTCTCACAAAAAGAACTCAGCATGTGGTAAAGGTGAAGGTTTGAGCTACTAAAGAATTATGATTTCACTATACACTACCACTTGGGAAAGGAAAATAAGGTTGAAGATGCTTTGAGCAGAATTGATCATGGATTTTTGAACAAGATGAGAGATGAAAGGGATCCTATTTTCATTTGTCTAGTAATTATGGATATGGGAATAACCATTGAAGGTAAAACATAAATTTTCATTCAAATGGTTTCAAAACCATATTTACTAGAATGGATAAAGAGTTATCACACAGATGATGAGGAGTTCAAAAATAAAGTTAAACGTGTGAATGATGGTAGATTGATTGACATCGTATATGAAACTGAGATTTTGAAATTTTGGAAGAGACTTTGTGTTCCTAACATACCTGTTCTAAAAAGGGAATTACAGGATAGTGAACATAGATCCAATTTTCCTATAAACCCTAGTATAACTAAGATGTATATAGACTTGAAGGAAATTTTTTTTTGGAAAAAATGAAGATATACATTGATGATTATGTGTCAAGATGTATGGTTTGTCAACAGGTGAAATCTGGATGACAACCTCTTATAAGAGTCATGCAACCTCTTCCCATACCTGCGTTGAAATGGGATGATATTACGATGGAATTTTTCATGGGACTAGAAAAGGCTCATAGAAGGAATGATGCAATATGGGTCATTGTTGATCATCTTACCAATTCAGTACATTTTCATTTCTAGAAGAGAATATTTACCACTTGAACGTCAAGAATAACATATATGAATGAAGTTGTAAGTCTTCATGGAGTACCCCTATCTATTTTTTCAATTCGTGATCCCCATTTTACATCAATATTATGTAATATTTTTCTAATGAAATTGGATATTGAGATTCTTTGTGTACTACATACCACCCTTATACTAATGGACAATCAGAAGAGACTATTAAAACCTTAGAAGACATGTTGAGTTCTTGATCACTTGACTTTCAAGGTATCTGATAGTAGTATTTACCTCTGGTAGAATTTTTTTATAACAATAGTTTTCATTCAAGTATTCATATTTCACCACTGAAGTGTTATATGGAAAGAGATTTCCCACACCAACTTGTTTTGATAATGTAGATGAAAGAATACTCATAGGCCTATAACTTTTTGAAAAACAATAGAAAAGATAAAGATTATCGAAACCCACATCAATGCATCTCAAAGTAGGCAAGAAAGAAATGTTGATAGCCAAAGGAAGCATTTTGAATTTCATTTAAGAGATCAACTTTTCCTAAAGTTATATACTTGGAATGGTGTTATATGTTTGGGTAATAAGGGAAAATTATGTCCTAGGTACATTGGGAATTTAAAAATTCTATAACAAATTGGATTTGTAGCTTATCACTTGTGAATGACACCAAGTCTCTAAAAAGTTCAAGATGTGTTCCACGTATCAGTGTGGAGAAAATACATGCCTAACTTGATGCATATACTCACTTATGAATAAATAGAACTAGAACCCAACTAGTCTTTTTGCGAAGATCCCATCAGAATTCTTGATACCAAAGAACATGTGTTCAGAAACCGGACGATTTTCCTGGTGAAATTTCTATGGAGAATCCATAAAATGAAAGAGGAAACATGGAAACCTGAGGAACTTATGAGGAAGAACCATACAAATATTTTTATGCAGTACTATTCTAAAATTTCATGGGAGAAATTATTTTTAGAAGGGGAGAATGTAATACACCATACTTTCACGGTACGTTCCCCTTTGATTAATGAAATAGCTCACAATGTACGCAACATCGAGTTCTAAAAAACTCTGACAAATCAAACTAAATGTTATTAATAATAATAACCACGTTTTGAAATTTTTTACTTTTTATTTTTCAAAATTTACTTTTTTTATTCGGAATATCAAAATTAACTTAGGCTGAATTTTTGTTATTTTTCTGAAAACTTTTAATTTTTAATGAATAGTGAATAGCATTGCGTTATTGGATAAAACCGACTTTATATTTAATTAATTTTTTATTTTATTTAAATATATATTAGGTTAAATATAAAAATAATACCAATAAATGTTCAATTTAATTCATTGGAGTCATTTTATAATAATATTAGATACATAAAATATTATTTAACTTTTTACCGTCTTTTACCCACCTCCTATGCATATTTTCAAATTTGCATAAAACATAATTTTACCAATTATGTGAAGTGAATTTCAAAAATTATAGATACATGGTTGATATCTGTAAGTAAAATTTGGTTCAATAAGATGAAAAATTTTTGGGGTGAATAGTAACTTTTGACTTTTATTTTCCACTATTAAAAATAAATAGGGTAATTAGTAGAAAAAATTATATTATTATTACCCTAACACAGTCATAGTTCTATTGGATACGTTTATTTCGACCAAAAAAACCTTATGAATAAAATATTATCCTTTAGGTCCACTTGTATTAGATTATGACATCTATTATTAATATATTTTTAGAAGAGTTAAAAGTGTTAAATTCAATGTTTAATAACTAATCCATTTATAATATAGGGTCATAAATAAGATAAATTATACTATAAATATTCATTAGAAAACAAAAAATATTTCATTAATAATTGTATTTTATTTATAATTTTTAAAAATTAAATAATTATATTTATTTATGACACAATGATGATGCAGTAATTACCTTATTAATGAAATATTAAAATAATTAATATTATAAATATCCAAATAAATGTAATTTGAGAGTTTTGATGAATTACACTGATTTTCTAGGTTAATATAACATTTTGGGGTTGATTAAATTATTTTTTTGATGTAATCATGTTGTTATGGCTTTAATAAAAACAAAATACCAAATAGTGTCAAAATTGACATAAAAGGGTTTAAAAAAACTATATTATTAAATGATATAATATTCATAAAAATATAAGGTTCATCTTAAGGACTTAAATAATGATATATATAAATATATATCATTAATGAACAACATCTGGTTCTCATTCCATTTTATAGAATGTTTATTAACCATTTAATATAATAATACAAGAAGACTTGGTAAAAGATAACTTATTTAACAGAGTTAAATATAAAAGATATGGTTAATATGGTGACATAAACCTGTATAAAACCTATTGATTGAATGTTTTTCGACCCATCGCCACCTTATCCACTCAAAAAATCGTTATAGATCCATTATAAACCGAATATGATTGTATAATAACATAATATTTGATGCTTTTCATAAAGTGGCCCACACCTCTCTTATAAAAAGGTACGTCCTATTCTCTAAAAATGACACCTACAAAGACATTTTTCTCAGCCTACCTTAAAAAAAATATCCTCCCATCTTCCCTCGCTTCTACTTAGAGGCCTTACTTTGATCAAAAATCCTACCTAAGGATCCATTTGATCAAATCAAAAGGAAGCACTCTAAGAAGAGGTAATAATTTCATCACCTCTTTCTATGTGTTATTATTATTCCACTTCCTATTTATTTGTTGTTTACAGACCAAAATAATAACTATAGTACCTTCTACATAATGTTATTTTATTATAAGTTTGGAAAAACCATTTTCATTATTCTATCCATCCTATGATTGAAAATGTCACCATATGTGCGTACGTATGACTTATAGTCTCCACGTCGTGGTGTAGTTTTTTATTCAACACATCATTGTTTAATGGGTCTAATAATTAATATAATTGATGTAAATAATAAATATAATATTTTAATGATTTTTTATATATGATATACCATCTAATTAAATACGATTTCACCATCAAATGAATGATATATTCGCTCGTGCATACGTACGACTTACCGTCTCCATGACCCGATGAGATGTCATTCCCCATCATAACCATTCAAGACAATTTTTAATTTTATGATTAAAAATTATGTTTAAGAACTTAAAATCATTTTGTATATAAATCAAATACATCTTATAAATAAATAACATTACTTACATAACAAAACATATAAAGGAAAATGAATCAGTTAACAACCAAAACAATGATACAACTAAATTATTATTGACAATGCAATATTTGAAGATCATATATGATATCATATATATGTATGTTGTTCTTTTATAATTTCATAACAATTTTTTAACTATTATATAGGAGGTTAACGTTCCCTCGACCATGGAAAAGTACAAGGTAATGGTTAAATATCACAATCTCTTTATTATCTGAGGTTGTTTATATGTGAGTTTATACTGGGTCCTCATTATCATCCACATATGTGTTTCGTTAAAATGTATTTTAAAACATGTTTACAATTAACTATACTATGGGTTAAAAACATTTATAACCTTGGTTTAATTTTTATAAAATCGTTTGTAAGGACTCTTTCCATCCTTTTCCCAACAAGGTACTTTGTGACCTTTTAGAAAAATTAATGTAAGAATGTTTCTCTTAACATATAAGGCCGGTGGAAATATTTTACGCCATTATAACACCTTCGAGTCTTCCCTTACAATTTTATAAAAATATTTTAAAAATAAATGTTTTCTTTTATAATTTTGATACTTTTAAATGATTTCAAAATAGAATTATGTGTTTCTCTCAAATAGTTTTGATATCAACTATGTCAACATCCATTGATGGATTTTACACTTGTTTGAAGTTGATTTATTTTGATATGGATCTTCCATATTGAATTTAAGGTTTTTTTATTTGTTTGACTGTAGATGTCTTATTTTTATACCACTTATATTTTATGGTTAACATATTAAAATTTTCAATGCCAGTTTTAATACGAATTTTCATGTTATGTTAAAACCATTTCATATGAGAAATGAATTGGACTTAGTAAGTGAAGGGTGGATCCCGCAATATCTCCTCGATGCATCGGTATCTCTCATGAGAAAATCTAGTGTCTTGGTACAAGGCATTGAAGAAATCTAATTTTTTTTCTTATAATGAGTACTTGAATATGTGGTTATAATTTTTGGAATTATGCATTTCATTAATATGAAAGTGGTTGTTGATATTTCATGTTATTATTCGAATAGTAGAATATCCATGTGAATATGTAAATGGAATTATTTTATTTAAATTTTCCATATAATGCATAAGTTTATGTTTAAAAGAGTTATGTTTTATTATTATACATTTATTTAAATGTTTTTTCTTATTTATTAAATTTTCTACAATATTATTATCCTTACTGAGCATCTGAGCTCACCCCATTCTATGTTTTATTTTTTCCAATATGTGGAGAAGTACATTATTACTGACCTATTGGGATAGTCTAAGGGATATGAGTGTGGTCAATGGATATAATGTAATTTTTGTTTTTATTTTTATAATGTACTATAAAACTTATGAATGTATCTAGTGCTTCTAAGGGTACTAATATAATTGTCCTTTCGAGACATGATCTCTTGTGATCATGCCAAAGTTATGTAATAATTCACCGACTCTATGTTTCTAGGGTCAAGACATTACATATAATGGGCTCAATACAAAATATATTGAGATATAATGGCCTCAAACCTATATAAATAATGTCCGATGAACATATCATTGTAATAAAGTATCATGAAAAAAGGAGAAACCTCTCATTCCATACACATAACAAACAATCCATTTGATATTTATTAAAGAGAGTTTTAAATAAATTATAAAAGGAATGGCTTTAAAATATAATTGGGGTGAGAATTAATAGAATTTAATGGATATGTGTATACACTATAAATACAAAAAACACAACAGAATGTGAAAAAAAAATCATCACACCAAAAATGTAAATTCCATATAGTAAATAAAGAAGAAGGTTAACCTAATGAATGGAAATTGGATTAAGAATTCCCTTACCTCGAGTTTTTCTTACTTTAACATCTGTTTAAACCACCAGTATAATTGTTAAAATAGTTTTATTAATATACAAAAAAAACATATTCATATTAATAATATCTTATATTATCATTTCATTGCATCATTTCACCCTTTAATTGTCCGAATTTTCTTCCTAGCATTGTTTTGGGTGTGTTTCTTTTCACTATTTCAATGATTGGTTCATGATGGATATTCTTGTCGATTGGAAGTGAAACTCCAAAATTGGAATGGAAATGTACTTAAAAATTTATAATACCATAAATTATATCATTTATCATTTTGATGTTTTATATGAGTATAAATCATTTGTTTGAACATTAATGGTGTTCATTTAGATAATTTTAGTGGTTCTATGAAAAAAATGAACTCATTTGTTTTATAAATTAAGTACTTATGTAAAAAAGATTTAAATAAACATAGATGAGAGATAATAAATATATTTTAACCTTGTTAAACCATCAAAAGGATTTCATGAACATACTTGAATTAATTAATTCTAATTGAAATCACTTTTTCCACGATGTCGGTAAATCGACACATCACAGACTATGTTTTACTTTATTTAATAAGTGTTATATGAGAAGTAATATAATTTATAATCTTCCATAAAAATGATAAAATATACAATAATTAAGATAATGGATCATTCATTCATCTTGGATAAGTTGATATGAAGAAAGAATAATAAAAGAAATGAACTTGAAGAAAAATTGAGAAATTCGTTATGAAAATTCAGCAGCCTAACAGCTATACAACATTGTTCTAGAATACATTAAAAAGAGAGGGGACAACGGAATACCATAGATAAATGAATCATAATATATAATAGAGATATAATAAGATGAAAATAATATCATGGTTTTGAAACGTGAATTCTATACCACATAATAGAGAACTTGAATAGAAAAAGATAGAAGTTTAGAATAATCATAACTTGTAGGGTAAATCCTAGAACATGAAGGTTGGGACATTGGGGGATTAAATAAACCTAGGGAGGGCTAATAGGGAGGTAAAGAGGACATAGCATCATTTATAAGTAATTCTGAATGAATTTATTGATGGAATGGTTTGGTATTTACAGCAACTTTGAGGGAATATTTTAATAATTTTCATGGGACACCTGATTAGTGGTATTTGCAAAACCAAGTGTTTTACCTTGGTATTTTACCATGTTATTAAACACATACGACACCTGACATTTTATTTTAATTTAAACAAGTCTACCAGATTTATTAAATTATTATTACATCATTAATTATGTCCTTAACACACTGAAACTCAAAACTGTATTTTTATTATTCACCAAAAAATCAATTGTTTCAGAAAAATACCAAAAAATTCACCCTATCAATTTTTAGATGTGAAAATTCAATAAAAAATCCATTTTTAAAAATTATTCTATAAATATTTTTAATTTAATTTTTAAATAAAATTATACTTAATTCAAAAATTAACAATTTTAAAACAATAAATTCTTTTATATCACATTGAAAAATTAGCAAACGTGTTATTATCAGAAAGAATTAATAAAATAAAATAATATTAAAAATTACAATTCATTAGGTTCATATTACTAATCATATTAATATTTGCAAGGGCATGTTACTATTCACCAAAAAACCTAGATGGCTCAATCAGACTCATAATAACTTACTGCACACAATTGTAGATGACTGTTTTTAAAAATTCAAAAAATAGAAGAAGAGAAATTACGTTTAAAGGATAGTTATAAATATCTACATAAAACAATGTATCATGCATTTCAATTTATTTATAGAAAACAGTGCGGGGTTAAATTATCCCCATCTTCTAGAAATTTCCTCATGAAATTTTATTTACTTGTTAAACAAGTCAGGGAAACTTTCCCTTGTAGAATTTTTAAATTCACATATTGATTCATAAACCATGTGGTTTCTCCAAAAAAACTTTTACCTAGTGGATTAGATTATTCCACAATAAAATTTCCCTTCAATCAAGAATTTGTACTAGTTTCTCTTTAAAAGAAAGGTACTTTTCTAGCTGAACTTCTTTTGGACTCAAGAAATTTGAGGAATCTGGAACATACATTCTCAACATAAAAACATGAAAAATAATTTGTACCTGAGACACACTCGGAGGAAAAGATACTTTGTATGAAACTAGTCCAACATTTTCCAGTATTTCAAAAGGACTGATTAATTGTGGACTTAACATTCCTCTCTGACCAAAAAACATAACACATTTCCATGTGGAGATTTTAAGGAAAACATGGCCACCAACCTCGAGAGAGAATTTTTTTATTCAGTTATCTGCACAACTTTTTTTCCTGCTCTAAGTTATCGTCATGTGGTGATGGATCATCTTCACTTTCTCAGCCACTTCCTCTACTAATTCTGGTCCCATCAACATCATTTCCCAGACACCATCCAAAGAAAGATGGAGTCTGACACTGCATCCCATACAATGCCTAAAAATATACCAACTGTAAACTGGAATGAAAAATTTTATTATAATAAAACTCAAAAAAATAAATAGGAATATCTCAAATTCACTGGTAGTCTATTGAACTTTCTCAGAACATATCCTCCATAGTCTGAATCTTTTGTTCGGACTACCCAACTGATTGAGGATGAAATATTGTTCCAAAATTTTATATCTATGTCCAATGACTTCTGAATCCCTTCCAAAAGTTATAAGTGAACCAGAGATCCCGGTTATATTCAATTGAAATATAAGCTCCATGTAACATGAAAATAACTTTTAGGTATAGTTGAGAAAGCTGATCCAAAGTCATTGTATCTCGAATAATAATAAAAAGGGATGCTTTTGTCATCAAATCAGTAACAACACAAATAACATTGTTACCTCAAGAATTATTATTTATTCCCACAACGATGTCATTGGATAAATTATCTCATTTCCACTCTGGCACTGGAAAATGCTAAATCACACCCTTCAGTAACTGCCTCTCTACTTTAAACCATTGACATGTCAATCATTTCATAGTAAATTCTGCAACATCCCTTTTCATTCCATCCCACAAGTAATACTCTTGAAGGTCTTTGTGCATCTTAGTACTACCCGGATGAACTGAAAATGTAGAACTATGAGCTTCACACAATAAATATATCTTTAAATGTGAATCACAAGATACACAAAACCATTTTTCAAATCATAAAACAAAATTTTTTCAAGGTAAAATTATTGAAACATACCCTGTTTCACCAACTCT
The DNA here is from genome assembly GCA_963277665.1 of Viscum album. NCBI lineage: Eukaryota > Viridiplantae > Streptophyta > Magnoliopsida > Santalales > Viscaceae > Viscum > Viscum album. Next base: position 676,293,534 of record OY728133.1, on the reverse strand, counting down.
ACCTTTTTTGTTGCTCAAAGTCTTCCTTATGTTCTAGCTTAATTCTCTCTGATAACAATGACTAAACTGATACTTGAAAAAACAATATATTTATTCCCTGCACCAAAAAAATCGAAGAAAAAATTAATCAAATCATTAATCAAGGGATCATGTTCCAAATGTATCATGGTTAATGATGCATGATGTTTTCAACTCAAGGAATCTGCCACTCTATTTTCGTTTCTTGGATGGTAATTGACCGAGAAATCATAATCCCTTATCAATTCAGTCCATATTCTTTGCCTAATGATTAATTATTTCTAAGTTAATATATACTTCAGTCTTTTAGGGTTAGTATATATTTTACATTTGGACCCCTATAAATGGTGCCGCCAAAATTTCAATGAAAAAAACCATAGAAACCGATTCCATATCATGTGTGGGATAATTTAACTCACAGACATTTAGTTGTATTGAAGAAGAATACATTACCTATTTATTCTGCATCAGAACACAACCATAGCCCTTCAATAAAGAAACAATGTATATGAAAAACTCACCACTTTGGGATGGAAAGGCCAAAACTGGAGCATTCACCAATCCCTTATTCAGCTCCTAAAAAATCATCACATTTTTCTGCCCAAACAAATTTATCCCCTTCTCATGTTAACATAGTTAGCTGGAAAGATAAACACACAACCTTTTTAAGAAACTGTTGGTAATAACCATCTAATCTATGAAAACCATGAATATCTATAAAATTTGTAGGTCATGGACATTCATCAACAACTTTTTTTTGGCAGGATCGACTGTTATTCCATCATTATTTACAATGTTCCCAAAAAAATAATAGTGAAACATCCAAAAATCAAATTTTCTAAATTTCCACGAATTTTTTTCTTCAATTGTTTGTAAAACAACCCTTAGATGTTTTTCCTGCTCTTATATACTTCTACAATATAACAGAATGTCATAAATAAATAAAATAACAAACTTATCCAAGAACTCATGAAATATTCTATTCATAAGATCCATGAATACAAAAAGAGAATTAGTTAAACCAAAAGGAATAACTACAAATTCATAATGAATATATTTATTAATGATAAAATTGTGAACCCTGATCTTTTTTCAGGTATGTTTTCCTTTTTATGTTGTTTTTGAGAAAAATAGGAGTTTCTGGAAATTTCTGATGTACACGCCGTGTACACGGTTACTGCGGGTAGCTATATGCTGGCCGTGTATGGTGACCTGGAGACCACCTAATGCTAGGTATGATTAAAGAAAGTACATGTTGTCTAATTATAAAGGAAATGTTGTGTACTTTATTTTTTCATTAAACGGACAGGGGTCATATCTAGTTGGAAGAAGTGCATTTTTCTTCTCCTTCTTCGACCGAGAGCATCCGTACTACGCCGATACTTCCCTGAACCCTGATCGAGCATATGTTCTCTGATTCAACATCCATAGATTTCATTGGGATCTCCACGGTATGCTCTTCCTTCTTTAGAGGTCTGTTCCCTGATTCCTCTTCATTCAAGAGTTATCATCAATTGAACATTTATGATTTTTTTGTATATCTACCAAGTTCTATGTCGATCCAATCGCCGAAACCGGAGTATATCTACCTCACTACATAGAGGTAGGTGGTTTGTTCCTTTTTGTAGACAGTCTTTGAGTTATATGTGCAAAAGATCCCAATACCCTTGATTTTGGTATTGTGTGTTTATGTTTTTTAGCCCTTCTATTTCCTGTTATTCCTTGTCTCTTTGGATAGAGGGTTTCATGACAGTTTATCACCTCACGGGAGATTCAGATTAATGGTGGTCATTAATTCAAAACAAAATAATGGATGAAGAAGTATCATGTATGTAATTGAGGGAGTTTATGGATAATTTAATAGAAAAATACTTTCCTCATGTCCATCGAGTGGACATAGAAAGACAATTTCTGAGTCTAAGGAAAAAGGAATATGGGAATGTTATAAATTATATGGATAAAATTACAAGGATTGAAAGGCATGCAATATATTATATACCTAACACATGTAGTATGATTTATCGATTCTTTGATGGGTTAAAACCATTTCTCTGTCAAGTAATATTCTCACAATACATATCGTCGTATGAATATATAGTCTCATGTGCTATCAAGACAGAAAAGGAATTCTCTAAGTATTATGACTTTAAATAAAATAAAGAGAAGAAGAGACTTTTTTCAACAATCTAGATATTTAAATAATGGGGATAAGGGAAAAGTTGAATATCCATCCTGCAATAAATGTGGGTAGAAACACCCTTGTACTTTACTAAAGTGAATGGGAGTCTATTACAAGAGTGGTGAAAAAGGCCACCAAGCTCATGACTGAAAGGGGAAGAAAGAGGTTGTTAATGTTGAATGCTATAGTTTTTAAGAAATGGGGAATTATGAAAATGAATGTCCTAAGCGACAATAAAAATTACCTCAGAAATGGATAATGGATAATGTTATTGATTATGCGATCACTACTACTAAGGTTGAAGCTCTGAAATACGTGATGGCATGTAAATTAATGGTTTCCTCAAGTTTAGAAAAAGCTTTATTTGATTATATATCATCACATTGTTTCATCTCTTCCCAATTTTCTAATAAAATTAGATATTTATAATTTTTTTAACTAGAAAATTTTCAGTAAAAACACATAAGGTTAGTATCATTGTATCAATGTTTAGCAAATTAGTCCCCATTAGGGAATATAAATGCTCTTTTTCTGCTGATCTCATCATCATACCCTGGATTGAATTTTATATAGTCCTCATTATGGATTGGATTTTGGATCATGATGTGAAAATATTCAATAAGAAGGAAGTTACAATTTTGAATGATGATAAAGAGTACCTTATCTTCAGAACAGAAATGTCACCACCTAATTCTTATCTAGATCCACACCCAGTAGCTTTAATAAATTCAATTATTGAGTAGGAAGAGAATGAAATAACTCTGGGTGAGGAAAATAATGTTCAAATAAATGAAGTACCTATTTTCCAAGAATATGTTGATGTGTTTCGATAGGATTTACCTAGATATCCTTCAGAATGAGAAATTGATGTTTCCATTGATTTAATTCATGGTTCTAGGACAATATCTAAGAACCCTTATAGAATGGCCACTGTGGAATTAGTGGAACTAAGGAAACAACTAGAGGAATTGAATAATTAAGGATTCATTCACCCTAGAGTTTCTCTATGGGCAGCCCCTGTTCATTTTGATATGAAGAAAGATGGATCTATGATTTTTTGCATTGACTACAGGGAGATCAATGCAATAACAAAATAAATAAAAAGTATCCCCTACCACACATTGATGATTTATTTGATTAACTCCATGGAGATTAATATTTTTCAAAGATTGACCTCTAATCTGGATACCATCAGTTTTACATTAAAAATGAAGACATTCCATTGAAAACATATCGAATCAGGTACGAGCATTACATGTTTACAATAATAAATTTGGTACTGACTAATGCACTCTATGTTTTCATGGATCTAATGGATAGAGATTTAAAGGAATGCCTAGATGTATTTGTAGTAGTGTTTATTGATGATATCTTGGTATAATCCAAAAGCTATAAATAACAAGAAAATAAATTTCACATTAATCTAACAACTCTTAGAAGAAAAAAATTATATAGAATTTTTAGCAAGTGTGAATTATGGATTCAAGAAATTTCTTTTCCTGGACATATTGTCTCTATGGATGGAATCTCTATTCATACTTCTATGACAAGAGCAATAAAATAATGGCTAGCACCGATTTTTATAACTGATGTATGAAGTTTTATTGGTATAGTAGGTTATTATCAGTGTTTCCTCCATAATTCTTCCGTATTGGATAACCCATTAACCACACTCATGCGTAAAGGGGTTATATTTGATTAAACAAAAGTGTGTGAAGAACATTTTGAAGAACTGAAGATAATATTATTAAATGATATTACATTGACTCTACCATTGGGGAATAATGGGTTTTTTATTTATAGTGATGCTTAAAAATGGACTTGGTTGTGTCCTTATGATGCATGATAGATTTATTGCCTATGCGTCACAGAAAATAAAATCCATGAACAAATCCCTCCCACTCATGATCTTGAGTTAGCAGCTGTAATATTTGCTTTGAATATTTGGAGACACTATCTCTATAGTGAGAAATGTGAGATATATATCGATCATGAGATCTTGAAGTATATTTTCTCCAAGAATGAACTCAACATGAGGATAAGGCGAAGGCTCGAGCTACTAAAAAATTATGATTTCACTACACAATACCACCTTGGGAAGGAAAATAAGGTGGAAGATGCTTTGAGAAGAAAGGATCATGAAATTTTGAATAAGATGAGGGTTGAAAGGGATCCTATTTTCATTGATCTAAAAAATATGGATATTGGAATAACCATTGAAGTTAAAACATCAATACTCATTCAAATGGTTTCCAAACAATATTTTCTAGAAAGTATTAAGAGTTCTCACACAGATGATGAAGATTTCAAAAAGAAAAATAAAGGTTTGAATGATGGGAGATTTATTGAATTCATATATAAAGATGATATTTTGAAATTTTGGAAGAGACTTTGTGTTCCTAACATTCCTGATCTAAAAAGGTAATTTTCAGATGGTCCACATAGCTCCAATTTCCCTGTAAACCCTACTAGAACTAAGATGTATATAGATTTGAAGGATCATTTCTGGTGGAAAAAAATGAAGACAGGCATTGATGATTACGTGTCAAGATGTATGGTTTGTCGCCAGCTGATATCTGAATGAAAATATCTTCTAGGATTCATGCAACCTCTTCCCATACCTGAGTTGAAATGGGATGATATTACGATGAATTTTTAATGGGACTACCAAAGACTCGTAGAAGGAATGATGCAATATCGGTCATTGTTGATCATCTTACCAAGTCATCGCATTTTCTTTCTATAATAGAATATTTACCACATGAACGTCTAGAAATAATATATATGAATGAAGTTTTAAGACATCATGGAGTACCCCTGTCAGTTTTTTAAATTTGTGATCCCCATTTTACATCAAGATTCTAGAATATTTTCCAGAATGAATTGGATACTGAGCTTCATTTGAGCACTGCCTACCACCCTTAAACTGATGTACAATCAGAAGAGACAATTGAAACCGTATAAGGCATGTTGAGATCTTTCTCACATGACTTTAAAGGTATGGGAGATCATTATTTACCTCTTGTAGAATATTCCTATAACAATAGCTTCAATTCTAGTATTTAGATTGAACCACTTATGTGTTATATGGAAAGAGATGTCACAAACCATTATGTTAGGATGATTTAGGTGAAAGAAGACTCATAGGCCCATAACATGTTGAAGAAACAATGGGAAAGATGATGATTATCAAAACCCACATCAAAGAAGCTCAAAGTAGGAAAGAGAGAAATTCCGATAACCAAAGGAAGGATTTGTAATTTCAAGTAAAAGATCATATTTTCTTAATGGTATCTCCCTGGAAGGGTGTTATACATTTCGGTAAAATGGGAAAATTATGTCCATGCTATGTTGGACCTTTCGAAATTCTATAACAAATTGGAGTTGTAGCTTACCTTTTGGAAATGCCACCAAGTCTCTACTAAGTTCATGATATGTTCCACGTATCACTGTTGAGAAAATACATGCCTAACCTGATGCATGTACTCACCTATGAAGAAATAGAGCTTAAACCTGTCCAGTCTTATTGCGAAGATCCCATGAGAATTCATGATACCAAAGAACAAGTGTTGAGAAACTATACGACTTGCCTGGTGAAATTTCTATGGTGAAACCATAAAATGAATGAGGAAACGTGGGAACTTGAGAAAATTATTAGGAATAACCATATAAATATATTTATGCAGTACTATTCTAAAATTTCTTTAAAGAGATTATTTTTAGAAGGGCAGAATGTAACATCCCAAGCTTCAACGGTACGTTTCCATTGGATTAATTCAATAGCATGCACTGTACGCAACATCGAGTTCTAAAAAACTATGACAAATAAAACTATATGTTATGAATAGTAATAACCAATTTTTGAAATTTTATGAATTTTATTTTTCAAAATGTACTTCATTTTTGGATTTGGAATATCAAAATTAACATTAGGTGAATTTTTGGTATTTTTCTAAAAACATTCAATTTTTTATAAATATTGAATAACATTGCGTTATTGGTTAAAAATAACTTTTTATTTAAATAATTAGTTATTTTAATTAAATATATAATAGGTAAAATTGATAAATAATACCAATATATGTTCAATTTAATTCATTGGAATCATGTTATAATAATATTAGATATATAAAATATTATCTAACATTTTACCGCCTTTTACCCACCTTCTAGGTAAATTTGCAAATTTGCATAAAACATAATTTTACCACTTCTATGATTTTAATTTCAAAAACTAGAGAGATATGGTTGATATCTGTAAGTAAAATTTGGTTCAATAAGATGAAAATAATTTGTGGTGAATAGTATCATTTGACTTTTATTTCCCACTGCTAAAAGTAAATATGGTAATTAGTGGTAAAGATTATATTATTATTACCCTAACACAGCCATAATTATATTGGATAACAATATTTTGACCCAAAAAAACCATAGGAATAAACTATGATCCTTTAGATCCACTTGTATTAGATTATGACATTTATCATTAATTTGTTTATATAATAGTTAAAATTGTTAAATTAAATGTTTAATAACTAAACCATTTTTTGTACAGGGTAATAAATAAGATAAATTATACTATAAATATTCATTAGAAATAAAAAAATCATAACTAATTGTATTTTATTTATAATTTTTAGACATTAAATAATTATATTTATTTATGACACAATGATGATGCAGTAATTACCTTATTAAAGAAAGATTAAAATAATTGATATTATAAATATCCAAATAATTGTAATTTGATAATTTTGAAAACTTCCACTGATTTTCTAGGTTAATATGACATTTTATGGTTGATTAAATTATTTTTATGATGTAATCATGTAGTTATGGCTTTAACCAAAACATAATAGCAAATAGTGTCAAAATTGATATAAACGGGTTAAAAAAAATACTATATTATTATATTATATAATATTAATAAAAATATAAAGTTCATAAAAAGGACTTATATAATGATATATATAAATATATATATCATTAATGAACAACATGTGGTTCTCTTGTCATTTTATAGAATGTTTATTAACCATTTATTATAATAATACAAGAAGACTTGGTAAAAGTTAAACTGTATAACTAAGAGTTAAATTTAAAAGATATGGTTAATATGGCGACATAAACCAGTCTAAAACATATTGGATGATAGGTTTTCAACCCATCCCCACTTTAGCCACTAAATAAATAATTTTGGAGCCATTATAAAACGAATATGATTTTATAATAACATAATATTTCATACCATTCCAAAAGTGGCCCTCACCTCTCTTATAAAAGGGTACTTCCCATTATCTAAAAATGACACATACAAAGTCATTTATCTCGGCCTACCATAGAACAAATATCCTACCATCTTCCCTCAATTATACTTAAAGTCCTTACTTTGATTAAAATGCCTACCTATGGAGCCTTTTGATCAAATCAAAAGGAAGCGTCCGAAGAAGAGGTAATAATTTCATCACTTCTTTCTATGTTTTGTTCTTCTTCCACTTCCTCTTTATTTGTTGTCTCCAACAAAAATAATTAATATAGTACCTTCTACATTATTTGATTTTATTATACGTATGGTAAAACCATATTCACTATTCTATCCATCCTATGAATGAAAATGTCACCATACATGCGTATGTACGACTTGTCGTCTCCACATCATGGTGGTGTTTGTTATTCAACACATCATTCTTTAATGGGTCTAATAATGAATATAATTGATGTAAATAATAAATATAATATTTTGATGATTTTTTATATATGATATACCATCTAATTAAATACTATTTCACCATCAAAAGAATGATATTGTCGCTCGTTTATACGTACGACTTACCGTCTCCATGACCCGATGATATGTCATTCTCCATCATAACCATTCAAGACTAATTTTCATTTTATGATTAAAAACTATGTTTAGGAACTTAATATTATTATGTATATAAATCAAATACATCCTATACATAAAAAACATTACTTACTTAACAAAAAATATAAAGGAAAACGAATCATTTAACAACCAAAACAATGATACCACTAAAATATTATTGACAAAGCAATATTAGAAGATCATATATGATATAATATATATGTATGTTGTTCGTTGATAATTTCATAACAATTATTTAACTATTATATAAGAGGTTAACGTTCCCTTGACCAAAAAAAAGTACAAGGTAATGGTTAAATTTCACAATCTATTTATTATCTAATTTTGTTTATATGTTAGTATCTACTATGACATTTTTATCCTCCCCATCCGTGTTTCTTTAAAATGTATTCAAAAACATGTTTACAATTAACTAGACTATGTGTTAAATTCATTTATAACCTTGGATTAATTTAAATAAAATTGTTTGAAAGGAATCATTCCATCGTTTTCCAAACAAGTTACTTTGTGATCTTTTATACAAATTAAGGTAAGAATGTTTCTCTTAACATATATGGTGGGTGGAAATACTTTCCTCCATTATAACACCTTCGAAGAATCCCTAACAATTTTTTTAGAATATTTTAAAAATAAATGTTTTCATCCATAATTTTGGGACTTTTATATGATTTAAAAATAGAAAGATACATTTCTCTCAAATAGTTTTGATATCATCTTTGTCAACATCCATTGATGGATTTTATACTTGTTTGAAGTTGATTTATTATGATACAAATATTCCATATTGAATTTAATGTTTTTTGATATGTTTGATTGTAGATGTGTTATTTTTATACCATTTGTAGTTTATGGTTAAAATATTAACAATTTCTATGCCAGTTTTTATACAAATTTTTGAGTTATTTTTAAACCATTTGATATGAAATATGAATTGGACTTTGTAAGTGAAATATGGAGCCCGCTATAGCTCCTCGATGCATTGGTAGCTCTCATGAGAAAAACTAGTGTCTTGGTACAAGGCCTTGAAAAATATTATTTTTTTTCTTAGAAAGAATACATGAATATGTGGTTATAATTTTTGGAATTATTCATTTCATTTTTATGAAAGTGTCTATTGATATTGCATGTTATTATTAGAATAGTAGAATATCCCAGGGAATATGTAAATGGAATTATTTTATATAAATTTTCCATATTATGCAAGAAGTTTATGTTTAAAAGGAATTTTTTTTATTATACATTGCATTAAATGTTTTTTCTTATTTATTAAATTTTCCACAATATTATTATCCTTACTGAGCATCTGAGATCACCCCTTTCTATGTTTTATTTTTTCCAAGATGCGAAGAAGTACATTATGACTGGTCTGTAGGGATATTATAAGGGATATGAGTGTGGTCAATGGATATAATGTAATTTATGTTTTTAATGTTATAATGTACTATAAAACTTATGAATGTATCTAGTGCTTCCCAGGATACTAATCTAATTGGCCTTTCGAGTCATGTTCTCTTGTGATCATTCCAATCTTATGTAATAATGCACCGACTATGGGTTTCTAGTTTTTGGGCGTTATATATAATGGGAAAATTTTATAATATATTGAGATATAATGGTTTAAACCCTACAAAAATAATGTCCAAGGAACATATCATTGTAATAAAGTATCTTGAAATAAGGAGAAACTTCTCATTCTATACACATAACAAACAATCCATTTTAAATTTATTATAGAGTGTTTTAAATGAATTATAAAATGAAAGGCTCTAATATATAATTGGAGTGAGAATTAATAGAATTTAATGGATATGTGTATACACTATAAATACGAAAAATAAAACATAATGTTAAAAAAATTCATCACACCAAAAATTTTAATTCCATATAATAAATAAAGAAGAAGGTTAACCCAATGAATGAAAATTGGGTTAAGAATTCCCTTAATCGGGTTTGTCTTACTTTAAACATGTTTAAACCTCTAGTATAATGGTTATAATATTGTTATTAATATAGTAAAGAAATATATCCATATTAATAATATCTTATATGATCATTTCATTGCATCATTTCACCCTATAATTGTTATTAATTTCATCCTTGCAATGTTTTGGGTGTGTTTCTTTACACGATTTCTATGATTGGTTCATGATGGATATTCTTTTCAATTGGAAATGAAACTCAAAAATTGGAATGTAAAGGTACTTAAATATTTATAGTATCATAAATTATACCATTTACCATTTTTATGTTTTATATGAGTATGAATCATAAGTTAAAACATTAATGGTGTTCGTTTAGATCATTTTTGTGGTTCTTTGACGATAGAGAACTCATTTGTTTTATAAATTAAAAACTTATGTAAAATAGAAATAAATAACCATGGATGAGAGATAATAAATATATTGTAACATTTTACAACCATAAAAAGGTTTCATGAACATACTTGAATGAATTAATGCTAATTAAAATCACTTTGTCCACGATGTTGGTAAATCGACACATCACAGATGATGTTTTACTTTATTTAATAAGTGGGAGAGGAGAAGTAATATAATGTATAATCTTCCATAAAAATGATAAAATATATAATATTTAAGATAATGTATCATTAATTCATCTTGGATAAGGGGATATGAAGAATGAAGAATAAAATAATGGAACTTGAAGAAAAATTGAGATATTCGTTATGAAAATTCGACAGCCTAACGGCTTTGAAACATGGTTTTAGAATACATTAAAAAGAGAGGGAAAAAATTAAACCATTATATAAATGTATAATAATATATAATAGAGAAATAATAATATGAAAATAAGAACTTGGTACTGAAATGTGAATTCTATACCACATAATAGAGAACTTGAATGTAAAATGAAAGAAGTTTATAATTATCTTAACTTGTAGTGTAACTCCTAGAAAATGAATGTTGAGACCTTGGGTGCTTAAAAAACCTAGGGAGGACTAATAGGGATGTAAGGAGGAAATAGAGTCACTTATGAGTAATTTTGAATGAATTTAATGAAGGAATGGTTTGGTATTTACAGCAAATTTGAGGGAATATTTTAATAATTTCCAAAGGACACCTCATTAGTGGTATTTTCAAAACCAACGGTTTTACCATGATATTTTCCCATTTAATTAGAAACATGGGACACCTCACATTTTATTTTAGTCTAGACAAGTCTACTAGATTTATTACATCATTATTACATCATTAATGATGTCATTAAGACACTGAAACTCAAAACTGTATTTTTACTATTCACCAAAAAATCAACTGTTTCAAAAAATACCAAAAATTCAACCTATACATTTTTTAATGTAAAAATTAAAATAAAAAATAAAATTTTTAAAAATAAAGTTCTAAATATTGTGAATTTAATTTTTAAATAAAATGATACTTAATTCAAAAATTAAAAATTTTAAAACTATACCTTCTTTAATATCACATTGAAAAATTAACCAACATATTATTATCATAAAGCCTTAATAAATTAAAATAATATTAATAATTACTATTCATTAGGGTCATATTACTAATCATATTATTGTTTGTAAGGGCATGTTACTATTCACTAAAAAAAGAAGTTGGTTCAATCAGACTCCAAATAACATATTATACACAATTGTAGATGATTGTTTTTAAAAATTCAAAAAATAGAAGAAGAAAAATTATTTTAAAAGGATAGTTATAAATATCTACATAAAACAATGTATCATTCATTTGAATTTATTTATGGAAAACGATGCAGTGTTAAATTGTCCCCATCTTCTTGAAATTTCCTCATAGGAAATTTACTTACTTCTTAAACAAGTGAGGGTAACTCTCCCTCGTAGAATTTTTATATTCCGATATTGGTTATTAAACCATGTGGTTTCTCCAAAAAACCTTTACCTAGTGGATTACATTATTCCACAATACAATTTACCTTCGATCAAGAATCTTTACTGGTTTCTCTTCAAAAGAAAGGTCCTTTTCTAATTGATATTCTTCTGGACACAAGAAATGTGAGGAATCTGGCACATACTTTCTCAACACCAAAACATGAAAAACATTGTGTACCTAAGAGAAACTTTGAGGAAAAGCTACATAGTATGAAACTGGTCCAACATTATCCAGGATTTTAAAAATATTGATGAATTAGGGACTTTGCTTTCCTCTCTAACCAAAACCCATCACACATTTCCAAGGAGAGATTTTAAGAAAATCATGGCCACCAACCTTGAGAGAGAAATTTTTCCTTCTGTTATCTGCAAAAGTTTCCTGCCTTCTCTAAGCTATCCTCATGTCGTGCTGGATCATCTTCACTTTCTTAGAAAATTCCCCTCCTAATTCTGGTCCCATCCACATAGTTTCCCTAACTTCATCCAAATAAATGTGGAGTCTGACATCGCATCCCATACAATGCCTCAAAATGTTCCATTTGTAAACTGGAATAAAAAATATTTTTATAATAAAACTCAAATAAATTAATATGATTATCCCAAATTCACTAGTAGTCTATTGAACATTCTTATAGCATATCCTCCATAGTTTGAATCGTTTGTTCGGATAGCCCAACTGATTGAGGATGAAATGTTGTACTAAAATTTTATATCTATTCCCAATGACTTCTGAATCCCTTCCAAAAGATAGAGGTGAACCTGAGATCCCAGTCATATACAAAGGAAAGATGAAATCCATGTAACATAAAAATAACTTTGAGGTATAGTTGAGAAAGTTGGTCCAATGGCATTGTATCTCGAATAATAATAAAATGTTAAGATTTTGTCAACAAATCAACAACAACCCAAATAACATTGTTACCTGACGAATTATTATGTATTCCCACCAGGAATTCATTGGATAAATTATCTCATTTCCAATCTGGCACTGGAAAATTCTAAAGAACCCCCTTAGTAACTTCCTCTCTACTTTAAACTATTGACATGTCAATCATTTCACAGTAAATTATGCAACATCCCTTTTCATTCCATCCCACAAGTAATACTCCTGAAGGTCTCTGTATATCTTAGTACTGCCCGGATGAACTGAAAATGTAGAACTATGTGCTTCACACAACAAATAGTTCCTTAAATATGAATTAAAATGCATACAAAGCCATTTTTCAAATCTTAAAACACAATTTTACCAAGGTTAAATTCTGGAAACATACCCATTTTCACCAACTCTACCTTTTTCTATTAATCACAGTCTTCTATATGTGTATGATTAATTATCTCTGATAACAATGACTACACTGAGACCTAAAACAAAAATATTTTTATTCCATGCACCAATAAAGTCTAAGAAAAAATTAATCAAATCATTAATCAAGGGATCATGTTCCAAATGTAACATGGTTAATTATGCATGATATTTTCGACTCAAGGAATCATCCACTCTGTTTTCTTTTCATTGATGGTAATTGATCGTGCAATCAAAATCCCTTATCAGCTCAATCCATATTCATTGCCTCATTATTCATTCTTTGAGTATAGGATAGAATATATTCGATGTAATAATCCATGCCCGGGAGTAGATAACTCGTGTACAAGGAAATGATAATCACCCTCGTATATTGTTATTATTCTGGTTTTCCAATTTTACTGTTGATTTGATTTCACTTTTTGTTGATTCACAAGTTTTGTGTTGTTATTGTTGATATTATTGAGGTTATATTTCCATTTCAATCCAATGATATGAGGGTATGACATCTTATGCATCATATAGGCACTTTCTAGAGATCACATGTCATGCATTCTTTCCATTACATTTAGGTTTCATTTTCAAATGCATGTTGTTGTGAAAGATGTTGTGTTAGATATGTATGTTTTTGTGATAGAGGCCTTGATAGAATACCTTCCTTTTGATAGGGTATTGGTATATGTAATGTTTATTTTGAATGAATGCCATAATTTGGTTCTGGAGGTGTTATGGGACCTCATGGACCAGAATTTAGTGGATCTTTGCACTGTTATCCTTGTGTATGTCATGTATAAGATTCCATGATTTGATTCTCTGGGAGTATGAGCCCACAAAGATTAGAATTTGGAGCTTTAATGCTCGTTTAATCGTTTTTCTAGGATTCCAGAGTAGTTTTTTAGGATAACTGTATGAAAGAAAAACCAGAATAAATAGCGTGTAATGATGAAGACACGTCGTTTGTCTTTCTGTTTGGGAAGGAACTGTTTTTCTTAAGTACACGCTGTGTAGTTTATACACCTGTCATAGGTTGTGTGGGTAGAGACATAGGGTTGGGGAATCTTGGTAGAACACATTGTGTTCCAGACATACATGTCGTGTTGTGTAGACCATTTGCCAACCCATGTGACTAACAACAAGGATGGACAAATCAAAGCTTATACATATTTTTTCAAGATGGAACATGACATTTAGTCTGTGCCATGTAAATGATCATGTCACTAACATCATGGGTCGGTGAATTTCATCATGTAAAAGTTATGTCTGGCACTAACACGCCGTGTATTCTTATTCTCGGAGAGTCATGAGGCTTTGTCGTGTAAGGGAAACTTTGCAGGGGAAGAGGATTCAAGTACAAGTTGTGTGTTAGGAAAACACACTATGTTCAAGGGGTGTCACAAGAGCAGTTTTTGAAGAAGTACGCACCCATGTGAAGGATTAAGGGAATACGCCATGCAGGTATTATACACGTTGTGTATCCATGTTTTGGAAAAAAATGAATGCTTCATTTTTCTTGTCCAAAACATACATTTCTAGTTTTTATTCCTTGATAATCTTGATCTAAGGTGTGCGCTCGACCATGCAGAGTCATTCCACGATGATGTCCTTGGATTATCTACAGTTTCATGGTAGGGATCAGACACTAGACATGGTTGATTAGGGACATCCAGTAGATCCTCTTGTAGTGCCAGTCTTGGCACCAGCCTTCATTCCAGACACAGGTGCTGATGCACAGTTCCGAGTGGGTTTTATGAGGATCATGCAGAACATTCGTGGAGTACCACAACCAGCCTCTTCTATGGCAGAGTTGACACGGGTTTTCCAGCAGCAGCATCCTCCCACCATTATAGGGGATAGAGGACCTCAGGCGATAGATTCATGGTTATAATCAATGCTTTATAACTTCATACATCTTGACACCCCTCCAGAGATTATGGTGAATCTTGCTACGTATATGCTTCAAAATTTCACCAGGAGAAAGTTGGATTTGATCTCATAGGCAGGATTCCCATTGGTTATGGCATGTGAGGAGATACAACCCAGATTTCTAATCTATATCTGGATGACCAGGTGACTTCATAGATAGACTTTCCTCTAGTGGTGGATCATTTTAGGGATGACTTTCCAAAGGAATTTTCAGGTTTACCTCAAGAGTGAGAGGTATACATTTCTATTGATCTTATGCCAAGAGCGGAACCGGTGTCCATTACTTCTTATACAATGGATACACCTGATTTACAAGAGCTCAATATGTAGTTGGAGGAGTTGCATGAAAATGGTTTCATTAGACACAGTACTTCTCCTTGGGGTTCACATATCATGTTTGTGAAGAAGGTGGATGGTACCCTCAAAATTTGTGTGGATTATCAGAAGTTGAATGAGTTTATGTTCAAGAAATGATATCTGTTGTCTAGGATTGATGATAAATTTTATCATATTCTTGATGCCTGAATGTTCTCGAAGATTGAATTGAGGTGAGGTTACTATTAGTTTCATTTTAGACAATCTGATATACCTTATACAACCTTCTGAATCACGTATGGTCTATACGATTATGTGGTTATGTCGTTCGGTCTCAAGAACATGCCTGCAGTCTATATGGAACTGATGAACCGAGTGTTCCATCCATACATGGATTCATTTATGGTAGTCTTTGTGGAAATATCTTGCTGTACTCTCACACTCAACACAACCATTCCACACATCTTGAGATTGTTTTGAGTACTATGAGAGAGCATCAGTTATATAGTAATCTCTCAGAATTCCACCTTTTGATGAACCAAATTCTCATCTTGGGTCATGTTATATCAGAGTCTGGTGTATCAGTAGATCTAGAGAGTGTGATGGCATTAGTTTCCCGGGAGCAGCTGAAGAACATCTTTGAGGAATGAAGTTTTCTATGGTTGGATGGTCACTAAAGACATTTCATACAGGACTTTTCACGCTTATCTACACCACTGACGTGCCTGACTTAGAAGGGTGCAATATTATTGTGGTCAGATTATTTTGAGTCAGCCTTTATGGAGTTGAATGGGATGTTGACATCAACATCGAAACTAGTATTTCTAGAGCCAGGTAAGAGCTATATTGTTTACTGTGATGCTTTAGGTATCGGGTAGGGAGATGTGCTTATGCAGGGAGATGGAGTCGTTGTGTATGGGTCTCGACAGTTGAGACCACATGAGAGGAATTACTAGAAGCATGATCTCGATATGGCATATTTTTTAAATTATTTACATTGTTGGATACATTATCTTTTGGGAGATCATTTTTTAGTGTTCACCAACAACAAAACTCTCAAGTATATCTTCCCTCAACGTGACCCGGATTTGAGAAAATTATGGTGGGTGGAGTACCTCCAGTATTTTGAATTTGGGCTTGCCTATATGGCTGGGAAAGGTAACGCAGTGGCTAATACGCTGAGCAGGAGGACTCATATACATGTAGTTCAGGAGGCCAATATTGAGTTGCAGATTATGGCTCAGTTATCTGAGATGCGTTTGGAGGAGAAAAACTGACAAGGGAAAACATTTATATCTTTTGTATTTATTCCCTCTACACTTCTTGATTGAGTGAGAATGTGGCAGATATTAGATTTAGAATTACTCATCCTAAGGGAGAGTTTGTTAGGTGAGGACCATATTCCTAGATGGAACATAGGCGAGTATGAGATCTTGGGTATTCATGGGTGCGTATGGGTGTCAGCAAACATATGTGGGAAGCTAATGCGGGACTTTCATTCCTCAGTTTGGGCAGTTCATCCTGGTGCCACCTAAATGAATCATGATCTACACTGTTAGTAATGGTGTACATGTATTAAGAGAGATGTTGTTGGTTTATCATTAGGTGGTCCACCTGTCATCATGTGAAGGCGAAGCATCAGTGACCACTAGTGCTTTGGTAGCAGTTACCCATTCTTGAATGGAAGTGGAACGATGTCGCGATGGGTTTCTTGACTGGTTCTTTGAGTTCACCTTGAGGGAATGATGTATTATGGGTTTTCCTTAATACACTCATAAAGGTTTCTCAGTTCATGCCGATCATAGAGACCATAAGTGTTGTTGAGCTGGGACTGTTGTACATACAAGATATTCAAAATATACATGGAGCTCCACACTCCATTGTTTCCGAAATTGATTCATGTTTTACCTCTCGGGTTTGTAAGGGGCATCTAAAGGTATTGGGTAAACGTGTAGTTTTAGTATAGATTACCACCCCCATATAGATGGACAGTCCGAGCGTATGATTTATTTGTTTAATGACATTCTTTGAGCATGCAATCTTGATTATAGAGGTTCGGGGGTGAAGCACATACCTCTTTTGGAGTTTTCCTACAATAATAGTTTTCAAGAAACAATTCAGATTTCACCTTTTGAGGCTTTTTATTGTAGAACAGCCCGATCACACCAATGTTGGAAGGAGATAGGAGAGGTAGCTATGATGGTACCTCATCTTTTTCAGGAGACCACGGAGCAGATTGAGTTGATTCGGAATAGGAGGGACACTGCACAATCTCTACAGAAGTCTTATGCTGATCGAAGGAGAAGACCTCTGGAGTTCGAGGATGGAGATCATGTTTTCTTGCGTGTCATAGTGAAGTTGGGACACAAGAGGATTAGGAGATTGTGTAAGCTTTCGCTGAGATACGTCGGGCCATTAGAGGATTTTTCGAGAGTTGCGCTGGTTTCGTACTAGTTGCAATTACCTCAGAGGTACTGGGCTATGCCCAATGTCTTCCACGTTTCTCAACATCAACATTACTTCTCATACCCATATCATGTTTTCCATCTTAAGGAGGTTGAGTTAGAGGGGGATTCCTCATTCGAGGATCCTCCTATCTGAATTTTTGATCAAAGTACGGCGGTTCATTGTGGTTGGTCTACTCTTATGGAATGAGTGCTATGAGAACACATGTGAGTACATGACGAGACTTGGGAGTGGGAGGCCGATTTACGATAGTAGTGGCTAGTTCTTTTTGAGGATTCTTATTCTACGCTGCCTTGCTAGGGAAATTAGAGAACAAATTTATTTAAGGGGGGATGTTTTTAAGAACCATGATCTTCTTTTAAGGTATTTTTTTTTGTTTTCTAGTGTTTTTGAGTAAAAGATGAGTTTTTGGAAATTTCTTAATTACAAGACATGTATTTTATAAGTACACTCCATGTAACGGCCGTGTACATGGCCATACAGGGTGAAATGGAGACTGCCTGAGGCGGGGGTTGGTTAAGGAATGTACACACCTTGTATTTATAAAGTACATGCCGTGTACTTTCTTTTTTTTCGTTAAATGGTCTGTGGTCCCGTATAATTGGAAGAAGTGTATTCTTCTTCCCCTTATTCGACCGAGAGCATTCGTACGTCATTGATCCTTCCCTGATCCTGATCGAGAATCTGTTCTCATATTTGACCGATGTTGATTGTGTTGGGATCGCCACAGTAAGCTCTTTCTTCGTCTAGAGGTTCGTTTCTTGATTCCTCCTCTTTCAAGAGTTATCTTCTGTTGAATGTTTTAGATGTTTTTGTAGATATTACACATTTTAGGTCGGTCCAAGGGACGATTCTTAACTATATCAACCTCATGACACCGATATAGGTGGTTTTTCCCTTTCTATAGATAGTCGTTGAGTTATATGTGAAAAAGTTCCAAATACCCTTTATCAAGGTATTGTGGGTTTATGGTTTTTAGACCTGCTATCTCCTGTTATGACTTGTTTATTTGTATAGAGGGTAATTGTTTGTAAATATGGTTATATTGCTATTATTTGGAGGTTTTTCCCGTGTTTTCTTATTTTGACCATTTGGTCTACAGTTGCATGTTAGGATAATGCTCTTATTTTCAAGAATAGTATTGTAGGATGAAGTGATTTATCATCTGACATGATGATATGATGTATATTGTTTAGGCAAGTAGTTCTTGAGGTTTACATTGGCAGTTGTATATCATTGTGCATGATTGACTTACACAGGGCTGTCAGAACCTGTTGTAGTAGACCATATGGATAATGGACATTGAGGGCTTCTCAAGAGTGTCTGTTTAAATCTTTTCTATTGAGACTATAGGGGGAATATATGTAATTGCTTCTTTATAGTGTCTTTAATTCCTCGATCTGGGCCATAGAGGTGAATTGGACATTTAGTGATTCTTTAGAGAACCTTTTAGTTACCGATACGAGACTATAAGAGGATTTGACAGTGAGTGCTTCCTTAGAGAGTCTTTTCCAAAGCTGAACCGTATGGGTTTGACTATGTGTGCTTCCTAGAGGGTTTATTGTCTTCTTTGGTTGAACCAGATGGGGTAGGATGTGAGTAAATCCTATTAGGCTATCTGTTTGTGATTATCTTCTTACTGGATATATAAAAGTGAATGAATTAGAAACTATATGGTTGTTTACTTCTGAGTACTTCCTTGTTTACTACTACTCATTGAATATTTCCGTCCATATATTTTCAATGACTATTAGGAACAGATCATTGGGTGGTCGCCTACTGGTATTTAGTCTCACATCCTATTTGGATCATGATTTTGGGCCCAATAAGATTATATTGCAGCATGTATAGATAATGGAATGTGCCCTTCTACTTCAGGTACATGATTACCGTGGAGCAGGAGAGCATGGGACCAAGCTGAGGCTTGCGATGCTAAGGAGATTTTCTATTTATCTTTTGTAATTTGTTTTATAATTGTATTCCATATCTGTGACCTATTTGAATACTTTCCTAGATATATGTATCATGAATCATTTATATTTTTTTTCAAGTTTTTTATTACTTTTTGTCTTCCACTGTTTATTGTTGTATGGTATGTTTACTACTTCCGCTATTGTTATCTATTTTACTTCAGTTCTGTTACTCATACAATTAGGGAATAGTTTCCCCACTATCACTCCCAAGGCCCTCGCTGCTACTCGACATCCTCTGGAATTTAGGAAATGCGCTTGAGGCCATGGGACCAACAGGGTAAAGGGTTCTCCAGGGCGGATTCTGGATCCAGTATGTTACAACACAATCATTAGGATAACTTCATTTTTTACTTTCACCTGATGTTACTCCGACCATAGTTCAACGTTCAAAAAACACAGGTCTTCCTAAATATGATCAAAAAAATCATCGACATGATGCAATGAATACTTGTTTTTAATAGTAATGCTATTAAAGGATCTATAATCGAGGCAAAGTATCATTGAACCATATTTTTTTAACAAACAAGATAAGAGAACCCCATGGCTCAGTGTTGGGTCAGATGAATCATTTATCTTGGAATTCATGAAATTTATTTTTTAATTCTACATGTTCTATTTCGTCCATTAGATATGGATGTTTTTACCATGAGATCTGAATTCTTTTAATGATATTAAATTCCCAATTTTTTCAAAAATTTCACAAAAATGAAGGAATGTGTCGAACCTGAATCTGACAACACATTTCAGAAATCTATAAAAACAAGAAATTTACCTAATACCACCTCATATAATGGTTCTACATCTACTCAAGTTGTTGAAAAATCAAAACCCTTATATTTCTTATCTTGATGATTCCCGGCTTGAGTAACTAGCTTTGGACAAACATTAACAAAATGACCCTATTCCTTAAATTAAAGGAATCTCACCATCATATTCTCATTGATTTTCAGATCATTTTCCATGCACTCAGAATACATGTGTCCAAAATTTCCACATTGGTTTAATTTCCCAGAATTTAAAATACATTAACAAGATTCCTTTTAACACACATTTAGAAGAATGGGAATTCATTTTCTTACTTCCAGATTTCTTTGGTGTGTTCTTCCCCGTTGCCTGCGAACCTGAACACTTCGTATTATTGTCATCACAAGGCACATATGTGTCATAAAACTCTATAGAAACCTATTCATCACAAGGAACAAGAATCTCAAAGCTTTTAAACTATCATGAGTAAAAGGCTTTTCCCAAAAAAAAATTCAAACTAGATTAAAATCTATTAATTTTACTTTCATAATCATGAGTAATATCTGGTACATATAAGGATAGTCTTGTAAAATTGGTTTCATATGATTCCACAGAATCAACATCTATCTTCATCAGTTCTAATAAGAATTTCTTTATTTTGAGTTGAATTGTTTTGGAAAAATATTTTTCCATAAAAATTCTCTTAAAGTTATTCCATTCCAGACTATCAAGATCAACTCTTTGTGTCGTATTCGTAACCAAAGGCCACCATTTATCGACTTCACCTTCAAAACGATAAATGGATTGTAATACCGTTTTTTCATTCTGATCATCCCATGACATCAAATATATTTTCTAGAGCATTAATCCATCCTTCAGCAATCACTAGATCTACGGATCCACTAAATGATGGAGGATGTTACCTCATAAAATGATCCTAAAAAGACATTCTTCCTCGTGTTAGATCTTTTTCCTCTATAGCATGGATACCACCCCATATATTTAATGAGTCAACTTAGCCATTTCTTTCACAAACTGCTCGATTCCGATTCCCACCATTTCGAGATGTAGATTCTGGAAAAACATCAGCCTCTTGGTGCCTTCCTACTTCAGATTCCTGGTTTCCTCATGGACATCCATTCTGAACGAACACATCTTAGTTTAAAAAATATGGTAATATTAAAATGATATAACATTTCAAATTAATCATATAGAAAAAAAAAGAAAACATTTATGGTATTATATTAACATCATTATAACCCCTAAAGTTATCTAAACGAACCTGTGATACCAACTATAACGACCCGACCATAAAACATTACTAAATCTCGAATTTTAGACAAGAACAGACATTATTACACATTGAGGATATTTTTTAGGTTTATAGTTTTAGATAATTAGGATTCCTTTCAAAAATAATAGACCACATTCATATAAGAGGACACTACTAAAGAAGTTTCTATTTTTTCGAAATACAAAGAATTCAAACATAAATCATGATTTCTTTGAAAACACTCCATATAAAAAATCATGAATCCCTTATTTCTCTTACCCATACTTATATCCTGTGAAAATAATTTTAAAAACATGGGATGAGTATAATACTCAGTAAGGGATATAATTGTAAAAAGTGTTAGTCTTGTGATAACATAAAAACCACTAAACCCCACAATCATAATAACTCGTATGAATAAAAACATCATGTATTTTCCTTGGGAAGTATTTACCAGATAACTCTTACATTAAACCATACCCATGTAATAACCCTTTGGTAAAATTCTATCTCTGGATAACCCAATTAATTGGAGATCTATAATGGTGCTCACCCATCATATCTTGAGCTATAATGGGATCGACCCAATTTTTCTTGAGCTATAATGGGATCAATACAACATATATTGACCTATAATGGGATCAAACCAACATAAATAATGTCCAAGGAACATATAATGGTAATAAATTATCTTTAAATAAGGAGAAACCACCCATGCCAAACACATAAAAAACAATTCTTTTTAAATTTATTATAGATATTTTTTAAAAGTATTTTAAAAGGAAAGTCCTTTAAAATATAATTGGACTGATAATTAATATAATTTAATGTATATGTTTTTAAATAATAAATATACATAATAAAACATAATATCAACAAAAATTACTCACATGAGTAATCTTAATTCTACAAAATTAATAAAGAATAAGGTTAACAAAAAAAAATGGAAATTTAGATACGAATTTCATTACCTAAGGTTTGTATTACATCAAACATATTTAAACCACATTTATAATGGTTATAAGAGTATTATTAATATTTTAATTAATCATATACATATTAATAAAATCTTATATTATCATTTGATTACATAATTTCATAATTAAATTGTTAGTATTTTGGTCCTTGCATTGTATTGGGCATGTTTCTCTACATGATTCCCATGATTGGTAAATGATTGATATTCTTGTCGATTGGAGGTGAAACACAAAAATAGGTATGTAATGGAAATTAAATATTTATATTACCATAAATTTTACCATTTATCACTTTGATGTTTGATATGTTGATTATTCACAAGTTAGAACATTAATTATGTTTGTTTAGATCATTTTAGTGGTTCTTTGATAAAAAAACGCATCATTTTGTAATATAAATGAAAACCATGTGTAAAAAAGATTTATATAACCATGGATGATATATAATAAATATATTATAAAATGGTTCAACCATAAAAATTCATTCAGGACCATGCATGATGTATTTAATGAAAACTGAAATCACTTCATCCACGATGTCGGTATATCGACACATCACAGTCGATGTTTTAAAAGCTTGAATAAGAGGTAGAGGAGAGGGAGTATAATGTATAATCTTCCATAAACATGATTAAATCCTGAATATGTAAGATAATGGATCATTCATGACTCTTTGATGATGGGATGTCAGTAAATAAGATGAAATGAAAGGAACTTGAAGAAAAGTTGAGAAATTCCTAATGAAAATTTGGCAGCCTAACAGCTATGAAACTTGTTATTATGAAACATTAAAAATAGAGGGTATAAGGTTCACTAATATAGGAATGATTAATAATAAATAATAAATCATTATTAGGATGAAAATAATTAAATAGTATGGAAAATTGAATTCTATACCACATAAATGGGAACATGAATGGAAAAAGAAAGAGATTGAGAATTCTTTTACCTTGTAGAGTAACTCCCCAAACATGATGTTTGAGACATTGTGGGATTGAGGAAACCTTGGGAGGACTACTAGTTAGGTAAGGAGGCCAGAGAATCATTGATGAGTAATTTTTAATTAATTTATTTAAGGAATGAATCAGTATTTATAGCAAATTTGATAGAATATTCTAATAATTTTCTAGGGACACCTCATTAGAGGTATTTGCAAAACCATTGTCTTGCCCATGCTATTTTCCCATGTTATTAAAAACATGGGACACCTCAAATAATATTTTAATTTTTACAATTTGAACATATTTATTACATCCCTACTATATAATTAATGATTTCATCAACAAACTGAAAGTCAAAACCGTATTTTTTACTGTTCACCGAAAAAAACCTTTTTCATAAAATTTCAAAAAATTAACCCTAACCATTTTTTGAAGTGTATAATTAGAAAATGAAATCCAAAATTTTGAAATAATTTTTAAAATATTATTAATATAATTTTTTAAATGAATCATACTTAATTATAAAATTAACAATTTTAAAACTATTACTGCATTTATATCCAATTGAAAAATTACCCAAGATGTTATTATCTTAAATCCTTAATATAATAAAATAATAATACAATTTACTATTTATGAGGGACATATTTCTATTCATATTAATATTAATAAGGGTATGTTATTATTCACCAAAAAACAATTTGGTTCCATCAGACTCTTAATAACTAACTGAACACAAATGTAAATGACTATTTTTCAAAATTCAAAACATTGATGAAGTAAAAATTTGTTTAAAGGATATTTATAAATGTCTACTTAAAATTTTTTAATGCATTTCAATTTAATTTTAGAAAACATTGGGGTGTTAAATAGGTTAATTAAATAGACCACCTACAAAGATTAAAATTATCTCAAATATTTATTTCCATAATTTGAAACCCATTAATGTAACAAATCTAATAAAATCTTCAAAATATCAAATCATACAAGGTCCAAAATTTCATCTAAAAATCTTTGAATAAATAATTATATTCAACATAAATTTATTATAAAAAAATAAACTAATTTACCCACATTGTTCACTAAGGAATAAATATCTATTAAATCACTAGGTACTTTTGATTCACTCGCATGAAAAATAATGAACCAATGATCATTTCTGACATGATCCTGAGACTAACATATACTAAATGTCTATGAATCAAACTAGATCCACATAACATGAAATTTAATTTTTCTGAAATACACTTCCAAAACTCACATGGCTATATACCTCCAATGGTTTTTTTGAGTTTATGCTATAATATCCTGAATAAACCTTCATGGTTGGAGGAGATAATGCCCCTTAATTTGAGAATGGTTCAACCATCCTCTAGTGGAACCTTCTAAAAAATTATTTACTTGGAATAACAATAATTATAAAAATAGATAAGTGGAGTAGATGATTCATAGATATATCACTATCTCTCCGACACTATAGGCATACGGAATATTGGTCAACGAATAATGAATATTCACTTGGTGGAGAGGGAGGAGAATGGGGGATCATATTGCTCTATTGGAATAGAAATTGGATAAAATTTATATGGTTTTAATTAATATATCATATGGTAACAACGATAACAATCAAATTTTAAATTTGCTTATGTTTTGGAAGTATAATTTTCAAAACATTGTGTCAACTATATACTCAAAATTATCCCATAAAATCAACCTTTCACAGTTGACCAACCATGTTGAAATTACTCTTGAAAAAAATGGTACAATGTGATCACCATTAATCATTCTAAAATTCTAAATCAATTGGATAAATCCACTATCATCAATGAAATTACACCTAACTCAGCTTTTTTCTCAAAAAACATTTCCAACCACAAAAAATACACCCATAAAACCCATCAAAATCCACATTCTAATGATGTTGGAAAAAATTTCTAATTACATGAGTGTATATGGGTCAAACCCTACATGGATAAATTTTCCAAAAATGATATACATCATTATCCTAGGATTCATTAACACAGTCAATGATTAATTCATGAACGTCATTGTAATATAATTATTATTTGAAAATTCCCACCAATTTATGCACATAAATTATAGCGACAATCCATGGTTGAACCATCATCCATCCATTTCTGTCATCGATCTATTATGTGGGCACTAATTCTCTACTGACCAAGTCTCACTCGAGATTCATCATCCCATAATAATCTTAAGACCAATTCTTAGACCCCAACAAATACTTTAACCAAGGATACCTTACATTTACATATGAAACATTGAATATAATTTAATTTACCCACTAGAACCAAAAACCATTACAGTTTTCCATCTATTGTTGTCACGTAACACCAATAAAAATCACATGATGGTTGCAACACCATGTCATACTTCTTGCTCCCCTATTAAGACACATCCATATATTAACATCATAGAACTATTTCTTACCACTATGTGTCACACAACATCCATCATGAATCATTATGGATAGAAACGTGGAAAATTCTTTCTTTTCAACATCCTTATAAAGATTAACAAAATTCCCAATACTATTTAAATAGGAATCCAGTCACGAATATTTTATAAAACAAACCAAAAAAAGGATATAATATGAAATGAATAATGTTCTATCTTAAAATATATAGTTATTTCATTATATCTCATAAGTATACACCCCATATGGGACTCACTGAAACTACATGGGTTTATATATTTTTGATCTATGATTCCAAATCAAATAGGCCAATAGAAAAAGAATCAATTTATGTTCATCCCCTAATTGGCCATGTCATCATACGTGATCCATCTTGGATCTCAATCAAATTATCATACAAAATAATTCACATCCAATTACATGATTTTACCATCATTTCCAGCCTCTGATGACATTTACATCCATCCTCAACCACTACATATGTAGTTCTATTTGTTAAGAATCACTGGAGTGCAATTGTATAAAATAAAAATAGAATGGAAATGACATACATTATATCCACCATGAAAATCCATCCAGTGATCCTTAAAACAAAAAGGTCTCATATTTATATGAATCTTGATCATGAGGACCCATATCCAACTCTATCACGTCACTTCTCACTATCCTTGGCTCATATTCCTATGCTACTATCCATTACCCTCTCTCATGTCAGTCTCATAAAGTGAAACACCCAAAAGAGATTATTATAATAAAACATCACATATTGTAGGGGCTATCACAAGTTTTCACATTCACCATTATCAATAATAAACTAGGAGTTCAATATATTCAATCTGTATACACATAATAGAGCTTCAAGAGTCCATAGGGCAAAGAAGCCAATAGGTTTGGACCTCAAAAAGAATAAATACCAATAGAGAACATCAACACCCAATTTTAACTGCCTCTCTATAAATGAAGTAATTTAGAATATTTTACACCAGAACATCCATAATTCATTTAATTTATATATATAACCGTATGTACGACCCAATGTATAATCACCAATCATACCCCACCTATATGATCACCAATTGAGATATAAATTCAAATGAGGATTCACGTCATGAATTAAATTATTAATCCAATTGAGATTATCCCAAAAATATTATCCCATATATCTAAAAGAATATAATGCACCAAAACTATAAACTAGTATGACTCTAGTGTTCCAGTTTTATAAGGACAAAAATCTACCAACACAAAGAATGGGTATGGTTCCTCAAATACTTGATTTATCCCTCTCATTGGTCATCTTCTCTGCCTCATGTTTAATTCCTTTTGAGTGAATATATACTTCAATCTTTTATGGTCAGTATATATTTGACATTTGGCTCCGTATAAATTGTGCCTCCAAATTTTCAAAGAAAAAAACACAACAGCCAATTTCAAATCATCTGTGGAATAATTTAAATCATGAGGTTTTAGTGGTCTCGAAGAATAAGAAATTACCTGATCATTATGCATCAGTACACAACCATGTAACTTCAATGAAGCATCGTTTTAGATGAAAAAACTCAACAGTTCGGGAAGCAAAGGAAAAAACCGAAGCATTCGCCAATCCCCTCTTCAGTTCCTAGAAACAAACATCACATTATTCTACCCAAATTTTTTTACCACTTTTGTTTTAGTATGATCAACTATTACTCTATCCTTATTTACAATGTTCCCACGAAATAAATTTTTTGAATCCAAAAATCACACTTTCGAAATCATCCATACTATTTTTTTCATTTAATGTTTTCAAAAAACCCTTGGATGATTTTCATGCTCCTTTTTACCTCTAGAATATAGAAGAATGTTATAAATAATTACAAAAATAAACATATCCATGCACTTATGAAATATTATATTCCTAAGATCCATGAATACAACATGAGAATTAGTTAACCCAAAAATCATAACTACAAATATATAATGGCCATATCTAGAACAAAACACAGTCTTCGGAATGTCTTCATCCTTTACTTTCAACTAATGGTACCCCGACCGCATGTAAAAATTTAAAAACCATTACGCTCCCCAGATCTGATCAAAAAAATCATCGATATGAGGAAAAAGATACTTTTTTAAAAGTATTGTTATTCATGGCTCTGTAATAGATGAAAAGTCTCATTGAATCATCTTTTTTATTAACAAATAATATAGGAGCATCACATGGTGAATAGTTGGGTCAGATGATGAGTTTATATAGTAATTCCAGCACCTTATTTTATAATTCCAGAAGATCCATTTGGGACATTCGATAAGTTTTATTTTACCATGATATCTGACTTCATTTCATGAGGTTTAATTCCCTAATGTTCTGAAAATTTCACAAAAATGAAGCAATGTGTAGACCCTGAATCGAACGACACAATTGAAAAATATGTAAAAATAAGAAATGTAACTGAGACCACCTCATTTGATGGATCAACATATCCTGAAGAGGTTGGAAAATCCAAAACCTTCTATTTCCTATCTTAATGATTCACTGGTTAAGTAACTAGCATTGGAATAATATTAGAAAAGTAACCCAATTCTTTACAGTTATAGCATCTCACTATCAGCTTCTCATTAATTTTCGGATCATTTTCCTTGCACTCAGAAAACATGTTTCCAAACATTCTACATTGGTATCATTTCCAAAAATATATAATACATTCACCAGGATGTGTTTTACCACACATTTTACAAGAAGGAAAATTCATTTTTATACCTCCAGACTTCTTTAACGAGTTCTTACCCATTTCCTGCCAACCAGACAGTTTCTTATTCTTGTCATCATGAGGCACATATGTGTCAAAAAACTCAATATCAAAAATTTTATCACAATGAACAAGATTCTCATAGAATTTAAACTATCATAAGGCTAAGGCTCTTTGAAAAAACGGTTTCAAACTAGAGTAAAATATTTTAATTTTACTTTCAAAATACTATGTAAAATCTAATATATACGTTACCAGTCTTGTAAAATTGGAATCATATTCATCTATTGGATCATCATTTTTCTTCTTTAGTGATAATAAATGTTTCTCCATTCTGAGTTGAACTATTTTGGGGAAAAAATTTCTATAAAAAGACTCTTAAAGTCATTCCATTCCAGACTATCATGATCATCTATTTCTCTCATATTCTTAAATAGAGACCACAATTGATTGAATTTAGATTAAAATGATAAATGGATATTATTAAATTTTTCCATTACAAGCATCCTTTGACATCCAATTTCTTCTCTAGAGCATTGATCCATCCATTGGCTATCACTGGATCCACAGTTCCACAGAATGGTGGAGATGTTTTCTCATAAAATGATCCACAAAGGACACTCTTCTTCATATTAGATAATGTTCCTCTCTAGTATGGATAGCACCCCCATTTATTTTATGAGTCAACAGATCAATTTCTACCAAAAACTGCCCAGTTCTGATTCCCCCAATATCGGGCTGTAGATTTGGACAAACATCAGCCTCATGGTGCCTTCCTACTTCAACTTCCCGGTTTCTTCTGCAGAAAATCACTCAAAACAAACACATCATAGTTGAAGAAACATGGTAATATTTAAAAAATATATCATTTCAAAATAATAATATATAAAATAACAAAACATTTTTGGTATTATATTAACATCAACCTAACCCTTAAATTTATCTAAACAATCCTCTGATACCAACTATAAGGACCCAACCTTAAAACGTTACTCAATCTTGAATTTTATACAAGAAAATACATTTTAACAAATTGTTGTTATTTTTTAGGTTTATATTTTTATATAATTAGGATTCCTTTTTAACATAACATAACACATTCATATAAGTGGAAACTACTAAAACAAATTTCAATTTTTTCAAAATATAAATCTTTAAAAAACAAAGCATGATTTCTTTGACGACCCCCATATAAAACATCATGAGGCCATTATTTATATTACACATATTTATATCCTATGAAAAACATTTTAAAAACATAGTATGAGTATAAAAATCAGTAAGGGATATAAAGATAGAAATCTTTAGTCAAGTGATAACATGAAATCCACTAAGACATATAATCATAAAAACTGATATGCATAAAAAATTATGTAGTTTATTTGGGAAATATTTACCATATCACTTTTACATTTACCCTTAAAAATGGAAGAAACCTTTGTTCAACTTCCATAGCTAGAGTTCCCAATTAATTAGAGATCTATAATGGGGATCACACGTCACATCTAGAGCTATAATGGGCCCAACCCAACATATCTTGAGCTATAATGGGCTCAACCCAACATATCGTGAGCTATAATGGGATAAACCCAACATAAATAATGTCCATGTAAAATATCATTGTAATAAAGTATCTTGAAATAAGGAGAAACCTCCCATTCCATACACATAAAATAAAATACTTTTGAAATTTGTTAAAGAGAGTTTTGGAAGGATTATAAAAAGGAAAGTCCATTAACCTATAATTGGAGTGAGAATTAATATAATTGACTGGATATGGTTATACACTATAAATATAAACAATACATCCTAATATAAAAAAATCATCACACCAATAATATTAATTCTATATAATAAATAATGAACAAGGCTAACCCAAAAAAATGGAAATTGGGTTAAGAATTAACTTATATCGGGTTTGTCTTACAAAAAACTCATTTAAACCTCCTGATTAATGGTTAAAAAGTTTTTTAATAAAATAATAAAACATATCCATATTAATAATAACATATATGATCATTTTATCACTTAATTTAAGCCTTTAATTATTAGTATTTTGTTCCTTGCATTATATTGGGTGTGTTTCATCATATGATTTCCATGATTGGTTCAGGATGGATATTCTTGTTGATTGGAAGTGAAACTCAAAAATTGGAATATAAAGGTACTTACATATTTATAGTACCATAAATTATTCCATTTATCAATTTGAATTTTGATATTAGGATGGTTCACAAGTTAAAACAATAATGATGTTCGTTTAGAACATTTTAGTGGTTGTTCTATAATAAGGACCTCATTTTTTTTAAAATTAAAACCATGTGTAAAAAAGATTTAATTAACCATGTATGAGTCATAATAAATATATTATAACCTGGTGCAACCATAAAAATGGTTTCATGGCTAGACATAAAGGATCTAATGAAAATTGAAATCACTTCATCCACGATGTTGTTATATAGACACATCACTGACAGTGTTTTACTTTCTTGAATAATAGGGAGAGGAGAAGGAATATAATGGATAATATTCCTTAAACATGATGAAATAAATAATATGTAAGATACTAGATCATTCATTCCAATTTGATAACAGATGATGAGTGAATAAGATGAAAATAATGGAACATGAAAAAATGTTGAGAAATTCCATATGAAAATTCGGCAGCCTAATGAATATGAAACATGGTTTTAGAAAAATTAACAATTTTAAAATAATTTTCTAAATATAAAAATTTTAATTTTTAAATAAAATCATACTTTATTGAAAAATTAACAATTTTAAAACTATAAATGCTTTAATATCACATTGATAAATTAACCAATATGACTCACCACAAAAACAAGAAAGTTCCATCAGACTCCAAATAACATACTGAAAAAAATTGTAGATGACTATTTATCAAAATTCAAAACATAGAAGCATCAAAAAAAATTTAAATGGAAGTTATAAATATCTACAGAAAAAAATTTCATGTATTTAAATTTATTTTTAGAAAACAATGGGGTGTTACAATGGGTTAAATAAATAGATAACCTACCATGATTAAAATTCTCAGAAATATTTATTTCCATGATTGGATACCCATTTACTAACCTAATTTAATACCATCTTGGAAATATAAAATCACTCATCACCCAAAATTTCATCTAAACATCATAAAATAAATAAATTTATTCAAAATAAATTTATTTTAAAAAATCAACTAATTTGCCTATATACTTCACTAAGGAATACATATTAATTAAATCGCGAGGTACTACTGATTCCCCACATGAATAACAATGAACCTATTAACATTTATGACTTGATCCAGAGACCAACCTACGCTAAATATCTACGAATCAAACGGGAACAACATAACATGATATTTAATTTTATTGAAATACACTTCAGAAATACACATGGCTATATACCTCCAACGAAAAAATAATTGAGTTCATTCTATAATATCATTAATACATATTCATGGTATGAAGAGATGATTCACCTTTATTCGATGAGGATTCAACCATCCTCCATTGGAATCTTCAAAAATATTCCTAACATGGAGTAATAATATTTATAAAAAATAGATATGTAGAGGAGATGATTCATAGACATG
Organism: Viscum album; assembly: GCA_963277665.1. Classification (NCBI taxonomy): domain Eukaryota; kingdom Viridiplantae; phylum Streptophyta; class Magnoliopsida; order Santalales; family Viscaceae; genus Viscum; species Viscum album. The sequence goes on along the minus strand of OY728133.1, from coordinate 676,260,882 downwards.
TCACCATCTCTCTGACACTATAGGCATAAGGAATATTTGTTAAGGAACCATGAATATTCACTTGCTGGAGAAGGAGGAGAAGTAGGGATCATGATGGGATATTGGATTAGAAATTGGATAAAAATTAGAGGGTTTTAGTTAAAATATCATATGGTAATAATGATAAGAATCTACTTTTAAATAGGATTATTTTTTGGAAGTATAGTTTTCAAAACATTATGTATACAATGTGCTCAAAAATATCCCATATAATCACCATTTCATAGTCGACCAACCATGTTGAAAATACTAATGTAAATACTAGTAAAATGTGATCACCTTTAATCATTCTAATTTTTTTTAAAAAAATGTATAAATCCCCCAACATCCATGAAATGCTCCATCAACTAAACTTTTTTCTCAAAAAACCATTCCAACCTACAAAATTCACCCATCAAACCCATCACAATATAGCATCTAATGTCTTTGGGAACAAATATATACTTACATCCATGAATACAGGTCAAACCATACATGGTTTAATTTTCCAAAAAAATGATCTACTTTATTAGCATAGGATTCATCATCATTTTCAATGATTAATTCATGAACATAATGGTAATATAATTATTGTTTTAAAATTAAAACCAATTTCTATACAAAAATTATAGCAACACTACATGGTTGAACCATCAACCATTCATTTCCTTCATCAATCTATTATGTGGGAACTAATTCTCTACTAAACTGATCTCACTTGACATGAATCATCCCATACAAGGACTATATCCAATTCATTGTCCTCAACTGATAATTTAACCAAATATACTTTACATTTATGTAGGGAACACTGAATTTAATATTATTTACCAACTATAACCAAACATCATAACAATTTTCCCTCTATTGTTCTCACGTACCCCCAATATACCTCACATGATGGGTGAAACACCATGTCATACATCATTCTACCTTATTTAGCACATCCATATATTAACTCTATAGATCTATTTCTCACCACTACGTTTCACACAAAATCAGTCATGAATCATTATAGATAGTAAGATAGAAAATTCATAATTTTGAACATCCTTATAATGATTAACTAAATTCCCAATAGTATTTAAAGAAAAATCCACTAACGAATCCTATATATATATTACCAATAATGGATAGAATGTCAAATGAACAATGTAGTATCTTATGCCATATAGTTTATCCATTATATCTTATACATATCCAATCCATATGGGACTCATTAAAACAATATAGTTATATATATTTTTGATTGATGATTCAATATCAAAAAGGTAAACCTCCAAAGAATCAATTCTTTTTCATCCCCAAATTGGCCATGACATCATAACTGATCCATTTTGGATCTCAATCCAATTATTTTACAAAATAATTAACATCTATTTACATGATTTTACCATATTTTTTGGCCTCTGATGACATTAACATCAATCCACAACAACTACATATGAAATTCTATTTGTTAAGCATCATAGGAGTGAATTTGTATAAAATGAAACCATATGGGAAATGAAATACATAATATCCACCATGAAAATCCATCCAGTGATCCTTAAAATAAAGAAAGGCTCATATGTCAACGAATCTTGATCATTAGGACCCATCTCCAACTCCATCATGTCACTTCTCACTAGCCTTTGCTCATGTTCATATGAAACTATCCATTCCCCTCTCTCATGTTAGTCTCATAAAGTGAAACACCTATAAGGGATTGTTACAATGAAACATCACTTGTTTTATGGGATGTCATAGGATTTATCATCCACTAGTGTCTTTAATAAACTAGGAGTTCAACTTATTCTATCTCTATACACATAATAGAGCTTCAAGAGTTTATAGGGCATAGAAGCCAACCTATTTGGACCTCCAAAAGAATAAATTTCACTAGAGAACATACACACCCAATGTCCATTTCATCTATCGAAATGAAATAATTTATAAGGTTTTATAGAAGAACATCCATAATTCATTTCATTTATATATATAACCTTCTGTCTGATCCGACGTATAAGCACTAATCATACCCCACCTACAAGATCACCAATTGAGACATTAATCCAAATGAGGAAGCACTTCATGGATAATATTATGTATCCAAAAGATATTTTCCACAATATATTATCTGAGATATCTAAAGGAATATAAATCACTAGAAACATAAACCAATATGTCTATAGTGTGCTAGTTTCATAAGGTCAAACATCTACCAATACCAAGAATGTCTATGGGTTCTCAAATACTTGATTTATCCCTCTCAAAGGTCATCTTCATGGGTAATAAAGAACCCACTATATATTTAAACTAGGTATGTTCACTAGGATCAACCACATAGACAAAAAACAAACATGACATAGGTAAAAATATCTTGGGATGGCACCAACCCATGTCCCAAAAATCGAATATTCCCAAAACCACAATAGGTTCTCTAACACAAGATGAAGTCCAACACATCCGAACCATTCCCCTGATAAGCATAACCCAAAATCCATAGATGAAAGATGAAAATTTCAACTATTAAGTACATAGAGAAATATATATATCTCAAAAACTCTCATGACCTCGTATCACATTTATGTGGTAAACATCAACAACCCACTAGGTCGACATCACACACATACATGATTCACATAATATTCCAACTCCATTATTTTTAGATATTTCATTAAATATAAAATCTATTATAAATCATAGATAACTCAATTGAAAAGAATAATTTATAGGTGAAAACAATATATAATATTTACCTATAATATTACTTATTTGACTCTGTATAGAAATCAATTTAAATAGTTACAACATTTCCAGATAAACAATTACTTTATACAAGCATTCCCATGCCCGAGGCATAGTTAAAAAAGATGAGAAGTTTTTATTATAGTGGAAAATTCCATTTAGGTTTTAATTTACATATTAATTAACTGATTCCTCATAGCATTAAAAATAAAAAAAATACATAACATGACATTTATTCATTTATAATGATACAATATGTAAGAATAGACTATACACATATTGTGAAACGAAAAATAAATGGTAGTGAATACTTTAATATATAGAACCTTAACATAATCATTGTAAATAGATAATGAAACACATGAAATAATGCAAATAAATTGAGAACCCCACATTCCTGATATGATGCATGAGAAAACCCTCTCTCATCCCATACTAGTCAAAGATAAAATCATATAAACAAGTAAAAATCTAATCATATGCATTGCTTAGGGTCAAAATATATCTAATGTAATAATGTGCAAATTTAATGATAATCCAATCCCAAGAAAAATGGACTGTACTCATGCGTGGGGTTGAAAATCCTAGTAAAAATCCTTATAACACGTTCTAACAAACTATTTTTCCTATTCATTAATTTTTTATAGTAAAACAAATTATAAACACCATTTTTTATAATATTATAGTGTCACAGAAACCCTGTCCATTATACAGTTCCTATACTGGTTGTCACTACATAGCCTCAATCTTCAATCCCCATACGCTAGTGGATTTTGAGTAGAATAATGAGTATATGGAGGATAAATTGGAATTATATACCCACATATTATAGTAACATACTAATAGGAATAAAATAAATTAGATATAACATATATATAAGTACGAACAAATAATTGCACAAATGAAATAGAGGGATACCAAGAGACCACCCACCTTGGTCAATTAGGGAACAATAATTCCTTTGTTTATCATGGAAACAACCATCAAATATCCATGTACCACATCAAAATCATCACACATTAAATCTTGAATTAACAAATCGGAGAAACCAAAAACCCCTTTTATACCTTGATTAACCTGTGCAAAAGAAAGAGGTTATATAAAAATATATTTGAATCATGACTAACCCATATAAACTAAACAATTTCAATAAAAATATATTTTATTCATGATTTAACCATGTAGAAGAAATGTATTCCATAAAAAACCATTATAAAAATGAATAACCAATGGAAATGATATGGGTTCCCAAAAATAATATCTCTCATTCTTGAATTACCCATGGAATGAAAATGGGTTCCAAAACATTATCATTCAAACATAAACAGACCATAGAATGAAAATAGGTTCCATAATAATATCATTTAAACTATAATAAACCGTTGAAATGAAATAGGACCTTTAATAAATTCATTGATACATTAATAACCCATGAAAATTAATTGGATTCTATAAAAATTAGTTTCAAACATGAATAAATTTGGGAAATGAAATTATTTCCAAAACAATATATTTATGAAATGATTAAAACTTTTAAAAGAAATGGGTTTTATAAAAATATATTTAGTACACAACCAACCTGTGGAAATAAATTGGTATAATAAAATATCTTTGAAACAACAATTATCCCTATAAAAGAAATGGGTTTCTTAACATTTCATTAGGACATAATCACCCTGTGAAAAAAATGGGGTTTGTAATAATCCATATGTAACAATAATAATCCATATATAGAAGGAATTAGAAAGGTAACAATAAAAAATAACCCTATTGGACGATACATAAAAAAGTGTTATTTTTGTTAATGAATGGAAAAACGCTAAAAATTTCTTCAAAAACATTCATGAGGAAAATAATCTTTATACATTTGAATGCATCCCATACCACCTTGATACAGTTGAATAATAAGCCTAATGATATAAAAAAAATTAAATGAAACACATAATATCATGAGAAAAAATATACTAATGATATTTTTAAAATGATAATTATATACACCCCATTATAGATAATAGGTATATAACAAAAATAACATCCCAATGAAGGTACATTTGCAGAAAAGTATATTAAATAGTTTATTAAATTGAATCGTAAACCCCATATATGTTATAAAATAATAAGGATATATAAAAAATAACATTAAGAATATATACATTTTTTTATTATATAAAACACTAAACAAAAATAAGGGGTAAATATGAAATATATGTCTGAAAAATTAATGTGGGATGAGAAAAAACATCAAAAGGTCATATAATTAGAGTGTGAATAAGTAAATGAAATAGTTTTAAGTGAAAATTTTATATCATAAAAATTAAATTGGAAGTAATGAATGATAGAACCATATTTCACTTTACTCATATTCTATGAAAAACATAACCTGTGACACATAATTTGAAAATAATGATTGGAAATTGAGGTAATTATTTCCTTATCTTGATTTTGATCTGGCTTGTTTGTCCTCCATATTCTTTAATAAAAAACATATGTTAATCAATTAATTTATTCATAATATTTCCCAGTTTTATAATAACATTTATTTAAATTATAAAAAAAAATATAAAATTTTTTAATCAATAATTTTTATGTTGGATGTTTTTACCATATTCTTATTAAATGTCAAAGTTGACATTGATAGACTGAGTATGGCCAATGATTCCATTATTTAAATATATAAAAAATATTAAAAATGAAATAATTATAAAAATTTTACTTCAATTGTAATTTTAAAGTCTTAAATTAATGTTAGTTATAAAAAATGAACCAACATTTTTATCATGTAGATGTTAGGTAGTACATAAGCCTGGGTAACATTCCCATTTTTCAATGTTCAATATAGAAATTAGGTAGGAAGTGTTTGGGTTTCCACAATGAAAATGATATCATAAATAAAATATAACTATATTATATATATATACACATATATATATATCTCTCATTCTTCTTATGTGGTAATTACAAAGGAATAATCACATCGTTTTGAGGAGGTTATAGTACACACATCCAGGAATGACGTCTTCTCTTTTATGGCATATGAAATTGAAAGAAGAAAATGATATTCTATATTTCCATAAAATTATTTAATTAATATCATTAATTTTTCATTTATATAATGTATTTTTATTCTCAAATTTATTACTACATTCGATGTAAAGGGTTAATATATCACATCGCTTTGAGGTGGCGAAGGTCCACACATCATTACATGATAATTATATATTCCTGAAAAATGGAAACCGTGAGTTTTTGTGTCATACAATAATTTCCCAAGATTTAAGTAATTATAAGTATTATATAAAACACATATAAAATTATTTCAATGATATTTTCCAATTATTTTTTGTGGTAATGGAAAAATGAACGACATCTTTTGGTGAGGTGGTTGTTTGTCATACACACTAACAATAATTGTTTTTTGAATTTAATGAATGTGTGTGAAAATTTTGGTATAATAATTAACATAAAAACATTAGTATATTTTTTAAGATATGGTATCATATAATCATGTAGTATTATTTATCAAAGGGGTGTTGAATAAAATAAGAAAAGTGATGTGGGAATAATGCTAGCTCTTTTTTGGTTGAATATTTTTGGTTTACAGCAATGGAAATCTTTTGATTTATATCGCCATATAGTGATTATTCTAGGATAAAGTAAGGGATGTTGTGAAAATATATTATCATGGTTTTTATTTTCTAATTGTTCATGAGCGGCATGAAATGAGGGGGGGGGGGTTAGTGCCTTTTATAGTGGAGTAGGAGTGGCATTGTTTAAAATATAAAAAGCTAAAAACTATTAGGAGGTCTCCCATAAATCATGTGAGTCTAATAATGAAAAAAAGTTGATCCAAGTGGCGATGTGATCGAATCATGGAATGTAAATGGGATTTGGAAAAGAATGTTTGTCATTTTGAGACCTATGATTACAGTTCAACCACTATATAAGCAAAATTTCCACCTTAATTATTCTAATTAATTTTCATGGATTTCACTAATATATTTGGTAATAACAAATATGAACATTCTTGAAACTATAAATTATTCCTACACTAATATGGACTGATTTTTTCGAAATCAAATTACATAAGTGGATGAAATTAATTTAAAATTAATCCCATAGAGGAGACAAGATTTTTCAGGTTCTCAATAGAGAATTTCCAAACATTGAAATGTTTTTTTATATCTAATTTAATTTGAAATAGAATCCAATTAAATAAATTATTTTCACTCATATAAAATTCCCCCAATTATACCTTTATACTAATTAAAAATATTATTTTACAATATACATTTTTTTAGATGAAAAATAATTTATCAATTGAAAATAAAAATCATTTAGTATTCACAATTATATGAATATTTTTATAAAAAATAAAAAAAAAATCATCAGAAGAAAATTTTAATATTTTAATTTAAAAAAGGTTATTTTTTAAAATTTAATTTAATAAAGGGTCAATGTTTATTTGTAATGCTTGTATGGAATTAATGGGATTTAAAATTTCCTTTTAGAATAATACACCCTTTCAATGCCTAAATAATATTTCTTGTTACTTTATGTCTATAAAACATATCATTTTAATTTAAAATTTTTAAATATATAACATATAATTTTTTTAATAACAATAAATAATTGTCCTTAATATTATTTTTTATGACAAAACTCTTTTGTGGGCATAAAAGTAGTTTTTCATTGAAACACATCGTTTATATTCCATTGGTTTTTAGTTTAATTTCAAAATAATTAGTATAAAAATGATTCATTATATAAACATATATGAAGAATATATTCATAATATAATGAATTATATTCATTCATACTATTCCAATTTCTAGTTTATTACTACTTTGTTAAATTAATAATATTAATTTAATATTATTCTCTTATATGACTCAATTAACAAACTGACCCAGGTTACTGTCAAACATGGAACTTGAACACATCAATCACAAAATCAAAGGGCATTCTTGATCCCCATGGGTTTCCAATAGGGACACATGCTTCGAAAGAAAAACTAGATGGAATGATTTCACTAAATCTATGAAAAACATAGGGAGTATGTATACAAGAATCAAGAATAATTTGTGGAAATCCAATAGATATATGACACAACTATAATAATGACTGTGGAAACAAATGATTATAAAACTAGCCACAAATATAATAGACAAGTCCAACTGGAAAGAAACAAAACCAAATAATGACTCCAGCTGATGGCATGGATGAACTCCGACCCTCTCACAACCAGCTACCCAAGTCAGCTAACATAAAACCCCACCACCTCATTGTGATTCATTTCATTTACATATATTGGTAGGTGTAAAAAGATCTATGCCCCACTAAAGAGGTGCGCATGGTGTGAGAAAACATGCTCAGTTGGCTCCCTCCCTGGTGTTCCATAGCAAGCCTCTATTTAGTAATTCATGTATGTTATTTTTCAAAATAACATGGAATGATAAGTTGAAAAGATGTTTTATAGAAGACATGCTAATTGTTTCACTTTTATAATAGTTCTAAAAAAATAAGGAATACCAATATCAAAGAAAATGTTTCCATTTAATCATTCAAAATATTCAACAAGAATTTCAATGTTAAAATAGTAAAAATCCAAGAAATACAAAATAGTATCATTAGTAGTGTAAACAACATCATACTAAGTTATATAAAATGTCAAGTAGTAGACTACTCATACCCAAAAAATATGAACAATGTAATATGTTAACTGAATCTAGTTAGATACAATCTAGGACCAGGGATATACACTAGAAAGTGAAACCCCAACATCAAATGCATAGATAGATCTAATAATATACACTCTATAACAAGAGGAACACCCTAGAAAGTGAACCCCCATAATAAAAAGTGGCGTCAAACTCATAATCATCTCAATGTTTTTAAGATCATTTCAAAACAATTTCAAAAATGCATTTAACTGGTTTGGAAATACCATTTTTTTATATTTATCAACAACCAATGGAATCCCATTTTCATTGAAAAGTCTTTTTAATACAAAAAATTTAATCATTCCAATTCCTTGTATAAATTATTTTTTAAAGATGGAACAATACGGTTCATCAACAGAGACTAGATAAGGAACCACACAACTCAAGACTCAAGGAATACATTCCTTCAATGGGATCCACCAACAATAAAAACCCAACAATTTCTAAAAATTCACTATAACTGTATCCACATCACAAGATTGATTCAATATATAAAAAATGGGTCAAAGGATTGTAGGAAACCCACATACATCAAGAATGAATCGGAGAGACACACCACAACTGTAGCAATGATCGAATTCTTACGAGATCATTATAGAATGATAGGATTATCACACAATCACCTAGGAATTTTATTCGTTCAATAGTATGAGATTATAGAGGATGAAACCAAATAAAATACCTACACATATATTTTAAAAACTTTTCACTGATTGTTATGTTGTGTGTAACTGAGTAAAATGACGTATTACCGTTAATGTCCCAAATACACAAGAAAACTCATCGCCTCAGATAACAATATTTTATTTAAAATAACACTCTGTGAAACATATCTCCATGTTCTGTACCCTTTCACACCATGAAGTCTATCATGACATGTACACAACCACACTTACATGATGTGAAACCTACTTATATGGCATAAATCCTTCTTCATCCTGTATGAAAATCCTTTTAAAGATAAGAGTCCAATAAATTTATAACTGGACCGTTATAGGTTTCCAACGAATTCCTTATCAACCCTATATATTCAATATGAAAAGGGAAAAAACCACGAGGTTAAAGATTCACCTGATAGAATGGTAATGAGATATTACTAACTACCCTCCATAATAACTTTCTACCAACAAGAAGTCATGAAGATGGTGTAATCCATAGGAATGATTAGGACACTACTCCCTCATAATCAACAAGAATTAACAAGTTCGAGGATAATTTGATCTATGTTTCTATATTACTCTAACCAACAGAGTTGAGTTTCCAGGGAAGAATTTCACTTGAGAGTTGATGATCTAAACTGGTTTCTCTAAAACAATAAAATTTGGGTCTAACTCAATTTCATCCCAATATAGATTTTTATTGGAACTAAGATTTCACTTCTTGAGTGGAGATATGTGGAAAAAATCATGAATACCATTCAACTAGGTGAGTAATACTAATCGATAAGAAAACATCCAAAGCCACAAAGTGACCAAAAATGGTCCAACAGATCTCAGTTCCATATTTAGGGTTTTCTATGCCGATGGTGACCCATAAATGAAGAATATTTAAATGAAACGGAGTAACTAATGAAAAAAATACATAGGATGATGATTCCAATACACCTGTGATTTTTGTAGACACTAACCTATTACCATATGTCTATATACCTCTTAAATCAGTATCGATGTATCCTATACCAAACATATTCCAACTAAAGATACTTCTCCCACCTCCTCCTACCAAAGTGGAGATCTACATGAGTGACTGTTAAATGACTCTAAGGGAGACAATATTATTGATTACTCATAACTATTTTTTGTTAAAAAACATAACTACTCATAGATGGATATCCCTTGATCCATCGAAATCTAAGAAAAAGGTATAAAGTATATCATATAGGATCTAAATCAAACACACTATCTGACTATCTGTCTATTGATGGTATGATCTACCCAACTTGACCTGAGTCCCCATTACATTTTGGACACTCTCCCACAACCTCAACGTAATCATAATATCCCTATTGGAAACAATGGTATAAGGACTCCCATGTATCCCTATAATATCTTAAACATACAACATACCCAGATCGTCAATAATAGTGGTATCCCTGATCAAAATGAAATGAGCAGACATTATCAATTGATCAATAACCACTCATATAGAACTCTTCCCTTTGGGGGTCAGTTGCAATTGAACAAAAAATTTCAGAGATACATCATCCCATTTATATATCGTCACTGGATGAGGATGTAGCTAACCAGAGGGTTTCATGTGCTCTTCCTTTAACTATTGGACAGTGTAATAGAAGGACACGTAAAATTCAACGTCATTCATTATACCCGACCATCATAATCATCATCTCATGTTATAATAATTTTTTTAAGAAACGGTAGTGATCGATCATAAAGAGATATGAAAATTAAATAGGACTAAACTCCCCACTGATAATGGGATGACAACCCACGTCACAAAATTGTGCATAAAATCTTAATAGATAGATTTTCCAAAAAAAATTCTCCCCACTGTAAATGATTTCCTGAACATTACTAAAATCAACATCTTTCTACTGACTCTAAAAAAATATTCTATGAGAGATGATGATAACTGATCATTGGTTAGAACCATACCTGAATCATACTCATAAGAATCCATGTGAAACTAAGAAGAAATCCCCATAATGTTCGACTCCTATTTTGATTTAGAATTTCATATGATTGTAATTTCCTTGGAAGAGTGTATAAAAAAATTCACATTCCCCAAGGTGTAGTCGATAACAATGTCAAACATCTGCAGGTATTCTACCGATCATCTAGCTCTGAGAATCAAATCATTCTGAGGAATGATATAAATAAATATTATTATCATAGAAGATTGTGAACCTCTCCACAAAAATATTGTCCATCCAAAATTTAATAAAATTTATAACTATAGCAATCATTAAATCAATAATCGGGTAATTTTTCTCCTGTGTTCAGAGATGAAGAGAGTTTTTAGCTACCAGATGGTCATCATACATTATCACGCAGTGAAAAACAACACCAGAAACATCACAAAATACCATGTACTGCTTACCAGGATCAAATAAGATCAGAATAGGCGCCGATGTCAGTAGTCATATTTGTTCATATAATGAAGGATGAAACATCAAATCCTTGGTGAATGTCTCCACCTTCTTGGTAAGTGAAATAAAATTTGACACTATATTATAGAAATCATGAATAAACCATTATAAGTATCAAGAGAAACCAAGGATGATCTATATCTCAAATAATTTTTTTGGTTCCTTCCATGAAAAAACTCCCTTCACCTTCTTTAGATCACCTAATAAGCAACTTTCTAAAATTTTGTTTCTTAAGAACCTCAATTAATGAATCCAGATACTATGTTGTGAATGTTTTCATTTAAAATAATGACTTATCATTATTTCCAAAACCAGAAAGAAATCGTGCTTGTGGTCACACTTAGATTTCAAATAGACCCGAAAATCATCTACAAACACTACCAAAACTGTGTCGAGATATTGATGGATTACATGATTCCTCAAATCCATAAAAAATACAATTGAGTTAGTCAGACCAAAATGAATCACACCATATTCATAATGTAGATACCTACTACTAAATATTGTCTTCAATAAATTAGACTCTAGAACTTTGAGATGTTGATAAGAAAAGGATGATCAATACTCAAGAAGCACTTTTCTCCCATTAACTGATCAAAAAAAACTTGCACACAATTAAAATGATATTTTTTCTTAATAGTTAACTGGTTCAAAATTGTAATGACCATATAAAACACTAGGGATCCATCTTCATTCTTGGTAAAGTGAACACGGGCTATCCAAGGTGAATCAATTTGGTGAATGAAAACTATTTCCAATTAGTCATCTTACTAAATTTTGAGCTCTCTACACTCTTCTGGTTCTGTATGACAATATGGTATCCATAACGGATTCATACCTAGAATCATGGAAATTAAAAAATATACACCTATCTCAAGAGGAAGATAAATGAATTCATCTAGGAAACCATCAATTATGTCTCAAACTATAATGGGAAGGTCAAGAACTAGTGAAACATCACCCGAATCAAATGCAACAACAACAAAAACTCTTGAGCCCTGGGATGGAAGGCCCTTTCATGTCCGGATCATGGGACCCACTCCCCTTGGAAAACATGAGATCTCTCATCGGTAGCATGAAATGAGACACGTTTATGATAATAATAAACCTCATAGCAATGAAAGACAATATAGTCCATACTGATAATGATGTAAAAAATATCTACATTAGGAATAATAAAATCTCAGTCCAACTCTATATTAGAAACCATTAACGAACAAGTGGATCATCGAAACCCCTACTCTCTCAAATTTCCATGATGTGTCACTAACATAATTATAAATGACATATGTTCCAGTTGATGTTTATGAATATTATCAAAAAATGTAGAAATAAATAAATTATAGGAACTAGTATTTAGTAAATAAATTTCTACTAATGTTGAAAAAAGGATAGTACCTCCCACTATTTCCAGACCCATATCAATTTACACTGGACCCTCATAAACTATACGAACGTGGTTCATTCCATAGGCCTATGGATAGGTCCCTATAGTCTATGAATTAGATGCATACACTATATTAGCCTTTGGATCTGACCAAAAGTGACCATAATAGGGCATAGTCATATCCTAATAGAAGATTCATATCTGACCAACCTGTTTATAGCTATTTTACACCATCACTTGTCTTGGACAAAACAATTTAGGGTGTTTGAACCTTAAACACTTGTAGAATGTTATAGAAACATTTATAGATGAGGAATATGGTATAGAGGATGATAGCTACTAAGATAAACTACCACTACTTCTACGATGATCCTTCCACTTAAACTACTTCTCATTCACACCATTGATGTTGCCACTAGATTGAATAATAGATTTTGGGAAACAAGACTTTCCTACCATATCCATCCCAGCTATCATAGATATGTCCACCATATACCAATAGGTAGAAAGATTCAACATAAATACATGCAATCATATATTTGATATGATGACCATTATGTACTTATGAGCCTTCACCATGTAATTCTTCCCAGGTCTGGAAGAAAATGGAAAATCTTAGAAAACATATTATTGTATACTTACACTAATCACTCTCCATATTGCAAATATAGGAACTCAAAATATATTTCCACCATTATTGTTCCCAAAGAATACTATTGGAAGAATAGTTTTTTGAAAAAATTCTAATATAGGGCCATATATCTGACTGCTTATACAATGGAATCCCACCACCGATTTCTGAAACCCTCAAGCCTGAATGTCACACACATTGCCTTGATATTATCAAATGTCTCTATGAAGTTGAATATTTTATCTATCCTATATATCCAATCATCCACATCATGAGTTTCATTAATTCCCTTAAAAGATGGTGTATTCTCACACAATAATTCATGTGACTGATCTCTAACTCTTCCAACTCCCGGTTCTACCTCAAAAACCACATTATAACCTCGTTTAATATCATGATCAATTGCACAAATTGTATGTATTATTGTATCCATGATATTATGATCTACTCGAGTATTTATTTTTTGGGAATCATCTAAACCTACCATAGAACTCATTAATGATTTCTCGGAGTCATAATTCTCAACACCAATATCTTGTCTAATAGACGTCCAATGATATGAAATCTCAAGAACATACCACCCTATAATAAAAAACTCAAATAAACGCTCTCGATTTTTTTAAAATCATGTACCCAACAAGATCCATCACATACCCAAAGGGTATGCCTAATTACCATAGCATAGAGAAAAGAACTGACTTATTGAATGAAAAAATAGAGAGAATAATTTATCCCAACTTGATAAAAACACATGGAATATATATAAATTATAGAAGAAGAAATAACGGAAAGAGAACAGAAATATTTCATAACTATAATATTGACCAAGGAAGAAAACAATGATAAATGTTTCCAATACTCTAAGAGAGAATCCCAACTAAAAATGACTCAAAAAAATAGCTACTCCACATAATTTCATGGACAAACTCTTACCATCTCATCACCAACTCCCATCTAAGTGGACATGAAACATTATTTCCTCAGTACGACACCTTTATTTTTCCCACATTGGATGAAATGTAAAGGTCTACACACCACCGAAGAGGTGAATAGGGTGTGATATAAGATGATAAATAGGATATCATGTAGGTGTTCCATAACATGTCCCTACATAAATATTCTCATATTATTTTTTAAATAAAACCTGGAATGAAAAATAGTAAAATATTATCATTGAAAACATGGTAATCATTTAATTATTATCACAGTTATATAAAAGGTGGGAAGATCAATTTCAAAGAACATTTTTCTTTATCATATTTCAAATGAATGAATATTCATGTCAAAGATAACATAGTATAATGATAAGAAATATAAAAAACCACATTAGTAGCATCACAACAATCAAAATACAAAGGAATGAAAACGGTAAGAAAATAGACTAGTCATGCCCAAAATCTACGAACAATGTAT
Source organism: Viscum album (assembly GCA_963277665.1). Lineage (NCBI taxonomy): Eukaryota > Viridiplantae > Streptophyta > Magnoliopsida > Santalales > Viscaceae > Viscum > Viscum album. The sequence continues at coordinate 676,245,877 of OY728133.1, read as the reverse complement.
ATTGGTACCTGAAGGATATTGTCTACACTCTAGGACTTTATATACACCACAAAAAGAGAAACTCCAATATCATATACATACCTTGAGCTAATAATCGACACTCTAGGACTAGAGGAACACCCAATAAGGTGAACCCCCCAAGGGCTGATGGCCTCAAACTAAACCCTCAACCAAGTACCCAAGGTAAACCATTATCTTAATTTTACATTAATATTAATGTATTTAATATAATATCAAAAACATATCACAAATCCTTTTAAATTAATTGAAAATAAGATTTTTATTTCCATTTTTCAAAAATCAAGGAAACAGATTTTCCATTAAATACAATTTTCCTCACACATAAATCCATCATGAAAATTAATTATATAAATAATTTTGTAAAAATTGAATATTATTTTTTTTCAATGTTGGAAAGAAATGGTACCACCTATCTCAAGACACAGGTCGCACATTCCTCCAATGTAATCTACAAATAATGGAAACCCAACACCATCTCTGAAGGACCTATAATTAAATCCAAATCAACAAATTGTTCCAATTTTAAAAATATGGCATTGGGGGAAAGTAATAAACTCACATACCTTAAGAATAAATAGTCTTCGCACCATTCCCAATAAATTAATGTATTCTTTAATGAGATCAAATGACTAATATAGATAGATTCACTTTGGCCAAAAAGAAGATCAAAAACCTATCAGATCATTCAATAGTGAGAGATGTATCCCAAAATCTCCATGAAATTTTCCTAGTCCTAGAGCAAGAGTGTCTAGAGAAAGAACCAAAACAATAAATAAGCACTCCTATTTTAAAAACATTTTGAGAGCCATTAAATGAAATGTAATCGGGATACATGAAACATATCGATCAATGTACCACATATTTCGGAAAACCAATAACCTCATATTAAAATATGATATTTAAAACATTGAGGATGTGCAACATATATTCACGTCATGTATCCTTTCACATTGTTCAACCTTTCTCAACTTGAACCCATAAACACTTAAACAACTTGTAACCATGTTACACAGAATGAAATCCTCCAAAACCCTGCCGAAAAATACGTTTATAGAATAGAGTCTTCAAAATATCTGGTATCACCATTAAATGAATCCTCCCAATTCCTTCTCAACCCTATATAGATAACAAGAAAAAGAAAACCATGATGAGTTTAATGAAGCACCTGATAGATCGGTGACATGATGTTATAACGTAGCCTAGCATGTAACAATTTTTATCCAGAAAACTCAATGTTACATGTAATGAATTATAAAAATAGTGTTGAGTAAGACAGAAGATAAATAACAATTTATATTAACAAAATATATCAAAGAATTTATATTAATTTGATATAAGTTGTATCTTAAAATAATTGGACGTTACACCATGTTAGGATTACTATCAATAAGTTATGTTATTTTTAAAACCTCATTTTAATTAATTTGATGGATTTGAATTGATTAAAAAAATTAAAACAATTTTTTTATATTCATTTAACTGGAAATTTGCATTCAACCATCTATTTTTGATGTATTTTTTTATTTCATGGTTCATTTGGTGAGACAAATAATGCTTTCTGTTTCCATAAATCGGTATTGGATATATCCTTTTAAAAATTAAATAAAGATATTATATGTATCTATATTGAATCTATATATACTATTCACCAACATTGTTAAGAAGTATATTTCCTATGAGTTCATAGAGTTTTATGATGACAATTTCTGTATTGTTTAGTGATTATGTTCTCTAATTTTTCACATTAACAACGTTTTTTTGGGTATGGTTGATATATGGATATATAATTGGCTCATTTATTGGTGAAAAAATAAATCAATGAAATTCACACATCATAAAAATATTATCTTCATCCAAATATAAAATCATAAAATAATGTATTTAATTTTTTTCTGAATAATTATTATTTTATGTAATGAATGAGAATTTAAAACCATTTACTATGTTCTATGAAGATCATGAATGGTTGATCAGCTGTTCCAAATACATTGTGATGGTAATTGGGAGACATATGTTTAAAATTGATTACATGGTGCAATAATATTTTTAATGGTTATATATTTTGTACCAAATATCATGATAATATATGTGAATTTTAGAGTATTATTGTAATGGTACTCACAGAAGCAATGCATTTTTTTTGTGAAAAGGAAAAAAACACAATGACTTTCTCTTTTTCATATTAGGGATTTACTAAATAAACATACTATATTGATGAAATTATAGTATTATTTCAAATAAAAAACTATAATGGGTTTTTGGTAACAATAATGTCAGAAAAAATGTATTCATCATAACACTAATAAATCAAAATATGATAAAATACACTGAAAAACATCTCATCATGGAAACTCATGTAAAATAAATTTTTTATGTTTTTAATCAATCAAATGTGTATTGGTCAATTATATTTTTAAGGAAATTTTTATTCACTTTGGTGATAATTTTTTTACAATAATGGTGAATTATTTGAGAGACATACTTCTATAGAAATATTATAAGAGGATATTGAGAATGATACCATAAACAAAAATTCATCCATATAGAACAATCATAATGATGGAATTTTAAAGAAAATATTTTATAAATATTCTAATAATATATGTGTAATATATTTATTTCTTATTTATTGTTAATTTTATTTAGAATTATATATATACTACTTCATATATTACTTTTTCTTTACATCAGTCTCATAAATTTACAAATATGATATTTTTTGTTTTAATTTAATGATGTTATAATTTTTAAATTTTATATAAAATTATTTTTTATATAATTTTTTTTTAATTTTATTCCAATAAATCTATAAACATTAAATTTACTTAAATATTGTCTATATTTTCTTAAAATTCATGTCAAATAATTTGACCAATTTAAAAAATTGTTTTATTTATTCTGTATTTATTAATATAAAATTATTTTTTAAATTTATATGTAATAATTAGATTACTATAATAAAATATATGTTTTTATTTCTTCTATTAATAATATATCACATACTACAATTTTTTTCAACATTTTTTTAAGATTATATAATTACTATAATAAATGCGATCAAAAATGCATTTAGTTTCGATTATTTTTATATATAATTTTTAGATTTTAATTTTATTTTACATATTATTGATTGAATAGACATATGTTTAATTAATAAGTTGTTAATTTAATTTTTTGGATAATTTTACATCAAAGAGTAGACTCACACCGATCATTAAAGGAGGAAACAGTTCATTATTATACTATAGACCCTCCCCCTACAACTTCATAGGATCTGTCATCTTCTATTGGTAAATACAATGCCTACGATGACGCACTATATCCACACTCATATATCTAGTTCCATAAACACATAAATTTATAACTCAAGTTTATATAATCTCTAAAATATTCAATATAACCTACCATAATTAAAAAAATTATTACTATTTACATCTCTTATATCTAAATGATAATTTAATATTTAGATATTTAGGGAATTTTGTGCCAAAATAATAATATATCCTATTTTATTTATATGAAATAAAATTGTTTCCCATTTTATAAGAAACTAATTATATGATAATTATTCTTCAGCATGTTTTAAAAATTTATTAACATGTTTCTTTCTTCTAAGTATATCACCTATACTAATTTTCTTTATATCGAGGGGATGTATAAAAATTACAAGTTTTCATATCAAATGCTCAATAACGGAAAACAAATCATTGGGGAAATAATGGAATAATGCTTGAATTAATATTATTCATTAAATGTGTAAACAAACATTGATTAATTTTATTAAGAAATAATGATCGTTCCATAAATAAGAAAATTATTTAAGTCATGGATGTCAATAATATTGATCTCATTCTAATGTAATGCATAATGTTGGAAATAAATAACATGTTGTAAATTCCTTTTTAGGAGAATATTACATTGTACAGAGACTATAGTTAATAAATCGTTCTAAATTGCGAAGGAAAAAACTATTAAATGAATCAAGTTATTTCCATGATACCTATCGATGAAACATATTGTGGATACATAATTATAGGCCCCGCACATCACCTGATTAAGTCTAATGCATTAAAATTTAGTGTAGACAATAACATTCAAATCATTTCAAAATGAACAATTAGACTAATAAAATCATGTTCATCTATATATTACTAAAAATGAAATATAAATATATGATCAATGTGTGTTAATAGTCCATAATCAACAAGAATTTCCATTCATTTCATTATTATCAATTAAAGGGTCATATACAAGTTATTATTGAATATTTTATTCATTTTAATGGATATAATATCCTCATATTGTGATATTATTTTTTATTTATACAATTTTTCAAATTATATCATTCATTTTGAACATTTATGAATTGTCCAGTATTGACTCATTGAATTGAACATTGATATTTTATTCATAAATATTTGTCTTTATACAATATGAAAATAAAATTTTCTATAAAATACTAAAATATTTTTCAAAAAAATTCCAAAAAATAATCTAATATGTATCATTAATTTTAATGGAGTAAATGTGATATGATGTAAAAGTAGGACTATATTTTATTGATAGGAAACAACCTCAACCTTTGTGTCATATCCATTACATATGGGATTATATTTTGATCAAATACAGAAGTTAGTCGTAGGAATTATTTTTCAAAAATAGTAAGTACTGAATAAAATAATATTAATTAGTATTAATGGTCAATAACTTATTGAATTTTATATTATAATATTTTAATGAAATTTCCCTTCACATTTGTTGAAGTTATGATACCCTAGATTCCCATATACTCTATAATTTTTTTTCACTTTTTGAAGGATATATTAGTTAAATATGATATTAAAGGAAGATCATAATTGGCTCCCCTCCATTTATCATGGTTTTTAATGTGAGATATATCTTGAATTAAGGATCACTTCATCAAATCATCCTTCTTCTTCATCATGTTTTAATGCCTGTTTTTTCATAATTAACATATTATAATACCTTTTTTATAAAAAATATCAATTAACCTAATATTTAATTAACTTATTTGAGAAAAAATTCAGTAATATAAAAATTATTAGGATATAACATTTCAAAACATATGTGAATAGAGTAAATTTTTATGATGAATAAATATACCATGGAAGAGTTTTTTTGTTAGTAATTGATATAACTCTAACTGTATTGATTTGTATTTATTAGTAAAATGAGATAGTATAGACAAAATAATAAGATATATGAATTTATTTTTTATTTAAAAAATCATATAGATGTAGATTAACAATTAACACATATCATGAGAGGATGAATAATGTGACAATTTTGAGAGCTTGATATAATCAGTAACAAAACAATGGATTAATTTATAGAATTAAATTTAAATCAGAAAACTAAATTCATCTTCATTTCCATAATGTATATTTTCCCCAATCTACCACTAAAAATAATATATACATTTAAAATTAGTCAATGTAGGATGTTATGACTACATGTTATCATTCCACTCTATATTGTAATTCAATTCATCTAAGTGTGTAAGTAAAATTTCATTAGCTTCCTGGGATAACAAATTAATTGATCTTATCTAACTTGATTTTAATTTTAATGATAAATATAAATAATTTCATTAAGAGAAGTAGATATATTAATGACATTTTTTAGAACAATTATATAAAATCCAATTATTGTATTTGATCTATCTTTTTTCAAACAATAAATGTACCAAAAAAATTCTTCTATCTTATTTATATTAATTTTTTAAAGATGTTAAAAATCCAAAAAAAATTAATTTGTTTTTTTGTGCAGTTATTTTTAATTTCAAAATATCATGAATATGTTGTTTTATATACTTATTGATTGGGATATTAACTTATCTAGACACCATTATACACCAAAACACCCAAAACCCACACATCATTTGAGTGCCCCCATGATAGTGTCTTTCAAATTAGAACTATTTATGATATGGAATTTTTTTACTCAACCCATTTAATGTATTTTAAAATTTTTTATTTCATTATATTCTTCTATTATTACTTAATTATTTCCCTTTTCTTATTTCTTCGACTTTTCTTCTTTTAATTTATAACACTAAACACATATTCTTATCTTTATATTATGGACCACTTTTATTAATTTATTTTTTTATTTAACAAATGAACTACTCCTTAGGTTTAATTAGATGGTTAAAATGATATTAAATACATCCTCAGGGGTAAAATATGATTGTCACATTCTATATGAAGTTTCCACATTTACCATGTTGAATAATTCATACATTCTTTGAACATTGAAATTTGAAAAAATTATAAATCAAACATAAAAAAGAACCAATGGATACCAATTACAGAAATAAAATTAATATAAACAATCTAGCAGTTATTATACAATAAATTAAATATAAACCAAATCATATTTTATTTCCACACCATCAATTATAATTTAATTAAAAATCTAGATTCATATGAATTCTTCCAACTTATAAATCCTTATCTTGTGAGGATCCCAAGAAAAATGAAATATAATTTAACTTGTTTATCAATAACTAAAACATGAAAATGTATAAAAATATAAAATAAAACTAATATCATTACCACTATCAGTTTTTGGAACTATAATAGATTTGATGAATTATATTCAACCTCTTGATGTCACATGTTGTAATGTATTCCATTGCCTTTTGTTGTGGATATTTTTCAGTGCATCAATGACCAATTATATTTGAAATAAAAATTGGGAAATAAATATATCCCAAGGGGACCCAATGAATGATTATTGGGTGAAATTCAAGACGGGTTTTCAAGATAACCTTACCACAAAATCAGTGAGAAGCTCCTCATACAATACTTTTAAAAAGGATTCAAACCACTGGAGAGGAATATGGTGGATTCTGTGGTTATTTTTTTGTTTCTTCAATATATATAGATTATTATATTCAATGATTAAAATTATATAACAAAAAAATTGGTGGGAGTGGTATACCACTGCTATATGATTAGCCAGATAAATCCATATTTTCATCAAAATAATTTAAGTGATAGATAGTTTAATGAATTTACCATGTTAGTAATAAATATTACTGTAGGAAAAAATATATACCAACCCTCACCTTCAAGGTCTTTGGGAATTTTCACTAAAACATACCACCCAACAAAACGTTCCCCCCAAATGTAAGAGAAAGAGGACTGTGCAACCATATTCCCAAATAGACCATATTAGTAGATACAAAAACCACATCCCTAGAATAATTGTGTTTATTTTTCACCAATAAAAAATCTAGGGTGTTAAAATAAATCAAAAAAGAGGTATATCATGGGAAAACTAAAAAATAACCAATTTCAATAAGCCATATAGCATCCTTCACCATACTATAATGGTTTATTAAATATAACAACAGATATTTGAATCCCAAGAATTAGTATCTTAGCAATAGTAAGGTAATTCTTGTCAAGTAGTAGATTCATATAATTATGTCATTTCCAACAAATTGCTCTTAATCAATATAATGAGACTAAGTGTAGAGGAATAGAGTTAAGGGATTTGAGGACACAAATGGTCCATATTTCCATTACCCCCATGAAATTGTATGTATGATATCGAAAAATCATATGTCTAACCAACATAATATAATTTGGGGAATATAAGTTTCATCATACTGATAAGTTATAATAAATTTATTGATACATAAGAACCTTAAATTTTATGTAGATTCACCTCAACCTCACACAAGAACATTCTCTACTAATTTATGAGATTCCAAATAAAGAAAGATAATGTTAAGGAAAACATTTATGAGATTCCTTCTAGTCCACTTCTATTTAAAAATATAGATGAAAAATCAATGAATACAGATGAAGATGAAATGAAAAAATAGGTTTTAGATTAATCAGTGAACATTTAAGTCAATATAACTCTATATGAAGAACTGAATAAATTTCTAAGGTATTCCATGATTTTAAAAAAATTATTCAAATATAAGATGGATAACAGGAAATGATATGATAAACAATGGGATGAACTTTTCTATACTCAGAACACACATCCCAGTCATTCTTACAAATTATAAGGACCCAAAAACATTAACGATTCCATTCCCCTTATATGAGTTTCATTTCACTAATGCTTTATGTAATTTTGGTTTGTCCATTATTACCATGCCTCACTCAATTGTATTTTCCTTACTAGTTGGAGAGATATATATGATATGGGTGGTGGTGGAATTAGATAATAGGGAAACAACATAACTAATGGTAATCATCGAGTATGTCCCTCTATTGGTAAGTGAAATGATCATTCCTATAGAGTTTAATTTTCTTAATATATAGGGTAATTAATTATGTCATTATGAACCCATCATTCATGATAGAAATTTTCTAAAATATACTAGTACAATCGTAAATTTCAATGAGTAAATTATAATCAATTTATAGATGGAATCATAGGATTTAATATTTTAGACTCTATGAAGTACCCATAGGAGGACCATTATGATTTTTCAGCTCCCATTTATACCCATATAGTAATGAATTTCAAAATTATAATTTTATATATTTTCCAGTTTGGTATTATCATGTGATTTGATAGATCATGGTTTTTTGTTCTAGTTTACATCAAAAAATACAATCACACCTATTTAACATTATTATACCACACTCATTTAAGATTATGATGTGGGTAATTATTCTAATTTTAATCATATAATTTTTTATTAAAATATAGAGGTTGATTTTTCAAATGGATATAATTAATTATTCTGTAATGTTGATGCTGTATATTCATATCCTATTTGTAATTGTTCCCATATATCAGTTACCACATCATTTACATAATATATAACACAACAAAACATGACCTTAATCCATTTCCACAAAATATAAAATATCCATACCAATTGAGTGATGATAAATTTCTCATAATATTTGATAAAAATATCCTTCTTGAAAAATAAATATTAAATATTTAATGGATATAATTATTAAGACTGGGTGGACTATTGAAAATAAACCATGTATTATCCCTTCAATTTTTATGATTAGGATTCATTTTCAGGGTGAGACCAAACAAATTAGGAAACTAAAAATCTGATATAGCCATCCCAAGTTAGAAGTAGTGAATATTTAAGGAGGAAATATTTCTTATGGATGGTATTATTAATCACATTTCATAATCTAAGTGGTTTACACCTATCTTGGTTGTATCCAAGTAAATTTTCCTCACAGGTTTAAATACAAAAAATGATGAATTAGTTTCCAGGATATTAGAAACCATTTATAAAGAGTTCCTAGTTTTCAGGAAACTAAAAAAATCCCCCCAAATGGCCATTTATCATTTCCATTCACATACTATATGCTTGATTGGAATTTAATTATGACACACTATTGGTTCATATGTAGCTTATTAGTCTATTTTATAGTTCCCAATGTAGGAGAGGAATATAAGATGGTGATATTAACCTCTGTTTTTGGAGTATCTTACTAAAATATTCCATTTGGACATTGTAACACTAGAAGTACCTTCCATAGATGAATGGTAAGTAACGTTTTATTTACATGACTCATGAAATTATATATTTTTGTATGATTTTACTATGAATGGTTCCACATTTGATGAGTATCCCTTGAGTGTGGGTAATGTGTTAGATAATTTCATTGAGAAAATATTTTTTTAACCGTTCAAAAATTTCATTTCATAGTAGAAAAAGTAATTTACGATACTAATGTAGTGTCATAGAAATAATATTTGGCTGAAAGATATATTTTATAAATTATCTCATCCATTCCATATCCTATATGAGTATATAATTATCAACCATTATTTGGAAAAATAGGTTTTTATCAATGGTTCATTTGATAATTTTGTATGATCACTATACCATTATATATATTTTATCTACGAGTTGTTCAATAATTTTCTTATTAATAAGATAGGGTTTCCTTTAATTATATAACTATGAGTATGAAAACTATACTTAACATAAGTCCCCATGATTGATTATTCCATTCAAGATTATGCATGATGCTTCTAACTTCAATGTTCTAGTTTTATTATTATAGTTGTGGGGGACATTAATTGTTCATTTCATAGGGAAATTTTTTTTATCCAAAAAAAATTCAACCACAAAAATATATTTTATTATTATCATATTCATTATAGATAAATTTCATTCATATTTATTGGGATCAAATGTAATTATTTTTCTGACCATGAAGCACTGAGTTTCCTCTTGATGATGCTAGATACAACATTCATTGTTATATAATGAATGGTTATTTTTTTGGAATTTGATAATAAGATAATAGATAAGAAGGTTTCATAGAACCTATTGTTATAAAACAATAGTAGGATTACTCAATCAATAATGGAATACACTATTAACTAATACAACTTCAAGAAAAATTTACGCAATGAGCATGTTTTTACATTCCCTTGTACACATCCATGGTTGGCTAATTTAGTTAACAAAATTGATTCCTAGAAAATCTATATAAATTTAATGTCAAATTAATTCCATTAATCATATAGTGAGTCTATATTTCTTTTATTTGATAATTACTACTTCTAGAACATGTTTAGGGGCCATATTATTAAGAAGTGTGTCCTTGATCATGATTTTGGGTAGGTTCTTCATTTTTCCATACAAATTCATATAGAGGAAAGTTTTCACCCCAATTCAAATATTGGAAACCATAAAATCCAAATTATATTAGCCTATATTTTTTTAAGATGCTTATCTGTTATATATATAATTCTCGCATTTACATGATTGTAAAGACCTGTAAAATTCAAGGGAAATTTTTTCTTAATTTTTCTTTAGATTTTTACAATAGCGCGGTTTCAGACGGCACCTGATTCCGAGGCCCGGAGTGCCCGGAATTAATTTCCGAAGTTTGGCTCGGGTACGTTCAGTGAACGAACGAGCGGGAATTTCTAACTTTTGATACGGTGCTCGGAATTGAAATCCGAGGGCACCGATGAACTCGCAGCACCGATTTTCGCTTAATGAGACCTTTTCGGAAGTTGCGTTTGTTGCGGGTTGAATGTTAGTTTTTGGGTTTTTAGTTTAAGTTAAATAAAATTTGTGAGGAACAAATTTTATTTTTATCTAGTTAAGTCCTACCAAAGGGAGTTGGGAGTGGGACCCACATCCACTTAACCTCCCTTGGGAGGATTAAGTGAGGTGGGGTCCACACGAACCCCAACTCCTCAAATTCTCTCAAAACCTCCCCTTTAACTCATTTCATTTAATGTTGTCAACTTGAGTTACTTAATTAATTAAGGGAGTTAAACCCTTTTTGAATTTCAAACCTTTGAAATTCTTGTGGTTATGTTATGTAATAATATAAGTTAAAGCTTATATTATTCTAGGGGATTCTTTTACCACCTTGGAAGGATTTTCTTGAGAGCTTTGGAAGCTTTTCTTCTTCTTCTTCAACTTGACGAAGAACGTCGTTCTTCAACGAAGAACTTCTTCGCCGAAGAACACGATCCATCCGCGACGCCGTATCCGCGACGCGACGTACTTCTTCTGCGTCATCTCTTCCGCGACGGTTTTCCGCGACGAACGCCTTCGACAACGACTCTTCCTCCGACGTCAAAGGAATCAACACCGATATTCCACGACTCCGTCAACGTGCGACTATCAAGGTAAGGGTTCTTGAGTTCGTTGTTTCCTTTTTATTTGACTTTCCTCAAGACTTGACGTAGAACGCTCAAGTTCCGACGAAGAACGCCGCTCCGCTCTTCTTCGTCTTCGGTGTCAACGAGAGAGAACACCGCACCTTCCTCGGACAACCTTCGTCGGCGTACAAGGATTCGCCAACGACGTACCTCTTCGGACGCGCCTCTTCGTCGTTGAATTTGATGAACGACGACCGCGTCGCCCGACCTCCGCGACGTCGTCTTCCGCGGACATAGTCAAATCCTCGAACATATACCCGAAGTAGGGGATGTTGATTTAATATTTAATTATCTCATTCTTGCTCGTGGTTCGTATGACTAACGTGAGGAAGTTGTTTTTTTAAAGTTGCGTTATTAATTTAACGAGAGGGGGCCGGACCGTACGAACATGGCCGAACTCCCTCCAACGTTCTTGTTTGTTCTTGCGGGTGGAAGCAAGTGGCGTGGTGCCGTCGCACCACGCGGTTGATCGTGCATTTATCTTACGCGATGACGTCGCGCGCGCACCTTGGAAGAAACAAGTTGCGTTCTTGTTGTTTGAATATCAAAGCACGGCAAAAAGGGGCGCGGTGTCGTCGCACCGCGCCGGACGACGAACACCGCGGCCGGTTCCGGGCCGCGGCGGGACGAGGAGACCGCGCCCGGTTCCGGGCCGCGGCGGAAGAGAAGACCGGTGTCCGGGCCGCCGGCGTCGGAAGTCGAAGGCGGGACCGGAATTTCCGGTCCCGTTGGTAAAAACCAGCCGGCCAGCTGGCCGGCCGGATGACATAAAACCGGGGGATTAAATCCCCCGGCCGGTTCAATAAAACCCCCCTCTTTAAGAGAGGGGGGCGGTTCTTTGAAGGAGGGGGGCAGCCGGCCCCCTCGGATCCACACAAGCAGGCCCCCTCATGTGAGGGGGCGGTTTTTCTTAAAACCGGCGCGGCACGTGCCGCGCCGCCAAGGGAAATCGGGGAGGCGGGGGTCTCGCCCAGCGCACCGCCGCGCCGCCCAGCGCACCGCCGCGCCGCCCCAGCGCGCCGCCGTGCCGCCTCCGCGCGCCGCCGCGCCGCCCCGCGCACCGCCGCGCCGCCCCAGCGCGCCGCCGTGCCGCCTCCGCGCGCCGCCGCGCCGCCTCAGCGCGCCGCCCAAGGGGGGGGGGGGGGGGGGGTCGGGCCGGGTCGGCCCGGACCCGGACCCCCCCGTTTCGAACCAGAATTGGTTTTTGGCTCATAACTTGAGCCTCGGACCTCCAAATGACGAACCGTCTGCGGCAACACGATCCTTGGATCGAGACGGTCATTTCGGTATATCGCACTCAAGGTTTTGGATTACTTTGAGTTCGGCCGGGTTGGTTCGTTCACGAAACCAACCGGGCCTTCGGAGCGGAAACGCTCATATCTTGAGCTACGGACGTCCGATTGACGTGCCGTCAGCTGCGTTGTGTTCCTCTTGGAGAGACGGATCTTTTGGCATACTCCGCCCGAGGTTTGGACGCAGGTGGAGTACAGTCGGGTTGGTTTTGCCTTAAAAACCAACCGGGCCCCAGAGACGAAAAAGCCAATAACTCACAGACCGGGCGTCCGATTGACGCGCCGTCTGTTTCGTTGACTTCCTCTTGATGAGACGGATCTTTTGACATACTCCGCCTGAGTTTTGGATACAGTCGGAGTATGGCCGGGTTGGATTGTACCCGAAATCCAACCGGGCCCCTGGAACGGGAAAGCTTATATCTTTCAGACAGAACGTCCATTTGACGAACCGTCAGCGGCGTTGGTGGTTACGTTTAGTAACGGTCCCTATGAGTATACCCTATGGGAGTTCGGGGTACAGTTGAGATACGACCGGGATTGGTTTCGCTCACGAAACCAACCGGGCCCCTGGGACGAATAGGCTTATAACTCACAGACCGGGCGTCCGATCGACGCGACGTCTGTTGCGTTGAGACCCCTGTGACGAGGCGGACCTTTGAGACACTTCTTCGTGGGACTTTGAGATACTTGGAGTATCGACCTGTAGCTCGTGGAGCGGATCCTCCCAGTGACGAGCGTGCGAAGTACGGAGACCGTGTAGCTGGCTGAGACCTGACGACTGCTTGACCGACTCGACTTGGAGTGAGTCGACTAGCCCAGTGGACGGAGCACTACTTTCTGAGGTGCAGACCCATGGCGGACGGAGCACTACCTGTGTGACAGTGCAGACCCGCGGTACTCGTCCGGAGAGTACCTCAGCAGGCTACTAGGGGGTGTGCACTACGGTGTTTGGGTGACATACCTCGGCGGGAAGCACTACTGTGTTTGGGTGGCTGGCCCACAGTACTCGACAGGAGGAGTACTTCAGCAGTCTTAGGTTAGTGAGCAGTACCTCGGAGTCATGACAGGACCACTGCACACTCCAGAGACGGAGCTCTTCAGCAGTTACGGTTTTGATAATGAAAATCCTGGTTTGAGCTGAGACTTTTGACCTTGTGTTTACCTCATGATTGAGATGGGTCACCTGCTAACTTTGGTATATGTATGGGCATATACCCGGGTAGTGGTTATCCGTCGTTTTCACAATCCTTGTGTTTCCTCATGCTTAAGATGGGTTACTTGATAACTTAGGTATATGTATGGGCATATACCTAAGTAGAGTTTATCTGTTGAGATCTTCTTGTGGTTATCCTTGTTGGTTTTAGTGAGACCTTGAGGGTCTCGGGGTCCCTACTGAGTATCGTTATACTCACCCCTGCACGGGCTATGCCCGCACCTCGTTGTGTTGGTTGCAGACGACGGCCAGTACTGACAGAGGCCGAGTGTTCGAGGACTGGACGGTACCTGGAGGTGGACTATACGACGAGGCGGTATCCAGAGGCAGACCACTGGGCGGGACATACTCGGAGCAGACGGCGGGACCCGAGGAGCAGAGGAGCTATCTGTACCCACCCTTCAGGTGGGATTTCCAGTGGTCAGCTCGGCGTAGCAGCTTTACTTTTCAGTTGCTGTTTTTCCTTTCGAGTTGTACTTTACAGTTGGGCTTGTATTTCCGGCCCCTTTTTACTTTCCACACTTTTAGTTGTACTCTGTTTTTGCTTAGTGTTACTTTCCGCTTGCTTACTCTGTGGTGTTTGTTTACTTTACAAAGGCAATGCCTTCCCTTTTTACCGGGATTTACGCCTTGGTGCTAGTCGCCAGCCCCTGGCCTATGGAAGGCGGGCTTGGGGTAGTCACGGCACGGACCCCGAGGGCGGGTCGTGACAAATTGGTATCAGAGGTGGTCGGTTCTACCGCAGACTCTGATCTTTCTTTCTGTGAAGCAATAGTGTTAAGGGTACCGAGTGTGGTTTTCAGTTCAGGGAGTCCAGTGATGGTGCGGGCGGCCGACGTATCCATACACCAGGACCCTGACAACTGATTTCCGACTTTGTGCACGAAAACACTGATTGCGTGTGTGTTTTCAAAGGTTTTCCCCCTTAAAACAGCTCAAACCAGGTCAGCTCACCAGGTATAATCGTTTGATCGTGTTACGTTGTTTCTTTCAGGATGTCTTTTCTCAGACGACCAGCTAGAGCCGGAGGGATGAGCGTGCTGACAGTCTATCGAGCGACGAGGCTTCGGTACAGGGCCCTCTTGCAGTTGAGGCACCAGCGGAGGCACCAGCGGTACTACCATACGTTGGGCCACCGATGCCACCAGCCCCAGCAGTAGGCGATGCACGACGCTTGAGCGCGCTGCACGAGTTCCAGCGCCAGAGGCCACCCAGGTTCCGGGGAGAGACGGACCCGCAGGCGGCTGAGGTTTGGCTGGAGGCTGTGGTGAGAGTCTTCAGGCTAGTGGGGACGCCGGCAGACTTCATGGTGATCTTTGCTACCAGCCTCCTTCAGGAAGTAGCAGGTAGGTGGTGGAGCCACTTGTTTCAGTTTTGCGATGAGATGAACTTCGCATGGGAAGACTTCGAGACCTTCTTCAGGGTGGAGTTTGTGCCATTATCTCTACACCCCCAGCGTGTACAGGAGATTCTGCCTTTGCCGCGTGTTTTTCGATCAGAAGCCGAGTCATCTGTGGGTAGTAGACAGATGATGCAGAGGTCCAGGAGGACCAGACCAGCAGTTGGGCGATCTCGGGTTTTAGAACCGGTGGTGCGGGGCACCCGAGGTGGGGTCAGAGCCAGGCGTGCCAGAAACGGAAAATGTTACTCCTGTGGCGGAAAGGGTCACCTGGCACGTGACTGTCCGACTCCTCAATCCGCAGGCTTGGAGGGAGCCACCGAGGTTGAGGCAGCGACAAATGATGGAGCTCTGGGAGCAGGTGGACAGGGGAGGAACTAGTGGATACGTCTTTTGTACTTCTAGTTCCATGTTGATGTTGCTTTTGTGTAGCGTCTTGTAATATAAGCTGCAATAATAAAAGACGCATACCTTTGTGATGTTTTCTTTCCTGTCCTCTTTTGTGATGTTACTAAGAGGTTCCAGTTGACTGTTGACTTGACCCTCACTTGTGAGACATCTACTGGAGGAGACCCAGTTACCACACACTGATGCCGACAGTGTGACTCAACCCTTGGAGGCGAGAGTAACGGTTGGATCTCTTAGTAGTAGCATCGAGGCCTTACGACGTCATCCTTGGTATGGATTAGTATCATCCATGTTAGGATTGACTGTTTTAGGCAAAGAATGTGGTCCATCCAGGGGATGAGACCAGGTTTCTCTTATCGGCAAAGAAGAAATCTCGCAGCTCTTGTGGGACCAGGGATGGTTCGGGCCACGTCAGAAGAGGTCCATGTCATCCAGGAGCGGATGAGGAAAACACAGAGCCGGCAGAAGTCATACGCTGACAGGAGGCGGAGGCCACTAGAGTTCGAGGATGGTGACCACGTCTTCTTGCGGGTCTCACCTCGACGTGGTATTCGGAGATTTGGCCGAGGAGACAAGTTATCTCCGCGCTTCATCTGACCCTTCCAGGTTCTCAGAAGGATTGGCGAGGTGGCTTATCGCCTGGCTCTACTACCTCAGTTGCACCGGGTGCACGACGTCTTCCACGTATTCCAGCTGAGGAGATACGTGCACGACCCGACGCACATCATTGACCATGGGGATCTTGACGTTGACAATGGGGAGACTTTTACGGAGGTCCCTGTGGAGATAGAGGATCGACAGGAGCGGGTCCTACAAGGGCGATCGATTCCTCTTGTGCGCAACAGATGGCGGCACGGGAATCTCCAGGAGAGCACATGGGAGAGGGAGGCTCAGATGCGTGCTCAGTACCCTCTTTTGTTTCCCTAGTTTTTGTTGTATCTTTACGGGGACGTAAAGCCCTAAGGTGGGAGTAATGTAAAGACCCGTAAAATTCAAGGGAAATTTTTTCTTAATTTTTCTTTAGATTTTTACAAGAGCGCGGTTTCAGACGGCACCTGATTCCGAGGCCCGGAGTGCCCGGAATTAATTTCCGAAGTTTGGCTCGGGTACGTTCAGTGAACGAACGAGCGTGAATTTCTAACTTTTGATACGGTGCTCGGAATTGAAATCTGAGGGCACCAATAAACTCGCAGCACCGATTTTCGCTTAATGAGACCTTTTCGGAAGTTGCGTTTGTTGCGGGTTGAATGTTAGTTTTTGGGTTTTTAGTTTAAGTTAAATAAAATTTGTGAGGAACAAATTTTATTTTTATCTAGTTAAGTCCTACCAAAGGGAGTTGGGAGTGGGACCCACATCCACTTAACCTCCCTTGGGAGGATTAAGTGAGGTGGGGTCCACACGAACCCCAACTCCTCAAATTCTCTCAAAACCTCCCCTTTAACTCATTTCATTTAATGTTGTCAACTTGAGTTACTTAATTAATTAAGGGAGTTAAACCCTTTTTGAATTTCAAACCATTGAAATTCTTGTGGTTAAGTTATGTAATAATATAAGTTAAAGCTTATATTATTCTAGGGGATTCTTTTACCACCTTGGAAGGATTTTCTTCAGAGCTTTGGAAGCTTTTCTTCTTCTTCTTCAACTTGACGAAGAACGCCGTTCTTCAACGAAGAACTTCTTCGCCGAAGAACACGATCCATCCGCGACGCCGTATCCGCGACGCGACGTACTTCTTCTGCGTCATCTCTTCCGCGACGGTTTTCCGCGACGAACGCCTTCGACAACGACTCTTCCTCCGACGTCAAAGGAATCGACACCGATATTCCACGACTCCGTCAACGTGCGACTATCAAGGTAAGGGTTCTTGAGTTCGTTGTTTCCTTTTTATTTGACTTTCCTCAAGACTTGACGTAGAACGCTCAAGTTCCGACGAAGAACGCCGCTCCGCTCTTCTTCGTCTTCGGTGTCAACGAGAGAGAACACCGCACCTTCCTCGGACAACCTTCGTCGGCGTACAAGGATTCGCCAACGACGTACCTCTTCGGACGCGCCTCTTCGTCGTTGAATTTGATGAACGACGACCGCGTCGCCCGACCTCCGCGACGTCGTCTTCCGCGGACATAGTCAAATCCTCGAACTTATACCCAAAGTAGGGGATGTTGATTTAATATTTAATTATCTCATTCTTGCGCGTGGTTCGTATGACTAACGTGAGGAAGTTGTTTTTTTAAAGTTGCGTTATTAATTTAACGAGAGGGGGCCGGACCGTACGAACACGGCCGAACTCCCTCCAACGTTCTTGTTTGTTCTTGCGGGTGGAAGCAAGTGGCGTGGTGCCGTCGCACCACGCGGTTGATCGTGCATTTATCTTACGCGATGCCGTCGCGCGCGCACCTTGGAAGAAACAAGTCGCGTTCTTGTTGTTTGAATATCAAAGCACGGCAAAAAGGGGCGTGGTGCCGTCGCACCGCGCTGGACGACGAACACCGCGGCCGGTTCCGGGCCGCGGCGGGACGAGGAGACCGCGGCCGGTTCCGGGCCGCGGCGGAAGAGAAGACCGGTGGCCGGGCCGCCGGCGTCGGAAGTCGAAGGCGGGACCGGAATTTCCGGTCCCGTTGGTAAAAACCGGCCGGCCAGCTGGCCGGCCGGATGACATAAAACCGGGGGATTAAATCCCCCGGCCGGTTCAATAAAACCCCCCTCTTTAAGAGAGGGGGGCGGTTCTTTGAAGGAGGGGGGCAGCCGGCCCCCTCGGATCCACACAAGCAGGCCCCCTCATGTGAGGGGGCGGTTTTTCTTAAAACCGGCGCGGCACGTGCCGCGCCGCCAAGGGAAATCGGGGAGGCGGGGGTCTCGCCCAGCGCACCGCCGCGCCGCCCAGCGCCCCGCCGCGCCGCCCCAGCGCGCCGCCGTGCCGCCTCCGCGCGCCGCCGCGCCGCCCGGCGCACCGTCGCGCCGCCCCAGAGCGCCGCCGTGCCGCCTTCGCGCGCCGCCGCGCCGCCTCAGAGCGCCGCCGCCGCGCCGCCGCCGGCCGCCGCACCGCCGCCGCCCGCCGCCGCCGGTCGCCGCCGCCGGCCACCGCGCCGCCAAAGGGGGGGGTCGGGCCGGGTTGGCCCGGAACCGGACCCCCCCATTTCGAACCAGAATTGGTTTTTGGCTCATAACTTGAGCCTCGGACCTCCGAATGAAGAACCGTCTGCGGCAACACGATCCTTGGATCGAGACGGTCATTTCGGTATATCGCACTCAAGGTTTCGGATTACTTTGAGTTCGGCCGGGTTGGTTCGTTCACGAAACCAACCGGGCCTTCGGAGCGGAAACACTCATATCATGAGCTACGGACGTCCGATTGACGTGCCGTCAGCCGCGTTGTGTTCCTCTTAGAGAGACGGATCTTTTGGCATACTCCGCCCGAGGTTTGGACGCAGGTGGAGTACGGTCGGGTTGGTTTTGCCTTAAAAACCAACCGGGCCCCGGAGACGAAAAAGCCAATAACTCACAGACCGGGCGTCCGATTGACGCGCCGTCTGTTTCGTTGACTTCCTCTTGATGAGACGGAACTTTTGAAATACTCCGCCCGAGTTTTGGATACAGTCGGAGTATGGCCGGGTTGGATTGTACCCGAAATCCAACCGGGCCCCTGGAACGGGAAAGCTTATATCTTTCAGACAGAACGTCCGTTTGACGAACCGTCAGCGGCGTTGGTGGTTACGTTTAGTAACGGTCCCTATGAGTATACCCTATGGGAGTTCGGGGTACAGTTGAGATACGGCCGGGATTGGTTTCGCTCACGAAACCAACCGGGCCCCTGGGACGAATAGGCTTATAACTCACAGACCGGGCGTCCGATCGACGCGACGTCTGTTGCGTTGAGACCCCTGTGACGAGACGGACCTTTGAGACACTTCTTCGTGGGACTTTGAGATACTTGGAGTATCAACCTGTAGCTCGTGGAGCGGACCCTCCCAGTGACGAGCGTGCGAAGTACGGAGACTGTGTAGCTGGCTGAGACCTGACGACTGCTTGACCGACTCGACTTGGAGTGAGTCGACTAGCCCATTGGACGGAGCACTACTTTCTGAGGTGCAGACCCATGGAGGACGGAGCACTACCTGTGTGACAGTGCAGACCCGCGGTACTCGTCCGGAGAGTACCTCAGCAGGCTACTAGGGGGTGTGCACTACGGTGTTTGGGTGACATACCTCGGCGGGAAGCACTACTGTGTTTGGGTGGCTGGCTCGCAGTACTCGACAGGAGGAGTACTTCAGCAGTCTTAGGTTAGTGAGCAGTACCTCGGAGTCGTGACAGGACCACTGCACACTCCAGAGACGGAGCTCTTCAGCAGTTACGGTTTCGATAATGAAAATCCTGGTTTGAGCTGAGACTTTTGACCTTGTGTTTACCTCATGATTGAGATGGGTCACCTGCTAACTTTGGTATATGTATGGGCATATACCCGGGTAGTGGTTATCCGGCGTTTTCACAATCCTTGTGTTTCCTCATGCTTAAGATGGGTTACTTGATAACTTAGGTATATGTATGGGCATATACCTAAGTAGAGTTTATCTGTTGAGATCTTCTTGTGGTTATCCTTGTTGGTTTTAGTGAGGCCTTGAGGGTCTCGGGGTCCCTACTGAGTATCGTTATACTCACCCCTGCACGGGCTATGCCCGCACCTCGTTGTGTTGGTTGCAGACGACGGCCAGTACTGACAGAGGCCGAGTGTTCGAGGACTGGACGGTACCTGGAGGTGGACTATACGACGAGGTGGTATCCAGAGGCAGACCACTGGGCGGGACATACTCGGAGCAGACGGCGGGACCCGAGGAGTAGAGGAGCTATCTGTACCCACCCTTCAGGTGGGATTTCCAGTGGTCAGCTCGGCGTAGCAGCTTTACTTTTCAGTTGCTGTTTTTCCTTTCGAGTTGTACTTTACAGTTGGGCTTGTATTTCCGGCCCCTTTTTACTTTCCGCACTTTTAGTTGTACTCTGTTTTTGC
This sequence comes from Viscum album, assembly GCA_963277665.1. Lineage (NCBI taxonomy): Eukaryota > Viridiplantae > Streptophyta > Magnoliopsida > Santalales > Viscaceae > Viscum > Viscum album. The sequence goes on along the minus strand of OY728133.1, from coordinate 676,224,884 downwards.
TTAGTGTTACTTTCTGCTTCCTTACTCTGTGGTGTTTGTTTACTTTACAAAGGCAATGCCTTCCCTTTTTACCGGGATTTACGCCTTGGTGCTAGTCGCCAGCCCCTGGCCTATGGAAGGCGGGCTTGGGGTAGTCACGGCACGGACCCCGAGGGCAGGTCGTGACAAAGATGGATAAAATATTTCTAACTGAAATGAGATACCTAAAAAGTTCATATTATTCTGTGAGATATTTAATGTATAAGAAATTTATTTTAGTAATCCTTTTCCATGTTCATATTTTTTCGATACATTTGGGTTATATTTAAATATATTATAAAATTTATGGAGTCCAAGTAAAACTATAATGGATATTCTTTTGTTGTTGTCAAGTTTGTATAGACGTTTGTTTTTTATAGATTTGGAAGACTAACTTCTATCATTAGTGACCAATAGTAAAAAAAATCCATTGTATTTTGGATTCCATGTTTCATATATATGGTATGACACATAAAACATATGCTCATTAACCCCACCATAAAATGGAATGTCTATGGTTTCGAACCATAATATGAAATAAATTTTCATCAAAAATGTGTTTCTCGAAAAAAATGATTTTATAAAGTGCTTGTACAATTTTATTATTTTCTTATCATATGGAATTAAATACTCCAATGTGTACCTAATATTTTTTAATTTTTTTTGGTAAAGAATAAAATATATCCATTAATGTAATTAATGAATAATTTTTTATGATAATGATTTGAAATATGGATTTTTTCCAAGTAGAAGATAAAAGAAACTAAAACTTCAAGATCATGGGGAGGTCAAATTATTATCATAGATTGACTCAAGGATCTATAATAACCAATAAAAAGTATCTCATGATGATAAGATTCATATGGGGCGTCTTAAGAGGTTTTGAAAGTCCTCTATACTTCGCGGTCAAAGATGATTCTTAGTAAGTTACATTCTAAATGTTTAGGTCCTAATGTTGAATGTTATTTTTCCGTTATGATCCATTAGGGAAAAAATAATATGAAAAATGATAGTTTTGTATGGTCAATGGGATAATATTTGGAATAAAAAATAGAGGGAATTCCCTCCCATGTATTTTATTTAATCAAAATACATGAATGCATCACCAATTGAGAAATTAAGGATGACCAAAAAACATTCACATTTCTATTATTTTTCATATATAAAATCAATAATACATGTGAATTTATCACCTCTTGGACCAATTTTTAGAAAAATTAATATTTTATGTGTGAGGGAGGGGAAAATATTTAGTGTATATTATTTAATTTTTTCATTTGTTGGTTTTTTTGAAAGAATTTTAGTTATTTTTTATAAAAACACCATATAACATGGTCATTTAGATTTTGACCATATTAATGTGTATGATTTCAAATTTCATTTCAACCATGATGATAATGAGTACAACTTCATCATTTTATTTTTATTTTTTATATAATTCGTTGATGTTATGATTGGTTGTTTCATTATAAAACCTTTTATATTTTTACATAATTTTTTGTGATATTTGATCATAGTAAATTGTGTACTTTATTTATCCACAAATCATTTGAGGAAAAAATTACATAAGAAATTATTTATCACTCAGTTAAAGGTATATCCATGATAGATAAAAATACATCATATATCAATTCTTGTTCCATAAATTCATTTATCCTCCCATCAAATTAATTAATATACTAAATTGACCTATATGTGTGTCAATGATATCTGATAGTTATAAACCCTAAAAAATCAATATTCAAATATAAAACAAATTAAAAAATAGTATCTTAATAATGAGGGGTGCTGAAATGTAAAATATGTTTGGATGTATAGGTTTGGAGAATATGGATTTACATTCAATAATTATTAAGTGTGTTGGTTTTGAAATTTGATTATAGATGAATTTATAATAGGTTTGGTTGAAACACACTATGTATGTAGAAATGTTTCACATTACATGAATATAATGAATACCAAGTGGATATATGAGAATTAAATCGTGGGACTGACACCTATAGGGAATTAATAGAATGTTACACCCATAACATGCTTCACTATGATGTGTTTTATCAATATCTGTATATTTATTGAGAATGGACATATAAAATAATGAATTTAAAAATTATTTATATTTACTTGTTGATGAGATTCTAACAATTATCATATGTAAACTGTGGATTAGGAAACCTGAACATTCATATCTTGTCACAATTTCCATCAATGCATGACATGTTTATTTTCTAAATAGATCCATAGGGTAAGTAAGGAATATTTCATAAATCAAATTATTTGTAATGTCTATAAATTATTTTGTAATTTTTTTAAATTATATGGAATCATTTTTAGATCGCACGCTTTGAAGGCTCGTGATTCTGAGGGCTGGGGTTCATGGAATGTATTTTTGAACTTATTTTAATGTATATTCAGTAAATGTGCGATTAGGTTTTTATATCATTGGAACCAGTACTCAGATCAATCATCAGAGGGAACCATTGAACTCTGAATGGAGGATTTCACGTAGAATGGACTTAACTTCGACCAAAAAGGATTAGATAGAAAATTTATTCATTATAATTTTCATAAAATAATAAAATAACATTAAAAGGATATTTTATAATATTTTCTCACTATTAAGAAGTGGACAGTGGTGCTGTATTGGGAAAATGTGGCGACGACAAAGCACAAAAAATGTGGATATTTAATGGCTCATTTTACATGCGTAACTGCTATTCTATATCACAAATAAAACAATATAACACTGCAATGTCACAACATAACAGAAAAACTATGACATTGTTCTTTTTATTAAATGAATTCGTTTGAGATATGAGAATGAAACCATGGGAAATTCTATGATGAAACTATGGAGAGATTCATTTCCAATGAAGAATGACGAATGCCATCAGAACTTCATCAACTTCTACGTGCCATGAAGAAAGAAGTCGGGAAGCGATGACTGACGTAGACCTCTTGAACCCATGAGGATGAGACACTATGGAGACTAACGTTAAACATGGTAGGGGATTGAACTAATTAATGTTTCCCAGTTATTTTACAAAATGATGAACATTAATTAAGCCAGGAACATGTTAATATGCGAATCATGGGTTCTATTAAGAGTTTGACTTCTTTTGGGATTTCACTATTCATGATTAAATTATAACATTAATTGATTGAACTATAATCTCTAAACCTCATAAGGTTTTAAACCTCTAACACGGAGGGCGCGAGATGAAAAGAACACAGTCTGAGCCCCTTTGCATGTGCATTCTTCTGGATAAATTCCTAAAATGGTTGAAAGGCGAGTTAGAAGCTGTTGCAGTGAAGGTGGAAGCGTCGTGATCTCATAGACAGAGACATATTGAGAAATAGAGCACCAAAGAAACTCTGATGGACCACAAAAGAAACAGCCAGAGAGCCTGTAGTAGTGGCCTCTAACAGAGTGAGGTAGTGCACATGTGGGAGAGACGCTTTGGTAAAAGACTGCAGCCATTGGCCTTGGTAGCATGGAGGTGCAGTGCTGAAAGGGTACGTCTGGAGGCAGCGGCCCGAGTCCTAGCCACCCGTGAGGGAGGCAGAGGCCCAGGCCACCACAGTCATGGAATTGGAGTGTGTCAGCACATTGACTGTGTAATCACATGAACTCAGTCCACATGTGACATAGTGAGAAATACCTATTAAATCTACTACGTATACTGAATACAAGACGTGTTTGTGCCACGTCCGGATAAGGGTTCTGACACACTAAGTTGGGATGAGAAAAACTGGCACATCATACCTGCCTCAGTTAGCCAGAACCGCACTGCCGGGTGAGGCCCTGGCCAGACTACATCTTGGTCAGGGTTGGGTCTGTAATGCCCCGACCCCAGTTACCAAGAGTCGGTGCATTATTTTAATAAATTGGCATGATTACAAGGAATCATGTCCCGAAAGACCGATCAGTTTAGCAGTCTTTGAAAATAGATTACATACATGAATGTTACATTACACAGTAGAAAATAAACCACAACATAAATAATCCTTGGAGAATTCCATTACCCCCTTTATCTTAACCCTACATATCAATCACAATACACTTCTTGGAATCATGGGAAAAAAACATAAGAAAGGGGTGAGCTCAGATGCTCAGTAACGGTAAATAAATAAGCGGAAGATATAAACTTTTAAGGAAAGATGTTTAATAAAAACAACATACATTTAAACATAAACATGAACATAATATGGAAAAATAAATCAAAAATTACCATGTTAACAGTAACATGGATCTTATAAAAGTCTAATAAACACATGTAATAACAAATTTCATAATGAGGGAATTCCTAATTCCGGAAATCATTAACACATGGTCAAGGCCTCAGGCCAAGACTACAAATAATTTTTTTTCAAGGACTTGTTCCAAGAAACTAGTTTGTCTCATGAGACCTACCGATTCATCGAGAAGCTATAGTGGGCTCCACCCATAACTTATAAAGTCCACTGCATTCCTGATATGAAAATGTTGAAACATAACATAACATAAACATTCGTATTAAAACCAGCATACTAAATGTCAATAACATATCCATAAACCATGAATGGTATGAAATAACACATCCATAGTCAATCATATCATAAAACCTTCAATACAATATGGAAGATTTGTATCATAATAAATCAACTTCAAACAAGTTTAAAATCCATCTTAGGATGTTGAAATAGATGAAAATGATCTATAAAATGTATTATGGGAAATACCATTTTTCATGAAATCATTTAAAAGTGTCACAATTAATAAAGGAAGTAATTTAAAAGAGATACTTGAATCAATGTGTCACATACCACTTTGAAACATTTGAAATGAATTATCATTTCAAAACAATCATGTCCATAATAATAAATCCTTAAAATCATTTTAAAAACATGGATATTGATTAAAAGCGTTTAGAAAGATAAATATTTAAAAATTTTAAATTGATGATCTAGTTAAAAATACCCTCTTATAAAACCTTAAAAGTTCCTTTTGAAAACGTTTTTATGAAATATGGGTAGTGATGATAAATATGTCCCAAAATATACTAACTCATGAACAATATCAGATAAATAATGAGTTTGAGGAAATAACACTTACCTCGTTGTAATCGTTCGAGTCATATGAAAAATAGTCTATAACCACCAAATTAATCTTATAATATCATGAATATAAATATAATCATGATAATATATATCAAATGGAAGTACAAAATATACCACATGCATTAAAAAAGTGGTGAACATTGGAAATCTCACGAAATTAGAAGTGAGATAAGAAACCCCTTACCTTCCACTTTCCTTTTGTCAAGGGTATGTTTAACCTCCTTTATAATGAACATTTTATGTTATTATATTATAACAGGACCATAGTAATATTTATTATATCATACATGATTCATTTATGACTTTATACTACTCATTTAATAATGATTTTTATGTCAAATTAACATTTTGGGCAATAATCACTTTTTTTCGTGCATATTTTAACTTATTCTTCTTAACTGTATCATTTAGGTACTAATTTAAATACTTATAGAATATAAACCTTAATTCATATATCATATATATTTATAATATATAGATATATGAAATGGAAAACACCATTTATGTAGATGGTAGGCCGTACGTATGCATAAACGTTGTTTCTGTTTTCATATCGTATTGAACTGAAGTATGTGAATAAGATATATGTAAGTACATATAAATATATATATCCAGTAGAATTATTATTTCATATATTACATAATTATTATTAATATGCATTTTTATAATCATCGATGAATGGTGAATGTGGAAAATAATCTCATTGCATCATGGAGACGGTAATCTGTACGTACGCACGAGCGACAATATCATTCCATTAAAGGTGTGGAATTGGATGGTAAATTAATTTTACAGATACATTATCATGTTATTTTAATTATTTATATGCATATTACTCATCATTATATCCATTCAAATAATATATTGTTGAATGAAAACTTACACCACGACGTGGAGATGGTAAGTCATACGTACACATGCATGATGACATTATCATTCCTTGCATGGATAGAATATTGAATATGGTTGTTCAATATTTATAATAACATCATAGTATATAGATTATACTGGAGTTATTAATTTATAATTGAAACAACAAATAAAGGGGAAGTGGAAGAATAAAGGGATCCTTAGTTAAGATAGAATAATGAATATGGTTGTCCCATCTTTATAATGAATATGGTTGTTCCATATTATTCCTTTTGATTTGATCAAAATGGGTCCATAGGTAAGATTTATGACTAAAAGAAGGCCTCTAAGATGAAGTAAGAGCAGTTTAGAGTGTATTTGGGCAGGGTTAGGATGATTCAAAAGGATTTGGAGGTGTGATTTTGAGAGATGGGGAATTTTCCTTTTATAATAGGGGAGAGGGTCACTTTAGGAAAAGATTAAAGTATTAATTAATTATACAATCATATTAAGTTTATAATGGATCCAAATGAATTTATTTAGTGCCTTAGGTGGTTATGGGTTGAATTCAGTTCAACTAATAAGTTTTGGACAAGTTTAGGATACCATTTTAACCTTATCATTTAGATTGAAATCTTAGTTAAATGGTTTATCTTTTACTATGTCTTTTTGTGTTCTTACACTATATTGTTAATAAACATACTATAAACATTCAATATAACACCAAGTGGTTAATTAATGATACAACTATAATTATATAATTCTTGGCCAAACCTTATATTTTTAGGAATATTATAACCATTAATTATATAATATTGTTTTTTGAAACTATTTTATGTCAATTTTGACACTATTTGGAATTTTCTTTTAGTTAAAGCCATAGAAGCATGATTACTTCGAAATAAATTAATTTATTCAAACCTCACATGTCATATTATCCTATAAAATTCATTTATGGAATCATAACGTTCAAATTATATTTATTTTAATATTTATAATTCAATTTATTTGATTCTTTCATTAATAAGGAAAATACTGCATCGCCATTGTGACATAAATAAATTTAATTATTAAAAATAAAAAAATTATAAATAAAATACCATTATGTAGGAAATATTTTTATATTTATAATTAATATTTATAGTCAAAATTTTAATTTATATAAAACCATGTAACAATTGTTTTACTAAAAGATATATGTTTAAGTAATTTTTTCATTTACTTCAAATTAATTAATATAAATTGTCATTATCACTCTTAAGTGGCACGAAGTGGACCCAAAATCGACCCATGGATTCCTATGGTCGGATATGTATCATAAAATATGGTTAGGACACGTGTTAGGGTAATTTAATATTAATTTAATATTATTTATTTACCTACATTTATCTGATTTACCCTTTAACCATGATAAATAAAATAATTACCGAAGTAATTAATCATAATATCTAAAACTAGTAGTCACCTATTTAAACAATTTGGACCACCTGATTCTCAATATTAAAATTATTTTTCTAAATTAAAATCACATAAGTAGAAGAAATTAATTAAAAATTAATTTCTGTTGTCAAAACAAAAAGTGTGTTTTTTAAGAAATAATAACTATCAAAATATTGACACTTGTTTATGCCCAATTTCAATGTGAAATTACTTAAAATGACCATAATTAGATTAAATGGTATAAATATAATCTAATTATACTTCCAAACCATTAAAATTTATATTTTAACACTATAAATTAAATTGATTAAAAAGCTGTTTTTAGTTAAAATATAGTATTTTTCAATATTCACCCAAATATAAAAGTTATCAGAAAAACCCCAAAAATATATTTAAACTAAATATTTATGTCCCGAATATAAATAAGGATTTAATATCATTAAATTGAATATATAAAATTGTCAAATATTGGTTTTAAAAATGTTTCTCCATTGAAAGTCAGAAAAAAATATATTTATGAAAAACAATTATTTTATTGAAAATTTGAATTTGTCTTTATATTATGTCATTGAAAAAAATTATGAATGTTAAAATTATATGGGATATATATATAAAATAAAAAATGAGTTTATTACTATTTATAACAACTTTTAAAATAGCTAGTTTGATAGGTCATGGTGTGCTTGAACTCAGTGTTGCGTACATCGCACATTATCATACCGTGGAAGATTGGGGTGTTACATTCCCCCCTCCATCAATAAATTGTGTCCTCTCAATTTGAAATTTTTCATTGAAAATAAAAGGTTGAAAATAGAAAATACCTTTTTGGACAACCCACATAAGAAATAGGGTTAATAAGAATATAAGATTAAAATAAAGAAAGAGAAGTACAAAGGTCACCCAAGATAACCCATACTAGGATTCTATGAAAACATGGATACGGGGGAGAAACAAACCATCAAGGTCTAATGTAGAGTTGTAGAAAACATGATTAAAATAATGTTAACTATCATAAAATCACAATCATGTGATTGGTTAAACGATCTTTGATTCCCCAGTTGGAAAAGATAACCGATAACATTTTTGTTTTAAGTTACCTTTATTAAATTTGAGGAATTAATTTATGAGATATACTAAGAACATAAGGAAATATACATACTTGTCATGTAGACTTTCATTCTTTACTAATTTTTTTCCACAAACCCATCTTTCACTCTAAAAGGTAATATAACTCAAAAATAGTCTATTTATCTTAACAGTATAGGGTTCCAAAAAATGAATTTGTAATTCTCCAATCGGAACATTTAAAATAAAACTACATTATAGAAAACATGGCATCACATATGCCAGTGGTATGTGATGCACCATTGTCGCCCTTCAGTTGCGGGTTTATGTCTTGCAGTCTTGCCGGACGCGACTGATTGTCACCCGACTTCCGGGTTGTCCTTTTATAACAATCCAAAAATAATCTCTAGAAATTATATAACCTTTAAAATTGTATCAAATGTCAATATTAATCAATTCCTACCTTTAGACATATCCAAAAAATTTTTTTCCAAACTCACAATCCAAAATTTACAAAGAAGTTAAACACAATGAAGATCCTTTTTTCCACGTAAAAACATGTGAACAACTTCATCTTGTATTGTTTTAAAACAATGAAACATCCTGAATTACCCTAAAACCTTATTTATTACATTCATGATACCTTATTCCATATAGAATACTAGATATACTTCTTTAATCCAAATTTTTTTAAATCTCCAACAATGATGTAATATAAAAGACATTAATCAATTTCAAGGTAGTCAAAAATATCATATATAATTTATCTAAATCAACCATTTGTTATTCCAAAAATCAGTACATCAATATTAGGAAAATATTAAGGTTTATCTTTTCTTCAACCATGTAATTTCTAAATGTTTAACTCATTATAGAGTAACTTTTCATAATACCATAAAATCGCAAATCCTCAATGAAATAGTACTCCTATACAATCCTTATTTTTTTCCAGTACATCATTGATACAACACTTAAATGAAATAATTCTTAAATAACAACATTAGAACACTAGTCATTCCTCTTAAACTATGGTAGTATCATAACATGATTATTATCCGATAGAGTCATTTATGGTATACTCTAATTATTTTTACATTGGTTCACGTAGTGTCCTAACTCCTTGCAGATGAAGCATTGTACATTTAAAACCATTTTCTTACCCTTGCAGTCACGAAAATGGTGTCCTTTTTCTCTATACTTATAACATACTCCCATTCCATTCAAGCATATTCCAATGTGATTATTTCGAAATTTATCACATATGGGAAAAAATTATTCTTTTCCCTATTACCTTTATCCATATTTTTCTCTTCCATACTTTGCTTCTATTACTTCCCTTCAAATCCAAAGGACGAAGAGAATTATTTACTTATCTTATTAACACATGTTACTATTTATTCATATTATAAGAATACATGGGAGACTATTTATCTTCTAAATGTTCGATTAATACTATGAAAGATATAATCCTTCTTACTCTTTGGAAAATTTGTATTGCTGGTGTTCTCATTCCTTTTACTTGGCACCATTTCTGAATAATGGAATACCTTAGGTTTGTTTATGAATTGCAATTCATAATTCCAAATTCAAAAAACACTTAACATAAATTTAACAGTTTATGGATATAATCCATAATCATAAAAATATTTTCTTTGAGGATGTATTTACTCTTAAATCCTTTATAATGGCTTGTAATGAAAATGTGAATTATCCGAAGCATATCACTCAAGAGTGTCATAACCAAGAGTGAAGCAAGGCCCTTTGTCGTGCACCAATTCTCGTTCGAGTCTAGATCAATGAAATGTTTTCTTGTATTTCCCCTAGGTACATCTGTGCCAGAGCCGCCGCCACCTGCTCGTATCCAGACATGGATTTATTGCTTGGAAAACTGACAAAATCTCTACATTACAAAAAATTAATGAAGTTGTTCTATACTAATCCAAAAAGCCTATATTAGGGTATTTTTCTTTAATCAGATTTTATCTAAATCTAGTTTCAAAGGTTATTGCTAATCTTCCTATGATACCAACTGGAACGCCCCAACCCCAATTAACCAGATTCGGTGCATTATTTTAATACATTTTCATGATTACAAGGAATCAAGTAATGAATGACTGATCGGTTTAACAGTCTTGGAAAATATATTACATACATGAAGGATACATTAAACATTAGAAAATAAAATGAAAATTAAATGATCCTTTGAGAACTACATTATTCCATTTAGCCTAACCCTGCATATCAATCACAATACAGTTATTAGACTCTTGGGAAAATAAATCATAAGAAAGGGGTGAGCTCAGATTCTCAGAATGGGTAAATAAATTAGCGTAATCTATAAACTTTTAAGGAAAGATGTGTAATAAAAAAATCATACTTTTAAACATTAACTTGAACATAATATTGGGAAATAAATTAATCATTACCATATTAACATTCACATGGATATTTTACTAGTTAAATAATCACATGTAATAACTAATTTCATAATGAGGGAATTCCTAACACTGATCATGATTACCACATAGTCAAGGCCTCATGCCAAGACTAAAAATAAAATTTTTATCAAGGCCTTCTTCCAAGACACTAGTTTGTCTCATGAGACCTACTAATGCATCTAGGAGATATAGCGGGCTCCACTCATCACTTACTAAGTCCATTGCATTCCTCATATGAAAGTGTTGAAACATAACATAACATAAACATTCGTATTAAAACTAGCATATGAAATGTCAATACCTTATCCATAAACCATGAATGGTATGAAATAACACATCCAAAATCAAAATATCAAAAAACCATCAATACAACATGGAAGATTTGTATCATAGTAAATCAACTTCAAGCAAGTTTAAAATCCATCTAAGGATGTTGACATAGATGAAAATGATCAGTAAAATGCATTGAGAGAAATAACCATTTTTCATTAAATCATTTAAATGTTTTAAAATTTATAAAGGTAGTAATTTGAAAGAGATTTTATAATCAAACTTCCACATAGCACATTGAAACATTTGAAAAGAATTATAATTTCAAAACATTCAGGTCCATAAAAATAAATCCCTAAAATCATTTTGAAAACATGGACATTAATTAAAAGGGTTTAGAAAGATAAAAATTTAAAAAATTTAAAATGATGATCTAGTTAAGTAGACCCTCCCATAGAACCATAAAATATCCATTTTTATTTTTTTTATGAAATATTGTTATCTATGATAAATATGTCCTAGAAAGTACTTAGACATGAAAAATCTCGGATAAATAATGTTATTGAGGAAATAACCCTTACCTCATTATAATCAATAGAGTCATATGAAAAATAGTCGATAACCACCAAATAAATCATAGAATATCATGAATATAAAGATAATCAAGATAAAATATATCAAATTTCTGTACACAATACCCCTCATGCAATAAATAAGTGGTCAACAATGGAAATCTCATGGAATTAAATGTGAGATAAGAAACCCCTTACCTTTCACATTCCATTGGTCAAGGATTTGTTTAACCTCTTGTATAATGACCATTGTATGTTATTATATTATACCAGGACCATATTAATATTTTTTATATCATACTTGATTCATTTATGACTTTATACTACCTATTTAATAATTATTTTTATGTTAAATTAACATTTCAGGTAATAATAGCTTTCTTTAGCGTACATATTTTAACTTGTTATTCTTGACAATATAATTTAGGTCCGGATTTAAATAAACCCAGAATATAAACCTTGATTCATATATCACATATATTTATAATATAAATATATATAATAGATAGATATATGAAATGGAAAACACCGTTTATGGAGACTGTAGGTTGAACGTACGCTTAAACGTTGTTTCTGTTTTCATATCGTATTGAATAGAAGTAAGTTAATAAGATATATGTATGTACATAAATATAAATATAAATATATAAATATATACATCTCTAGTAGCATTATTATTTCATATATTACATACTTATTAGTAATATACATTTTTATAATCGTCGATGAATGGTGAAAGTGGAAAACATCTCATTGCTTCATGGAGAGGGTAATCCATATGTACGCACGAGCGACTATATCATTCCAATAAAGGTGTGGAATTGGATGGTAAATTAATTTCAAAGAGAAAATATCATGTTATTTGAATTATTTAAATACATATAACTGATCATTATATCTATCCAAATAACATATTGTTGAATAACAAATTACACCATGGCGTGGAGACGGTAAGCCGTATGCACGCACACATGGTGACATTATCATTAATAGGATGGATAGAATAACAAATTTGGTTATGCCATATTTATAATAACATCCTATTATATATATAATACTCGAGTTGTTATTTTATAATAGAAACAGAAAAGAATCAGGAAGTGGAAAAAGAAAAGAACATTATAGAGTTGATGAAATATTTACCTCTTCTTCAGGTTCTTCCTATTGATTTGATCAAATGGGATCTTTAGGATTGATTTCTAACTAAATAATGGCCTCTAGGATGAAGGTAGGATAGTTGAGAGGGTATTTAGGAAGGTTTTTGTAGATACAAAAGGATTTGGATGTGTTATTTTGAGAGAAGACGAAGTGAACTTTTATAAGATGGGTGAGGGTGACTTTAGAAAAAGATTAAAGTATTAATTTATTATAAAATCATATATGGTTTATAATGGATGAAAATGAATTTATTTGTAGAATTAGGTGGTTTTGGGTCGAAATAGTTTTAACCAATAGGTTTTGGACAAGGTTGGGATACCATTTTAACCTTGTCATTTAGATTTAACTATTAGTTAAATGGTTTAACTTTTACTATGTCATTTTGTGTTCTTACACAATATGGTTAATAAAAATACTATAAACATCCAATAGAACAAAAATTTGTTCATATACAACCATCATTATATATGTCTTTTTTCCGAAACATTTATTTTTAGGAATATTATTAAAATTGATAATATAATATTGTTTTTTAGAACTCTTTTATGTCAATTTTGACACTATTTGGTATTTTATTTTTGTTAAAGTCATAACAACATTATTACTTCGAAATAAATTCATTTAATAAATCATAAAATTTAATATTAACCAATAAAATTCGTTTATGGAATCAAAACATTCAAATTATATATATTTAAACATTTATAATACCATTTATTTGATTCTTTCATTAATAAGGAAAATAGGGCATCATCATTATGTCATAAATAAATTTAATTTTTAAAAATCTAAAAATTCTATTTAAAATACCATTATGTATGGAATATTTTTATCTTTATAATTAATATTTATAGTCTAAAATATTACATTTATAACATCATTTAAGAATTATTTTACTAAAATATATATGTTTATGTTATTTTTGCCTTTACTTTAAATTAATTAATTTAATGTGTCATTATCACTCTTATGTCTCTCCATGTGGTCCCAAAATCGACCCAAGGATGAACATGGTCAGATATGTATCATAAAATAGGGTTAGGCCACGTGTTAGGGTAATTTAATATTATTTATATACCCACATTTACCGAATTTACCCTTTAACCATGGTAAATAAAATATTTACTGAAGTACTAATTCATAATATATAAAAATAATTGTAACCTATTTACACATTTTGAAAATCCTGATTATAAATATGGAATCTGTTTTTCTAAATTCCAAACACAGAAGTGGCATAAATTAATTTAAAATTGATTCCCATTGTCAAAAAATGCATTTTTTTTAGAAATAATAATAATCAAAAGATTGACACTTTTTAAGCCCAATTTCTATGTGAAAGTAATTATAATGACCAAAATTAGAATAAATGATAAAAATATAATCTAATTTTACTTTTAAACCATTAAAATTTATATTTTAACACCATAAATGAAATTGATTAAAATGTTTTTTTCAGTTAAAATATATATTTTTCACTATTCACCCAAATATAAAAGTTATCAGAAAACACCAAAAATTTATTGAAACTAATTTATTATGTACTGATTATAAAGACGGATTTAATTTCATTAAATTGAATATGTAAGGGTCAAATATTGGTTCTAAAAATGGTTCTCTATTAAAAGGCATAAAAACTGTATTTTTCAGAAAAACAATTATTTTATTGAAAAATTGAATTTGTCTTCATATTATGTCTTTGAAAAAAAATGAATGTTAAAATTTTATGCGATATATATATAATTCAGAATCTGGTTATTACTATTCAAAACCACTTTTAAAATAACTATTTTGATAGGTCATGGTGTGCTCGAACTTAGTGTTTCATACATCACACGGTATCGTACCTTGGAAGCTTAGGGTGTTACAGGGTCGGTCCGATTGGGTCGGTCTGGCCCCAGACCCCACTAGCCCCTATTTCACTAAAATGACTGTATCTCTCAAACAGGGCGTCCAATTGACACATCATCTGTGGCTTTGTGACCCTTGCAATGAGGAGTTACATATTATATAATCTATGTCACTCTTATGGGAGGTTGGAATTTCTCCCGGTTGGATCGAACTTGAATCCAACATGGCCCTTTTAAAAAAATTAACCATATCAAATAGACAAGGAGTTTGTTCACGTGCTGTCTGTTGTGTTGGGGACCTTAAGACAATATGGTTCTTTGGGATACTCTATGGTAATATTTGGAATTATACATACGACAAATGTATTGAAGAGAATATTCTCTCAGATTCAAGCATGTAATGTACGGGAATCCAGTGGGTGGCGGTGAAGAGGAGAATAATAGCGACCCTATGTGGATCCCCATAATGGAGACCATGTGTGGATCAACATGATAGAGACCCTCTGTGGATCAGTATGACAGAGACCTTGTATGGATCAACATTATATATACCCTATCCAGATCAACATAATTGCCACTGTATTTGGATAAGCATAATAGAGACCATGTGCATATCATCATGATAACGACCATTTCTATATCAATATTAGAGCCACCCATCATGGGTCAGACATAGAGCACCCCATCATGGATCCGCTACAAAGTGGCCATTTGTGGTTCACCACCAGAGCCCCTCAATATAATATGATGATCTATATTTACAATTAATAATCTTTACATATGTACTTATGTAATAACTAGTGTGATATGTCTTTTAGATTTTGTAATGTGTTTGAGATATTTCTTGATGTTATTAACTCAGTGGTATTTTCTTTTGTGGTGTTTTAAATTTTGTATTACTATGAGATCTGAGTTGGTCTCGGGGTCCCTTCAGAGTTTTGTTATACTCACCCCAGCGCGGGCTTCGCTCGTACCTGTTGTGTCTTGTGCAGACAACTGATAGCATTGACTAGGATGTTGGGGAGATAGGTCTAAATGGTGTTTAGAGGTGGATTTATAGAAGTGGTGTGATAAAATGACTTCTGAAAGTGGTCTTTACCTACCCTTCAAGTAGGATCCATGGTGCATGACAATTGGATATTTTACATCATTAACTATACTTTCCTTTTAGTTAGGCTCGTATTTCGGTCCCTTTACTTATAGATTACACATTTTACACTCAGTGGGGGTACATCGTGGTGGTTTCACATTTTTATTTATTTCCCTAGAATTTTTCTTGTGTAGTTTTCTCTATATATTTGTATACATGTTTGAAGAAAATTCCTTGCCTTTTTGGGATATACCTTTCCGTCTCTAGTCAGAAGCCCCTTTCCTATGGATTGTAGGCTTGAGGTAATCATGACACATGCCCCTAGGGACTCGTCATTACAATTTGGAATCAAAGGGTAGCTGGTTATACCAAATGAACTAACAATCTATATTTTTCAATGGGGTCAATAGTGTTAAGTGTCTTGATTTCATATTTCAGTATGAGCAGCCAGTGCTGGTGTGGTGGCTGATGTATCCACACACTAGGACACTGAATTCTATTTTCTGACTTAGTACATGAAAACCCAAGTTTCATGTGTTTTGGAAATATTTTTCTATTGATCTCTTTTGAGTTAGGTCATTCGGTGAAACATAATGATCATGGTACATATTTTTCTTTATAAGATTCCTCCACGAAGATAACCAACTAGGATTCCAGTGGGATATCTCAATGATGGCCCACCGAGAGATGAGGCGTCAGTTTAGGGACCACTTATAATGATATCACCTTCAGGTGGTGTACCTACAGTAGACCCACCCACATCAGCAGTTCCAACCCGCCCCACCAGAGGATAATTCACAAAGAATGAGAGCATTGTAAGAGTTCAAAAGTGAGAGGCCTCTAGGGATTCGAGGTGAGACAGATCCTCAAGCATAAGAGGATTATCTTTAGGTAGTTACATGGGATTTTTCCTTCTAGAGAGACCTACAGACCAGATGATGGTCCTAGATGAAACCCTTTTTCCGAGAATGATAGAAATACGGTGGATCTTGACTCTCCAGACCCACAATAAAGTTACCCTTTCCTCATTGGACTTCAAGAGTCTCTTTAGGATAGAGTACATACCAGAGACACTACACTCAGTGGTTATTCAAGAGCTTCTTCAGCTATAGAAAGGAAACATGATTGTGGACCAGTTCAAGACATGGAGTACTGACCTCTCCCACCACTCCACTGAAATATTATGAGACCCTTTCGTCAGGGCTCGGACCGTTGAGTAGGGACATCGACAAGTGATCATAGTTTTGTTTATTTCTCTCACCATCTTTTCAAATGCTAGAGTTGTAGAGATAAATATATTGGTAGATAGCTTCTTAGCTAGGTAGTCACTAAGGGTTAGAGAAACCTCTGGACGACAGGTGGATGAGTCATCGACAACAGGTAGTAGGTAGACAATGTAGAGGACCAAGTAAGCTAGACATTATAGAGGATAACCCTATGATATAGGGTCGGAGGTGCTAATATCAGGTGTCATAGGGGTTCATCAGAGGGATTGATTTTGTTACTCATATAGTGGAAAAAGGCAAGTGTCTTGTGACTATCTGACTCCCCTCACGAATGACCAGTAAAAAGTCAAGGGACCACTGAGGTAGAGACAAAGGATTGAAGGAGGAGTTCCATAGGGCGGCATCCATGACAGGGTAGAAGGAAGGGCGGTAGGATGTGGATGACAGTTTTAGGTACAGCGACCAACACCATCAGGTGGTTTACTATGGGCCCTGGGATTAGGATAACATGGGAGAGTCCCGCTTCGGGTGATAGCGTCATATGACGATGGTTCTCTGAAGATTATTAGAGGTATGATATTTTTAAGTTACACCATAGTTTCAGTTATTATAGACATAGATTCTAGTCACTCTTTTATTTTAACAATCCTTGTTTTTGGAACATAGATTCTGGAAGATCTTTAGGAACGATCCTTATAATTAAAGACTCTTACGGGAGGGGATCCTACAATTACACACTAGTACCATAAGTGTGATATTCCTCTAGGAGGAGAGTGCTTCGGATTGTATATCCTACTAGTAGCGTCGTTGCCTTAAGAAGTCATATTTGGCATAGTTTATGCTCAGATATACTATTTTAGGGGCAATGTATGGTGTGTTTTCAAGGATGGGATAAGTTATTCCTTCTCTAAAGAGAAGGGATTCTTTGCAGCACAAGATATACTTTATCGGAGGAGGGTATATCCTTTCACACACTAGAGGGATAGCCTCAACCTCAGTGATATGTATGAGAGGAGTCTGAGATTACATTTACTATTGGATGAGTATGAAGATATAATTATTTAAGATGTACTAGGATTACCTCCTCACAGATTGGTAGACTTATACATTTACATGTAGCCAGAGATGGAATCGATATCTACACCTACATTTCGGATGGCTCCCATAGAGCTTAGTTAGATGAGGGTACAACTAGAGGACTTGCAGTGGAAGGGGTTTGTAAGGACCAGTGTTTCTCTATGGATATCTCAAGTGTATTTTTTCAAAAAGGTAGATAAGAACATGAGGCTATGGTTGGACTTCTGGGGCCTAAACTAGGTGACTATGAAGAATAAGTATCCAATTATGAGAATTGATGTATTCTTCGATCAACTAACGAGAGTACGGTGGTTTTCGATGATAGACCTCAGAATTGGCTATCATCATCTTTGGGAAGGGGATGAAGATGTACCAAAGATGACCTTTAAATTCTGGTACGACCACTATTATTGTTTTGTAATTCATTTCGGCATGACCAATTCCCCAGTGGTGTTCAAGGGGAACATGAACAAGATCATCTAGCCTTACATCGATTTTTTAGTGGTAGTCCACATTGGTGACATCTTGGTGTAATAAGAATCAGAGTAGGAGCATGCTACAAACCTGTGGATAGTCTTAGATACACTCTGAGATCAGTAGATTTATGGTATTCTCTCAAAGTTCCAATGTTAGATTCTGGAGGTCTACTTTTTAGGACACGTAATCTCTAATTCTATTGATGAAGTGGATACAGTAATGAAAAAGGTAGTTCTTTCTTGGGATCCATCCATGAGAATGATAGATGTGAGGATTTATGGGTTTGGTTAGACACTACTGAAGGTTTTTTCTCAACATCTACATAGTATCAGAACCTATGATAGCTCATAAGAAGAAGGTAAAACCCTTTTTCTGGATGGAGTGGTTCCAATAGAGTTTCCAGGTGCTGAGGCATAGACTGACCAGTGCCCCCATATTTTGATTTTTAGAGGAGTACATCGACTACATCGTATACTATGATGAATTTGGGACCGGACTGGATTGTGCCTTGATACAAGAGTGAGCAGCGATTGCCTATAGTGGACATAAGCTAAAGAAATCATGAGCATAACTATGTGACATGTGACATGTAGTTAAAAACAACGGTCTTTCCCTTGGAAATGGTGAAATATTACTTGATGGTTGAATGTTTTACCGTCTACTCCTTCCAACAGAGTATCATGTATATCTTCTAATAGAAAGACTAGAACATGAGATAGTTTCAATTTTGGGAGTTCCTCCAAGTCTATGAATTTGAGAATGTCAATAATACGGGGAAGGGAAATATGGTGGTTGACACACTCAGTAGGATGTCTTGTTTATATTTGCTGGATGAGGAGATTGAGATGCTAGACGGGATCCAAAAATCTGTTTTGGATGATAATGGATAAGATTAACTCCATTCTAGGAATGTCACTCCCCCACTCTTTTAGAGAGTTAGGGAGGAAAAAAATTTGGATGTTGACTGAGAGGACTAAAGTGGTCAGATATCATCAAGATAGGATCCTGATGGTTTTTAGATATGTGGGGTGCACGTCATCCTTTTTAGAAGACACACCATAGTGCCGATGTCATTATGAGAGGAGGTATTGAGGAAGATCCAAACTTCCCCTGTGGTGGTACGTCCAGGGGTAACAACGATGTACAATGACCTTTGACGTTATTACTGGTGGTCAGGGATGAAGAAAGTAGTGGTAGAGTTCATTTGACGAT
Source organism: Viscum album (assembly GCA_963277665.1). NCBI lineage: Eukaryota > Viridiplantae > Streptophyta > Magnoliopsida > Santalales > Viscaceae > Viscum > Viscum album. The sequence goes on along the minus strand of OY728133.1, from coordinate 676,205,045 downwards.
GCCTCACTTTTCAGCAATTGAGGGTTGAGCATGAGGTCCTAGTAGGATTGAAACAACCACTTAATGTACCAAAGTGGAAGTGGGATGGTATCTCCTTGTACTTAAGGAAGAAGTTACCGCACACGACTAGGGGCCATGATTCTAACTGGGTGTTCATTGACAAACTCACCATGTCATATGACTTCCAACCCATCAAGGAGAAGGCATCGGTAGAGGTCTTGGGAGGCCTCTATGTCCAGGAGACAGTGTCACTTCATAGGGTGACTTTGATGATCCCATCAGAACATGATGAATGCTTTACATCCCATTTGATAAAGTGATTGTAGTAGGCCTTTGGTACTCATCTGTGCTTGAGAAATAATTTTCACCCCAGATGGATGGTAAGGTAGAGAAGACCATACATATCCTTGAAAAGATGATTTGTGTGTGTTTCCTTGATTTTGGTCGTAGTTAGGAAGACTAACTGACACCGGTGGAGTTCACATAAAACTAAAGTTGTCACCACACCGTTCGTATGGTACTATTTGAGGCCTTGTAAGAGCAAGCATGTAGATCACTGCTCTACTAGATATACCCAAGGGAGTTATAACTCAAGGGGCCAGAGTTGGTATGGGCTACCACTAAGAAGGTGTAGTTCTTTATGTAGTGGACGAGGAATGCATAGGACAGGTAGAAGTCTTATGTCAACAAGAGATGAAGACCCTTGTCTTTTGAGGAGGGAGACCTTGTTTTCTTTTGGGTCCCTCCATGATGGGGAATGAGGATATTTCACTGGGGAGGCATGTTATCTCTGAGGTTCATCAAAACTTTATAGATTATCATCAGATTTGGAAAGGTGGTGTACCACCTAGCTCTTCCCCCATTAATGCCCAGGGTGACTGATTGTTTTCACGTGTCATAACTGAGGAGGTATATTCATGATCAATCACATTTCCCGGACTGGGGTGAGTTGTAAATTGATGATGAGGTGATATTTGTGGAGTTCATGGTTTAGACATAGGATATATACGAGAATATACTTCATGGATGGTCAATTTCTCTAGTTAATGTTCAATGGAAGAATGAGAACCTATATAAGAGCACATGGGAGCGAGAGGCTCAGATTTTTGTTCAGTACCACCATTTGTTTTATTAGGAATTGTATTGGATTTCAAGGATGTAAATCCATTAGGTGGGGAGAATTTAATATCTCGTAATTTATGTGTGTTTTTTTACAAATTATATGGAATTATTTTGAGACTTCACGCTTGGAAAGAAATTCATTCAATTGTTTGGGGTGCCTAGAATTTAAATTTGAAATTTTTTTAAATTATATTTAGTAAACATGTGAGTGGGTTTTTCTAACTTTTTAACTGGAGCTCGGAATTAAAATATGAGGTCACTATTGATCTCAGTATTCCAAGATTCACCTAGAATGGACATAACAATGACTGGATATGGTTCAATGGAAAATATATTTTTCAAACATTTCAGAAAATGATAAAACATCTTTAAACACATATTTTATATTATTTTCTCACCATTGAGTGAAGGATGGTGGAACTATGGTGAGGCGATGAGGTGATGATGAGACATATTAAATGAGGATCCTTAATGGATCGTTGTGAAAGTATAACCGCAACACTATTTTATAAATGAATCCATTTAATGAAGCAACATAAAAGAATAAAAAATCATGTGCACATATTTATTTTTATTAAAATAATGAATTTGGAGATATGGGAATTAAACCATGTTCAATTATCTGGCCAACCTCCAAAGAGATTCCTCTCCAATGAAGAATGAAAAAAAGCTGATAGAACTTTATTGACTTCAATGTGCCTCAACGAACAAAGTTGAGAAGTGATGAACGATGTCGAACTCTTGAAACCTAGAGGACTAGACACTAAGACAATGAACTAAAATTGATGTAGGGGTTCAAACAATTTAATTTTTCCCATTCTTATTCTAAATGAAGAATGCATATTATCCCATGAATATGTTAATACGTGGATTGTGCGTTTTTGCAAGAGGGTGACTTCTTTTAGGATTTATTTAACCGGGAATAAATTATCATGTGTATTTATTGGACTACAGTCCATGGACCTCCCTATGTTTTTATTCTTATAACGTAGATGGTGCATGCCTGATCCCATCCTCATGTGCATTCATAATGTATTAAATCTCAAAATGGAGGAAAGTTGACTTAGAGTTCGTCGCAATGAAGGGGGAAACCTCCCGATCTTGCAGGTGAAAAATGATCGAGAAATGTACCACTAGAGAAAATGCAGTGGCCTGCATAAGAAACATCTGGCAGCAGTGGCCACAGGAAGAAGGAGGTGGAATTCCTGTCTGCATACAATTGAGGCAGAGGGTTGGGTCCATCGGCCGCATCGATGTGGAGGTGCGGTGAAAACCGGCGCTGCGTGGAGGCGGCAACCCGCATCTGGGCTTCCTGGGCGAAAGACAGAGGCCTCGATTCTAGGGAACCATGGTGCCATGATGGAAACCCATTGTCTAGGTCAACCCTTGGACTTCATCTGTGGGTGACGTAGAGGGTGCGGCCAGTGAAACCATCCGTGTGTGCGAAAGACAGAACACAATTGTGCTTTATCCGGATGGGGGATCCATCCAGCTATGGCGGTCCTGACCCATCCTACCGGGCCATAACTTCCTTATCAGGCCATACTGGACCTACAGTCTAACATTGCAGGCCTTTGATGGACTAGATCAGGTCTGGTTCAGGTCAGTCCGACTTGGTGGTACCAGACCCAGACCCAACCAACCCCCATTTTACTAAAACATCTATATCTCTCAAACATGGCATCTCATTGATGTGTCGTCTACGGCGCTGGGACCCTTGTGATGAAGATGTCTTTCTGCAATACACAACTTGAGATTTTGGGGGGGTTGTAATATGACAAGGTTGTGTCAGACTCAAATCCAACTGGGTCTTTTTACAAAAATGCACTTATCTTAGATACACAGCGTCCGTTGGCCGCGCCATTTGTTGCGTTGGGGCCCTTTCGACAAGATGGTTATTTGGGTTACACAATGTGAGGCTTCGTCATGTTTGATTTATGACTGATTTCATGAGGTGAATATTCTATTAGAAATTAAGTCTGCTAAGTGCGGGAATCCAGTGGCTGATTTTTAGGGGGATTTTAATAGTGATCCTATGTGGATAATCATATCAATGACCTTGTGTGGATCATAACTATAGAGACCCAATGCAGAATTACATGATAGACACCCTGTGTGGATAATCCTTTTAGTGACCATATGTTGATCATTGTGATAGCGACCCTGTGTTGATCGGCATCATTACGACCATGTGTGAATCAGCATGATAGCGAACCTTTTGGATATGTAGTTGCACGAACCAACTTAGATCAGCCATAGAGATACCCTTCATGGATCCACTGCAAAGGGAACCATTGGGGATCAGCAGCAGAGCCTCCCAGCAGATTAAGATGATCTATCTTTAAAACTAATAGTCTTACTTGTGTACTTAAGTTATACCATGTGTGAGTCGTCTATTACTTTGGGCTACTTGTTTATGATATTTCTTCATGGTGTTACCTCTAAAGTATTTTCCTTTATGTGGTTTTCCTTTGTGGATTACTATGAAAATTGAGTTTGTATCGGGTTCCCTACTAAGTATTGTTTTACTCACCCCTAAACAGGCTTCAGCTACTCATGTTTAGTCTTGTGTAGATGTCCAAAAACTTTAACTGGGAATTTGTGGAGCAAGAGATAGAAGGTATTCCGAGGTGGATCGATAGACGTGGTGTGCTGCAGTGACTTCTGACGATGAGCTATACATTGCCTTTAGGTATTATCATAGGTAGATGATATTTGGGGTATGTACTTTCTTACTATCCATTCCATTTAGTTGGGCTTGTATTTTGGCCCCTTTACTTACAGTTTAAACCTTTTACTCTCAATGGTGGTAAATTCTGGTGGTTGTTCTAATTTTTTATTTCCTTTGTAGTTTTCACGTGGAGTTTTCCTTGTATGTGTGCAAACTTGTTAAAAGTAAATTCCTTCCATTTTATGGAAAATGCCTTTCCATTTCTAGTCACTATCCCCGAGATTATGGAAGGTGAGTTTGGGGTAGCCCTGGAATGGGACCCGAGGGACGGGTAATGATATTATTATTCAATATTTTAGAGGTAGTAAGTGAAATATGTTAATATATCTGTGTTAAATATGAATATTTATTAAATATTTGGGATTAGATAATTCATTTTCAAAACAATATAAAATTAAATTATTGACCCATTAAATTGAAATATAGAATTATATTCATAAATATTTTACTATAGACTACTATAACATTAAATTTTAAAAATACATCATCAATTAATTTTATATTACATTCTTTGAGATCATCTGATATGGTGTGTGCATCGTAATGTAGTAAATGGGCTATGAAGTCAAGGCTAGATTATAGTCACTATAATGGGCACTAATTCATTATTTATGCCGCATAAAATAGATTTAGGCTTATAAATGGATAATATTGGTAAATTTTATAGGCAACCCAATTACGTGGAATTAATATTTCTTGAAGAATATATTTTTCATGAATTCATGAGGTTAAAAAGTTGATGTAATTTGTATTAAAATATTTGGATGAATGTCCCATAAAACCTAGATGTGGTTTAATCACCTATCCTCTCAAATTCTAAATAATTTGTTTTTATAATTTTGAGGGGATTATCAATGAACTAGTATATTTAGAGTATATTTTATTTTTTAACTTCTTTTATCCATATATTTTATGAAGTAGAACTCTTGAAGAATGAATCCCTTCATAAAATCCTTCTTCTTCTAATTCACATTATAATTTTTTCTTTTAAAAAATTAACATCTCACTACATATTACTTTTCTACATTTTTGTTCAATTTTATTCTTCATCCATTTACTTATTTTTTTTCAAAAAATCACGAATGGAAATTTTATTATTTTATTTTAATTATACTAATTTTCAAATATAATTAATTATTGTTATGATGACATCACCCACACAATTTTAAATTTTTATATAAATCAACATACCTTCAACATTAATCATTTATTTATTTTTAATAATTGAGGTAATTTAGTTAAATTAAATGACCTATAATGTCTATTTTTTATAAAAAGCTGACTAAGAAGTAAATTTAGTTAATAATACGAAACATGTGAGATAAAGAAATGTATGAATTGTAAGAGGATGATATTAATCATAAAAACAAAACAATGGGGGATATATTTGTAGAGTTAAAATCTAATATTATAAAAAAATGAATCAAATTTTTTAGAAATGATATGTTCTCTAATTTCCCTTGAACATATGATATCCATATAGCATTGATCAATGTTGGGTTCTTTGATTCCACATTCTGAATCATTCCAATGTTTTAACTCACTTCATTCATTATGACCACAATCCACTCTAAATTTTTTAACATTAGATATTTAAAACCTGTTGTCCCATATATATATGGATAAGTCAACACTAGAATTATAATATATTTATCCAAATAGAGAAATAATGCACATATCTTTAAAAAAACATAATCTAAGAAATGAGGAATATTAATAAATGTGTTTATGTGGTATTACTGTTTATATACAATATATAATTATACAATTACAAAAAATATATAATGAATATGATGAATTTACCCAACATATATTAAATAATTTCAACGAAATTTCAAACCCAATGAAAAAAATTGAGATACCAAAAAATCTCAATATTGGGGGAAAATTGAATCAATAGAACCTTGAATAAAGGAATAAAAAAATTTTCTTGAAAATAACATGAAATAAAATGAGCATTATAAAAATATATCCATGGAAATTCCATAAAATTTTCAAATATATCATGATACACAAAATGTATTTTGTCAGAATGAATTATGATTGGGAAAATGAATAACCTTATTATATTAGAAATTTTTTAATAAGATTTACAAGAGAGGGATTGTAATTGAAATTCATATACCATAAATAAAATATAATTAATTAAATTATTTCTAAATTTTAATTAATGGAAACCAAATAAATTAAATTAGGATCATAACAAACAATTTTTCTTGAGTAAAATTGTTTTTCACTAAGGATTATTTTATAGTGGAAAATATTCCTTATATATAGAAATTTTTATCCTTGCCTTATTTTCTTATTTTCTGTCATATCAAAACCATGTTCATTTTATTAATTAGTAAAATTTTTTGATAGTTATCTAAAACATAATAATCTTATAATTCCTTGGATATCGAGTCTTCTATTTTTAGACTCCAAATTATTTGAAATTCAAACACCAGATTCTCTGAAATTCAGTCGCTAAATTATTTGAAATTCAGACTCTAAATTATCTTAAATTCAGACTCTAAATTCTATAAAATTTAGTCGCATAATTTTATGAAATTTCGACTACAAATTCTCTAAAATTCTGAATCCGAATTACGTAGCATTCAGACTCTGAATTATTTATAATTCAGACTATAAATTTTTTAGAATTCCGACTCCAAATTCATTAATATTTAAACTCCAAATTTCTCAGAATTTAGACGCAAAATTCCTTATAATCTAGACTCCGATTTCCCCATAATTCAGACTCTGAATTCTTTGAAAAACTGAATCTGAATATCCATGTTTATAGGATCCAATTGTTTATATGTTTAGACTCCGACATCTATTTCACCCTATATTCTGGATATTCAAATTTCATTAATCCACATATTTTCCCATACACATTCTTTTGTAATAATAAAATGATGGCATACAATCTGTTTCAAAATAACCATTGGTTGAGTGACATGTGTAAATGTCCCTCTGAGATTCATGAAAAAAAATGACCATTGGAGGAGAGAGCAGACGATTAATTTTTTTTCCTATAATAGGTGATCATTTGAACGAGATCACTATCAATCAAACTATCCATCAAATTATGATCATAGAGATTCCATGTAGTGAAGTTATTTCTAGAGAGATGAAGACTCGTGTGCCTAGTTCATTTTATGATCACATTGTTCAACCTTGAACATCTTGTTCAGCTTGCTTTGTGTGATTCTAATTGTTGGTGAGTACAATCGAGGGATTATGTGGATAAGAAGATAGAGGTTCTAACTACCTGAAAGATCTTGGGTTTTTGGGGATAGCAATATAGATTCTAATATTCCTATCAAGGTATTACCATGGTGTGGGTAAGACGTACATTCATGAAAATTTAAATCAAGGGACCATTATCCATGGTTGTTGGATACCCACATATTGTTGTTAAATGTTTTCCTACTTGTTACCTGCTCTTGTATGGAGTTTTATTTCTGTAGTTTTCTGTAATGAAAGAAAATATAACATTCTTATACTTTCCTATACATTTACATACTCTGATAATTATGATTCTATATGCTTTAATGTAGAATATTTCTCTGTGAAAATTATTCCTATGTTTATTTTCTACATCCAACTATCTAGACCCTAAGAATGTTTATTTCATCAAGTAAGAACCAATTCGAATTTGTGAATTTAACTTCATTAACATTGTTAGACATAGTTTTATTTTATGGATAAAATAAATAGTATTTAAACCTTCAATTCACCCCATCTTGTAATGGAGTATCTACATACTCTATTTCCATCCTACAATTGCTATCATTGGAGGTCTGTGAAATGCTTATACCCTAATATAAGTTTTCATTCTCAAAGTTTCCCCTGTTCTAAATTTTCATGCATTAGTTTTCTTGTTAAAGTTTGACTTAATGATTTTTATGTTGGTTTATAATTATTTATATTAACATGTTTTGAGGAAAATATTTTATCTTATAGAATAATAGTTATAAATGTTTGTTGTATTGGAAATATAGACCCTACCAAACCACCAATTTATGATGGAAGTGATTATGAGTACTAGAGATATATAATGAAGACTATTTTCATTAATAATGGGGTAGACAACTTTGTTATGCTCACTGTGGATTTGAAAATTCCAGACAATGATGTCCCAGCCTTCCCCATCCAAGAGAAACTAGAATATCAACTAAATTTGAAGGTGTGAAATACTTTTTTGTGCTCTATTACCAAGAATATACAAAGTCCAACATATTATTGAAAATCTTCCAACATCATTTAGAAGAAAATTGATGTTACTCATTTTGGAACATCAAAAGTGATAGAAACTATAAGAGCTATGTTGAGATCTAAATATCATGGATTCTTATGTTTATATAGAGAAACACTTTTCAAATTAAAATAATGATTCAGGTTCATTTTCAACAATCATCAATCAATGGGATAAGAAGGTCTTTATGGTGAATTTCTCGTGGATAATATAATAGAAATAATTCCTAATTAGTGGGAATCAAAATGGAATTATTTTGATGAGAACAGAAAAGTATCTAATAATAATCTTGATGAGTTATTTGGAACTCTTATTCAGCCTGAAATTAGGAGGAAGAGAGATGCTAATTTCAATAAAACAGAAGAATGGTAATAGAAGTATATCTTTCACTACTACATCTAATGTCAAGACTCAAAAAAGGATAACTAGATCTAATGTGATGAAATCTGTTATTATATCTAAATCAAGTGACAGTGATCATTCATAGAATGAATTAGCCAATCTTTCTTGAAGAATGAACATGATTGTGGGAATTAAATATTTTTATTACAGATATAAGAAAAAATATAGAAAGGACAAGAATGATTCTAAAGTAACCTATTATGAATGTAAAAGGGATGGATATACCATACCTGATTATCATATTCTTATGGGAAATAATATATATGAAAATATTTCTAAGAGAAACAAAAAGAAGTATTACATTTCTAAGGGGTAGAATGTCTTGAAAGAAAATGACACCTGGCGTGCCAGTGGTGGTGATTCTTCATATGAATCATTAGAATTTGAAACTTTTGGGAAAAAGAATACTAGTCTTATTGTAAAAGTACATGTTGAAAATAATACTTTATAGAAAAGGTACATGGCGCTGAATCCTTAAAAAATATTTCTTTTAATGGAAATTTTCCTAATGAAGAATATTATGAATCTTAAGATGATGAATCTTCCTCGGCAGAGGATAGTACATTACATTCATTAAATAAGTTTGTAGATTTTATAAATTACATGATAATGAAAAGTTTAATACAAAAATAAAGGTAGAGAAACAAAATTCTATAATTTTTATTTTATCTAAATAAGTACCATATCTTTCCATGTGTGATGATCAATAACATTATATTTTGAAAGTGAATCTAAAAACCTAATGGAAGTTATTTCTAAGAAGGATAAAAATTATAGAGATATTGAGAATATTATTTCTAAGAAAAATGTTTTATATTCTAACTGAATTTATAAAACTAATGAATTTGTGGATAAGCATTTATTCATTAGACTAAAATCCCAAAAAAATTCTTTAATGAAACTTTTATCAAATTTTACCTCGAGAATGAAAGAATTTAATAAAATGTTTTAAAGTTTTCATCCTCTAAGGAATTATTGTGGAATTTTTTATACTCATTCAAAACTAGTTTTTAGTAATAATTATTTTATTCCCCAATGTTCTTCATTTTGCACTAAGTGTAAATGTAGCGGATATTAGGAGAGAAATTGTTCATTTAATAAAACTAAATCTTTAGGTTTTCATAGAGATTATTTTTATATGAATATGTGGATTCCTATAATTTTACTTTAGGAAATTTTGGATTAAATAAATTTTGGATTATGAAATTCTAACTCTTTTATTTTAAAGAAAATAATGAATATACCATCAAAAATACATGTTATGTAGATAATGGATGTTCTCACCACATCACTGGTAACAAAATCATCTTTGAAAAAATTATCAAGACCAACTGAGAAAAAGTAACTTTCAGAGATAATTCTTAGGTAGAAATTATTGGTATAGGTAACATTATTCTTCTTCAAAATACTATGATTTCAAATGTTTTATTTGTTAAAGGTCATAATCACAAATTCATTAGTAAAATTAAATTATGTGATGATGGTTTCCTTGTGAAATTTATTAATGATAAATGCTTAGTACACAATTCCAATGATGAGTTTATTATTTCTATGCATAGGCATGAGAATGTATTTACACTAAACTTTGAAGAGCATAGGAGCTCAAATCTGCCTTGCCTTAGTGAAATGGAAGATCAATCTTGGTTATGGAATAGAAGGTTAGGACACTATAACTTTTGTAACCTATAAAAACTATCAATGAAACGACTCATTAGGGATATAACGGAGCTTAGATTTTATTTTTCAAATTGTTTTGATCCTTGTCAATATGGAAAACAACATAAATAACATTTTAAATCAATCTGTTACATCTTAACTTCTAATGAATTATAAATAGTTCATAATTATCATTTTTTCAAACACAAAATAGATGTATTGGGGAAATATACTATGTATTTATTTTAGTTGATGATTACACTAGATTTACATTGGTCTATTTTATAGAAATGATATCTGAATCTTTTTATTATTTTAAAACCTATAGAGAAAAATTTTAAAATGATAAAAACATTCCATTGTTAACTACTCATAGTGATCATGTAGGATAACTTAAAAATTCACATTTTGAAACTTTTTGTATCAAGAAATACATTACTCATAACTTATCAGCTCCATGAAATCCACAATAAAATGATGTTTTTCAATGATGAAATTGAATTGTTCAAGAGATAACTAACACCATGTTGAGTGAATATCTCATTACTAAACACTTTTGGGATTATGTTGTTAGTATTTCTTGTTTTACTATAAATCATTTTTTAACCAGATAATTTCATAAATAAACACCATATGAATTGTAGGCTGGTCGAAAACCTATAATTTCTTACTTCAATGTATTTGGTTGCAAAGTATTCATCCTGAATACTAAAGATAACAGATATAAATTTTCACCCAAATTCGATGATCGAATTTCCCTAGGCTACTACACTATATCTAATGATTATAGAGTTTTTAATAGAAATTATTCTAATGCTTATGAAATAGTTCATGTTAAATTTGTTGAAACTATTCCTTTTGTTTATAAAAAATCCCAACTTACATTCTCAGATGTGTTTTAAAAAAATCATTATCATCCTTTTATATTATATTCATAAAACAATGAAAATGTTTAAGAAAATATTTCTGAAGCATTTACCCCAGAATATTTTCTACCATATGTCGATGAATAGGTTTTAAAAAACCCAAATCAGTTGTTTCTTAAGAACCATCCTATTGATAGTATCATTTCTGATGTAAACCAGCATATAAGGACCTGAAGTTCCTTAAGAAATGAAGAAGAAAATCAACAATTCCATTACCAATTATAAATAAATAATAATTGATGAATCTTTAGGTGATAAAGATTCAATAAATCCATGAAATAATAGATTAATTAATTTGAAATGAACAATGTCTAGACCTGGATTGAATGACCTAAAGAGAGTTCTGTATTTTGAGTAAAATTAGCCCCTAGAAATAAATGTGATGAAAATTGAATCATTGTAAGAAATAAATCTTGATTAGTTTATAAAGGCTATAATCAGCTAGAATGAATATGCTATGTGGAATCCTATTCTCCTATTTCTAGACATGAATATATTCATATTTACCTTTTCATTATAGAATTTTTTAATTTCAAACTTCTTCAAATGGATTTTTAATGTGATTTCCTTAACGGATATGTTCACGTGGATTTTTATGTTTAATAAATTCACATATTTGAAGGAAAAAACATCCTAAACATGTTTTCAATCATTAAAAATCATTATATGGACATTTAAAATCCCCTAGATCAAGGTATGATAGACTTACATGATTTTTGTTACAAAATAATTATGTTATGTGAAATACTGATCAAAATATTTTTATATGGAAAGATAATAAAAATGTTTTCATTGTTCAAATTTAAGTTGATGAAATTATATTCGGAAAAACTCAGTAGTCTTTAACAGATTCATTTGTGAATCTAATGAAATATGGGTTTGAAATGAGTATGATGGGTGAGTTAAAAATTTTCCTAAGTTTCAAAATTTCTCAAAAAATAGTTGGGAATTATATATCTCAACATTATGATATTAAAGGCCATGTTAAAAATTATGGATATGAAAACACTGTAAACACTCTAATAGATATCTCAAATTCTCATAATCATAATGAATATGGGAAACATGTAGGTCAAACATCTTTTAGAGGTATGATATGAATTTTTTTTATACATGACAGCTAGTCCTGTTGACTTAATTTTTTCTGTTTTCCACTGTTCAAAATATCAATCTAAATCAAAATAATCTCATTTAAAATCATTGAAAAGAGTTTTTCATTATTTAAAGGGATCCATGGATTTAGGAATTTTCAATACTTCTAGAAATGATTCTGTTTTAAAAAAAATTCAGATATTGATTTTGGTTTATGTAGAATGGATAATATTTTTATATCTAGAACAATTCATTTCATATGAGATTCATTAGTTTTGTAGTCATTCATGAAGTAACACTCAGTTTGAATTTTCACTGCTGAATCTGAATATGTTGTAGTAAGAAGATGTTGTGCTCAAGTGTTGGGGATGAAACACACACTCATAGGCTATAGAATGAGTTTTACCAAAACAAATATATTATGTGATAATACAAGTCCTATTTCCCTAATCAAAAAACCTATACATCAATCTCGTTCAAACCACATAGATATTAGGCATCACATTATGAGAGATCAAACAGTTAAAGGAGATATCATTCATCTGTTTATTGGAATTCAATATCATCATGGTGATATTTTTACAACATATTTACCTTCTAATAGATTAGAATAAATTAATAAAAAGTTATAATTGATAATCATAAGGTATTATTCCATATTATATTTTAATTGAAACCTATCTACTCAAATTAAGAAACTCTTTTTCATAAGGGGATTACATATTTTTCGTAACCCATAATTTTTTTCCTTAATAAAATTTTTTGTATCCAAAATATTCTAATAAAATTTATTTTGACCAAAAACTTTCTTTTAATTGAATTTTTTTAGCCAATTTTTTTTCATATAGCTCAAATTTCTGGAACTCAAATTTCCTGAACATAAATTTCCATTCCCAAATAATATTTTTTGGAATCTAATTTCTTCAACAAGAACATTTTTAATTCATGATTGTTTATGGAAATCTGAAATGTATTTTTCCTTACATAAATTTGTGTAATTAAATTTTTTATTTTTTGGTATTTTTATTCAATTTTTTGTAAAACACAATAACTACTGGAAAATGGCCTATACCCACAGCTCAAAACCGTGGGTATAGCCCCCAAAACCTGCCTATACCCACAGTTCAAAACCAGAGGGTTTCGATCCTACAACAGCTTCACTGCAAACACCGCGTCTAACCACTACCATTAAATCACCTATATATATATATAGTTAAATATAGTTATATAAACTATGGGTAAAGAGGTAAAAACTGAGGGTATATGACACCTTCAAAAAAAAATCAATCCCATGGGGAAAATAATTTTCCTGTGTACACATAGGAAACCTATAACCATGGTTTTTCTTAACCTTGGGTATAAATATTTAATCCCAACCTATCACCTTGGTTTTCTCAGAAATTTTTTAGGATAGGTACCCATATACCCACTTTTTTTTGAAAACTGCTGGTATATGTGAATTTTCAGGACCTATCCCCATGGTTTTGGAAAACAGTGTGGATAGAGCCCCCTATACCCATAGATTAGGAAAACCGTGGGTATAGGTCTTGAAAAGTGACCTATGCCCACGGTTTTACAAAACCGTGGATAGGGGTACCTATCCCCATTGGTTTTGGGGAAAACCATGGGGATATGTCCATTTTCCAGAAGTGAATTAGATTTACTTTTCATAAATCTAATTTATCCTTAAAACCTAAAAATATCGGAATCTACTAAATCCTTCTTCGGTATTCATCTCATTCATCAAATCATATTTTACTTATTTCAACCATTGGATCAAATCAAAAATTCAGAAAAGCACATCAATGCCTATATAAAGGCCCCCTAGTCCATGTCCCACATCAGTTTTCAGTAATTTTAATGTTGAATCTCTGCTCCTATTAAAAAAGTTCAATCAGTTTTCCAATATTTCATACACTTCAGATGTAACATGAAGCTTCCCATAGAAATAGATATATTCAACTAAATATTTCATGGATTTGAATATCTACATGTAAAGGTTTGTTGACCCAAAATTATTGGACAAATGTAATTCATTTATTATGATAAATATCAAGCTTAATGGTTGGGGGAATTTTTTCATTACAAAGGAAAAGATTCAGGATTTTGATTATCATGACATACATATAGAATTCTATGATACAATATGTTTTTATGAGGAAGGTGGAAGGGAGATGTTTTCTGTCAAGAGATATGTGAAAACCTATTACATATCTTTTAATATGGCATCAAATATTATTGTAATTCCATATGATGTTGAGGCAATTCCCTGCTCTCAAATGTTTCCAGACCAGTCTGGATATTTTGAGGTGGAAAAGGAAATTGAGTTCCATGGACTCAAAGGAGTAAATTACATGAAGATAAAAAAATATTGAAACAATATTCAGGATGTTATCCTTGTTGGTACATGGTTTTCTTATTTAGAGAAAGGGTGAAATGGAATCCTTATAGAAATGTTATATCTTTATGTTATAATTTTTTATTATCCTGAGAAAGGTTAATATTGTGAAGTACATCCTCCTGACAATCACCAATAACCAGAATGGAAATAAAAAGTCTAATATTATCTTGTATATGGTGATATTTTCAATGATCAATTTTATTTGTTTATAATCATTAAAAAATCACTAAAGGTATAAAACAAGAACCTTTAATATTATGTTTCTGAGTGATGACACCTCAAGGAGGATGAATGTCAGCTTCAATACCAAATTAGGTGTGTTTTATGATATTTCTAAAAGTGAAGTTCATTATTTTTCCAAGAAATATGAAGTAGGAGAAACATAAAAAATAGAATAATATAATGCAAAAGGAACCTGAATACAAGGAAAAATAATCCATTCTGGAAACTCAGTCTTCTCCTTCAATGATAAAAAATCAAAAAATGTTCCTTGATGAAGTGGTAGAAAAGTGGAGGGAAAAGAATAAGAAGAAGAAATAAAGTGATCCAATATTTGGGATATATATTAATGATCCACTGAATATTCATATAGTTAAAGAGCTTAAAAAGAATGAAAAATAGAAGAAGTAGAAATATAAAATGTGAGAATTTTTCAATGCCTTACTCAGAGATACCGAAAAGGCCTCTGGATAGATACATGTACCAAAATCCTTCCTCCACGAAATAGTTCTATTAGAAACCCTGAGAATGAAATTTCAATTTCTGAAACATATTGTGGATTAATAAATAATTAAATAATAATAAATAGAAGAATAAAAAGAGGAAGATGATGATGAAAGTGATATTTTGATAAAGCATGTGGAAGAATACCATGAGATGTAATGTCCTTCAGAAATGTTATCAATCTGGATTTATTAGGTTGAGTCGACCAGAATCATTTCCCAAGGAAAATATGACAATGCACCAGAGGAGGTTGATAAACCTTCTGATGATGAGAGTAGAAAACATTATTTCATCCAAGCTAATGATGTTAAGGAAGATGTTGAAAAAAATAGGTTGATGATGATATGATAGTCCAAAATTCTACTAGTGAGAATGAGTCTCTAAGGGTTGAAATGATTATTTCCAAAGTTGATAAAGGAAAACAGGTGGTTGATGATACACCTAAGAAGGAAATGATTGTTATGTCTAAGATGTATGTTGATTAGTCATCTAAGAAGAACCCTAAAGAGAAAGATAAATAATCCTATTTTATAATGGAATTAGAATTTGATTTCTCATATTCTATGGGGCGGGTTTTTTTTGTTCAGTCGTTGAAGAGGTTAATGAACATCATTCCTTTGTTTCCAAGTATGGATTCAATATGTTAGTTGTTTCAACAATCATTAAATTAAAATTGGATTCAGTAAGTATTCTTAAGAAAAAATTGACCATGCTTGAAGAATATTTCAAAACATTTCTTATTGAATATGATTCACATAGAATATCAAGTATGGAAATAAACAGATGGTTTAAAATAAAAATTAAAGGCATGAGAATATTTTATTACTTTCCAGATTTAGTAAATGATTCTTTTGATAAGATATATGATAGTTTCAAAAACCATTCAAAATGTTTTTTAGAAAAGTTGAATGTTTAGAATGTAGTCTGAATGTAAGAGGATATATATCTATATAAAAAGTTGAATCCAGTATCTTTAAATACTGATAGAGAAAGGGAACTCCTAGAACAATTGAAATAATGGTTTAATCAGAAAAAATAAGTATTGATGTCTATGGATGAAATCCAAAAGTCTCAAGATGAAAAAATCAAGGCTTTGGGAAAGAATAATCAAGATCATGAAGAGTTTCTCAAGCTGTTTTAGGATGTTCATAAAGTGATCAAGAAGTTAAAGGCTACCTTGGGGAAGATCATGAAAAAAGAAAAGAAGGATGAATGATTTTCATGAAATTCCAATATATTTTTTATTTTTTATCTTGTAACAATTCTCCCAAAATAATGAAACTTATTCGTACGCTTCATTTATTTTAATTTGTATAGTTATAATAATTTAGTTAACAATTTATTCATTCCCTCTATTAATTTTTGAAAATCACAAAGGGCGAGAAAAATATTATCAAAAGAATATTTAGTATAATGAAAATAATATTTTAATTAAGGGGGATTATACATAATTAATAATTTCTTATAGAAGAATGAGTATCTTCTATAAGGAATCCAATAATACGATCCATTGGGATTTAAAATCCTATGGGGGAGTTAGTCATATTTATCATGGTTTATATGTGAAGTGAGATAAGGTTTTTATTTAATTTTAAAAAATAAAAATCCCTAAACGTCATATTCTTTCTTGAATGGATGTCTGTGCTTTCAAAAAATGGGGAGATTTTTGAGTCAATATGGTTTACTTATGAATTTTTCATTCTTATATGTTTTGAAAATCACAAAGAATTTTTCTTAATGAAAAATATTTTTTTCTAAGGATTATTTTCTTAAGTAATATTTCCCTTCTCTAAGGAATGATTTACCATTACCTTATTTTCATATTTTATGTCATATAAAATCCAAGTTCATTTTAATACTTATTTAAAAATTTGAATCCTTATCTAAATCCTCAGAATCTTATACTTCCTTTGATATAATGATTTATGTTTTTAGACACAAAATTCTACGAAATTCAAACTCAAAATTCTTTTAAACCAAGACTCCATGTTATCTAAAATTCAATATCTGAATTATTTTAAATTTAGACATAAAATTATTTGAAATTATTACTTCGAATTCTATGAAATTCACACTCTAAATTCTATAAAATTATGAATTTAAATTCCTCAAAATTAAGACTCATAATTTCACAGAATTTGGACTCCAAATTCCTCATAATTTAGAATCTGAATTCCCCAGAATTCATACTAGACTATAACATTCTCATAATTCAGACTATGAATTCCATATAATTCAGACTCAGAATTTCATAGAATTCGACATCAGAATTCATTGAAAAAAAAGATTCCAAATATCCATGTCACTTGAATCTAATTTTTTATATGTTTAGAATACAAATTCAATTTTTTCCTAGATTTCATATATTTAGATTCTATTAATCCACTTAATTTTTCTTAGACATTCTATTATAACTATAAAATGATGGCATACAATCTATTTCAATCTAACTGTTGGTTGACTGACATGTGTACAGGTCCCTCAGATATTCGTAGAAAAAAATAATAGTTGGATGAGGTAGATACCTGTTGATGTTTTTTCTATAAATAAAAGCTCATTTGATCAAGGTCATTATTGATCAATCCATATATTGACTAATGATCCTACAAATTACATGCTCTGAAGTGATTTATAGATAGATAAAGACTCTTTTGCCCTGTTCAGTTTATGAACACCTTGTTCAACCATTAACATGTTATTCAGCATACATTGTGAGATTATGAATGTTTCTAAGTAAAATCGAGGGCCTCCATGGATAGGAATACCAAGGTTCTAACTACCTTATTGATCGAGGTATTTTGGGGATATCATGACAGATTTCGATATTCCTATCAAGGGCTTACCCTGGTGTGTGTAAGACATACTTTTTTGAAAGTATAAATCAAAGGACCATTATCAATGGTTGATTAATATCGTCTTATAATTGTGCTTCTGCATACACTATTTCAATACTACTATATATATATCCAAAATATACTATACATTAATAATCATTGTATGCACATATATATATATATTAGATAGTTTTTACCTATTTTCATCACTAGGCGTAAGTTAAAAATTTCCCATTAAAGTAGTTTTCTAAGAAATGTATTGGTATCTATTATTTTTTCAAATTATAACTCTATTACAAAATAGAGTCTACTATAATAGAAGATTATAAATAGTACTAAAATAAATTATTTCATTTCATAGTACATTTGGTTATGAACAACGATTCTGAAATCAACGAGGATCATCATTCGATGACTCTTGACAAATGAAAAGTGTTTTTTTGTTCATTAGTTACATGTTGATATAACCATAAAAGAACAAAAAAGAATATTATTTACATATATACATCATATTTTTCTACTAAATAAATTTTCGTAGACTTCCATGATATAAATCCATAATATTGATATTGTACCTAGTTAAACTGACCATAACCTGAACATATGATGATTAATAAAAAGTAATGAGGTGGTTTATTTATAATTTAAATATAAAATAAAAATAAAGACATAATATAGTGTTTATTAATGTGAAAAAGAATTATTTGAATTTTTTTAATATATATACTCTAGACTTTCACACATATTTTTAAATTATTTTTAACTAAATTATCTAATAAATATAAATGAAGGTTAATTAGGTCTAGTGTCTTTGGAAGACTATGAACAAAACAGTATACAATAATCTAATTTAAAAACCATATTTAATCCTCCATAATGATCTCCCTAATCCATTGGGACTCCAAAACTTCAATAGATAACCAAGGAAATACATAGTTGAATTTTGTTAGTTGAAAAATTAGTTAGGTAATAAACATGATAAATAAGAAATGAATGTTAATCAGATCCATAAAATTATACTATATATTACAAGGATCATTAATAACATATTGGGACAATTAAATATATCAAATATAATGATAATATATATTTTTAAAATAAATTTGTAATCCTCATAAAAGAGTAAATAGGAATAATTCAGGGATAACTTCTAAAATAATGTCATTGGTTTGACAAAATGCCATATTTATTTAGGCTTACTCTTTAATAACGTTTATAATATTTACAAATTCAATAATATCACCTATTGAATTTGGATTATGAATGAGAACAAAACTCAAAACATTTACATACTTGTGTGTTTGGAAAATTTAAATCAATCATAAGTAATAAATGTAATAATTTTACACATAAAGAAATTTGTTATATATTATTTCATCAAATATTAATCAAATGATATTTCATATACAATCCAAATAAAAGAAGGAAGTTATTATTTAATACATTATTAGTGTTGAAAATATTCATATAACGTATACTATTGTTTCCATTTTCAAAAGCATAATTGGAATGTGTTGTTAATTGTGTATATAAATGACCATTCAAAATGGGGTAAAAAGAATTTAGTTAAATACTTTTAGAGAAAGAATAATTATTTATTTATTGATCAATAAAATATGTAAACAAGAATATTTATACACAAAATCTTCATTTATTAAATATATTATTTATTGAAATAAATACTTTAAATGATAGTTACAAAAAAGATTATATAATATTAATATTCCCTTTAATCAAATTTGATTTCAAAGAAGTCATTTGATAAATTATATTAATGAATTTATTTCCTAATCAATGGAAAGAATTAATTTCTTGGTTTTTATATTAGATTCATATATACAAAATTTTTAATTATTCTATAATATAAATGATTGTGACAAAGTGAGTTAGAGGGTTACAGTTCATTAAATAAACAAAAAAGGTGGTTTAAAGAGATCCCTCACCATTAGTTATAGATTTTTTATTCTCTTTCACAATACATCATAGGTAACTAAATTATATTAATTAATTAATTAATAAATTTCATCATATTTTTGTTATTTAATAAAATATTATTATTTCATTTATAACCAAATTAATGATTTCTAATAAAAATATTTTGTCTGAGGGTCATTTGATGCATGATTCCCATATTAGATAACACATGCATAGTTATTGAAATTAATTTCAAATGGGACTAAAACCCTTGAAGTGAAATAAAATGTTACTCCGAAATATATAGAAATTTTAATGGCCCCAAATACACATATAGTTTGGTATATAGAAATGATTCACTTTGTGAAAATGTTATTATTATGTGGTTAGTTCATTTAGGACGGTTTATTGACCACCATGAACTATATTTAACTTAATATATTAAATTATTAGTAATAAATTAACATTTATTGAGGTATATATTTTTATTATGTGATTATTTTATCATATTAATAATTTTTATCTATCCTTAAATGTTGTGGAGAAAAAAAGGTGTAATTGTTTTTTTGAGGAGGTGAACCAACCATATTATGAACAATTATTTAATTACAATTTGATAAGCGGGGAGTTTATAAGATGGATATATCACCATAATAATATTATATAAATAAATTTATTATAATAATTTTACTATGTTTAGGTGTATAGATAACATATGTTGCTCGTAGAAGATGACTAAAATTAAAGGCAATTGTATTTAGAGTACACATCCACAATTGGTTCTCTCTTTTTTCATAGAACATAAGGAACTATGAAATGGTTTATGGGTGAGAATAAAAGAACTATGACTTAAGGGATACTACTGAGAATTAAATTAGTATGAAATTTTTTATTCAATAAATTATTGAATTTTGGAGGATAAGGGGTTGTAATTATAAAGGAAAGAAAATTATATTTTTTAATATGACCTTTAGTATATTATTTTTCTCAAGAATACATATTGGGTTCTTATTTGTGAATTTATATATTGGGGGTGTTGTTGTGTTGAAAATATTCATTTTGATAACATCATGGACTAAAAAATTCGTGTTTTTATAGTATAGTTTTTAATAAATTATTTTACCTTATTTTAATATTTATAAAAAAATCACTAATTTCATAAAAATATCAATAAATATACCTCCCCATTTTTTAAATTGTTATTAAAAAAACAGAAATGATATTTAAACTTTGTTTTTCTAAATATAATAAAATTAATATTTATATGAATTCCCCATTTTGTAATGAAAATCATTAATATTTTGATCAATTTTATGACCCTTTCAAGAAAATCAAATAGTATCATAAAATTATATTTTCATTATAATAAATGAAAATATTAATTTATAAATTAATTTGATAAAATCAATAATCATTTAAATAATTAAATTATTTATAATAACTAAAATAATATATATATATAAATATATATTATTGAAATATGAGAATATAATTTTTCATTTCTATAATATTTATATACTTGTAACAAGATAAAAATATGCATATTTATAATATTATAGGATTTATAAATAAAACATTACACTTCTACCGGTGATGATACAATTTTAATGGTCATGGTAATATTTTTAATGGTCTTATGATTATTCTTATGGTCTTTTCTCTATTATAATTCCATAATTCTATTCTAATTTTTAGGTTTTTAATGTTCATATGGGTTCCCCACTTCCCATAAATACATATCTTCACATTCATTATTCGTTCAGTTAAATTATGTCATTAATAGGAATAAATTTCTTGTATCAATGAATATCATATTTCATTACTAATTTTGTAATTAATTTATAAAGAATATTCTTTGGTGTTATTATTTTTGGGGTTTGAGATGATCTATATATTACCATTATTGTTATCTTATTTTCTATTTTTTATTGATTTTAAAACATCAAATTATCATGGAAATATTTATTCTCTATATTTAATATTTAAATTAATATAATAAAATATAAATTTTTGTAACATGTGGGGTGTGTGAATTATGTAATATTATATTACTAAATATTACATAATTATTATACTACAATTGAAAATATTCCTCAATAAAATTCATACTCTTTGTATTCTCCACTAGTAATAAATTTCACCCACAAAATTTATTTATTTATTCTATGGTAAATATCAGTGGTGATACTTATACTTCTTATCATCCTATAGTTCCCATGTAGCCTCTTCATACAGACAGGTTTTCCATATTACAATGACTATGTGATATTTCTTATTTCAAAGAACATTATCTCTACTACCCATGGTCTTCATAAGATAAACCTCGTATAAAAGTTCATTTTCTAACATTACCACCTCTGAATTGAGTATATGTGATGGATTGGGTAAGTAATTCATCAAGAGAGATAAGTTAAATTAATAATATTCCTGATGAATGGTTTTTTGGAGTGTTTTTCTATAAGGTACAACTCTGATGTGATAAAAAAATATCCAAGGATTTTATGTAAATGATTCAAAACATTTCTATCTTCTCATATATCATAACTCTCTTCCATGGTCATATGGGGAAAAAATTTTATCACGAGCCACAAAATATAGATCTCTTCATTGATTTTTAGAATATTTATACTATCAAAATTCAACATTTTTAATTTGATAATGAATTTCCATGATCATTTATTAAATTTCCTTGACTATATCTGGACCCGTCATATTTTAGACAAAAAATTTATTCTTCAATGTATGAGTTCTAATAATTTCCCCACAAATGGATTCTTATGGATCATTTATTATTCTTCAGTGGAAAAAATTGCTATATTATATCTCAAAAAGAAGATATTACAAATGTTATATTAAATTGAATTAAATTTTACATTCTTTCAACACTTATTTAAATGTTTGGATGGCCTGCTAAAAATTACCATAAGTTTTGGTGTGATGATAAATACAAAAGATTTGTTTATCATCTTGGTCATTTTGAAGACATTTCTATAAAATAGAAGGAAATATCAGATCTTGATGAGATATATTAAATAGTGGTGTTACATGTATTCTCACCACTTCTATGATGTGAATCCATTATATTTGATCAAGTTAGAAGGGCTTTATGATTTTAATTAAATTGGTTGAATTGGAAAGATTATCCACCACAATACATACATAATTATTTCCAAAATTTATCATTAAAGGTCTAGGGTAAAAGTCCACAGATAAATTCATCCATTTCCATGTTGGTTTGGGTAATGGATGAATCATCCCCTTATACATGTTTCTATCAGCATTAACCTACTAAAAAATTTGGTATTTTGATGAATATTTTTTTTCTGATTCTTAATAATATCACCCCAATTGTTATCTCGGAGGACCTTATATATTACAATGCTCCCTAGGTGGAAGGATAAGGTCATTATGTGTGAATCATTCAACATATCTGCATTTTTCTCATTATTAGACGAAATGCATAATCATGAACCAAATCAAAAAACTAATTCATTATGAATATTCAAATTTAGCAATATAATTTCTCGTAAATATTCTACATTATTCTATATTTTCACATCATCTCATTGATAATCATTTATTATCTCTAGAAGGGAGGGTTTGGAAATCATTTGAAAATGTAATCAAGATATTTCTTTATTTTTGACCCCACATGTCAATCATATGAATTCCAATTAAGTGTGGATCCTTCTCAATAATTATCATTGATAAGTTCTATGAATCTCATCTACATATATAATATTCCACTTTGTTTGATTTATAAGGATAAAATAAAATTGATGTACCATAGTTATTGATCATCTATAAATATCATGGCTAATGTATAGTAACCAACCTCTATGATAATATATATATATATAAGGCTATTCTGTTCCAATTTTTTTTTTAAATTCTCCACATAAGTTGTACACAACAATATTTTTAATGTGATGATCAGTGTATCCATATTTAGATCATTAATTGGGTAGTTTTAGTTATTTAATTTAAAATATCATGATGTATATTCCATAATTTATCATTCTACATTAGTAAAAAACCCAAAACCTACATTGATGAATTATTATATACCATAAATATACCTCAACATGAGCATAGATTGAGAAATAACGCATCGATATTCCTCTTATTCAGTTCCTTGAAACCATAACCATATTCATCATTGTAGAAAAATACATCTCCCTTCTATGTCATAAATGAATCTTGGTTATTCAATTGTGTGAAGTATCTCAAAAATAGTTTGTAATACTCATATTGTCTAAGGAAACTATGAATAATAATTAAATATGTTGGTCTAAAACACTCCCCAATTCTATTTTCCGTTAATATGTCCTCACATATCCTTTAACCAAGAATAATACTTCACTTATAAAATAGTTTTCCCTTTCATTTAATATAGCTTTTAATTTATAAATATATTTAGCATAGAATTCAAATAATCTTCTACTCCTCCTTTCTTTTGGAGTATATAAGAATATCCTGTATAAATGAAACTAAATATTTCATATATTTATCTATAATGATTCTATTTATACATAAATATTATATGAACATTACTGAGTCTAGATGGAATAACTACGATCCTATAGTTTCATTGCACTATTCTAAATTTATTATTGGAAATATTATCAATTTTAACCATTAATTAGTGATATCATAACTTATTGTTCACCATAGAAAAATACTATTCCCAAAGTATATGATAAAATATATCTCCAAAACCTGGTATGGATAATTTATATTTTTTTATTTTTTGGGTCAGGATAATAATTTTATATTTTCATTTAATCAATATTCTTGTTGATGAATATGACCAACACAACCCACAACGATGCACCCAGGAAAATAATAACCATGTTAGGATTCTATTGTAACCACTTCTATACTTCATATAACTCTGTAATGGCCATTATATATGATTTCCTAGATATGTGAATACATTTAGATGAATTGTCTAATGAGAACACAACCTCTTCTTCTAGAGGAAGGTTGGGAAACCTTTTGTGGAATACATCAGTATAGTGTCACACAATTGGAATATCATCACCAATGATTATATACCTTTCTAAAATCATTTGAGGTAGATATTCATTATCATAAATAAATGATATCAACAAATGAGATGAATATTCCACAGGAGATTCATCCTCCTAATACTTTTACAGAACTGTTGGATGTCATTAGATGTGATGATTGGCCTCCACCGACAAAATCTAATGTTGGTTTTTTTAAGGAATATCAATCCATTAGAAACATAATATCGCATTCCATTAATAATTTATAAAATAAATTTTTTTTAGTTTTTTTAAAAATAAATTGTCTTGAGAGTATTTATATACAGGATATGAAATATGTTCCCCAATATATATTTTCGTAGATAGTAAAACCTACTTTTTTTGGGGTGGGAATTGAATTTTTCTACAAGACATGAATGATATGGACAAAAATTATAACCATAAAAATAGAAATTTTGTTCACTATTATACAATTAATTTCAAGTCTACCTATAACCAAATCAATTTTGAATGTCACCACAATATTAATAATATAATACTAATTTTCCTTATCTCTATTTATTAGAGGTTATTTTCATTTATTTTCACTAATGAACTTTGGTTGAAGAAATTGGTTACCATAATTCCCACAATCCTTATAATTGATTCACTATTCTGATGGCTAAATATTGACCTGAAATTACATTAAATCATTTGCATTAGTGAGTTGTTTAATCTATATTCATCATTTATTAGCCCAATGAACCTCTTCTCCGCACTAAAATATCTCATTTCTAACTTGATATAATTTCAAGGATGTTTCTTCCCACACTTTTGACATATAAGAAGTTGAGTTTTCTTTCTCCAATGGGATTTATCCACTGATCCTCCCAGTTTAATATCCATTTAATTATTTTTATTTTCAACCCCACAGACCATTGAGTGTATTCAACATCCATATAAAACATAAGGTAACAACAAAAAATCTCCATATAGAATTAAATTTCCCAAATAACCAAACCCTTTCATAGAATCATCTTTAATACACCAAATCATTAATTCTTCCCTATTTCAGTGTATATGGAAATCAAGGTTGGGAAATTTGATATCCTTATTATTTTCCCTCTTATGCCATTATATATTTATATTCCTTTTACATGAGTAAGAGTAACTTCATCCATATTCTAATATAGATATATCAAGAAAAATATGTGTAAAAGATTATTTTTCCTGAATCCATCTTATTATGTGGAATCAATTTCCACATTAGAAATCCTATAACTGATTAGTTTTTAATAATGACTAACTTCCCCTAAAAGTGAAAAATGGATGTACAAATTTATCTTGATATGAGCATTGGATAAAAAACAAAATCTTCTCCATAGAGTTAATGCATTGTTTTTAAATGAAGGGATCATATGATTGAATAAATCTAGGAGGAATGTGTCAATAATGAAATTGAACACTACCCTCCTTTTATTATGAGTAGTATGGGATTCCACATTATTCTAATTTTTAATCATAACATGTGTTTTTATAAAAAATAATACCACGATTATATCATCTCCCATTATAATATGGTTATTCATATCATTAGGGAAATCATCACATTTCATATCAAATTTACTAGTGGAAAATATGGATATACAAATGGACCTAGACCAAAAGTATACTGAAAAAGTAGGTATAAGTTCCTATATACCATTAGTTAATAATAATCATGGGTGTCTGTAAACTCGTGAAGGTTATGTAAATTGTTTTCAGAATACCTTTGGTAAAAATTATTGTGTATTAAAGGTATACAAACTATTTTAATTGACCATTTGTATATATTAGCTATACAAATGGATCTAAAAACCATTAATAAATAATTATTACCATAGTACATCTCCAACCTACCCATTCTCACATCTCATTCAACCATATATGAGCTCATTACTATTTTAACCTAGCTTGTTAATCAATCCTCAAATTATCATCTCATTTGATTTTTCTTCATAAATAAATTGGGGAGTCCCATATCAATAATATCTTCCACAATGAATCATTTTGATTTTTTTTCAATATATAAAACAATAATTATTTATCATGGAATTTTTATTCCAAATTCATTGGAAATGGGTTATTATTGATAATCAAGGATTAGAGTAATTAATTTTCAATTCTTTTTTGACCAATTTATAATTAATTGTGTTACAATTTTATTTCATATACGTAACTATTTTATAACTTGAATGATGATTTTTTTGTGTTGAGGTTGTTTAGAATGGTTAGTGTATGAATGTTGTTGGTTTAGGATGAATTGTATAATACTCTTTTTCTTATTTTTCATTATTTTGGAATTAAATATATCACCATGTTCCTCATTAATTTTCATTGTTAATATCTTACTACAGAGATCATTCTTATCCTCTAGTAATAAAATAATGGCTAAATTTGATTTAAAAATGTAGTTTCAAAAAAAATTATTATTTCTTTTATGACCAAATGAATCATTTATTGTCGGTTTTGATTAATTATGATGATTCAATTAGTGATTTATAGTAAATGTAGCGAATTTTAAACCATTTGATATTTATTGTGTAGAAAATTGTCTAATTAAAATATTTTTGAAATGTATGTAATCATTGGAGACGTATTTTTAAATTTTGTTTCGTTCATCCAATGATTGTATTTTATATTATTTCATATATTGTGAAATGAAGTTGTTTTAAAGTGAATAAATTTTGTTTTGAATTTTGGAATGGAATGGGGTTTAGTGAAATATTATTTTCCAAAAAAAGAATTATTTGTTGTATAACCCACTTATATTTATATATAACCAGTAATCCAATACAACATGTAATATTCCAAATGAAAGATCAAGGAGTATAAAGTAAACTACCATTCATTTCATAAAAGACAATATGTTTGAGAACCCACTAAATATTAATACCATATTAAAATAGGTATGGTTCGCCAAAATGGGTAGTGGTATACATGAAATAATAAGGAAATGGTGGGGGATATAGTATATCACTCAATAAAATTCCCAATTATCTTCCATGAAACCACACTATAACAAACCCTAAATTCCAGTTCATTATCTGTACACAACTAGATAAATTACTTGTTACACTACAATAATTATTTTTATTACTTCAATGTATATCATCCATATCTATCCATATAAAATATTTATGAAACTAATATGATACTTTTTTATATAAAAGTAATTTTTTCTAATTATTTTAATTAAAACAATTATAAATTAGATTATATAATAACAGTTTCAAATGTAGAATTGAATTTAATCATAGTATTATTTATCTTTATTCACAATATATGGAACTCTTGGTGTTTTTAACCCTAATATAATTTTATTTTGGTAAATTAATGTTACCATTTTTGTGAGAGTACGATCATGTGATATTGTTTGGGTTATGTAATGTTAAAAATGAAAAAAATTCCATTCCACTAGGATGTTGGAAATGTTTTTGATCAATTTTTAATGCTTCTCATATATCATACAACTTCTACAATCAATTTACGTTATCACCTATTGTATATATTTAGGTTTTGGTAAAAATAATAGTTTCTATTTATTTGGATTCAAATTTTATTTATATTTAATCAATTATATATTTATTTATAGATATTGTAATAATGTTAAGTATGGGACTATTTGACAATGATCAACAACGACGTGAGATGGGGATGCCTCCATTGGTTCTCTCAGTGAGTATTGAAATTGTAATTTTTTTCTTTATTACATTTAATTTCGTGTTATAATTATGTTTTTAATTTAATTTAGGAAATTTATCAGAACCATAGTTGATATCTTCTAATCCTAATGTAGGGGTCAGCAACATTGAAAATCTAGTGGGTGTTCTACTGGAGATAGACAGAGAACCCACAAAACCAATTCACACCCAGACATGCCAGCAAAAATTCCATCTTTCACACTTTATAATCCTCTACTACATTATCTAGTTACATTCCCACATATCCCTTTATCATCATCTTATTCAGTTTATACTACTCATATTCTATTTACATATCATATGATGATTCCACAACCGTTATATCCCTATCCTAACATGGAAACACCATGTCCATTTCCTACACCTATATTTCCATGATCTTGTGATTATTTCACATCATATTCCACTCCAATAAATGTAGATAAAGTATTCAACAATTATAGTAGACACAAATATCAAAGGTTACAAATCTAGAATAACCCATGGATCTATTATAATGTACTAACCATCCCAAAATAGAGTTTTTTATAAGTGTCACATAATATATCACAATTTCTTTTTGTATTGGGAATTTTTATTACTCAAATTTTTTATTGTATGTATATTTTAATATTTATAGTATTCCATAGTGTATGCTTCAACCTACATTGATTTTAAAAAAATTACATACTATTAAATATGACAGTTGGAATTGTATTGTGACCACATGGAATGGGAAGGTGACTAATAAAACAGTAAGTTATCCGATGAATGTATGCATAAAACTTTGTCATATTATGAATTAAAATATAATAACATTATATTAAGGAATTAGAAAATAAATATATTAAAAATGATAATTTAATTTTTGGTTTTTCATGAAAAGAATGATTAAATACATTTTTTAAATAATATAATGATCAAAAATTTTATTTTTATAAAACAGATCCATTTATTACAATTTTATTTTATTATTATTATTATCATAATATTTTTTGAGACTTTATTAAATTTTTCAAAGTGTTATTATATTACTTATAATTTTAAAATATATAATTTCTGATTAAATGATGACTTAGATTATATATTAAATTTATCATTTATATAAAATATTTTAATAAAATTTAGTCCTTTTTTTATTCTAAAAATTGGACAATGGTTACAGTGAATGTTTTATATTTTTCTAAAATAATAGACATTATAGTTACTAATTACTTACAATAATTTTTAACATATATATATATATATATATTATTAGTTAATTAAACTACTTATTGATTAACTATTGATTTAAGCACCATAAACTCTAATTTTATATATATAATTATTGTATTTTGTTATGGGGATAAAAAATATTCATATTCTATAACCAAAATAATAATATAATGATTAAAATAATGAAAAAATAACTCTCCCCTCCACTATAAATAGAACCCTCACCACCCATTCTCCTCACACCACAAAATACATGATGCTTTCTTAAATTCTAGCCATTTATTCTCCAAAACCACTCTCCCATGTTTTTGTTTTTCTAGTTTTAAAAATATATAAATTCCATGTTCCTTATAATGGTTCTCAAGGAAGGGATATGAAATTTTAAAATCATTTTTCAATCTTTTATTTTTCGTTCAGTTTATTTTTTTTATTACACATGCATCACCACACTTGTAAAAAGATATATGGTAACACCAGTGTAATTTATATACATGAAATTTATAATTTAAATTGAATTTCAACCTTTAATTCTCTAATGTTATATGATTTATTATAATAGAGAAAACATCATCCTTGATGTGGTGATTTACAACCTTCATGTTCGATGCATATTCATTTTAAATTTCCACCATCAAAGCTGGTCATAAAACTATTTTTGTGGATAATAAAGGCATTAATATATATAATACAACCCATTTAATGTTTCGTAACCAGCATATATTGATAATAATATTCGCAATAAAATACTAGTTTTGGATGATAAAAAATTCCAAAATAATCGATACTGTTATCATTAACATTTTATATAATGAATCATTATAATATATGGAAAAAATGAAACATATTACCATTAAATATCCTATAATTTCATTAATAAAGTATAATTTAAATTTTTTATAATTATTTTCATTTTCATGATCTTTCATACATGTATACAAGGGAACAAATCATTAAATCCAATGAAACAAACACTTTAGAGTGGTGAAATAGAGTCTTATAAATCATTAAAAGGCCAAAAATGAACATCATAATATTATAATAAATATAATTATTGATTAATAGGTTATAAATTAAATTATTAATGAATCTAATTTCATTATTCTTGAAAATAAGTTCATGTGAATAACACATTCGAAAATAAGGTAATGGTTTTCCTATCAAACATTTATTTCTATGAGATATACCTTATTCAACACTATTATAATGTGTACTTGACATAATTTATCATGATTAATTCTTTATTAAACACTTTTCTTCATGTCTGGGGAACGTACACTTCTCATTTATTTATAATCATTATTCATTGACTATTGTATTATATATCCATATTTATGTGATCATTGATATTCTTAATATCATTGTCATATAAAATTTTTATATACATTGTTTTAGTTTAATGTTGTTATATAATTTGATCTATGTAAGAAGAATGAATAGGATTTAAAATGATAGGTGGAGCCTTTCTATACATAGCCTCATGATGTATCATTAGTTATCACGAGGAAAACATATATGGACATGGTCTATGCCTTGCCCATTTATTTTTTATATGGATTTGGTAGAGGCCTAAAATATTTATTTTATGATGTCTTTGTCAGGTCCTTGATGTTATGTTTCGAATATCCATTATTATTCATTCCATAAGATTTAAAATTAATTTTTTATTATAAAAATCTCATTTAATGGGTAAGGGGGAACCCAAAAAGACATCAATGATATAAAGACAAACAACCATACCCCAACAGTAAAAGATTCATCAGTAACCGGAACAAGAAAAAAATATAGAAACTCCTACCCAGCATCAAAAGAATTTGATTCTGTCTTCCACCTTCATAAGACTTCTCAAGAAGTTTCCCCATGAAGAAATTCATGGGCCTAGTACCGATGTAAAAAATTCATAACCTCTAAAAAATCCAAATACAATAGAAATGGTCAGGTGAAAACATACTGCTCTAAACCTAATATGGAGTAGCACCTTAAAAGATATATAGATGCATAGACCCTTTAACATGGTCCATATAACACAATAACATAGAAACAGAGAACCATCACAGAAAAATTCACAAAATTAGTAATCAGAAATGCATCAATGAGATTGTTAGTATCTCGCATATCGAAACCTTCACCAAAATAAAACCTTGTTGTGATGAATCCATACGTATCCTATTGAAAATTAATCCACAGAGATAAAATATAATAAATATTATTCTTAAATATGTGATAAGTGAGGGAACTACAACCTAGGGCTGGAAGTCCCAACAACCACACCAATGGAGTGTCACTAGAGATGGGAACCACACTGATATGAGCAAGAAACACCACTCTGGGAACATATTCGATGAGTTCTGAGCCAAGGAATATACTGAACTAGAGGCCAAAATGATCAGAAATGTCGAAAGCGAGTGAAACCCATGGGGGAAAAATTTGGGACACCCCAACAATGGTGATTACTGAATTCTCTAATAAAACATGTCTCCTCCTTAAACGCTACTTGTAATGAGCACAAAATCCACCCAAAGAATCCCTTCTAGAGCATGAAATGAAATCATGGATCATGAAACCTTCGCCATCGAATTGTATAACAAACCTGACACTAAAAGACCAAATCATTACCCCATTATGAGGATGACCATGATTTGACCCAAATGATTTAGAAGAACGGTCTCAACCCCAAGTGGGAGACCGTAACTCAACCCCAATGTCGTTGAAGAACTCCCCCCCCCAAATTCCTAGAATAACTGCTACTAGATGGTGGCACCAGAGGCATGGAAGAAACACCAATGGTGCACTAGATCTCACCCCATTCACCATGGGAGAACCAGATATCAACCTCGACACTGCACTAGATAACAACTCATTTTCTGTGAGAACATGATCATGACCCTATGGCCCAGATCTCAACCCAAGCCATAGAAGTGTAGAAAATGACCCTGACTCTACAAAAGACATGACCACCCTCTCCTCTGAATAACAAATCCCAACCCTCTAGATATAGATTACCCTTCACCATGGAAGATGAAACCCCACCGTGAACTCACCGGAAAACCAAGGAGGAAACACATCCAAATGAGATGATGTAGAATGGTGATTTTGAGGAAGCGAAAATTCCACTGCGCTGGTTATGGGCTCATCATCCTTATGTAATACATCATTATGATATTTTTAATTTATAATCTATGTGATTATTGGATAAGTAGAGTATCCTTGCCTATGTTTTATTATCATGTATTATTTAGGGAATTATTTCATCTTCATTTTCCCCTTCCATTTTAGGTTCATGATTTTTTAAATGACCTGTGTTATTAGATTTTCACGTTGCATTATTATTTATTTTCATATCATCCACTATATTTTTAGCCAATACTAATAATCTATTCTCACCACTTTATTATGATTTTTTTCACCAGGAAGTGAAGTTGTGTACTATAAATGACTTTATGGGGAAATCTAAGAGTTTATGGATGTTTACAAGGGATTTTTTTATAATTTTTCACATTAAATTTTTAATGTAACACTTTTGTTTGAATTTTGTTTTTATTATATATTAAAGTATTTTTCCCTCATGATGTGACATCGTTGATTATTATACCAATGTATTCAACTAAAGCACAAGCTCTGTGCTACTAGGATCTGGGTCAATATAATTAGTACGAAAGCATGTTTAGTAGAATCCTCCAAATATAGGGTTATGAAACATATATTCCGGAGAAAAACCTTGTGAATTAATTAGAGGATAATCATATAATAACATCCTATAATGTTATTAAGGTTTATAATAAGTGGATATTCATAGTAATAAATATATATCTTGATACTAAATGTACATGTGGTTCTAAAATTGATATACATAAGGGTGAAAACTCTAACTCCCTGAGATTTGGAGAAATATATTTTTTAAATTTAATTAATATTTTTTATATTTATCATTTCACGTGGCATTAGAAATAGTTCTTTTATAGGTATATATATATTATAATAACTAAGTCAAACATTCCTTTCACTCACAATACCAAGTTTTCTTGTGCTATAGGCAATGATAACATGGATTTCGATACACACAATAACATCTTTGATTAATATATAGGAAATAATTACATTGATTTAACTACATAAAATACGAAATTGGGTTGTACTACATGGAATACCAACTTGTCATACATTACACACAACACCCGTGTTTTCTATAAAACTTCATCATATTGTTAAAATTATTTAATCAAGAAAACTATATCCTTTCCATTATACATAGAAATATGAATTGTAAAAAAAACATTGAAATATTTTTTCTAATGGTTTTATATAAATAATATACATTGATAATGAACGATATTATTTTTATTGAAGTCTTTATATGTTTAAAAATATAATTTTCTCAAATGAACTACACTTCTTGTACTTCTACAATAAAAATAAAATTTATTTTATGAAAATATTAAAATTAAATTTGGTTAAATAAACATAATTTTTTAATTTATATTTCTGAATTTAGCTTTGGCTGAATTTTTAGTTAGTTTATATGAAACAAAATTTTGTGATGAATTGTGGAAAATACTACTTTTTAATTGAAAACTATCTTTCTGTTTAAAAAATTAATAATGATATATAATATTTAATTTTTATTTTAACGTCACAATAGATAAATAATTAATCTATAAATAAAAATGTGGTCACTGGATTCAATTTCAATTTTAAATTGAATATAAAAACTCGATACTGTTTTGAAAGTTTTACTTCAAAAATATGGGCTCTCACCACGTCTGGAGGATTAGTATAAATATTAATTTTTCCACTTTTATAAATTAAAATTTAAAAAAATTTACTTAAACCATTTTAATTAGTATAATATTATGTTTATAATAAGATCAACATAATTTTATAACAAAAATATTAGTAAAAGTGATTAAAATAAATCAAAATTATTAAGGTCAAATTAAGATTTATTAGTGACAAAAACTTATAATTAAGGGGCCAAATGACCCAGAAACTTGTGAAACACCAATTAGATGTCAATATTTCATTAAAAATATAAATTATTTATTTAGTTTGGTTTTGTGTGACTTATTTATGTATGAATTATTGTATACATAACTTCTTTTCAGAAATTCCAAGTGAGACTTTTTCCATCCCTATTAAAACCCACCGCAACTCCCTCTTACTCACGCCTCTCAAGCCCTTTGGATAACACAAATATTACTAAAATAAGTTACCAACTGCTCTAACTATCTTATTTAATCGTAACTTTTTTAAAAATTATTCCATTTAATTTTTTTGGAATACACCAAAAGGAGTTACCAGATTAAGAGGTAATATATTCTCTCAAGATTTATAGTTTCATTTCCAATCTCCACCACATAAAATATTTTTTTACCAGATTAAAATTAAAATTTCAATACCCTAAATATAAAATTATTTTTTATATTATAAATTAGACCTAAAATTACACACATATCCATCTAATGTGTAACAAACATACTATTTATGTTTATGGAGAACGATTGTCTCACGAAACAATGATTGCCCATTTTTCCAATACCACCAATCATGGAGGAAATTATGATGAAAACACTATTTATATATGTCTTGTATTATATTTATTATAGTTTTAATATTATTTATTCATTTTAAAACACATATCTTTTTACACTCCATTTTTTGTGAATGTGATTATTTCGTTTGAGGATATGTGGACTACCGCCCCCAAAAAAGCGATGTGATTCATTCAAACAAAAATAGAATGTATTGAGGTTGGGTTTAGTGAAAATATATGATATATATAAAATTATATCTATTCATTCATGATATTTTATACATATACACTTATATTTCATTTTCTTTCTTTCATTCTATATGAAAATTAAAATTGAAACAACTTTCATGCATACATATGGCTTACCTTCTCCACAAGCAGTGAATTCCATTTCATACTTTAATATGATATGCATTTTTATAATATAAAAATAATGGTTATACTTGATTTTTATATAATTATTTACAGTATGGGAACCATAATATAAATATAAGGACCAAATATATAACTAATTAACTTGAATGTGAAGAACAAAGAAAATATTGCATAAAGTGAATCCGTAACACAAAATCATTAACGAGAGGGTAATATATGGTCATAATAAAATAATATATAGTGTTATATATAACAATATTCTTATGTACAAATTTTATAATAGACATATATTTATTAAAAAGTATTCCTGAATAAATATGAGGAGACTAGTGATAGAAGGTAAGGGGATATCATCTCACTTTTTATTCCCATGAGATAGATGCAATATTTTCCACTCTTTTCTTTTTTGTTGCAAGTAATTCCCTTTATTTGATTATATGTATCTTATAAAAAAGATTATGGTTATTAAAATATCTTTTTTATGAAATATCATTCAGGGAGTTTATGTTTGAAAAGTTACGAAATGAATAAAAATGTTTTGTATCCATTTTCTTGCATTGAGAATCATGTTTAATTATTCCCTATTTTTTTGGAGGATTATATATATCATTTATACATGTAATGTTAGGAATCTCATTATTATCATGATATTTTAATGATCAGGTAATTTACTTCTTGTACATGGTGAGTATGATCTGAAGTTACCAAGTTATAAGAGTTTATTGAGACAATCTCATATATTTTCGATATATATTTCATTTATTATTACATTGATGAATTCATAAGTTCTATATCTCCAGAAATTCAATACTTTTATTCTCCTCTATTTATTCATTATATATTCATGTAATGGTACAAATTACTATACTTTTATAAATAATATATTTCTGAATTTTTTTTAATAATTCTCGACATTACCCTATATTCTGTCGAAAATCTATGTTCATTAAACACAATTTTTTTAAAAAAGGTAGACAAGAATATTATACTGAAATAAAATGATCATTAAAATAGATTTTTTCCCTTTTTTCTTTAATAAATTTTATTAAATAAATCTTCTTGTCTACTTACAAATGAGGAAATTTTCTATCCTTTATAGCATAAAAAAATAATTTTATGTTTACCCCATAAGACATGTACAAATGTATCCATCATCAATCCTTTGATGAATTATTTTCATGTTTAATGGTTATTTTTTAAAAAACAATTTGACAATATAATTTCATGGAATTTTTTTTTCAACTGTGTCCATTCTTATTTTATAAGTTTTCAAGGAAAATTATTTTCAAAGCATTTTGACACTTCTTTTATATTTTTTCAAGGAAAATAGTTGATTAATGTTTTCATGTTTCTTTTATATGATTTCAAGTAAACTATATTTTAATGTTATTTCAAAATTTACTTATAATTGTTGAATGGATTTTCATGTAAAATGGGTTCCAAAAAAATAAAACATTATTTATATTTTTCCACTAATTTTCAAGGAAAATATTTTCCAACAAGTATTCCAAAACAATTTATATGTTATCAATGAATTTTCAAAATAATTCTTTCAAAAAATTTTCATGATTACTTTATATATTTTCAATGTGTATTTTAGGTAAAATTATTTTAAAATTATTTAAAGATTAATTTATATCTTTTCAATAAAAAAATTAAATTGTTTCATTTCTTACTGATAATTTTTAAATGAATTTTCTATGAAAATTACTATTAAAATTTTTATGTATTAAAATTATTTTTTCACTGAAGAAATTATATTTTCTACACGAATTGTTTTTTAATGATATTTCAAAATTATTTTCAATATATGATGAAATTCGTTGATGTTACACATTCCCTTATATGAAATGATCTAATGTTTTCATTTATATCCTTACTATGAATGGGTTATTTTTAATGTCATGGTCTTTATGAGACCAATTTCTCTTTCATAGGTTTTATGTTTTTGAAATCTGTTTATGTTTCACATGTTATATGTTTATGAAACACGATTCTTTTCACATGTTATGATCTTATGTAATAATTATTAAACATTTCACTATTAAATAGGTTTTGATATCATAAAATGTTAATGATAGATATTTCATTTCTTGGGTTATGATTTAATATTTAAAGAATCCATCGCTTTTCATGTGTTATGATACGATGAACGTTTTTGTCACATAGATGTATGATTTCATTATATGTTTTATGGGAACTATATATCCTTATAATTTATTCGGTAATGATACATGTTTTATGAGCTCAAAGGGTAAATGATAGGACATTCCAATCTTGAAAAGAGAGGGTACAACAGAGAAAATTCCAATCCCGAAAGAAGTGGGTACACCAGAGGACATCCCATGCCCAAAACAAGAGGGTATATGGGAATAAATCCAAATCCTAAAAAAAGAGGGTATATAAGAGAATATCCAAAGACCAAAACAATAGGTTATACTAGAAAAAATATAATTCTTTAAGCAATAGGGTAAATTAGAAGAAAATCGATTCCCGAAAGGAGGATATCCCATGATCGAAACTATAGGGTTCCTTAGAGGACATCCCAAGCCCCAAAAAAGAGGTTACAATGGATTTCATCCCACTACAAATGTTGGTAAATGGGTTATTATCCAAAGACTCACATGTTATAAAGTCCTTGGTAGGATTCACTTTCATTGGGTTTTTATAAAATTATGTGCCTTTTATAATTCCAGGTTTTAATCCTAAGTTATTATTTAAAGGATTATGTTCTTTATTTACTAATGGCTCCTATGTTATCAACATCCAATATTTATTATGATCTCTAATCTGTAAATAATTTTTTCCAACTATTATTCTCATGTTCATACACTTTAGATCATATTATGCATACACGTTTTAATTATTTACCCTTACAGAGCATCTACGCTCACCCCATTCTTATGTTTCCTTTCTCTAGGTTATGATGAATGATTTTAGGTTGAATTACTAAAGGTATAGATATTAATGGGATATTTTTAAAAGATTTCACCAGGATATAAGACTTGGTTTCTATGTTTTTAAAGACACAAAACCATTATGGACCTCAGATATGTATTAGTGCAATGTACTAAATATTCATCTAAAATGATGTAATATCCATGTTTTTCAATGCTTGGATTCTATAGTTAGAATAAAAATAAAGGTTTATTAAACCATTTTAATCTTTAATGGGAATGATTCTGTGAGATCCCAATGTATAAATCTATGGATGAGTCTAGGGATGTCTATATAAATATGTATAAGGATGAGTTAACATTTTGGAAAATGTCCTAAATATTTTGCAAAGGATAGAGTGTGTGGTTACCTAGAAAATCATCCCAGTATAGATATTAATAGTATATGTTTCTCTATAATTGATATAATTAAGGGTAATGACACCAAATATATGTTCTAGGCCTAACATGGGGTTTTTCGGTTTAAAAAAATGGGTCCTGCTCCACAACTGGTTTGACACTCATGGGAGATATTCTTTGGGAATTTACAAACTCTTCCTGAACCAACATGAACGATTTAAATCAAATTTTTTTATGAATATATTTTTATAAACCTAAGGTTTCATCTATTAAAGGATTTTTTCATTATTTATATATCTTATAAGTAATTTTTCTTGATTATATGGTTTTCATCTATGATATATGTTTCTCACTCTGTGTTTTCTGGTTTTAGTCAATGGAGAGAACTATAAGGAACATATATAATGTTGAATTCATTAGATGTGTATATTATTGTAATTATGTAATGATATTTTCCAAGTTAAAATATCATAATGAAAATCATGAGGTTTTTTTGAGAATTGGTTATACTCTTAATGATAAACAGACAATAAATGATAGGTGAAAGGTATGCTATTTTCTTCTAATTATTTTTAAATTTAATCATAAGAAGAATGATTATATTGATGTTCTAGAACCTTAAAACATGATTCATATTTCAATTTATATGAAATATGTATTAATTAATAAGTATATGAATAATGAGTAATGGTTTAAAAATAGAATATGGATAAATTAAGTACATATGACTTGGAATTGAAAGATTATGTTTTTTGAATCACCGCATATATATATATGTGTGTTTTCTATATAATATTTAATTAATTATTGAAATAGATATGTTTAATGGTGATCAATACATCAAAACGTGATATATTAATTAAGGTATATAAATCCTTACTATGATGAAGATGTTGAAATAATTGTGTTTCACTTGGATAAAAAGATGATTTATTTGGACAATGTAAATTGGATAGAACTGATTACCATGGGCATGATTATTGATTTGTTTAAAAAGTGGTCTATTCCATAATTGATTATGTTTATAACTTCTTTTATTTAATTAATATATCTAGTAAACCTTGGAATATGGAAGCATGTGCATTTTTCAAAAGGATTTATGGTAATTAATGTTACTACCATGTTTAAAGGGAACATATGATGAGGGTATTCACATATTTGGAATGTGATAACCATTTGGTACTTTTTGATATGTATATCATGATCTATTAGTAATTCAGGAATAATAAAATAATTCTCATTCATTTATTAGGGTATGAAATGAAGTAGAAATCTATAAAGGCATAAAAAGAGATGGATATTGTTTAATAAAGGGAATAAAAATGAGTATATATTCTTATATTATTGGTCAATTGAAATAATTACTAAATCATTGGATAATGATATAATTTTTTTCCTAATATCCTTATGTCTATTCAACTGATGGTATTTTAAGTTATCACAAAATTATGGTTTTAAGGCCATTAACATTTTTATCAATCAGATGTTTATGATTGATTACCTCAATAACTCCATATAAATAACTTTTTTTCCTCCATGTTGAATCTCCACCCCAAACCAATGTTCTAAAATGAGAAAACTTGGTTATATGTTACATTGGTTAATCGTTATGGTTCATATGTTCCTTATTCAGGAGAGGTTTTAGTATTCATTTTTACGATGTGAATTTCTATGAATAAAACATTCATGTATTAATCCATTGTTAACCAAGATGAATTTTGAGGGAATGATTTATTTTAAAGGGGGTAGAATATAACACCTAATGATTTTTGAAATAAATTTTTTAATTAATTTATATTTTTGATATTATTATTTTTAAATGACACTATTGAATGTTCTTATATATATATATATATATATATTACAAAAACTATGATAAAAATTTCATTCATGCACAATATTGACTTGGATTGCACTACATGTAATACTAACATGGATTAAACAACACACAATATTGACTTGTCTTGTATTACATGAAATAATATATGGGGTTACACTACACGAAATACTGAAAGGACTTGAACTACACACAACCCTGACTTGGGTTAAGTTACACAGTACACCAATGTATCCAACGAACCATCATCTTATTGTAAAAATTATTTAATCAAGATTATTATAACCTAAATTTTAAACATAGTAACAAGTATATAAATAAAATCTGTTAAAATATTTTTTATAATGTTTTTATGAATATTTAACATATTGTAAATGAAATATATACTTTTAAGTAATGTCCTTATATGTTTAAAAATTTAATTTTCCAAAATGAACTACACTTAATTTCCTTCTATGAAAATTAATAAAATTACTATTAAGAAAAATAGAGATATTAAATTTGATAAAATGAACTTCATTAATTAATTTATAATTTAAAAATTAACATAGGGTTAATTTTAGGAATTTTTCAATGAAACATTATTTTTTGATGAATAGTGAACAAATATTGCTTTTTTCCATTTCGTTTAAATAAATATTAATTTCAAAAAATATTTTAAATTATTTTAATTTATCATTATAGAAATTATAAATATATTAATACAATTTTTTTAATTATAATCAATTTCAAATTGAAATTTAAAATAAGAACTTTCTAAACATTTTAACGTTTTACTTTAAAACCCCTCTCTATCACCACATCTGTGGAATTATTATTAATCCTTGTTTTTCAGTTCTATATATATAATTTTAAAAAACAGACATACACCATTTTAATCAGTATAATATTTAGATTTTAATAATACCAACATAATTTTTACCATAAATTTTATTAGAAGCGGTTAAAATTAATCACAATGATTAAGGTAAAATTAAGATTAATTATTAAATACGAATTAACACTGAGGGCCCAAATGAACTAGAAACTTTTCCCCAATCCATTTTATGTCCATATGTGAAACAAATCATTAAATTATTGATTTATTTTTCATTGGTATGACCTTTTATAGGTAAGAACATATGTACACACACCTTGTTTTAAAAAATTTCAAATGTGCAGATTACCTTGCCTATAAATGGCCACAACCACTCCTTATTCATCACACCTCTGAAGCCCATTAGAATTCTCAAAAACAAATAAAATAATATATAAATGTGCATCCCTTCATCCATTAATCATCCCTTGGGAATAATGTCTTCCACTAAATCCTTTTAGGAAAACCAAAAAGAGTTACCCAATCAAGAGGTAATGTCTTCTCTCATGATATGAAGTATCATTTTCATTCTCCACCCAAAAAAAATATACATTTTGCATTATTACATAACAAAAAACGTGTCCTAAATATGATACATTGTTTTTATGTAAATATTTATCCTACATTTACATACACCTCCATATTATGGGTAACAAACATACTCTTCCCCTATACGGTGAACAACGGCCTCACGAAATGATGATTGTTCATTAATTCCATTACCACCTATCATGGTGTTCATTATGATGTAGAATATTTTAATATATTTATTATATTTTGTTTATTATGTCTTTAAGTAACTATTTTACTTTTACAACAGAATTATTTTTAGTCTCTATTTGGTGTAAATTCCATAATTTCATGTGAGGAAGTGTTCACTACTTCCCCTTAAAAGCGATGTGATTCGTTCACAAAAATGGAATTTATTGAATATGGGTTTAGTTAATTTATATGATATATATAAAATTATAATTATACATTAATGATATTATATACACATACAATTATATTTCATTTTCTCAATTTAATTCAATGTGACAATTAAAATGGAAACAATGTTCGTGCATACATACAACTTACCATCTCCATGAATGGTGTATTCTATTTCATACTTTATTGTGAAATTAATTCTAATAAAAAAAATAGAGTTTATAAATGCTATTTATATCATGATTTATATTCTATAAATCATTATATTTATAAAAGGACCAAGATATAACAAATTAAGAGGCATGTGAAGAACAACATGAATATCACCCGAATTGAAACCTTAACATATGATCGATAATAATAATGTAATACTAGGTCATAATAAAACCATATATTTTATTATATATAATAATATGATTCTATATAATGTCTATAATAAACATTTAATTATTATATAATATGTTTTATTGATTACTATGGGAGTCATGACCAAAGGTAATGAGGTTATATATCTGTTTTTATTCTTGTGAGGTAAATAATATGTTCTCTACGCTAATCTTTTTTACAGTTTATGAAATTCCCATGATTTTATTATATGTATCTTATAAAAATTTTGATCCATATTAACATGTACTATTTATGACCATTCATTCTTGGGGTATATGTTTCCAAAGTTAACAAATCAGATAAAATTCATTGTATCAATTTTCCTTCTTTGAGACTAAAGTTTTGTTATGAACATAAACTATTATTTGATGTGTATATACATCCATTTTACACTTTCTATCACAAATATAATTATTTTCTATATATTTTATGATTCTGGTAATTTCATTTTCTTACATGTAGAGTATGATCTGAAGTTACCATGTTATAAGAGTTTATTGAGAGAATATCATCACTTTTTGATATTGTTTAAACTTATGATTCCATTGATTAATTGTTATGTTAAAACTCACATGAAATTCATGAATATTATTATAGTATAGTTATTAATTCTACATTCTTTTATCGGTACCATTTTCTAATCTTTTTTACAAAAGATATTTATGAATTTGTTTTTATGAAATCCCAACATTACTTTATATTCTATAATAGATATATGTTCCTTCAAACCAATGTTTTCTAAAAAACGATTTCCAAGAATATTATATTAGTATCATATGATCATTAAAATACATTATTTTAATTTTTTAAGTTTTCCAATTTCTTTAATGTAATATTATTTTTTGATTTTCAGATGATGAATTTTTCTATCATTTGTACTGTTCAAAAGGAATGTCATTTTTACCTTGTATGACATGTACTGATTTATCCACCATTAATCATTTCAACAATTCTTATTTTGTTCAATGGAAATATTATTATGAAAGTTTTTGTAAAAATAATTTTCCTAGAAAATGGTTTTAAAAACGTTTTATTTTTTTATGTTTTCTAGTAGAATGGTTCTCAAACAATTTCAAACATCAATTATAAGATTTCAAG
Organism: Viscum album; assembly: GCA_963277665.1. Lineage (NCBI taxonomy): Eukaryota > Viridiplantae > Streptophyta > Magnoliopsida > Santalales > Viscaceae > Viscum > Viscum album. The sequence goes on along the minus strand of OY728133.1, from coordinate 676,160,767 downwards.
GAAAATAATTTTCAATTTTTTTTAAGATTCATTTTTTAAAAGAAAAATCTATTTCAATGAGTTTTCATGAATAGGTAATATGTTTTAAAAGTATTTTCATGGAAAATGGTTTTCAAAATATTTTTACACACAATTTTTGTGGTTCCAAATTATTTTCAATGAAATGATTTTCAAAACATTTTCAAGATTTAATTTTTACTTTTAAAAAATCTTTATAAGAAAAAGGTTTTTAAATTTTTTTGAAACTTATATTATATTTTTCTAAGGAAATGGTTTTTAAATCATTTCATGTCTTATTTATTAGTTTTTAAAGAATTTTCTATGAAAATTATTATAAAATGATTTTATGTATTAAAAATAATTTTCAATGAGGAAATTATATTTTCCTCAAGAAATAATATTGAACAATATTTGAAAATTATTTTCCATCTAAGATAAAATCACTTGATGTTACTCGTACCCTTGTATATAATGATATAAAGGTTCCATTCATATCGATTCCATGAATGTGTTATTATTAATTTCATGGTATTTATGAAACTCATTTCTCTATCATGGGTTTTAGGATTATGAAATCCATTTATCGTTCACGACATATGTGGTTATGAAACCCACTTGTTTTCATGGGATATTTTTTCATGGAAGTATTATGAAATCTATCTATTTTCCATAGGTTATTATGTGATACAATATTAGTGATACCTATATCATTTCAAGGGTTATGATTTTATGTTAATAGATCCCATCTCTTTTCACTGGTCATGATATGATGAATGTTTCATTAAACATGCATGTATGATTTCATTATGTGATGGGTGGGACCTATATCTCCGTCCAGTGAATTGGGTAATGATAAATTATTTAATATCTCAAAGGGTAGATGTGATTACATCCCATGATCAATGAAAGAGGGAACATAAAATAACATCCCAATCCTAAAACAAGCGGGTACATGAGAGAACATCTGAAGAACAAAAAAAGAGGGTACATAAGAGAACATCCCAATCCCGAAACAAGATGTTACTCATGAGAAAATACAAAGGCCAAAACAAGATGGTATGAGGGAGTAAATCACATGCCTGAAACATGAGGGTAATTGGGAGGAAACCCTATTCCCGAAACGAGAGGGTAAACTAAAGGACATCCCACAATGAAAGGAGAGGATACACGAGAGGAAATACCAAGAGAGAAAAAAGTGGGTAATTGTGAGTGGATCCCAATACCAATGTAGGTTCTCATGTGATTATTCCAATATTAACATGTTATAAATACCTTCGTAGGCCTCTTTGACATAGGGTTTTTATACCCTTTAGGTTTTTTTTACAATTACATGTTTTATTCCGAATTTATTCGTACAAGGATTATGTATTTTATATACTTATGTTTCATGTATTATAAAATAAAAAACATTATTTTGATCTCTAATATACACGGTTTGGTCTTAAAATGTTTTTCTCATGTTCTGTTATCTTTTGTTCATGTTATGCTAACACATTTTAATTTGCTACCATTACTGATCGTCTCATCGAACCCCTCACTTATATTTCATTTCAGTAGGATATAAAAATGATTTAGTTAGAAATACAATTAGTTTAGATCTTTATGGAAGCTATTGAGGTTATTTCACCAAGGATAAAAGATATTTTTAAATATTTCCAAAGACACTAAACTAATACCATCCTTTTTCATGTATTTCTAAAATTTAATAAATATTCATCTAAAATGGTGTAATATCCATATATGTTAAACCAATGTCGATATAAAAAAAATGAAAAGGTGTTCCAGGACAGACTCAGGATAACATGGTACATGTAATTGTTCCTTGAACCACACATGGTTTGACTCTATCATTGGATATCTTTAGGATAATTAATATTTTCTCTACAAATCATAATGGATGATTTTAAAATAAATAGGTTTCTAAGGAAACATTTTTTATGATTATGAAATTACATAGGAATAATCATTTAATTTATGTTAGGTGTATTTCTACTTCAAATTTATGAATTATAATTAATTCCAAAATTTAGTGTTTCCCATTATTTATAAATGGTTCTTGGTGGAAGGAATGGAATCTATATCAATGCATGTATTCCCTGTAGTGATTTACCTCTGTTGTAAGATAATGTTATTGGAGTGGGAGATGAAATTGTAGTTTAGACAATTATATCAATAATAGTACAAATAACTCAGGTTGTGAACAATAACCTTACCCAAATGAATTCTCCTGGACCATTGAGTAGAGAATCCATGTTAGACCACATTATGAGGTAAAAACCTCCATCATTCATTGGGACATCAAACCCATTTGTATCTGACCAATGGATAAGTTATTTAGTTACGATATTTATTACTTTGGAATGTATTGAAATAGAGATGGTTATCATGGAAGTATATCATCTATTAGAACATGAAGAACAATAATGGTAACTAATAAAAAACATGATAGAGGATAATGAAATTTAAATCTTGAAATGTAATAATTTTAAGGATATTTTCTTGAAAAAATATTTCCTTAGAGAATAACGAACATACATGTAGAAAATATTCATGAATAATATTGAAAATGAATATGATAATGTTTCCATGTATAAATACAACTCTAAAAGGTTAGTAAGGAACCCTTGTGATAATATTCAAAATCCAAATAGTAGGATTGACGAATTCATTAATGGATTAAATATATTCCTCTAAAGGGAACTAGTATCTCAAACTTTCACATCGAATGAAGATATAGTATCATGTGAAATAACAGTAGAAAAATAATTTTCCATGACTTATGACTTCTAAAGGAATAAATATGATAATAGGATGGTAGAGAAAAATATAGAAAAAGGGACGAATAGAAATAATGATTTTCCCATATGTGATAATTATGGTTGGAATCACCCATGTATTTTCATGAAAGAAAAATGATTTTTCAAAATTTGTGGGAAAAAGGACACTATTCTCGGGATTATAAGGGAATGAAAAAAATTTATAATGTTCAATTATTCAACTGTAATATATGGGGAGCTGTGAAAATGAATCCTGAAGCATCAAGTAAATATTAATCCTAAAAAATAAATGTGATCAATGTAAAGCCTATGTTGTTTCTACAGTCAATATAGAATAATGAAAATATTTGTGTTTTTTGATTGAAGAGTTATGTTAAGACATTTTTTAGTAAGAGTCATAAGATATATAAGAACTGTACTCCAAAACATATTCATTACATATTTTTATGGATTAATTTTTTTAGAATATATTCATGGTGATCAATTAATTCGTGTATTTAGAAAGTGGGATTAAGAGCATCATCATTTGGGGAGAAAATATGGTAAGTAGATTTTTTAAATTTAGTGACCATCGTTCTACACTCTTTGGATCATTAGATTTTGAAATAAATTTTTTAGATGAGTATTAAGGTTAACTACTTATTGAATGGATGAAGGATATTATTGATTACGATTAGTGATGATTTACTATATTGGATAACCTATGCTAAAAATCCTATTTTCTGTAAAATATTGAATGAATAAATAATGAATTTTGAACCATATAATTTTTTAATGTTATTCATCTATGAAAAATTTACATTAAACATAAATATATTGATTTATGAAATGCGGTGGAGATAGATCGATGATGAAACGAAGGATGAGATTATAAAATGGAAACCAATGATCTAGGTAAATTTTTTCTAAGGTGTAACTATGTATAGTAAAAGAGACCCTAAACCCTATGAAAATGAATTTGGAACACAAATGTTATCTTTCAGTTTTGTTTTTTATAAATAAATTGTCTTTTAATAGATAATGTATTTATATCCTTTTATCATTAAATTTATAATTATGTTACATATTACACCTCGTCACGGGCTTGAGTCGTGAAATCGGTGCTACTTGGACATAAGTGACATCCCTAATGAACCAAAGGCTAGAAGTAAACTGTAAGTGATTCATAAAAAATTATGTACGATTCTCCCATTGAAATAAAAACACCCATAAAACGTTCAATTTCAAAACCACTACAATATTCATGTAAACAATTCAGTACAATAAAACATTATTAAATTACCAATATAACCAAACAATAATTATAAAAAATCTTATTAATAAGAAGAATACTAAACATAAAAACCTATGTATCTCATGACATTACTCTATAGATCTATACCAAGTTCCCTGATCCAACTCCAAAATTTCCCAATAATCACTATGAAGCACCTTAGAAATGAGATTTCATTCCATACCTATGTCTCAGAATAAAAAATCTTGAGAAGAACTAAAGTTCTACAGAAGGGATTGAGTAATAATACTCATTAGTTTTTTCACAAATAAAATCCCAACACATTCTAGTGTGATATAACCTGTTAAAAATCATTATATAATTATTTTATAAAACAAACGAATAATGAAAAAATGTTCAAATATCCAAACACACCCTTATCAAGACACATTCCTACCAATTCATCACAATTACAGGGATACATAGCCACATACATCATTACCGAATTACCCCAACTCATACTGACATAACTCAATCCACCTTTCATTTCCCCTGCACATTTCTACCATATTCCCAATTTCCACACATTTGAGCCTGGTGTACCCATGATAGTGGAACATCACTTGCAAACTCATCCACTTTTTTAGTGGTACGTCACTCTAGGTTCCAACCCCTTTTATAGTAGTACATCACACCACTATCAATTGATTTTTATATGTGTACATAATGAAACTATACATACCTTCCGAATCATGCTTAATCACTGAAGCGAACAATAATGCCATAAAATTATTAACTAAAACCACAATAATATGAAATTATTCAATTTCCAAATTCATATCCACAAATGAAACAAAGCCATACTACCCAAAAATTTTCATTCCAAACTATAATTTAATAAAATCATCATTTCCAATAACATTTCAAAACCACTGCAATAAATTATCAGTTATTTTAAAACACCCTTCATCAATTATCCTAGATAAGACCCACTTCAATAATGCCACATTTTTATTGATAAGATGTTTTCACAAATCATTTTCTTGGAATAATAGAAGGCACAAATTTAAAATTCATCATTTTAAAATCCAACATTAAATAAAATTTCACTATCATATCCCATTTTCCTTAAAATCTATAAAAAGTCACATAATATGTTTCAACCAATATTCACTCATCCCTATCACAATAAATTTCTAGAAAAACCAATAAATTTAAAATTAATCATTACATTTCTATAAAAATGGATTCGATGGTGAATACACCTATATTATGGTCTTGTGAAATCCACCCAAAACACAACTACACCAAAAAAATATGACAAAAAATTCTTCAAAACGCCTTAAATCTCATTCCATGACATCAAAAAGGCAAAAACTCACGATTATTTTTAATATAAACCCTAGATATATTTGATAATGATGTATATATAAGAAAATTAGAGAGAATGAGAAGTAGATATATGGAAACAATAAAACTACCAAGATAAGATACTTACCTATGGATATCTTCCTATATACCAAAAAGAATCCCACTCGAAATGCATATAAAATGACCGAGGGAAGTTACATAACATTAGAGAAGAGGAAATCCCATTTTAGGGCCTCATGGGATAAAAAATAGGGTATTTTAGGAAAATCCTAACAAAAGACCATTTTTTAAATCCAACTATTTTTGTCATGTATGATTTAGTAGCAGGGTTATACAAACCATGGGCCTACTACCGCATCATGGGGGACCTCACATGGTTGGCCCACATTTTTAGAAAAAAATGATCACCAACCTGAAAAATCCTAATATCCCATGCTATATTTTTTACCTAGATAGACACATGAATTGGAATGTTTTGCACCTTAACTATGAACCAAATACTTAGAAAATACCTCATCGTGCAAAGTTACCTAGGAATTCTCCAAGTTATTCTCTAACCGTGCTCAAAGCTTGTTCCCCTAGAAAATTTCAAAAACCATCCAAAAAACCATCCAAACTCTTCAAAAACTTATTCATCCACTCTTCATAAATAATTATTAGATACCTTAATCTAGGGGTTCTACATGCACCCCACCATTGTCCTTTATGTCAAAGAAAATTAAAATAATCCACTAGGTCTAAAAAAATGGGCCTTTTCGCATCCATTTCATTCCCATATTCCCTTATCTACCCCTGAATCTGGCCATGTTTCCATAGATCAAACATTTAACGGATGTTTATTCCACACAATAATTTAACTTTCCTATCCAAAACATGAAATGGAATGTTCACCACCTATGAATATGTCTTTAGAACAACATGATCATATCAAATCAAATGGTTTTTATATGGATTATATTTCATCAATTAAGAAACATGAATCACCTTAGGCACTAAACTGCACCATAATAGCCAATTTAACAGATATGATACCTCCCCAACCCACTCTATTACTGCAAAAGGCCAAATATACCTCAGAGATAACATACCATGCATTCCAAAATAGTGATTCACAATCCAATGAGATATTTATTGGATCCAAATATGGATATAGATATTCAATTACAAGAGGGTGTCAAATTTTATGTTTAAAAAATACATTTTCATCCTTATGAAAATATATTTTTTAAAAAGATTAAACAAGATGGATTCAAAAACCCTCATTTGTTCTTAAATGAGAAAAAACATGCTTAGGATACGAAAAAATTGATCCGATAAAAAAACATAAGAAATGTTTACATAGAGAAATATTATTCCTTAAAATGATTAGAATGTTATGTATTAGAGTATACAAGTATTAGAATGTATAATAATGTTATAATTTCATTCAATTACAAAATTAAGTGGAATTTAAACCTGTAGAAACAATAATTAAACATGTATAAAGAATTTTTTTAACCATAAGAGAAGGGAATCCAAAAACCTTGGATAAAGGCACCCTTGATTTATAATTTTAAGAACTTTTGGCTTACCCACACTAGAGAATCCCTCGAAATGATGATCAGAATATTACATTCTATCCTCGCAATCCCTTGACCATTAATGTAGTCGGTAGCTCTTTTTTCCAACCCCCGGAAGCCCTCGAACATTAAGGAACTTTTAACCTCTATCTTCATATCCCTTGAAGCCGCTAATTGATCAACCAATTGGAATCATACTATCTAGTTTTTATAAGTTGTTCATAGATTGAAAAAAAAATTCATTATATTCACACAAAGCATGACAGTCTCTCTCTATAAATCACTTCACAACATCTCTACATTTAATCTCTAGATGTTTCGACCCGTGTCAATGAGTCAACATGTTTCAAAATATTCAAATGGTTGGGGTATTTATAGTCAAAGTCATGAAAGGCCAGCTCCTCCTCCTATGGTTATATCTTTCCATGATTTTCGGTGGGACCTAGACATGTGTCGCTCGTTCAATGGTTAGTTCGAAACCAATTTTACAACATCACTTCGTATAAAATACATGGGTAACATTATCATGTTTAAGAAACTATAATATGTAAACAAAAAAAATATAATTTATAAGAATCATAAGTACAATAGTATTTGATAAACGTAGATCCATATGTTAAGAATGATGAGAATGATTAAAAAATATGAATAATCAAATTTTTAAAAAATCAGGAATCAGACACTAAAAATATGAACAATCAGATTATAGAATAGTAGATATTTAGTGTCTAAATTATAAGGATTTATAAATAGTATTTATGATATGTTCAGAATACTATTTATGAAGATTTTAGAGTCTATAAAAAATGAGAGTTTGATGAATGATTTCCAAATAATTCAGAATATTATTTTAGAAGAAATTAGATTCTGATTTCAATAGAAATCGGACTCTGAGATCATAATAAATCGAAGTCTGATTTCCGATGAAATTGTAGTCCGATTTCATAATAAAACAGTTTCTTTTTTCAGAATAAACCCATGTTTTATTTTATGTGAAATTTGAGTGTGGTTTCAGGAGAAATTGGAGTCTGATTCTAAAACAAATCAGAGTCTGATTCTATAATAAATTTGAGTATGAATTTGGATGAAATTGATGTCTAATTTTAGATGAAATTGGAGTGTGATATAATGAGAATTTAGATTCTGATTTCAAAATAAATGAGAGTCTGATTTTTGAAGAATGAACAGTCTGATTTCAGGAAAAATTGGAGTCCAATTTTTCAAGAAATCAGAGTCATGTTTTATGAGAAATTGGAGTCTGATTTTAGATGAAATTAGAGTTTGATTTTAGGAGAAATCCCAATCACAATTATCTAGAAATTATATTCTAATGAAATATAATTTTGTGAGTTATTTAAGGATCTGATTTTAGGTTTAAGAAAAATATGGTTATTCTTGGTATATGAAACCACTAGGTAAGAAAGTGAAAACCAAGGGTAATGACAAAAACTTTCTATGATATATCAAATTTTAAATAAGAAAATAAATTTTATAGAAAGATAATGTTCTTAAAGAAATGTTTTTGTGATTTTCATAACTAAATGGAATGTAAAATTCATAAGGGAACTCATTGACTAAATAATCTCCCCATTTTTTAAAATCACAAACAACATTTCATAATATAATATATGTAATACATTTTTCACATTTTAAACACTATGAGAAATACTTATATCCCTTTACATTGTTTAGGAATTATGATTAATATGACTAACTCCACCTTAGGTCTTAAAATCCCTAAGGATCATATTCTTTTCTTTCGTAGAGAAGTTACTTCTTCCTTACGTAATAATTTCATCATTATGTAGTCTCCCCTTACATAGACATATTCTATCCTAATATTCATTAAGAGAATTATTTTCTCCCCCACTGTGATTTTCAAAATGGAATGGGGGGGAATTTAGATGAAATTTTAAGAATAAAAAGGTAAAAACAATAAAAACGAAACAAAATTTCATTATTATTTGAATAAAAAATTACAAGGAAAAAACAAAAAAAAAAGATCATATTTTAAAAAATTATTCATCCTTCTCTTCCTTACGCATCATCTTTCTCAAGGTAGCTGTCAAAATTTTATGATCATTATGGTCGACCTAAAACATCCTTAGTAGTTGATCTGGATCCAGATTTTTATTTTCAAGAACATAGATTCATTCTTCTTTGGATGTAAGAATTTATGCTTGAGTCTTAAACACCTCTTATTCCAATTTGAATTTTTCATCCATCTATACAATGAGTTCTCTTTCCCTTTTAGATTGAGAGGATCAAAATCAATCTTTCCATTCAGGTCATTAGCCTCTTAGATCTGGGAAATATTCTCATGATTCATATTTTCTGAAAATTTTGTTGAAATGTTCTTGATCGTGTCATCTGACTTATCAAATCCATCCTTTACTAAATCATGGAAATCATCCATGATTTTTAGATCATCAATAACTGACTTATACCACTTGGTTATTAATTTTCAATATATTTAATGAGCATTATAACCAATGAGAAATGTCTTAAAACCATATTCACGTTTTAAAAACATTTCCATGAGAATACTTCTTGAATCTATGTTTTTATTTAATGTTTGTTGAGGATGTGTGATTCATTAGTAAATACTTGTATATAAGTGAATTGTATCCACTAAATTTTTTAAGGACTGAACAGAAAAATCATTTCCCAAGGAAGTTGAAGATTCTGTTGAAGATTCATTTATTGGAAAGGGAAGTTTATATTACTCTTCTACATTCCTATTAGATGTTCTAATAATATCTTTCTTATATTTTGCAACCACATCTACCAATAATGAATTGTCAACCACATGATTTCCTTTTGCATCTTTATAGATGTTCCTTCCAACTTTTGGATACTCATTCTCACAATCAAAAACATTAATTATTCTATCATAATCATCATCGAGTTTTTCAATAACATTCTTATCATCATCAGGATAAATAAAATCATGATTACTACTTTCAGCATCTAAATATTTATCAACATCATACATAGCCTCATCTTCTTTCCCTTATGATATTATCTTGTTTCATTCAACATGGAATCTTATATTGGGAAAATTTTCATAAGGACTTTACATCTCTTGATATTCTTCCACCATTTTGATTACATCATTACTTTCCTCTTCCTCTTCTTCTTAATCTTATTGTTGATGAACTAGTTTTTCTTCAATAATGGGTACCAGAATTGAAAATATCTTTATCTTATCTACAATGGAAGTTTCAATATGAAATGATTCTTGAAAGAAGGTTTCTGGTACGTAAGTTATTTCCGAAAATTTCTCCGTATCATTAGGTAATTCTAGAAAAATCATTTCATATGACATTTTATTCTTCATATTATTTTATTTTTCATGCATCTCATGCTCTTGGGTTACATGAATCTTCAAGTCCTTTTCCTATGTAGGGTCTAATCCAAATAGATCAACTCCTTCCTTTTTTTCTTCTTCTACCCTCTCCACTTGGATACTACTTACTCATAAAATGTCTATTGACATTTCAGTTTGGGTTGAGAAGACATTGATTCTGGTGATGGTACATTTTCTAAAGGTTATTATTCATTTCTTTTCAATGAGGATTTCATGGAACTTTCACTTACATCAACCTTCATGGTGATATCTTAAATATCACTATCAAGAGGATCATATATCTCTCCTGACTTAATACTGAAACAAATTTTCATCATCAGAGTATCATCACTCAATAAAATTATTTTAAAAACTTTTGGTTTTGAACAGTAGGGAATTTCGAATGTTTCTAGGAAAAGGACAAGAATCATCGACATTATTATTGGATACATTATTATCTGAGACATTAGGGTTCCATTATTGATATTTCTGATCATCTAGAGAATTTATATGATAAGTTTTATCTCTAATAGATTCACCATTAAATCCATCATGAAGATATCACATTTCTTTTGTTAATCCCCATAAACCTTTCATGGAATTGGAAATCCTACTGTCCATAGGGAAACAATATAATCATTGTTGAAATATTATTGATCTTTGGTGATTTATTACATTATTACAAAGGAACTCAATAGACTTAACCTTCTCAAAACAACATTCTCTGTATGGAAACTTGTGAGAGAAAAAATTTCTTCACCATCATAGAAAATATCCAATATACTAATATCCTTGTTCAAATATAATGAATATGTTTTCTTATAGATATTGAATAAAAAACAATATCTACCTATATTTTCAAATAAAACTAACTGAAACATAGAATTCTATAAGTAGATCAGGATAAACAAGATCATGATTCTTGAATTAAGTAACACAAAGACATTCTCACCCATTACTCTTAATTACTACTAAAATCATATAATATTACCTAAGAATGAAATATGGGTCCACCAAACATTCTCATAAAATTAACCAATCATTTAGTTCCTTGTTGAAGGCCATCATATTTTTCAAGGAAACTTCAAGAGGCATTCATAGATTGAGGAAACTGAGAAAGATGAATAAGATATTTGAAGTGAGGTATAGTTTTATTGGAAAAGAAACTCGAATAAAAAATGTGAAATGCAAAAATTGGGGTACTTCATATAGTTTTTGTAGTGATGGTTCACATTACCAAATTAATCCAATAGTTGATATTATCTAGATCTGATATGAAAATTAATATCAATGCCAAAAAAGGATTTTGAAGGTTCTGATCTTTTGAGGTTTTCTGAAAAAATCATATTTAAAGAATGTTAATCTGATAATGTTTTCAGAATACTAGATAGAAATAAACACATGTAAAAAATGCCTTTATGATGATTTCTGTAATGAATAATATCAACCAGATTTCATTGAGAATAATTACAGAATTGAAAATTTTCTTCTTATAAAACATCGGTTCTAAAATTTTTTATTATGGAAATAAAATATTAGCTTCCAAAAATTTTATTTAGGAATACAAATTTTTCATTCTGAATTTTTATTAAGGGAATAAAATTATTTGGTTCTAAAGAATAAAAAAAATTAGGTTCTCAAAAATCAATATTTTTGGAAAAATATTAGGGAATGGAAAATATATAAGAATAAACATATGTACCCCCTGTGAAAAGGGGATTTTAATGTTAGGAGATAGATTTAAAAAAAATTAACATGGTTGATTAACACAAAACTATCATTCCTAACATTTTTATGTATTCAAATCAATCAGTGGGTAATGAATTTTTAAATATGTTAGAAATGTGATCTTGTGTTCTGATAAATTAAAGAATGATATATCCTTTAAGTGTGTGATCCCTATGAAAGTGATTCCAAATATATATGTGATTTTCCTAAGAGTGATGTATAGGGTTTCTTCTTAGGGATATTTAAAGAGTAGTATCCCACATTATCTATGTTTTTGTAAAAAAACATGCTATAGTCTGTGAGTGTGTGTTGCATCCACAAAACATGAGCACAAAAACATCCAGTTACTACATATTCTACTTCATCAGTTGAATGTGATATTGATGGTTTCTTCATATAAGTCCAAGAAACTATTGAATATCTTATGAATTGACATGTTCAAGATATAATTTTTCAATCCATTATAAATCCACCAATATCGGCATCCCAAAACCTTTTAAAAAAATTGTTTCCATAAAAATAGAAAAGTCCTAAGTCTGTTGTTCCCATTAAATTGGGAAAAAATTATTTTAGAATATTTTAAATGAGATTCCATTGGATAATAAATATATCTTTCACATAATCATACAGAAAAATTTATGTATAGATGAAAAGATGTTATGTATAATAAACTTTCTATCATACTTCTAAAAGATGTTTGATCTTCTAGTTTATAAACTTCATCGAGATCAAGATAGTAGGAGATACCTAGTGGAGTACATATACTTTTAGTACTATCATATCCATACATTTTATGAAGATATTTAATATAATTATGTTGATATATATATGTTCCTTCTGGTTTTTGGGAAATTTGAAAATCACGGGAAGATGTTAAATGTCCCATCATACTCATTTTAGAATCATATTCCTTTAGAATTACAAATGAATCAGTTATGGATTGATAAGTTGATCAAAATATAATATCATCAACATTATTTTGAACAATAAAAAAATATTCCTTATCATTCTTTATATAATGAGTTGGATCAGCCATTCTAGTAACATTAAAATATTGAATAGAAATCCTATAATTCTATTATACCAGGATCGAGGGGATTATTTAATTCCATATAATTATTTTGTAATTTTGAAAACTTGTTCTAGATGTTTTGGGTCTTCAAAACTAGGTGGATGTTCAACATAAACATCCACTTGAACATATATTTTGGGTAAAGAAAACATAATGAATATTTAAATGAGTTTAAATTTGAAGAATGTTTCAAAGGCTAGTAGAATACAAATAGATTGAATTCTAGCTACTAGAGGATATGTTTATTCACAGTATATTCCTGATTATTGATTTTATCCTTAAAAAACTAATCTTGATTTATTTCTTACAATGATTCAATTTCTATCACATTTATTTCTGAAGACCCATTTCACAAAATTTATAGAAGTTTCCTTGGGTCTTTCAACCAAGGTCCCGAGTTTTTTCCTTTTCAATTCATTTAGTTCATCATTCATGGATTTAATCCAATCATCATAAACTATATATTCATCAGTGATTTGAGGTTCTAATGGTGAATGAAATTTGAGAAGTTCTAATTCATTTCATAAATAAATTCTAGATCATTTGGTTAATTTATATCACCAATTATATTATCACTATGATGATTCTTAAGAAACTAATGATTTGGTTTTTTTAAAATGTTTTCTACAACAGAAGGTAAAAAATAATCTGGTGTAAATACTTCAAAAAAATGACTTCAGTATTTTCATTATTAGAATAATCTTCTATTAGTGGTTTATAATCATTTTTAAGAAGAATCTGAAGATATATGTAAGGGTTGTTTAAAAACAAAAGGATTAGCTTCATGAAATTTAACATTCACCTATTCATCAATAGGATATGTTTTTTTATAAAAAAATTATAATCATTTGAACTAGTGTAATATCCTTATAATATTCATTCATTAGTGTAAGTTATGAATTTATGCATGTTAACTTCAGTAGTCAAGATTAATACATTGAATCCAAATTCTTTAAAGTAAGAAACTTTAGGTTTCCGGCCAGTCCAAAATTCATAATGTGTTTTACTAAGAGAAGTTCCGATTAAAATCTATTTATATAACAACCAAAAGTACATATAAATTAAGCCCAAAAATTATTAGCAAAATAATATTATCTCAAAATGGTTCTATTATCTCTTGAATAATTCAATTTCTTCTTTCAACAACACCATTTTTTTGAGGAGTTCATGGATCTTATAATTCACGAGTAATTGATTTTTTAATACAAAATGTTATAAAATATGAATTTTCATATTCTCCCCCATGATAATTATGAATAGTTATAGATGGATGGGTTATCTCCTGTGGTCTTCTATGATTAGTGTATAAACATTCTCATGCCTATGGGCAGATGGAATAAAATATTCATGTGAATTCGATACTAAACATTTATCATTCCTAAAATTCACAAGGTAAAATTCGTCAAATAATTTTATCATGCTTATAATTCTATTCGAAGGCCTTTAAAAATAGAAAATTTGATATTAAATATTTTCTATGAATAATAATATGACTTATTCCAACAATTTCCCGTGAGCATTATCTTTGAATTTTACTTTTCCTTCTTTCATCTGGATAATATTTTCAAATAATTTTTTTTACCTATAATGTTCTAGGAACATTGACTATCTATGTACAATGTATTGTTTTTAGCAATTCCTTTTTTATCCTGAAAATAAAATAGTTTGAATTTTAGGTTTCAAAAATTCTTGGGTATATAATTGTTAGAAAGTAAAATCATAGGTATCAACATTTGTTTACAAAATAAATCATTATGAAAACATAAGGATTGGGTTTTATTTAACAAAAAAAATTTATCCCAAAGTCCACCACATCGACACTTGTCGATAAAACAATCACTTTAGAGAATAAAATTGTTTTTAATAAAAATAGGATTTTAATGAGTATAACCAAATTTGAAAAATTCCTAAGAGGAATAAGTTGTGAATACATTTTTTAAAATTCTTTCCCTCCAGATGTAAAATTTGATAAAAGCTTTCTTTAGGAAGTTATTTCAGATTTTAGTCTAACGACAAATCATATCCTTTTAGTAATTAGACTTGTAAATTGTTTTAGTCTATACTTTTTTTCTTAGAGATAACATTTTCAAGATCCTTAGAAAGTTTATCCTCAATGAATTAACATCCTTAATTTTTTTTGATACATTTTCAAAATCAAGTATTTTATGATCCAGATCTTTAGAAAGATCTGATACTTATTTTTTTTAACTTCAATTTCATGAATATTATTTCTCTAAATTCATTTTTATATTACTTCTCTCATTCTCAAGTAATTTAGAAAATTTAGAGACTTCTTCAAATTAAGGTAATGTGTTTTCTTTTTATGGGGAAGATTATTCATCTGAAGACTCATACTATCCTTCATTCAAAAATAAAATTTAATGAAATATTGGTTAAAGATTTAAATTGTGTACCTTATGAATAAGACCATGCTATCAAATAGGTAATATTTTTTTATGTCCAATATTATTCTAACATGAAGATTCATATTTTGAGGATTCATCTAAAGAGTTTCCACCACTATAACTCCATGTCTCATTAGATTTCATGACTTTCATAGCATTAGATTTGTAGTACTACTTTCTTTTCCTTTCAGAATTCTTACAATTTCTATCTTTTCACTTGAGCATGGTACAATCAGGTATGATATATCTAGTATTTTTTTTCTTTCATAACAAGTTATAATAGAATATTTCTTTTCCTTTCAGTCATTTTTATTATATATGTGTTGAAACTCATTAATTATTATAATTTTTTTAATCCCTCAAGAAAGATTGGCTAGTTCATTTTCAGAAAGATCATTGTCACTTGATTATTGTATAACAATAGCTTTATTATATATTTATATATTTAATATTTCAGGATTTTATGATTTATATATAGTAGTGAAATAATTACTCACATTACCATTGTTTTTCTTCTTTACTTAAGAATCTCTATTCATCATAGTTTCATGCTGAAGAAGAGTTCCAAATTACTCATCAGGTGTGAAGTTAGATACTTTACTATTTTCATCAATAGTTGTCCTTTAATATTCTCACTCATTGGAGATGATATCAATTATCTTATCCCCAATAATTTCTTTATCAATATTTTTATCTCCAATAGATTGTATAATGGTGACGATAATCATAAATCATTTTTTCACTTTGCAAACTGGTTCTCTATAAGGAAAAAAATCAATGATATTCAGCTTTTAATGTTTCTCTTCTGGTTTCTATCACTTTTTAAGTTCCAAAGTTTGTAAGTTAATGTTTCATAAAAATACTATTGGAAGCTTCAAAATAATATATTTTACTATATATATTGCTTTCCATTGAACATGAAAGATTATTTCATACCTTTTATTTTTGTTGATATTCTATTTTTCCCTATTTTTTTAGAGTTCTGATTTATTTTCTAGGAATATTGTAGTTCCCAGTAATCATAAAAAATTTATAAACACTAGTATTGATAATGATAGTCCACATCTGATCTGTCCACCAATCATAATCATTACCAAGAAAATTGGTGGTTAGGTAGTATTTAGATTATCTATATAACGAATTTTTATTCCATTCATTCTAAAAGAAAATACAGGAGATGATTTCCAAAAAAATAAGTAACAAGGGATTATAAATAAAGAGTTATTAAGGAATATAATTTTCAAACATTAATAAGAAATGTTAAATAAGAAAAGTTGAGAAATAAAACTCATGTTCCAAAATATGTATTTTAGATACCTCCTCTGATACAAGTTGAAAGCTCAAAATATTTATGTTTATGATAAATTACAAGAGTAGGTGAATTTTATTTTTAAAAGCGTTCATTTTTATCCTTATAAAAATATTTTATTAACAAGGTTTAAAAAGATGGATCGATAAAACCTCTTTAGTTATTAACTAAGAAACAATATTGGTTAGGATATGAAAATATGGTTCAGATAAAGTAACAAAAGAAAAGATTGCATAGTGATAGATTCAACCATAAAGTGTATAGAATCATATTTATCAGAGTATAAAAGTCTAAGAAAGTATAAGGAAGATATTATTTCATTAATTAACAAAATGTTGCATAATTTAAACTTGTAACAACAATATGTAAACAAGTATAACGAATATTTTAACCCAAAGAGAAGGGTATCCAACAACCATTGATAAAGGTCCCTTGAAATATACATTCCTGAAAGTCTTTCTTACCCACACTAGATTAATCCCATGATATGAAGATCGAAATCTATCTTACTATCCCTAAAATAAGTCAAACATTACGGTAGTTGGCACATCTATCTTCCTATCCTTATAAGCCCTTGAACTTTAAGGTAGTTCATACATCTAACTTCCAGTCCCTAAAATCACTCGATTGGTCAACCAATTTGAATCACACTAGGTAGTCCAATGATGTTTTTCATATCTTGAAAAAGGAGTTCACAACATTCACATAAATAATGAGATTATCTCTATATAAATCACATCACAACATCTCAGCATGTAATTTCTATATGGGTCAACCCTTGCCTGTAAAGACCTGACCCCAATTTCTGGGATCCAGTGCCTCATTTTTTTAAATTTTCTAATAATAAATGAATATTCATCATAATGTACCAACTAGTTTAGTATCATTGGAAAGAAGATAAATAAAATTCCAACATTACAACATGAAATAGAAATACAAGAGATATGTTTTACTAGAAACATCTACAACTATAAGTTTATCCATGCAGGTAATTCATAAAAACATCTTAATGTCCTTAGAAGATAAAACACATGAAAGGGTGAGATAAAATTATCAGTAATAGTAATCAATAAAATGAAATATAATATTAACATAACCATTAATAGTGTTGAATAATTGAAAAATATTGCCTTTTAAAACAAAAAACATGAACACATTATTATAGTAATATGAGATGAGTAAAGAGTGCCATAATGAAACATAATCATGGGTATTATACTAGTTGAATATGCACATCAACATTCAATTACATGCTTCATAATGAGGGTAGTACATATGTTGGAAAATATGAAACAAAATATCATTTCCCCAGCAAAGACGTCTACAAATGATTAAGGCCTCAGCGAAAGCATATCTCAAAATGGGAAAGGCCTTAGCCAAATCCACATTTATTAGTATCATGAGACCTATTGATGAATCAATGGGATATAGTGGGCCCTAACCATCACATAATAAGTCCTATAAATTACACATATGAGTGTGGATAATCATAAACCACATCTATATTAATATTGAAACCTACATATAAAATGTAATTTACTTTCCCTAAACATTAAACTTAAACACTAACCACTCAGAGTAAATTAGACAATGGTTTTAGTTTATCACATCCACAGTAAAATAATAATAAACCGTTAAATTAAATATTATATATGATATTATAATAGTTTAATCCCAATAATAAATAATAATCAATAATAGCATTGAAACTAATGATTACACTCTTATGAAATCGTCGAGTAATTTTTGAGATAAAAACTCTTTTATTTTGAAAAGAATATTTCTTTTGGGAAATAATTTTTTTTAAACCATCACCAATGTAATATATTATATTCATAATAAAATTTTTTATTTTTTAAATATATTGTCTTCTAATAACATATTATAGAGTTCCCTTGAAAATAGGTAACAATTTGAGAAATTCTCTTGAGACTGGCTTGTAGTTTGGAAATAATTTTAAATGTTCTTTTTAAAAACATTTAAAATCCCATAAAATAAGGAAGTATTAAGGTTGGTAAACATATATATATAATTCAAACAGAAATTATGATAAGTACATAATATAAATAATAATTTCATCTTGGTAATTAGACAGTAAAAGCAACACGAATGAAAATTGATGTTTGGGTAGACGACCCTTACCGTATGTCTGAATGTTCTGCTCTTAACCTTATGGTCCTAGAATATAAAATTTGAATTAGTAATAACATAATATAGAACCCATTAGACATTTATTTCAGATATCATAAATTTTTTAGTTCAATTATGTCATTGTTGATTAGTTATAAAATTGAATTCCATCATTTTGGAGTGTTCATTTTCATGATTTTCATATTCGGTTCACTTGTTTTAATGTAATGGAGTTCATGTCGAATGGATTTAAATATCTATAATTGAATATACATACTATTTACGAACATAAATAGGATTTTATGGTCATTTTCATCATTTGGTTACATGGAATGAGATGAGCTATTACATTAAATTCTAATGATAATCACATAAATTATTTTAGCAGTCTTTTGATTATTAAGAACTAGTTTGGTCTTTTAAATATATATTTTGTATATATATTGGCTCATGAATATTAATTAGATTATTATATATATAATATAGTCTGTTACTTCCATCAATATGGTTTCATGAGTAGTAACAAAGGTGAAATTGGCGAATGAAACTTCATCACCCACAAAGGTTGTAAATTGGCACCTCACGGACGATGATTTCTTTTATAAAATAAAAGATATAGAGTATGTATACTGATGATGGTTATTCCATACACATTATATAATTATATTATATAGACGATACTGGAGTTATAATTTTCATTTGGATAGAGGAGGTGAGGAGAGGATGATAATAGAAAGGAAATTGAAATTAAAATGGAAGAAATGAAATGTGAAGTTACTTCTTCAATCCACCTCTTTAATAATCTCTATAAGGGAAGGAGTTTTGGTGTTTTGGAAAGGCCAAGAGATATTGGACGTGGGGAGTGACTTGGTAAGGGTATTTTAGTAGAACATTAAGGAGCATCAAGGAATAGAAGAGTGAAGATAAATGGGAGTGATGGAAGGTTTTTATAGTGGACGAGAAGTGTAATTTTTGAATATCTTAATCATTATATTATTATTTTTCCAAATAAAACCAATAGTATTGACTCTAATGAAAAATAATAGAAATATTTTCATGTCAGTATGAACTAAGTTTCCTTAAATCATCCTTACATCACCTATGACTATATAAATAATGTAATTTTGTACTTATAGTAAATTATCATATTTTACTACTCATAAAAAATTTCATGTATTCCATAAAAATCCCAAAAATTCACCCACACTAATTTTTTGATGTGTAGAATTTAAAATTGGACTCAATTTTTTAAAAATAGTTTTCATAATATTTTTAAGTTATTTTTTAAATAAAATAATATTTGTCTTGAAAAAAAATTAAAACTATAATTCTTTTTATATCACATTTAAAAATTAATCAAGATATCATTATCTTATTATATTAGAAATTAAAAACATATTATTGCCTACAATTCATAATGGTCATATTAATATTACTATTACTATTTATAAGGGTATTTTACTATTCACCAAAATAATGTTAGTCTTATTAGACTCTAAATATCTTACTGAATGTAACTGTCTATAACAGTTTTTAGAATTTCAAATCACAGAGGTAGAAAGAATTATTTTTACTGGATAGGTTATAACAATGTTTTTTTGTATAGAATCATTGTTTCATGCATTCAATATTTATTTTAAAAACCATGGGGTGTTACACTATCAATGTAAAAACATGTGTCGAACGCTTCAAATGGATAGGGTATTTATAGGAAAAGGTTACAACGACTGTCTCCTCCTCCAATGATCATATTTTTCCTTGAATTTCAGGGGGACTATGACACATGTCACTTGTCCAACATTTAGTTATAAAAAGATTGTATGACATAGTTTCATGTAATAAAACTTGGGATGCATTACAAATCTTAAGAAACAATTATATTTATAGAAAAAATCTCATTTTAATGAAACATATGTAAAATAGGTTTTGATAAACATGGTACAATATGTTAAGAAAGAAAATAAACATTATAAAATATAAATAATCAGATTCTTAAGGAATCATGAATCAGAGTCTATAAATATGAACAATTGTATTTTGAAATAATAGATATTTGGAGTATAAATTATCAGGAATATGAAATCTTATTTATGATATATTCAAAAACTGAATCATGATGGTTTCAGAGTCTGAAAAAAAGAGTTCTCTTTCTGATTTCTAGATAATTCGGAATCTGATTTTAGAGGATATTAGAGTCAGATTTTTCGAGAAATCAGAACATAATTTTATGAGAAATCATATTCTGATTTCAAAAGAATGTATTGTACGAATTCAAATGAAATCGGAGTCTAGCATCAGATGAAATCAGAGAATTATTTTTAGGAGAAATCAGATTCTAACTTCAGTTGAAATCAGATTCTAATTTCAGAAGAAATCAGAGTCTGATTACAAGAGAATTCGGAGTCTGATTTCAGGATAATTCAGTGTCTGATTATAGTAGAAATTGGAATATTATTTCCGGAGTAATCAGAATATAATTTCAATAAAATAGAGTATTAAATTTGAATAAATTGGAGTTTAATATTAAGAGAAATCATAGTCCGATTACTTAAGAAATTGGAATATGATTTTAGTGGAAATTGGAGTCTATTGTGAGTAGTAATTTGAGACACAATATTGGGTAAATCAGATTACATAGAACTGTAAGGTTATAATTTTGGTAAATATTCTATTTTTGGTTTATTAAAATAATGGTTAGTCTAAGATTATGAAAACACAATATAATAAAATTAAAACCAAGAGTAAGGATAAAACATTTCTAAGAGAATGAAAATTCTCTTAATGAAAATAATTCTTAAAGAATGAAAATTTTCCTTTAGAAATTTTATTATGATTCTCATAATATAAAGGAATGGAAAATTAATAACGGAACATATAGACTCAACATGATTATAAAAAAAATTATTAACCACTATGAAAGACAATGGTCATCGAAAATGGTCTTCAAGGGGTTTTAAATGATTCTGAGTTATCTTCATTATCTTCATGGTAATCATAATATTCTATGTAGTATCAAGGAAATGCCCCAACCCAACCATCTATGTCATGCATGTTTCCACCCAAAAATGTAGAGAACTACATAGAAACACATACAATGCCTCAAATAGAGACATGTGTATTAATTTTTATTAATTATATTATAGTAGAACCACACTATGGAATGTGATCCTCTCAGGATCAACCAAATTCAATCACATATTTCTACAATATATCATAAAACATTTTCATTGTCCTCTCATATTTCCCATCCATCTGAGTATGATACACTATGCTCATCATAAACTAAATCCCAATGTCTTACAGAAATGATATTAAGAACAGTGATGTAGACCTGTGATCTCGATCTGATGTTATCAAAAATGGATTCCCTTTTCTTTTTTACAATCACATAGACATAATGTTTTTTAGAGAACCTCCATAATTTGAGATTACTAAATTGGGTTGAAATGGGATGCCTTTGTGAGCCAATCCATTATCTCCCAGATGGAATCCTATTTACCAATCATTATAGGGATACCAATAACAACATAAATATATAACTAATCTCATTTCCACAAAAGGATAGGTAATGACTACAATAAAATTTTCATATACTGATGCTCTACCTTGACATGCATACAATTCAAGCTTCATAAAAAAACTCAACCAAACTTATTTTTATAACCGCCAACTAGAACTGCGACTTCCACACCTGATATGTTTTCTAAATTATAGGATGAACCACCTATATAGAATGATGGTATGCACAAAGAAGTAGTCAATGATAAGTCACTTGTAAAATAATATGATTCTGAAACCACACAATTCAACTCCAATCATGTTTCTAAACCATAATGGTCTCCCAACCATTGTGAATTGAAAATATAGACACACTATCTAAATAATACATCTACACCAGATTATCCAAAGAAACCAATACAATATCCAATAAAACAAGAATTAAAACTGCTACATCACCCCATTAATCACATTCCCTTCGCTTGTCAGTTAGGACAAACATCAACATCCACTGATCTCATGCTTATTTCACCACTTGAGTATATGAATTCCAGATTAATGCATCTTTCATTGAATTTACATTACCTGGTGTATACATCATATTAAATTGAAGCATGATGAGATATTCCATCTGTCATATCTTTCTCAAATTCAAATATAACTTTGAGAAAATATTATTCAAGATCTTTTGATAGGTAAGCATCATAAATTTCCTTTTAATAAGTTATTGACGTCATGTTTTCAATGCATGAAACACCTCATTGAAAAACAAATCATGGGTGGGGTTGTACTACTCATGAAACCATTACCTTCATGAGACATACCCTACCACATGATCCCATTGCATGAGAACACATCGTATCTCAGAGCCCAATGCATCATAATACACCAAGAACAGGACTGATGCATTGCAAGGGGATGTAAAATGCATGATGAACCATTTTTATCTTGATCCTACATGTAAAAATTCAATTCCACTATTTCTATTGGGGTTGTCCACTATAATCGATGTGAGATCATATTTCATACCGAAAATAATTAATCCTAATCTACACTTATGTCATGAGTGGGAACCTTGAGAATCTATCAGGAAAGACATATGAAAATTGATCCACAACTTCTAGAAAACTACTTCCACTATCATCTTCTATTGATTCCATATACAAATTTTCCAACTTATATGAGATGGTCCCCACCTCTAGTTCAGAAAATCCCATTTCACCCACCATTACATCCTTCTCTCCATTACAGAGATTCTCGACAACATCCTCCATTGTAAAACTCTTTATTCGTGCGTAATAGTCAATGTGGAACGTAAATATAATCATGAAATACATAATAAGGATTAAATCCTAAAAAACCATCTCAACAACATAGAAGTCCCACATCAACTCAACCTGATACATATCTACGTAACATGTTCAACATGGGAATGATAGACACTTTCTTTTCTTCCACTTAGAGAACTATGGAGAATAAAAATAAAAGGCATTATTTCGATACATAAACCTAAAAATCCAATAGTAGGAGAATAAATTAATTGATTTTATACACTTTCATTGAATAATAGGTTCAAAAATGTATATTTGAAAAAAATGTACTTATAACCATGGATAGTCCCAAGTGATCATCCACCACAACCTGCTCAGCTCAAAACAACTTCTTGCTACCCACACACTGCTCTTTATTCCCCTTCTATGGAGCTATGGTGTTCCTAAAATCACACTGGAAAATTCTCCTATTAGAATGATGGGTATTATTCTCGCTCCCCATCCTATTAAGGAATACAGTTCCTGCGACCCTTACAGAGTTTTAAAAACAGCTGACTGTAGAGCATGGGCACAATAATGATGAAGAATTCCCATATGTTTTCAGCATTGAAATTATTTAATATGTTCAAAATAATCAAGTTTAATGTATCCTATGAAACTATACTGGAAAATTCATGGCTCACTCTAAGGCTTAGGAGAAAGTTTCACAGATCCACTCATCAAATTCATAGCCCTACTCCCACCATTGAAATAAGTGTCCCTCTTCAACATTCTCCATGTGTTAGAGTTCCCACAATTGCGTGAGGTTTAGAAAACAAATCATTCATCTATATCCCCCAATATATCAATTACTATAGATGATTCTATATTTACCATATCTATATAATCACTTTAACGTAGGACCACACTTCTAAAATGGATTTCATTCATCGAGCATGATTCAATGATTTTCCACTTCAAGGATGAACTAGTCATAAACATGAGCGTGGAACAAACTATGATAATGAATTTAACCACATATTCAATTTATGCAATCTCAATTTCTTAAAACTAAATAAAGATGTGGTTTTTAGACGTCTAAACATGTTAGTGTTGTATATTTTGTTCCACAATTCCTCAAAATAATCCCATGTCACACCTTAGTCAGTTCCATCCTAAACCACCAACTCCCGCTACTGACATGAATGATCATCCAACATGTACATCACTAACATTAAATTCAACTTCAATAGTGTTCCCACAATGTTGATGATTCGACTCATCCTATTCAACTACACTTCCATGTTTTATGGTTTCAAATATCCCTGAAACAATGGGTGGATTTCGTTTCTAAAACTATACTGAGTGGTCCACAAGATTTGGTTCATCCATTATTTTATCTCTTTCCATAAAATTAAAATTTTTCACTATGCTTTGAACTAAAAGATGGTTTACTTGAAACATAAGTGAAACATCTTTTTTAGCAGCTACTCCAGTTTTTCATTTCAATGCTTATACACTAGGGGCCATTTTGGATAATCAAAAAAACGGCCATACATCTCAGTCTCTAGAAACTGATGTCTTATGATTTTAAATTATATCATATATTAACTATCACAAAAATTCTATAAATAATTACAATTTTATATGTCCAATTTGTTTTTTAAAAATCCACTATATTTTTAAAATCAATCCATTTTAAAAATACCAAAACCATTCTATTTTCAAAACCACACATTTGAAAACCAGTAAAAGAGTTTTCAAAAATAAACATATTTGTACCACAACATAAATCATTACTACAAATGAAATATTAAATCCCAGTGGGAAGTCATTTTTTCCATTAATTCCTTGCTCATCTCGTTGGCTAATCCCATTACAATGATATCATGCTCCTATATGTGTCTCATAAACAATTATGTACCCATCTCCCAAGTTTATTTTTGTTTAACAAAAAAGGGTTATCTACATCAATTTATGAAATACATTTTAGGTTTTGAAAATTACAATCCTCTCTACAAACCACCTTAAGAAATAAACCAATATTTAATATCATCTCCAAGACTGACATTCGACACCAAATAACTAAAAAATA
Source organism: Viscum album (assembly GCA_963277665.1). Taxonomy (NCBI): domain Eukaryota; kingdom Viridiplantae; phylum Streptophyta; class Magnoliopsida; order Santalales; family Viscaceae; genus Viscum; species Viscum album. The sequence goes on along the minus strand of OY728133.1, from coordinate 676,135,011 downwards.
TTATTCTAACATGAATATCAAGGATATAACAAGATAATACAATTTGAAACATCCCATCCCTCTATATTTGATTGAGTTGAGTAATAGGTTCTATTTGGACTTAAGAGACATCCCCAAGGAACTAATCAATGGAAATAAATGTTGATGGATTCAAGACAAGTGGGGGATGATTTTCAATTTCAAATAAAAAACACGCAACAAAATGTTACACTACTAAACCACCACATGATGTATGAAAACAATGTATTTTAATAAAAAATTACTAAAGGAAATATTTATCAAAACTGAAATATTCCAAAATCAGAGTAACAAGTTGAAGACAAAAAACACAAGGACACCATTTAATAAGTCCATATCTCCAAAACAAGTTCTGTGATACAACTCCACAACTACCGAAGCATTATAAGGCACCACTCCAGAAAGTTGATGTTATATATTCACATGTGTGTTGAAACAAAATGTTTTCATAATAACCAAAGTTCCAAAGCATGGGGTGAGTGTTAATACACAGTATATTTTCCACAAATGACTTCCCTACAAATTACAACAGGATAGAACTCATTAGCACGTTTACATGAAACAATTTACTCTAAACCAATGTGTAATGAAATAATTTTCAGCAATGCAAACACACCTTCATCAAGACACATTCTTAAAAAATCATCACATTTTTAAGGAAACATAGATGAAAACATCATTATCAAATTTCAAAAACTCATTTTGGAATAACTCAATCCACATTGTGTGGAAGAACACAGATTTCGACTATATGAAAAATTCCACACACATGTGCTAAATGTACCCATAATGGTGGAACTTTACATCCAAACATGTCCAATTTTTATAGTGGTACATCACACAACATTACGAGCCTTATATAGTGTAACCTCATGCCACAATCCATCCATTTTTATAGTTTTAATTCACATTACTATCCATCCCATCCAACACATGTTTAATCACTTATTCCAAAATACATGACATAACAACTTTTACCAAAATCACAAATACATAAAAATCTAAAATTTCCAATACAATATCCAAAAAATACAACCATGTGATGCTACCCAACAATTTAAAACATCAAAAAACTTTAATCCAATCAAAAATTTCAACAACATGCCAAAACAACGTCAACAAATCACCCTTTATTTGAAAACACCCATATGCCATTATCCATACCAAAAACACTTCAATAAAAGAATACTTTTATTTAAAACAATTTTTCAGGGAAAATTTTCCATTAATGAACCAATTGAATTGTATAAAAAAAACAATTTAAAATACATAAATAAATCACATTTCACAAACATAACCCATTTCCCCCAAGATTCAAAAATCATCACACAATGTGTTTCATCCAATCTTCAAACAACACAGTCACAACCAATTTCAAGAAAATATAAATAAATTGAAATTAATCTTTATACATCTAGAAAAATGGGTTACATAGTGAAGTCACATACCTTAGGGTTTGACAAAAACGACCAACGATACTCCCAAACCACAAATAATGGTACGTATTTCATGGTAACACCTAAGATCCCTTCCCCAAACATCAAGAAAGAGAAATATCACCATTATTAGAAAAAACGTAGATCTATCCAAAACAAATGTAAATATAATAAATTATGATACGGGGAGAGGATTATCTAAGGAAAACAACAAAACTAAAAATATAGGAGACTTACCAAGGGTGATCATCCTTCAAATCACCATGAAACCCTAGAAAATGCTTCTAAAATGAGTAGGAGAGGTTACACAATCTTTTAGAAAAGGGAATCATGGTATATGCACATATTAGAGAAAATTATGGGGTATTTAGGGAAAATCATGACCAATCCCCATTTTCAAAAACACTTTTTTTTGTCCAGCATAGTTTAGCCACACGTTTTGAAAATACATGTTATAACATTAAACCTTTTACTACCTCAATGGGGGCCTCACACGATAGGCCCCCACAGTTAGGAATGGTTTTTTCCTACTATACCATTGACCAATTTTCTATTCATTAAGGTTTACCTGGGTGGCCGGTTGGTTTGAAAAATTTTGAACCTTATCCATGAACCAAGCCCTTAGCCACTACCTCACATTTCATTGTTACATGAGTATTCTGTAGTGTTTTCCCAAAACATGGTCAAACCATGCGCCCTTTGAAAATGCACAAAGCATTCAAAAAAGTATTCTAAACTCTCACAAACCATATCCAACCACATTATACACATAAAAGGTTATAAATAAGGGTTATATTCCTCAAACCAGTGGTTCTACAGAATACCATGTTCTCTACGAATATCTATCAGATCTTGATTGTTCTATATCTTTTACATTGCCATTTTTTTACATTTCATTATTGTTCACCTATTTTGAAATCTAGATTTGTGGTAACCATCATATTTTACATTCTCTATTTTTAAGAGGATGTTTTATTATTTCTTTCTACAATGTTGTATTTCTATAAGGGTACTCTAAATTTACATCTCCACGGCTTCCAGAAGAGTGTTATAAATTGGAATCACCATGATTACCAACGAAGTAAGATTTGAACAATTACATTCAAATAGAAATAAAAACAAAAATATATATCAATCCTAGTAAAACAAATAAGAACTGATTCCAAATATTAATATATAATATCAAACACTAAAATGATAACCCAAATAGTATTAAAATAATAGAAATCAATCCAAAGACATTAGATACTATAGAATATCAGAACCAAGAGACACAAACATAGTAACACACACTTTCACATCCCAAGTAGTCATCAAAGTATTGGTATTATATAATAAAATTCAACATGACCTTTAACACTACCTGATCATATTCATATTTCTCAATAAATTTACAATCCCAATTAGAAATTTGTAATAAAATTTTATCACTCATCCTAAATTACCACCATGCTTTGGATATGTGTCTCTAAAAACAAAATAATTATCTAATATTAATGGATAATATTACAAAATAGAAATTATACTATGATGTTAATCCAAATAAAATATTAATTAACCAAATTTTTTTGATATAATATTCACCTCTATAAAAGTGATCGTAGATCACTTGTACTTAACGTGCCACTGAATTTGAAATTCCTTGAAAATATTTCCAGCAACAGTTCTAAGGGATATATAAAATTTTTGTTTTAAATTTATAAATAAAATACATTTTAAAAAAACTAAATAATTTTAAAAATGAAAATGTTTCCCAATTTTCATTCATGAAAATTGTTTTCCTATCTTCACTTTTCACGAGGGGCCATTTTTTGAAAAAAAACAACACATATAAAACCAAATCCCATTGAAAACATAATGTTTCATGAAAATTTATAATAATTAATGTTACAATTAGTTACCAATTTATTATGTTTCAAAACATTAAAACCATACTAGACTACATACATACTACAAGAAGTATAGAATGAGAAAAATAACCATCCTTGAGAGGAAAAATATTTTTAAAAAAATTCCAGCAATACAATAACAATAAAAAAAATAGAATTATTGGGTACCCATATTAGAGAATTTTCCACAATAAAAAAATTTAGGGATGTAAATATATAATGGTGAGTTATATAATACTAATAAATTTTCTAAATAGGTAACCCTAAATGAGAAACTAAAAAGTTGTCTTATGTATACTAGGTTTTTAATGAAAAATATTACAATGAGGAACACAAAAATCCTCAACAAGAAAATAATAATATATAATAAATAACATACTAATAATTAAATATGTGTCATAATGAAATTAATTAATTATATAACACATAATATATAATATTTGGTTTTCCACCTTATAATATATATATGAAAAAAATCACATGTCCTCTTTAAAATTCAGTTTGACCTTAAAACTAAAGGGACCTCTAGAAAAAATAATTTTCATATATTGTTGGTGTATATATAAATAGGTATAAAAATATGACACAATGGATAAATTACATGTGTTTTTAATAAAACTAGTTTTAAAACCCCTCAAAATGTGTATAAATTTAATATAATATGCCAAAAATATAGTATACATAAAAAGGAAAACCAAATGTGTCCATAGGGTAAAGATGCAGGTTACATATACAAAATCTCCATAAAGATAGTAGTAGATGTAAAATTTTCATCCCATGTTCATCACACTCACATCAACACCACATATATGTAATGAAATCTAACATACTCCACCGGATCACATTACCAAACGAGGGTTTTCATTGTGGTTTGTTTTCTATTTACAAGTTGTGGAAGAAGAGATATATGGGCCTATATTGTTTGTTGGGGAATGGAAGCCATACTAATGATTTTTTGAACCATATGTATAATTGTTTTTGGAAAACGTCTTATATGAATGGTTCTAGATCTATTGGTATAAATATGTTAAAATGGTTAACATAAAATTATTGGAATACAACTTTACACAAAAGATGTACATTTGGATTCAATGGACCATTAAAAAGGATAATTTAGGATATCCAATACATACATATCTAGGAAAACAATTTTTATGTGACTATACATACACTAAAAATTCCAATAGTTTAAGGAACCATTACTATGGACTATAACACCGTTAAATATTCTCTACCAACCGCTTAAATCCATATATATAGAGTCAATTTTTAGTAGTTATTGCCTTATTTCAGTATTCTACATATTTTATTCCACAAAATAAAATACATAATTTATTATAATTATCAAAATAAAATGTTTGTAAAAATGGAATCTATAGAAACTAACTTAATAACTCAAAACTAAAAAGTAAATCCTAACTTATTTGTCGATGGGTTTCAATCTTATTAATTGATGGAAATAATTCTTATCTAATTTTATAAATTAAACGCTATTCCTATACACAAAATATGTCATAATGTGTATTTGAATTTTCTAATGCATAATCCATGGGAGGGTCAGTCCTGGTGTATAAAAATTCTTTTGTCATGCACTAGTTGACGATTGATTCTATATAAAATCATCATTTTTTGGGTTATTAAGCCATGGTAAAACTATTCCAGGACCAAGGATTCATATATTATCCATACATAGATGCAATTTAAATAAATTGTCACCCTATACTTCAAATATTTTCCAATACATTCTCAGATAAATAGAAATATCCAATGGGTATCAGTAATGTATAATAGTTTTAATCCCCAAAAATAAATAGAACTCCCTCTGATATTGACTATAGAGTCCCATGAAATTTATATATATTATTACATGAAATTTAAATAAATATATAATATGTTTGAACAAAAGGTCAAGATACCTAATATATTTTTGATAATTTATATATAAAACATCAATCTATAATAGGAATCTTTTTCTATTCATTTTCTTAAATAAAAAATTTGATGATAATAATCAAACTAAAAATTATGTAAAATGGGAATCTAAAAAAATAGATTCTATAAAATATGACTGAATCATAAATGTTAACATATCGTTATCTTATTATTATTTTATAAAATCCATGGAAATTATTCATATTACATTTTAACCAAATATTCTATTTTTTCTAAAAGAATGTCTAATTAAGAGTTTCTAAATGTTTTAAATCCTATCAGTCGAGAGTGTTGAACTAGGTGTGCATAAATTCATCATTTTTTATCACAAAGTGAAAATAAATTTAACACCCATTCCCCCTATTCAGGGTTAATAATCCTCGATATAACAATACCATGAGAACATGACCTTTTATTATTTCCACATGGATGTAATTTCAATGAAATCAATCACTCTACAATTCAACATGAAATAATTATATTTTCATATAAAGAAAATTATTTACATGGTTCTCAATAATTTATTCTATTTACTTTGTATAAAAGAAACTAAAAATAACCTTGAAACCAACTCCACTGACCCCTATCCTTAAAATATATTATTACATGATTTTTAAAAAAATATACCATAAGGACATCTCAATGATTGATGGGCCAAATTTATTTGTAAGATAATATATATATATATATATATGTGTTATAAAAATAAAAAAAACTTCTATAATTTATTCTCCATAATGAGTTTTGAAATACATTTAAGCTCCAAAATTTTCAAATGGTAAAATAATGAATTTTTACACAAAAGGGGTTAGCTAATAAGACCATTAATTGAATTAGTATGAATGTGACTGAGAAGAAGTAAAATTATATAATAAAATACAAGGATATTAAATAATTATATTGTGGAATATTATGATGAGTATGGAATCATAAGATGAAGGTAACATGTAAATATGAGAGAATCATAGAACAACACAAAAAATAAATCACTTAAAACATCCAAGACAACAATAAATGGTGAACATAGTGCCATGAAATATCATTTTCATACTAATTACATTTATACTATCTAATTAGACATAATATTTACCCAATGTTTTTAGATAAATTTGATTGAACTCATCATAACATTTAAATGAATATTTTTTACTTAAAATGATATCAATTATAAGGCATAAAAATAATAATTATACATGGAATGAAATGAGAAAAATAATCACTCCACATATCAATATAAAATGAGATTTAATAAGTATTACATTGAGGGAATGAAATTTAATATTATGGATATTCATATATAATTATAAAAAAATATTTCAGAAATATAGTGTTGATTTTTAAAGACATCCTTAAATAGGGTATTGAATTTTTTTTAGGAATGAAAATTCAAAATTGTGTATTAATGAATAGGTAAAATACTTTAATAGAAATAATAACTATAGAAATTTCATTTAAGAACATCGTTAATCTATATTTTTTATAATAAAAAAATTTATTTATTTAATAAAATTATAATTGATAATAATTCCACAAAAAAAAGGTGTTGCATAAAAGGTTTATGTGATAATAAAGTTCACTTAAAAGAGGATAAATTATTAGAAAAAAAATTGAAATGAAATTAATGAATTTATTACCCAAAAAATATATAAATATTTAAATGGGTATAAATTTTAGATAAAGATATAAAAATTTTACAATCATAACATAACATCAATGAGAAAGATAATGTTAGATACAAAGGGAAAGGATATTACCCAAAGAAAAATGTGGTTTCAAAAAAATCCCTTACCATGTGATGTATAATCTATCTTCCCAAATACAGACTATCTTGGATAAAAAAATATTTATTTATTATTTAATTCATACTATTTATATATATTTATTACTTACTATAATTTTATTGTGTTAATTTATATATATTTTGATGATATATAAAGCTTCATATAATTTTTTGATAGATTTGTTTCATGATCCCATTTACAGAACACTTATTTATAATTATTGAATCTCGTGGGAAATAAGAGTCTAATTATTGAAGTGAAATAGAATGGTATTGACGTATGTAGAAAAATTTACATGGTCAGAAATAAAAATATGTTTTATGATATAGGGAATATTCACTTAGAAACAAATGTTATCATTAGGTGGTTAGTACAATTAGGCCGTTTTATAAACCAACATTAACTAAATTAGTTTATCTGATAAAATTACTTTTTAATCATAAATACATTAAATAAGTAAATATATAATTAGAATAACCATATTGTATTGTAATAATGTTTCTCTAACAAACCATGAGGTCGACGGAGGAAAAATCCAAAAAAAATTGAACAACACAATCATTTAAGAAATGAGAGGAGGGAGTGTATAAGATTGAAATTTCACATTTTAATACCATATTATGATATTTTAGATTTTGGTGTAATTATTTTATGTTTTACAAATTACATATGGTGGGTGTTGAAGAAAAATAAAATAAAAATATGTCTATTTAAATTTATTACTCCAATTTTGGTTGTATAATTTTTGGCTACCCAATAATGATCCTTGGAGTTGTCATTTGATGAGATTACAAGAACTAAAAAATGGGAGATGGGATCGGGATTGTAATTGTGTGAAAATTTGGAATGATCTAATTCATATAATTTTTTAGAGGAAAGGTTGGTGAGAGGTGTTATTTATACGTATAGGAGATGGGAAATTTAGATAATATACTAAATTATTATATTTGGATTAAAACTACAAATAATATTTATTATTATGACCATAAAAAATAAATGCTGAATGTGAGATTGAACTAGTGAATAGTTAAATCATATATGAATAAAATATTCATGTATTTTTCTTATAATGATAGACAATGTATTTTACAATATTCCCATATTCACAAATAATTCAATTATTTTTGAAAAGAAATAACCCAAAACATTTTTTGACTTTTAGATTCTGAATATCAATTCAATTTTATAAAATTAATTTTTTAAATTATAAAAATTTAATTTTTGTACAGAATCACTATTTATTTGAAAAATATCAATTTTAATTTTATGATCAATTTTCTATCCCTTTAAAAAATTACATGTGGTCTCATGAAATTTATTTTTATTGAAAATAATCTATTATAATAATTAAAAAACCATTTTTATGAAGATAATAATTCTCTTAAATAATTATTTTTTTAATAAAAAATATAATATATCATATTCATTTTATATATTAGAAACACTTATTTTATCACATTGAAAACTATTACATTCTGATATCATCATATAAATATTTTATATTTTAATATTATAAGACGCATAAATATAATTCAACAATTCCAAAGGTTGGGATAAAACTCAAATATTCATAATAATATTCATAAGTGTGAGATTTAAACTCCAAAGGCTTGGATAAAATTCGCAAGGTATGATTAATATTCTAATGGTCAGATTTTCAACTATGATATGGGTTCCCCACATCCTCTAAATTCCTAATATTTCATTAATTATAATTTCACCTCAATTTTCACTCAATTTTATTTATATATATTCATATTTAAAGTTTATATCTAAATACAAGTGTTCGCTTTTATTTCTATAGAATTTTTTAGGGAGTGAAATTATTTTTTGGGATTAAAAAGATACATGTGTCCCTACTATTATTATAATATTTTCCATTATTATTTTTTTAACACTTTCCATTCTTATAAAGAAATTTATTATTTAAATATAACGTTTAAAATTAAAATATTAAAAAAAATTACCATTTGTTTAATGTGAATTAAAAAAATTCATATAAATAATTGTTAAACAATTATATATTCATAAGTTGAATATCATCAATTAAATTCATGTTTTTTATATATGAAGAAAATTTAATTTATATATAGTCACCAATTATAAAAAACATATCATTTTCATGTTAGTATAATTTTTATAAACGATCAAATTAATGATAATAATTTTTAGATCATATCATTATTTGTATTTCCAACATTTCATAAATAACATTCATTATTAGATTAAAAATCTATTTCCACATTACATATCTCTAAAAACCATTAATTATGGTTAGTGATGATTTTTTATCCTTATGATGGTCATACTCTCAATGTATGAACAGTTGATTATTTAGATTTTCTTAATGGAGGGGTAAAATGAGTAATAACAAATAAAAACCTTAATATAATTAAATTAATTTTTATAAATTTTTCTAATATAATTATATAAGTGTTCTAAGGATAAATTTTAATTATGATAATTAGGATGAAAATATATGTACATAAAAATAATATATTCGTGGAATTGAATTTTCATTAAAATATCCTTAAAAATGATATCCACATTTTGAATAAATGTGACTAGATGATTCTGGTAAAGTGAGAGGGTTCTAAAATGATAAAATTTTTAATTTTTTATTGATAAATTAGATGCTATGTTGTGTATTATTGTGGTGGAGTTATTACACATTTATATGAAATGATAATGGGAACATCGGTGGTAAACGTACACTTTATAAAAATTTATTTTTAATTATCGCATTCCAATGGTTAAAAAATGGTAAAAAATAGGAAAATAATAATAATTTTTGGTCAAAATAATCATAAACCACTACTTTTTTGGAAAATAAATGAGTGTTTTGGGGATTTTAGTTTAATGTGTTTTCTTTAACGATAGCTATCTTTTACTTTTATAATAAATTTACAAACATATTAATTAATATTCATAAAAACACCTAATAAATACTTATTTAAAATTTTTGATAATTCATATATAAATTTTGTAAATATTATGATCATATAAAATTTTGAAATGTGTGAATAGTAAATATCAAAAGAAACACACTTAATGGCATGATAATTTTTTTCTATTAATTCTTTTTTGGATTTGAAATTTTATAAATTATAAACTTATCTTCAATACATATTTTAAATAAATAATTAAATTTTTTTAAAACTGATAATGTTCATAAGGCTTTATAAGATTTATATAGTTCAATCTCTGTTTAAAATGGTTGATTGATTAAAATAACTAAAAATTATATTTTATTAATATTAGAATTTAATTACATTCGAAAATTTAAGAAATCATATTTATATGTTAAAAAACATAAAATTCAAGAATTATCTCATTAATTAATTATTTTATTACATAATAGGGTTTTAAAAGATTTTAATATTTTGAAAAATACAAAAATACTAATATTTTAAATTATATAGATATTGGACATTTCTTATAAAAATAAAACATTTTTATGATGGAAAAATCTATTCCAAAATAGTTTTTATATAAATAAATATATTATTTCCATATATTCAAATTCCACTTATAATTCAAATAAATTAATTTTTACAATAATATCATAAAATATAATTAAAAATCATATTTATTGGAAAATTATGTATTCAAATATTAACTTATAAAATTAATTATTCATATCATATAACAACTAAATTAGAGTTAGATATTTATTGATATAAAAAAAATTCATAAATAATTGTTAGTGTTATCAAATAGAAAGACATATAACATAATGAGGAAAATATTTTTGAATAAATAAATTTTAAAACTATTATTGATCATATTATTCATTTTGGGTAAACTAAATAAATTTTATTCGTATCAGATGTAGTAATAAATTTAATTATAAATCTATTTCATAAATAAGTTTCTCTTAATAATCAATTCTAATTAAGTTCATCAGTTTTAATTATTTAGGAAAATATTTATATTGTTGAATATTTATATCATGGTTTATTTTATTATTAGTGTTTTGTGTGGCAAAATTTTTTAGAAACATTGAATTTTTTTAAAAAAATAAAATATTAAAATTTTTGGTGTGTTAAATTCTCTGAGTTAATTGTCTAAAATCATTATAACAAACTAATATTTTAAAATATGATTGTTTTATTCAGTATAATATGAAACACACAACATGGATATTAATTAACCAATGTAAAATATTTCTATATATTTAATGGATTTGATAAATTGCACATCAGGAATCCCTGATCCTAAATCAACTATAATATATAATACCATTATAACATCATCATTATGTTTTTGTGTATTAATCGTAGTAACTACATTATCAAAATATATTTTTCTCATTGGATTATTAACAAAATAACAATCATTATAATGAAAAAAATTATTCTTAAATATTATATTTTTTTATAAAAATATTTAGTAACTTTTTTCACACAAAATATAAAAGTAATTTATTCTGGTTTTTAAAATAATTCTTAAAAAGGTGAATTTTATTTTTTAAATCAAAATATTTAAATTATTTTAGGGTGAATTTTTTTGAATTTTTTGTAAACATTTATTATTCTATAAATAGGAAAAAATGTCTGATTTATATTAAAAAACTTTTTAAAAAATTTATATTGGTTATCATGTTCAATTTTATTTCAATTTAATTAATTTTGGTCATTGTTATAAATTTTATGTTAAATTTCAGTATAAAAATTTTCCATAATTCTGAGAGTTTTCCCTTTATAAACCATCATTTTCTTAAAATATGAAGTTATAATTTTAAATTAGATTCGACCATGTCTGTGAATGTAATTTTTAAAATTGGATCCTATATTTGTTTAGCATATTTTTCACTATCCAATAATTTCATCCTAATTTTTGACCATTATAAATTAAAAAAATTAGTATAAAATTATAACTGCACTTAAGGAAAAACATGTTTATATTGGGTTTAATTATAATTATAAGATTTTAAATGACCTTCCAATGTAATAAATGCCTAATTTATGGCCTTATTTAAACCTAAAAACACTTAATTTTCCTCAATGACAAGTTTTATATGTATTATTAATTTCAAAAACATGTGGAAATTTAATATTTTAAAAAAATTCATCTGTGTCCTCTCCCCAGCATATAAATGGATTCCCCATTTCATACCCTATTAACACTTCCAAAAACAATTCTTCCAATTACTTCCCAAATAAATTCATTACACCCATATCAGCATCATAGATCCCTTATTTTTATCAGTAATCTAATCTAATAATACTTTTGGAAAAAACTTAATGTTTTTTATGAAGAAGATGAACCATTCTTAAGAGATATTTTTTAATGTTACACGACATTAAATATTGTTTAATTGTGTTTATATAATATAATAAGATTTTAAATATATTGATATATTATTTTCTTAGTGGAAAAACCTATATCCATCAAATATTCCAACAAATTGGAAATGAAATTGCCGATTTTGGTTATAGTGGACTCCCACCTCACAAACTGATGTAACCCATTTTCCGACACAAATTTTCAAGGATGGATGTGATGATTGATTTGAACAAATTATATTATATGTATTATACTTTTTAACTATTTAAAATTTAAAACCAAAAATTCTTTATTATATTCCATTCAATTAAAAATATGATAATGTCACAAGTGTGTTCAGTGAATTACCACCTCATGATGGGATGTGTTTATTTTCCTCTTAAACATCACGAAGAAGAAAATATTCATAAATTTAGTGAATATATTTCATATATATGACATAATAGTTTTTCAATAAAAAATATATATCCAAAAAACTACATTTAGTTTAACACATTAATTAAACGGTAATTTCACTTGGGCATATATATGGCCTACAATCCCCTTTAAAAATTTGATCTATTCTCCATGTTCATGTTTAAATAATGATTCAAAAAAATTTATATTATGATTAAATATGTTATTTAAAACATTTATATCAGTTAATATAATGTGTATCTATATAATTAATTATTTTTTCATACTTTCTGAACAAAACATGGATAAGAACCCAAGGCAATTAACACACTAAATAATGAAAATAATGAAATATTTTAAATTAACAGTTGAAAAATAATTATAAGATGAGCATGTAGGATATTTTATAATATGGTTCTTTTATATATTAATGAACTATATAAAACCATTGTACATTATATTTTGGAATATTCAGAAAATTCATTTCAAATGTGAGGGACGTCAACTCATTTTCCCCTTAAGGATGCATATTGTAATTTTACACCCATATTTTTCATTATATAGAGTATGTAATTCCCCATTGACATGTAATATTAGGATTAATTATTAATTAATAGTATATTATGTTCCTATTTAAATCATTTTGTCCATGTTGTTTTAAATTGATAAATATAACGTTGTAATGAATTTAATAATTGAATTTCATTTTATTGGGTTCTATTACATTTTCATTATATTTCATAATATGTGATTGTTTATTTATTGAATGATTATTTTCTTTAGCAACTAATTTCTTATTTAGATTTACAATTGATACACATATTCAAATAATTTTTTATTTATCACATTAACATTTAAATCTTTGGAATATTTTATCTCACAATCTCATTTTAAATAGGAATGTTTATGCTAGATCTTAGATTAATGGAATTATTTTATAATAGGATAATAAAATGCATAATTTTTATTATTATATACTTATTCAACATTGATTCTGTTAATATTACATTATTTCAACTCATTGTTACATAAAATACTTTATAAAATTATTTTAATGTAGTATGTGTTCATTTTACTCTTTATTCTAGAATACTTATTCTTCCAAAAAAATGTTTTCTTAAAATGGTTCCATTTTTTTACATTCTCAAATTTTTTTATTAAATACATTTTTACCCATGTTATATTTTTTATAATTTTGTTTGAAATTAATCAGCATGTAGTTATTCGAAAAATTATTTTATTTTTTATAAAAAATTTGAGAGGAATGATTATTTTAATCTGTATAACATATATATAATATCCTTCCATCATGACCACTGAGTGATTTAATACTTCTTTTAGATTTTTAAAACGACATATGTAGATAATATAATTTTCATAATATTTTGTGAACTTTTAGTTTTAAAAATATATTTAATTTTAAAAGGGATATTTTACTCCAATATGTTTTAATGATGTTATAATGTTATTTTAATTCATAAATGAATACAATCATTCATTTTAATTATACTACATTTGGTATATGTTTTTTAATTCCATTAGTATTCATTATATAAATGATATAGGATTTTTTTTTCAAATAAAATTATTGACATTCATAGTTTTGACATATTTATTTATTCATTAAGCTTTATATTGAGAATTCACTGTCATATAAGCAATTGAAATTACATTTCCACAAAATTCCCATATTATTTAGCAAGGATATGTTTTTATCTTAAAATGTGTATCATTTCTATATATGATGTCTTACATTGAATATTGTTTATTTATGTGGGGATATATTAATAAATTAGTATTCATCACTCAATATAGATATTTAATGATAATTCAAAATTTTCACCAATTAAGATTATTATTCGACTTATGGGGAATACTTTGGACATGCAGTGATTTATGGGGCCTATATTTCTATATCCCCTCAATATATTAATAGAATTATGAAGTGATTTGACAGGCTAGAATTAAATTTGTTTTACTAATAGTTTTAAACTATATTTTAAAAGCTCTTGAATTTATAGATACCATGATGACTTATATCATAATGTCCCAGAATTAAGTATTTACATCAATAAGAATTCAGTAATTATTATCCATGATATTTTTTCACGGATATATTCTCTAGATTCATTTCATTATCAGTTATTCATTAAATGTAATTTTATTTTAGTTATTTATCATTCAATATTTATTATCCCTTATATGTTCTTAATAGTCATGATACTAATTAAATGACACTTATTTTTAGTTGTTTACAATATATATTGATTATTATTTATCAAATCATGATTTCCAAATAATACAAATTGTATGTGTGTTTAGTTATTTAGAAATAAATATTTATTATTCTTATTGATTCGTGATATCATTTACTTTACATAACCCATACTATTAATTCAATCAAACCCTTATCAGGATTCCTTTCCTTATAATCTAGGAAGTGAACTAGTAGTGATCTTAAAGGGTATTATAGTTGAAAAATTATATTATTGAAAAAAATATTTTCTAATTTGTATTTTCAAATTTAATATGGGAATCACATATTTATATTGTTTTCAAAGGGAAAATTATTTTTATTCCTTTTGTATGTTATATCATGTTTATAGTGACAATGTAATAAATTATAAAATGATTCGATGATACTAGTTCAGATTCATTAAAATTGGTATATGAGGAAGTTTTTTAGAAACCATGGGAAATATATTTAGGAAATTAATGATTTGAGAACATAAACCTATGAATGAATATGAGGATTTATAAGTAATAACATTTTCATTATTTGTTAAGGAAAATATTATGGGATTTTCCAAGCAATACATAACTCTTTAGTTAATACTAGATTAAATGGGTCTGGAACCGATATACCTATGTGTTATAACTTAGTAATGGAATATCATGGTTAGTTTGAGCAATACGTGGTACATAAAAGTGGTCCTTATAGTGATCCTGTTTATACACTCTCATGAGATATTATTTATATAAATATCATAAAAATTACAGCCATTTTCTAGGATTTTAATAAATGGTGAAAATAATCATCTAATTATAAAGCATTGGTTTCATAGATTGAAAAATAATTTTTCCTGATTTAGATATCCGAGAAATGATAATATAGTCTTCAATAATAATTTTATTTGTCTCACAAAATGATTTTTTGTTTCATTCAATACATTTATCCTAATAGAATCATTATTTTAATAAATATGGAGGACAACATTGTGACCATGAGTAAAAAATGGGAAAATGATTGGAGGGAAATATATCATGATTTTTCATAATCAATTATCCTGAAATTTTAATAACAAACTATACCTCAACTATATGTCACGAATGATGTAATTTAACAAGAGCTCGAGCTGTGGAGACCATGGAGGAATGAAGGCTCAATTTATTTCATGGAAGTTTTTTTATTGAAACAAATAGTATTGTGCCTCATATATAACATGAAGATTATTTATTTATGGTATATAAGGGAATATAATGATGAATTTTCATGGAAAAATGGAGAGTATGATAAAAATAAATAAAACTCATCAATGTGAACCAAATATAGTCTATGTTCACAATTGTGAAGAACCTTGTAGTTATCAGAGTTAATTACATCTTCAAAATGTTAATCCTAGAAAAATATAGGACCTATGATGAAAAAATAGTAAATTTATTTATGTATTGGAATTAATCAATTAAAAAATAAATTTATTTTTACCAAGGATATTTTTATATGTCTTATGAAATTCTAATTATTATTTTATAGTTAATAAAAATATATTTTTTATTCGACATAAGACATATGGATACCACCAAAAGTTGTTGAGGTTAGTATTGATCAAATGATAAAAATATGAAACACTACATTGTAGGTCATATGTGATGGGAGTGTACTTAGTTTAAGGATAATTTTAGAGTCATTTATTGCTATAAACTAATTTTATTATTATATATTTTTGTGATAAATTTATTTAAGGAAAAATTTCCTTAATTTTTGTGGATCTGTTTAAGGGTATTACAACTATTTAATATACCAACTCATTTTTTTACAATATTTTTCTATTAGAATAAAATTAATTTATTAATGTAATTCATTATAAAAAACCAAAAGATAATATTACACTACATGAAACATGTAGAATTAATGAAGAAAATATTTTTTAACTTATGTACATAGAACACAGAGGATAGATTATATTACATGCAATAATGAAATTCTATAATGGCTTGTTCTACACACGAGACTGAGTTTTATAGAACAACAATATATTTTTAAAATATTTTTATTTAATATCATAAAATTTAAACTAACTATTATATTTATAGATATGAAAAGGAATAAATCTCTTATACATATTTTTTTGAGCTCATTGGTTACCAAATATTTTTGAATTAAAATAGAAACCAATAAAATATAATGTAGTTGTTTAATAAAAAAATTAATTATGTGGTAGTAATTTAATCATAAATAAATAAATAAATAATAATTATTTTAATACATAAATATAATTAATATATTATATATTCAGTCAAATTTTTTGATATTCATATAACACATTAAAAAGAAAAAATATAAGAACCCCAATTTTATGCATAAAATGATATATTTTTAATATTAATTATCCTCCTTTTAATGGTAAATCTATTTTAATTCTAAATTTGTTACACTACTATTATTTTTATATGTGAAGATAAATATCATTTCTGAATTGATAATTTGAAAATTTACTTACGGTGATATTCTGGTAACCTTACCAAAAGTTTTAATTTTTAATGAGTATTGAGAAATATTAATTATTATCAAAAACTATTTTTCATCTAATTAATTTACATACTTAATAAATATTTTTAATTGAATTTGAAGGAATATTAGATCAATTATACATAAATTAATATAATTTAGGTCATTTTAATCAATTTTACATTTTATTTGGATACAAAATTAATTTACATTTCTGAATATTTTTTCTCTAGAACCCCAATTTGTAGTCCCATTTGCGAGATTAATTTCAAATTAATTTCAACCACTTTTGTGATTTCAATATCGAAAATGGATTCAATATTACAAAAAATAATTATATATAATTTCTAATTTCTTAATTTCATTAATAAAAATTATTAGTTAATGTAATTAAATTATTTATTATGATTAAAAGAAAAATAAGATACACAGTGGAATCTACAGTAAACATAACAGTCAAAATGGCATCAAAAAAATTTCCGAACCCAATTTTGTGTAAATTTTCCATCCATATCCTCCATTTTATATATTTTTTCATTATTATATATGTGGAGTCCCCAAAATATGTATATTTGTGATAATAATATTTTTTTAGTTAATATCATTATTAGTATTAATATTGTTTTTTGGATTAATAATGGTGCCATCCAAAACAAATTATTGTGGAATAAAATAAGAAAGATTTTATTCAATAGAAACATTGATACATTACCTTAATTTAATGGAATAAAACTACTCAAGAAAAATCATCACGAGACCTAATAGAACTAATAAAAAACAACCCATCATCACAACAAGACCAATTAACAATCTTTAGTCCCTTGAATCCACCAAATATATAAATGGTGAGAAGAATACAAATAATACATAGATTCAATGAAATGTAGGGCACCATCCTATTAAAAAATAATATTGATCTTTGGAATACCTTTAACTGGTTTTTATATGGCTAAGTAGACGTTGGGATCTTAAGGAGATAGTTGTTTTAAAATATTACAATTGGTTTTGGTAATAGATAAAAACATTTATAGATGATATGTATTTTATGTATTTTGACTATTTTAATTAATCTATGTATTTTAGAGTTTTTTGTATTTTATTTTTTCTTAAATATATTAGGTAAATTAATTGTGTTTAATGTTTGAAAGTAAAATTTTATGTTAATAAAGGTGTGTTTTTTTAGTGAATAAATTGTTTATGAATGAATGGATTTTTATATTTCAAAAGAAGTTTATTATGATTAAGTATTTCATTTAAATAAATTGTACTAATAACTTTATAAATATAAATATCATGTGTTTAAAAATATATATAGGGAAGCATCAACTAATCTAGAGAACCCTCAAGGGGTCCACCCCAGCCATATGAGATGTTTACCTGAGTGTTTAGGATTTTTAAGTTTCCTAGAGCAATGATGGAGCAAAAACCCAAGAATTAACACCGTGACACAGGCCACACATCGGTGAGAGCGTGGGAGAGGGTGTATTCATGGGGTGGTCCAAGGACCATGGATGGGATCCCGTGTATAAAGACCCCACTATGTGAGTTTGTGTGATCAAGTGGAATGTAGCGGCACTGAGCCTTATAAGGAAGTTGTGAAACATATCACATTTTTATGTGGGACATAGACTTTTCCATGAAACAAAATCTTGGATTTCTGATCTTGTTGTGGGAGATCTCAGTCGTCTACACCGGTTCACCCTTACAACCCCCCATCTCTGTAGTTTCATCACCGCATTTTTTTGGACCGTTAGTTCCAGATGTGCTAGATCTAGACCACAAAATATATTTAACAATTAAAGATCCACCTTGGACATATGATAAAAAATATGATAGAATCTAGATTATTAGTCTATTTTATAACACACCGAACCACCATAGTCAACCGAACATATCCACAAATGAATCACATCTCTTCATTTATATTTTCCCATTCCCCATTTGGTTCCATCACTCACACCACACCATATGACCAGCCCCGAACCTCCAATCAAGCCACTCCCAATCAGATCCATCCATCCATTTAGTTCTTTTTCCTCCCTATGTCGCACCAAACTATGCCATATTGGTCTACATTGCACCCTCTTCTATTTTTCCTCAACCCATGATATTCCCTTTCTCCATCGATGACCCCATACTGGCCACTTTTCCATAGTAGTGAACCCATATTCGACATGTTTTGAATTTAAGAAAATATATATTTGTATCTATTCATTTCAATATATTTTATACTGATTAAAATATTAATGATCTAAAAAAATTGGCAAAATGGGGCTAAACACATGGAAATTTTTTCAAGGCTGCTGTTTTTATAAGGGAACCTGATTTTATTTAAACCCCACCTTGAACACCCAATTTTACCCAAACACCATTATATAAAACCCTCTCTTGTAATGTAGAGACACTCATCCCTTCCCAATATGAAACTGGTAAGGGATTAATTTTTTTTGATTTTTTTTAAACATATACATATATATATAATATAAATATATAAATGTATGACTGTATCCTTTGAATATATTTTTCATATGCGATATGTTCTTCTTTATTCAAAGTATTTTTTGTCTAAATATTTTCATTGTAAGCGTGTAATTATATTATCTTATCCCAATGTTTTGTACATATATGTGTATCTACATGCATATATACACATATATTGACTATAGTTTTTATATAAATATATATATTAAGGGTTTCATATGCCTTAAACATTATTTCAAATATTATGTTCTAAAATTAATCCCCTCTTTAAATTCAAAATTATTTGGAAGGGTTTTAAATAAAGTACTCATCATGTGATATATATATATATATATACATATATAATTCCAGTTTATTTTCAAATAGGTTTTACTATATGTATAAGGCCCCAGCCTTAAACCTTACATAATATTGAATTAAATGAATTATTCACATTGAGGATCTTTTCATGGTTTAGAGTTTTAGAGAATTAGATCATAAAACATGCATTAAATTCTACATTTAAACAAAGTGGTTACATAAAATATTGTATTCATATTTCCCATCAGTGGAAAAATATTTAAAATAAAACATAGATTCTTTCTTGACACTTCCTTGACACTATCATTATATCATGTACCATTCCCTTGACCTATGAAAAACATTTCAAAAAATTGGGATAGGCATAAAAATCTCAGTAAGGGTTATAAAAAGTATAGAAAGGAAACATGATTACATATATACATAAGAATGAAATCATAATTTACCCATAAAACATATGCACTTTAACATACCTCATAAAATCATGAATAAATCATAGAAATCATAATAAATAAAGGTAACTTGAGACATTCATAACATTCTTACGTAGGGAGTAACCCTCTTGGTTACGTTTGGAATACCCATCATAGTATATTCCCTAAATCTCTTCGGAGAAACCTTAAAGTTTAACCCCTTTGCGTAACCCAATGCATTGGAGAGCTATATCGGGCTCACCTACCCTTAGTTTATCACGGAACCACCCATCTTCATAATAATGCCCAAGAACCATAACATAATCGTATTATATAAAACATGCATAAAGGAAACATAACATTTCCACTTTTCAATCAAAAGATATCAATAAAACACATTGATATAAAAATATTATGAAAAATATTTTCAATACCAAAATAAAAGAAAATTAAAATATGGTATTTATTTTTCTTTTAAAAAAAGGTATGGCATGTAGAGGAAGCCGAAACTCAAATAATGGTCACGGCGGCGGAGAAGTCGTTGTTGCCACATACGTAAGACAAAAAAAAAATCATTTTTTCGTTTAGTAAAAATGATTCGTATAAAAATATTCCTTTTGAATAAATGTAAAAGTCAAAGGGTTTTATACACCGTATAAAAGAATGTTGTGTATAAAACCAAATATTCCTCAATGAAAGGAGATTGAGATGAAGTCCTTACAAAGATCATTTTTAAAATAAAATAGATCTATTATGTGTATTTAATATAAGTACCCATAAATAAAGTACAAACACAAGATATGACATAATAATATCATGACATTATTTGAAAGTAGGAGATTAACCCAAATAATTGAAATTGGGTTAAGAAATTCCATTACAAAAATTCGACAGCCTAACAGCGTCACTTTAAAATTCAGAAAATGAGTTGATGAGAGATAAAAAGGTTATCTCATCACTTAGACATAAAATTTACATCAATAAAGATATAGAAGAACATATACAAACATAAAAATATGTAAATTAAAAGACCCAACAAAAGAAGTCTTTTAAAAAGAGAAGGGTGAAAGTTTCCCTTACCGACTTGGGTATCTTTCAAAACATACACCCCATGAAAGAAGGAAAATACAACATTGATTTAAATACTTATAAAAGAATGTATATTACATAAAGAGTATAATAATGGGAATTATATATACCACTCAACGGAAATGGTGGAAAATGTAGCATAAATCTCACGGGAATAAAAGTGAGATGAAAAATCCCTTACGAAAACTCGGCAGCCTAACGACGCCACTTAAAACTTCCAAAAATGGATTGATGAGATAAAACAGGGTCTCTCATCATATTAACATAAAATTTACATCAATAGTAATATAATAGAACATACCCCAACATAACAAAGAGGAGCTTAAATAAGTGACATAAAGGAGATTACATAAAAAGAAAGAGAAAGGATGGATCTCTTACGAAAATTTGGCAGCCTAACGGCGCCACTCAAAACTTCCAAAATGGATTGATGATAGAAAATAGGGTCTGTAATCATAAGAACATAAAAATTACAGTAGGAATAATATAAAATAACATCCCAATCATAACAAATATGATCTTAAATGGAATGACATAAAAGAGTGTACTTAAAAAGAAAGAGAGGGGTAGGATCCATTACCTCGGGTCCGACATGACACGATCGTTCTTTAACGTCCTGAATAATAAACTTGAGTTAATTTATACTTTCTTAAGAACCATTTTCAAGTTCATTATTCATTTTATATCACTTATTTCCATGTTATAAACATTATGTAATCATTTAAGTTAATAATGTTTGTTTTGTCGATATTTGGTTCTTAGGTCGAAAGTGGACTTCTTACAATTACATGTTGTTCGTGTGGTCAAAGGTTCATTATTTCCAGAAATATATTCATCATTTGGATATCATATATATAATATATATCCATAATATACATGTATTTTAAATATTACATAATCATTTAGAAGTAAGAAATGAAATTCACCGTTCATGGAGATGGTAACCCGTACGTACACATGAACGCTACTTTCATTTCTATGTCATTTAATGGAATTAAAACTAAATGAGAGTTATGTATATTTTAATTCCAGAATTATATTAATCATTTATATGTAACATAAATCATATATAATAACTTTAAATCCATCCTTCATACATCCCACATATGGAATTAACGAATCAAATCACTTTGAGGGGGTTGTAGTCCGCACTTCCTAAAATGAAATTATCATGTTTACCGACAATGGAAACAATAAAAATGCCACAAATGAAACATACATAAGCATAAGTACAACATAAACATATTATATATCATATATAAATATAGTTACATCTTAATGGCCACCTTTGAAGGTGTTATATGAGTGTTGAACAATCATCGTTTCATGAGACAGAAATTCGCCATCCACAGAAACAGTATGTTCATTAACCATTAGATGTTGGTGTGTGTAATTGTAGCTCAAATTATTCTTATAAAAACACTCTAGTATATTGAAGATACTGGATTTTTTAAAAAATAATTGAATAAAAATAGTTTAGGGGGTTGGAGAAGCAAAATAAAACAAAAGAACACAAGTGAAGACATTACCTTAAAATCGGGTAACTCCCTTTGATTTGAGCTCAAAGGCTACCTTGGGAAGACTTATGCCCAAAGTGAGGCTTCTAGGAGTAATAGAGGTATGTGTAGAGGAAAAATGAGCATGTTTTGGCCGAGCCAAAGGCTTGAGAGGTGTGGGTATGGTGGTAGATGTGGGGGGCTTTTATAAGAGGAAATGATGGGAACTCATTGAAAGTTACAAAATTTTACCTTATTTTCAAACGAGTTTTGGATTTTAAAGGTCCCACATTGATTTTGTTCGAGGATACGGTGGTAAGGGTTAAAAATATACTCATACAATAGGTTTTTGACAAGTTTATGTTATATTTGTAATATTATCTTTTCATTTTATTTAAATCCTTTATTAATGAGGTAATCGCTACATCATCATGATGTCATAAATAATTTAATTTAGTTAATGACTAAAAATTATAAAAAAAGTATCATGATGTAGGAAATAGTTTTATATTTCTAATTAATAATTATAGTCAAAAATATGACTTGTATAACCCCATTTAAAAATTGTTTTAGTGAAACATCTCATGTTTGTGACATTTTTATTTTAACTTTCAATAAAAAGTTATTTATGTCATTTTCCAACCAAAGTGGCTCCATGGGGTCCCCAAGATGACCCATAGATTGTCTTGGTCGGCCATGACACGTCTAAAGAGGTTAGGACATGTGTCTAGGTCATTTTACATTATTAAAACATTATTTTTACCTTAAATTATACTAATTACCTCTAATCGCGATTAATTACATAAAAGTTACTATTCGCCAAAAAAATTATTTTAATACCATTAAACCACATTTTACATCATAATGAAAACCATGTATGTTGTATTTTTGAAATTCAAAACACATAGATGGAAATGTTTCATTTAAATGAAAAAACAGTTTCTTTAACTACCACTTAGAGGTTTCGCTATTCATCAAAAATTGAAGTTTTTCAGAAAAATTAAAAAATTCACCCTAAGCTATATTTGATATTCCGAACTAAAAAATGATTCATATCTTCAAAAATTAAAAACATATAAGTTGAATTAATTAATTTAATATTTAATTCCCGCTGTCAAAACAAATAGTGTGTTTTTAAGAAACAATATCTATTAAAAGATTGACACTAGTTTAAGTCCAATTTTAAAGTGAAATTAATTCCAATGACCACTATTAGATTAAATGGTAAAAATATATTCTAATTTTACTTTAAAAATAATTCAAAAGATGATCTAATCATATATATAAATTAGATTAAAAAGAGGTATTGAATTAAAATACAACATTTTTCACTATTCATTAAAAAATGACCTTTATCGGAAAGATACAAAAAATTTACTGAATGTAAATATTGATGCCTAGATTCTAAAGAAGAATTTTATTTTTTCAAATATAACACATAAATTTTTCAAAAAGTGGATTTAAAATAGGTTCTCCATCAAAAGGCGGTTAATCAACCTTCTAAAGAATATTTGAATGTTTATGCTTAAAAATGAATTCATTCACATTTTTAATCCTCTAACATTTAGTGTAAAAAGTAAAAAGTATTTGACAAACATATATAATCATTTTGTAGTTAGTTCTGTTCATTCCCTCCATTACAACGGCTAGGCATTAACTACCATTTAAAATAAGATTATTTTATTATTATAGTGCAATGTAAGATTTTAAAGGAACTCATTGTTGCGTATTGGGTAAGCCATCAAGCATAGCGTTCCCTTTAAATTAATATTAAAATTTTATTCACAAATAGGGATAAATATAAATATTTCATATTCTTTATTTACCTTGGGTGTTACATCCTTCCCCCCTTTTGAGAATTGCGTCCTCGCAATTTTAAAATTGGGCTTGGAAACATTCTTGAAAGTCCCACATTAGAACAAGAGTCGGTAAAACAATCACTTTAGAATAATGAAAGAGAAGTACAGAGGTCACCCAAGTTAAACCATAATAAGTTTCCATGTAGGAAAACATGGACATGGAGGAGAAAACATAGGGTCATGTTCTGATGGAGAGTGATAGAAAACATGTTTAGGAGAATGTTAACAACAAGAAAAACACAAACTTGTGATGGGTTAAACGGTATTCGATTCCCCATTAGAAAAAGTTAATAGAAAACATTTTTGTTTTAAGTTAATTTTTATTGAGGAATTTATTCATAAGGAAACATAATTACTTATCATGTTGACTTTCAACTTTTATTAGATTTCTTACACAAACCCATATTTTCTCCAAAAGACGAGTATTTAGGAAGACTTGTTCACTATAATCAACTTCTAGAGAATCACCTAATCTACAAAAGAGAACTATATACTTCCCATGTCATTAGACTTTAACAAAAACCAAAACCAAAAATATTAGTACAAGATCAGATAATCCAAAAAAAGAAAACCATTTATAAAATGAAAATCTATTCTTAATCTCCAGAATTTGTCCAACAAAACTCAAAGTTCAACGAAGACCATTTGATAAAAACTTTGTCCATAAAATTCATCAATGTAAACCAAAATAATATTGAAACCCAAATATTTTAAGGATTTAGTCACATATTCTTCCAACGTACAAATTAACTTTTATCTCCAAATAACATCAGTTGCCCTTAAATTCTCATATTGAAAAGTAATTAACCTAATCACATATCCTCGATGATTGGTTAATAATTTCCATAGATAACCCAAAATAAACTTACTCTTGATTCTTAAAATCATATAACTAAAAATAAATAGTCAAACTAACTAGGGACTTCACGTAGTCCAGTTGTAGGTGATAAATATCAGTCGCACTTTGGTTGTGGGTTCAATTCCCGCAGCTTTGTCCGACGCGACGGGTTGTCACATGGTCTGTGTGTTGTCCTTTTTCCAAAACTATATAATTCTTAAAACATTCCCCAAAATGAGATAAAATCTTCAAATATAATCATAAAATACTTTAACCTCAAGTTTATCTCATTCCTTTCATCATAACATATAATAACCCATAATTATCTCAAAGGTAATGATCATATAAACTCTAATTGTTACCTTTATAATTTTTACCTGAACTTCCACATCAATTGGTCATCTCGTACATTATGAATTACAGATCATACCAAGCTTCAAGCGGTTGATCTTGACTCCGTGATAGTTGGTTTAGAACAACCACGAGTTTCCTCATTGAATCCCCTATTTTATCTAGTATCTTAATCAGAGAACCACCACAGTTTCCTTCAAACCTGTTGTCTCTTTGGTGCCTGATAGATCCATCCATTCACTAAAAACAGAAATGTCAGTGTGAGTATATCAACAAAACCATCATGTACTAATGAGGAAGGTAAAAACTAAGATATACTTACTCATTCACTATATCTAAAACTAGGACTCTTTATGAAATCCTAACCATTATGGTAATGTCACTTATGCTTAGAAAATACCCTAACCTCTAATGTTATCTAAACAGACCATTGATACCAACTATAAGGCCCCAGCCTTAAACCTTACTTAATATTGAATTAAATGAATAATTCACATTGAGGATCTTTTCATGGTTTAGAGTTTTAGATAATTAGATCATAAACCTTTCATTACATTCCACATTTAAACAAAGTGGTTACATAAAAGATAGTATTCATTTTTCCCATCAACAGAAACATATTTAAAAAAAACACAGATTCTTTCATAACACTTCCTTGACACTATCATCATATTATGTTCCATTCCCTTGACCTGTGAAAAACATTTCAAAAACATGGGATGAGCATAAAAAGATCAGTAAGGGTTATAAAAAGTATGGAAAGGATACATGAGTACACATATACATAAGAATGAAATCATACTTTACCCATAAAACATATGAACATTAACATACCTCATAAAATCATGAATAAATCATAGAAATCATAATACATAAATGTAACTCGAGGAATTCATAACATTCTTACGTAGGGAGTAACCCTCTTGGTTACGTTTGGAATACCCATCATAGTATATTCCCAAAATCTCTTCGGAGAAACCTTAACGTTTAACCCCTTCGGGTTACCCAATGCATTGGAGAGCTATATCGGGCTCACCCGCCCTTATTTTATCACGGAACCACCCGTCTTAATAATAATACCCAAGAACCATAACATAATCGTATCACATAAAACATACATAAAGGAAACATAACATTTCCCCTTTTCAATAACGAGATATCAATAAAACACATTGACATAAAAACATTATGAAAACCATTTTCAATACCAAAATAAAATAAAAGTAAAACATGGTATTTATTTTTCTTTTAAAAAAAGGTATGGCTTGTAGAGGAAGCCAAAACTAAAATAATGGTCACTGCGGCGGAGAAGTCGTTGTCACCGCATAAGTAAGAAAAAACATTCATTTTTTTGTTTTGTTAAAATTATTCGTATAAAAATATTTCTTTTGAATAAATGTAAAAGTCAAAGGGGGTTATACACTGTATAAAATAAAGTTGTGTATAAAACCAAATATGCCTCAATGAAATGATAATGAGACGAAGTCCTTACAAATGTCATTTTTAAAATAAAAAAGATCCATTATATGTATTTAATATAAGTACACATAAAGAAATTACAAACAAAAGATAGGACATAATAATATAATGAAATAATTTGAAAGTAAAAGAATAACCCAAAGAATGGAAATTGGGTTAAGAAATTCCCTTAAAAAAATTTGACAGCCTAACAGCGTCACTTCAAAATTCAGAAAATGAGTTGATGAGAGATAAAAAGGTTATCTCATCACTTGTACATAAAACGTATATCAATAAGGATATAGAAGAACATATACAAACATAACAATATGTTAATTAAAAGACCCAACAAAAGATATCTTTTAAAAAGAGAAGGGTGAAAGGTTCCCTTACCGACTTGGGTATCTTTCAAAACATACACCCCATGAAAGAAGTAAAATACAACATTGAAGTAAATAAACATAAAATAATGTATATTACACAAAGGTTAGAATAATGGGAAGTGTAAATACCACTCAACTGAAATGGTGGGAAATGTAGCATAAATCTCACGGGAATAAAAGTGAGATGAAAAATCCCTTACGAAAACCCGGCAGCCTAACGACGCCACTTAAAACTTCCAAAAATGGATTGATTAGATATAATAGGGTCTCTCATCATATTAAATTAAAATTTACATCATGAATAATATAAAATAACTTCCCCCAACATAACAAAGAGGTTATTAAAAGAAGTGACATAAAGGAGAGTACTTAAAAAGAAAGAGAGAGGTTGGATCTCTTACGAAAATTTGGCAGCCTAACAGCGCCACTCAAAACTTCCAAAATGGATTGATGATAGAAAATAGGGTCTCTCATCATATGAACATAAAATTTATAGTAGTAATAATATAAAATAACATCCCATTCATAAGAAAGATTATATTAAAAGGAATGACATAAAAGAGTGTACTTAAAAGAAAGAGAGGGGTAGGATCCCTTACCTCGGGTCCGACATGACTCGATCATTCTTTAACGTCCTGAATAATAAACTTGAGTTAATTTCTACTTTCTTAATATCCTTTTTCAAGTTCATTATTCCTTTTATATCACTAATTTCCATGTTGTAAACATTATGTAATAATTTATGTTAATAATGTTTTTTTTTCGATATTTGGTTCTTAAGTCGAAAGTGGACTTCTTACAATTAAATGTTGTTCGTGTGGTCAAAGGTTAATTATATCCAGAAAGATATTCATGATTTGGATATAATATATATCATATATATCCAGAATATACATGTATATATAGTATTCAATAATCATTTAGAGGTAATAAATGAAATGCACCGTTGATGGAGACGGTAAGCCGTACGTACGCCGAAATGCTACTTTCATTTCTATGTCATATTAATGGAATTAAAACTAAATGAGGGGTATGTATATTTTAATTAAAGAATTATATTAATCATTTATATGTAACATACATCACATATAATAACTTTAAATCCATCCTTTATACATTCCACATATGGCATTGTTGAATCAAATCACTTTGAGGGGGCGGTAGTCCGCACTTCCTAAAATGAAATTATCGTGTTTACCCACAATGGAAACCATAAAGGTATACCAAAAAAGAAAAATACCTAATCTTAAGTAAAACACAAACATATTATATATCATATATATATAGTGACATCTTAATGTCCTCCTTTGAAGGTGTTATATAGGTGTTGAACAATCATCGTTTCGTGAGGCAGAAATTCACCATCCAGAGAAACAGTATGTTCTTTAACCATTAGATGTAGGTTTGTGTAAGTTTATATCAAATTATTGTAATAAAAACATCCTAGTATATTTAATTTACTGGTTTTTTTACAAAATAAATGAATAAAAATAGTTTACGGGGTTGGAGAAGAAAAATGAAACAAAAGAACACAAGTGATGAAATTACCTTAAAATCGGGTAACTCTCTTTGATTTGAGCTCAAAGGCTTCCTTGAAAAGACTTCTTCCCAAAGTGACGCTTCTAGGAGTAATAGAGGGATGTGGAGAGGAAACAGGAGCAGGTTTTTGCTGAGCCAAAGGCTTGAGAGGTGCGGGTAAGGTGGTAGAGGTGGGGGCCTTTTATAAGAGGAGAGGAGGGGCACTCTTGGAATGTTACAACATGTTACTTTATTTTCAAATGACTTTCGGATTTTAAAGGTCTTACATTGATTTATTTCTATGATAAGGTTGTATGGGTTCGAAATATACTCATAAAATAGGTTTTTGACAAGTTTAAGTTATAGTTTTCACATTATATTTTCATTTTATTTAAATCCTTTATTAATGAGGTAATCGCTGCATCATCGTGATGTCATAAATAATTTAATTTATTTAATGACTAAAAATTATAAAAAAAATATCATGATGTAGGAAATATTTTTATCTTCTAATTAATATTTATAGTAAAAAATATGACTTGTATAACCCCATTTAAAAATTGTTTTAGTGAAATATTTCATGCTTGTGACATTTTTATATTAACTTTAAATAAAAAGTTATTTATTTCATTTTCCAACCAAAGTGGATCCATGGGATCCCCAAGTTGACCCATGGATTGTCTTGGTAGTCCATGACACATCCAATGAGGTTAGGAAATGTTTCTAGGTCATTTCACATTATTAAAACATTATTTTTACCTTAAATTACACTAATTACCTTTAATCGCGATTAAGAACAGAAATGTTACTATTCACCAAAAAGTTATTTTAATCCCACTAAACCACATTTTACATCCTAATTAAAACCATGTATGTCGGATTTTATAAATTCAAAACACAGGTGTGGAAAAGTTTCATTTAAAAAAATCAGTTTCTTTAACTACCACTTAGTGGTTTCATTATTCATCAAAAATTGATGTTTTTCAGAAAAATACCAAAAATTCACCCTAAGCTATATTTGATATTCCGAACTCAAAAATGATGTCTATGATACAAAATAAAATACATATAATTTGCATTAATTAATTTAATAATTAATTCCCGCTGTCAAAACAAATAGCGTGTTATTATGAAACAATATCTAATAAAAGATTGACACTCGTTTAAGTCCAATTTCAAAGTGAAATTAATAACAATGACCACTATTGGATTAAATTGTAAAAATATATTCTAATTTTAAATTATGAACAATTCGAAATATGATATAATCATATAAATAAATTAGATTAAAAAGAGTTTTTGAATTAAAATACAACATTTTTCACTATTCATTAAAAAATGAACTTTATCGGAAAAATACCAAAAATTTACACAAAGAAAATTTTGATGTCTCGATTCTAAAGAAGAATTTTATTTTGTCAAATATAACACCTAAAATTGTCAAAAAGTGGATTTAAAAGATGTTCTCCAACAAAAGGCGGTTAATCGGCCTTCTAAAGAATATTAGAATGTTTACGCTTAAAATTGAATTCATTCACATTTTTAATCCTCTAACATTTATTGTAAAAAGTAAATTTTTTTTACAAACATATATAATCATTTTGTAGTTAGTTCTGTTCATTCCCTCCATTACAATGGATAGGCGTTAACTACCAATTAAAATAATATTATTTTATTATTATAGTGCAACGTAAGATTTCAAAGGAACTCATTGTTGAGTATTTGGTAAGCCATCGAGCATAGAATTCCCTTTAAATTAATATTAAAATTTTATTCACAGATAGGGATAAATATAAAGATGTCATATTCTTTATTTACCTGGGGTGTTACAATATGTGTAACTAATAAAATTGTGTTTTAAAACATTGATTTAAAACCCACGAATAAGGAAGAATTTTAATGTAATTTGTGTACACATATATACAAATATATGTGTTATATATATATATGAAAAATTAGTTTATAAGATCACTCAATTTAAAAATAATTATTTTTAAGATATAAACTTTGAATTATAAACAGAATCACGACCTTATGATGTTTTATGAAAATTGATTCATCGTATTGTGTTATGAAAATGTATTTATATAGTATATATGTATATACTTGTATATATACATATATAAAAGTTTGGCCCAAATTTCTATTAATCAGAAGAACAAAATTTTACAAAAAAACTGATTTTAGGTGTTCTAAACAATCATGCATCACATAGGGAACTTCTTATTTAATTTTCATGTGAAATTATAATCATTTTAGGTAAATAATATGAATTTATATGAGTTTTTGAAACAAGTTATCATTTCATGAGTGTAAACAATTATTTTATTATTTCATTTGATTTTTGAATGCAGGAGATAAACATTATCATTTTGTGAGATAATATTAATTGAGTTATCATTTCATGTACAAAATCATTTTTTTGTATGATTATGTTGGGAGGACAAAACAATAAATGCATTTATAATGAAATGTGAATCCATTACATTATTAATTTTTTGACTTTCAGATAAAGAAAAATAATTTATGTATGAGATGAATCTTAATATTATATTTCATGGATTGTGATCAAGACTTCTTCCGAGTGATATAGGACAGATTGATTTAATTTCATGTTCTTATAATACATATGATGATGTTATAGGATTGATTATGTTATGGGTGAGGCCTGCAATAGGCTCTCGATGGATCAGTTGGTCTCATGAGACGAACTATAGTCTTGGAATTAGGCCTTGATAGAATGGTTTTGTATGGTCTTGGCATGATGCCTTGAAATGGTGTTTATGATTTCCCTATGTTTTTCATTCTGTCATTATGATCTCCGTATGATAAAGTCCATCTGAGTATTTAGCAAGTAAAATATTCATTACTAATGATAATCCTCTTGTGAACCAATATTCGTATGTTTTATATTTTCAAGTGAACATGGAGTAATGATTTATGTTTAAATATATATACTTGTATATAAATTCATTTATAAATGAAAATTAATAGTTATGTTTCCAAACCAAAATGATAAATGAAATTATTTTATGAGCAATTTTTAATAAATAATATATCTTGTGTAAATTATTATCTGCACCTATGAAATTTCATAGAATGATTATGTTTGGTCAATATAAAACTTATAGGTTGAACTACATACATTTATATTCAAGTACATCAAAATTTTTAATACATTCCATTTGTAACTATTAAATATGTTTAGAAATTTTGAGCATGAGTTATCCTAAAACCTGGTTCAGAATCACTTAAGAAACTGATTATGACATGTTATGTGAAATAATATTTTCATTATTTCATTGCATGTGTTTTGAAGAAAAGTTTTTATGAATAATTATTTTAAGGGTTTTATTTTAAATCCCCTTACAAGGTATTATTTTCTCACACTACATTTCATAAAAACTTTTAAAGGTTCAGCATATGTATTGCGTTGAAACTCTATTGTGGAAGATATCACACTAAATAATTATTGTTCTATTTTTTTTAATTTAAGGAACGTATGTTATATATTTACTTTTCTAGAACATGGTCCAGTAAAAGATCCATTGTTTCATTAATTTCGGTGTAGTTATTCAATATTCTGTTATAAAACAAATTACATAATATTGGAAAGTGCAGAGTTTGGTTTCTTGGGATCGTGTCCTTATAATTGGTATAAGAGGAACGACCTACTTAAAATTGGAAAATTATAATAAAACTGAATGTTTATGTGCGTATTTTTAAGAGAAAAAACTTTTTACAATATTAATATATAAGGCGAGGGCTCACCAACTAACCTATTTTCACTTCCAACCGAGATTCATGAGAACATAATTATCAAAACATGTTCAGAAGTATTCCATCCTTCTACAAACCTAAGCTTCTCCTACAAACAACTCTACTAGGAGTCAATCATCCCAAATATCCTTAGATTATACCAAATAGATATTTATATCTATCACCATCTAGAAAATTTTCAATTTTCAGAATATAGGTATAGGGGAAAGTATCATGGAGGCCTTTATCTATGTTTCACTCTATCGGAGAATTACCGAGTCTTGGGAAAATTCTGGGAATCTATAATGGATGGTGACCATTGAGTAGGTTATCTCTTCCAGGTTCTGATTTTTCGTTTGTATGGGAGACAGTATGTAATTAGAACTCTCAGGCATGATATTTTCAATAAAATTGTAAAAGGAACGAGTCCACTATAAAATCTATAAGCTCCACACATCCCAAGACTGCCTCTTGAATCCCAAGTGTTTTATGCATATATTTGTGCCTAACTACTCAAGGTGCACCTGAGACCACGAAATTGAGGAACTGAAAACTGCCCTAGGAATCCACCTATTTCAACGATAGATTATCCATGGTGGAGAACATGGAAATTCTATAAATAAAAAAATTATTTCAAATTATGTTAATAAATTAATAAATATTAAAAAAATATCATGTAGGGACATTGAGTATGTTTTCTGAAGGTTGGTTTTGTGGAATCATATGAGTACAATGGAATTGCGCGGGTGAAATTTAATTAAAAGTGGAGGTAATGTGATGCCCCAAACATATTTATATTTTTAACAATTATAATTTTTTATTTATTATGATTTATTATGAGTTTTTTTCTTTTTAATATTGGTTCCATACAAAACATATTAATTCAGAAAGAAATAAGAATTTTTTTATTCAATAGAGACACAGATACATTACACTGATGTCAGGGATTACAACAACCCATGAAAACTCATCGCAAAACTCAATTGAAAAACATAAGACCACCCAACATCACAATGAGACCAATTAAGTATCATTTTCCCCTTGAATCCTCCAGAAAAAGAAATGGTGATAAGAATAGAAAAAATACAGAGATTCAGAGGAATGTAGAGAAACATCCTCTAAAAATAAGAAACGATCTTGATCCTTGGAATACCTTGAACTTGTATTCATATGGCTATGTATTCATTGGGGTCTTAAGGTTACTATTGTTTCTAAAGATGACTGTAGGCTTTGTTAATGTTATAAAATTTTATAATTATTAACTATTATAAGTATTTTGGCTATTTTAAGGATTCTAGGGTTTTTAGTATTTTAAGTAGATTAATTTTTTTAACTACCTTATGTAATTTAATTGTTTTGAATGTTTCAAAGTAAAATTTTTAGTTAGTAAATTTGTGTTTCTATGTGAATTTATAACTTTAAAAGATTACCTTTTCATGTTTTGAAAGAATTATATTATTATAAAACATTTAATCGAATTAAATTATATCAATTAATTTATAAATATATATATTTATATATAATGTGCTCAAAAAATATATGTTGATTCCTCAACAAAGCTGGAGAACCCTCAAGGATCTGACTGTAGCTATAGGAGACATCTACTAGAGAGT
Organism: Viscum album; assembly: GCA_963277665.1. Classification (NCBI taxonomy): domain Eukaryota; kingdom Viridiplantae; phylum Streptophyta; class Magnoliopsida; order Santalales; family Viscaceae; genus Viscum; species Viscum album. The sequence goes on along the minus strand of OY728133.1, from coordinate 676,099,983 downwards.
ATTGGCTCACTAAGGTGTCTTGAGCAATGCTTGACAGAAACCCCAAGCTGGCACAACATGAGGCAGGTCACGCACCGGTGGGAGCATGGGGAGGGTGTATGCTTGGGGTGGGCCAAGGCCCGGAATTGGGGTCTTCAGTATTAGGACCCCACTATGTGTGTTTGTTTCATTGAGTTGAAGGTAGAAAAACTGATCCTTATAAGGGAGTTTTTAAACCTATTACATTTCGATGTGGGATTAAAAATTTTCTTCGAAACGCGATCTAGAATATCCAATCTTTCTGCACGAGTTATCAGTCATCTGCACCGATTAATACTTTGATCCCCCATTTCCCTAGTTTTATCACTTCATATTTTTGGACTGTTAGATCTAGATTCGCTAGATTTGGGCCGCACAATCTATTTAAAACAAACATATCCACCTTGGTCATCAGATCGAAACCTCAATCTAATATCAGTCGTTCGTGTCTTTTTAAATGCACCAAACCACCATAGTTGTTCAATATTATACACAGATGAATCCTAGACTCCATTTATTTTTTCAAGTTCCTCCATTGTTTCCATCACTCACGCCACACCACATGACCATCCTCAACCCTCTGATTTACCAATCCCAATCTAATCCTTCCATCCCACTCCTCATTCTTCCTCCATCAGTTTCACCTCACCAGGCCACACCAGTCCAAGTCTTCCCCTCTTCTGTTCTTCCTCAACCTCTGATATTCCCTTTCTTCATCTGTGGCCCCATCCTAGCCTCTTTTTCATAGAAGAAAACCCAGATTCTACAAGTTTTGATTTTTTTGAATATATATATTGGTATCATTTCATTTTTTATATTTCATATTGATTAAAATGTTGATCATTCGAGAATATTGGCCAAATGGGTCCAAATCCATGGAAAATTTTTCAAGGAGGGTGTTTTTTAATGGATCTAAATTTTATTTAAACACCACTTTCAAACCCCAATTTTACACAAACAACACTCTTCCAGACCCTCTCATGTTATCTAGAAACACTCATTCCCACTTACTCTGAAACAGGTAACAGATTTCATTTTTTTGAAACTGGGTTTGTTAACATAAATAAATTTATATATTATGTAACATATATATTCCTATAAATTTATGAATATATCCTTTGAATTAAATTTATATATGTGATATGTTTTTTCTTGATTCAAATGATTTATTTCTAAACCTTTTCATTGTAAGGGTGTAATTCTATGATATTATAACAATGGTTTTTACATATATTTGTGTATACATGAATATATACACATATATTGGCAATAATTTCAGTATATATATATATATATATTAATGGTTTCAAATGTATTAAATCTTATTTGAAATCTTATATTGTAAAATAAATCCCCTCTTAAAAATAAAACATATTTGGAAGGGATTTATGTAAATTATTCATCCAAGGATATATATATTTATATATAAGAATATCCTTATATAATTCATTTCTAACTTCATATTGGTTTTCCTATATGTGTAACTATGAAAATTATGTTCTAAAACCATGATTTCAAACCCTTGACTAAGGAATAATTTCAAAGTCATTTGAATAAAAATATATACATATATATATATATATATATTATATACGGATATAAGTGTATAAACTCACTCAATTTACAAAGCATGATTTTTATGTTATAAAAAATGAATTATAAATTGAATCAAGAACTTATTATTTTTTATAAATATATATTCATGTGTTTTTTTAAATTAATGTATTGATAAATAGTATATATGTATATACTTGTTTATATAAATATATACTAGTTCATCCCAAATTTCTAGTAATAAAAATAAAAAAAATTTACTCAACAACTTATGCTTTTTTTTAAATAAATATGCATAACCTACATGCTCTTCTTATTTAATTTTCACATGAAATTATAACCATTTTGTTGAAATACTATTATGTTATGTGAATCTATGAATCAATTTATCATTTAATGAGTGAATCCTATTCTATTATTCTTTCATTTGTTTTATTTACTATATGAGATTAAAATTATAATTTTACGATAAATTGTGAATCCATAAATTATTTCTTGTGTGAAATAATTTTTTGTAATATTATTTTGGGAAGAAAAAAATGAATTTTCTAATGAAATGTGTATTCATTACACTATTTATTTTATAACATTTAAATAAAGACAAATAATTTCAGAATGAGAGGAATATTTCTATGATAATGTATTCATTAATAACAAAACATTTCAAAGTATTACAAGACACTTTATTTTTAATTCATATTCTTTATTAGACATATGAGGAAGGCATATGACTGATTATCTGATGGGTGAGTCCGATTATATCATCTTGATGAGTCGGTTGGTCTCATGAGATGCACTACGGTCATGGAATGAGGCCTTGACAAAATGGTTATGTATGGTCAGGGAACAGGGCCTTGAAAGAATATTTATGTATTTATTATTTGGTAACGTCCCAACCTGGTATCCACTAAACTAGTTCATCAAGATGGATCTCCATAAGGCCTCAAGAGCACCTCCACCTAAGCCAGAAGTTTCTAACTAGCTTCAAGGACCTAGGGTGTGATAGTGGGAAACTATGAACTCATACCAAAGTAAGAAAACAATAAAAATAACTACTTATCATAAACAAAAGAGAGTAAACAGAGTGCAGATGAAATAAAAAATTTAAATACAACATGTTGAATTAGTAAAATGTTGTAATATGCAAAACAACAATGAAATACGATACAACACAATTCACCCACAGGGCCAACAATACAGATGCAACTACAAAGGAAACTTAATGAAAATGTTAAAGGTTATTCTATGAACTCTGTGCCAACTCACATACCTAATCTTTAAACACTGTCGAACTGAACTAGCCCGATTAGTAGAACTACACAAGCAACTCCTCTCGATCATGAAACAATGGGACCCATCCCTATATAACATGAAACTCATGCTCAACCTAAAACGTAGACATAAGTTCTCCACACACACTGAGTTTCATATGTAGGGGTGAGAAATAATCTCAATAGGCCACCCCAACAAGAAACCAATTACTGTGTTGCTTAATTGTATGCACAAGGAACATGATCATTCTAGTATAATGACAAAAAATTATGTAATCCAAATGTGAATCCATAGCTGAACCTAGGAATTCTAATCCCTATCAACTAGGTAATTGCCGCCATGGATGTCCAGATCTATATATGTATACATGTATAGCCACATATCTTTACATATATACATGAATATGAATATTTATTATGTGTATCAAAAAACATGAATCATCCTTAGTATTTGATTCATGGGACTATAACCCTGATCTCCTGGACATCCTGTGCAAGGTATTGAGCTAGAAATCATCCAACTCAAGTCATGTATCATATAGATGATCTCTCGGCCCATAATCTTGTTGACATGTACCTTCTTTGTCCAATTCCAAAATTATATCTCTAATAAAGCTATTTCACCATTGGTGGATGCTCTTCCTACACCTAGGTTCACTCGTACTCACCTCCAATAACTAAACAAGTTTATTGTATATCGAAGGTCAATCCTGTAAATAAAGATGTTGAATACCAACTTTCAATCCTGTAAGGAGGAATACTATATACTGACCATGAATCCTTTAAAGAATAATTTTAGGAGAAGCATACAATCATCGAGTTAGATTCCATGATACACCCCTGGAGTCCCATAACTGATATCGAAGAACGTAATCATTCCAATCATATAACATGCATCCTATGAGCCCATACAAGGAATTATTGCAAAGGAATCCAAATATCACTCATGTTGCAGGATTCATAAACCCACTGATCCCATCTAAGTAATACCTCTCATAGATTCAATTATCACTCAGGGAATAAAATAACCAACCAATTACCCCATCCATGGAATCCCTCAACGTGATCCAGGATTCACTCAAGGATTAATTACAGTCAACAGCCTACTGAGCCTATCAAAGTAATTCCTACAACGGGAATGCATGTATCACTCAGGGTACATAAATAAATATCACCATGATCCATCCAATGTATTCCTACAATCGGAATCCATGTATCAATCATGGAATTAAATTCAACACATAATGATTAATAGAAATATACCAAGAAACACATATAGACATCCAAATTATATATATATAACAATATATATATATATATATATAATCTCTACTAACATGTCCTAGTTAATACATCTATGTATCTATAAAATAATACAAATAACATGGATAAGATGCCAGATCCCAGGGGAGCATGTCCGGGCATCCCCACAAACAAAAATATGCATCGTGTTTGGCTCAATAGCCACCAACCAGGAAGCACCTATAGTAAACACTGCTGCATCTGGAAAAGAAAGTTAGATATAAACAAATGAGTGTGGGTGGACTGAACTCCCAACCTAACACTACATCCATATTACCATGGTCTTTAAACATTGGAATGGGTTCTAGGTGACACCTGAAAACCATCTCTACCCAAACCCGATGTAATGGATCATGGTCAGTCAAACTACGAGCACCCATCGAGTCCCTCAAGTCAAACACTAAGAGGGAATCCTACTCGGGATCCCCAAGTAAATGCGAATGAAGTAATCTTACATGAGATCAGTATAAAATTTTAAGGGAGGAATCCTACATGGGGTCCTTAAAAAAAGAATAACATAGGCATCCAATAATAGTGATCCTCTCAAAGGAACACATGAGAGAGATCCTACAAGCGACTCCCTAGGTCAGCACATAAGAAATTATATACCTCTGGATATACGGGGAAGAATTTGGTCTCATGGATTTTTATGCAAGAATGACACATCTCAAAATGAGGAAGTACTCAAAAGAAAAGGTATTGGGTGATAGATCAAAGATCATATCAGATCAAAGGTCTCAACTAGGTTGGTCCGAACACCCTACCTATCATCCTTGCCGAATCTCACTCTCAGGTGACAACAAGACTTTATAACTGGAGGAAGAACGTATCTATTGATATATAACCCACAAAACACAATTTATATTACCTATAATTATAAATATTATTCCACCATTGTTATCTATGTGAAAAAATGCACAAAATTGACTACTCACATGCCCAATTCTGACTTCTGGGGCACAAAATACCCCAAACCTCAAAGCTAGAAAATGTAAATAGTGTGTACATTAGAGTACATGGTGGGTTATCTTATACCTCCCCTAGATATGTACTTATACATGAACAAAACAATATAGGTTCCTCCAATGTATCAGTACATATTGTGTACTATTTAAAAACCAAAAAATGTGTTCTTTTTCAAACTCACTGATACAAGAACATGTACCACTACATGGAGTGTGCTGATAGTACACGCTGTTTACTTAAGAAAAAACGTTATTACCTTAATGAGATTAACACATGGCATGTTAACCTGGAACACATGCTGTGAAACTTGGGTTTCCCGATGGGAAAACCCTCAGATCGCTTGAAACACTCATTTTTACCTCTGAAATAACAGATCAGGTCTCAAGAGTCTATAAGAACGAAATATATGGCTTTAAAAACAATAGAAAATGAATATAAAGGGGTTCTATAGTGAAAATGTAAAGGGGACTACTTTCCAAAAGAAACCACTGATGCTTCAGTTGACTTCACCATCCATGAATTCCATACAACACGTCTATGCATCGAGAGATCATTAACAGTACCCTTCTTCCCATCCCTCTATCACTCTATCTTACTCTCTAAATACTCACGTAGGTCATGATGTAGGATGACCAGCATAAGGAGCATGTGAAAGGTGGAAGAAGGAATTTAAAAGAAAGAAATGAAATTAAATGAACAAGATGAAAATGGGGCATGACCCAGCAATGACACCCAATTCGAGATTAGGCCCTACCTAGGATAAAGTCCCTATTCTGAACTCAGTGATAGAGAGAAAATCTCAATACAATGCTCTATTTAAATGTTTTCACCAAACAAACCAGTTAGAAAATTTTAATATTTAATTTAATAATATTAAATTTTTAATATTATTCTAAAATCTGAACATCCTATATTTCAAAAAACATGTTCCTGGGGTAAAAACCCTATTCATGGACCAAAAATGTGGGTAGAAAAATTATATGAGATCAAATGGTAGGGGAAAAATCATTTCCCACCTCACGAGCATCAAACAAAAAAAATTCAAATTTCTGCAAACTTAAATATTGAAAACACAACTCTATCGAAAAATCCAACCATTAACCTTCTCATCCCGAATAATCCAGTTGAATGGACCAAAATCCATGCCCCCATTCTGAGCATATTCACAACTATGCTATCTAGACTATCCAACGAACATCCTTATAGTGTTAACAACAACATTCTACGTGGAATACATTTAATTGTTATAACTCTGGTACTCCTCACCATAGGAATATTCCTATAATCAACTTTGAAGAAAACTCTGAGCTCAAAAGATCACGGAAAACACCGTATTTTAAAGGAAATGAAGAAAACCACCCTAAACAGCGTGCACTTCTTACCATAGGACATGACTGACGCTGCTCCTAGAGCGCATCTACAATAGGATCCCTCTTTAAAATGGAATAATAGTAAGAAACGTAAGGGATCTCAGTGTATGGTCAAATATCCCTCAATGTACTCAAGATGAATCAAGATTGTGCATGATTGTCTCTAATCAGAGTACATTGTGATCCTATAAAAAAGGTACATCCAGCTCCCTCCAACCAATGCTCACCATCATGTCAAATCATGACCAGGATTCAACCATGGTTCACCGATCTTATAGTACCCGATTTATTCCATGATGTAACCTCTACAACTGAGGTACAATCCAACCCAAAATTCAGATTCCAATCACAATACATGTCTTGACACATCAGTTTTTGACTCACAGCTGAAAACTCACCGATTTAGATTCAAATGATACCACACAGCAACAACATATATCATTACCACCCGACATAAACTCACTCTTTCGTTCCATAAGCAATCATATACCCATTCACTAAATACATTAGCAATAATGGAAACAATGGTCAACCAATCTAGGATCCTGAACCATCCATCCCATCGAATACAGTATAAAAAAGAAAGCACAGTTGGTTCTTAATTAAAAGCTAGAGGCATCAACATTCCTAACCCAAAACTCAATAACCTATCATTCTTCAATCACAAAAAAACATAAAACCAAGTTCAATACCGAAAAATGAATATGAAAACATGGTCCAACAATTTAAACATGCTACCCTAGAACAAAATAGACATCAACCTACATGGTGAGAGTCTAAACCAAGGCTCTCTAGGTCTTCCACCTAGCCCTAGAGAAGAAACATCACAAGTGGGTCACCAAGTCATACCACATAGCTCAAAATATCCAAACCTTTAGGTATTAGTTCTGATCACAATGACCAATGGGGGTCCAAGATGAATAACATGGAATACGATGGCCCGGATCCTCTCCAAGCATCATAAAAAAGAACTTCTACCTATAGGTCACCACCCAAGAATAAGAGAAGCTGAACAAATACTAATCGGGTTTCCATATACGAAAATAACCCTAATTATCCAGTTCAATGAAAATACCTAGAATCTTTCAGCATCGTACTCATCGATCTGACTAGATAACCATAGTCCTGATAATAAACAACCAACAAGGGGTTCCATAAAAATGAACCATGTTCCATATCGACTTACTAGTTCACTGCAAAGGAGGCACATGAGTACTGAGTCATTAGCCTCACAAACAATTCCACAATGTAGATCCAGATAACCTATCATCAAATAAAAAGTATGTGTATGTTGGACTAAAGGCATTTGTCATCAGTAAAATCTAACACTAGAAGGCATATATGCTGTAAATCATTTGTTCTTATTATGATGCATGATTCACCTCTAGCCTTTCTTGGCCAAGAGTCAAAATCCCTCTATATCCTCTTATCGATGTCTCAGATCAAGAGATCCATAGTAAATCAAAACATCCACATAATATGTGCGTCCCTTAAGGAAAAATCATATACAACTATAACATCTCAATATCCGAAAAAAAATCCCAAAAACTTGCAACCAAGTTATCCTATTGGAACAATTTTTCTCAACGCAATAGTATGATATCCATCACAGTTCCCAACAAAATCATAATATTCCTATATAACACATACCATATAGTAAAGACTAGGAAAAGAAACTCCTCGGATACAACTTTGCAACATCCCTACCCGGAATCCACTAAACCGGTGCTCCTAACTCGTTCACCACAAGTCCTTAAGCACACCCCCTCATTTTCCAGAGGCTTCCTACTAGCAGTGATGGCATATGGTGTGATAGTTGGTACACTATTCCATCATACCAGAGTTATAAAAACATTTAAATGGATATTTATCATACAAATAGGAAAGTAAACCGTGTGTGGAAGTAATAAACAACTAAAATAGAACAAGATTTAATAGTAAATTACTATAAAATCTGGAACATCTATGCAACAAAATGATACAATTTTCACTCACCTGTCCAACCATATAAGTACAAGTACAAAAGAAAATTAATGTAAATGTATAGAGTTATACTACTAAATATGATCCAAATCTCATACCAATTATCTAGAAACCGTCAAACTTCACCAACCTGATCAGTATCACCACATGACTATCTATACTCGATCATGCAACAATTGCAATAATCTTTATCCACCATGCAACTCATGATCATCCTGAAAAGCATACGTAAGTTCAACCCATACACGGAGGCACACAAGTAGGGGTGAGAAAGAATCTCAGTAGGGCTCCTAGAAAAGAATCCAGTAACTATGCTGCTAAAGTTTATGGAAAAGTAATGTTATCAGCCTAGATAAAAGACAGAAAAATAATGTAATCTAAAAATGAAATAACATTCAAAACTAGGATCTGTAATCCCTGTCAACTAGAAGAGTGCAACCATGTATATACATAAACATATATGTATACATGTATAGTCCCATACATATACATATATACATTAATATGAATATTCATTGGTATGTGTATCAAACAACAAAAAACCACATTAGCAGTCGATTCATTGGTTTAGAACCCCTATCTCCTAAACATCATCTGCAATGCATTGCGCTAGATGTGTACCACTCAAGTTTTGTATCATTATGTCGATATCTTGGTCCATAATCCCATTGAAAAGTACCTTCTTTGGCAAATTCCAGAATTATATCTCTATGTTAACTACATTACCACATGTGGATGCACCTCCTACACCAGGGTTCACTCATACACTCCTCTAATCACTGAACAAGGATACCCTATGCTGACGGTGAATCCGGTAAATAAGGATGTGTTATACCAATGGTTAATATTATAAGAAAGGATAATACATATAGAAAGACTATCCTAGGAAGAAATATTTTAGGAAAAACATCCAGACATCTGGTGATATACCATGCTACACCATTGGAGTCCTATAACTAATCTGGATGAATGTAATCATTCCAATAGTATAACATCTTACCTATGAGCTCTTCCAACTCAAGAATCCAAATACAACTCAGGGAGTAGGATTCATCCACCCACTTTGCATGTCCAATGAATCCCCCATATAGATTAATGTATCACTCAGGGTACCAACATATCTAACCAATGAGCCCATCCATTGCACCCCACAACTGGATCCATGATTCCCTCAATGTTTAATTACATTCAAAATCCAACTGAGCCCATCCATGGAATTCCTTCATCAAGAATCCATATATCACTCAGAGTACGTAAATAAACCGCCCAATGAACATATCCAAGGAATTACTACAATGAGAATCCATGTATCACTCAGGTCATACATGTTAACACATAAGGATCAACATCCATATACCAGGAAATACCATTGTACATCCACAAAAAATATATTCCAATATATATATACATTTGGGATCAATAACCATGTCCTGGGTAATACTATGGGCACCTATATAATATCAAAAATAACATGGATCAGAAGCTAGATCCCAGGAGAGCACGTCTGGGCATCCCAAAAAACAAGAAAGATGTCTCACGTCAGGCTCAATAGCCACAAACCTGGAAGCACCTCTGGTAAACACTTCAGCATCAGAAAAACCAAGTCAGATGTAAAAAAATGATTTAGGGTATCATGAATGCGCAATAAAAAAGTAAATATACAGCCCCATGGGCTTGAATGTATGACACGGATTTTAGGTCACACCTGAACACCACCTCTTCCCAAACCCGACGTAACAGCTCTTAGTCAGTCAAACCATAGGCAACCACTAGGTCCCTCAAGTCAAAAACTAAGGAGGCATCCTATTCAGGATCCTCCAAGTAAACATGAGCGATGGCATCCTACACTTGGTCCTTAGTAAATATTATGGGAGGAATCTTACATGGGATCCTCAGACGAAGAACAAATGAGGCATCCAATAACATGGATCCTCTTAAAGAAAAACATAAGATAGATCCTATAAAGTACTCCCACATATACAAAGGCATCCCTGAGGGGATCCATAGAAGTATCTAGTCTCACAAAATCATAGGCCATAAGGTAACATCTCATAAGGGGGATGCCCTTATAAGCACAGTGCATGGGAGATATCAGACATCACATCTCAGATAAAATTTCTCAACTAGTTCGGTTCAGAAAACCAACCTATCATCCCCGCCATGTCTCACTCTTTTGTGAAAACTGATCTCTATAACTTGATAATGAGCCTCTAAATTTCTATAGAACTAAAAAAAATTATCTGACATCTAAATTTAAATATTATTACACCATTGTGATCTACATGGAAAACGCTCAGAATGGACTACGCACACGCCCAATTCTAACATCTAGGGAACAAAATACCCCAAAACTTGATGATGGGAAAAGAACATGGGGTGTACATTAGAGTAAAAAGCATGTAAAATTATCACTACCCCTAGTTATGAACATATACATGGCCAAAAAAACATTGGTTTTTCCTATATAAAAGTATACGGCGTGTAATTCAATGTACATGGCGTTTACTGTTTAAAAACCAAAAACTCATGTTCTTTTTCACAAAGCCAGACACACAACCTTGTAGGACCACATGATATATACTCAGGGTATATTCCGTGTACATAAGAAAACATATTATTTCCCTAACTGGAAGAACACACAGTCTATTCCTCTAGAACAGACGCCATCTAACCTGGGTTTCCCGACGGAAAAACCTCGAAATTCCTGAAACCCTTTTTTTTACCCAAAAAAACCGACTTTCCATAAAGAGTCCAAAAGGAAACATTATATGGAAATAATAGCATGAAACAACTAATTTAAATGGGATCTATAGTTAATTAATAAAAGGTCCTACATTTAGGTGGAAACTGTCGAAACTTGAGTCGATTTCACCATCCATGGAAGTTATACGCCAACTCTCTAAGTCGAGAGCTCCACAATGGTACCTCTATTTCATTCCCTCTCATACTATTTCTACCTCTATAAAATATCCCTTAGGCCACAATGAAGGTGGATAATAATAAGGAGTGTGTGTAAGTAATAATTAGGAAGTGAAAATAATGAAAAGAAATAGAATGAAAAAGATGAAAAAAGGGGTCAGCCCGACCTCAGCATCCCACTCGAGTTTAGGCCCAACCTATGATAAACTCCACATTCTGGACTCCATAGTAGAGATAAAATATCTATCTGATGCTTTACATAAAATTTACCACTGAATGAACATGTAGAAATAATTTATTATTTAATTTAATAATATTAAATATTTACTATTTTTCTAAAATTCGAATAGCATAGATTTCCACCAAAATCATATCTTAGGGTAAACACAAGATTCTTGGACTAACATAATGTTTAGAAAAATAATCTGAGACCAACTAGTCAGGGGAAATAACATTTTACACCTTACAATCATTCAACATAAAAAATTAAAATTTCCTCTCAAAAATATAGTGTGGAAAAACACAGGTCCTTAAATGAATTATGTAATGCAACATAGTGATCAAAGTAAGTGAAATTTCATGTGATTGTTTATCTTGTAAAATATACATTGTTAATGATTATGCCATTATGAACTAGTATTAATAAGTTTTAAATTTCAAAGTGCACATGGATAAATGTTTTATGTTTAAATATATATACTTTTATAACAATTCATTTAGAAAGGATAATTAATATATATGTGTCGAAAATAAAATAAAAAATGACATTTTATATGATCAATTACGAATAAATGATATTTCATGATTAAATTCATATCCAAGCCTCTGTCATGTAATAGAATGATTAAGTTTGGTCAACATATATTTTATTGGTGGAACTACATGCATTATTTTTCATGTACGTAAAAATTTTATAATACATTATATTTGTAACTCCTAAATATGTTTGGAAATTTTTAGTATTAGTTATCCTAAATCCTATATCAGAATATCTCCTGAAATTAGTGATGAAAGGTTATGTGAAATATTATTTTCATGTTTTCAATGCATGTGGATTAAAGAATTGTTTTTATGAATAATTATTTATAAAGGGTTTTGTTTGAAAACCCCTTATTGGGGATATTAGTTCTGACCCTACATTTCATAAACACTTTTATAGATATATAAAAAATGCTGCATTGAAACTCTTTTGTGAGAGAAATAACATTGAAGAATTATTGGTTTCTATTTGTGTTATTTAAGGAATTTAGGTTATGTGTTTAATTTTCCAGATCCTAGGCCAGTAAAAGATCCACTATTTCATTTAATTTTTTTTATTTATTCAAGTTTATTTTATAAAACAATTTAAATATCATTTGTAGGGGCTGAGTCTGGTTTCTCATGCTCGGGTCCTTATAAGATGAAACTAATGTAAGGGATACCTGTCAATAGTATTTACCTTTTTATATTTACTAGAATGAATCTCCTCCTAAACTATAAAAAATGACTTATGCATCCCACTTATTCAAACTTATAATGAAATTTTCTTTATCCAAACTCTTCTCAAATAATCTCTCAAATTACCTAACCTAATCCTAGAATCCTCAAATTGGTATTAAATCAATACTATAATTTACTTTGGTGAAATCCAAATGGAGTTACCAAAAAAAATCAAAACATTCTTTAACTATCACTTTTGTAAAATTTCATTCTAGAAAAATATGATTATTATTATTCCATGATTATATAATAAATTAAATTTTACTAATAAACTGATATTTTTTTAATTTCTGGGCATGGCTACGCTTAAAAAGACTTCCATCAAATGCATAATGAATTTATCATTCATGTCTATAGAAGAATAGATCCTGGAAAAAATATGTCATTCGTTATTTCATTACATCCTCTCACAAATGGTAATTATGATGAAAACACCAATTTTCTATTATATAAGTGATATTTATGATGTCTTCATTCATTGGGAATTTTCGTATATCATATACCTTCATTCATTAAATTTTGTAAAAATATGATAATATTTTTTGTGGATGTGGGGACTACAACCTCATCAAAGTAATGTGATGCATTCACACATTACAAGGAATGTTTTATGTATGTGTTTAATTAAACATATTATACATGACATATATATGTAAGTGGATTTGAATCAATTTCCATTCATCGGTGCATATTATAATGGTATGATACAAATTTTATTATATAGAGTAGAAATTTCCCCACTAACATTTAATATGATGATTTATTAGTAATTAATTTTATTTTATGCTTAAATTTATATTATTTCATCCATGTGGATTTGAATTCATAAATACCATATAGAAGTGAATTTATTACTTGAATTTTTTTTGTTGGATTATATTACTTATTAATTATCTTTAATAGTATACGATTGTGTGTTTATTAAATTGTTAACAATTTTTTTCCTATAAAAAATGTTTTATGTGGATTCATAATTGATACACAAAATAAAATAATTTTGAGGATTAAAGTACCTTATCTCAACTAAATTTTACATAAAATTTTTCTTATAATATATGTCCTAAATTTTCAGTTGATTTCACTCTGCACTCAAAAATTCATCTTCTTCCAAAACAATGTTTTATGAAAATTATTTATATTTTTTAACATTCTCCAAATGATTCAATAATTAATTTCTACCATTTTATATATTTTTATTGTTTTTATCAAATAATTAATCTTTTTTTTTTCAAATAATGTCTGTTTGAAATTTATTAAATAATTTAAAGGAGTATTCATTTTATTGTTTACAAATTGTGTGGAATTTCCATCAATAATAAACATTGAATTTTTAAAAGATTCTTTTATAAATTTAAAGGATTATATTCATAGAATATTTTTTGAGAATATTTTTTGAACTGATAGTTATAAAAATATTTTCAATTTCTAAAATTTTATTTTCCAATAATTTTTTTAAAGAAATTATAATCATATTTCAATTCATCAATGAATAGAATCATTTATTTTTATTTTTCACTAGTTGGTATATTTTGTATTAATAACATTTATATTTATTATATGGATGTTATATGATTATTTTTTAATAGAAACTTATTTACATTTACTTTTTTCACTATTTTTTGTAGTCCTTATCATTGACATGAAAAAATCACGTTTATCTGATCATTAGACATAGCATTTTTACTAATTGTATATATAATTTATCATGGATATGTTTATTTATATAATAATTTATCATTTATATATATATAACTCTTCATAAAATGTTAATTTTTTATCTATGGAAATATTAATATATTTTTATTCTCCACCCAACAATGATATTTAATGATAACACATATTTTTAATCCATTAAATTAATTATTTGATATGTGAGGAATACTGTGGGCCCGTAGTGATGGTTGGGACCCAGATTTATATACCACCTTGATGTATTTATACTATTATGAGGTGAATCAGCAAGATAGTATTAAATTACAACTAACCAATAGTTTTAATGTGTATTTTGAATGGTATTGATAGAAAAGGTACTATGATGCCTCCGATCATAATGTAAAATAATTAAAAATTTCAATCATTAATAATTCAGCTATTACGATCCCAGATATTGTTTCAATTATGGTAACTCTAGATTCATTTAGTTAAATGTTTTTTATTAAATGCATTGTTAGTTTAGTTAGTTGCATTTCCATAATGGTTATGCCTAATTTAATCACAAATGTCATTTTACAGATAAATTGATATTTCTGTTATGTTTTATCCAATTAAATAATGATAATTATTTATATAATAATTATAATAAATTTTTATATATTGAATGTTTTTTTAGTTATTTAACTATACATGTTTATTTTGATTATTTAATTGGGATATCGTTTTCATTACATAAAACATATTGATAATTTGATCTCACATTTATCTGGTTTCCTTTCCTTACAATCATGGAATTGTTGTAAGAATGATATTCAATGATAATCTTGATGGAATAAGGATATTATATAGAAAATATATGTTAGAATTTTTATATTCATATATATTATGGGAATCAATTATGTATTGAGTTTGTAATGAAAAAAACCATTTAGTCCTTTGAGATGCGATAAATTATTTCTAGTACCAATGTATTAATGTAAACGTTTATTCATGTATAATATTTTTAGATTCATTACATTTGGTACTAGAAAAGTTATCATAGAAATCATGGGAACTTGAATTAGGGAAACATATATTTTGTAACATAATATTATGAAATACTTTTAAGATAAGTGTAGAATAAAAATATAATGATTTGGTAGGGTAGAGATTAATTAATTTTACATCAATATATATATATATCTCTCCATAACACATGTGGAAATATTTTGGGAATAGATATACCAATGTCTAATTACTCAAGAAAATCCATGTTAGGGTTTATTTTAGAAATACATACTATAAAACTACAGGTTGTAAAGAGAACCTAGTTTGACACTTCCAAGTGATATCATTTCAATAGTTCATATATATATTAAAAACCATTATATATGATTTTAATAAATGATTTGAATTATTATCCTAGGATAAAATTAATTTTTCATATATTGTTTTTTTAATGGTTTAGACATCCTAGAAATGATTATATAGTCTTCAAATTAAATTTCATTTTTCTCAGACTATGATTTTTGGTTTTAGTTAGTGGATAGAACATGAACAAATTATGTTAAAATTGAATACAGATGAAATTTTTTTGACCATGACTAACAAAAAAGGATAATTACATGTGTGAAACATAACATGATTATGAATAAAAATTTATCATGAAATATTATTAAAATTTTATACCTAAACTAACTATCGAGAATGATGGAGTTCGCTCAGAGCATGATTGGTGGACATCATGGGGGAAAGAATACTCAATTTCATTCCGGTTAAAAATATGGAATGACACACATTGTAATGTTCCTGATAGTCAATGGTAAAATCACTTATGTATGAAAAATAATGGGATATGGTGATGAATTTTCAATGAAAAATTAGGAGTATGATGGAAAGAAATAAATATCATCCTACATGTCCAATTATAGTTTGTTTTCATATATATACAGAACCTAGAGTTATCCAAATCAATTACACCATTTTATGGTTACACCAAAACAATTGAAAAACCTTTGATGAAAAATTTGGATGAAAAATTTATGTATTATAACTCAAAAATTAAATTACATAATATTTTTATCGATGATATTTTGTTTATAAGGATCCTAAAACATGTAATTACTATTTAAAATTTTAGAATCATATATTCCATCATTAACATAATACATATATATACAATCATGATATTATGTGTTTAATATTGATTATATGTAAAGGGTATTAAACACCCCATCATACGTTTTTTGTGATTTGAGTAAAATATGAATATGTATAATTTTTCACAC
Source organism: Viscum album (assembly GCA_963277665.1). Taxonomy (NCBI): domain Eukaryota; kingdom Viridiplantae; phylum Streptophyta; class Magnoliopsida; order Santalales; family Viscaceae; genus Viscum; species Viscum album. Next base: position 676,083,201 of record OY728133.1, on the reverse strand, counting down.
ATTTATGGAGTCACAAAAACATTGGTTCAGTATATTTTTTAGTCAAAATTTTATTTATGGATGAATACCCTTAAATTTTGGGCATTATCTTCGTGGTATTGGAAATATTTTCTGCAACAACCCAATAATTTACAATATTTCACTTTTATAATATATTGAATTTTATTTCTTTTATGGAATATATGAAACACCAAGTTAATATTACAATACACACAATAAGAATAATTTTCACAAACCTAATTTTTTTATTTATATACATGGAACAATGATGTTATATTATGTTCAATGAAACAATGACATTCTTCAATGGCATGCTTTAAATGTGAGACCATGTTTTATAGAACAACAATATATTATTAAAATATTTTTATTTAATATAATAATACTTTACCTAATTATAAAATTTTAGTTTTTGAATATAATTAACTAACTTATAAATATATTTATGAATTAATGGTTTAAAAAATATAAAAAAATAAAATATATAACAACAAAATATAATGGATATGTTTCTATAGGAGACTATTTTTGGATGAATTAGAGATTTTATAAAAAAAAATTAAATGAATTACTACTATTGAATTATTTTTATGAAATATTTAAAATATACATTTCATCAAAGAATATTGATATTCATTTATTAGATGTTATAGGAAAAAGATAAGAACAAAACAAATATTATTCATAAAAAGCTACATTTTAACGGTTTTTCAACCATTTAATGGATAATCTATTTAAAATAAAAGTCATGAAACTTTTATAAAATTTATATTTTAAAATAAACATAATTTTTAATGAATAATGTAAAAATTATATTTGGTTGAACTTTTGGTATTTTCCTATAAAGTTGAATTTTTATTATATAGTGAATAATACTAAATTATAATCGATAGATTTTTTTATAATTTATTTATATATTTAAATAAGAATTTCAATTGAAATTCTTTGTATAATTAGATAAATTATAAATAAATTAATCCATATTATTTTATTGGATTCAATTTGACATTCATATATTATATAAATAAACTTCAATTTTTTTAATAATTTTTTACATTATAAATAAGATTGGTCTTCTCATTTTGGAATTATTTTTAAATTAATATCTTCCACTTATGTATTAGAAATATAGAAAAATGTATTCATGATTCCTAATAATAATAATTTATAATTTGAAACATTATCAACTTATTTTTTTAACTAATTTTTATGTGATATTAATTAAAATTAATTACAGCTATTATAAGAAAAATTAGCTTAATAAGGGTCTAAACCATAAAAATAATGGTTCAAATAACTTATAAACATATCCAAAACCAATTATATAGAACTATTATGAACATATCCTCCAATTTATAAAATTTATTTCATTATTGGAGAAATATGATAAATGGTAGACCTCTCAATAGTGTTTATTTTTTATATTTAAAATCGTTCCTCTACTCCTAAACTATAAAAAGAAAATCAACCCTCTAACATTTTCACACCTCTCAAGAAATGTTTCACTTTAGAAATATTCTCAAATAGTCTCTTGACATGCCTCTACTAATATTATTATCCAAACATCAGGTTCAAATGAATCAAATGATGTGTTTTGGTGAAAACCAAATGGAGTAACCCAAAAAAGAGGTAACTTATATTATTAAAAATCCGTGATTATATAATAAAATAATTATTATCAATATAAAATTATAATTTTATGTTAACTATTTGACCAACACCTCATACACTTCCATAACATTGGTAATGAGTTTTCCATTTTTTGGTATGTTAGACTAATGCATCGTGGATCGATGGAGTTCATTTTAAATTTACCACCTATCATGGTTATGAATAATAATGTAGACTATTTTTATATAATATATAATTTATTTTTATGTTTTCTTAATAATTAAATAAATTATTACACATACATCATGGCTTCAATTTTTTGGAAGTAAAATAACATCGTTAAGGGACGTGTGGGCTAGCTCCTCTACAAAGTGATGTGATGTTTTCACACATTACATGAACTGTATTATATATGGGATTAATTAAAAAAAAACTACTAAATATATATATATATATAATATTAATGAAACAATTAAATTTCTTTTAAATTTAATATATCATTTCCATTACTATAATTTTCAATCGATAAAAAAGTGATAATGTCATCCCTTGTTTTGTAGACCACCTCATCCTCGACGAGATCTAATTCCTTTTACATAAACAAGAGTATATATAAATGTATTTATGATTATGTAACTTTTTGTTAATTATATTATTATTATTAAGGATTGGAAACATTTTTCTATCCTTCTTCCCATAACATTTGTTGAAAAATGGGAATGTTACCCATGAGCATGTACGACCTACCATAACCATTATAGTAACATTGTTTCATTTATTATTAAAAAATCATAATTTGTTTTAAATGTATAATTGATATATAAATATGATAAATGTGTCATGATTATTATTTTGGTTTTGTTTATATAATTAAACCTTTCACCATAGTCGACCTACACATTTTTTTCCAACGTGAAATGAATATAGTAAAACACCGAACATAAATATAATAGTTTACATAATTGTAGAAAAAATCATATTAAGTGAAATAAATTTAATAATAAACATGAAAATTCATCTAATGAAATTATAAACATAACATAATTTTATTTTTATGATGATAAATACACACATGACAAGTTAGACTCACGGTAAGGGATCTTCATTTTGCTTTTCATATCTATGAGATAAATTTCCAATTCAACTCATATAACTTTTTTCATGTGTATATAATTCAACATTTCCATTTAATTTCATTATTCACTCACAATTAATGAATTGTTTTGTTTTAGTTTGAGTTTTCTCATTTAAGTTGTTTGACATTGAAATTACCATGTGGCAAAAGTTATCTTTACAATATAAGTTTATTTTGTATTTGTTAGATATTCTTGATGTAGTATCTTATTTATGATCATTGATATTATACATTAAATTTATCTTAAATATCAATATTCTCATGAAATGGAAATTTTTTCAGAAATATGTACCACTAGGAAAAATCATGTTTACTTTGACAGTAATTTGATTAATTTATGAAATACTGAGAAAGTTGTAACCCATACTCAATACAGATATTTGATAAGTAATGTTGTTTATGAATTAACTATATTATTCAATACAATATTAATGATTTTTAAATGTATAATTTGGTTTGGGGGCTATTTTAATTAGTCCACTTGATGCACTGATAGTCTCAAGAGATGAATCAAATTGCCAAATCAGAAGGGTTTCTATGTGATATGGTAACCCATATCTTGAAAGGTATTCACGGTAATGGTATTATGTGCCAAGGAATCATGTCATCCAATATTTAATTATTTAATTTATTGATAATTAACATACTATTATTATACACCATAAAATTATTTTTTTTAAATTACCTATGGATGAATTTAATTCTCAATTTATTAATTAATTAGAATGTCATTCCATTATTTACAATTCCATATAGATTATGTCAAATCATGTTATTAAAACGGTATGTGTTCTTAGTTATTCCACATGTAATGTTTATTCATTCTCATTGATTCATTATTTATTCATATATATTTAGCCTTATTATGTGTTTGAACATACCCATATTTTGATTCCATTCACGAGGTTATGAAGAGGAATTATTGGAATGAGAATAAAGGATTCTACGAATTTTATTTTGTTATGTATGATTTTGTAATTCCCAAGGAAGAATGGGTTCCATGTATGTATATACTTTTCCAAAAGTTATATACTAACAGATACTTCAATATATAATTCCTTATAATCATTCTTATATAATAAATTAATATACCTGATCCCGACATCTTGGGTTGGGACATTAGAGTACATATTGTAAGAAGTTTTATATAAACCATTGAAACTATATTTAGGAAAACATAGATTAGGGATCATTAACCGAGGTTATACATTATTGATATGTATAGAGGAACATCCCAATGAAATAATGTTTATGATTATTAGATTATATACACAATAATTTTCATTTTAGGTCATGTAGTTCAATTGTTTCAATAATATACATTACACTACATAATCATTTATGCTAATTAAAAAATTGAAATTGTTTCGAAATTGAACATGGATGTTAGAAAAGTTTCATTACTCATTGCCAATGTACTAGTTTTCATCTTAAATAAGCCAATATATATATATTTAGAACTAAACATGAAAAAGTTATATTTGGTAATCTTAATCAAATTATGACACATAACCTATCCTGGATAGGAAAACCTTTTCGACAATAAAGTACTTCGATGTTGGATGAATTTATCTGAAATAGGCCCCATCATTGGGTGGGATTAATTATCCAATGGTGGGTGAGAAATGAAAATAGAGTATTTATATTATATTTATTGCATTGGTTCATGATGAAAAAGAAAAGGTTAAACTTGTGGTCTATTTCCTCAACACTTATTCAGATCAATGGTGGTTATTGATTGATGATACTTTAGATTAATAGGAAATAAAAATCTAATAATGGAAAGATTTTAAGCAGACATTAATTGATAAATAAATCCATAATGATCAAAAAACTGAAATTAAGAAAATGTTCCACCCCAAAAATAATAAGAACGAATAAAGTGTTGTAGATTATGAATCTTACATTATAAGGTTTTACGTATATGATATGAATTACACACACATAACAGAGTGTAATATTGACATTTTTTTAATGTCATTTGAAAAATATGTAAAAGGAACTGGTTTATTGGATTTTTTCATCATACGAATAAGTTTTCGTATGTTCCATGAAAATGGAGAAATAATTTACTAGTATTAGTATATTCAATGGTAATCAATAGAAGAATAGGTCATATATACACCATGAAAAAGGAACATGTTAATAAAGATGATCAATAAATTCACAACAATTTTGAATCGTTTAAAGTGTCACCTGGGGGAATTCTTAATTGGAATGGGTGTTTTTTATGTGTGGATAATGGGATAATCAAGTCACGAATTAAATAATATGAAGGATTACAGTACTATTAAATGATATAAAATTAATGATATGTGGCACCAAAAAAAATAATTCCCTAAGAATCAATAAATTATAACTCCAAATAAGGTAAGGGATCATGGTAAAGGATATATTATATGCACAACTGATATGGAATGATTAATTCCCTATTATTGGTAGATTTATAAAATATATTTTATATATTTTTTATTTATGATGCTATAAAATATATAAGGACTTTAGAAAAGTATTTTTCAATATGTAATTGAGATCATATGTTATGTGGTACTATGAAAAACAATTCAGTAGAAATTTGAACTTTTTATAAAATAACGGGTGAGGGAAATATAAGCCTTAATATGTTCCAAATTATTAGTTAATGATGTTTGTATAAATGTATAATTCATTAGAATAACATAAATTAGATTGGATTTGAATACCTAGGAAATAATTAATTATTTATCGATATAGTGGATTATTCTATCATTTATGGACTTTACAAATCTTTTGGTTTTATGAAATATTTTGTGAAAAATGTGATTATTTAAATGAATAAGGTAGAATTAATGTTAACAGTAACAATTTATAATAATATAAGATATTACCATATTTCAATATAATACATAATAACTGTATTCACGTGTTTGGATTGTGAAAAATGAATGTTTCTTCATGTTGTAGACAGATTCATGCTGTGTTCACCTTGGAAACTCAATAATAATATTTCAAAATTGTTGGATCATAATCTTTAAGAAATTTTATCCATTTATGAAAAAGTTAAGTTGATCCTTGAGTGTGGTTTTACTGATTGATATATTACATAACCTTATGATGAAACTTATGATAAATAATGATGTAGGAATAGTTTAATGTGGAAGAAATGCAAAATATTGTGATTATAGAAATATATATTTATTTATATTCATATAGAGTGAATGAATTTCTCAACACTTGGAAAAGAATATTGAGGGAAAATGTAATGTTATTATCATCATTTTTTTTTATACCAATAACTTTTATTCACACCTTTGTTTTATAGTTTTTTGTTCAAAAACATTCCCATTAAAATGTTTTGTATCACTGTCCATTAGAACATGATATATATATTTCTCTTCCTTGTCCAATATTTAAATTATCTTCTCATATTCAGTGGCCTAGTTTTTTTTGACCTTAATATTAGAAATTCTCAATTATTATAAATATGGGTAATTAACCCAATTTATGATATTGGCTATCAACCATATTATATAAAAATTTAAAACTATTGATTAACGAGATCAATTTAAAACTGTGGTGAGTAAATTAAATTTAGGTTGTGATAATGTTAAACCCCAAAACATAATAATATTTTTTCTAATAAATTTAATTTTGTTTCTAGGATTCATTATAAACAACAAAATAATAATATTTTAGTATATGTTAGAAGCATAATTTACTCAGAATATAATGTTTATCTAATGGTAAATGTAACATTGATGTTAGATTATGTTACATGCAATAATGACTTACATCAATGGCACGCGTTACACTTGATGCTGTGTATTATAGACCAAACATATATTATTAAAATATAATTGTTTAATATAACAAGGTATTACCTATCTATCAAATTTTTCATTATTAATAAGATTAACTAAATCATAAATATATTTTTTAATTCATTGGTTTCCAATTAATTTGAAATTAATATATGTAAAAATTAAATAAAATGAGATGTTTTTTGAAAAAAATAATTACGTTCAGAATTAATTTTATCTTAATAAATTAAATTAATAAATGTTAGTGTATGATTTGAATTAAATATATATATTATATGTTCAGTAAAATACATTTTATATTCATCAAATTATATCAATAGTCATATGATAAGACCAAATAAAATATTATGATTTAAAAGATATGGTTTTATAAATGAATTTTTTCAACCATTTAATGGAGAACCTATTTAAAATTTGAATTTTGAAAAACCTATTAATAATATATGTCTAATTAAACATCATTTATTAAGGATTAATCTAAAAATTATCTTGGGGATAACTTTTGGTAGTTTTCTAGGATGTTTTATTTTTAAAGAATATTGAAAGATAATAAATTATTATAAAAAATTTCATTTTTAGTGTATTTATGTAGATGAATTATATATGAAAATGATTAAAAATTAAAATTAGATAAATTATAGATAAATTAATTAAATTTTGGGTTTTTATGAATTTTATATTCATGATGGTTATAAAAACATTTAAAACATTAGAATATTTTTACATTAAAAACCCTCTTTATTGACTCGTATGTTGGATTCAAATTAAATTAATTTCTACGATGTATATGATTTGAATATTTAAATATGGTTTAAATATATTTAATTATTCTTATTTATAATTTATAATAATTTCAACTTCTTTTATCAAAACTATCAGCGAAATTAATTAAAAATAATTACAATGATGATGAGAAAAATTTACTTAACAAGGGACTAATACTAAATAAAAAGATCCAAATTGACCAAAAAACATTTCAAAAACAAATTTTATAGACATATATAAACCATATACTAACTTATATATATATATAATCATTATTTACATATTAATACTCAATAGTGTTTGCCTATGAATATTTTAAAAATGCCACTTCCCCTCCACTATAAAATGAAACTCACCCATCCCACCTATTCACAAAAATGAATCCCTTTTTCTCATACAACCAATTAAAAAATATTCCCCAACTTCAATACATTCATCCAAAAATCCTCACTTTTAGAATTAAAAAAACCAATGATTTACTTTGGTGAAAACCAACAGGGGTTACCCAAAAAAGAGGTAATTTTATTTAACGAATATAATTTTATTTCATTCTTATAAAAATAAGTTTTTTAAGAAATTTTTATATAATAAATATTTAAATTGAATATAATGATATGTTTTTATATTTTGTGTTTTACTTACACTTACAGAAACTTTCAAATAATTGTAATCTAATTTACCGTTCATGCGTACTAAGGAATACCACCTCGCAAAACAATGTCATTCATTTTTTACTTTACTACCTCTCATGGTAAAGAATTATGATGGAAAAACTATTCCTTTATGGTATTTGTGATATTATTTTTTCATCATACTTTTTAAATTTTTTAATAACACTTACCTTAATGGTATCCATTTTGTGGGAATGTGATAACATCAATTGTGGACATGTGAACTACCACCTCCCCAAAGGGATGTGATTCATTCACACATTACACAGAATATATTTAATATTTTTTAAACTAGAAGTATATAACATAAATTAAATCTATTATATATTAATGATTCAATTTCCCTTCTGTAAATATAATTTATCAATTTCTATATTACCCATTTCACAAACAAAAAAAGTGATAGCATCGTTAGTGGCCATGTAGACTATTTCCTCCTCGACGAGATCTGAATTTTTTACATCACTAAAATTATATTTAATTATATATTATTTAATAAAATGGTATTTTTGATACAAATATCCATATTTAAAATTTAAATTTTACTTACATTTTTTCCACAATGTTTATTGTAAAAATCGAACAATACTCATATGTACGTATGACCAACCCTCATCATGACTGTATCATTGATTCATTTTTCAGAACCATCATTCAAATATTTTTTAAAACAACAATTTATGTATAAATATTATAATAATATCAGGATTATTGTTTTCATGATGTTAATGTGATGAACCAATTGATCATAATCAACCCACCAATTTCATTTTTCACATAGGAACCGAATTTGGACAAAACAAATGATGTAAACATAGTTGTTTAAGTAGTTCTACAAATCATTGTTCCAAGTGAAATAAAAGTTATAAAAAACACAAATTTTTTTCATGAAAGTAAATAATTAAAATAATTTTCATTTTCGGATTATAAATACAAATGAGATATGTTGGACTCATGTTAAGTTATTTCATCTCAATATTTTATTTCTATGAGATAAATGTCATATTCAACACATAATTATTATTTGTTTTGAACATAATAAAACTATAACAATTATTATAGTGGTTAAATAAATATTCATTTTATATTATGATTAAATTATAATTGTATCATCTAAATGGTTTAACATGAAAATTATCACGTGTTAAAAGATATCACTACAATCTCACATTGTTTTATTATTATTAACAATATCCGGAAACGATCACTTCCTTATAAATAATATTATTGTAAATTAAATTTTTAATAAATATCCATAGTCTAATTAAATGGATATTATTATTTCCAAAAATATTCAATAATTTTACATAATGTGTTCACTTGGATTTTTATTTGATTAATTGGGGAAATGTTGATAAATCTGTATCCTTTAATCAATACAAAAATTTTATAGGGAATATTATTAATTAATAAAATTCAATATTTAATATATATATATATATGGAAATATTTGGACATATTTCTAAAGTATTGAATAATTTTTAATGTAATCCCATAAATGGATTAGTTTTCTCATGAGATGAATCAGTTGGCCAAATGAGATGGGTTTCTATTCAATATGATATACCATATAGAAAAAGGTCTTGATGATAAAGGTACCATGTAGCAAGGAAATAGACATTAAATAATAAAAATTTTCAGTTCTTGATGATTTATGTTATTGTTACTATAACCAATTATAATTTAATTTGGAAATTATATATATATTCATTTCATTGTTAGTACATTGACTAAATTCAATGAGATTCAGTTACATTCCTTTACATATTGATTATTCTTTATAATTTTTTTTGAATGTAATGTGTTCTAAGTTATTCACCTTATAAATTTTATTTATTTTTACTAATCCATTATTTCATCAATTTTAAATACAGTTAGAAAAATTTTCTATCACACTTGTCATATTTCATTCCCCATGTTATGAATATAAATTAATGGAATGAGTTTCAATGATGTTGTGAATTTTATATTTCCATGTATTATGTTTTTATTCCCAAAGAAAAATGGGTTCCATGTATGTATATAGTTTTATTGAAATTAATAACTGATCAATTCTTCATGATTGGATTCCTTTTAATCATTCCAATGTAATAAATTTAGGAATAGACTCTGGTCATCTATGGTTGTGGAATTACATTTATGGTTTAAATTAACATTTATATTGAAATAATTATGGGTTATTATTCTTTGTGAATTCTATAAGTATTGTATTGATTTTTATTCAGAAAATGGAAGACCAACATATCGGGTGACAACTGATCGCATTCAGTGAGACCATGGGTCATAACGCATAACCGATAGGCGACAAATGTTCAACACCCACCACTAGGATTTCTGATGTCCAAGTTAATTTTTTACTATTTTACATTAATTAATTGATGATTAAATACTAATTATGATCTATTGGTGTTATTATTGTTGTCATGACCCATCCCCTGGGGCCTGTGTCGTGACTACCCCAAGCTCGTCATCCATAGGTCAGGGGATAGTGACTAACACACATATGGATATGAAACACTAAGTAAAACTGTATAAAAAAAGAGTGCTGATATTAAAAGTGGCTGGAAATACAAGCCCAACTGTAAAGTATAAGAAACTGAAAGGTTCAAGTACAACTGAAGAATAGAAAAACTGTAGATGGGTCGTACTGTGAGGTTCCTATCTGAAGGGTAGGTACAAATTGCCTCCACATCACTCCATATCTGTCAGTACCCTCCGTATACTGACTCATTGTAAGGTCCACCTCCGAGTACTATCCAGTGCTGGTACTCTCAGCCTCAATCAGCGTTGTTCGTCTTCTTCATCCAACACAAAGAGGTGCGGGAATACCCCCTGTAGGGGTGAGTATAAAGATACTCAGTAGGGACCTTGAGAACCTCATGGTCTCACAAAACCCAACAAGGATAAACCATAAAGAATGAAATCAAAAGATAACCGCACATAGAAATATTCCCATACACATACCAATGTTATCAAGTAATCAATCTCAATCATGAGAAAAACTCAAAAGTTGCTGACTCAACTCAACATATATTTTTATTCACATTATCGAAACCACGGCTACTAGATAACTCCTCTTCTGTCGAGTACAGTGGGCCTTCCGTGACACCAAGGTGCTTCCCATTAACCTTGGACTGCTGAGGTACACCTCCTGTCGAGTACCATGGGTCTGCTGCGTCACCAAGGCACTCCCCACTGTGGGTCTGGCACCACAACCAGGCGCTCCACCTAAAATCTTTCAGAGGTACTCCTCCTGTCGAGTACAGCGGGTCTACCACCATAGCAAGTCACTCCTTCTTTTTAGTTCTGATGCCACAACCATGCTCTCCCCACATGGCTAGTCGAGTCACTTCGAGTCAATCTGTCAGCAGTCCTCAAGTCTCAGCCAGTTACTAGGTCTCTACCCTCTGTCCGCTTGTATCTCGAAAGATATGTCCACGATCTACTGTTCAATACTCCAACTATGACGAATTCCCATGATAAAGTATCTCAAAGTATCACCATGTCATAGAGGTCTCACCGCAACATATTGCACGTCAATCGAGCGCCCAGTCTGTGAGTTTTTAGCCTTTTAGTCCCAGGGGCCCAGTTTGATTCGTGCATGATCCAACATGACTGTATCTAAACTATACACCAAACTCTAGTGGGGTATAGTAAAAGGGACCGTCATGCTCCCAGATTACCAGGGCCGCTGACGGTTCGTCAAACGGATGCCCGTTGCCAATGATATGGCCAAAAGAAAGTAAAGGATCGTAGTGGGCCCGGGTCCGGTTCGACCTAGTCTGGACCGACCCGGACTCAGTCAATCCGGCCAGACCCATTGGGTCTGGACCAACCTGTTAGGTGGGCAACCCCATTAGGTTCGGTGCGGCCCGCTAGGCCCAGCCGAGCGGGCGGCTATAGTGTGGACCAGTCATGAGGCCGCGGACCGGCCACAGGTCGGCACGAGGGCAGTCCGTCCTGGAGGGCTCCACATGGGAAGCATGGCCTGGAGGACACCATGAGGGAATGGTTTGGCCCTGAGGGTGCCACGAGGGGCCGGCATGGGGCGGCTCGACCCAGGGTGCACGGACGGCGGAGCAGCAGGGTGCGCGGAGGCCGGCGGGCCGGTTTGGCCAGCGGCGCCGCGGGGAATGGAGGGTGCACAGATGGAAGATTCTTGGGGCATGTGGAGCCAATAGAGTCTGGCTCGGCTAGGGCTCAGGAGGGTGCCACGAGGGGTGTGGGAGGTTTAGAACACTGGGCGGCCTGGAGCCGGGTCGTAGTGCTGCCGGAGCGTGGCTCGTCCAGTGTGTGGAACGGCTCGGTCGGTTCAGCGGTGGGTGGAGCGGTCGGCATGTAGTAGGTATGAGGTGGCTCAAAATCCGTACGGCGGTGCGGGGCACATGGTGTGGTGGAGCTGATTCGGCTGGGACACGGGAGCACCACGGGTTTTCCGCGGGTCGTAGATGTCGTGAGTAGTGCATCTGCTTCCTTTATCGCCTTCGTCGTCTCATCACCTCATCAACATTCCAAAGAACATCACAAAAAAAGAAAGGTGGATGGGTTGGGCCATGTTGGATTGGCCCACACCCACCACATTTAGGATTGTAGAAAGTGGTTCAATCTTTCATGAATTTCAAATAATTACCAAGAACAGGACAGAGGAAGAAAAGTCTATCAACACCCCGCATCTTCTCGCAAAAACAATTCTCAACCCGCATGAAAAATAATCCACAATCATTATTTATCTTAGAAGGGAAGAATTAATGAAATAATATCATATTCAAATAAAACCCCTACCATGAACTTTGTTCATCGACAGAGTCGTGGGGAAGAAGACTAAGTTTTTGTCGTTCGTCATGTCCGCCACTCACATATAATCCTGTGCTCATGCGTCAGTTTATTTATGATGAAGATGAGGGAAGGTCGGTCGTCAGAGACGCCTCACATCGGTTTCCTCCACAAGGTTCTTCTATGGAAGTAGCCAAAGATGCTACTTGCAGGCGTTCTTCGTTGGTAGAACGCATTCTTCATTATTTTTTGGCGAGAGCTTTTCTTTCAAAAGCATCTTCCTCTATTTCCAACAAAAGAATTGGTATCCAAGAATAATAGAATATAAAATCTATTAATTCGCTCGCATAAGAATTTAAAACGGGTGAATTAATTAAGTTTTCTCCACTTAATTAATTCATCAGGTTGGATCAGTTAAAAGAGAGGAAGGGAAGACACCATTAAAGGAGGGGTGGAGAGACTCTCCCTCATAAATTAGGGGAGTTGAGAGGTTTTACATAATTAAAATGGGAGTTTAGTTCTAAGTGGTCCCCACCACCGTAACCTCTCTTGGGAGGTTAGGATCGAGTGGGCCCCACCACCAAACCTATCATGGCAGGTTATGGTCAGGTGGTCCCCACACTTCAACTCCAACAATGAGGTTAAGTTCTGGTGGAACTCACATCCATATATCACATGGTGGCTCAAAATTAAAATAATGTGATGTTTATTTTATTTTATTAATTCCACAAAAAACTCAAAAACTGACTTTCACCCTCAACCAACTGTCATCGCAGTGAAAGTATTCATAAGAAAAAATTGGTGCTGCGATTTCAACGTTTCCCTCAGATTTCAATTCCGAGCACCGCATTAGTGTTATAAAACACCTAATAGTATGTTTAATGAATGTATCAGAAAAACTTCGGAAATTGATTCTGGGTAACCTGGGCCTCAGAATCATGCATTGTAAGCCACAACTCCTAACAAAGAGAACAATTGGGAGTATTGAGAACGCATCTAATCCTCCCGCTCCCATGTGCTCTCCTGGAGGTTCTCATCCTGCAAGCAAACATGAACCAGAGGTATCGACCATCCACGAAGGACCCATTCCTGTCTATCCTCAATCTCAAATGAAACCTCCATAAAATTCCCCACATCACCGACATCCATCTCTCCATGGATGATGATTTTAGAAGGGTCATGCACGCATCTCCTCTACTGGGATACATGGAAGAAGTCATGCTCTTGGTGTAACTGAGGTGGAAGATCTCAGCGGTATGCCACCTCTCCAACTCTATTAAGGACCTGAAATGTTCCGATGAATCTCAGAGATAAATTGATGCCTCAGCCAAATCTCAGTAGACCTCGTCGGTGTGAGACCCGTAGAAATATGTGGTTGCCATCCTCAAACTCTTGAATTCTCCATCTCCTTTTAGCATAAGACTTCTACCTACTCTATGCAGTATTCATCAACTCCTAGATGATCTGCACCATCTCTGTGGTAGCACGTACCATATGTAGTCCCACTAGTGCTAACTCCCCTCGGTCAGTCCTGCACAAAGGTGATCTGCATGGTCACCCGTACAACACCTCGTAAGGTGCCATCCCAATGGTGGAGTGATTGCTGTTGTTGTATGAAAACTCCACCAAATGTTTGTGGTCCTCCCAACTGCGACCGAAGTCGAGGAGAAAACTATGTTTCATGTCCTCAAGGGTCTAAATTGTCCGCTCAGTCTGACCATCCCTCTGAGGATGGAAGACAGTTCTCAATGGAATCTACATCCGGAATGCTTCCAGAAAACCCTTCTATATCCTGGATGTAAAGCATGTGTCATGATCGGAGACAATAGTTTAAGGTACTCAATGTAGTCTCACAATCTCCTGCACGTAGAGGCATCCCAAGATCTCTATTGACCCTTCTCTCTGATTGGTATAAAGTAGGCCGACTTGTTAATTCGGTCAACGATCATCCAAATAAAGTCATTACCTCTAGATGTACATGGATGTTCTGTCACGATATCCATGGATATCCCATCCCACATACACTATAGGACCTCTAAAAGATAAACCAAGCATGTTGGTACATGATGCTCTGACTTCACTTGATGACAATTGAGGCACCAAGAAACAAACTCTCCAAATTATTTCTTCATTCCCACCAACCAGTCATGTCGTCTAAGATCCTGGTACATCTTCACCACTCCTGGATGTACCACTAGAGGGTATGTGTGGAATTCCCTCAACACTTCCTCCTGAAGTGACACTGGTATCATGGTACGTCCTCTAAAGAAGATGACATGCTACCCACCCTCATAAAATTTATTAGGTGCATGCCCTATAGATATATGAGGACACTGTGTCTCGCAGTCAGTGTCCTAACGTTGTAGCTCCCTGACTCACTGAAGTGGTGGGGGAGTGACTTTGTGAGACTGAAGTAAGGCTGCTCAACCTCTATCCACAAAGGATATCTGTAATGAAGCCAACTACTCTGTCACCTCGCCTAGCCGCTGTATACTAGATCTCTTACTAAGTGCATCTAAAACAACATTCCCCTTCCTTGGATTATAGACCATCACGATTTCATAGTCCTGGAGGAACTCAATACAACGTCTTTGTCTTAGGATCAGGTCCTTATGAGAGATTACATACCAGAGACTGTTGTGGTCAAAGTACATAGTAAAACTCTCACCCATCAGATAGTTCCACCACATCATTAAGGCGAAGACCACTGCTGGGAACTCCAGGTCATTGGTAGCATAGTTCTTCTAATGATGTCTCGAATTCCAAGAATAATATGCGATCACTTCATACCCCTACATCAGGACACATCTGAGTCCAGTCCTTGATCCGTCACAGTAAACTACGTAGCCTACTCCATCCTCTAGAAGCCTCAAGATGGGAGCACTAGTTATCCTTTTCCTTAGATCCTAAAACCTCTACTGGCATCTCTCAGACCACACAAAGGGTATCCCTTTATTCTTCAACACTGAAAGTGGTGCTGTAACTCTGGAGAAATCTGTCACGAATCTTCAATAGTATCCAGCCAAACCCAAGAAACTCCGTACCTCCGTCACACTCCTGGGTGGCTCCCAAGCAAGTACTGCATCAATATTCATTGGATCTAGTGAAACTCCATCCTCCGAGATGACGTGTACCAGAAAGTGGTCCTCTCTGATCCAGAACTAGCACTTTGAGATATTACCATGAAGCTGGTGCTCTCGGAGTGTGTCCAGTACTTCCCCAAAATGGTGGGCATGCTCCTCCTCAGAAGTCGAGTAGATCAGAATGTCATCGATGAAGACTACGACAAAGCAATCAAGGTACGGGTGAAAGATACTATTCATGAGTCCCATGAACACTAATTGAGTGTTGGTTACACCAAATAGTATAACCACGAACTCGTAGTGGTTGTGCTGACACCTGAAGGCTATCTTCTGAACATCCTCATCTCGAACTTTGAGCTGTTGATAGCCTGATATGAGGTCTATCATGGAAAAAAAATGTCCTCCCTTCAGCTGATCAATGAGGTCATCAGCCCCCGGGAGTGGGTACCTATTCTTCATGGTCCCTTGGTTCAGGCACTGATAGTGGACATAGAGCCTCAATATCCCATCCGCCTCCATGGTGAATAGAATCGGGGATGACCAAGGTGAAACACTGGGCCAGATGAATCCCTTCCACTAAAAGTCCTCTAGTTGTACCTACAGCTCACGAAGCTGCGCGGGTGCCATCTGATACACTGGTGTAGATATCAATGTCATCATAGGGTACAAGTCAATGTTAAATTCAACCTCTCTGTTTGTAGGTAGTCCTGGGACATCATTAGGAAAAGCATCAGCGTACTGGTCCACCACTATAGGATAGCTCAGAATCTCTACATCAACATCTTCGAGGTTACGGCTAGCCAACTGACGAGTGATCAATTTCACTCTCCTCAAGAAAGTCCATCCTACGCTAAAAAGGCTCCCTTCTAGCTAGTGAAGGTAAAACTGACACCATCCATACGGACACACTACACTTTGCACCTAATACAGTTAATCTGAGCATTGACTGTAGATAACCAGTCCATACCAAAGATGACGTCTTAAGGCCTCGACGCCGCTACTAGGAGATCCCAGATGAAGACCTTCACTTCTAGAGTAATCTCACACTGCCGTCACCGGTGCGTAATCATCAAGTCTGCTCTAGTTTGAGTATCTAGTCGTAAGTATCAAGCCAAAGGCTCCTTCAAAATCTCCGAGCTCTAAACAAGGGAAGTGGAAATGAAAGAGTGACTGAAACATGTGTCAATAAGAACTGTATATTAGTTGGAATAGACACATATTGTAACTCATATTATAATGAACCCAAACTTGACATATATGGAAATTAAATTAATTTAGAGGAATACTTAATTCATTACAAAAACCTACACTCAAGGACCATAATAGTTTAGTTTCTTTAGAAACTCGGAACACAATCTTCAAATCATGGTGAATGATCTTCAACATCTCCCATAATGATCTTCCCCTTTCGTTTTCTTACATTAATCCTTTCTCTATATCCTGGGGAAAAGAAAACATATAAAGGGTGAGCTAAAATGCTCAATAAGTGTAAGCATGGATAAAATAAAACAAACCATATAGATTTGAACTTAAAAACATGAACATAATGTTTATACATCATAATCCTGAGCAATGACATAAAACATGGATGTACGTAAGGCATAGATCATAATGGACCATCAATCATGATAAAATAGCATGGTAATAAAACATGTAATTGCGGAAAAACAGTAAGGGTATGGAATTATTTCCATAGTAGACAAGGCATTCCTGCCAAGACCATCCTAGTGGAAAAATTCCCTTACCGAATCGAGTTCACTCCTCGTTCTAGTCCTGTATCACTGAACTAGATTAACTTTCCATTACATCTATGTCTATATCATGATATATAAATCATTACCCAATTCATTGGAAGGATATATAGGTCCCACAAATCTCATAATGAAATCATTCTTACTTGTTCCACAAAATAAACCAAAAGCATTCATCATAACACAATGATTAAAATGGGTTTTATAAACATCATCCCATCAAAACATAATCCATGTAAAACAAATGGATATCATTTCATCATAAGAAAATTGAAACCATGTAAATCATAGAGACATTATACTTGAAACATACACATACGAAATAATGTCATCTTAAATGGAAATGGTTTTGCTAAATCACTGGAAATAAATTCTTGAGGAAAATATCCTTTCTTTATCAAAATCATTTTCTTTTCACAAGATGCCAGGAAATTTTAAAAGAAAGGTATTTTTTTGAAAAATAGTCATGAAATATTTTAGATTAATATTCATTATGAAAAGGCTTTATGAAATTGTAAAAATCTGTTCATTCCATATAAGTTAAAAAAACATTCTCCTCGTACTTTTTTCGAAAAATTAAAAAAGTAACTGAAATGGTAAACAAAATAAAGAGTCTATAAATACCCTGAAGTAAAAGTAAAAAATGGGTAAAAATGACATTAAACATACATGAAACCATTTTTATAAAACAGGGACATGGGTGATAAATATAACCCCAAAAAATACTTATGAATAAACAATCTCGGATAAAAATGAGATTGGAAAATTTATCCCTTACCTTATGTCTGATATGCTTCGTATATATCTGAACCTCTAGTATAATGATTTAAATAATGTCATTTACTTATTAAGTAATCATATTCATTGTTATGATATCATATATGGTTCACTTCTTACTTTATATTACACGTTTTTTGTAAATTTCATGTTAATGCTGCGTTATGGGTAAATTCGTTTCATTTATCGTACGTGTTTAGACTTGTTGTTCTTGATATTATTACTTATATAATGAGTTAATTAATTCCAGAATTTAAAATATGATATATATATATATATAATATATTCATAATATACAAATATAGTATAGATCGATAAATGGAATGAAATACACTGTTTGTGGAGACAGTAGGTCGTACGTGGGCATGAACGCTATTTTCGTTTCCTTCTTGTATTGAATGGAATTAAGTAGATGACACAAATATCTATATACATAAATCCAGTAGAATTATTATGTCATATATTTTATTATTATTAATTATATATACTTTATAATCATTCATGAATGGTTAACAATGAGAATGAATCTCATCACGTCGTGGAGACGGTAATCTGTACGTACGCACAAGCGATGATATCGTTCTCATAATTATTGAATAGAATTGGAGTGGATTATATAATATCTTAGAATCAGTATGATGTTATAATAACCATATATAGTTATTCCTTAAACCATTATACTCATCCATGTAAGGTGGTGGTGGAAAAACTGATTACATCACTTCGTGGAGATAGTATTCCGTACGTACGCACGTGCGGTGATTTCATTTTCCGTAGGATGGATAGATGGTGAAATAGGGTTGTTTCATATTTATAATAAAATATCAGTATATTATTGATACTTATTGTATTAATTTACTATGAAACAAATAAATATGAAGAAGTTGAAGAAGAATGAAACTTGAATTAATTGGTAGAAGAGATTACCTCTTCTTCGACGCACCACCTTTAAGATTTTTCTTAAGGGACTAGAGTTGGTCTTTTGAGAATAAGGGAACCTCCAGAATGTGTCTTGGGACGTGGAGAAGAGAAATGCATAGGTGTGGGCTGTTCTTGAAAGCTCAATGTATTGTGAAGAGGAGAGGGATGAGGTTCCCTTTTATAAGGGAGGAGAGGGGCGCCTTTGGAAACCTCAATAATATTAATTTAAAATAAATCAAAACCCACATAAAAAACTTCCAAAATGACTCAAATACAATTATTAGATGTGATAGGGTTGTAATATCATCAAAAAATAAAATTTAGTCATGTTGGGATTTTATTTTAAATATTTTCGACTTGATTTATCCTTATTTAATCTATTTAATTTTATTTGTGGTAATAAGATTCTAAATTTTAAATTTTTATAAATAATTACTTATTTTTTGGTAATTTACATAATTGGATACTTTATTACATTTTACACCATAAAAAATTTAATTTATAAATTTAAAATATTTTTGTGATATTTAAACAATTTTATATTATGTTATTTTTATAAAATAAAAATAGTGTCAATTTTGACACTATTCATTTATTTTAATATAAATAAAATCCACAATGAAGATATGTTCAAAATAAAAGATTTAATATATTCATAACATGTCATATTTATCTAGAAAATTAGTGTAGCGCATTAAATATTTCATATAATATTTATTTTAATACCTTTAAAACCATTTGTTTGATATTTCAATCAATAAAATAATTTCAACATCACTATGGTGTCACACATAATGATAATTATTTAATCCTTAAAAATTATAAATAAATTAAAATGATGTAGATAATATTATTATATTTCTAGAGATTATTAATTTTTGATGTTTCATAAATTTTATCACTAAATTAAAATTATTATACTTATAAGATTTAAGAGAGTGACATGTTGTCACTTTCTTTGGTTTTAATAATAATTAAATTATTTTCACGGCCAAAAGTCCATAAAATGAATCTATTCAGACCCTTTGGTGATATGGGTCTAATTTTAGACATCCAAGAAAATTTTGGTAGGTTTTAGTGTAATTTTATAATTTTATATTTACCCTTAATTTCTTGATTTACCTATAACTGTTGTAAATAAAAATTATTGTAGTTCATATTCATAATATAAAAATAATAATTAAAAGTAACCTATTAACGTAATTTTGACCCACTATATTCAAATATAGAATCCATTTTTGAAAATTAAAAACACATTAGTTGCAGTAATTAATTTAAAATAAATCTCATTGTTAGGAAAAATGGTTTTAAAAGTTAAATCATTACCAAAGATTGAAATGTTTATACCTATGAATTCATTATAAAGTTAATTATAATGACATATATTATATTAAATGGTAAAAATATATTCTATTTATACTTTAAAACCATTCAATATTATAATTTAACCATTTAATTTTTTTTTAAAAAAATTTGTTTTTAATTAAAATATAGCGTGTTTTTACTATTCATTAACAATTGGAAGCCATCAGAATAATATGAAAAATTTATCCAGAGTAAATTTTTATATCCTGATTCCAAATAAGAATTTTATTTTTTCAAATTGAACTTATAAACCTATCAATACTAGATTTAAAGTGGGTTCTCCCTCAAAAGGTGGAAAACCTGCATTTTCTGAAAAATACTTATTTTATAGGAAAAAATTATTTTATTCTCATACCATGATATAGAAAATGTTTCTGTTGAATAATAATGTTATAAAATTGAATATTTAGTTAATACTATTCATAATGTCTATTCCATAATAATATTATAACAATATATCGTTGTTTACTGAAACCCGGTAATGCGTATTACACACGCTATTGAGGAAGGTCGCGATTGCGTGTAATGAAAGCCAAGTCAGGGATGCGTGTAGGGCAAGCTCCCTTTAGTGTTGTGTATAACATAATTCAAAACTTCTTTCATTTATACATTAAAAAATATATACTTGATTTTTCATAGAATAATTTCTACAAAACGATCTTGAAATTGTGTGTAACATGAGCCAAGAATAGTGTTGGGTATACTGCAAGCTAATACGGTGTTGCGTATAGCACAAGATAATTTTAGTGTAGCGTTCAACAAAAGACATAAATGAAATTTAAAGGAATAATTCTCCTAAAATATAGGGTTGTTACATTCTAACCCCCATAAAATGAATTTCTCCCTTGAAATTCATCCGGGTTTTAAATGGTTTACTACTTTAAAGTTTCTTTCACAGAAACCCACATCATAAAAAGGAATACTAAAACTTAATATTAAAAAGTAATGTAAGAATCATAATGGTTACCCAAATTAACTCATCAATCAGTTTCCACATACAAGAACATAAGTGAAAATATGTATACGGAT
Source organism: Viscum album (assembly GCA_963277665.1). Taxonomy (NCBI): domain Eukaryota; kingdom Viridiplantae; phylum Streptophyta; class Magnoliopsida; order Santalales; family Viscaceae; genus Viscum; species Viscum album. Next base: position 676,061,520 of record OY728133.1, on the reverse strand, counting down.
CATGTTCTGATGAAGAGTGGTAGAGGACATGCCTATGAAAAATACAACAATAAGAAAGCCATAAATTTGTGATGATCTAAGGTATCATTTGATTAATCAGATATGAGGGAACTATGACAACATTTTAAGTTATCAATATCATTTCCCTAAATTTGATGAATTAAAATAAATACTTACATGATTTTGGTACAATCTCAATGTTGTTCATGCCTGGGACAATTTCCACATTATCTCTTAAAGAAATGAAGTTGAATTTGTTATTCGTGAAGTGTTACTAGATCATGTGATAGAATGATGGGTCATCCAATTAGTTTCATACAAAAGGTTATCAAATGTTATCAAATATACATAAGTCCATCTATGGTGAGGTTAATCTTATATGATTCCAAAAATAAACTTATACTTCATATATCATACCGATTAATAAAATAAAACTATTTTATACTAATTAGGGACTTCCAGTAGGCCACTGGTAGGCGATAAAGGCATGTCACACTTCGGTTGTGGGTTTGATTCCCGCAGCCTTGTCCGACACGACGGTTAGTCGCCCGTCCTGTAGGGTGTCCTTTTTCTAAAACTACATCATTATAACATTCCATCAATAATATTGAAAAAATTTCTAGCCTTAAATAATACTAACTTATGTCTAACATAATCTATTCAAACCTTAAGACTTATCCAAAATACTTCTTTCCAAACTCATAGTATAAAGATAATGATTACTAGAATGGTCATATAACATGTACGTGAATACCATCATATATCCCCATATATGATAAGATGTATCTTGTTGGACAGATTAAAATCTTGTGAATACCTTAATCATGTATTCTCTATAAACATTAATTACCATATAACCATAGTGAAAACATTAATTTTGACAAAAGTTAACTCTTTCCACATACCAAAATCCCAAAATTTCTATATACACAAACCATGATATCACGTTTTCCTTATATCAGTCAAGAGCTCATTAATACTGTCATACATATAATTTTATCCTTAACCCTTCATTATGCGCATTTCATTTTCCTTCCTAAAATATTTCAATCCCTTTTCATGGTTACCGGTACCACAAAATTACTAAAAACCACATTGATCCAATACATTGATATTCCAATATTCCACGATACATTCAATGAGATTCCACTACATTATCTCGGAATCACTTTACATAAACACTTATTCATTCCACAACATTGTTGTCATACTCAACATCACAAATAGTGATGGCATGTGACTTCCCTTTATTCTTTTCCATAAGAGGTTTCTCACGTTGATCATCATTAACCATTGGATTAGGGCATTAATTAGCATAATTTCCCATTTCCTTGTACTTGAAGCATTGAAGTGTTGGTGGATATTTCTCTATAGACTTTTCTCTATTCACATCATTAGCTACCTTTTTACTATTACGTAGACACTCAACTGCTCGATGATCTTCTTTTCCACACTTAAAACATGTTCTAGTACCTTCTAGGAAATATCCACCATGCTGCTTTCCAGAATTTGAGCATAAAGATACATTCATATTATTTTCATCATTATTCTGAGATTTCTCCTTGAACTCCATATTTTTTTTGTCAAAACCATGACATGGATATGTAACACCAACTTCTAGTTCTACCTTGATATCACTACACAAAATTTTTTCATATCTACTGAAGTCTCTTATCGTTAATGCACTTCTAAGACTTGGTTTTAAGCAACTGAAGAATCGATCAACTTTGCTTTCAGGTTGGATGATAAATCCAGATTCATACCATGAAAGAAGTTTAAAATTCACCTCGTATATGCCAACAGATTCATCATCCTTTTGGTTAAGCATGAGGAACTAATTTTCCATCATTGTTCAAAGACTACAAGGGAAGTAGTTATTGAGAAACATGTTATTGAACACATCCCATTCCATGGATTCAATTTCATCATGGGGCCTAGTATTCTTAATTAGAGTCCACCACTGGTCTGCTTCACCTTCTAAATGGTAAACAACCAAAATGACTTTTTCATGTTCCAAAGGTCGAAGTATGGAAAATATCCTTTCAATGGTATTGATCCATTGTTCAGCAATAAGTGGATCAGAAGACCCACTGAAAGAAGGTTGACATTTCCTCATGAAGGACTCAATAGAATATTTTATTCTTCTCTTCTCATTTGGAAGTCCAGAATGATTCATAGCTTGTATAAGTATAGCAATAAGATTTTTTACTCCATCTCCCATAACATTGGTTTGTCGAGGAGGAAAATCATTGCATTTCCCATTACATTGATCAAAACGTTTCCTTCGGGTTCCAGCCATCGTCTAAAACCCAAAAATAATAGTGTGAGGGGAAAAAATCATGCTAGGTAATCCAACATAATAAAAGGGGAGTACCTTTAATATATATCAACTTAGTTTTAATTCTATGAACATTACCATAATTCTATGATTATAACTTATACTTATACTTGACCTTAGGGACAACCCTAGACATACCTTAGAAATATCTATAGGGATCTCATTAAAGTTTTCACATCCTAGTTTCTAAAGGATAACGGAACCTTTTCTCTGATACCAATTGTAGATACCCCAAATATGACATCAATGGACATTACATTACTTTTTCAGAATACATAATACATAACATAAGCCAAAACTCATGGACCGTAATAGTTTAGTGTCTTTGGAAACTCAAAACATAATCTTCTAACCATTTTTAAAGATATTCAACATTTCCCATAAATATCTTCCCATTTTTTTTCTTACCTAAAACCTTTATTTATATCCTGGTGAAAATAAAACATAAAAAGGGTGAGCTCAAATGCTCAGTAAGGGTAAGCATGGATAAAATAAAACAAACCATATACATTTAAAATTAAAAACAAGATCATAATGTTCAAACATAAAAATCATGAGAAATGACATAAAACATGGAAGTATATAAGGAATAGATCATAATGGAACATCAATAATGATAAAATAGCGTGAGAATAAAAAATGAAATTGGGTAAAAACATTAAGCGCATGTTATGATTTCCATAATATCCAAGGCATTGTTGCCAATACCATCTTAGTGGACAAAGTCCCTTAACGAATCGAGTTCACTCCTCATTCCAGTCCTTTATCACTGATCCAAATTAACTTTCCATTCCAGATATGGATATCTCATGAGATATAAATCATAACCCAATGAATTGGCGGGAGATATAGGTCCCACCCATCTCATAATGAAATCATTCTTACTTGTTCCACAAAATAAATATAAAGCATCTATCATAACCCAAATATTAAAATGGGTTTCATAAACGTCATCCCATCATAACATAATCCATATAAAACAAATGGATATCATTTCATCATATGAAAATTTAAACCATGTAAATAATAGAGACATTATTCTTGAAACATACACATATGAAATAATGTCATCTAAGATGGAAAATGGTTTTGATAAAACACTTGAAATGAATACTTGAGGAAAATATCATTTCTTTTTCAAAATCATTTTCTTTTCACAAAATTCAATGCAATTTAAAAAGAAAAGGATTTTATTGAAAATAGTAATGAAATATTTTTGAGTAATCTCCATTAATAAAACGTGTTATGAAACCGTAAAAATCCATTCATTACGTATAAGTTAAAAAAACATTCTCCTCATACTTTTGTTGGAAAAGTAAAAAATTACCTCGTATGGTAGACAAAAGAAATATTCCTTACAAACCATGAAGTAAAAGTCAAAAATGGGAAAAAGGACATTAAATATACATGAAACCATTTTTAGAAAATAGGGACATGGCTGATAAATATAACCCCAGTAAATACTTACGAATAAATAATCTCGGATAAAAATGAGATTGGAAAAGTTATCCCTTACCTTATGTATGATATGCTTCGTATGTATCTGAACATCATGTATAATGATATAAATAATGTCATTGACTTATTAAAGAATTATATTTATTTTAATGATATCATATATGGTTCACTTATGACTTTATATGACCCGTCCTTTTGTAAATTCCATGTTAAAGAAGCGTTTTGGGTAAAATCGTTTCATTTATCATACAAGTTTCGACTTGTTTTTATTGATATCATTACATACATACTGATTTACTTAATTCCATAATGTAAAACATGATTTGTATAAAATATATATTCAGCATATACATATATATTATAGATCGATAAATGGAATGAAATACACCGGTCCTAGAGACGGTAGGTCGTATGTACACATGAACACTGTTTTCGTTTCCTTATTGAATTGAATGGAATGAAGTGGATGAAATTAATGTATATATATACATAAATCAAGTAGAATTATTATTCCATATATTTAATTATTATTCATTATATATATTTTATAACGATTCATTAATGGTAAACATGGAGAATGAATCTCATCGCATCGTGGAGATGGTAATCCGTACGTACGCACGAGCGATGATAACGTTCCCATAATTATTGAATAGAATTGTAGTGGACGATATAATATCTTTGAATCAGTATGATGCTATAATAACCATATATAGTTATTCATTACACCATTATAACTATCAAAATAAGGTGGTGGTGGAAAAACTGATTACACCACGGCTTGGAGACGGTATTCCGTACGTATGCATGCGCGGTGATTTAATTTTCCATAGGATGGATAGAAGGTGAAATGGAGTTGTTACATATTTATAATAACAAATAAGTATATTATTGAAACTTATTGTACTGATTTACAATGAAACAACTAAAGAAGGGGAAGTTGAAGAAGAATGAAACTTAAATGAATCGGTAGAAGAGATTAACTCTTTATCAACGCATCTCCATTAAGCTTTCTCATAAGGGGCTATAGTTTGTCTTATGAAGATACCGGAACCTCCAGAATGATTTTACGGAAGTGGTTAATAGAAATGGGAAGGTTTTGAATGATCTTGAAGGCTCCAAGTGTTGTGAAAAGGGGAGGTAGGAGGTTCCCTTTTAGAAGGGAGGAGAGGGGCACCTTTGGAAACCTCAAAAGTATTAATTTATAATAAATCAAGACCCACATAAAAACATCCCAAATGACTCAAATACGAAAATTAGATGATATAGGGATGTAATATCATCAACCAATAAATTTTAGACATGTTGGGAATTTATTTTAAACATTATAAACTTGATTTATCCTTATTTAATCTATTTAATTTTATTTATTGTAATAAGATTCTAAATTTTAAATTATTATAAATAATTATGTATGTGATGTTAATTATCCATAATTGGATACATAATTACATTTTATACCATATAAATTTTAATTTGTAATTTTTAAATAATTTTTTGATTTTTTTAAAAATTTATATTATGTTATTTTTATAAAATAACAATTGTGTCATTTTTGACACTATTCATTTATATGAATTTAAATAAACTCCACACAAAAGATATGTTCAAAATAAAAGAATTAATATATTAATAACATGTAATATTTATCAATAAAATGTTTTTAGAACATTAAATCGTTCATATAATATTTATTTTAATACCTTTAAAACCATTTATTTGATATTTCAATCAATAAAATAATTTCAACATCACTATTGTGTCACCCTTAATGATAATTTGATAATCCCTAAAAAATCTAAATAAATTTAAATAATGTATATAATTTCATTATATTTCTATAGACTTTTCATTTTCGAAGTTTCATCAATTTTATCACTATAATAAAATTATTATACTTATAAGATTTAAGAGAGTGACATGTTGTCGCTTTCATTGGTTTTAATAATAATTAAATTATTTTTATGGTCAAAAGTCCATAAAATGAATCTATTCCGACTCTTAAGTGATATGGATATACTTTTATTCATCCAATATAGTTTTGGTAGGTTTTAGGATAATTTTATATTCTTATTTTTACCCTTAATTACCTGATTTACCTTTAATTGCTATAAATAAAAATCACTGTAGTTACTATTCATAATATCAAAAAAATAAAAGTAACCTATTAACATAATTTGGACCCACATCATTCAAATATGGAATCCATTTTTCTAAATTCAAAATATATAAGTTGTAGTAATTAATTTAAAATTAATCTCGCTGTTAAGAAAATAGGTTTTAATTGATAAAACATTGCCAAAGATTGAAATATTTTTACCCATGAATTCAATGTAAAATTAATGATAATGACATAAATTATATAAAATGGTGAAAATATATTCTATTTATACTTTAAACCCATTCAATTTTATAATTTCACTATATAAATTATTGAAATGAAAAAAGTTTTTTTTAATTAAAATATAGCGTGTTTTTACTATTCGTTAAAATATGAAAGTCATTAGAATAATATGTAAATTTTATCCAGATTAAATTTTTATATCTTAATTAAAAATAAGAATTTTATTTTGTCAAATTGAACTTATAAACATGTCATAAACTAGATTAAAAGTGGGTTCTCCATCAAAAGGCGGCAAAAATGGATTTTATGAAAAATAATTATTTTAACGGAAAAAATTATTTTGTTCTCATACCATGTTCTAGAAAATGTGTATATTGAATAATAATGTAAAAAAATTCAAAATTTAGTTAATACTACTCATAACGGCTAGTCCATAAAAATATTATAAAAATATATAGTTGTTTAGTGAAACCTGGTATTGCGTACTACACACGCTATCGAGGAATGTCGTGATTGCGTGTAATGAAAGCCACGCCAGTGATGCGTGTAGTGAAAGCTACCTTTGGTGTTGCGTATAACATAATTCAAAACATATTTCATTTATACATTAAACAAAATATATACATAATGTTGCGTAGAATAATTTCTACAAAACGAACTTGAAATTTTGTGTAACACGAGCCAAGAATAGTGTTGTGTATACTGTAAGCTAATATAGTGTTGCGTATAGAACACGCTATTTTTTTATAGTGTACAATACAAGACATCAATGAAATTAAAAATAATAATTCTCATAAAATCTAGGGTTGTTACATGTATCATCTCCAGAGTTCCATGATCGTAGGACTCAGCTTCCTGGAGATGAGCTCTCCCCTATCCACATGCTCCCTAGGGTCGGGGAGGACCACCTGGTGGTGGTGGTGGTAACACCTTGAAACACCGTTCACCGCCAACTGCTCATCTAGCTCCTATGCCACATCTTCCTGCTCCATGTGGACTGCTTCGATCGAATATTTATCTCTTCCTGGGCAGTCCTTCGACCGTCTGCTAATCATCCAAATAGCGGGTTAGACAGTCACGAGCCATGTGACCCTACCCGCTGTATGTGAAACACTTCCCACTTATGCCATGTATGTCACTACTCTGGGTGCCCAGCACAATTGATCTTGAGTCATGCGGTCTTCCACCTGTAGGTCTTGTCCTCTTGGACCTATACGACAACATTATGCTGCCAGCTGCAGAAGACTCCACTACGTGTCGACTGGTGGTGGATCTCACTGCTGGAAACTTCTCATCAAAGAAACTCTCCACAAGGAGGGACTCTCTAACACCCCTGGTTTTGTCGGGATGCTGAGTGAGATCATCAATGCTCTGATCTCTCATCCGAGTCCCTGATCAATGGTTTGGGCCCGAAAGAATGGGCCTCGTACCATATCAGTGGAGTAGCGTGAGAGGTATGTGAACATTTTTGAGTACTGAGCTACAATCATTCATCCATAATATAAAAGAAGTAGCTCCTCTATGTGCACTGCATGAAGAGTCTCTTGGAAAAACTCTACTCAAAATAGGCTCTTGACATCTGCCCCGAGAAGTGTCATCTCGTCATGAACTTGGAGCATCATGATCCACTATATTCCCACTACTACTTGTATAAGGTTGGAAGAAAGAATCACAATGAGGTCGGTTGGTGTCCCTACCTGTAGAAAAACACTCACCACAACCTCCAGCCAATACTCAGATTCCTGTTGGTCCATCTCTCGCCTGAACATGGGTGGCCTCTAGCACTGGAATTCGTGCAACGTGCTCAAGCATCATGCATCTTATATTGCTGGGGCTAGTGGCATCGGTGGCCCAATGGGAAGTGGTACTGCTGGTGCCTCCGCTGGAAAAGGGCCCTACACTGAAGCCTCGTCGCTCGGTGGGATATCTGTGCGTACATCTCTCGGGACTCTAGCTGGTCATCCGTGGGGAGGAATACTAAATGAAAAAGATGCGACACAGTCAAAAGATTATACGTGGTGAGCTGACTTGGTTGAGCTGACATAATGAACACTTTTGAAAACACACACACAATCAGTGTTTTCATCCACTGAGTCAAAAATTAGAAGTCATGGTCCTGATGTAGTGATACGTCGGCCGCTGCACCAACACTGGACACTCTGAACTGAGAACAACACCAACTACTCTTAACTCAATTTATTCATATAAAAGAAAGATCAAAGTCATATGGTATGTGGTAGAACCGACCCCTCTGATTCCAAATTTTCATGACCAGTCCCCCGGTGCCCGTGCCGTGACTACCCCAAGCCCGCCTTCCATAGGCCATGGGATGGAAACTAGCACTAAAGGCATAATTACCTAAAACCGAGAAGGCATTTCTTTCATAAACTATAAAAAAACATGACAGAGAACACAAATGGATATGAAACATTATGTAAAACTGTATAATAAAAGAGTGTTGAAAGTAAAAGGGGTCAGAAATACAAGGTCAACTGTAAAGTACCAGAAACTGAAAGGTACATGTACAAAAAAAGAAATGAAAAACTGCAATTGGGTTGTCCTCCGAAGTTCTTACCAGAAGGGTAGGTATAGATAGCCTCATCAGCACTCTATGTTCTTCAGTCTCCACCGTGTACTGACTCGTCGTAATTTCCACCACTGGGTACCATCCAGTCTTGGTACTCTTTTCCTAAATGAGCACTGTAAGTCATCTGCATTCAATACAACGAGGTGTGGGCATAGCCCGTGTAGGGGTTAGTATAACAATACTCTGTAGGGACCCTGAGACCTTAAATGTCTCACAAAACCCAACCAGGATAAACCAAAAAGTATGAATTCAACAGATAACCCCACATAGGTATATCCCCATACAAATACTATGTTATCGTGTAATCCATCTCAATCATGGGGAAAACACAAAAGTTATTGAAACTTCTCAACCAATATTTTTATTCACATTATCGAATCCAAGGATTCTAGAGAACTCCTCCTCTGTCGAGTAATGTGGGCCTACCGTGACACCAATGTGCTTCCCACTAACCCTGAACTACTGAGGTACTCCTCCTGTCGAGTATCGTGGGTCTGCTGCATCACCAAGGCGCTTTCCACTGTGGGTATTCTGCCACAACCAGGCATTCCCCCTAATAGCATGTTGAGGTACTCCTCCTATCGAGTATCGTGGTTCTCCCGCCAAAACCAGGCGCTCCTCCTCCATAGGACTTCTGTCACAACCAGGCGCACCCCACTAGTCTAGTTGAGTCACTCCAACTCAATCGGTCAACAGTCGTCAAGTCTCAGCCAACAACTAGGTCTCCACACTATGTCTTCTCATCTCTAGATAGATCTTCCCCACAAGCTACTGGTCGATACTCACATTGTCATGAAGTCCCAAAAATAAGTATCTGAAAGGTTCTCCATTTCATAGAGGTCTAAACTCAATAAAAGGTGCGTCAATCGGATGTCCGGTCTGTGAGTTATTAGCCTTTTAGTCCCAGGGACCCCGTTGGATTCGTGCACTATCCATCCTGAACGTATCTAAACTATATCAAAAAATCTAGGGGGTATACTCAGTCATTCCGTCATGCTCCAATATTACCAGGTTCGCTGGCGGTTTGTCAAATGGACACCTGGTTCCAAAGATATGGCCAAAAGAGAGTAAAGGTCGTCGTGGGACTGGGTACGGTCTGACCTGGTCGGACCAACCTAGTTTGAGTCGACCTGTCCTGAGCTTTTGTATCTGGCATGGACTGTTACGCAGAACTGCCCATTAGGATTTTCCATGAACGATGGGCCCATCCCAACAGGCCACAATGGGTCTCGGAGGGCCGTGAGAGCACGAACAGGTCAGGAGGGCGCGGACCGGCCGCGGGTCGGTGCGATGGAAGTCTGGCCCGGAGGGCGCTGCGTGGGCAGCTCGGCCTAGAGGTTTCCATGAGGGTGCAGCTTGGCCAAGAGGGTGCCACATGTGGATGGATCAGAGTGGCTTGTCCTGAGGCGCTGCGGTACAGATGGGGCACACGGAGGCCGGCGGGCCGGTTTGGCCAACAGCGGCGAAGGCGCGCGAGGGGCGTAGATGGAGGATCCATGAGGTGCACAGAGCATTTGGAGGCCGACACATTCGGGGCTCGGGAGGGTTTCTCTAGGGGCGCGGGCAGTGGGGAAGGCACAGAGGCTGGGAGACGGGGGGGGTGGGTGGCAGGCGGCAAGTCTGCGAGCAGCGTGACTGGGGTAGTTTGAAAGCCGGAGGGTGGAGCGGGGCGCACGGGGAGGCGGAACCGGTTCAGCCGGGGCGCCAGAGCGCCAAGTGGCAGGTGCGGGTCGTGGAGGCCGCGAGTAGCGCGGTCGTTTCCTTCGTCGTCTCGACGCCTCATCGCCATTCTAAAAAACATCACAAAAAAGAATGTCGAAGGAGTCGGGCCATGTTAGACTGGCCCGCAACCTTCGCGTTTAAGGTGGTAGAAAGAGAATCAATCTTTCTTAAATTTGAAGGAATTACCAAGAAAGATATATAAGAAGAAAAGTCTATCAACACCCCGCATCTTCCCGCAAAAACAATTCTCAACCCGCAAAGATAATCATCCATAATGATTATTTGTTTTAGAAAGGTAGAATTAAACGAATAATGTCAAATTTATAGAAATCCCCTACCTTGATCGTTTTTCATTAATGGAGTCGTAGGGAAGAAGACGGAGATGTCGTCATTCCTCGTGTATGCCGCTCCCTTCCAATCCCGATCTCGTGCATCATTTTGTTGATGGCGATGAGGAGGGAAGGTCGATCGTTCGAGACGTCTCACGTCGGTTGCCTATAAAAGGTTTTTCTGTGGAAGTAGCTAAAGACGCTCCTTATCGGTGTTCTTCCTTTGAAGAACGTGTTCTTTGTTCTTCTTTGGCAAGATATTTTCTCTCAAAAGCTCCTTCCTCCATTTCCAACAAAATAATTGGTAGCAAAGAATAATAGATTATAAAATATATTAATTTGTTGGCATATGAATTCAAAATGGGTGAATTAATTAAGTTGGATCCGCTTTATTAATTCATTAGTTGGGCACAATTAAAAGAGAGGAAGGGTTGACAACATTAAAGGAGAGGGGTGGAGAAAATCTCCCTCATTAATGAGAGGAGTTGAGAGGTTTTCCACAATTAAAATGGGGGTTCAGTCCCGGGTGGTCCCCACCACCGTAACCTCTCGCGGGAGGATCGGTTCAGGTGGGCCCCACCACCATAACCTCTCATAAGTGGTTATGGTCGGGTGGTCCCCACACATCAACTCCCACAATAAGGTTTAGTTCTGGTGGACCTCACCTCCACCTTCCACATGGTAGATTGTAAATAAAATAATGTGCACTTTATTTTATTTTATTAATTCCATGAAAAACCCAAAAACTAACTTTCACCCTCGACCAACTGATGTCGAGGTGAATGTATTATTAAGAGAATACTGGCGCTGCGAGTTCAACAGTTCCCTCATATTTCAATTCCGAGTAGTAGTTCAAAATTTATAAAAATCCCGCTCGTATGTTTACTGAAAGTACCTGAACAAAACCTCAGAAATTGATTCCGGGCACACCGGGCCTCGGATTCACTTGACGTTAATTTTTTAGGACTCTTAAAATTACCATTTATTTTAAAAAAATTAAATGGAAAATCCATGACTTTACAATTGTGTTTTTGGTATTACTGTATAATATTAGAGAAATTATCTAACAATATTGGTTTTATAGAATAGTTATAGATAGATAGAAATACATTTCACCATTTAATGGATATTTTGATCCATTAAATTTGATTTTTAATTATATGTTATGAAAAAAATTTGATATTCATTACATAGAATAAGTGATGAATTGGAACCTTATCAGGGTACTACCAAAGGATGAAAATGTTCTTATGATGTAGAATGATATAAGGAATTTATATTTTATCATATTCTAAGATAATAAAAGGGCTGATCATGATTTGGAAAAGGATATTGAAAGATATTTTAATGGAATTAAATTCACATATGAAGAAACAAATGGTCTTTTAAATCATCATAGATGTATGTTTTTGATGGTCTTCCCCTCCATTCATCATTTACTTTCTTGTGATCAATGAACTTTATCAGTATCTCTAATTATTTATTCTTTTCCTCCATGTTCGTATCTTTACATTCCCCGAATATGTTCCTACATGAAAACATATTTATGTTTTATTATAGTTGAAATTATTATTTGATTTATATCTTATCAATATGATGTTTTATTATACGATTTTTATGATGCCGGTTTACAACATAAAAATTTCCAAATGTCACCCCATGATTATTGAGAAAATTTAAAATGTGTGTGGATGAAATTTATTTAAGGTGGGGAAAATGTAATATCCCTATATTTTAATATTATAACATTTTATCCAACAATATATGGAAAATAATCATGTATCAGTAAAACCTGTGAAATATATCTATTTCAATATTGGCTCTTCAATAGGATAAAACACACACAGCCCCGAGCCTAAGTGCACTATATTATAGTGTAGTATTATAATATAGGCATTAAATTGGATACTATAAATATTAAAAAAATAAATTATGAGAATATTGGTTAACAATTGATTATAAATAATATAATTATCCATTAAATAAAAAAGAAATACATTCTAAAAAAATATTTTAATAAAAAAAATTCACTATTTTCACACATAATTTCAAATTAAATTTTACCAATTTTAGTAAATTTATTTCAGAATATGAATATTTTTTAATAATATAAAAATTCCCTCATTTTGAATTTTTTGGATTTTTCTAATAAGATTAATTTTTCCATAAATAATCTATAACTATGCTGTTTAATGTAACTTCTTTTTTGTATTAATAAATTTCCATCTGATATTATATTTTGATTTGGTTTTAAAATAAAATTTCTATAAATATAATACATTTTATCTAATTTAAGCCAACAGGATCAATTTTAGGTTAATTTTAGATATAAACTCTATTTATAGTAATGAATTTTTTCTATTTGGAAACCTACCTTTTCACAATTCCCATAGGTATAATTTTAAATTATATTACTCCTGTTTTCAGAATTGAATTTAGAAAAATTGATTCCATATTTTTAATAATATTAATTTATGATATATAATAAGTTCAACTTAATTTTAGACAATTTTGAATATTGGAAAAAGTAAAATTTATGTATGATGGTTAGGGTAGACAACAAATTTATCGACTAGTTAAACTGAAAATATGACGGCAAAAATAACATCAAATTTTCCCTAAAAACAATTTTTTCAAAATATATTAATATTTTTTCCTCTAATGTTATACAATGTAATAAATTAGGCATTTTCAATGATAAAAATTTGTTCTAATTGAATATATTCTATAAATTTATATGTTTTCTCTCCCCAAGTTATAAAAATATACCCACACTTCTCCCAAATTTACACATCCTGAACCATTTGGATAATCATATACCTACCCAAAGAACTTCTGTTATTCATTATAAAATCCTAGATAACTTTTATTGATAAAAAATCCATCATAAAATTGATTTTGGTTCAAACCTAATAAAATTGTCCAAAAAGATGTATTGTTCTAAAATGCATTTTTGTTTCATCTTCAGACTCATTACATTAACATTAAACCATGATTATACAATGAAATCATTATTTAAATGATGAATTTATTTAATTATGTTAATGTAATTACCTATATAATATTACTATTCCATTAAATTGGATAAGAAAGCATCAATCGTTTGTACGATAGACTATCACATCTTGAAGCGATGTGATTATTTTTTTACATACACGATATATGGAAAGTAATAAATATAAATTATATTTATATATGAGACAATTTTGAAATTTTAATGGTACTATAAAATTAATATATCACCCACATCTGTACCCTTCCACCCATTATAGAAATGATTCAATCACATGTGTGAATGTGTGACCTATCGTGTCCATGAAGGGATGTGATACATTATCAATTTATATATATTCATAGTGATTAAAAATATATATATAATTTCAAAATTTTATATTTATATCATTATTATAAATTTCGAGATAATGTAACTATATAAAAAATTCAATAATCAGAACATACATGCGAATACATGCCTGATAATACAAGGAAATTAACGCCCGAAAAATTATATATTCTGAAGTATCATTAAATAATTTGAGAAAAAATATTTTAAAGTGATAATATATATCATTATATGAATATAGATCTTGTATAAATTAATTAAATTATTAAAAACATTATAAATAATTTTAAATTTCCATAAACCGAATGGAAGCATTTGGTAAGGGACTTCATCTCAATTTCTATTAATTAAGTCATGTTATAATATCATGCACCAAACATATTTTATATTGTGTATATATATCTCTACTATGAATTGTAATATCTTGATTAATTAATTATTAATGGTATTTGGCATTTCAATATTGATTATTTATATATTTTTAATAGACGTGAAAATTACAATGTTGTCATAAATTTCATAACTCAATTTCCTTTTATTGGGTTATAATAAATCTCCATTGTATTTGGTATTCTAGTACTATGTGTGTACAAAAATTTGTATGTATTCTGTTGTATAATAGTTTTTTTATGTTCATTTTCATTTAATTCCCATAACTGATTCATTTTTTTATTCTCACTTCCCCATTTTGATCTTTTAAGGGTTTATTTAAAAATATAATTTTAATCATGATTATTTATGCTTTAATTTTTATTGATGGAAATTATTTTATCATTATATAATAAACCAAAAATATTTTAATTCTCATATGGTTATTAATTATTTATTCATGTAATTAAACCATATTTAAAATCATTAACACCTAAATTTTTTGATATTTTTTAAATAAACTTCAACACCTTTCTATTCATTGGTTTAAAATCCTTCTAATTAAAAAACCTTTTTTTCAAAAAATGTTTCAAAGAATGGTTTTTAAAATTTCAAATTGATTTATTAAAGAAATATAAACTGACATTTTTCTTCAATTTTTTTAATATAATCAATATCTATTTTACCAAACAAGTCACGACAGTATATTACCAAAAATATGAAATGAATCATTATCATAATTTGTAATGAATGTAAAAAATTTCTTTCTATCATGACCACTAAATGTGTTAAAGATTCATTGTCACTTTTAATGTTCATTTCCTATGAATATTAATTTCATATTATATTTTGAAATTTTATTTAAAAAATTACTTTAAAATTAAAGGTTTTTTTTCATTAAGAATATTTTTAATTATTTAACTTGTATTTCTATTCATCAATGAAAACAACCCTTTACTTACATATAATTTAATAGGGATATATTCAATTGTAAAAAATGTTATTTTTTATTATGATTATTAATGATAATTTTTACAGAAGAATGTATTTTTATTTACATTCATAGTTCAATTTTGTAATCATTAAATTTATATTTAAATATTTACATTTCTATTATCATTGGACATTAAATTTATCATAAAAATACAGATTATTTATTTTATAAAACACTTATTTATTAAATTATATATCAATTATAAATACAATTTTCTACATTTAAATAAAATTTTTATTTTGAGGAAATATTGAAAAATATGCATTCATTACTCCATACATATATTTTATGTTAAGATCTATATTCATGAATTAAATCTAATATCTAATATATGAGGAATTATTTTAAATTGTCATTGGGGGTGGGGCCTGGGATTATATATCCCCTCAATGGATTGGTATTCTCATTATGTCAGTCTGTAAGTTGTCATTAATTCCATATTTACCAAGAGTTTTAAACTCTTTTGTTAAAGGTCATCAAAGAATAGGCATATGGATTCACAAGATCATGATGTCCTACAATTACACATTTCCTTATGTAAGTATAAAATTTTTATTATCCTTTAATTTTCAAATCATATTATCTATATATTTATTTAAATTCTTAATTAGAGAATAAATGTATTCTTTTTAGGTTTTTACAATTTTATATTGATTATTCCTTATTAATTCATGTTAATCAATTAATAGATTGAATGGATTGTCTGTTTCATTACTTTTCATTTCATTGTTGATAATTACTTGTCTAATCATGACAGTAAAATCATTTTAATGGCTTGTTTGTTTTGTTATTTGATTTTCCATATTGATTATGCTTATTCATTCATGGTTTCTTCTAATATACAGAACACTTTATAAGAATCTGAGCTCACCGTGGTTTATTTTCTATTCCCTAGAATCTAATATATGTACTAAGAATTATACAAAACGATATTCAAAAGGGAATAATGATATTATTGAAAAAATATTCATTAATTTTTTATTATTTATAATATTATGCTTAATATGTCTAATTCTTGAACTCATTGAATATCTTGGTTACCTCAAAAATTAAATTTCTATCTCTTTTACTCATTATTTATGATTAATTTATCATCTTATGATATGTTTTTGTGATCATAGTAATGGGGTAGAATTTTTTAGACCTCTCTCGCTATTGGTGCTTTCATCATCACAAACACTCAAATATGTTTATAAATCATTTAATTTAAATTACATTTAGTTTTTTAATTAAATACAACATTTTGGAATTTATGTATTATAAAAAAATCATGTCATTTAAAAGGATTAAAGAAAAAATTTTATTTATGTGAGTTCATGTAATAATGTTTCGATAACTAAATAAATCATTGCAAGTGAGTAGAGGTGACTCTGGTTGATGTTGAAGTTATAGAGAAAGTAATGACTCACCAATGCAGGGAACTGGCAAGATAATGCCTTGGTGGAAGAATCCCTTTTGTATAGAAGTTCACTAAATAGTAATTGGAGGCTCAATTGTTATAGAAATATGTTTCAAGGACTTGGGATATCAACTTTACAATAGTATCTAGATGGAAATGATTTTCAAGATGGCCAAGTGTTCCAAGAATCCCATCAGCTACCCGGGGGTTGATTTTAGGTATCTAATGTAAATGTTTCATCAGTTTATTGATATATTTTATTATGAAAAAATAATAACTATAGTATTATAAGGATTCATGACTCCTGATGATTTCCAAAACCTTCCTGACCATTTTTGATCCATTAAAAGGACTCCCTTTCCCCTTGTTCATATACATCGGTTACTAACAACACTCCCAAGATTGAATTGATGATAATTTATATGAATTATCAACTTATAAAAGGTCGCATTTAGAAGTTCTAAATTTCTTAAATGGATCTAAATATTCTTCTATAATCTTTCATCCTCCATTGAATTTATACATCCAAGATATTTTTTATTTAATTTTTAAAGGGTTTTCCTAAAGTGAACCACTATATTTTCAACCACATTTCTCGATCAATTCTTAACATGAAAAGTGTGGGATGAGTTCCTTTTCTATTTTTGACGCTCAAGGGTGTTCTCACTGACCAAAATTATAAGGGATGGTGTTCTTGATAACAAATATGATCAAGGTATTATTAATAACATAAACCGATCAAGTTAAGGGTGAATACATAACAACTCACATTGTTATTTAGATGAACTCATTATCAATTATGTTTATCCTCATTTAACCTTTTTACATTGAATAATTTAAAATTAACTCATATACATTCATAAATTTGGTTTGATAATTTCAATTTTTAGTTTACTTTCATAATTTTAAATAACTCTGATTGATCTTATCAACTATTTGTTAATCAATTTTTATCTTTAATCACTTATTCCAATTTAAATTTTTAAATGAGAAATTCATCACCACTTTTTTTATTATATATTACCAAAAAACATATCATTAAATAAATAACCAATTAAATAAAATACACATAATATCAATGAAATGGAATTTAGTTTACATATAAGATGTGTGAAAACAATTAAAATATTAAATAAAGAGAAATGATTCTTTAGATTACTATAGAAATTGATTTCTAGTAATGGGGATCTGAATTATATTGATGTGAATTTGGTAGATGTAATGAATTAATTAGAAAAATATCACTTTAAATTTCAAATTTCTACTATGTAATTTGGATAATATTATAAATCATCTTATATTGTTATTGATGTTATCAAGTGACTTGGTGATTTTCGTATATTTCATAGTTTTGTTCCATTATAAACTCAATAATAAATTTAAATTCTTGGTAATAATGATAAGAATGGGACGAAATTTTTTACATTACTAAATAATGGATAAAACACCATGAAGTTTGGAATGATCAAATAAAAAATAAGAATGGGAGGAGGCTGAATCAATTGTTTACTTTTTATAACATTCAATACTTTTAATATTTAACCCCTGAAACCTGTTATGGTTTTTATAATTATTATATTATAGTAAATAATCATCCAAGAAGTAGTATTAAAGAAAGTAAAGGTCAATATATTTATAAGGTTTGACCTAAGTGTCAGAACCTACAACCGTTTTATATCCACTTCTATGGGTCTCTGAATTTTAAATAATGTGATGAAGTGAATAAAACTTCTTCCAAATGTCGTTAAACACCTTCTATCTTTAGATAGGAATAATTATGCTGATTCCATTTAGTTTACAACGTTTTCTTATAAATAATTTATCCAAAAAAAGAATATAGACTTTGTTCAAACTAACTCACAAAAGTTCCTAGGTTCAATGACCCTGAGTCAAATGGACTTTAGTCCTATAAAACCTATATAATGGTAATAGTCTAACTGAATCAATACAATAATCCTATTCTCAATTTGTACTAGAAGAATATTTCTTTTCTCTCCAGATATGAAAACATGTGCATCTCCGAAACTAATCAAAACTCATTCAAAACATCCAATGTATAATCTTCCTCAGTCCAGTAATAAGACAGTCATCTGTATAATCTTCCAGTGATATCTATGTCTAGAAAGAACTATGACTCAAATTCTATAGTGCTCATCGTTTTCTTCAAATGTAAAAATGATTAAAAGTATGAATGTGAAGTGATTCTTTTAATAGGCATCTCAGAATGGAAAAACGAGAAATTGAAAATATTTTTCTACTTATTAAAATGATAAATATCTATTAATGATTCAAATTTAATATTCATATTTGACTAATTCATAAATTTTAAAGATTTATCTGAAATCATTCTTCTCGAACAAACTATCTTTTCACCACTCTAATTTAGTTTCCTAATCTTTATTACTAAAAACCTTCCTCAGCTAACCATGATATGACATTATTCTATAGTCATTACGATCGGACTATATTCCTCCCAAGAGTTAGTCTGGTTGACTTTCCTCCTCATATTTTCCCCGATTGACATTACTTCCCTGAGTCAATCCAATTAGCATTCCTTCTTAATATTATTCTAATTATCATTCCTTCTCATAGTTAGTATTATATAATCCTCATAATGATGGAATTTTCATTACAATGGAATTATCTTAATGATCGAATTGTCATCACTATGGAAACCTACTTATAATGGAATTTCCACTCTAAAAATTGAAATTCTTCATACCTCGTCAGCTATAGCTCTTTAGGACATCTGAAAACCACTGTTTTTGGTACTTCTAGATCTGATCTTCTATGTTTGGGTGTATGAATCCTATGTAAACTATTCAGAGACCTTTAAAAATATCTAATATTTAAAATAATTTATCGTGAGAGTTTATCATGATTAATGATAATTCCAGTGTTATGAAACCATCGTCTTATTTTAGGTTATAAATTATGAAAACAGTCTAACTCCTGACCTCACATTCTTAAAAATCATCTTCGTCGTCATTCTCACTTCCCCAGTCAGCATCTTTTGACTTTCTAAAAAAAATTGTATGATGGATATTGAACATCATGCATATGGATCTATGATTGATGATGGGTTCAATCAACAACTATATAGAACATCTAGCTTCTATTTTCCTTAGACCATCTGCTTTTGGTATTTCTCAGTCTGAAAAACCTATGTCTAGAAACATGTGTCTGGAAAACAGCTTTCTCAAAGATAAAAATTTTGTCCCCATTTATGATTGGAATAGAAACATGAGTAAAATTCACCTATCTTTCAAGAAAATCATTTTTCAAGATATTTCATATCAAAAAATACAAATCCTTGTTAAAAAAATAACACAAAGGTTCTTCAATCTACCCCTTTGGACTTGTTGAAAAGACTTGTTAACAACTCTTTCAACTCTCAGAAGTTTTGAGAACTAAAATATTGTTAAAAAATCATGTTTTTGAGTTTTAGTAGAATACTACCATTCATAAAATTGAGTGACCTGACACCATAATACATGATAATGTAATTTTATAAAGGATTCCATCCATTAATGTTAAAAAAATAATGTGTCCATGTTATGAAAAACAATACTCACTGTTCATTTTTTTCTCCCCCATTTTATGATAACTAAAACATTATATTAATAAATGGTTGAAAAATAAATGCTTCTTACAAAGTATTTTTTAAAATTTCTCTCCCCCTTTTACTAAAATATCCAATGAATAGTAGGGGTCCTTTCTTATAAGGATTAAGAAGCCATTAGATGGAGTTGAACTTGAATTTGCAACCTCAATTCAAAAAACTATTATTTTGGAATTTCTTTTGTGAATATTACAATAGTTTGATACTTTTTTGTGATATACTCTATAATATCTTAGATATTTTAATGTATGTATTTTTTATGTTTTTTTTGACCTCCTCTTTTGACCTGATCAGTGCTTCCCAATTTCAGGTGGGGGCTCGGGGGTGCCCCTGGGGCTCGGGGTGTGAAGAGAAGATAAACAAGGGAAAATAGTGCATGGCACACAGTCTTTGCACAGTTAAGGGAAACTGTGCTGGTAAACCATGTGGACAAGCCATCTTTATAAAATAGCATTCACATGGAATGGTCATGGTTAGGGAAAACCATGTGCGATCCCAGGAAATTGTGTGAAATGGGTGTTTTCGGATAGTATCTTCCCCATGGTTTATGAACTGTTTGGGAAACCGGTGGGGTAAACCGTGTGGCCAAGAGAAGTTGGAAAATTTTACAAAATTTACGTCCCAGGATTCCGAACCCAAACTCGAGATTTTCTTCTATCTCATCCCATCTACCCTAGTGACGAGACATTCTGACCAAAGCATCAAAGAGGTGTTTCTCCTTCTATTCGTGGCTATTTTGGATGATGTTTGTTGCAAATCTAAGCTCTATGTAATTATTATCCTATCTTATATTATGTTCATTGTATTAGTGATTATGGGATCTCCCATATTCTTCTAAATCTCTAAATCATTTTATTCGGGTGGTACCTATATTGTGGTTTCAATGGATGCATGAATGATGATCTAAGTCCATGATTAGGGGTGCATTACTCACCGGATTTAGGGTAGGTGGTCCACATGTTATATCCCATAGTTTTGTTATATATCTTTTCATGTATGTTGGGTTTTGGAATATATTTTGTTGTTTATTGATATCCCTTAGTGTGATGGAGATATTTTGGTGTCAAAATGGATTCCATAGAACCCTCATGATCCCCATGGCATGCGTTGAGGATGACGTGACCATATTAGGGTATCCCATGGGGTACGCCTGAAATTTTGAACCTAGAGAATGGATAAGTTAATTGAAGGATTGTTGATTAAATATTTAATCCTTTGTAGAACACATTTAATGGTTGATCAAGTTGTAAATGGAATGATGATAAATATTCCTCGGGTGATAGAGGAATAAAGAGTTGTTTTCTTGACATGAAAGAGGGTCAATATGTGTAAATGGATAAAGGCCATAATGGAATGTATTATTTTCCTGGTAATGAATCCTAGTGAGGTAGGCTTGATGAACGTACCCTAGTGAAATAGGCACAAAGAGTTAATTCTAAATAAAATAAGCATTATAAGTGGGAATTGGGATAAATGGCTAAATTATGTGAAGGGTGGTAAATGTGATAATGGGATGCAATAATAGAATGGAAAATTTTGATTATTGGTTTATCACATGAGAATAAACTGGTACACCTAAATAGTTGAATGCAATAAAGGGTTTGTGCCATGTGATATAGAATTGTACTTGAAATGCATAAGTGGGTAAATTCTTGTGAAATGATAAATGGGATAAATGGTTTAATGAATGGATAACGATGAATTTGGATAAGGAATATGAGTTGTTGAATATACCTAATGGGTTAAGGCACGAGAGTGGGAATTTGGTTGAATGGATATGAATTGTAATTGGAAATTGTGTTAATGAGTTATGTAATATTATTAAATCCCATAATTCTTTTTATTCATTGTGAATGTTGATTCCAAATGGAATTGGTTGTGTGATGTTGTGTTATGTATTGTGATATCCAATTTCATTAAATATGCTCAGTTGTGTTAATGTATGGTTTTGGTTACATGATAAATAAGCATTTTCACATGGAATGATAGTGTAGGGTTATTGACTGAGGTCCTACACCCATGGGTCGAGTTGGACTGATGATCTAAACTCCACCCCTAATGCATGGGTTTGGGATGAGGATTGATGCTCTTTTCCCATTACAATTGCATCCACCCAGACTGAGGCTTTGAGGTGAGGACAAGGTTGATATGAGGAAGGATTTCGACTAATGATCTAAACTCCACCCCTAATTCTAGAGTTAGGAATGAGGAATGGTGCTTTAGTCCCCTACCAGTTTTATTCCAACCGGACTAAGGCTTCGAGGTGAGGTTATTGTGTTTATATCATTCCACCAAGATAGAGGATTTGAGGTGAGGTTATGAGTTTGAATAATTCTCTAAACTCCAAACTTAATCCATGGGTTAAGGATGAGGACTGGTTCTCTAGTTATCAAAATGTTTCATTACACTCGAACTGAGGCATCAAGGTGAGAATATGAGTTAATGTTATATGTGTATTCCAAGTGAGATAGGGAATTTTTTTATTTCCCTTATGCATTTTTTTATTACCTTATACCCTTATGTAGATGATATTTATGCCTAACCCATTGAACATGTGATCAATATCACTTATATAATGATGACGGTATAAGAAACGGAATTGGGATAAATGCTAGTCATGAATGAAATGAACATTATTAACTAATGTAACATGAACATTCCATTTCTTAATTACATTTAATTTTTTACTTGCATGTATATCTATTAGACAGGATATTTTTTAGTCACTGTTGGTGGTGGCCTACTGAGTTTTGTACTCAGACACGTCTCGGGCTGCTGTTGGGTACTAGAGCAGGTCTCTTTGTTGTTGTTTAGGACAAGTGAAAGGGACCCACGCTATGAAGTTGATCTGGGCTCGAGATGTACGTGGAGAAGGACCCAGACATGGAGTCAGGACTGATGTTGAGTTTTGGCCTTTTTTTATTTTTTAATTCATACACTTTTCACTACTAGTATGGGATGGAATAGTTGTATTTGATTTGTTCATTGTAAACTATTTGGGAAACACTTGGTTATGCTTATTTTATTGGTATTTATTATTGTTTCTTTTATTTATATTGAGTTTCGTTGTGGATTACTCTGCTAACGAGGTTATAGTCTCCCCACATTAATCATTAGACCCTTGCTACAAGTCGGAAACCACTTCCATATAGAGAAGCATGCTTCAGGTCATGTGATGACCCGACTCGAATCCATAGTTTAGTGGCTTCCGGGTCAGGTATGTTACAAAGTGGTATCAGAGGTGTTATTTTCCCTTTAGAAATATTTGGGGATGGTATACATGATATTATGATAGTGTCGGTCCTTGATAATGAGCATGTTTTTTGGAGTATCTAATCCATGTATGAGGGAAAACCCAAGTCACCCTGGGTGGGAATTTTTGTTCTTAATGTCCGTTGTTACCATTCAATGATATTTCACCATTGAGTGATGAACATGTTGCGTGATTTAATTGATTTAAGATATTTCACTCATTTCTAGAATGGAATGGGTATGTGCTTTCTTGCATCATTTTAGGCACCTATGTATAGGTGGCATGCAACTTTATATGCACACACAAGAGTTCGGTGTGTGGGGCATGGAGAGTTTAATTCATTTTACTTCCTTGATAAATATATATATAATGATTCTTAATAATCATAATGAAAGTGTAAGAATTAAATTAATGAAAATTATGAGTTAATGAATATCATGTATAAAGAAATGTCGTGACTGGGTTAATGTTTTGGGTTATGATAAATTGTAAGGGTTTGTTCAATGTCAAAAAGGAAAAGGGGTTGCATAATAATGGTAAAATTGTTATTGAATTTTTCCTAATGAAAGGTGTAAATGTGTAAAAAATGATTACGTAACGTGTCTTGAAATGGGAAATGTGCCTAAGAATAAAGGGTCATGTTTTGAAAGAAGATGTGGGTTCTAAGAGGATGACCATAGACTTGTGATTATGTAGTTTAGTTACCCCATCTTGACCATGACCATGGTAGGAATGGTAGGGGGTAGTGTTATATATGTGATGATAACTATTGGGATAGAGTATGAATAATTGTTTGTTTATGGATGATAGTGTGATATAATTTACAACATTGGTTACTTTCTATTGTCCATTCATCGATGTGTCGATTTAATCGAATGTTTGAAATGTGAATGTTTTGGTTAAAAGGTGTGTATAATTTGTGTTGTCAGTTTGACCCTTGTAAGCATGGGTTGGCACAATTAGGATACCCTAGTTGAGGCTTTGGGTTTTGTATTGTGAAGTCTTGACAGTCATGATATGAGCTAGGCGGTGTGTTATGGGAACCCTTAAAAGGGTTGTGTCCTTTTTGTTGTGAGGCCTTGTTTGGTAATGTGATTTAGGAATGTCCCATGGTTCGTGACTATCCGTAGTGCATGTTGAACCCTAAGGATGGTTCCTCGGTCTTGGTGATCATGTGAGTATAGAACTTGGGAGTTGTGAATCGATCTTTTGGCCGATGACTTGTTGTAGTGTCGATGAATGTGTACACCTAATCTGTGTAACCTAGAGAAGGTGATCATTTTGTACGAAAATCATTGTCAGTGTCATAACATGAGTGTGAGTTCCATTAACGTGACTTTCTTTATTTTTGTCATGATATGTATGGTCTGGAGAGATGGATAATGGATTTTTTTATTTATGACTCTTGTCAAGGAAGTCTATTTTGTTCAACCTTCAAGGTGACCTAGGAGAGAGGTCTAGAATTCGTTTTGAACAGAAAAGATAAGAGTGGCTAAAGTGTGGTTATAAACATTTGATCGATGGTGACACCCGAGGTAAGGGTGGTAATGTGGCTAAACAAGTCATTATGAATGGTTTGGTTGTGGAGCGATGGTTGAACCTAGTTAGAAATCACACCTGAGTGGTGGTAGATATGTTTTGTTGAGGAATGTTTCAGAGGGAAGCCATAGATTCTAGGAAAATGATGGTTCCCCATAGATTGACATCAAAAACAGATAAGTTGGTGGTGGTGTTCATCGATGACTTCATAGAATACCTAATCTAGTGATGAGCATGCCCAATGTAGAGACCCTAATCTTGACGTACATTGACATTACATTACTTTTTCGGAATACTTAGTACATAACAAAAACACACACATAAGGACCGTAATAGTTTATTGTCTTTGAAACTTGGAATATAATCTTCTAATCATGATGAAAGATCATAAAAATATCCCATAAAGATCTTATTTTTTTAAACCTAAAACATTTCTTTATATCCCGGGGAAAAGAAAACATAAATGGGTGATCTCAAATGCTCAGTAAGGGTAAACAAAAGAAATATCAATCACATCATATTCATAAGAACATAACATTTTGGAAATCTTAACCTGCAAAAGAGATCATAATATCATAACATGGGATAAATCATAGTAGTGAAATGTAATCCCAATAATCATAACTTAAAACATGAATCTCTATGATATACACACATAATCATAGAGAATCATTTCTAGTCAAGACTCATTTCCAAGACTATCTTAGTGGAAAAAGCCCCTTTCTGAACCGAGTTCACTCCTCGTTTCAGTCCTGTTTCACTGAACCAGTTTAAACTGTCATTCCAAACATGTCTATCTAATGAGATATAAAATCATTACCCAATGAATTAGAGGGAGATATAGGTCCCACCCATCACATAATGATACCATTCTTATGTGTGCCACAAAATCATAAACCATACATCATAGAATAACCCATGTAATAAAAATGGGAATCATAAACATCATGAAATCATAAAACAATTCATATAAGATAAAATAATTCATAAACATAATGACATCACAACATAAAAAAATCAATTTAATAATAGGGATACAAACATAATGCTTTATTATCTTAGATGGAAAATAATTTTGATAAAACACTTGAACACCATTCTTGACGAAAATATCCTTTCTCCTTCAAAAACACTTTTCATTTCTAAACATGTCCTGATATTCTAAACTAAAAGAAGTTGATTAAAAATAAACTTGAAAACTTGTAAAGGAATATTCTTGGAAATAATGTTTTAAAAATCCATTCATTCCGTATAAGTTAAAAACACATTCTTCTCGTAATTTTGTCAGAAAAGTCAATAATTACCACGTATGAAAAACAAAAAAAATATTCCTTTCATATCTTTTAATAAAAACTCACCGAAGGGTAAAATTGGATTTAAAAAATTTTAGGTGGATTGAAACAATATTACATATTGAGGAAACATGGATGTGGATGATAAAATACACCCCTGTAAATACCAAAGTATGAACAATCTCGGATAAAATGAGATTGTGACATTTTCCCTTACCTTAGGTCTGATTTGCTTCGTAAGTGTCCGAACCTCCTGTATAATGATTTAAATAATGTCATTGACTTATTCCAGAATCATAATCATTGTTATGATATCATATATGGTTTACTAATGACTTTATTTTACCTGTTCTTTTGAAAATTCCATGTTAAAGAGCGTTTTGGGAAAAATCGTTTCATTTGTCATCCGTGTTTTGACTTGTAATTATTAATTTGATTACTTAGATCATGATTACTTAATTCTAGAATATATAACATTATTTATATATAATATATTTTCAGAATATACATATATACAATAGATCAGTAAATGGAATGAAATACACCGTTCATGGAGATGGTAGGTCGTACGTATGCATGAACGTTGTTTTCGTTTCCTTATTGATTTGAATGGAATTAAGTAGATGAAATAAATATATATACACATAAATCCAGTATCATTATTATGTAATATATTTCATGATTACTTATTATATATACTTTAAAATCTTTCATGAATGGTTAACGTGGAGAATGAATCTCATCGCGTCGTGGAGACGGTAGTCCGTACGTACGCACGAGCGATGATATCATTCTCATGATCGTGGAATTGTATTGAAGTGTATGTATACTATTTCAGAATAAATATCACATAACAATAATCATATATAGTTATTATGTACACCATTATACCCATCCAAGTAATGTGGTGGTGGAAAATAGATTACACCACTGCGTGGAGACGGTATTCCGTACGTACGCACGCGCGGTGATTTCATTTTCTGTAGGATGGATAGATGGTGAATTAGGGTTGTTTCATACTTATAATATCATATCATTATATGAGTGATACTTATTTTATTCCTTCAAAATGAAACAACCTAAGAAGAAGAAGTGGAAGAAGAAATAAAGTTGAAATAATCGGTAACGGACATTACCACTTCTTTGAAGCGCATCTTTGAGATCCCCTTTTAGGGCACTAAAATTAGTCTTTTAGGAATCCCAGAACCTCTATAATGTTTCTATAGAATTGGAGAATGTAATTTTCCCGGGGTTGGCCGAGCTTGAAGGCTCAAAGTGGTTTGAGGAAGAGAGGGAGGTGGTGCCCTTTTATAAGGGAGGGGAGGGGCTCCTTTGGAAAAACTAAAAATATTATTTTATTATAAAGAAAAATTCGGTTTTAAATAGCTCCAAATTGATTTATTTCAAAGAAAATGTGGGTATGGGTCGAAATACTCTCATAAAATGGAATTTAGACATGTTTGGGTTCATATTTTAACTTTATCATTTAGATTTAACATTAAGTAAAATAATTTTACTTTTACCGTGTCTTCTCTTGTTCTTATACTATAATGTTAATAATCTTACTATAAGCAGCCCAACGATCCCCAAGTTGTTTATTATTAATATATATAACCTTATCTAAGTCATTTCTCTGATCCTTATATTTTTAGGAATAAAATAATAGTTACTAATATAATATTTTTTTAAAAAACTATTTTATGTCAATTTTGACACTATTTAGTAATTGATTTGTTTGAAAATCATAACAGAATTATTAGTTAGAAAAAGGTTAATTAAATCAATAATAACATGTCATAGTAACCTCTAAAATTATTTTAATTCATAAAATTACTCAAATTATATTTATTTGGGTATTTATAATATCAATTATTCGAATTTTTCACTATTATGGTAATTACTGCATCATCATGGTGTCATAAATAAATTATTTTATATAATGTCTAAAAATTATAAATAAAATATAATTATGTAGGAAATATTATTATATTTCTAATGAATATTTAAAATCTTATTTATCTTATTCATAACCCTATAATAAAAATGTTCTAGTAAATAAACTTTGATTTTAACTCTATTAACTCTTCTTTGAATTAAATAATAATAAATGTCTTAATCTAATCCAAGTGGGCCTAAATGGTCATATTTTATTCCTAAGGTTGTTTTTGGTCGAATTACACTTATCCAATAGAATTAGGACATTTTTTAGGGTAATAATAATATCATATGTACCCTTAATTACCCTATTTACTTTTAACTGTGGTAAAAAAAAGTAAAAAGTTAGTATTCACCAAAAAATATTTTCATCTCATTGAACCACATTTTACTTATAGACATCAACCGTGTCTCTCGAATTTTTGAAATTCCACTCACATAAGCGGTAAAATTAAATTTTATGAAAAATTCATTTTTTTAACTACCACTTAGTGGTTTCACTATTCATCAAAAAATGAAAGTTTTTAGAAAAATACCAAAAATTAGGCCTAAGATATATTTGATATTATGAATTCAAAAATGATGCATATTTTACCAAATTCAAAACATATCATTTTCATTAATTAATTTAAAAATTAATTCCCGTCATCAAAACAAATAATGTGTTTGTAAGAGATAATAACTATCAAAATATTGACATTTGTTTATGTCTGGTTTAAATGTGAAATTACATCCAATGACCAACATTGTATTAAATTGTAAAAATATATTATAAATATACTTTAAAACCAATAAAATTAATAATTTATCACTATTAATTATTTCGACTAAAAAGGTTGTTTTTAATTAAAATTTAGTAATTTTTCACTATTCATCAGAAAATGAAAGTTATCCGAAAAGTACCAAAATTTCACCCTGAGATAATTTAGATATTATGAATCCAAAAATGAAGTCCATTTTGAAAAATAAAATTTAAAAAATTTCATAAAGTGGTTATTTCTATTCATAACGGATAGTTTTAGTTTTAATAATATTTTAATAGCATATCATTGTTTAGCGAAACTCAGTATTGCGTACAACACACGCTATCGTAGAAGGTTGCGCTTGCGTGTAATGCAAGGAAAGTCAAGGATGCGTGTTGTGCAAGCTTCTTTTGGTGTAGAATACAAAACAAGACATTAATGAAATTAAAAAGAATATTTTTCATAAAATCTCAGGGTGTTACATTCTAACCCCCTTAAAATGAATTTCTCCCCCGAAATTCGTCGGGGTTATAAATGGTTTACTACTCGAAGGTTGTTTAATAGAAACCCACATCGTAAAAAGGAATACCCAAACATGGCTTTAAAAACTAAAGTATGAAATGTAACGGTTACCCAAATTAACTCATCACTGGGTTTCCACGTAGGAGAACATAGGTGAAAATATGGATATGGAAGAAAAATCTAACCATCAAGTTCTGATGGAGAGTGGTAGAGAACATGGATATGAAATAGACAACAATCACACAGCCATAGATTTGAGATGATCTAAGGTACCATCTGATTTATCAGATATAAGGGCACTAGGACAACATTTTTTGTTTTCATGATCATTTCCCTAAAGATGGTGAATTAAAAGAAATACTTACATGATTTTGGTAAAATTTCACTATTGTTCGTGCTTTGAACAATTTCCACTTCATCTCATAAAGAAATGAATTTGAATTTGTTATTCATGAAGTGTTAATATGTCATGTGATATAATGATGGGTCATTCCATCTGTTTCAAGCAAAAGGTTAGCAAAAGTTATCAAATATACATAAGTCCATATATGGTGAGGTTAATCGTATACGATTTCAAAAATGAACATATACTTCATATATCATACCGCATAATAAAATAAAACTGGTTTCTACTAACCAGGGACTTCCTGTAGGCTAGTGGTAGGCGATAAAGGCCAGTCGCACTTCGGTTGTGGGTTCGATTCCCACAGCCTTGTCCGATGCGATGGGCTGTCGCCTTTCCTGCAGGTTGTACTTTTTCTAAATCTATATTACTATAACATCCCATCAATAATATCGAAAAAAGTTCTATCCTAACTTATGTCCAACATAATCCATTCCAATATTTTGGCTTATCTAAAATACTTCGGTCCAAGCTCATAGTATAAAGAAAATGATTACTTGAAATGTCACATAACAATCACGTGAATGCCATCATTTATCCCCCATATATCATAAGATATATCTTGTTGGTCAAATTACAAACATGTGAATACCTTAATCATGTATTCTCTTAAATAATTAATACCCATTAATTGAACCATAGTGAAAACATGAATGCAGTCAAAAGTTAACTCTTTCAACCTACCAAAATCCAAAAATTATATATACTCAAACCATGATATAACCTTCTCCTTATATCAGCCATGAGCTCATGAATACGGTCAAACATTTCATTTTCTAGTTTTCCTTTCATTATGCACATATCATCTTTTTTTTCCAAAAATATCTCAATCACATTCTATGGTTACCGGTACCACAATTGGCCAATAAATAAATATTCCAATATTCCACGATACTAGATAAACCATTATTTTGGAATCCCATTACATAAACACTTAATCATTCCACCACATTGTTGTCATATTCAACATTGCCAATAGTGACGCATGTGAATTCCCTTTTTCCTTTTCCTTAAGTGGTTGCTCCTGTCGATCATTACTAACCCTTGGATTAGGGAATTTATTAGCATAATTCCCCATTTCCTTGCACTTGAAGCATTGAAGTGTTGGTGGTGCGTTCTCTATAGTCTTTTCTTTATTCACATCATTAGAAACCCTTCTTCCATTACTTCGAAACTCAGCTGCTCGATGACCTTCTTTTCCACGCTTAAAACATTTTCTAGTCCCTTTAAGAGAATCTCCACCATGCTTCTTCCCACACTTTGAGCATAAGGAAACATTCATCTTCTTTTCACCATTATTATGAGATTTCTCCTTGAACTCCATCTTTCGTTTCTTGTCAAAACTATGAGATGGATAAGTAACACCAACTTCCATTTCTACCTTGATAGCATAACGCACAATTTATTCATAGCTACTGAAGTCTCTTATAGCTAATGCCCTTCGAAGATTTGGTTTTAAGCCACTGAAGAATCAATCAACATTACTTTCAGGTTGGATGATAAATCCAGATGCATACCTTTCAAGCCTTGTAAAATTCACTTCTTATATACCAACAGATTCATCATCCTTTTTCTTTAGTTCAAGAAACTCCTTCTCCATCTTTTTTTGAAGAATACGAGGGAAGTACTTATTGAAAAATAAGTTCTTGAACTCGTCCCATTCCATGGACTCAATTTCATCTCTTGGCCTCATATTCTTGATAAGATACCACCATTGATCAGCATCACCTTCCAAACGGTACACTGCTAAGATAACTTTATCATGTTCAGAACATTGAAGAACTGAAAATATCTTTTCAGTAGTACTGATCCATTGTTCAGCAACAAGTGGATCAGAAGACCCACTGAAAGAAGGTGGACGTTGCCTCATTAATTACTCAATAGAATACTGTTCCCTTCTCTTCTCATTTGGAAGTCCAGAATGATACATAGCTTGTGTAAGTATAGAAATAAGATTTTTCACTCCATCTCCCATAACATTTGTTTTTTCAGGAGGACAATCATTGCATTGTCCATTACATTGATCAACACAGTTCCTTCAGGTCCTAGCCATCGTCTAAAACCCAAAAAGAATAGTGTGAGAGGTAAAAATCATAATAAAGGGGGAGTAACTTCAATATCTAACATCTTTGGTTTAATATAATATTGTTACCATAGTTCTAGGACTATATCTTATACGTATACTTATCCTTAGGGACATCCCTAGACATACCTTAGAAATATCTCTAGGGATATCACTAAAGTTATCGCATCCTAGTTTCCAAAGGTTGACTAAACCTTTCTTCTGATACCAACTTTAGAGACCCTATGCTTGACGTACATTGACATTTCATTACTTTTGCGGAATACTTAGTACATAACAAAAAAACACACACAAGGACCGTAATAGTTTAGTGTCTTTGGAAACTCGGAATATAATCTTCTAATCATGGTGAAAGATCTTCAATATCTCCCATAAAGATCTTCCTTTTTTTATACCTAAAACCTTTCTTTTTATCCTGGGGAAAAGAAAACATAAAAGGGTGAGCTCAAATGCTCAGTAAGGGTAAACAAAAGAAATATCAATCACATCATATTCATAAGAACATAACATTTTGGAAATCTTAACCTGCAAAAGAGATCATAATATCATAACATGGGATAAATCATAGTAGTGAAATTTAATCCGAATAATCATAACATAAAACATGAAACTTTGTGACATACACACATAATCAAAGAGAATCATTTCTTATTAGTCAAGACTCATTGCCAAGACTATCTTAGTGGACAAAGTCCCTTTCTGAACCGAGTTCACTCCTCATTTCAGTCCTGTTTCACTGAACCGGTTTAACCTGCCATTCCAGCCATGTCTATCTCATGAGATATAAAATCATTACCCAATGCATTGGAAGGAGATACCGGTCCCACCCATCTCATAATTATACCATTCTTATGTGTTCCACAAAATCATAAACCATACATCATAACATAACCCATGTAATAAAAATGGGGATCTTAAACATCGTGACATCATAAAACAATTCAGATGAGATAAAGGAATTCATAAACATAATTCCATCACAACATAATAAAATCAATGTAATAATAGAGATAGAAACAGAACCCTTTATTATCTTATATGGAAAATAATTTTGATAAAACAGATGAACTCCATTCTTGAGGAAAATATCCTTTGTACTTCAAAAACACTTTTCATTTCTAAACATGTCATACAATTCTAAACTAGAGGAAGTTGATTAAAAATAAACATGAAAACTTGTAAATAAATCTTCTTGGAAATAATGTTTTAAAATCCATTCATGCCGTATAAGTTAAAAAAACATTCTTCTCATACTTTTGTCGGAAAAGTCAAAAAGTACCTCGTATGAAAAACGACAAAATATTCCTTTCATATCTTTTACTAAAAACTCACCGAAGGGTAAAATTGGATTTAAACAATTTTAGGTGGATGAAAAAATATTACATATTGAGGAAACATGGATGTGGATGATAAAATACACCCCATTAAATACCAAAGTATAAAAAATCTCGAATAAAATTAGATTGTGACATTTTACTTTACCTTAGGTCTGATTTGCTTCGTAAGTGTCCGAAACTCCTATATAATGATTTAAATAATGTCATTGACTTATTCAAGAATCATAATAATTGTTATTATATCATATATGGTTCACTTATGACTTTATTTTACCTGTTATTTTGTAAATTCCATGTTAAAGAGCGTTTTGGGTAAAATCATTTCATTTGTCGTCCGTGTTTTGACTTGTAATTATTCATATGATTACTTAGATCATGATTACTTAATTCCATAATATAAAACATGATTTATATATAATATATATTCAGAATATACATATATATAATAGATCATTAAATGGAAAGAAATACACCGTTCATGGAGACGGTAGGCCGTACGTACGCATGAACGCTGTTTTCGTTTCCTTATTGAGTTGAATAGAATTAAGTAGATGACATAAATATATATACACATAAATCCAGTATCATTATTATATCATATATTTCATTATTACTTATTATATATACTTTATAATCATTCATCAAGGGTTAACGTGGAGAATGAATCGCATCGCGTCGTGGAGGCGGTAGTCTGTACGTACGCACGAGCGATGATATCGTTCTCATGATCATGGAATTGTATTGAAGTGTATGTATACTATTTAAGAATCAATATCACATAACAATAATCATTTATAGTTATTATGTACACCATTATACCCATCCAAGTAAGGTGGTGGTGGAAAATAGATTACACCACGGCGTGGAGACGGTATTCCGTACGTACGCACGTGCGGTGATTTCATTTTCCATAGGATGGATAGATTGTGAATTAGGGTTGTTTAATACTTATAATAACATATCAGTATATGAGGGATACAGATGTTATTACTTCATAATGAAACAACCAAAGAAGAAGAAGCGGAAGAAGAAATAAAGTTGAAATTATCGGTAACGGACATTACCTTTTCTTTGAAGCGCCTCTTTGAGATCTCCTTTTAGGGCACTAAAATTGGTCTTTGAGGAAGAGCATAACCTCTAGGATTTTTCTATGGAAGTGGAGAATGGAATTTGGCAGAGGTTGGCCGAGCTTGAAGGCTCAATGTGGTGTGATGAAGAGAGGGAAGATGTTCCCTTTTATAAGGGAGGAGAGGGGCTCCTTTGGAAAAACTAAAAATATTATTTTATTATAAAGACAAATTCGGTTTCAGATAGCTCCAAATTAATTTATTTCAAAGATATGGTGGGGACGGGTCGAAATACTCTCATAAAATAGAATTTAGAAAAGTTTAGGTTCCTTTTTAACCTTATAATTTAGATTTAACATTAAGTAAAATAATTTTACTTTTACCATGTCTTCTTGTGTTCTTATACTATAAGGTTAATAAACATACTATAAGCAGCCGAACGAACCCCAAGTTGTTTATTATTAATATATATAACCTTATCTAAGTCATTTGGTCAAACCTTAGATTTTTAGGAACAAGATAACAATTACTAATATTATATTGGTTTTAAAACTATTTTATGTCAATTTTGACACTATTTAGTAATTGATTTTTGAGAAAATCATTACCGAATGATTAGTTCGAAAAAAAGTTAATTAAATCAATACTAACATGTCATATTAACCTATAAAATTAGTGTAATTCATAAAAAGTCTCAAATTATATTTATTTGGGTATTTATAATATCAATTATTCTAATTTTTCACTATTATGGTAATTACTACATCATCATTGTGTCATAAATAAATTAATTTATTTAATATCTAAAAATTATAAATAAACTGTCATTATATAGGAAATCATATTCTCTTTCTAATGAATATTTACAATCGAATTTATCTTATTTATAACCCTATATTAAAAATGTTGTAGTAAATAAACTTTGATTTTAACTCTTTTAACTCTTCTTTGAATTAAATAATAATAAATGTCCTAATCTAATCCAGGTTGGCCTAAATGGTTATATTTTATTCCTAAGGTTGTTTTTGGTCAAATTAAACTTATCCAATAGAATTAGGACATGTGTTAGGGTAATAATAATATCATTTTTTCCTTTAATTACCCTATTTACTTTTAACCGTGGTAAAAAAAGTAAAAAGTTACTATTCACCAAAAATTATTTTCATCTCATTGAACCACATTTTACTTACTGAAATCAACCTTGTCTCTCGGATTTTTGAAATTCCACTCACAGAAGCGGTAAAATTATGTTTTATGAAAAATTCATTTTTTTTAACTACCACTTAGTGGTTTCATTATTCATCAAAAAAATGAAAGTTTCCAGAAAAATACCAAAAATTAGGCCTAAGCTATATTTGGTATTATGAATTAAAAAATGATTTCTATTTTACCAAATTCAAAACATATCAGTTTCATTAATTAATTTAAAAATTAATTCTCGTCGTCCAAACAAATAGCGTGTTCTTAAGAGATAATAACTATCAAAAGATTGACATTTGTTTATGTCTGGTTTAAATATGAAATTACATCCAATGACCAACATTGTATTAAATTGTAAAAATATATTCTAAATATACTTTAAAACCCCTCAAATTAATAATTTATCACAATTAATTATTTCTATTAAAAAGGTTGTTTTTAAAAAAAATTTAGTAATTTTTACTATTCATCGGAAAATGAAAGTTATCCGAAAAGTACCAAAATTTTACCCTAAGCTAATTTCGATATTATGAATCCAAAAATGAAGTCCATTTTGAAAAATAAAATTCACAAAAATTCAAAAAGTGGTTATTACTATTCATAACGGCTAGTTTTAGTTTTAATAATATTTTAATAGCATATCATTGTTTAGCGAAACTCGGTATTGCGTACAACACACGCTATCGCGGAAGGTCACGCTTGCGTGTAATGCAAGGAAAGTCAAGGATGTGTGTTGTGAAAGCTTCTTTTGGTGTAGCGTACAACACAAGACATTAATGAAATTAAAAAGATCATTTTTCATAAAATCTCGGGGTGTTACACCCAACATCTTGACATTGTCCCAGATATGTTGAGAAGTTATGCCTCTCGCCATGATAAATAGAGGTTCTTTGTTGGATGAGGGACATCACAGAGTTTATGTTGAAGGAAGCGGTATGTGTGGAGTTTGATGACATGACGTACACCCTAGATGGCATAGTTTGAGGACCTCGGGATGGGCCGAATCACAAAAAAATCATTGGGTTCCGTTCACAAAAGCCGAGAATTGGCATTAGGTCATTTTTGTTCTATTGTTTGGGAAAAAGGTGGGATGGACATATCTATGATTGGGGTTCAGTTTGTGATTGGTTTTAAGATGCGGTGGTTGGAATCCATCATGGTGAGAAAAGGTAATGACACTCTTGAGGTGGGGAGTCATAAATCAGACTGGATGTGGGAAAGAGAACATTGAGACGACGTACTGTCACTGAGGTAGGAATTAGGAACCAGTGAGGTGTGTGTTAGGTTCCTTGGAGAGGCATTTTAGACTTCATGTGGTGACAAATGAGTAATGTATTGGATTGAGAATACGGTGTTTCTAAGTAATTATTATGTTGTTTTTGCAGATTTTTAGGAGGGTTTGGTTGGTTATTACAATAGGTTTTGGAATGATAATTTTGGGTCCTTTAAATCCAATGGAGATTGGGATTCGACTCGTGTCAATTTTCCTTGTGTCGTTTTAGGAAATCGTGAAGTTGGGTGAATCTTTTCCTTATGATGTCGTGTCATTCCGAGGGTGAAGTCGATGACAGTCTTGAGGGTGGTAATGGCATGATAATGAATTCTATTGGAATTCAAGAAATGACCTCAGTGGGTGCGCGGAATGATAATGATAGAAGTCAAGTCAATGAGCACCTTTAGAAGGAGAGAAAGGGGTAACGTACCATCAATGGAATGTTGGTGTTCGGGGGAAAGCCAGTTAAAGGTTGTCTGACCTAATACAGTAATCCTTATGGGTGATATGAGAGTGACCCACCTCTGGGTTCATGTTGTAGCAGAGAGCTCATTTTGAAATGAAATTATACATGAAGGAGTTCAGGATGCTCTTAGTCCATTAATGAATGGTGTAGGGATGTCTTCCAAATGGTTGTGACATTGAGTATGGATGCCGAGGAAGGTTAATGCTCATATGGATACTTAGGAATAGTAAGTTAGAATGTGATTGTAAATGGGAGGGTTTGGAAGAGTTATGGTGGTCCTACGTCGATGGAGGAGGTTCCAAGTGACCAGAAATAATGGGGATAACCATACTAGATAAATGGCTTGTTGATGACGTGATCAGAGTTTCAGGTTGAAAGGACTGGAGTGGCCACCGTTTGGGTGAGTATTCCCTAGTAGTGAGCTTTGGAATAGTTTAACTGGTCGTGTAGCAAAGAGTTCTAAGTTTCATTTTTGATGTGTAGTTTTGGGGAGATACCTTCAGGAGATGTGGTTGGAAGGTTCATGTGTTCTCTTTCGGGTGATACCAGGTTGGGTCAACAGTATAGTTGGGTGAAATGAAAATGACTCCAATAGATTTTGGTCTTGAGTTTTGTAGAGGACCGGGCCGATGAGGTTCTGGTTGCTTCCCCCGTGAAGATGGGATGTTTTATGTTAAAATTATATGTGTTATGATTTAGTTGTTGTCACATAATATTTATCCGTTGATTTCTCGTGGTGAGAACAGTTGAAGATGATAAAACCTTGAGGATATTTCAAAAAGTTTTTTGGTAGTTGTAGGGATGTTTTAAGGGGAAGGTATGTGCCCCTAAACTGTGATTTGTGGCCTTGTGATGTAAATACAGAACCAAAGAATGTAGTAGTGGATAGGTATACCTTATGACATGATCCCTTGATATGAAAGTTAGTGATGTTTAGAGGAGAGGCTCATGGAAGAGCCATTATAATATGGCGAGGTTGTAAGATCATATGCTTGTTTAGGTTTTTCTACCACTTCTTTTGGATTGATAATTATTTTCAATATTCTGGTGGGGGATAGAGGGTGCCCCAGGGGCTTGGGGCATGAAGATAAGAGAAAATAGGCCATGTAGTGCATGACACACGGTCTATGTATATTTAAGGGAAAACTTTTAGGTAATCAATGGGGACAAGACATCCTTGGATAGTACCTATCACATGGTCTAAGCACGGTTAGGGAAACCTATGCGGGATCCCTAGAAATTGTGCTAAATGGGTGTTTTCGGATAGTATCTTCCTCACAGTTTTCACACTGCTTGGAAAAATATGCAGGTAAACAGTGAAGCCTATAAATATTGGAAAATTTACAAAATTTCCATCTGAATATTTAAAACACCAACTCAAGATTTTCCTCCATCATATCCCCTGCAACCTGAGTGATGAAGCATTCTGACCCAAGCATCCAAGAGGTGTTTCTACTTCAATTCGAGGACATTTTTGACATCGTTGGTTGTGGATCAAAGCCCTGTATAATTAAAATCCTCTCTTCACATCATTTCATTGGATTAGATCATGTGGTCTCTCACATCTTCCCCCAAATCTCTAAACCCCTTTTTTTCTGGTGGTACCTATGTTGGGGCTACATGTGAGGCATGAATCTAGATATAAGGCCATGATTAGGGGTGTTCTCATCACCAGAATCGAGATAGGGTGTCTACAAGTTATATCCCTTTGTTTTGAAAAAGCTTTTTTGATATATGTTGGGGTTTTCCCTATCATTTGTTCTGTACATATTTCCTTGACTTAATTTGGGAGATTTGGTTGCCTAAATGGTTTCCGTAGAACCATCACGATCCCCGTGGGATGCGTTCAGGATGACGTGACCATTTTAGGGTCTCCCATGGGGTGCACCGGAAATCCAAAACCTATAGAATAGTATGATTAAGTGAAGTATTTATTATTAATGTGTGTTTCCCATGTAGAACACGTTAAATGGTTGATCATGTTCTATATGGAATTATGATAAGTATTCCTAAGGTGATAAAGGTATAAGGATTTTGTTTCCATAACATTAATGTGGGTAAGTATATGGAAATGATTAAAGGCCATAGTAGAATGGATTATGAGCCTAGTAATGAATCCTAGTGAGGTAGGCATGATGAAAAAAGCCTAGTGAGATTTGAAAAAATATATAATCCATAGTTAGCTAATCATAATAATATAAAATAGGGATAAATGGTTAAATGATAAAAATGGTGGTAAATGTGATAATGGGATGTAATAAGAGAATGAAAGAAATTGTGAAATGGGTTAATACAAGATAATTAAGTGGTACAACTAAATGGTTAAATGTAATAAAGTGTATTTGTCGTGTGGTATATAATTTACATGAAATGCGTAATTGGGTAAATGCTTGTGAAATTATAATTGAGATAAATTGGCTAATTAATAGTTAATGATGAATTTGGAAAAGGCATATGGGTTGTTTAATATACATAATGGGTTAAGTAATGGGAATCTTAATTTACTTGAATAGATATGAATTGTATTTTCAAAATGTGTAAATGAGTTATGGAATAGTATTAATTCACATGTTTTTTGTTATAGATGGTGAATTTTGATTCCCAATGGCATTGGATATGTTATTTTGTGTTATGTATTGTTATATCCAATGGAATTGGATATGATTGGTTGTGTAATGATATGGTTTTGTTGACTATAAAAATAATAATGTTCACATGTCTTGGTAGTGTGGGGTATTGACGGATGTTCTGCACCCATGGGTTGAGTTGGACAAATGCTCTAAAATCCACCCATAATGCACAGGTTAGGGATGAGGACTGATGCTCTATTTGCATAACGGTTGAATCCACCAGGACTGAGGCTTTGAGGTGAATACATGGTTGACATGAGGAATTAATTGGACTGTTACTCTAAACTCCACCCCTAATGAATGAGTTTGGGAGGAGGAATGATGCTCTATTCCCCTAACGGTTGAATTCCACACTGATTTAGGCTTTAAGTGAGGTTA
Organism: Viscum album; assembly: GCA_963277665.1. Taxonomy (NCBI): domain Eukaryota; kingdom Viridiplantae; phylum Streptophyta; class Magnoliopsida; order Santalales; family Viscaceae; genus Viscum; species Viscum album. Next base: position 676,020,894 of record OY728133.1, on the reverse strand, counting down.
TCTTATTGATATCATCCCACAGAGAATATGTCTTTGAGGTGAGGTTATGAGTTGGATGGTTTTCTCTAAACTCCTCCCTTAATGAAAGGTTTAGGAATGAGGACGTATGCTCTATTTACATAACGGTTTCATTCCACCCGGATCGAGGATTCCATGTGAGAATATGATATGATGTTATATGTGTATCCCTAGTGAGATAGGGACTCGTTTCATTTCCCCTATTCATTTTTTGATTTCCATATACTGTTTTGTAGATGATATTTATTCCTATCCCATGTAACATGTTATCAGTATGGCTTATGTAATGAAGAGTGTATAAGAAAAAGAATTGGGATAAATGATATTAATTAATTAATTGTACATTGTTATCTAATGGAACCCAGATTGTCCATTTCTTACATACCCGGATTGCATGAACTATTTATTATAAAAGATATTTTGCAGACACTCTTTGTGGTGTCATATTGAGTTTTGTACTCACACCCTACTCGGGCCACCGTTGGGTACATGAGCAGATCTCTTGGATGTAGTTTGGGACAAGGGAAAAGGCCCTACTCTGAGATGTTGAGCTGGGCTTGGGATGTATGTGGAGAAGGAACCAAACTTGGAGTCAGGACCCATGTGATTTTTGGCCATTTTTTTATTTTGGGATTCTTCCACTTTTCACTACTAGTATAGCATGGCATGGTTGAATTTGATTTTTGTTTTGTACCTTGTTTAAGAAATTCTTGGTTATGCTAATTTAATTGGTAGTTCATACTATTTTTGTTATTTATATTGTTTTTTAATGTGACTTGATAGGGTAAAGAGGATATTATCTCCCCATGTGACTCATTAGACCCTCGCTGCTAGTCAGAAACCTCTGGCGTATGGGGAGTCACGCTTGAGGTAAGGTGATGACCCAACTCTGAGAACCGGTTTAGTGGCTTCCACATTGGTGAAGTTACGTACATTATTAAAATAAATCCATCAGAAACTTTCACTTTTATAAAATGAAACTTTACATAAATGTGTTTTTATCTTGAATGTGGGAAAATATTTTTAGAAAGATCAATTGCACACTGATTATCAAAAAGAATCTTTAATGGTATAGAAACTTTTACTTTCATATATTTCAGCTAATATTTCATCCACAACATCTGAAGACTATCATGAGTAGCCACAACAAATTCTAATTATAATGTTTTCAAAGTTACTAAACATTGTTTCTTTTTATTCCAACTTACTACAAATTCCCCCATGAAAAATGATCCTCCTGAGGTTGATTTTATATCATTAAAATATATATCCTAATCATTATATGTATGAACATGAAACTTAATCTCATAATTATTTTTGTTTAAATACGCATGTAATATTTCTCATTGACATATCTCATAATTACTATTAAAAATAAAATATACTATTCTTTCAGGGTACTTTTATAACTAGAACACATATTCAAAACATAGATAATATCTGGCATTGGGGTTGTAAGGTAAAGTAGATTTCCTATCAGCTTCCAAAATTCGTTCAAATTAAAACTTTTTTCAAACATATCTTTTTTCAACATTGTTATCAACGATATAGGATTAGAAACATATTGGATTATTAAAGTCCAAAATTATTAATCAATTCTCTATAATACTTTTTTTGAGATAATGATATGTACTTTTATTTTTGTTAAGCTTATAAGACAAGGAAAAAACATAATTATAGAAACATTGAAATTAGAAAATTCATCTTCATTTCATCATAACAATCTACACAAAAATTTTATTCCACCCCCAAAAAATTATATCATCCACATAAAAAATAAATTATATTTTAGAATTAAAATCATTCAATTTTATGTTTTTACCCACGTTTTTATTTATAAAAATTCTATATTCTCAACAATCTATCAAGTTTTTATTAGTAAGAACGTGGAGATTATTTTAACTAATACAAGGATTTTTTCAATAGGAAAACCTATTTTTCATCATTATAATGTTGAAAACCACAATGTTTTTCAATATAAACATGTCACTCAATCTCAATGTTTATGAAATCTTACATTAAATTAATATGATAATTTTTTTAATTTCGATGTGCTGCTACTAATAGTAATATGATAATAGTTTCTAATCATACAACTGGGGTAAATATTTATTAAAAATACAAAACATAAACCTATTCATAGCCTTCACAAAGAACTATTACTTTTTATTATTGAAATATCTACATGCTCATTAAATTTGTTTCTATAAACCCACTTTGTTCCGATGACATTTTTATTTGATGTCAATGGAACAAGATCACATGTTTCATTTTTCTCAATCGGATCCAACTCTTTATTCATAGAATCCAATAATTATTTTTGAATAGCTTTAGAAACTGATTCATGTTAAAGATTAGAGATAAGTGATCTCTTTTTTCATAATCACCAATTTCTTCTACTCTGAACTACATCCTTCTCATTTCCAAAAATACTTTTAGACTCAACAAATTTAATAAGGTATTAAATTTTAAATTTTCTATTATAGGTTAAATCTCCTCAAAATAATATTCTCTAATATCTTTTTAAGGATTTGTTGACTTAGTTTCAGCATCGTTGTAAATTTTCAGTTCATCCTCCTCATTATTCTCAAAAAAAAAATTTAAGTAATTTTTTTATTACATTGACATCATATTAGTCCACCAACATTTGTATAATTTTGTTCCCACATTTGTAACATATTCTAATGGGTGAATAACCAATAAAATTTCCTTCATCAAATATCCCATAAAAAATTCTCATATCCTTATTTTTTATTTTAAGTAAATATGGAATTCCAAAAACATTTAATTACATCAATAATTGTTATATATTAAAAAAAATTCATAATAATTCATGTTGGTCTCCTATATAAACAAGTATCTGTTATTAACTTGTATAATAGTACTAATAGCTTCTCTCCAATAAAACTTTTCATATTTTTATTCTTCTAACACACATCATCCCATATCCACCATACAACTATTATTTATAAATGCTACTCCATTTTTTTGTCGAGTATAGTGTTCACTATATTTATGTTTGATACCATGATTTATTAGAATAGTTTCAAAAGATTTATTGTGAATTCGGTTTCATTTTTTATTCTAAACTTCTTTATATAAACCCTCGTTTCATTCTAAGATTCATAATAATGATGTTGGTCATCATAGTGAAGCAATTGATAAAGTGATAAAGTATAAATTTCATTTTCTTGGTTTATGTCTCACCGTCCCACATAAATAAAAATAAATATTTACAAGAGGTCTGGTAGATTGAGTCTCAACTCTCTTATTACATTTTTGAGTCATCTTACCTTTTTGAAAATTAAAACAAACAACTTCATCTCTTATTTTAATTTCTAGAAAACAATGGTCAATATCAACCTTAGAATTTTTTTTCATGTCTTTCATCCGAAGGTCCCCAATAATTTGAAGGGAAAATTTGTTTTTAAATTCAACACTCAAGTAATAGGAGTTATTAAACTCTCTATGTTGAACTAGATTAATAATAGTTAGTTTTCTGTTTGGGACAACTTTTTTATCATTCATATTTCTAATGATACAAAAATATTTTCATAAAATAAATTCACGATCATCATCATAATGTTTACATACACTATTTATGTTACAATTTATCCCATTAAAAAATAAAGCCTCATTAGATTTCATCTTTTCTTCTTAAATCTCAGATATTCTAGTTCCTATAATTTTTAAAGAACTCTCATTATCAAAGGTAAATAATCCATCATCCATATTTTTAACTTATTATAATATTTGTATATCACCTTTCATATGTTAATAATATCCAATTTCAAGTATTAATGGTTTGTTCCTTTTACATTCTTTTAATGATTTCTGAACAACAAAATTTCATTCTGAAAATTTAATCTTTCTAACTTCCTATTAATTTCTACTTTAATAACATTTTCCAAATGGAGTTTGATTATAATTTTAGCATGATTATCTACCTAATCAAATCATCCATATAATTCTTCCAGAAATTCAAAAAAAAAAATTGGTAAATTTTCATAAATCTTATGTTTCTTCATTTCTAACATATAATGGTTTAGGAATGTTACTCACCCTTCTTTCAACATTACATTCTCTTTGTTCAAACCTTATACCATGAAGTGTAAAGTTATTGCAAAAATTATAAGATCTCTTACCATATATTCCACAACACTAAAAAAAGACACCACATATTGATTTTCTACTAAAATATGATTTTCTATGTAGAAAATTTATTTAGGTTGATAACATCTTCATTCTCTATCATACTATGGACATGGACAATCTTTCCTAGTGAGGATGTTTTCATATATTTTAGATGTGATAGGTTCCTCACATCCCTACTAAATCAAAACATTCCCATCAATTTTATTATCACATTAAATGTTATTAAGATATTATTGAACATTATTTTTGAAGGATAATAATTTCACCTGATTCTTGATTTCAGTTTTCTCAAAAAAAAAATTAGATGTATGTGATTTTACACACATGGATTTATTGAAGTTTCATTCATCTACCTCAAGGTAATTTCAGAATGAATAATTTTTTATTGAATCTTAGTAATTTCTTCTTCTATAGCTTCAATAATCCTATTGAGATCATAAACTATCATTAACTATTCAATAATTCTAATTTATAAACTCCATATCTCTTGGATGTATTATTCTTCTAACTTTAAAACTTATTTTTCACCTTTAGAAACATTTAAACTATCTTTCATTATCATTCTAACTTCTTTATTAAGAGAACTATGTTTCATAAAACATGAAATAAGTTATGTTCTATGATGATAATATATGTAATATTCATCACCTTCTTAGTCGTCACTATTTGATGATTATTCTATTTTCCCAAATTTTATAATAAATTTTATGACATTTTATAAACTTTTATCTTCAAAGGAGTTGTTTTCAGTTGATTTTAATTTAGATTTTTTACTCATTATACTTATATTTTTATTAGTAAACATATTATTATATTTTTTGGAAGGATTAACTTATTTATAACTTTTATTCATCTTCTTACATTGATAATTATCATTGGAATATTCTCAAAATTATTTGATATTCATCTTGTGAAAATCATATCTATGTATCCGATTCCAGCACACTCAAAATATTTGAGAATAATTTTACCTCAATAATTTCAAATTACTGTTAAAGAGTTCATATATATAAGAGAAATTATTTTTCCCATCAAATATTCATCTAATTTATCATTGAAGATAGAAGGGTTAACATCTTCATCATATTGAATTTTTTTATCATATATTCAAAATACAGTTCGTCTTTCATTTTATTTTTGAACATTGGATCTTTTCTCATTTAATATGTTACAAGAAATTTATATAATTCATCAAGTCATAAATCCCCATAATCGTATAAAGAGGAAAATTTATAATCAAACCTATCTAGAAAGTTTCTCATGAAGTTTCTTCATAATTATAGAATCTTCTAAGATATCACTGCATTCTCTGATGTTTCAAACAATTTGATTTACTCTTATGAAAATTTCATAAATAGTTACTTCATATCCCATACTTATGTCTTCATGTATACTATAACATATTGGTAGGATTTCCTCCTTCAATTTATTATTCCCTTTGAAAAAATATTAAATATTATCTCGTATACTCTTTAATGTTGTGAGACCCATCACATTCATATAAACATGTCCTGATAAGGGAAAAAAGATAGAATTTATATCTTTTCCATCAACTTCAATGTATCCTTTATCCGAAAAAGTCATCAGGGCATCCTTATCAATATGTGGAATCCCAATTATAGCAGCATCAAAAACATCCCGGCCAAGAGATAATAGGTAAGAATGAATCATATTTTTTCATCCATAATATTTTTTCACATAAAATGTTGGAATCAATATATTTTAAAAATAATTGATATTATACATGATAATAATTTAAAAAGGGAACCCCACTTTGATACCAATTAAAGATCCAAATGATCAAATAACAACTGATAAGGGGGATTGAATTAGTTTTTCAACTTTTAAAAGTTAAAATAATATTAAAACATTACCCCTATAACCTATTAATGATCATATTCTTATCAAATTTAAGTAAAGAATCATGCATGAATGAGTTGTAACGAATGTAAAGAACATTATATTTAAAATGATTATCCTCAATGTGAGAACCCACATCCTTGACATAGCCACTCATGTGGGTCTATTGAAATTCACTAATTTAAAGAAGTGAATAAAACTTATTCCAAATCCAATTAGCCACATTCTATCATCTAATAGTAATTATTATAATGAATCTTATCAGTTTAAAATGTTTTCTAATAAAAAATTTATCCTACCAAAAAAAGTATAGCCTTTGTTAAAAATACTCCGAAACATTACCTAGGTCCAATGACCATGAGTCTGATGGCCTTCACTTCGATGAACCCAGTCTGATTGAATTAGTTCAATCAACTCAATATGAATATTCCTTTCTCAATATGGTCTAGAAAAAACATTCTATTCTATATGGATAACAAAATGGGGTCTTCTCATAAACTACTAACAACTCAGTTTAAAAATCCTCAGACTGATCTTCCTATGTCTTATAAGAAAAAAAATTTGGTTGTCTAGTATTCTAATGAGATCTATCTCAAAAAAACCATTGTCTCAAATTCCTTAGTGATCTGCACTTTTCACACGTGTAAAAAGGTTTTAAAGTATGAATGTGAATTGATTATATTTATAAATATATCATAAATGTAAAGGCAGGAATCATATATGTTTTTTCCCACTTAATAAAATTTCAAATCTCTAAATAACAATCACAATTAATATTTATCTTTTATTACATTAATCCTTCTAAATATTTTTGTAAAATTAGCCTTCTCTAACATACTATTTTTTCTTCAGTTTTATGTAACTTACATAGATTCATAATGATAAAACATAATCAGTTTACCATGAATTTACTGTCTTTATTTCCTATTTAAAATATGATTGTCTTCTTTATTGTATTAAGTTTGGTTGGATTTTCTTCTCATAGTAAGTCATATTTACTTTTCCTCCAATATTAATGTTGATTAACTTTCCTTCTTAGTGTCAATCTGATTATCTTTCCTTCTTAGATTTATTTCTATTGACTTACCTTCTCAGAGTCAGTCTAATAGAATACTCATAATGATGTAATTATCATTGTGATGGAATTCTCATTATGATGGAATTCTCATTATCATGGAAACATAATTATAATATAAACTCCACTATGTAACTTTGAAAGTCTTCACACACTATCACCCATAAGAACATCTGAAACCATTTGTGTATGGTACTTATGGATATGATCATTTGTGCGAACGTGTCTTGAACTGACACAAACTATTCATATACCTTCATCAAACACCATTATTTGAAATAATTTATCATGATACATTATCATTATTTTTGATATATACATGACCATCAAACCATCGTCTGATTTTATGTTATAACTAATGAAAACTTTCTAACTCCAGAATTCACTTTCTTAAAATATCCGCGTCAACAACATTATGACTTCCTCACTCAAAATATCATGACTTAATAATAAATGTATTGTCTAATGGATATTTAAAATCATGAAAATGGATCTAAGACTAATGGTGAGTATGATCAACAACGTTTTAGAACATTCAGTTCCCATCTTCCATACACCTTTCGTTTCTGGTACGGCTTAGTCCAAAAAACATGTTTTCAAAAAATAATTCTCAAAGAAAAAACATTTCTCCCCCATTATTCATTGGACTCAAACATTTAAAACATTAACCTAAATTAAAAAACACTCTTTTAGAAAGGATTAGGTTTAAAAAAAATATTTTTAAAACAAAACATCAAAAAGGTTCTGCACACACATTGTAAATTTTGGTATTGGTTCTAAAAATTACACAAATATCAATGTATGGAAGTATAAATAATTTGCGTACAAGACTATTGTATGAGTACAATAGTATGAAATTTCCCTTATTCATGATGACAGTAAAAAAAATAAAAATTTACTATTATAGGAAAGAAACCAAGTCTATTTTAATAAATTATATCTCTATCCCATTAGATTTCATTTTGTATAAATATATTAGTGTTGTGTGTTTTAAAAGAAAAAAACTATTCATTATTGTAAGATATGTATGTCACTAAATAAATGAGATTCCATGAATTGATGTGAATCCATGATGATGTTTGTAGTGGCTAACTATGGGAACATAGAAAAGATAAGGTATAATTATATAAAACTTTGGAATATCTTTAGTAAATTTTTATGTAGTAATAAAAAAATAAAAACCACCAACATGTTTCCTAAAATACATTATGAGTGGATGAAATAAATTATAACACTAATTTTATCAAAAGGAATGGTAATAAAAAAAATGAATTGGTGGATAATGTGCCTTATAAAATAGTGAAATATGGAAAAATATGGATATTTGTTTATTGAACCACTTGATCAATAATAAGAATTAATTAACATAAATACAAAGGTATAATGTATGATATATTTTATTCATCAATGATGGATCAAAAAACATTAAAGTAAATAGAAGAAAAAATTTTGTGATAACACACAAGAATATAAAAATATAATATTTATTTATGGTCTCAGGCATAATAAATTAATGGTTTCTTTAATTCATGATAATATAAGTGAGGTTTTATTTCAAAATAGTATATGTACTATTATATGGATTATGTATGAAAATATAATAATTAAGGGGATAAATAATTGGTAACTTTTTTAAATTTACAATGATCAAGATTAATGTTTCATATATATGATAGTGGAGATTGATCTTTGATAGTGAATACTTTTCTATTTATGTCTAAAGAATATGTATCGACATACCATATATAAAGATTTAATCAATCTTCTAATGCTCAATCCTGAATGAATAAACAAATTTTTCTTAGTGTTAAAATTTTATGAGTGTTAATAATATATATTAGAATATCGAGATCGAATCCAAGAACCCATTTGAGTTATTATATTAATATGTATGCGTTCAACGATCATGATATCATCTTATGGATATAAGTACTTAAATAATTTTTTCATGATTTTAAAAAACATAATTATTTCTATTTTATATCAAATAAAAAACTCATAAGGGGTTTAATCAATTTTAGAGGTGTGATCAAAATTAATTTAGATTTTTCATCAAACTATTAAACTATTATAATGGACATGAAAACAAGAATGGTGATTTTGAGTCATTTCATGAGTTATATATAATAATTCAGAAATATAGTGCTATTGATAGATACCGCTAAAATACTGTAACATAGAGAATGAAATAATTTTTAGTGAATATAGAGAGGACCCTGCTTTCAGATCATGGTACATCTAGATTCATTTGGAGACAATCCATCATTATAGTTATCTAAATATTGAATGAACACCTACTTTGAAAAAATTCATGGAAATATCCCTACAGTATGTGGATTGGGAAGAAGAAAAAATTGAATGGAATGAAATTATTCAAAACCACATTATAAAAAATTATAATAATTGGGAATTATTAATTGGATACATAAAAAATGAATTTTCATAGATTATGAAATTAAATAAAATTTATATGAATGTTTTTGACAATATTATACATACATGAACATAAAAATAGTGTTATATAGATCATATTTTCATTATGAAATTTATAGTGATGCGGAAGGATTGAAGAATAATGGATCTATGTTTAATATACTTAGAAAAGTTTCTGAGGCTAAAAATATAGTTTTTGAAATTTTACATGGTGTTCAGAAATAAATACTTTTTAAGAATCATAGTTATATCATAATTCACTCTCAATTTAAGACAAAAAATATTTTAGAATAATAAAAAAATGGGGATTATATAATATCAATCGAATATGGGATGAATAAAAATTTTATGAAGATGAAACTAGAGTTTGTGTTAAGTCCAAATAAACAAAATATTTTTCCGAAAAAGTGGATTTTTTAGAAAACAAATATATGATATAGGATCGGTAGCATAAAAAAAATATTATCCCATGCCCAAGATATCCAATCCAATTAAGTGTGTATAATTCGATGAGACATTTACTCACGTCACTGACTTGAGGAAATTTGGATATTTCATTCCATATATACATAACAAAATTTCAAATTATTCTAAATATATGTGATGTAAATATCCTTGAATGTTGAAATTGAAATAGGATGGGTATATTAAACCTCAAAATTGTTTTCAACATTACAATGATGGTTCTGAAGTTTCTAAGTCGTTGAATGGTTTATATGGGCTTAAAAAACTACCCTTAACATGGAAATAAAATTATTTCAATATCATAAATAGTATTAATTTAATGTAATGGAAGGAAGATAAAAATATTATTTTCAAGTAAGACAATTAAAACTCAGTCATTATGATTGTGTGCATTAATGAAATTAGTATTAAAGAAAATATTAAGAAAAAATTCATCGACTTTGATGAATAATTGGAAAGATAATCTAAAATGTCAAAGATGAGTGTTATGAGGTTTTTTTAGGTATGAAAGTCTTAAAAACAATTCGGTGTGTATTTATATCATTAGAAAAGTATACTAATTAGTTTATAAAGATGATTAGAATAATTAATCATGAGAGGTCCATACACTAAAAAAACTAGGGTTCATGTGTCAATTATTTAAATAAGTATGAGGTTTTGATTAAAATTTATTCAGAATAATTTTGAGAGTCCAACATTACATGATATAATATAGTCTATAAATTTTTTTGGAGGTCACTCATTATTCATTATTATAAATAAATAATATGGTGTCAAAAATTATTGAAATTAAAAATGATCTTTGGATACATAAATTTAATTATAAATTATTTATTCATACATGGAAATAAAAAATATTATTAAATTTATGGATATTGTGTTATGGGTTGAGATATTGATGTTGGTGATCATAATTATTCTTCAAGAGGTGTATTATATATTAGTGGAAGATGCATTTCATGATATTCTAATAAAAAATCGTCACTTGAAGAATGAAAAAAACCCAATACAACAACATCAAAATTAAAAAATGATATGGATGAAGGCACAAATGTTATATATGAGGGTGAATATTTTATACCCACAAATAATTTGGAGAGAAGGAAAAATTTAATTTATTTTTTATGTAACTGAGTGATTCATTCAAGGTTTAAACATATTAACATCATGTACCACTTCATTATGGAAAATATGGAACATGGGAATCATGTAATGGAATTATTTTCAAGGATTTAGGTGCATATATTTTGATAAAAATTATAATAAAGGATTCCTCTAAACACATGATAGTTTTTTGTTTGGAATTGATTCTCAAACATAATACAAAAAAAATTAATTTAATTCCATTACATAAGTTGAGAAATTATGATAATATGATGGAACTATTCTTATAAAGTCGAAATACATGGATATTGGAGGAACTTATTTTTCATGTAATAGTGAATTGGGAGAAGAGAATATTTTTTATTTTCTATTGAATATATGAAATTTTTGTAACTAAATATTAAATATTTGATATCTCATATTTTTTTTTCATTTGTTACATGAAAATAAAAATGAGGTCATTGATGTGATTAAGTGAATAATGATGAGACCTTATATATTTCTCATGAAGTGAATTGAATAAAACAATGTTATGAGAAGTATCATTTGAGACATAGTCATTTTGGTGTTGATCATTACACCATGAGATGGAGAACAATTGGAAATATCATTCAATATAGTATTGTAGTGTTCAGATAACTCCTACATTGGCGGAATATAATTAATTGAATCCCTAGATTATTCATCAATGAGTTTTTATGATGATATTGTGTTTTATTTATTAATAACATACTCATGGATGAATTATACATTTATTAGAGTTTACTATATAGAATTGTAATGTAGATTTAATTATGATCGATAAATCCATGATATGATAGAGTACCTCAAACACTATAATTTGATGAATTAGAAGGAGTTTTTATTTTTATGCCATAATAATAATTCAACTATATATATTGAAAAATTATATTCTTATAGGGAATCATATGGTATATTCTATGAGGGTATTGTAGGTTTCGGGTGCAGCGGAAGTGCCCTGGTGGGTGTACCGAACATTAATTTTTCCATTAACAATGATCAATCCGAGATCTATCATGGTAATAAAATGCCAGATCATCAGAATAGAATGAAGAATGAAAGAAAAGTAAGGGAGTACTGAAACCATAGATAGGATCATCATATATTGGCTATAATTAATTTAATTATAAGACATGAATTACCTTGATGTAATTCTTTCTCAATTGATGTTTCCAGTCAAGATCTGATTTGATCTGTTGTTGCATCGTAGAATCCATTTGTAGGATTCCTCTAGAGTTGACCAAAACGTTCTCCGCATATCTCTTGATGTCACCGACGAGATCTTGGAGTGCGAGCTTAGAGGAGCCTTCACTTTTGATGTCTTCCTTCGATCACCTTGATCTGGTGGAGGTAGATATATCTCTCATAGCTTGAGAGCGTTCTTGGTGAAAAATAATTCTATCTTAGGTTTATATCTTTTCAAAATCCATTTTCCACAACACCAATAATTTTCTAGGAAAATGAGAATTATATAATTAAAATTTTAATTAATTTTAATAATAAAATTAATTAATTACCCAAAATCATTTATTTATTTCATTTAATTCTTAGTAATAACTCATGTCTAATGATAACAGTTGACCATTATTATTACTTGACATGAACCCAAAGAATTACACATAATATTAGTTAATCAAATAAATAATATTATTTCACATGAATCCCCAGAAAATCTGCATGCTGTATATATTTAATATAAACGGTCTGTACTTTTGTTTTTCTGTTTTCTTTATTTCCACCACCACATTTATTAGACCTTGAAAAATGAAAAAAGAATTCTCAAATAAATATCACAACGTTAATCATTAATGAATATACTATTTCACCGACAATATATTTTATAGAATAACTAGTGTTGAAAAAAATACGATCAGGCATTCCATAATAATTATTAAACCACAGTCGGTAATAATATTTATTCAACTTGTTAAATTAATATTTAACTGAGATACTTTGACACACTTAGTGTGTGACCCTCCAGTCCTCTTTCTCAGTATCATTAGATGGATTCTACCTAATGTCTAATGTTAGAATCTAGCAACATTCCAAGACACCCATAGATAAAGATGTTAATGCCGCAATGATGAGTCACCCCATACAAACGTTTATCGTGTGATGTAATCCCTTTTTCTGGATATATCAAATCAAGCAGGTCACATGTTAGTGCCATCAACCCATGTTTTCGATAATCCATTCATTGACTTTACAAGATTAAACTTTCCCATTCCACACCATGGCCATTGATTTTTTTGGCTATATCAATTCCATCAAATGGCCTGAGATATCTACTTCCGTTATGGAATGGAAGGGAAACAACATTTCACGCATTATCAATTAATTCAATAATACTCGTGAAACACCCAATATATCCTACATCGCTTAGAATACTGTGTCATCACAGTAATTGTCAATACATCTAAGAGCATGATTTTTAATACCCATTAATAATAGTCTTAATGTCTAAGGACCAATACCCACGTCTGCATATAGGAACATCTAAAGACACTATGAAATGTGGATTTCCTACTGGTAGGCCTCGTTCATATAATATCCTCCTAGATATTACCAAGGGCGCACATCATGAGAAGTTGTCTCAACGTTTTATGAGTCCTCATCCCTAATGGCCTGAATTATTTATGTCCCTCAAATAACAGCATCCATCCATTGAAAATACATTCAAGAACATTGTTATGGATCTTCCTAGTTCTCATTATAGAAGAGATCCACTATGACCCTTTATCTCAACAGCAATCCTTATCAAATTATCACGTCAATTGTCCCGAATAAGAACAGTCAAGATGTGATAAGCTATTTGTTAATGAATAAAGTACAAAGTAGTTGGTTCTAGGCCACCAACTCCAACAAACTCCCACTTGGACTGAAGCCAACTGCTAACAACCTTTTTCCCGCCAACTCTCACATAATATTCATGATTCTGTTGAGATAAACCAATAGTCCTGGGGTCCACCACGTTCTCTTCGGTGGACACTCTTCTCAATAAAACATCACCCATTTTGCAGAAAGCCTTCAGGAGGTGATACTTTCGGAGTATGTGCTTTTTCTGTTGATGTGGCCTTGGTTATTTTTCAAGAGCCACCATTGCAATATTATCACAATACAATGTGATAGTATATTTAATTCTCGGCACCACATCAAGATCCTGGTCAATGTTCTGAATCCATACGGATTCCTTGGATGCATCAAAGGCCGCTATATATTCATACTCCATAGTAGAATTGGCGAACACTGGTTCCTTTGAAGTCTTCCAGCTCAAAAATCCTCCATTGAGATAGAAAACATATCAAGATTGTGATTTCATATCATGATGTTCTGTTTGAAAACCAATATTAGCATACCCTCTAATGAAAAGCTCCTCATCTCCTCAATAGACTAAGAACATATCATTATTATTTTCAGATACATAAGGATAGTATTTACAGTAGTCAAATGATATTCTCTTGTATCTTCTTGATATCTTCCTACCATGATTAGTGCATAGGCAACATCAATCTTGTTAAATAACAAGGCATATATAATGGATCCCATAGCCAAAGCGTATGGGATCTTACTTATTCTATATTTCTCATGTTGTGTGTGAGGACACATTTTCCTAGAATGTTTGGGCCATGTGTCACTGGAACTAATCCCCTATTGGATTGTTCCATGCTAAATCTATTTAGTATTTGGTCAATATGTGTACCCTGACATAGTCCATGGAGCCTCTTGGATCTATCATGAATGATCACGATCCCTAGAATGTAGGCTGCTTCTCCCAAGTCCATCGTAGAGAAACACATGTTCAACAAGTCCTTAACTGACTGTAAGACTGGTACATTATTTCTAATAAGCAATATGTCATTAACATATAATACTAGGATAATGACCACATTCACATTAAACCTCTTATAAACACATGTCTCACATTCATTCTTAATGAAACCAAATTCCTTTATGGCTTCATCATATCGAATGTTCAATGACCATGATGCTTTCTTTAATCCATTAATTTATTTCTGTAACATGAAAACCCATTTTTCTTTACCTGGTGTCACAAAACGTTTTATTTGTGTTATATACACATCTTCCTGAAGGTTCCAATTATGAATTCTATTTTGACATCCATTTTCCAAATCTCATAATCGTGGTAAGCTGCTATTGATAATGTCATTCTTATGGATTTAAACATGAAAACTAGCAAGGAGGATCTATAATAGTCAATTCATTGATGTTGTCTGAATCCTTTAGCCACTAGGTTTGATTTATAGGTGCTAACATGACCATCCATGTCCATATTTCTCTTGAATACCCATTTGCATCCAACATGATTTACATCAATTGTCTCATCGTGTAGAACCTAGACATGGATATGATAAATGGAATCCATCTTAGAATTCATATCTTCTGGCCATCTTAGAGCTTTTGAGCTTTCTACTACATCCTTTTATGATAGAGGTTCATCATTATACAACAATAATTATTCACTATCATTGGTTACTAGGAAACAAAATCACTATGGTTCCCTTAACTCTCTTTAGCTCCAACGCAATACTTGTGTTTCTGGAACCTCTTCCAAGGGGACCTATGGAACTTGTTTTTGTACCAAATCGTGTGTATCTTGAGCATCATATTTGTTGAAGTCAATATTTATCCGACTATCCCTTTTGAGGATTTTCTCCCTCTCAAGAAAGACGTCTTGCCTAAAAAATGTCACTTTCTTTTTTGAATGGTTATCGAGGTAATATTATTTCGTTTCCTTGGGATATTTTATAATGATAGAACTCTTACCCATGGTACTAGTTTGTTTCCTGAGAAGGCCTTGAAAAATACCTCTCATCCCTATACACAGGTGTCTGACAAAATTTGTTTCTTCCCAATCCATAACTCTGAGGGAATTCCATTTACCGCCTTAGTTGGTACTCAGTTTAATGTGTATGTTGTAGTTTGAAATGTATTTCCCCAAAAGGATAATGGAATGTCATGACCCGTCCCCTGGGGCCCCTTCCGTAACTACCTGAAACCCACCTTCCATAGGCCAGGTGCTGGCGACTAGCACCAGAGGAATAAATCCCTAAAATTGGGAAGACATTTCCTTAATCACTATAAACAAAAAAATAGAGCACACAACTGAAAACGAATCAGTATGTCAAAATATATAACAAATGAGTACTTAAATTAAAGGGGTTTGTAAATACAAGCCCAACTGTAAAGTACGAGGAACTGGAAATACAAATACAACTAAAGATTGTAAAAGTAGTTGTTGGGTCATCCTACGGGATTCCTACCTAAGGGGTAGCTATAAATAGCCTCCTGAGCACTCCACTTTCTTCCATATCCTCTGGGTACTGTCTAGTCCGAGTACTCTCAGCCTCAGTCAGCATTGTCCGTCATCTTCATCCAACACAATGTGGTGCATGCATAGCCCGTGTAGGGGTCAGTATAACGATACTTAGTAGGGACCTCGAGACCCTCAATGTCTCTCAAAATCCACCAAGGATAAACCACAGAGTATAAAATCAACAGATTACCCCAGTTAGGCGTATGCCCATGCATACACCTATGTTATCATGAAATTCATATAAATCATGAGGAAAAACCCAAAATTCACTAACTCGGCTCAAAAAGTTTTACAAATTATTTAGATAGATAGAGATGATCAGATGTAGAAA
Organism: Viscum album; assembly: GCA_963277665.1. Taxonomy (NCBI): domain Eukaryota; kingdom Viridiplantae; phylum Streptophyta; class Magnoliopsida; order Santalales; family Viscaceae; genus Viscum; species Viscum album. The sequence continues at coordinate 676,004,097 of OY728133.1, read as the reverse complement.
CTGAATCATCTATTCTGTCGAACCCTCGTAGGATCCTTGAATAGTAATCAGAGCTGTCAAACCCACATATGATCCTGGAACAGTAGTCGGAGCATTCGAACCTACGTAGGATCTTGGAATAGTAATCAGAGCTATCGAAACCATGCATGATCCTGGAATAGTAGTTGATGCTATCGAACCCACGTAGGATCCGTTTATCACAAAGCTGCTAGCCACAGGGTTCCCGCACAAATCTCACTTGATTCCTGGAGGGTCCTCCTCTCAAGACAACTATCGATAAATCAACATCCATGAATTCCCATGAATATGTACCCCAATGGTATGCCACGTCATAGGGGGCTAACCCAAACAAAAACATTCCATGATACTGAGGAAAAGATGACCAAGCCATTTCCCAAAAAGTACACGACATGTAGGAATGCGGCACATGCCGTGTCTTCAGACCTCAGGTACATCCCATGTACAAAGTCTAGGTCTTAAGGCTGGTTGTGTAGATAATAATGTACATGACATTTGGTATGGTTACACGCCATGTCTGAGCAACTAGGGTCGGCTCCGTGTACGATGGTCAGGTGCCCGTACATGTCCTCAACCTCTGTTCATCAACCCATGTAACTGGTACATGGGGTAGCCCATGCCACTTTCCATGCATATCCATGAGGCGGAGTACATGACCATGTATGAAACCCCATGTCCGTGTATCCCTGGGAAACACTCCAAGTCTTGCGATGTTTTTTTCCATTCTACATAGAGAGTACACACCTTGCCTCTTGGCCGTGTAATTCTTCCCGTGTCTGTGTATTTCCTAGAATACACGCCAGGTTTCGCATAGCTACCTATTTCATGCTATGTAGAGAATACACGCCATGTGACCGGGGTTAAACGTCATGTTTTACTTGTCTAACGTCCAAAACTAATGCTGCAAAACGCTCTTACTACACGGTGAGTTCGTCAGAAGTACACGCTAGGTATTCCGGAATTTTCCAGAAATGATACCTTTAGCCATTTCTCCCCCCATGTTGTCAATTCTTCATTCTGACAGTAGTTTCATCACAAAACACCAGATTCCCAGTAGCCCCGATGTCCAGAACTTGTCTCCAGTGTTTTTGAGCCTCTGATTCGCTCCGAATATACGATTTGATTCGCCTGCTTGAAGAACGGATGAGGAATGGTCCTTCCCATTCTAGTCTGATGCATCACCCGCTATCATTGCCGCACCTCCACTAGGACTCCATGATTTTGGGAATTCAATTTGGTATCTATTCGTTGCACAACGTACCCGCAATGATCCGTTGTTCGTCACTGATGAAGAACGCGAAGAACACACCAAACATTCACAAAAAGGGCAGGCGAATCAAGCCATGTTAGTTAGGCCCGGTCCCTCTGCATTAGTTCAATAGAAAGTGGGTCAAGATAAAAAATTATACATGGAATTAAGAATCAATGTTTCTCATTCCAAAACATAGCCCTACCTTTGATCGTTGTTCGACGATGATGTCGTGAGAAGAAGATGGAGGAGATCATAGTTTGTCGCATCCGCCGCACAGTTCCAATCCCGAGAACCAACCCTGGATTATTGACGATGATGTGGAGGGAATGTTAGATGAGGATTTCCCACATCAGAAGGATCTGATTATGAAGGTTGAAGGAGATCGTTTCCAGTGTTCTTTGATAGAAGAACGTGTTCTTCATTCTTCGTTGGTGAGATCTTTTCTCCCTATGCTTTCTCTCTTCTCCCATGTTCCACCAAAAGACAAATGCCAACCAAAATAATAGATTTTGTTTATCTATTATTTAATTTTTGGCACAAAATTCAAATGGTTAAATTAATAAGGATAACTCCAATTAGTTAATTCAAGACGTTTTCACAAGTAATTAATCTGGAGGATTTGACACCATTATGGATTAGGGGGTTGGAATGGATCCCCTACATATAATGGACGGTGGATGGTTTCTCCCCATTAAAGGGGAGTTTCAAAGGGGTTTAACCCTTGGTGGACCCCCCCATAATATACAAGTGGAGGAGGTTGAGACCTCCGGTGGGCCCCACCTCCATAACCTCTCATGGGAGGTTATGGTGTGGTGGTCTCCTCCTACAACCTCAACATAGAGGATTTAACAAACTAATAAAAATAAAGTTTAGAAAACCTTATTTTCATTTAATTCATTCACTAAAAACCCAAATCTAACTTTTATTCCCGACCAACTGCCATTGAGGTGAAAGTATTCTTAAGAAAATACCGGTGATGTGAGTTCAACGGTGCCCTCGGATTTAAATTGCTAGCACCGGTTCAAATGTTATGAAAAACCCACTCGTACATTTACTGAACATACCGGAACAAAAATTTAGAAATTGATTTCAGGAACACCGGGCCTACAAATGATGCGCCGTAAATTTTCTCAGATTCGTAAAATTAAAATGTGTTTAAAAAAAATTCCACGGACATTCTGAGTGTTTATATTATTACCACCTCAGGGATTTATGTCCATGTATGCTGCAACTAGAACTAAGGGAACAATTGGGGGTACTGAGCACGCATTTGATCCTCCCGCTCTCATGTTCTCTCCTAGAGGTTCTCGTGCTGCCAATGAACGCGCACTAGAGGCATATACCATCCACGAAGGACCTGCTCCTATTGATCCTCAATCTCCACCGAAACCTTGGTAAAAGTCGCCCCATCGTTGATGTCCATCTCTCCATGATCGATGATGTGAGAAGGGTCATGCACATATCTCCTAAGCTAGGATACATGGAAGATGTCATACACCCGATGCAACCGAGGTGGAAGAGATAAGCGGTATGCTACCTCGCCGACTCTGCTGAGGACCTGGAATGGTACGATGAATCTCAGGAATAACTTACTGCCTTTTCCAAATCTCTGTAGTCCTCGTCGAGGTGAGACCCATAGAAAGACGTGGTCTCCATCTTCGAACTCCAGTGGTCTTTGTCTCCTGTCAGCATCTGAAATCTTTCTTTTCTATGCAGTCCGCATCTTCTCCTGGATGATCTGAAACTTTTTCGTGGTAGCTCGTACCATCTCGGGTCCCACTTGTGCTGACCCCCTTGGGTCAGTCCAGCACTGAGGTGATCTGCATGGTCGCCAACACAATTCATCGAAAGTTTCCATTCAAATTCTGGAGTGATATATGTTTTTTTTAAAACTCCACCTATGCTAAGTGATCCTCCAAACTGTGACCGAATCCGAGGAAACAAGCACGGAGCATGTCCTTGAGGGTCTGAATGGTCCTCTCAATTGGGCCATCCGTCTGAGGATGGAAGGTGGTTCTCAATCGAAGTTGCATCCCAAAATCCTCCTGCGACCCCTTCCATAGCCGGTAAGTAAATAATGCATCACAATCGGAGACATTTTTCAAGGTTCCACTAGGTAAACTCACAATATACTGCACATAGAGTCATCACATGCTCTCTAATGTACCCTACTCTCTGATCGGTAAGAAGTGGGCCGACTTAGTGAGTCGGAAGACGATCACCCAAATTGAGTCGTGACCCCTGGATTTATGAGGAAGAATTGTCACGAAGTCGATGGATATCCTATACTAAATCCAATCTGGGACATATAAAGGCGGAACCAAGCCTACTGGTACCTGATGCTCCACCTTCACTTGCTGACAAGTGAGGAATTGAGAGAAAAATATGGCTAGTGCATTATTCATTCCCAGCCACATGTGCTATCGTCTGAGGTCCTGGTACATCTTTGCCACTCTTGGATATACCGCTAGAGGGGAAGTGTGGAACACTCTCAACACTTCATCTTGAAGTGCCATTAGTATATAGTTACATCCTCTGAAGAGGATGAAGTGCTCCCCACCTTCAGTAAATCCATCAGGTGCCTGCCCTTTGGATATCTAAGAACATCGTGTCTCGTAATAAACGTCCCCACACTGTGCCTCCCTGACTTGCTGAAGAAGTGGGGGAGTGACTGTGAGAGACTGTATAAAGGCTGCTCTATCTCTATCTGCAAAGGATATCTATAAAGTAGCCAGCTGCTCTGTCACCTCGCCTAGCACCTGTATACCAGATCTCCTACTGAGTGTATCTGCTATAATTTTACCCTTCCCATTAGTATAAAGTATCTCAAAGTCATAGTCCTGGAGGATCTCAATCCATCATCATTATGTCAGGATCAGTTCTATCTGAGAGAAGATATATTTGAGAATCTTTTGATTAGAACACACGGTAAATTTTTTTCCAATAAGATAGTGTCACCGCATCCTCCAGGCGAAGACCACTCATCCTAACTCTAGGTCATGGGTAGTGTATTTGTTCTCATGTTGTATCATCTGCTGTGAACCATAAGCGATCACTTCTCACTCCTGCACCAAGAAACATCCAAGTTTGTTCCTTGATGCGTTGTAGTAAACTAAGTACCCTACACCCTCCTCTGGAAGCCTCATGATGGGGGAACTAGTCAACCTCTGCCTCAAGTCCTGAAAGATCTACTGGAATCTCTCTGACCACAAAAAAGGTGACCCCTGATTTGTCGAGGAAGTTAGTGGTGTTGCAACTCTGGAGAACACTGGTACGAACCACCAGTATTTTCTATCTAAACCCATCAATCTTCTTACCTCCTCCACACTCTTGGGTGGCTCCCAATTAAGAACCACCTCAATATCGTTTAATATATTGCAACTCCAGCCTCCGAGATGAAATGTCGCAAAAATTCAACCTCTCAGATCCAAAACCAGCACTTCAAGAGCATACCATAAAGCAGGTGATCAAGGGGTGTGTCCACTACTACCTACAAATGGTAGTCATGCTCCTCCATAGTAGTCGTGTAGATGAGAATGTCATCGATGAAGACTATGACAAATTGACTAAGGTATGGGTGGAAGAACCTCTTCATGTGTCCAATGAACACTGTTGAAGCATTGGTTATGCTGAATGGAATAACCATGTATTCGTAGTGATTGTACCAACATCTGAAGGTTGTCTACTTCACATCCGTGTCCCGAAATATGAGCTGGTGATAGCATAATCTGAGGTCTATCTTTGAGAACCACCTTGCTCTCTTCAACTGATCAAAGAGGTCGTCAATCCTCGGAAGTGGATACTTGTTTTTCACGGTCACCTAGTTTAGGCGACGGTAGTCGACACAAAGCCTGAAGCTTCCATCCGCCTTCATGGAAAACAGAATTGGGGCTTCCCTAGAAGAAACACTGGGCCGGATGAATCCCTTCCCCTACATGTCCTCCAATTTTACTCGCATCTCATGAAGCTCTGACGGAGCCATACGATATGTTGTTGTAGATATCTCTACCATCCAAGGGTACAAGAAAATTTAAAATTCCACTACTTTGCAGGGGGTTTTTCATGGTACATTGTCTAGGAAAACATCTTCGTACTAGTCCACAACTACAGGATGGCTCAGACTCTTTATATCAACTGCTATGAGATTAAGGCTATCCAACTAATGAGTAATCAGCAACCCACTCATCTGGGTAAGTCCATCATGCGCTGCAAAGGCTCCCTTCTTTCCAGGGAAGGTAATCCTAGTCCCATCTGTGCAGATACACCACACATTGTGCCTAATATAGTCAATCTGAGCATGGACCGTAGATAATCAGTCCATACCCAATATGGCGTCTTCAGGCCTCGACGCTGCTATGAGGAGATCGCAACCGAAGCTATCGCCCCCTAGAGTAAGCTCACACTACTGGAACAAGTACGTAATCGTCAAGTCTTCTCCCGTAGGAGTCTCTAGCTGTAAGGATCAAGCCAATGGCTCCGTTGGAATCTCCGAGCTCCAAACGAGGGTAGTTGCAATGAAAGAGTGACCAACACCTATGTCTATAAGAACTACAGCTAAGGTGAAATAGACACAAATCGTACCTCGAATCATCTCCGGTGCTCCATGATTGTAGGACATAGCTGCTTGGAGCTGATATCTCCCCTATCCACCTACTCCTCATGGTCGTGGTGGACCTCTTGGTTGTGGTGGTGGTGGTAGGACATTGAAACATCATCCACCACCTACTTCTTGGACTTCTCCTCTGCCACGTCCACCTGTCCCTACAGACCACCATCATTAAACCTCTACCTATTCCTTGGAGGTACCTCATCTGTATGCTGATCATCTGCACAATGGTTCAGACAGTCTTAAGCCATGCGACCCATCCCATCGCATGCATTGCACTTTCTTCTCCTCGTATGACTGGATCTGTCTCATGTGCCCCACACAACTGACCGTGAGTCATGAGGTCATTCACCCATAGGTATAGTCCTCTTGGATCTCTGTAACATCTGTATACTGCCAGCTACAGAAGACTCCGCTAAGTGTGGACTGGTGGTCGATCTCGCTGCAGGAGACTGCTCAATAAGGAAAACTCTCCACCAAGATGGCTCTCTCTAAAACCCCCACCTGCATCAGGATGTTGAGGGAGATCATCGAATCCCTAATCTCTCACATGAGCCCCTACTCGACGGTCTGGGCCTTGAAGAATGGGTCTCATACCATATATGTGGAGTAGCGCGAGAGGTTGGTGAAACTCACTGAGTACTGTTCCACAGTCATGTTGCCCTGTTGTAGATGTAGTATCTCCTATATCTGCACCTCATGTAGGTGGGCTAGGGAAAACTCCCTCCAAAAAGGACTCTCGAAATCTGCCCAGAGGAGTGTTGACACATCATGTACCCATAGCATCAGGTTCCACCATCTTCCTGCTGCTGCCTAAAGGAGACTTGCCGAATGGATCAACATATGGTCAGCTAGTGTCCCTACCAGTCTGAAGACTCTCACCTTGCCTCCAGCCAATCGTCAGCTACCTGTTGGTCTACCTTTCCCCTGAACCTGGGCAGCCTCTGGAACTAGAAGTCATGCAATGCTCTCAAGAAGCATGCATCGTCTGCTACTAGGGATGGTCGCATCGGTAGCCTAATGATTAGTGGTACCGTTGGTGCCTCCACTATGGTATTTCTCTACATTGAGGCCTCTTCACACAGTGGGATTCCATCTCTTATAAATCCTAGAACTGTGGTTGGCAGTCTGCATCAGGCCATCTTGAAAGGAAATAGGTGTGCCACCGACAATAATTATACTTTGTGTGATGAATCAAAGAGATCACTAAGATAAATCTCCAAATGAATCACACACACAATCGGTGTTTTCATGCATAGAGTCAAAAATCAGAAGTTAGGGTCCTGGTGTATGGATATGTAGGCAGCCACACCAACAATGGACTACCCGAACTAAAATCCAAACTCAATACACATAAAAATTATACTTCTTAGAAAATATAAGAGTCCAATGTTCTGCTGTAGTACTGACTCCTCTAACACCATTTTGTCACGAAGCGTCCCCCGGGGCCTATGTTGTAACTACCCTAAGCCCGCCATCCATAGGACAGGGGTTGGGGACTATCTCCAAAGGCATAAATCCTAAAAACTGGGAATTCATTTCCTTTATCACTAAAAATAAAAAAAACATAGCACACTTCTGAAAAAGAATCACTATGTAAAACTGTATAATGAAAGATTATTGAAAGTAAAGGGGGCTATAAATACAAGCTTAACTATAAAGTACAAGGAACTGGAAATACAAATACAACTAAAGAAAGGAAAAAAAGTTGATAGGTCATCCTCTGGGATTCCTACCTGAAGGGTAGGTATAGATAGCCTCCTCTGTACTCCACTTCCTTCCGTCTCTTTTGGGTACCATCTAGTCTTGGTACTCTCAGCCTCAGTCAGTGATGTTCTTCGTCTGCATCCAACACAATGAGGTGAGGGCATAGCCTATGCAGGGTTTAGTATAACGATACTCAGCAGGGACCGCAAGACCCTCAAGGTCTCTCAAAATCCACCAAGGATAAACCACTGAGTATTAAATCAATAGATAACCCCACATAGGTGTATATTCATACCTAAACCTAATTTATCATGTAATACATCTCAATAATGATGAAAGACACAAAAGTCATCGACTCAGCTCACACACGTATCCAAATTGTGTAGAGAGATATAAATGATCAGATGTAGCCACTGAATCATCTATTCTGTCGAACCCACGTAGGATCCTGGAATAGTAATCAGAGTTGGCCAACCCACGTAGGATCCTAGAATAGTAGTCGGAGCTATGAGACCCACGTAGGATCTTGGAATAGTAATCAGAGCTCTCGAACCCACGTCGGATCCTGAAATTGTAGTCGGAGCTATCGAACCCACGTAAGATCCCTTTATAACAAAGTAGCCAGCCACAGGGTTCCCGCACAAAGCACGCATGATTCCTGGAGGGTCCGCTTCTCCAACCAGGTTTTGATACATCAACATCCACGAAGTCCAATGAAGAACTATCCCTATGGTCTACCAAGTCATAGGGGGATAACCCAAACAAAACGTTTCCAAGATACTAAGGACAATATGACCAAGAAATTTACCATAAATTAAATGGTGTGTAGGAATGAGGCACACATGTGTCTTCAGTCTTCGGGTGCTGCCAGTGTACAATGGCCAGTGTCATAAGGATGGTCTTGTAGAAAAGAAAGTACATGGCATGTGGTATGGTTACACGCCTTGTCCATGCAACAGGGGTCAGCTCCTTGTACGCTGGCCAAGTGCCCATACATGACCTCAACCCGTGTACACCAACCTGTGTAACTGGTACACGGGGTAGCCCGTTCCACTATTAATTCTTGGCCATGTGGTGGAGTACATTCTCATGTACTCCACATCATGTCATTTTATCCCCAGGATACACGCTGAGTCTCGTGAAGCCGCTTGTTCGATTCTGCGTAGAGAGTACACGTCGTGCCTCTTGGCCGTGTAATTCTTCCCATGTCCATGTATTTCTTAGAATACACGCCACGTATTTCTTAGCTTCCTATATCATGATATGTAGATAATACAAACTGTGTGGCTGGGGTCATACGTCATGTGTTACTTGTCTAACGTCTGAATCTCAAGCCGCAGAACACTCGTACTACACGACGTGTTCATCAGAGTACACACTTTTTATTCTGAAATTTTCTTGAAACGGAACCTCTGGCCTTCTCACCCCCTGGGAAGTCCGTTCTTCGTTCATATTTTCCCTTCGTCAAGAAACATCAGAATACAGGTCTCCCCGATATCCTGATGTCATCTCCGGTGTATTCAGGCCTCCAATCGGCTCTGAAAACACGAATTGATTCACACGCTCAAAGAAGAGTAGAGGAAAGATCCTTCTTGTTCTAGTACAATCCATCGCAGACTATCATTTACAAACCTCCGCTTGGTCCTAGTGATGTTGGGTCTTCAATTTTGGTTTATTGCGTCACACAACAATCTTGCAATGATCCATTGTTCGTCACCCATGAAGAATGTAAAGAACACAACAAACTTTCACAAGAACGACGAGGGAATATTTCCATGTTAGTTAGGACCGATCCCTCCTTATTAGTTCGGTAGTAAGAAGTTCAAGAGAAAAAATTCATCATGGAAGGAAGAATCAACGTAGGTCAAACCAAAACACACTCATACTTTTTTTCGTTGTTCGATGATGAAGTTGTGGGAAGAATACAGAGGAGATCATCATTCATTGCGTCCACCAAAAACATCTAATCCCGAGCACATGTGTCGACTTGTTGACGAAGATATGGAGGGAAGGTCGGTTGAGGACGTCCCACGTCAGTAGGATCCGAGGATGATGGTCGAAGGAGATCATTGACGACATTCTTTATTGGAAGAATGCGTTCTTTGTTCTTCGTTGCCGAGAACTTTTGTCCCAAAGTTGTCTCTCTTATCCATTGTTCCACCAAAATAAAAATGTCAACCAAATTATTGATTGTGATTATCTATTATTTAATTGTTGGAACAAAATAAAAATGTGCTAATTAATTAGGTTAGATCAAATTAATTAAATACAAGGTTGGCATAAATAATTAATGTGGAGGATTTGGCACCATTATGGGTTGGGGGAGTTAGAAAGGCTCCCCTAAACTTAATGGTAGGTGAAGGGTTTCTCCCCATTAAGGGGTTGTTTCAAGGGGGTTTTACCCTGTGTTGTCCACACCACAATACACAAGAAGAGGAGGTTTAGAACATTGGTGGGCCCCACCTCCATAACCTCTCATGGGAGGTTAAGGTGTGGTGGTCCCCACCTCCATCCTCTAAATAGAGGTTTTAACCATCTAATAACAATAAATTTTACACAACCATATTTTTATTTAATTCATTCACAATAACCCTAAATCTAACCTTTATTCTTGACCAACTGCCATCAAGGTGAAAGTCTTCTTAAGAGAATATCGGCGCTGCGAGTTCAATGGTGCCCCTAGATTTTAATTCTAAGCACTAGTTCAAAAGTTATAAAATCCCGCTCATACATTTACTGAATGTACCCAAAAAAAATTCATAAATTGATTACGGGCACACCAGGCCTCAGAATAATGCGCCGTAAATTTTTGTGGACTCATAAAATTACCATGTATTTAAGAAAAAAATTTCGCCATAAATTCCAGGCCTTTTCATGGAAGATCTGCATGACTCCTCATCGACCTCACCATATCCAACAACTTATAGTTCCTCCTTTCACTAACCCCATTACACTGTGGTGTATAAGGAGGAGTGAGTTGAAATAGAATCCCATACTCCCGTAGAAGATTGATGAACTCTTGATTCAGATATTCTCCACCATGATCCGATCGAATCTTATTAATCTTCTTACCAATCTGATTCTCTACTTCTTTCTTGAATTCCTTAAATTTCACAAGGGACTCTGACTTATACCACATTAAGTAGTTATATACATGTCTACTCAAATCATTAGTAAAAGAAATTTAGTAAGAATATCCACCTCTAGCTTCATCTGGAAATGGTCCACATACATCTGTGTACACTAATCCTAGAAGCTCTGGGGACCTTTCACCAAGTAAACCGAATGGAAGCTTGGTCCTTTTACCTTGTAATCACGAATGACATCTATCATGAGGTTTTAGCTCAATAGAATCTAAATATCCATCTTGGTAGAGCTTTGAAAAGCGCTTACAACTTACATGACCGAGACGGTGATGCCACAACTGGGTGATGTATAAGTCATGTGAGTTTGTTTCGTTATCGATGGCCAATACATGGTTTTCATAATTTAATACAAATAAACCATTATTTAAATGTTTTATACCATAACATACATTGTTCTTATAATGTAAGAAACCCTTATTTACAAACATGATAATAAATCCATCCATATCCAAAAATGATACAGAAATTATGTTTTTGGTAACACTAGGAACATGATAACAGTTATGTAAAACCAAAATCATCCAAGTTGGTAATGAGAGGTGGTAATCATTAATGGACAATGTAGCCAGCCTCACACCATTGGTAACACGATGATCCACCTCTCCTCTAGAAATTTTTTTAAATCTACTCGAATCCCGCATTTGAATACATATATGAGCCCCACAAGTTGTATCTAATACCCAATGTGTAGAAATGGAAGTCTTACACTCGATAATGAATGCACCATTAGAATACCCACACTTTTTGGAGAAATTACTTTTCCAGTGGCAAGGATTTCCACATTCAAAACATATCACCTCATGTTCTTTTACCTACCTCTAGATCTTCCCCTTCTTGGAGGGACGGTGCACAGGGTCTTCAGACCGTTTATAAGTCCTTGGACGCTTTGCATTGTCATTCATTTTCTTATTCACAATAATTACTACGGGTTTTTCATGCCCCATGCCCATATAAAACTGGAGAATTAATGTCAAAATTTCCTATATAATCTTCTGATTGTTTTTCATGTTATAGTTGACAATAAATCTACAGGTCATGAGAAATGATGAAAGGGTGAGATCTGTACACAACTTATCTGATAACTTAATCCCTATGTTTTCCAGGCATTCAATGTAGCCAATAAACATGATTACATGGTTCCCAACTAGTACAGACTCTCCATGCTTATTTGTAAACAATGAATTGGAAATCTCATTTCTCCCATGCCTCTCCTTCTCTTGGTAGATATCCTTAAAGTGATACATCATGCTATACACGTCCATGTTTTCAAGTTGCTTCAAGAGCCAATTAGACATGGATGAAAGCACGAAACATTGGAAATATGTGGCATCATCCATATGTTTTATATATAGAGATAGTTCCTCATCATTGGCCCCTTTCTGAGGTGCAACTGGAACAAGCTCTTCCCGCACATACAATTTGTTCTCATGGATAAGGATTACGCCTAAATGCCTCGACCACTCTTGGAAATTGGTGTCAGTGAGAAGGTTTTCTTTCTCCAGTATGGTTCCAAATGATATTTTTGAAATCATTTTTCTTTTCTTTTTTAAAAAATTATGATGTGGAATGGTTTTGTACTTTATTATGAAAAAGTTGAGACATATAAATAAATGTATACTTATTAGTCTCCCACTATTTTATTGAAATCCAATAGTACTAAACATTGATTTTGGAATATTCTGTTGCCTGAATATTCTAGTGAAAAGGATCCACATTCCACTTCACATTAGCCCAACTAGGGTTAGTCAAGTAATTTGAAGGTCATTAGTTAGGCATTCCAAATTCTAACTACATTAACTCACATCTCCTTGATCTGTGGAGTGGACTCCCCAATCTTGAAATCCATTTATTTTGGATTTCCTCAATCTTTGCCTCTTGGTAAAACCAAGTCCTATTGTGGAAGTCAAACCTTTTTTCGAACCAAGTAATGTCAACCCAAAACCATGAATTAGAATTACACGATAATTGAAAGCACCCCAACTAGGGTTGGTCAAGAACATTTAAATATGATTAGATTCTAACCAATATTTTGGAAGGCTATACTGACATAATATTTTCACTGAGGGATTTTACCCTTATATGTAAAATTCCATTTTATTATATTTTATTACATTATTGTTAATATTAAGAGGGATATACTTTTGTGATTAAAAATTTCTATGATAATATTTTATGCATAATCCAGTCTAGTTTTACATCCATCTTGAATGATTGTTTAATTCATTAATTGTGTGATTTTGAAAACACAACCATAATAAATTAACCATGAAAATGACTGAAATAAAATAAATTGTTTGATCATGAGCTTTTTCTATGGGTTATTTTATCTATTAGTTGATAAACTATAGCAAGACCTAAGAGAGAAATAACTCGAACCCTTTGGGTTTTTGTTTACAACATTCCACCTCCCCACCTTTGTATCTCCTTGGATTTATTTCACCTTGGCTCCTAACTTGATCCGCCTTCACTAACATGGGAGTTCCATTAATTACATATTCATTTATCTCACACACAGTCATGGGGTAAAATGGGGTTTGACACAAAGAAACATTTGGAACGCATTCCCTACATATTAATGAGGAGAAGTCTCGTAAGCCATAAAATTTATTTTAAATAAATTAATTAAAAGAAACCATTCAAATATAAAGGTGTTGGTCTAACTCATTATCATTCATGTTTGAAACGATATTTACACATAATAAAAACTAGAATTCAAATCTTTAATTGTTATTTATGAATATAAATCTCACTCGAATCAATTAATTATCTTTAATAAATAAAATCTTTTATCTAAAACCTTTTTCTGAATTTTCTTTTGATTCTCATCAATCATAATTTTTAAAAAATAAATCCATTTAAATTTATCATTGTACGTAACTTGTAGCTTGGATTCAACCAAATTAATTCCCATTCATAACTACCCAATGAGTAGAAAATAACATTACACTGATGTTAAATTAAACAAATATATATATATATATATAACACCTATCATGTGTTGTTCCTCATCTTTACGCCTGCAGTATGGAACAGATATCAAGGGTTTGTATAATATAATAATAAATTTTAATAAATCTATGTAATTTGGATTAGTACATGGAATTTAGTTCTGAGTACACAGAATGTACTTTTGTTCACCATCTATCTGAAGTACATGCATGGGGACATGCCGTGGAGATGTAATTCGGAAATATTAGGAGTACCAGTCGTGTTCAGTGGGACATAGACCATTTAGTATTTGCGTTACGTGGTTTTCTACTAGGTAATCCATGTACAGGTTACGCGGTCCAACCCTAACCCTAAGGGACTATACACTGTGTCCTATGGACCAATCTGCGTGCAATCTAGAAACTGTGTGCTATATGATCCTGGACAACAAACAATGTCATTTAAGACATAGAAATACTCCAACATACGGTCTAATTTAGAGGACCAGTCTGATGCATTGAACCTAGACTGCATAGAATGTACTACTAAATACATGTCGTGTATTCTGGTGTTGTACATCCAGGAATGTTTGGAACATCAGGATGAGATCCTTGGTTTTATTTTAATCAAAATTCAAAGAAATATTTTTTTCTGTAAGGTGAATGAGAAACGAGAGATGAGGAATAGATCTCAAAATTCATATTTAAAGAATGATTAATTGAATTGAAACAACTAAATTATTAAATTTATAAATAACTAATGGTAAACTAAATAATTATAATAAATGATAAAATCGATCTGATACCACTTGTAGGTTTCGGCCGCAGCAGAAGCATGTTGTGGGTGTACCGCACATTAATTTTTGTGTTAACAATGATAAATCTGAGATATGTCATGATAATAAAACGATAGATCTTTAGAATAGAATGACTGTTGAAATAAAAAAATGGGGTTCTGAAACCAAAGAGGGGATCATCATATGTTGTTTATAATCAATTTAATTCAAAGACAATAATTACCTTGATGGTCTTCTCTCTCTGTTGATGTTTTCAGTCATAATCTGATGTGACCCGTCATTGATTCATATAATCCATGTATAAGATTCCACTAGTATTGATCCACACATGCTCCATGTATCTCTGGATTTAGCATAGGGTATCTTCGGGTGCTTGCACTGAAGAGCCTTCACTTGCGAACTCCGCCTTCGATCGACATGATCTGGTGGAGGTGGATCTCTCTCTTGTAGCTTGGGAGTGTTATTGGTGGAAAAAGAATTCTCGCTTGGTTTGAGTTCTTTTCCAAATCAGTTGTGCGCAACACCAAAAAGGGCTAGACTACTGAGAATTATATATTTGGGATTTTCATTACATAGAATATTAAAATCAATTAATTCCCCAATGCATTTATTCATTTCATTTAATTCTTATTAATACCCCATGTCAAATAATAACACTTGACCATTATTATTACTTGACATGAACCCATAGAATTACACCTTATATAATTTAATTAAATAAATAATATAATTTCTCAAAAATCCCCAGAAAAACTACATGGCGTATATATTTAATATACATGACATGTACTTTTGTTTTTCAATATTATTTATTTCTTACACCACATTTATTATACATTGAATATTGGCTATTTATTTCTCCAATAAATTTCACACCATTACTCGACAATAAATATATTTTTTTCCACAATTTATTGTCCCAAATAATTAGTGTCAAAATAAATATGATCAAGAATTCTTAAATAATAATTATACCCTAGTCAGTAATAATCATTTTTCAACTTGTTAAATTAATATTAAACATAGATACTTGGAATCACATAGTGTGTGGCCATCTAGGCCACTTTCTCAGTGTCATTAGGTTGAGTCTCCCTAATGTCTGAGGTAAGAATCTAGAAACACACCATGGAAGACATAGATAAAGAAGATAACACCACAATGATGTTTCACCTCCTATAAAAATTTATCGTGTGATGTAATCACCTTTTCTCGATATCTCGAATCAACCGGGTTGCATGCTAGTCCCATCAACCCATGTTCTCAAAAATATATTATTTTTCTTCTTAGAATATAACTTACCCATTCCTCACCATGGAAAATGATTTATTTAAGCTGTATCAATTCCATCAAAGGGCTTGATATATCTAAATGTGTTGAGGAACAAAAGGGAGAAATCCTTTCTGGCATTATCTATTAATGCAGTATTTCTCATGACACACCCAATATATACTACTTTACTGCAAACAGTTTTACATCACAGTTTTCTTCAATAAATCTATGAGCGTGAGTTTTAATACCCATTAATAATAATGTTAATTCATATGGACCAATACACACATCAACGAATAGGAACGTCCAATGACACTATGAAATGTGGACTTCCAATTGGAAGGTCTTGTTCTCATAATAACATCCTCAATAATACCAAGGGCGCACACCAGTAGAATGTGCCTCAATGTTTTATGAGTCATAACCCCTAATTTCCGTTATTATTTGTGTTCCTCAAATAACATCATCCAACCATAGATCAAATATTCGATAATAGTGTTATGGAACTTCTGGGTTATCAACATACGGGGGATCCTCTATGACCCATTAATGAAATAGTTATCCATAAGAAATTATATCATGCATTGTCATGCAGAAGAACAATAAAGATGTGATAAGGTATTTATTACTGAATAAAGTAAAAAGTTTTTGGTTCTAGGCCACCAACTCCCATAGGTATTACATCATGTAGTGATCTATAAATTTAGGTGTCGGTATATTTATGATATAGAAGAATTTTACATCATAAGTAAGGGTATGACACTTCTATTTGAGAGTTTACACCAAAATATAATAGGCCATGATAAAATAACGATTCACTAGTATTATTGTTCAAATTTTAATCCATATAATTATAATGTAATATTGTTAGTTATGGGGAAATATTGTTGATATATTTGGAAATAAACATAAAAGAAATATATTTGATCTAAAATATCACGACGAAAAAGAAAACATCATTCCAAGATACATGTTAGATATTCAAATAGTGGTTATTCTTATAGATAAGGAATTATAGAATTATTAACTAATTATACATACCATGAATAGAATATTCTATAAATATTTTTTCATGATTTAATAGAATAATAAGGGATCTCACTTGATCAAAAATTCATAGGCACTTGAGGAGGAATCAAATGACTAATGATTATTTTATAATTCTTACAATTTGAGTTCATTTTCCATTTTAGTGTTCAAATTTAATGTTATTTTTTGTATTATAAAAACATGTATAATTTGATCAAAACCAATCATCACCAAGGTTTAGTAACTTGGTAAAAAGAGTGTATGAACATTATAAAAATGAATCTGTAAATTTAATTTTATCAATATCTATATCTCTTCATTTTTATTTTTTTATTTATGGATACTATATAATAAATATTGATGAGAATAAAAATTTGATAGTTTGGGTTTTAGTAACCATAGATTCATCCACTCCATTTATGGTGGTTCACTCTCACTTTGAGCTTAAAACACGTAAAACTAGTAATATTGTGATCATGAAAATAAATCAAGAAGTTAACATAAAATTTCTTCCCCATAAATCTAATATACATAATGTCTCTACAAGAAACATCTTGGATATTCCAACCCTTATATATCAAGACACCAAAAAAACATACCAAATCACAATGAGATATGAAAAACTAGAAACATATTCCATAAAACAAAACCAAATATTAGAGAACGTATTAATATATCATCACCCACATGTAATCTTCAGTGTAACTATATCCTAACTAAATACCTACCATATCACCACAACATAGTCATATCACCACATCACATATAGAAGAGAGTGTTTTAGAGAGGGAGTATTAATCTTTCCATATCACAAAAATTTATGATTTTGGTTCGACACCCATAACCCAAAACCAAAAATGTGAACAACTTAGGTTACCCAAATTGTGTGATGGTGAATAAAAAATAATAGGGATGTAAAACAAATATAATAACAACATAGATGGCTGGAATAAATTTTATTTATAAAAAAACCACAACCCCTCAATGAACAATATATCAAAAATGATCAGGGGTTAGGTGAACCATCACCTATTTAATAAAACTAAATGAAAAGTGTGAAATAGAACAATACAAAACAGCCTTAAACAAGAGGGCGAAATCCTTAAAATAGTAATAATCATGGACTAAATGACTACAAAACATTGGAGTTCTAAATGAAACAGTACAGCTGACCACCATAGTTTCTCTTTTCAAAAGGGAATCCTCCACATGATTGGATTCAAAAATATCATGTGTCACATCATGATGGATCCAGTCAGAAAGTTTAAGGTAGTCATCCCACACTGGAAGCATCCTCAATGGTACATTCCTTGACCGAATTTTCATTTTTTGGAATGAAATAGAAGAATTAAATTCCAACAATAGATCATTCCATCCATAATGGAAAATGTACCGTATATCATTAATCATTTCCCATAGTTCAGCTTCAATAGTGGTTGAATTTCTAATGTAGTGAAAGAAGTATCCCTTGACTTGAACCCATTATGTGTGGAATAAACTTTTGCAGCTAGCAGGTCCAGGTGTGGCAGATTAAGCTCCATAAAAGTTGGTCTTCAACCGCCATGGGATAGGTGGGATCCATCGAATATATTTCACCATTAGAGGGTTTTTTGACATTGAAGTCACACTTATAGACCTCAAAGAACAAGGTGGATAACATAATTATTCATTGCCTCATTCAAAACATGAGAAGCAGATTTAATGGCCCAATGAACATCCAGAAGATCAGCATGCACAGAACTCAATGTACAATATATACAACAAAATAAAATTGAAAACTATTTCAACCTCTAGAAACATAAATATATAACACCATAAAAATAATAAAAAATACCATTAACTATTCTATTATTAATTGACAGTACATATAGTAATGTTTTAAATTTATTGAAAAAACTATAATATTTTATTTAGATTTAAATGGCTAGATAATATTCCACTTATTTAATTTTTTATACTTATCACGTTACACATTCATCACAACCCATTCAAATTATATATGATTTCCTTCAAATCACTTTTTTTGAATTTTTAAAAATACGGTTTGAGGGTTATCCGGTTCCCGATACAGCCGCACCCAAAACCATCATTCAAAATTCAAATTCAACAAAACTGCCTCGAACCTCACCCCAAACACAGCTCATCACCTCGTAACTCGTACCCCCGTCACATCGAAGCTTGAACCAGTCATCAGAGCCCCGCAATCATCACGCTGGTCGCCGGAGAGACCATCGGAAAATCGTCGTCGGAACCTCCTTCGCAGCACCATCCGACCACCGTCATCACAAACTTACAAAATTCACAGGAGCCCGAAACAAGCGCTCCTTATCGATGTCAACAAATAGGGCCGAACAACGTCGACGCACAACCGAGAAGGACCCAGAGCGCTCCGGAGAGTATGCCGGTGAATACCGGTCTTACACCCGTAGATCCGACCATCAGTGCCGTCAAACGTCACCGCCAGAGCAAATCCAGCAAGGCCAATCACCGGGAAGTGTTAACCGGGGAGAAAAAACCAAGAAACCCACAAAGATCACACATACCAAAATCAAGAAGCAAACTTTCAAACCCAACGAGTTAAAAAACCTCCAATACTCAGAACCGGAGGAAGCAGGGATCCGCTGCAAGCAGAGGAAACCCATCACCGCCGTCCTTTGCGACCTCGAGGTCCGTCGCAAAACCATCCGCCAAACCTGGGAGCAGGGCCAAGACCTCATACGTATGGATCTGGAATTTCTGTCTCGGACCGACAGCACGCCGCCAACGAAACCCTAAACAAAGAAAGGAATCGAGAGAGGCTATGTAGAGTGGGAGAGACGAGGAGAACCCTGAACCCCCTGGATTTGAGGAACCGCCAGACTCGCCGAGAAAACGGAAGGCCGCCACGAAACCCTAGGGAAGGAGGCGGCGACGGGGAGAGCGCCTGAAGCCGCTGTGCCCCTTACGGGCCCATCCCGATTGATAATTTAAAATTAATTCTATAAAAATTCTATATCATTATTTTTGTTACATATATATTCCATGAAACAATAACAATCTAACAAAAAAACTACATTATTCAACCAAAATAAGAAATCACAACAATACACTTTCATCTTCTAATAAAGAAACAACACATCCTTAACCCCTCCACCAACACAACAAAAAGAAATATTTCTACAACATTCCACATTTAGCCATTAAAAATACTATATAATAGTAAATACAATAAAAAAATTATGGTTTTCTTAATTTTCAATTCGTTTTAAATTATCTAAATATAATACAACATATCAATAATACCAACATTATATAATGGTATAATTATTAGTATATCACAAAATTATATACAACAATAAGGAAAATTAATAAATCATTCTCAACACACATAACCTTACAATTCCCATTAAATTATTCATCTTTTATTGGGATAATTTTATTTCTTCACCTCTAAAAAAATAAAACATGATATTTCAATACCTACATATAAAATAAATATGATATAATCTAAATCACTAACCATGAATGAGATTAAAATAATAAAAGGAAAAAATAAATGGATACTTTGGTCAATCACAAATACACAAAATATAATCATTTAGTGAACATGTAAACAATCAATACTACATGAATCTTATATCCATACTCCACTAAAACTGAACAACATACAAATCTATATTCACATGAGAGATTACAAAGTAATATTAAAAAGATATTGTAAATAGGGAACTCCTTTGATTATAATACCTTGATTTTATTAGGTGAAGTAATAAAGAGATATCCAGGGATATTGGAAACCACTAATAAGAAATACTATAGTCACATAGGGTTTGAGAGAAATACGTTGTACAAAAAAGGTACTGGGATAAAATATTTATTTATAAAAACATTGAGTAACCAGTCAATGATATTTGGAATGAAGAGACATCTAGGTTTTATTTGTTAAAAAATTTATGAACACCATGTGAGGAAAAATATTCACTCCCTTTAATCTCTCTACCTATTTAAATTCATTAAATGATTAATTAAGTAAGGTCATTTTGTAGAAACCAGAATTAAGGTTAGTTTCTTAGAATATAACTAAATTCACATATTAAGAATATGGCATGGAGTTCACCAAACTATTCAATAGTACACCAATATGTCAGCTATAACTATTTTCCTCCTCCTTATGGTGAATAAAAATTTCATTCAAACACGTGTCCTAAATATTTTTAGAAACAATTGTATAATTCATGCCATGATGCAGTACTTCATAGAATATAGGGAGATTAAAATAAATATTCACTCCTCTATTAAAATTTTCCAAACACCCTTACCAAAACTAAAACTTTGATCATTTTTGACCAACCATATTCTTGTGATGAAATATGATTGTATTATTTCCTACAATTCCTAAAAAACACAACCATTCCCCCAAAAATAACCTCTAAACCCACTTCCATAATCTAAAACACCCCACAACAATAATAGTGAATAATGATATTTTTTTCTTCTACATTACATACTCATAAATGATTTTCAACTTTTTGAATGAAACCCAAAAAAAGTAAAATATAATTTCCTCATGAGATTCCCCTCAAAAAAGAATCTCACCATCATAATGATTAAAATAATAATGGAATGAATGAATTTCTCCCATCATTTTTAAAAAAATTAGTAATATAACTATAAGAATAAAAGTCAAAACTACTATAGATATTGGATTAAAACCCATAAATCTCAATTTAATGTTTTTTCTAAACCATTATACATTAATAAGAAATATAATATTGTAATGGATCACCCTTATACCACCATATCCACATAATCCTTAATCTTAACATGTCTCTGATTAAACATCATGCCCTCATTAATATTCAACCCACCCAAATAAATTTCATGGGAGTTATCATAAATATATATCTAATGATACAAAATATGGAATTTTTAATTGTTATTATATTTCTATTTATAAAGATCTAAAAAATAAATCACCTCTTGAAGTAACTCTAGAACCTCAAAAAGTCCAAAAAATAGATATGAAACTATACTCTTTAAACAAAACCTTTACTACCAATGACATAAAGAAAACTCTAGAAAAACCTGACATAGGCACGAAAATATAGTGTTATAATCCTCTAATTATAATTCAATTTATTTATTTCCCAAAAACCATTCATCCATTTACATTCAATTATACATTCTCTATCTAAATCTATACCAAATATATTCCATGAATCACATACATTATAGACATGGTCCAATAAAATGGATACTTATAATAGATCGGACATAATGAATGAAATGGTGACATTACTAGGGATGAGTGATTGTTAATAAAATTGGAAAACATTGCTAAAGGAATATTATTTTCCATGAATCTCCAAAATTAATTACACATGAAAGAAAAATATCTTATGGAATCTAGATTTCATAATCTATCAACCAATCCATTTGAGGATGAAAAAAGAGATCGCAGAATAACAATGAATTAAAAGAATATAAAAGGCACTTATATATATGAGAGCTAAATTGGGGATCAATATAAATTATTTTCAACCATAGATCCCGATAAAGCCTTAACACCATATCCATATCTAGACTCACTAAAAATAAAAAAGGATCAAATCCATAATTGGTTTTATATGGGGTTACATCAAAAAATGATTCACTAGAACCGAGATGGTTTTAAATAATCTTCAAGATCCTAAAATTATAGTCAGGAAATCCACCAATATGTCTCAAAATTTTCAATAAGTCACATAAAACGGTTTCATCAAACATATTTAAACATTATTAATGACTCTCACTCACTTAAACAATGAGTATTTATACATGATCTCCACTAAAAACCATTTATAATTGTCTTCCAAAAGTCCCTTATTATGGGAAGATATATCATAAAAATACTATGATTCAAAACCATAGGGGTTATATAATGATCATTAGGAACCACCTATTATATCACAATAGGATTAAAAACATATAGTGAAGAAACAAAAAATGTTAATCATCATCTTAACATCCCTAACTGGAACTCTATAAATAATAAAATATCTCCAAAACTCTACCGTGGGATCTCCCAATATATATTCATCCACTAACTGAAATTAGAAATAATTTATTATTATATGAAATATATCAGGATAAAAATCAAGAACCTATTACAATATAATAAAAACATCTTTTATCACATGAGAAAAATTACCACACAATATCCCACTCGGTGTATAAGTTACTACATTTCGTTTACCTAGAATATAAATGATCTTAATGTAATAAAATGTTAATAAATCAATTCATATACACAAATTAAAATTAAAATCCCATAAATAGATGTTATACCACATACTCTTTTTGTAACGACCTAAACATTTATTAATGAAAATTCCTCTTGATCTGATTATATCTATTATTATTTAAAATGGTTATTTATAACATATGAACTTATTTGGTTTTATGTTTATGGATTTTAAAGTACCGTCAATAATTATTACCATTGTGATTATATAATCTAAATATTGATCACATGATTAGTACAAATATAGGGATTTAACAAATCCAATTTACCCAGATAAAGGAAGCGATAATCTCATCCATTTCAATTTCTCCATACGAAGCCAATTTTCTAGAGCATGGAAAGGATGTAGAGTCACTGGGATTTTCTCTTGACCATGAAAAAGCTGATCTTTAACACGTTAAGCTTGAAAAGAACCACCTACGGGAGATGTGGAGGTTGATATAGATTACCACCTGAGCAATGTTATCCGAGACACCCCAAGAGTCTGTCACATAGTACGCCATACCCTTAGGTCTTATGTAGGTCTTATAATGGGTTATATAATGAGACCCTAGAAATATGATTACTTGCACTAGTTTTTCAGATAATATATAATATACGTTAATTTTATTATTGTTACATTGTAAATGGGTTTTAAAGAAAAAATAGTATTTTAGTAAATATTCAATTAAGAAACCTATTTTGAAAAAACAATTTGACGAATATTTTACTCGCACCCTCCAACATAAGCTGAAAAGGGGCTTCCATGACCTCAATTAAAAAAGATGATGAATCCGTAAGATCGTACCAGCCAAAAATCACACAGCTTTCAAGATATGCCTTCATATTTGTCATTACCCATGAATTCAAGGTTCACCGCTTCTTTGGTGGGCTACAACATAGCTCACGGAATGCCTGAGTGATCCGTGAATTTGAGATATATGAGGAAATTTATGGATGTTCCCTCAAAGACAAAATGATGATAAAAAAATCTTAGTGGTATCTTGGAGATATGAAGTGTAATGTGGACTTTAATTCTGGTTGTACTATGGATAAATCCAATGGTGCTATGAAATTCCATCACCCCACTTTGCAAAGGTGATGAAATAACCACACTAGAAATTTCATGATGGGGATGAGAAAATGTATTTGGTGTGGATGAGAAGGAACCCTGGCCATTAACTGCTGACAAGAAAACCCCAATTTTGTGATAGAGGAGAGGAACACTACGTTCGACCCTCAATGCATTATTCATTGATTCAACTACAAAAAACAATGACACTTTTCAAACTAGATCCGTAAGACATGGGTTTTCTAAGGCAACCAACAACCTCCAAGGAAGAGAGGGTGAGATTTTTCCATCACTACCTCTAAAGTGAACCCCAACATCAAAGTGTTCAGAGGTAAGAGATTTATTCATTTAATAATAGTGAACATTCTTTTTTATTTTTGTTCTACGCATTATTTTATATCATAAAAGTTTAGTATAAAATCGCAACACCACAACAAATCATGGTAGTCAAGATGTCAGTGAGAACAAAAAATGGGGAAATAATTGAAACCCACGAATATAACACCCCCCTTATCACAATTTTTGGTTTTAACATCCCAGAAAACCACGTCATACCCCCTCTAGTGAAATTTGATGCAATTATTGACATGGATTGGATTTCCCTATATAGAGACAACATACTTTTCTGTGATAGGGAAATCAATATCCATTCACTGAATCGACTCCGATTCTATACATGTGAAAAGAGGAGGATGAATCATACTTTGACCCATCATCTCATGAATGGATATTACTTCCCTATGATCATACATATCTCTCTAAGATGGCTGAGTCTAAGGATGCAACCATCCTCGAAGACATGTCTACTAGGAAGGAATTCATTGAAGTGTTTCCTGAGGAAATTTATGGTCTTACTCCTCGAAGAGATGTTGAATTATCAATTGATCTTATTCATGTGGCATTGCCTATAACCAAGACACCATATATAATGGTTCTTGTGGAGCATGAGGATCTGAAAAAAAACTGCATAATAATCTAGATAAATTATTTATATGCCCAAGTGCTACACCATGGGGTGGAACAGTCCTATTCATCAAGAAGAAGGATGGATCAATGATCCTTGGCATTGATTATCATGGGATCAAAGAAATCATGATAAAGAACATGTATCCTTTTCCCCGAATTGATGACTTGTTCGATCAGCTACGTGGAGAACAATACTTATCCATGGTAGATTTGCAGTCAGGATATGACCTAGTAAGGGAAAAGAATGTGGATATCCGCAAGATTTCTTTTCATAAATGGTACGGAAACTATGAATTCATAGTAATTCCTCTCAAACTCACGAATTCTCTATAAATCATCATGGACTTGAATAATAGAGTCTTTAGATATTACCTCAAGAAATTTGTGGCAGCCTTTATATATGATATTATAATATACTCTAAAACCATGGAAGACTATTAGGGGAATCTAATCATTGTACTAGAGACCTTTTGAAATGATAAGCTCTATATAAAGTACAACCAGTGTGTGTTATAGTTTAAGTAAGTCCAATTATTGGGTCACATCATCAAAATAAATGGTATATATATAGATCCCTAAAGAAAGGTGAAATATAGGGATGGTCAAGGCCAAAAACAGTAACTAATATCCATATATTCTTGGGGATAACAAGATATTAGCTCTGATTTGAGAGAAATTCGTCACGATTGTCAAACACTCTTACCAAGCTAACTCGGAAGGGAGTCTTTTTTTCGTGGAGTGATGAATGCAAAGAGATATTTGAGTAGTTGAAAATGAGGTACATAAATGTTCTCATGGTCACATTACCCACATGTGGAAAACAATATGTTGTATTTAGTGATGCTATGATAAAGGTAATGGGTTGTGTGTTAGTGAAAAATGAAAATGTAATTGCCTATGATTCAGTACAATGATTGTTCATGAGAAAAACTATCCAACACATGATCTAATGTTGGTTGTATTAATCATCGCTTTAAAAATATGGCGACATTACCTCTTTAGGGAGAAGTGTGAAATATACATGGATCACAAAAGCCAAATGTTTAAACTCAAACAGAAAGACCTGAACATGCACCGACAGAAATGGTTAGAGCTGATCAAGGAATATAATTTCTCAATCCATTAACACCTTGAGCAAATGAACAAGGTGGTAGATACTCTAAGTAGAAAGGACATTGAAATTATATCATTGATAATAATTGAAAAGGAACCACTATTCTATGATTTGATGAAGATGGACATGAGAATCTTAAATAATAGAACTTCCTTAATACTTTCACGAATCATTACTCAGAAGTGTCTTTTGGAAAGGAAAAAGGATGCTCAAAATGATGACGTGGGAATTAAAAATAAAGTGGATACATTCAAAAAATAAAATACTCAGATTTCAATGTTAGTGAAGAAGGAATTATGTGATTTGGGTCAAGAATATGTCTCACATCAAATCTGGAGTTAATGATGGATCATTTGGATGATGCACATAGTTAGAATTTCTCCATTCACCCAGAAAAAAAATATGTATTGAGATCTATGAAAGAATTATTTGTGGGATAACATGAAGAAGGAGATCATTGAGTATACATTAAAGTGCCTGGTATATAATAAAGTGAAGTCTGAGAGATAGTGGTTTATGAGGATGATGCAACCATTACTGATACAAACATGGAAATAGAATAACATCACCATGGAATTCTTCACCTTAATTATGAATACATCCAAAGGAAACAATACTATATGGTTTTTTACGGATACTCTTACAAAGACTGCAAACTAAAATGTAATATGGGATGATTTCTCATTTGATCAACGAGGACAGATATACATCAGAGAAGATGTAAGGATACATGGAGTACCACTGTCTTTTATATCTGATAATGATCCATGATTCACCTATAATTTCTGGAAGAGTTTGTAATACTCTTTGAATACCAAGATGAACTTCAGTATGCCTTATCATCCTCAAACTGATGGCCAATCTGAGTGGGTTATCCAAACACTTGAGGAAATTTTTGGAGCAAGAGAAATGGACTTCAAATGAAGCATGGGATCAACATATTACACTAGTTGATTTCTCTAACACTAATAGATTCCACTTAAGAATCCAAATGGATCCTTATGAATCCCATTCTGAGAAGTGGTTCAGAACACTGGCATGTTGGGGTGAGGTTGGGGAGAAAAAAACTCATAGGTCCAGAAATTGTCTAGGAAATGGTGGAGATGGCTAAGACCATGCAACAACACATTAATGATTCTCGGAGTCGATAATAGAGCTATGCTTATAATAGTAGACAAGAATTAGAGTTTGATTTTGGAGACATGTTATTCCTCTACATATCACCATGGAAGAGTGTTATGAGAATTGGGAAGTGGGGAATGGCTGGACCAAGGTACACTCTCCCTTTTGAGATCCTTGATCGCATTGAACTAGTAACCTATTGATTAGCACTCCCACCAAACATGTATCATGTATATGATGTATTCCATGAATCACTCTTGAAGAAGTAGTTACTAGACTCATCGTATGTACTCAATCTATAGGTGGTACCATTGTTGAATGCCCTCTCCATGGAAGATTAGATGATGAACATCATAGATCATAGAGAAAACGTTCTATGAAATAAGACAATGACCCTCATCAAGGTGTTGTGGAAAATCCACAAGTTTTAAGAAGCAACATGGGAATCAGAGTAAGTGATAATGCAGAGTTACCCTCATAATTTTTAGTGTGGAAAAAGGTATTTTGAGGGATAAATTTCTTAAGGGGAAATATTGTAACGACCCAAACTTCTATTAATAAAAATTCCTCTTAATCTGATTTAATATATTTTAGGTAAATGGTTACACAAATAATATGAACTTATTTTATTATTTTTTTAGATTTTAAAATACTATTAATAATTGACTCCATTTCTAATATATCCATTGAAAAGTGATCATATGATTAGAATAAATATAGGGTTTTAACATATATTATTGACACAGACAAAGGATGTGATGGCATCATGTAGTAAAATTGATCCATGTTAATCCTATTTGTCGGAGCTTGGAAAGGAGGTAGCGTCACTGGATTTGATTTTGACCATGCCCAAGCCAAGCTTCAACACATTAATCTAGAACAAACCCACCTACGGTATAAGTGGATGTTGATAGAGATTACCACCTGAGCAATGTTACACAAACCACCCCAAGAGTTTGTAACCATCACACACCTTACCCTTAGGTCTTATGTAGGTGTTATAAGGGGTTATTTTACAAGACCCTGGAAATATTATTATATTCATTATGTTTTTATATAATAATGAATATTCCTTCATTTTATTATTATTACTCTGTAAATGGGTTTTAAATCACAAATTGTACAGTTAGTTAATATTCAATTCTGAAATATATTTTGGTGAATTAATGGATTTTTAAAATAACTAAAATTTTATTTAATTATTATAACTAAATCAATTTTTATAAAATATAAATGACCTTATAATTTTTATGAATACAATTGTAATATTTATTATGGTTTGAAAGCTGTTTTTGTCAAACCCCATGAACTATCGATAAATGTGAGTTTTTATGCTAAAAGTAAAAAAAAAGATATTTAGAAAATTATTTAGATAAAATGAATATTATTTATCGAATTCAGACATTAAAATTATCCAACATTGAATTTTTCATTATTTTTTGAGAAAGTCGAATTTTTGGGTAAAAATTAAATACCGTTTAAGGATATATTGTGTTTTATGTCATCATAATGGCTAAATAGTGACGTAATAAAATAATATAAATTGGAATTTCGGAAAATATTTGTTTTACCTTTAAAATAATTTAATTTTTGGATTGTTTGATTTATTTTACAAGGCCTGAGTGGTCCCTCCACGACTTATAATTTTTTTTAGTATTTAAAATTTTTTTCATTTAGAGTGTGACTCACCTCCACATAAGCAAGAAAAATATTTTAATAAGATAGGACATTGGACATATAAAATAATGTTTTCTACTCCACTTTGGGAGAAACCATGGGCATAAACTATTTTATGGTTGTCTTACTAATTAGTTTAATGCATTGTGTCTAAAACCTAAATAATAAAGAATTACCTGTACATTCCTATATAAACCCACTCAATCTCCCATTCCTCTTCACTCAAACCATTTGGATCTCGACCAAACCCTGAAATACCTTCTATAGTGTCCTCACATGGTGATCCAAGCTCCCATTAATCCCCTATCAAGACTCACCCAAGCATTTGGTATCACACTTCCAAGTAAGGGATTTCTTCCTTTCTCATTTTCGTCCAAATTTATTTTTGTTGTTTATCTATTTTATTTTCAATTAAAAAAAATTTAGTATTGTTTTTAAAATCCCCTATAATCCCCTAATTATTTTTTAATGTTTAAATACCCATTTTATCTCATTAATTCCCCAATGTACAGTTGTTACCATGCCTAATTTTCATAAGGGGTTTCTCTCTCCTCATTTACAATCAAGAATTTTTTTTATATTATGCATCTAAATTCCATTACATATTTTGGAGATGTATCTACATGACCCCCTTACATTCAATTTCATGAAAATATGATGAAATAACCCTTTATCTTTCATAAACTGTTTTATGAATTTTTATGTCACGCCGTTATGCTGCCCAATTTGTACCCCGATTTTCCAAGCCAAAGTCATTGTGTAGTAAATAAAAATAACATTTATTTATCAAGGGTATTCACCTTTACACAAAGTAAATTTTCTACTATATATATTCTTTTATTTATTCCATATTACTTTATCATTGAATAAATAATGATGTTGAATGATTTTGTGTGGTATGATCGATGTGGCACACTTATGCACCCTGATAGTGCTCCAATGAATTGGGTAAAGATTAGTATCATGCTACTTCAAGTGTAATGAGGGTTTACTCATGATAATTCAAATGAAATGATTTTTTACTCATTCAACATGTGAAAGGATCCATGGATCATTCTAATATAATGTTAAATTTTGTTTCCACATTTCCATGTAATGATAATCACGCTATATCATGCCTTCTATTTTCATGTTTCTCTTGTTCATTGTTGATATGACTATTGTCTAACATGTACTGTATTCTTCATGTTATGAATTATGAATCCCTTACTGGGATATATATCTCACCCTTTTCTTTATGCATTTCCTCAGGTTACCCCATGCAATGCTAAGAATTAAGTAATGTTGTGTTCATGTAAAATAAGTTGTCAATAAAGATGTTGTGTTTTATGTTCTAAGTTGTTATGTAATGTTCTTAATTTCCAATGACACTAGACTTCACGATCCTCGAAGTTTTATTATTTCATTTATATGTATTAAATTATGTTTATGTTTGTATTAATTATTAGGGTTGTTATAGTTTTGATCTCTGAATACAATAATGTGATGAAATATAAGATAATATATTTAGATTTTGAATGAAAATACCACCATAACTAATTGAGATTAGTGGTGGTATAATTATTTATATTATTATATATATTATAAAATAAATTAGAGATCACTTCTCTCTACTACATAATAGCATAACATAGACCATGATGAGCATCAATACCTTGTCTAGAAAGTAAGGAATAAGAGAACTGGTCAGGTTTTCATTCTAGTATTTGAACATGATTTGTTCACTAATAAGACTATACAAAGAATAATATGCCTTTATAGTCATAAATATCAATTATTACACAATATAAGAATATTTTGATACAAAATTTCCTTTATAACTGGTTTTCCTCAAGAAACTACACCACTTTGTGACATTCTAGGGTGGGTAAAAAGAAACAATTACCTCAGGCTTCAAATTTTCAATAGGTATATTCTGTCCATACATGGATTTCATAGGGAAATGAAACTCACGCATTGACAATATATACATATATATATTCCCATACTTCAATTTTCATTGAAGTATTTTTAAAAAAATGAACAAAAGATCAAATGATCCTCTTACGATCACAAATACACTATATATTAATGATCAATACCATCACACTGTTTTATAAATTTATATAACACATAGTTCAATATGAAATTGAAAAAATATGGGGTAATTTTTACACTGAATAGAATCATTATGATCTTAGTTTTTCCACATAAAGGCCTTGAGTATGTCTAAATCACCCCATGGAAACTTTCTAGGTAGGATTAAAACCATTCATAGTAGATTTTAAATCAAAATCTATAAATCCCACTACACAAAATAGTCTATCCCAAAAAAGTACCCGATATCAAAGAGAAATCATGTTTTAACGTTATCCCTAATAGAATGTCACATATATGGGGGTAGTGTTACAAACACATCAGGGAGAATATTAGGAATCTATTATATGAATCCCATAAACACTTCTTCCAGTGATTTTATTGACATTTTAATTAACAATGATAGAAATGATGAGTTAAATTAGAGAATTTATTATCTAATAGATGATTCGGAAAACTTTTAAAATTCTTATACATGCCTTTAAAATCAAAGAAAACTTTTCATTAATGGTAGATATCGATTTCAGACTATATAGAGTTAAACTAATCTTTCCCAAAAAATATATATATTTTTGGTTTTATGTAGAATAATACTAATTTTACCACTAACTGATATTGACACATCACATATCATTGATTCACCTATATGAAACATGACTTACCTCTAACCAGTATAGTCAACAACATGGGAATTGGATGTATTTCTACCATATTTCCCAACACTTCGACTAATCCAACTAAAATAACGTATTTTAAAGATGTTGAATTATTAAAAATAAAGATAACATTACAATATAACATATGACACCTAAAATGGTTTCTTTTGATCTAATAGTAATCAACACTATCACATTAAACTAACTATATCCAACTCGTATGCCACATTGTCCCTAACTATGCACAAAGCCTCATTGATGATCACCCCTTGGACCTTGATGATGGGGAATATATCAAGGAATTCATATACATACACCATATATACTATGAGTTTTAAAAGAAAAAGGAAATGGTATAGTTACTGATAAGGCCTCGTCAATAACCACTATAGAGGCCAAATAGAAAACTGGATAATTGATCTACACTGGATGTTGAGAAAACCTAACATTGAAACATTCAATGTGTGAACACCTAATAATAATTGAACTCCACACTTTATATATTATTAATGTTTATAGAACAATAATTCCATAAAAATGGATGGGATATGACTGAAATAAACTCCTAACTATTTTACACAACAAAAATACAAATCGTTGAGAACCCACTCTCAAGATGAATCCCTTCATATCAATATATTCTCTATCACCTCATCCCTTTTATAAAATCTCAAAATATATAAGCAACATGAGTGTGATGAACTGATATTGGATCTATATGTATAAATAATATGTAAAATTACAAATCTTTACCATATATTATGGATGAATATTATCAGAATAATATAGAATGTTCATTTACCATACTGAAAACTCTCCCATACTACAAATATCCTCCAAAAGGGAGAATAATCCTTTTCACACACTACCATTAATTTCAATCCTATAAATTTATCTCAAAAAGGTATTTTTATAATTATATCATGTAAACATAGACTCTTCACAATCTAAAATTTAAATAATCTACCACTATCAAGATACACTTATTACTAATATTTCCACCAATGGAATTCAATACCCCTTTCCCACATGAATCGAAGAGAAGAAAATATGATGTTATTTGAGGCAACACTATATCAACTAATGAAATACATTCCATTTATGACATATTAAACTCAATTGTTGAAACTCATAAAATTATTTACTCCATGAATCACCCACTATGGATTATCACACACACAATCAGAAAAAATATCCTATTGTATATCATAAACATGGACCATATAGATTTTATATCTATTTTATATCAATAAAAATTCATAATTAATCTCTTAATCCTATTATATTGAATTAATTTAAAAAAATTAAAAAAAAAATTATTTTGATTACATAGATATTTTCACCATTTTAAATTAAAGTACAATCAAATATGACCATCGAAATAAAACTATGTCTCTACCTAATAATCATTGAAATATCCAATTAATATGATTAGTATAAATAAGGACATTTCATTTGATTACAAATGTCTGGTATATATCCTATCTTATCTCTCTTTCAAATGTAAGATTCTATGATAACATTATAGTCATTCTTTACCAAACAAAATAAATCCTCACTAATTTATAAATTCAAAAAACATCCAACCTCTCAACCTAAGAGTTACTAGCACATTATCATTACCCACCTCTACTAGTACCCATGTTAGGTCATTACTAATGAGAATAGAAACCCTCAAATTCTTCCTCTTATAAGTAATGGGTTAGAACTGGATCCAAGTTTATAAATCATATAAAATGAGAATCATTAAACATTATAAACCAAGGAATGATATGATAAACAACTAAAAACACCATCTCTACAAAAAAAATTTGTACTTAATATAATTCAAGAAATTATATACTAAAATAAAGGGGATGTCACTAATAAAAATACAATAAATGGAATAAATAAAAATGTAGAAACTCTTATTAAAAAACAATTTCACCTAGACCTTGTAATGTCCAACCCAATTTCCATCACCATACAAAATATCTATAAAAAATAATATAGACGTACGATTTTGAATATAAATATACCCAGTAAGTTCCTTATTAGAAACACTCATATCAATACAGGATATTCCTAATAATTCCCCTCTATATAATTAATGAAACTGGCAAATTATATATCCCAAGTTATCTATTACCCAAAAAATGACTAGGGAACAATCACGAAATATATTGACATGTAATGATATAGTGATCATGCAAATGTATCATGAATAGTCCTCACACCAATATCCTCACTGATGTAGTCACCCACACACACCATCAAAATCCATCCTAGAGCTCTCATCCCATTCATTTATAAACAAAACATCATCATACTAAATAAAAAAACATCTGTATAACCATATACAAATACCACATACTGGAACCGCATACCATGAAATACAAACATATAACCTCTACCACATATCAACCACTAGATAACCATATCACCATCATATACCTACAACACCAAATTATCTTAGCCATATCCCCACACATTTTCTTGAAGAGGGAGAGGTATAACTAGAGTTGGAATCCATCCATATATTTCATGTCGGGGATATTAGGGTGAAACTAGATTAAAAATCCTTATATGTTCATTATTGAAGTTATCAGACTCAGGCGGTGGTATTTAACAAATATCAAGGAAATAAAACAGATATATTAATATCACATACCCCAGCCAACTATTAACTTCTTATAAAATAACATATAAAACTACAATTCATCACCACACGCACATTATCCTCAACCCAATTAGTGTGGACTCCTAATGTTCTTCCCCGAGAACCAGGTTCGAAACCAGGAAGACGCATAATTCTGGTTTACTATAGCAGTAATGTAGACGGTACTATAGAAGTGATATGCGGGAACTGTAGAAATTACTATAGCAGTTACGGTAGAAGGTACTGTTCGGTACTATATCATCCAGAACTACTCACCTTGGGCCACCAGTTTATTCTTGGAGACCTTAATGTCATCTATCCACCCAGGCCTTTGGTTTTGTAAGGATTTCATGCCATCGTTAAGGATTTTGTGACAACTCATGGACTTCGGCCCACATGATCACTACAGTTTCCCTGGACAGATTCGACAACAAAGGAGAATCCCCAAATGAGAATTCAGACCAAGTGAACTCACCAAAACAGTACCAAATGGATTTCGAAGAATTAGATGGTATGACTATGCCATCAGGACCAACCTATGCTTGCACGGGAAGATTTAAAAGATTGACATGAGAAGGTGGAGAGCTATCATCATGATGCAGATACAAGGGAGGGGCAGTTCCTTATAGTTATTGTCCGGTTGAATTCCCTATGACCATTGGTTCATTTAATATTTTAAGCCTACGATCCAGGTAATTTATAATACCTACAGTCTTTATAAGGGTTCCCTCTCATCCATTGAAAGGGGGGGTTATCACAAATAAATAAAAAATAAAGGCCTTAGGGCCATTCAGGAATCAACCAAACAACGTCACTTCACTACAAAAATAATAGCCAATTCAAAATCTACATACATAATAATAAAATTTCATAATTAAAAAACATCATTTCATTGAAAATTCATTTACTATTATCACTTCCAATATTAATTAAACATATTTATTAATAAGATAGAGTTATTATAAAAACTATAAGACAAATTTTTTACTTAAAATACAATATAATATTCCATTCTAAAAATTTATCATATTCATTACATTATTTCTCACAACCCATACCAATTTCATATAAGTTCATTTTCTCATTAATCATATAAAAATTTTATATCATCAGTTCATTACCTCTATATTTCAGGAAACCAAAAGACACAAGCCCCAACAACTATATCATTCCAAAATAATAATTGTTTAAAGTGGAACTAATTATAATACTCCAAATATAAGGACAACATTATGACCTCCACAACAAAAATAAAAAATAAAACAATATAATTTTACTATAACATGATGGAAGAAAAAATAAAATTTACACACCTCTTCGTTAAAACAACTATTTGATACTATGTATAAAAAATAAATAATATTTTATATTTCCTTATCTTTAACATATTTTAATAATTAATAAATTAACTATAATCTATTTTAACAATAAAAAAAATGTTAAACCACCCATATATGTTCATCATATTATTAGACAATTAATTAAGTAATAAAAATGAAAAACATGTTAAACATTACTGGAAAAATTCCCTTTCTAATTCAAATTAAATTAATTATTATTGATTAAAATAATTCCATATTTTTTCCTCGAAAATGTAAAGAACGATAATTTTATAACATCATAGAAAGTAAATACGAGAGAATTTGAATCACCCACCCTGATCGAAGCCAGAATAATCACAGTCATAAAACAGATTAATTTAATATCAATAACCTAATATTATTTCAATGATTCTATAGAAAACATATATCACATCAATCCCCCGCCAATCCTACTTTGAGAGTCAAGCAAAAATAAGATATATTAACTCCTATAAGACCTTAAGAGAGAATAAAATTAGAAGAATAGAGTAATGTAATTACATGAAAACCTTAAATAAAAGAAAATATTAACATGAATTTAAGGACCCAAGAGACCACCATATGCATCTAAAATCACTAAGAAGGATCACCAAAATATGTCAGGGTCCTAGTAGTGAAAAAGGAAACAAAGGTAGGTATAAAGGAGACAATATTTACAATTAAAACTAAAGGTGGCCTAAAACATATTGTGTTTTATCTTGTTCACTATAAAAATAAATAAACTATGCAAAAAACACCATTTAGTGGAAGATTATACAGCACCAAATTCTTTTATAATATTTTTTGAAATTTTACATGAAATGAGGGGCCATGAATCATTTAACTTTTCTTTTAAAAAACCACCATGAAATTATTTCCTGATGGTTTTATGAACCAACACTAAAAAATTAGCAGTGTGTTTCATTTGTTTTCATATTTTATTTATTTAATTATTTATTTATTTGGTATTGCCTATTTTATATTTTTTTATGCTCACCATTACCTAAACCATCGATACACATAGTATAAAATCATTCATATATATGTGCATGGTAAGATTTGAACCCATTACCTCAAAGTTATTAAATGGAGCATTCACCACTCCACAAAGGCATTCATGTAATGGAAATAAAAAATGTAATATACTTATATATAAATAAATAAATGTGAATACATATATATTTTCATATATTTATTCACAATATGAATGCACATATATATGAGAATATAATTACATATAAGTATTGGTATATATATTTATATATGGGATTAATATATAAAAAATGATTATACATATAATTATATATAAATTTTGGTTGTGTCATATGGTCTCATGGATATTTCCAGGACCATTGTTAATAAGAAAGTTTCTTCATATATATTTGATTTTGTTTGTGATTAGAGTTATAATAATGATTTATTGAACCCAATCAAACACAAGTAAAAAATAAAGGGCCTAATTTTATTATTGACCTTGTTGTTGTGTCTTCCAATAATGGAGTGGAGTATAATTCATATTTTTAATAGGTTGGGATAGTTCCTCGACCCATGGATGAACCTGTATCAATATGTAATGTAGAGGTGGATTTGACTACTAAAAAACTTCCAATGGATGTGGAGATAATACAAGATACTCATTTGGCATCCAATACTGATTTTAAGGTGTCAAGCCCATATATTAGTATATCAGATAGATTCAGTTAAAATCTAGATATGGGATATGTTTAAATTATATGTTCTACTGTTACAAGGCCTCATACGGTAGTGCATAATCTTATTAGTGGTAATGTTTATACACACAATACCTTTGATATTCTTGCCTATGATAGTAGTGAGGAGGATATACAAATATTCACTGATTCCTCAAAAATTTAGGAAATAAAATCTACTTCGTAAAATTAATCCTTTGATAATGGAGGTGGACCATGGAAGAGAGATAATTCATATAGAAGGGGAGGAAGTCCTCGGGGTTAGGGTGGATGTGTTTCTCATCACAGTATGAGAATGTTCTCTCTTGAAGTTTTAATGGTTCTACTAAATGTAGAAACATGTTCCCTTCCAAATTCCAGGTGATCTTTAATTTTCTAGCCATTCATGTGTCCTTTTATTTTTTATTTTTTTTACTTACATTCTTGATGTGGTAAGGTTGTTGTCTGAACTAATCCTTTCTTTGATTATATTTTTCTCTTTAATTAAGGGGAACTGACCCCAACCTGTTAAAAAACATATAACTATATTTAATTACAATTATATATAAAAACAAGCATATAAATACACACACACACACACATATATATATATATATGAACATATAAATATAAATATATATATATATCCACATAATATATTTAAAATATATAAATATATAAATATAAATACTTATTAATATTTATAAATATCAATAAATATATACAAATGTTATTATATAAATATATATAGATAATGATTAATACATATCAATATATATATATAAATATATAATTTTAAATAATTATACATAATTACATATATATATTATTTCCCATGGGATTAGGCAGGTGGACAAGAGCCTTATGAGGTGTCTGGGAGGTCTTGGGTTCGAGTTTTCTAGGCTTATAGGATGTGTGTGTTTGCGTGTTTATTGGTAGAAATGTAGTTCCCATTCAAAAAATGTTTTTAATCTAGATATATATTATTAAATATAATTAAATATAAATAAATGAAAATAAATATAAATACATATAAAAAACATAAAAATAAAAAAATACACAAATAGATTGATATATATATATACACTAAAATATTTATACATAAATTTAAATATATATGTACAATTAAATTTATATATGTAAATATATGAAAATATGTATAAATATATTTTTTTATAAATAACATTAAAATAAGTAAATGGAATGATTTAAGCACCATAATCTCCATGTGAATTTAATTCTTCAAAAATAATTTAGTTTCTAAAGAAAAAATAATATGATACACTTAAATGAATCAAAAATTACATTGAATGATAAAAATTAGTGTATCCCAACTAAAAATATTAGATGAATTTAAGACATTTTTTAAAATTAAAATATTGGGAATTGTGATTTCCAATTATAAATTTAGTATATCCCTTCACACAATTCGATTTTCCTTCTCATAGAGTCCAAATAGAAACCTGGGTCAAAATTAAGTGTTTTTTAATGGTTAACTGATGTTATTTACCTATATTAAGGTATTAATTTCTTTATTAATTTTTCCAACCTATAAATTGCTTTTAAATTTATATTAATAAAAATAAATTATAATCTATTGAATTAATATTTATTTATAAATATTCTGCAATCAAATTTTACTGAATCTATAATATCACTACTATAAATATTCTCTTTAGAAATAGGTAAAAAGTATATTAACATCACTAAAAAGTGATGTTATCCTCAAATTTGTTAAATGGGGGTCTTTTTTAGTGTTGTTAAAGGCATAGCCTACTGTAGTGTGCAATTTATAAAACAACACACGAAGAAAAAAATATAAAAAAAATATATAATTTAACTGAAATAAAATTTACATCATGAATAAAAAGTCACTACTATATAAATTTCAAACATTGTTATGTATAATTGCATTTACAACTATCCACTAATATTTAAAAACATTAATGTTTCTCTTTTTAGTGCCAACGATTGCCACTAAAAAATTCCCACCCATGGTATTAGTTGTCAAACAAATCACCTAAACCCATGAAAAATAATCTACCTATAAAAGAAGAAACATCTTATTTTAGTTATAATACAATGAAATAAATTAAATATTAATATTAAATAATACATTAATAGGGTTTAAATGTAAAAAAATACACACATGGAGTGTACTAACCACATCAAGTGTGTAACACCCCAAGTAAATAAAGAATATGACATCTTTATATTTATCCTTATTTTTGAATAAAAAGTAAATATTAATTTAAAGGGAACACTATGCTTGTTGTCGTACCCAATACGTAACAATGAGTTCCTTTGAAATCTTACGTTGCACTATAATAATAAAATAATATTATTTTAAATGGTAGTTAACACCTAGCCGTTGTAATGGAGGGAATGAAAAAAACTAACTAAAAAATGATTATATATGTTTTTCAAATATTTTTTTCTTTTTACAATAAATGTTATAGGATTAAAAATGTGAATGAATTCAATTTTAAGCGTAAACATTCTAATATTCATTAGAAGGTCGATTAACCGCCTTTTGATGTAGAACCTATTTTAAATCAACTTTTAAAAATTTTATGTGTTATATTTGACAAAATAAAATTCTTCTTTTGAATTGAGACATCAAAATTTACTTTGAGTAATTTTTTGGTATCTTTCCGATAAAGTTCATTTTTTAATGAATATTAAAAAATGTTGTATTTTAATTCAAAACCTCATTTTAATATAATTTATTTATATGATTATATCATCTTTTTAATTGTTTTTAAAGTAAAATTAGAATATATTTTTACCATTTAATCTAATAGTGGTCATTGGAATTAATTTCACTTTGAAATTGTACTTAAACTAGTGTCAATCTTTTAATAGATATTGTTTTTTAAAAACACGCTATTTGTTTTGACAGCAGGAAGTAATTATTAAATTAATTAATACAACTTATATGTTTTGAATTTTGTAAAATAGAAATCATTTTTGAATTCAGAATATCAAATATATCATAGGGTGAAGTTTTGGTATTTTTCTGAAAAACTTCAATTTTTGATGAATAGTGAAACAATTAAGTGGTACTTAAAAAAATGATTTTTCATTTAAATGAAATTTTACCACCACTGTGTTTTGAATTTCAAAAATACGACAAACATGGTTTTTATTAAGAAGTAAAATATGGTTCAATGGGATTAAAATAATTTTTTGGTGAATAGTAACTTTTTAGTTTTTAATCGTGATTATAGGTAATTAGTGTAGTTTAAGGTAAAAATAATGTTTTAATATTATGAGATGAGCTGGACACATGTCCTACCCTTATTGGATGTGTCATAGGCGACCAAGAAAACACATGGTTCAACTTGGGGACCCCATGGATCCACATTGGATGGATAATTACATAAATAACTTTTTATTTAAAGTTAAAATAAAAATGTCACAATCATGCGATGTTTCACTAAAACAATTTTTAAATGGGGCTATACAAGTCATATTTTTTACTATAAATATTAATTAGAAAGATAAGAAGATTTTCTACATCATGATATTTTTTTATAATTTTTTCGTCATTATATAAATTAAATTATTTATGACATCATGATAATGCAGCGATGACTTCATTAATAAAGGATTTAAATAAAATGAAAAGATAATGTTAAAAATGTAACATAATCTTTTCAAAAACCTATTGGATGAGTATATTTAGAACCCTTACCACCGTGTCCTCGAAATAAATCAATGTGGGACCTTTAAAATCCGAAACTCATTTGAAAATAAAATAACATTTTGTAACTTTCCAAGAGTTCCCCTCCTCTCCTTTTATAAAATGCCCCCACCTCTACCACCTTACCCACACCTCTCAAGCATTTGGCTCGGCCAAACCCTGCTCATGTTTCCTCTAGAAATCCCTATCTAACTCCTAGAAGCCTCACTTTTGGCAGAAGTCTTCCCAAGTAAGCCTTTGAGCACAAATCAATGAGAGTTACCCGATTTTATGGTAATGTCTTCACTTGTGTTCTTTTGTTTTATTTTTCTTCTCCAACCCCCTAAACTATTTTTGATTCATTTCTTTTGTAACAACTACATAATATTCAATATACTAGGATGTTTTATGAGAATAATTCTAGCTACACTTACACACACCTACATTTAATGGTTAATTAACATATTGTTTCTGTGGATGGCAGATTTCTGCCTCACGAAACGATGATTGTTCAACACTCATATAACACCTTCAAAGGTGGACAATAAGATGTAAATATATTTATATATGATATATAATATTTTTATGTTTTACTTAAGCTTATGTATGTTTCTTTTTTGTCATACCTTTATGGTTTCCATCCTGGGTATACACGATAATTTCATTTTAGGAAGTGCGGACTACCGCCCCCTCAAAGTGATTTGATTCGTTAATGCCATATGTGGGATGTATAAAGGATGGATTTAAATTTATTATATATGATGAAAGATACATATAAACTATGAATATAATTCTGGAATTAAAATATACATACCTCTTATTTAGTTTTAATTCCATTAATATGACATAGAAATGAAAGTAGTGGTCATGCGTACGTACGACTTACCGTCTCCATGAACAGTGCATTTCATTTCTTACCTCTAAACGATTATGTAATCTTATAAATACATGTATATTATGGATAAA
The DNA here is from genome assembly GCA_963277665.1 of Viscum album. Taxonomy (NCBI): domain Eukaryota; kingdom Viridiplantae; phylum Streptophyta; class Magnoliopsida; order Santalales; family Viscaceae; genus Viscum; species Viscum album. Next base: position 675,962,105 of record OY728133.1, on the reverse strand, counting down.
TATGATATATATGATACCCAAATCATTAATATCATTCTGGATAATGAACCTTTGACCACATTAACAACATGTAATTGTAAGATGTCCACTTTCGACTTACGAACCAAATATCGACAAAACAGACATTATTAACTTAAATGATTAAATAACGATTATAACATGGAAATAAGTGATATAAAAGTAATAATGAACTTGAAAAACTTTATTAATCAGTTACAAATTAACTCAAGTTCATTATTCAGGACGTCAAAGAATGATCGAGTCAAGTCGAACCTGAGGTAAGGGATCATACCCCTCTCTTTCTTTTTAAGTACACTCTTTTATGTCATTCCTTTTAAGCTCATCTTTTTTATGATCGGGATGATCTTTTATATTAATCCTACTGTAATTTTTATGTTAATATGATGAGAGACCCTATTTTCTCTCATCAATCCGTTTTGGAAGTTTTGAGTGGTGTCGTTAGGCTGTCGAATTTTCGTAAGAGATCTAGGCTCTCTCTTTCTTTTTAAGTACTCTCTTTTATGTCAGTTCTTTTAATCTCATATTTGTTATTACGGGGGATGTTATTTTATATTCCTATTTATGTAAATTTTATTTTAATATGACGAGAGACCCTATTTTACCTCATCAATCCATTTTTGGATGTTTTAAGTGGCTTTGTTAGGCTGTCGAGTTTTCGTAAGGGTTTTTCATCTCACTTTTAGTCCCGTGAGATTTATGCTACATTTGCCACCATTTCCATTGAGTGGTGTATGTACTTCCCATTATTATACTCTTTGTGTAATATAATTTCATTTATGGGTATTTAAATATTCATTGTATGACCCTTCTTCAATGGGGTGTACGTTTCGAAAGATACCCAAGTCGGTAAGAGAATCTTTCACCCTCCTCTTTTAAAAAGACTTATTTTGAAATGTATTTTAATTCACATACTATTATGTTGGGATATGTTCTTCTATATCCTTATTGTTGTAAATTTTATTTCCAAGTGATGAGATACCCTTTTTATCTCTCATCAACTCTTTTTCTGAGTTTTGATGTGGTGCCAATAGGCTGTCGAATTTTTTCAAGAAAACTTCCTAACCCAATTTTGATTCTTTGGGATAAACTTGTACTCCTTGAATATGTCGTTCTATGAATATGTGTGAATGCCCTCTGGTTTTTTTACACTTTATATCCACTTATATTTGGTGTATTCATTTTTCACCCTTAATTATGTAATTGATTTATCCTTAATCCAAGGATACCGTCTTTGTAAGGGATATCATCTCAATCTCCTTTCATTGAGGAATATTTAGTTTTATACACAGATTTCTTTTATACGGTGTATAGAACCCTTTTTACTTTCATTTATTAAAAAGGAATCTTTTTATACAAAGCGTTTTACTAAACGAGAAAAGGGAATGTTTTTGTTGTATATATGTGGCGACAACGACTTCTCCACTGCCATGACCATTATTTGAGTTTCGGCTTCCTTTACAAGCCATACCTTTTTTTAAAAAGAAAACTAAATACAATGTTTTACTTTTATTTTATTTTGGTATTTAAAATGGTTTTCAAAATGTTTTTATATCAATGTGTTGTATTGATATCTTGTGATTGAAAAGTGGAAATGTTATGTTTCATTTATGCATGTTTTATGTGATATGATTATGTTATGGTTCATGGGAATTATTATGACGGTGGGTGGTTCCGTGATAATATAAGGGAGGGTGAGCCCGATATAGCTCTCCAATGCATTGGGTAACGTGAAGGGGTTAAACGTTAAGGTTTCTCCGAAGAGAATTAGGGAATATACTGTGATGGGTATTCCAAACGTAACCAAGAGGGTTACTCCCTACGTAAGAATGTTATGAATTCCTCAAGTTGACTTTATGTATTATGATTTCTATGATTTATTCATGATTTTGTGAGGTATGTTAAAGTGAATATGTTTTATGGGTAAAGTATGATTTCATTCTTATGTATATATGTACTCATGTTTCCTTTCCATACTTTTTATAACCCTTACTAAGCTTTTTACAGTCATCCCAAGTTTTTGAAATGTTTTTCACAGGTCAAGGGAATGGTAAATGATATGATGATAGTGTCAAGGAAGTTTCAATAAAGAATCCATGTTTTATTTTAAATATGTTTCCGTTGATGGAAAAAATGAATACTATCATTTATGTAACCACTTTGTTTAAATGTGGAATGTAATGCATTTTTTATGATCTAATTCTCTATAACTCTAAACCATGAAAATATCCTCAATGTAAATTATTCATTTAATTCAATATTAAGTAAGTTTTAAGGCAGTATACTTATAGTTGGTATCAAAGGTCGATTTAGATAAATTTAGAGGTTAGGGTATTTTCTAAGCATAAGTGACATTACCATAATGGTTAGGATTTTAGAAAGAGTCCTAGTTTTAGATAAAGTGAATGAGTAAGTATATCTTAGTGTTTACCTTCCACATTAGTACATGATGGTTTTGTTGATATACTCACACTGACATGTCTGTTTTTAGTGAATGGATGGATCTAGCAGGCCCCAAAGTGACAATAGGTTTGAAGGAAACTGTGGTGGTTCTCTGATTAAGAGACTAGATGAAATGGGGGATTCAATGAAGAAACTCGTGGTTGTTCTAAACCAACTATAAAGGAGTCATGATCAACCACTTGAACCTTGGTATGATATGTAATGCATCATGTACGAGATGACCATTCGATGAGGAAGTTCAGGTAATAATTATAAAGGTAACCATTAGGGTTTATATGATCCTTACTTTTGAGGTAATTATGGGTTATTATATGTTATAATGGAAAATGAAAGGCATGAGATAAACTTGAGTTTAAAATATGTTATGATTATTTTTGAAGATTTTATCTCGTTTTGGGGAATGTTTTAAGAATTATATAGTTTTGGAAAAAGGACAACACGCAGACCGTGTGACAACCCATTACGTCAGACAAAGCTACGGGAATCGAATCCACAACCAAAGTGCAACTGGTATTTATTGCCTACCACTGGACTACGTGAAGTCCCTAGTTAGTTTTACTAATTATTTTTAGTTAGATGATTTTAGGAATCAAGTGTTAGTTTATTTTGGGTTATCTATGAAATTTATTATCGTATCATGGAGGATATGTGATTAGGTTAATTACTATTAAATATGAGAATTTAAGAGCAACTGATGTTATTTGGAGATAAAAGTTAATTTGTACCTTGGAAGACTATGTGACTAAATCCTTCAAATATTTGGGTTTCAATCTTAGTTTGGTTTATTTTGAAGAATTTTATTGACAAATTGTTTATCAAATGGTCCTCGTTGAACTTTGGGTTTTTTTGGAAAATTTTTGGAGATTAAGAATAGATTTTCTTTTTATAAACGGTTATCTTTTTTTGGATTATCTGATCTTGTACTATCCTTTTTGGTTTTGGTTTTGGTTTTGGTTAAAGTCTAAAGACATGGGAAGTATATAGTTCTCTTTTGTGGATTAAGTGATTCTCTAGAAGTTGATTATAGTGAAAAAGTCTTCCTAAATACTCATCTTTTGGAGAAAATATGAGTTTGTGTAAGAAATATAATAAAAGTTGAAAGTAAACATGATAAGTGATTATGTTTCCTTATGAATAAATTCGTCAATAAAAATGAACTTAAAACAAAAATGTTGTCTATTCACTTTTCCTACTACAGAATCGAATACCGTTTAACCCATCACAAGTTTGTGATTTTCTTGTGGTTAACGTTCTCCTAAACATGTTTTCTATCACTCTCCATCAGAACATGACCCTCTGTTTTCTCCTCCATGTCCATGTTTTCCTACATGGAATCCTAGTATGGGATAACTCGGGTGACCTCTGTACTTCTCTTTCTTTATTTTAAAGTGACTGTTTTACCGACTCTTGTTCCGATGTGGGACTTTCAAGGATGTTTCGGAGCCTAATTTTAAAATTGTGAGGACGCAATTCCCAAAAGGGGGGAAGGATGTAACACCCCAGGTAAATAAATAATATGAAATCCTTATATTTATCCTTATTTGTGAATAAAATGTTAATATTAATTTAAAAGGCACGCTATGCTTGATAGCTTACCCAATACGCAACAATGAGTTCCTTTGAAATCTTACGTTGCACTATAATAATAAAATATTATTATTTTAAATGGTAGTTAACGCCTAGCCGTTGTAATGGAGGGAATGAACAGAACTGACTACAAAATGATTATATATTTTTTTCAAATATTTTTACTTTTTACAATAAATGTTAGAGGATTAAAAATGTGAATGAATTCAATTTTAAGCGTAAACATTCTAATATTATTTAGAAGGCCGATTAACCGCCTTTTGATGGCGAACCTCTGTTAAATCCACATTTTAACAATTTTTTGTGTTATATTTAACAAAATAAAATTCTTCTTTAGAATCGAGACATCAAAATTTACTTTGTGTAAATTTTTGGTATGTTTCTGATAAAGTTCATTTTTTAATGAATACTGAAAAATGTTGTATTTTATTTCAAATCCTTTTTTTAATATAATTTATTTATATGATTAGATCATCTTTTGAATTGTTTTTAAAGTAAAATTAGAATATATTTTTACCATTTAATACAATAGTTATAATTGGAATTAATTTCACTTTGAAATTGGACTTAAACTAGTGTCAATCTTTTAATAGATATTGTTTCTTAAAAACATGGTATTTGTTTTGACAGCGGGAATTAATTATTAAATTAATTAATGCAACATATATGTTTTGAATTTCGTAAAATAGACATCATTTTTGAATTCAGAATATCCAATATAGCTTAGGGTGAAGTTTTGGTATTTTTCTGAAAAACATCAATTTTTGATGAATAGTGAGACCACTAAGTGTGAATTAAAAAACTGTTTTTTCATTTAAATGAAATTTTACCACCTCTGTGTTTTGAATTTCAAAAATTTGACTAACATGGTTTTAATTAAGAAATAAAATGTGGTTCAATGGGATTAAAATAATTTTTTGGTGAATAGTAACTTTTAAGTTTTTAATCACGATTAGAGGTAATTAGTGTGGTTTAAGGTAAAAATCATGTTTTAATAATATGAGATGAGCTGGACACATGTTCTAACCTTATTGGATGTTTCATGGCCGACAAAGACAATCCATGGGTCAACTTGGGGACCCCATGGAGTCACTTTGGTTGGAAAATGACATAAATAACTTTTTATTTAATGTTAAAATAAAAATGTCACAAACATGAAATGTTACACTAAAAAAATTGTTAAATGTGGATATAAATGTCATATTTTTTACTATAAATATTAATTAGAAAGATAAAACGATTTCCTACATCATTATTTTTTTTTAATTTTTTAGTCGTTATATAAATTAAATTATTTATGACATCATGATGATGCAGCGATTACATCAATAATAAAGGATTTAAATAAAATTAAAAGATAATGTTAAAACTATAACATAAACTTTTCAAAAACCTATTGGATGAGTATATTTCGAACCGTTACCACCTTATCCTCGAAATAAATCAATTTGGGACCTTTAAAATCCGAAACCCATTTGAAAATAAAGTAACATGTTGTAACATTCCAAGAGTGCCCCTCCTCTCCTCTTAGAAAAGGCTCCCACCTCTACCCCCATACCCACACCTCTCAAGCCATTGGCTCAGCCAACCACTGCTCATTTTTCTTATCCACATCCCACTCTTACTCCTAGAATCCTCACTTTGGGTATAAGTCTTCCCAAAGAAGCCTTTGAGCTCAAATCAAAAATAGTTACCCGATTTTATGGTAATGTCTTCACTTGTGTTCTTTTGTTTTATTTTTCATCTCCAACCCCCTAAACTATTTTTATTAATTTATTTTGTAACAAATCCAGTATATTCAATATACTAGGCTATTTTTATAAGAATAATTCGAGCTACACTTACACACACCTGCACTTAATGGTTAAAGAACATACTGTTTCTGTGGATGGCGAATTTCTGCCTGACGAAACGATGATTGTTCAACACTCATATAACACCTTCAAAGGTGGCCATTAAGATGTCACTATAAATATGTATGATATATAATATTTTTATGTTTTACATAAGCTTCTGTATTTTTCTTTTGTGGCATACCTTTATGGTTTCCATTGTGGGTAAACACAATAATTTCATTTTCAGAAGTGCGGACTACCGCCCCCTCAAAGTGATTTTATTCATTATTGACATATGTGGGATGTATAAAGGATGGATTTAAATTAATTATATATGATGTATGTTACATATAAATGATTAATATAATTCTGGAATTAAAATATACATACCTCTCATTTATTTTTAATTCCATTAATATGACATAGAAATGAAAGTTCAGTTCATGCGTACGTACGACATACCGTCTCCATGAACAGTGCATTTCATTTCTTACCACTAAATGATTATGTGATATTATAAATACATGTATATTCTGGATATATATAATATATATGATATCCAAATCATGAATGTCATTCTGGATATAATGAACCTTTGACCACATGAACAACATGTAATTGTAAGAAGTCCACTTTCGACTTAAGAACAAAATATCAACAAAATAATCATTATTAACTTAAATGATTACATAATGTTTATAACATGGCAATAAGTGATATAAAATGAAGAATTAACTTTAAAAAGGTTATTAAGAAAGTATAAAATAACTCAAGTTTATTATTTAGGACGTTAAAGAACGATTGAGTCAAGTCGGACCCGAGGTAAGGGTTCCTACCCCTCTCTTTCTTTTTGAGTACACTCTTTTATGTCATTCCTTTTAAGCTCATATTTATTATGATTGGGATGTTCTTTCTTATTACTCCTACTGAAATTTTTATGTTCATATGATGAGAGACCCTATTTTCTCTCATCAATCCATTTTTGATGTTTTGAATGGCGTCGTTAGGCTGCCGAATTTTCTTAAGAGATCTAGCCTTTTTCATTCTTTTTAAGTACTCTCCTTTATGTCACTTATTTTAAGCTCCTGTTTGTTATGATGGGGGGTGTTATTTTATATTCCTATTGCTGTAAATTTTATTGTAATATGATGAGAGACCCTATTTGATCTCATCAATCCATTTTTAGATGTTTTAAGTGGCGCTGTTAGGCTGTCAAGTTTTGATAAGTTTTTTTCATCTCACTTTTAGTCCCGTGATATTTATGCTACATTTTCCACCATTTCCTTTGATTGGTGTATGTACTTCCCATTATTATACTTTTGTGTAATATAATTTCATTTATGGGTATTTACATATTCATTGTATGACCCTTCTTCAATGGGGTGTATGTTTTGAATGTTACCCAAGTCGGTAAGGGAACCTTTCACCCTCCTCTTTTTAAAAGACTTCTTTTTTTTATGTCTTTTAATTCACATAATATTATGTTGGGATATTTTCTTATGTATCCTTAGTGATGTAAATTTTATTTCCATGTGATGAGATACCCTTTTTATCTCTCATCAACTCTTTTTTTGAATTTTGAAGTGACGTCGTTAGGCTGTCGCATTTTTGCAAGTGAACTTCTTAAGCCAATTTTGATTCTTTGGGATAAACTTGTACTCCTTGAATATGTTGTTCAATGAATATGTTTGAATTTCCTATGATTTTTTTACACTTAATATCCACTTATATTTGGTGTATTCATTTGTGACACATAATTTTGTAATTGATTTATCCTTAATCCAAGGATAATGTCTTTATAAGGGACATCGTCTCAATCTTCTTTCATTGAAGAATATTTTGTTTTATACACAAATTTCTTTTATACAGTGTATTAAACACTTTTACTTTTCTTTTATTCAAAAGGAATCTTTTTATATGAAGCGTTTTACTAAATGAAAAAAGGGAATGTTTTGTCATACGTATGAGCCGACAACGACTTCTCCACCGCTGTGACCATTATTTGAGTTTTGGATTCCTCTACAAGCCATAGCTTTTTTTTAAACGAAAAATAAATACCATGTTTTACTTTTATTTTATTTTGGTATTGAAAATAGTTTTCATAATGTTTTTATATCATTGTGTTGTGTTGATATCTTGTGATTGGAAAGTGGAAATGTTATGTTTCCTTTGTGCATGTTTTATGTGATACGATTATGTAATGGTTCTTGGTAATTATTATGAAGACGGGTGGTTCCATGATAAATTATGGGTGGGTGATCTCGATATAGCTCTCCAATGCATTGGGTAACGTGAAGGGGTTAAACGTTAAGGTTTCACCAAAGATATTTAGGGAATATACTGTGATGGGTATTCCAAATGTAGCCAAGACGGTTACTCCCTACGTAAGAATGTTATGAATGCCTCAAGTTACTTTTATGTCTTATGATTTCTATGATTTATTCATGATTTTATAAGGTATGTTAATGTGCGTATGTTTTATAGGTAAAGTATGATTTCATTCTTATGTATATATGTACTCATCTTTCCTTTCCATACTTTTTATAACCCTTACTGAGCTTTTTATTCTCATCCCAAGTTTTTGAAATGTTTTTCACAGGTCAAGGGAATGGTACATGATATGATGATTGTGTCAAGGAAGTGTTAAGAAAGAATCGATGTTTAATTTTAAATATGTTTCTGTTGATAGGAAAAATGAATACTATCATTTATGTAACCACTTTGTTTAAATGTGGAATGTAATGCAAGTTATGTGATCTAATTCTCTTAAATTCTAAACCATGAAAAGATCCTCAATGTGAATTATTCATTTAATTCAATATTAAGTAAGGTTTAAGTCTAGGTCCTTATAAAGTGTCTTATTGAGGTGTTGTTGATTTATACACATCACAAAGGAGTTAAGGTTCATTATCCTAAAGTATCAAAACAATTCGAATGTGTTTTCTCTTTTTTGAGTATGCCATTTTTTACAAAAATTAATTTCAATTTTAATTAATGGAACACATGAAGTTAAATCGTTCCACATTTTCATTGGATTGTGTTGTGGCTTATTCCTACCTATTACAACTTAGTTATGGATCATTGGCCTAAATTATTAAAAAAAATTAATATTTTCCCTGTTTTCCGAATGTCACTTTTTTTAAAAAAAATCATTTTAAAATGGAAACACAATCTTTGAGTTATACTAGTCGCATCATTCATCAGTTTGATGTGATAATACATCATATAAATCACAAATGATATATGAATCGCTTTAATAAATAATCATGACAATGAGAGTTATTTTGTTTTGTTTTCCATGAGTGATAAAATATTTGAACTAAAAAGTAAATTTTAAACTGATAACAGACACATTGAGTCATACTTATCACACTGTGCTTTAGATTGAGGTTCGGTTGATTCCAAAACATCACAAATGGCTCAGGGATCATTATCATAAATTATAAAAATGATATAAATTAATTTTATTGGGATTCAAAGTGTAAAATTTTCTTTTTATTAAAATTACTATCAATTTTAAATAAAAAAGATACATTTTGAATCATATCAGTCAAACCATGTGTTTTATTGAGGTTTGGGTGATTCTTACATGTCATAGATGACTTATCGATCATTTTACTAAATTATCAAAACATATGAATTTGTTATCTTTGTTTTCAGTATATCAATTTTTATTATTACTAAAATAAATTTTTATTTTAATTAAATACACATACTTGGAGTTATAATGGTCACACCATGCATCATATTGATGTGTGCTTGATTCCTACACATCAAAAATAACTTCTGTGACATTTTTCTAAAGTATCAAAACCAAACGAATGAATTTACTTGTTTCTCATTATCTCATTTTTTCTTTTAACAAATGCTAATGTAATTTATAAATAAAAATGCACACTTATATTTATACTGGTCACAACAGTTGTCGGATTGAGGTTTGGATGATTTTTACATGTTAGAAATGACTTATGAATCATTTTCACAAATTATCAAAATAATATTAATGTGTTTTTTTAGTTTTCAATATGTTCCATATTATTTTTACTATAATTTATGTAAATGTTTAATAGAAAGACACAGTTAGAATTATACTAGTCAAAATATGCATCAAATTGAGGTTTACCTGACTCCAAAACATCAAAAAATAAATATGGATCATTTTTCTAATTTATTAAAACGATATGAATGTTTTGACTCATGTTTTAGTATGTCACTTGTGTTTTTTATTAAAATGTCATTCAAAACTAAAAACACGCACTTTGAGTAATATAGTCCACACCATTTTTTGGTTTTTGTGATACTACTTCCTATATGTCAGAAATTAATAATGAATCATTCTACGAATTTATCAAGACAATCTGAGTTTTCTGTCTTAATTTTCAATGAGTGACACTTTGTGAACTAAAATGTCAATTTCAAATAGTTAATAGATACATTGAGTTATACCATTAAAATATAGTATCAGATTGATGTGTCACTGATTCCTACATCTCATAAATGTCATATGAATCATTTTCAAAAAGATCCAAATAATATAAATGTGTTTTTCTGGTTTTGGGTTAGTTACTTGTCCTCTTTACTAAAATTAATGTCAATTTTTAAAATAAGAAGAACTTGGAGTCATACCAGTCACACCATGCATTAGAGTGAGATGAATAAAATTCATACATGTCCCAAATTACGTATGTATTGTTTTCCTAATGTATCAAAAATATATGACTGTGTTTTACCGGTATTGAGTACATCACTTGTCTTTTTTACTATAATGTCATTTTAAACTGGAAACATGAAGTTTGAGTCATATCCATCACATCATGTGTCAATTTTATGTGAAAATTATTATTACATGTCAGAAAATAATTAACAATAATTATCCTAATTTATTAACACAATCTGATCGTGTTTGATCGGTTCTCAGTGAGTGTCACATTTTGAACTAAAATTGCAATTTTTATATAATAAGGAGAATTTTGAGTCATACTAGTTACATCATGTATCGAATTTAAGAGATTATTGTTCCTACACATGAAAAATTACTTATGTTTCATTTTTATAATGTATCAAAACTGTTAGAATGAATTTTACTGATTTTGTGTGTCTTAGTTGTTTTTTTTACTAAAATTAATCTAAATTTTAAATAAAAAGACACATTGGGGACAAAACGGTCACAAAATTTGTTGTATTATTGTTAGGATGATTAATAAATGTCTCAAATGACATATAAATCTTTTTCCTAATGTATAAAATCAATATGAATGTGTTTTCAGGGTTTTGAGTACGTCACATTTCTATTTTACTAAAATGTATTTTTTAACTAGATACACACACTTTGAGTCATATCAGCCACATCATGTTTCATTTTGAATTGATGTTGATTCATATATGTCACATATGAGTTAAATTGTTTTCCAAAAGTATCTATACAATCCAATTTTGTTGTCATGTTTTTTATTGAGTGACACTTTTTGAATGAGATTGTCAATTTTCAATGGATAATGGAAACATTGAGTCATACCGGCCATATTGTGTATCATATTGTGGTGTGATTGATTATTAAAAATCAAAAAATGACATATAAATCATTTTATTTATATATAAAAAATATTAATGTGTTTTCTTGGTTTTTAGTTTGTCGGTTTTCTTCTTTACTAAAATTAAGGTCAATTTTAAATAAAAAGATGAACTTGTGGTAATACTGGCCACATCATGCATTTAATTGAGGAGAGGATGATTCGTACAAGTCTTAAATGTCTTATGGATCTTTTTTCTAATGTATATAAACTATTTTAATGTCTTAGTTTGGTTTTGAGTATGTCAGATTTCTTTTTGACTAAAATTAATTTTATTTTTATATAAAAAGATGCACCTTGAGTCATACCGGTCACACTATTAGTTGGATTGAGGTGAGGCTGACTCATACACATCCCAATATACATATGGATCATTTTATTCATGTATAAGAACAATTAAAACTTCCGATTTCACCAAACATTAAATTTAATTTCATTTTCTAACTGCCAACATTTCATATTGAGTCGATGTTCTTAGATAAAAAAACTCACTCTACTCTTATGGTTTGAAACAAAAAGAATGGGTTTTTGGCTATAAGAATGAACTCAATATGTAGTTCCTGAAGTTTAATAAATAAAATAAATTGATAATGTGGTAAAATTTATATAAAGTAACATGTTATCTATTTTGTATCTTATTTTAGATAGTTTAAAGAAAAATATAACTTCCCAAGAGATCTATAAAAAAATAAAATGAGTGTTCGATAAAAATGATAAGGAAATTAAATTAAAATAATAGATAAAATAATGAAAAATTTATTAAATAAAAATTTGGAACTCTTCGTTTCACGATGGTTATATATGTTCATTGTCCATTCCCTTATTTTCATTACCTCGGTTATACTCTCAACCAATCATGAGAAACTTTTAACAAACCACCTAAACCTGAATAAATGATTCAAAATATATAAGAAAACAATTATTATATGAGTAATGCAAAAAATAAATAAATTATACTTAAATATGAAATAATAAATTTATTAATTGGATAATTATTCTACTGTGGAAACATAAATATTACCTCTTTAATTGAGTATAAGCATAATCATTTATCTTCCTGCAACTATAGTGAGGGGAATGTAATGGAAAGTGATAAGTTATAACACTTGGGGTGAAAAGGTTTTGAGGGAGACAAACTCTATGTACGTTTTGGTTCAAAATAGGATGAAAAATGGGATAAATTCTTATAATGAAAATGAACCCTTTCAGGAATAATGAAAATTAAATAAACGTTTCATTATATAATTATTCAATTTAATAGAGAAATTATATTATAACATTATCTTTACATCTTCCCAAATTTTTTCCATCGTTATAGGTAATTACTCAATGATATTGGTAACATAATCATGTGTTGACGACATTGTATACATGGGCAGTCAAAATTTAAATTTATAATATGTTAATGTAGTAGATAAATAATAATATTACGAGGAAAAACTTAGTATATTAAAAAACATTTACCTTCTCATTGAACTATCAGTTGCAGCCTCAAAGCTCAATCTCTCATGAGTATGAGAAGCATCTAAAAAAGAACCGAAAATAAAAAAACGAGTCCACCTATAAAAGAAAAAATTCATTAATTTAGTAATACTATAAATAAATAAATTAAACAGAAATATGTCACAACATATTACTTCTATGGAAGTCACATCTTCATGTTATTTGTGTATATTCATCCATCAAGAATGTTTCCCATTCATTTATAAAAAAATATTTATCATCTTATGAATATGATATTTTCCGAAAGCCATAATATTTCTGAAAAAATATTAATACGCAATGTATTAATAATATTTTTAAATTAAATAGTAATTATATTCGAAAATAACTCTTCGAAGATGCTAGTATGTTGATGAAATATGATCTCTATCATAAATATACCAACATAATATCCAAAAAAGTTTCCATTTTTTTGTTTTTAACAATTCATAACCATTAAAAAAATATAAAAAATATATTGATATGTGTTTGTTTAGAGAAATCCTAATATATATACCTTGATATTTGTTGAGTATTAGATGTTTTTGGGTCCTTTTGAGCATTAGTTGTCCACGTTCCATGATTTTCATGATATTTATACACCGGCCTATCATGGAATATCTCACATTGAAATATAATATAATATATATTACATTAATTTGAGTATGAAAATGATGTATTTATTGTATTTAAAAGTAAAAAAACATATTCTTTTATGGTCAGTTTGTTGGGTATCTATGGATTCAATCCAAGATATAAATCATTGGAGTATTAAAATTGACCTCCCTGAGCATGAAATGTTTCCTAAAAACACAATAAGGAATATTCAGTGAATGAAATTAAAATATATTTGATCTGAATAAAAAATATATTTGTACCCTTTCATCATTGCTATTAAAAATATTCAGTCATCTTCATGTTAGTTATCAAACATTTTGGCTAGGTATATCACTATTTCATTCATTTTTTTATTCCTATTTCTTTTTGTGCTATAGAAGTGACATGAGTACTAATGAGTCCAAATTTATTTTCACTGGGTAATCCCTAAAACCAGTATTGATATATACACCTGCAAAAAAATAAAAAATGTATTTAGTCATAATTAACCTATACACCGACTTTCGAAAAAACTAATCATTAAAACACACCTCATGTATACATTTACAACTAAGTATCCTTAAAATTCATAGTTGAGGATTATATTTATATTATCAAGTGAAATTAATTTTGTACTTTCCTCTCCATACACTTTCTCTTCAAAATAAAATATTTCACTACTACCGTTTTCTATCTTTATATCTTCATAAACCATCAATTTTAGTAAATGTGGATACTGAACGAAATGGTAAATGTGCTCTGGGAAGATATTTTAGATCGATTTAGTTATCCTTTAGATGTTTTTTATTCAACATTTTATTTCACCCCTACCCTTTTTCCGTCTATAATAAAATTAATTAGTTTAATCCTTTTTTCAATAATTTGTAAAGGTTTAGCACACAAAATTAATTTGAAATGAATACCTCCTTGTCAACATATTTTTTTTACATGATATGATGGCCATGCAACAAACGTTACAATAACTTGGTAAACCTTATTAATATATTCAATATCAATTGGAATAGGTATCTTGACTCTCAAGTCATGATACACGCAAATACTTACTCTCACATGACCCGTTGGAAGTGTTATGATGTGTACCTTATCGTCATGGATATTGGACTTTTTATCCATCACTAAAAGGGGATGGGTGTGTGTTGATAGATATAAATCATATACATTTTCACGCAATATAATATTATAACAAAAAATTTATTGGTGTCTATTTGATTCACATTTCACAAAAAATAATTATTTTAATATTGATTACCTCAACTAAGACTGATCGTTAATGGGAATGAATCTACTTAATGAAAATCAAACAGACACTAATAATTATTTTTATACATTTCACTTTGTCACCCCAAAATTCATACCTCTAATGCAGCAATATAGTTCTATATTCCTCAAGACCACTGATAGTAGGTGTTCATCCTGTGTAGGTGTTGATGATTCCTATGACTATGTAAAATAGAAAATATAGGAAAATAAGTAGTCATTGTTATGTAATAGGGATTTAAATATTTTTAAATTATAACATACATAGACATTTTTAAACACTTTTTATGTGATTTTATCTATTAGTATCCCATCCTTTTTTTCATGTTCCTCCTTCAATAGTACATGGAATGGGATGGAAGTGGATTTTGTTTTAGATTCACCCATTTACATATAAATTTAGGAATATAATTATTTTTTTGTTTTATGTAACATAAATTTTTTATGGTAGATTCAAAATATGTATCATTTTTTAATGTTAAGAATACCTCGTCCTGGATTTATGGTAGGGGTACATTGGTTTTGATTCCTATTTCTTATTTACATATCTCAGTTCATGTTTCATAAATAAAAAAAATTATATATTAAGGTGATGAATATATGTATATTAAAATAATGTACTACCAGCCATGATGCACCTTGAAATACACCTTTGTATGAAGGTCATTAAATGAATCCCATACTTCTAGGGTTATTAAGTGTCAATACATAAGTGGTGTGTGTGGGTTTATTTTCCATTCATCATCTTTGAGATGATATTTGGTTAAATTTGTGATAAATTATCTATATATACTTAAATAAAGCATTAATTCGTATTTCCTGTGGAATTCATCTATTTTAAATTAACGATGAAATGGATGATGAAGAGTGAGTAAATGTTTAAATATTTTTTTTTTTTAATTAAAATAAAGAAAGGATATAATAATGTTACTGTAATCACAAATCTGTGTCTTAAACATGGAGACAACACGAAGATATGAAACTAAATACATTATAATAGTTTTCCAAGTGATAATCCTAATGTTACTACTTGACGTGGCCTTTTTGGGGTTAACATGTTGGCTATCTGTATTCAATCTGACCTCAAATATGATGTCCTTTCTTTTCTCCATTGTAATTTTTTCAAGCACCATCACACTATACATCTCATAATTTTTTTCAGTATTGGATCTCATTCCCCGACTATATCCTCTAATTCAACATTATCAATATGTTGTTCCTCTATATTTTTATGATTGGAATGTCCATAAGGTCATTGTTCTTATGTATTAGGAGTAGCAACAGGTTGAGAAACATATTGTTCCTCGAGATTGAGAGCTTTAGAATCTAAAAAAGGTTATTGTTCCTGTGCACTGAAAGAATTCATAGGTTGAGAAACCTGTTTTCCTTTAATATTGGGATAAAAAACATGTGAAAGAGTCATTTTATCCAGAAGTAGTTCAAAAATTAATACATATTATAAAAATAAATATGTGGCAATATATTAACATGAGGTAACACAATAAATATTACAAAAAACATATAAACAGATTATATAATTTTTTTTAAAATATTAAAAATATTTGAGTCCACTATCAAGTATCCAAATCAGTATACTGTGGTATCCTATTTCATAAAAAACACCATATACATTTGGACTGCGGAAAATTTAATGTGTCATCCCAATGAAAAGATCAACCTCTTTGAATTTTCATCTCACCCTTTGATTGGTTGTGATCTATAATAGAATAATTGACCACTTTTTGGGTGAGGGATCTAGAACATAAAATACTTATACTATCAGTGATTCCATTATAAATGTTTTATATTTAAATCCTTATTGAAATATACATTCACAAATATCAATTCATCTATTTTTACAACACTCCTTCTATGAACCCACATTCATTAAAAAATTGTCACTTATAATGTAATATAATTCAATTCCTATATATTTTTATGATACCAAAGTATGAAATATTCCAATAAATTGGATTTATGTCCTTAGTAACAGAAACAATCGTCAATTTGGCCACAACTCTAACTCTAATATTTATCATCGTATTTCCTTCATCATGCTCATTTTGATAGAACGTAAAACTATTAATTACCTAACCATCTTAAGATAACATATTCACCCTTGGTCCCTTAGCTATCCATCGAAGTCTTTCTTAAATTAAATATACATTATCATCTAGCTCCATAAATATATATGGTATTGAAACTATCCAATAAATTTTTGATTATTTTTATTTTATATCCATATTTCATCCCCTGATTGATTCAAATTCCGAAGAATTTATTTCTGGGTTTCAACATATGGGAAAACCACCAAAAAATTATAAAAACATAAATGTGGTCTAACTCTTGATCTCTAATATTGATTATGACAATAACTCTTCCAAATATTCCAACACCCACAAGAGGCCCAGTGCGATGAGATTTTGGTAGTCCAATTATTTCCACATCAGATAGGTATTCGGTACAAAATTCAATAGCTTCTTCCACAATATATCACTACACAATACAAACCCTGACCAACTTCAATTTTTTACACAACCTCTAAAAATATTCATATATCGTTCAACGGGGTACATCAATGAATAGTGTATATAAACACAGAGTCAAATATCTCCCACTATGTGAACCATCATATCATGTAATTTTGGAGGGAAAACCATTTTTAATTCAAAAAATAAGATATAAATTTCCCTTTCCATAGTCAGAAATTTTTTCAAGTCTATAATGTTACTATATATATCCATGCAAATGATATCGATATTGGTTAATGTATGATGTAAATTCTTTAGAATATGAAATTTAAAGATACTTGAATTAAATCTCTTATCAACACTATATAATCCTATAATTTCATACCCTTTAATATTAAATTTGTCATAGAAAAGATATTCATAATATTAGATGATTACCCATATGTAACCAGTATGTCATTGAAGAAGTTGGAAAAATAATATTTTCCCCTCTTGGAAAGAGTCTAAGAAGCCAGAGAATGAAATTTTCATTTTTCACCCTTCACTACTGAAAAATATTCTAATACATCCATGTCATCCATGTCCAACCTGGTCATAATTATATACATTTTTATTGGTTCCTTTAGTAATGTTTTGATGACACTATGAGATACATTTTTTTAACAAACTAAACATCAATAAAATGTCTGGCATATAGAGAATTCTAGTATGGTAATTAATAAAAACTAACATATTTTTCCAAACTATTTTTTAAGTTATTTTTAATATGGTTTACCAAATGAATTCTCCACATCCTTTACTTTTTCAAAGAGTTGATCACCTATTTATGGAGATGGTGTTTTACATTATTCTGAATATCCATTGAATGTTGTCGTCCAAGATTGATACTTATTATTCTAGGGTAGACATCATCAATGTCCTAGAAACACAATAATTGATGGATGTTTTAACATAATTTAATGTGTTATTGTTTATCAAATGGGACACCCATGATTTCCTTTAATGCTATGTTGTGAAAAATATACATAAGAAGGAAATTCATTTATCTTCCCATAAAATATGGATCTCAATTTAAAATATTCATTTATGTAAGAATCATACAATGTATCACCTGAATCCCGTAGTAGGTTCAAATCCTTGATCAATAGGGGAAAATATGCATCAATATCCACACCCAATTTTCTTGGTCTGGAAATAAGCATAGATAAAATGATGTATTTTTGTTTCATTAAACACCAAAATGGAAAGATATAGTTTTCCAACATAAAGAGCCATTTACTCTGAGTTCCACTTTGAAATACAAAAATATTCACTCCATATATATATAATACAAGATGAAGGTGTCCCGGATCGTTTCAAAATTTTGGATAATCATGTCAATTCTCTTCCACTGAGGAGTGTCTGTCGGCTAAAAATGATACCAATATTTATTTGTTTGTATATGTGTCCCACATCAATTTCCATTTAGTATCCTCACTTCCATATAGGAATCTAAACCATGGAATGATTGGAAAGTACCATACATCATTCATAGGACACGATTAAAATTTCCTGAATCAAAAAGCACCAAACCATAGGAATTATTTAAGTTAATTTTGGTCCTTGTAAAATAGTATAAATTCATTAATTAATTCATTTATTCATTCATAGATCATACACATCAAACATAATATTCATTTTTGGGAATTTCTTCGACTGGGGATCTCATTATCTACTGGGAGTATACCATTCAAGAGAGTAGGTAATTTGATAAAACTAGTGTCACTCTATCAATTTCTTACATTCAAATTATACATATTTAGTAAAAATGAAAATTATTTATATTTAGTGTATCTATTATGCAATGGAATATTTTGGGGAAATCATTACCTTCTCTAATAATTTTGGACAATAATGTTGTTCATCTTCAATTGGGATTAAAATTTCCCAAATATGATCTTCATTAACATTCACACATGTAATCAAAACCTCCATATGGCCTTATTCATTTTACACATTTTTAATAATATCAGATGATCCATAAAATACAGTGTTATCCAAGTCACTAGCTATATTATATGTTTTCCTATTTCTATTAAAAAATTTATAACATGGATCAATTCCATGAAATATCATGTGTTATTGAAAATCATCTGGGACAATTATTCTTTAATAAAAATATTTTAAACATGGGAAAAGGATTTGCGGAGGGGAATATGCATGCCAATTTTCAAACATGAGGAACTCTTTCACCCTATCTTCATACTCTTTTGTCATACAATCAGAATACATCCATTATTTATTCATTCTCATCCTATTTGATTCGATAATATCATCATTTCACAAAATAAGTACCCAAAAGATGTCCAATTAATTTAATATATCTTGAATTTATTTGAAAAAAACACTTTTTTTATTAGTATATATGAATATAATATCACATTTACGTTATAAAAAACAGATTAAATATTTCTATTGAATGCAATAATAAAAAAAATAAAAAAAAGATATATTATTTGAAAACACTTTTTATAATAAAAATATGGCTATTGAATATAATTATTCTTTCATAAATAAGAAATGAATGTATTTTATTTTTTTAAAATACTTTTAACATTAACATTTAATTTATGAAAATATAAAAATATAAAAATATTGATAAATTGAACAATGTATATATGTATAAATTTATAAATTTAAAATGTATATATATTTATATTAGTATACAAATTATATACATATATATAAGTATAAAAATACATATAATTTATAAAATATTATATATTTTAAAGAAATATCTCCCCATTTTGTTCTGTGTAGTTTTGGGACAATAGTTAGGGAAGAATATTTCTTTAAACACCTATCGTTTCATAATATTAACATCTTCATTTTTTCACATATTCATCATCATCACCAACCTTCTATATACATTACCTTCCAAGTTCTTAATGGATATCCATTTATTCAAAACTAGTTGATCTGAGGAACCCAAATGTTTAGATGAAATTATTGTATGAATGAATCTATAGTGATTTTTTTCATCGTTAACATATTTGGTAGTTTAAAGTGGATAATATTATTATTCATTTATTAAAAAAATGTTGAGTTTGTATTATCATGATATTTTTCACTCGTGATCTCTTACCATTTTGTTTCCTATTAGTACAATAACCTCATTGTCTATATCATCCATTTTTATATTGGTTCTTCCTAAATCTATACCTTATTAAAAACTAATGCATGAATTATTTTTAAACCATGTATTAAACAGGAAGGACATGATATGAAATCTCAATAAAAAAATTACGAACCAACCATGCTATATCAACTGAACCATCCTACATTGGAACATAGTATTAGTACCTCAATTAATATGTCCAAATTAGTTAACATCACATGATAATTCCAAGGAATGACAATGAATCTATGATTTTAGTTGTTATCCAAACAATAAATAGATTAAATTAATATCATGTATTAATAATGTATGGAAAATCCAAAAGGAACACTATAGAACATGGCTTGAAATCTAGTCAGAATATAAGTAGAACATCAAAAATAGGTAATAGTATAATTTTCATAGAATGAATCATTCATCTTCCAAACAAGAAAAAAGAATCAAATTTCTCAATATAAAATCCAAATATCAATATAGTGATAATAGGGGGACTTCTTCCCAATAAAATTTTGAACATAAAAAATCTATGAATATTATTAAAATAACCAAAATCTTGATATGTTTTTTGGGAATTAGGGAATGAGAGTTGGAAGTGTTTGAGCTGACTAAAGTAGAAACATTCTTGGTATGACATCCTTAGAAAATAAAATTAGGAACATGATGGAGAAACTATCCAAATAAATTCATCTACGTCTTTTCTCTCACCAAAATATAAATCCTCGCTAATTATAAAAGAATCCAATTTTCCACCAATTAGGATCTACCCAGAGAAAATATGTCCACTATCAATTCCAAATCATCCCGATCCGTCAAAATGACCAAGTCTATTTTAAGGTATTCTAGAATCGAGATATGGATTAATTCCTAACATGAATGATAGACAAACACCATGAATAACTTATCTCTACCACACTGCAGAGGGTCTTGTAGATTAAAAAAATTGAATGTTGTCACTGAATCTAAAAGATATTACAATTTACAGTGGAATAATGTATAAATTATATGTAATATCCTTTAAATATTTTTTGGGAGGCATACTATGAATAATGAAAATAGAAAATTCAATCAATAAAAATCCAAACTCAGATCATACACATCCACAAAAAATCATCTATTTGATACAATACCACAACATAAAAATGAGGAAGATAACATAGATTTAAAGATAAGTTAGAACGGTGGTGGTGACAGAAGTAGTGAGAGAGGCAGAGGCGATTGGGGTGGCGAGAGAGGCAACAATGAGAGATGTGGACAGAGCGGTGGTGGTAAGGGATGCGGTAGTGGTGAGAGGGGTAGAGAGAGTTGAGGTAGAGAAAGAGGGAGCCATAGAGGCATCGACCAGAGAAACGATGGTGAGAGATGTAGTTGTGTTAGAGGAAAAGAGGGAAGCGGTGAGAGAGATGTCAAGAATGGAAACATGGAAGAATTAGGGTTCCGTGAGGGCCTGATGGTGTGCGACAGAGAAGCCTGTTTTTGGGGTTCCTTTATGCAAGCATCATCATAATATAGGTAATCATAACATTCGGAATGTAGAAACCCACAATCATGTCTACATATAAACATATGATCATATATAATCAATTATACCCACACATTAATATATGAAAATAAATAGTGACAATCATATCAATTAATATCATCATTATCTCATGAGAGGGTTATATATATATATATATACCATATTCATTTGAGATATTGAGTTATTCTGATACATATTTTTTTTAATTAATATTATAATTAAATATATATAAAAATTATTAATATATAACAACAAATATATTATTATAAATATAATAAATATATTTATTATTTAGAAAAATTAAAATTTTATAATTTTTTAAAAAAAATATTATTATAATTTTGTAAAACCACGGCCTTTTCTGGCAATATTTTGGGATCTTTTTTAGTTAATATTATTTCGTTGTTGATCAATTTTTGTTTGGGTTTTACATTGGGATATGTTTTGGTGAGAATTTGAGAAAATTGGAAGGAGGGAAGTGCACGATTGGTGCACGGTTTTCCCTAACCATGTGGTCGGGCCCAACAAACCATGCAATCATGGAAGAGGGGGTTTTCATGTCTAGAAAATAGTTTTTAATCCCGTGTTCCATCTTTATAGAAACCATGCATCCCCCCTCCCCACTATAAGAGGTGTATGGTTAAGGCACATGATTAGTGGAAACCATGCATCTCGAGTAGAAAACTGTACATATGATATTTTAATCCCCCAAATTTAATTTATTAAATTCTAAAAACCCCTATATAATACCCCCTAACACCCTATCATGACTCATAATTTTTTTCTCCCAATTAAATAGCCCCATAGAGGGATTCCAACCCATTTTGACCACCTTTCTCCACTATTTGAATCCTAGATAAAAGATATGAACCCCTCATATTAAGTGAATCCTATCCCATTTGGTTTCCTATTCCTATTCCATTATTCAACCATTATATAAAGGGTTTGATAAACCATTTTTAATTATATCTAGATATAGTTTTTTTGGATCTAGATCTAAGAATGTGGATCTAGATCATGATTGGATGAATTTGGATTTATTCAATCCTGGATTTAGGTTTTAGATACAGATCTTGTTCTATGTTGTTACACCACTAAAATTTAGGATTTCTTTGCGGTGATTTTTCATCATAAAATTGATTTATGTAGACAATTATTCAAATATAAGACTCATTATTTCAGTTACAAGTATTTAAATAAAGAATTTATAGGATTTAATTAGTGATTAGAAACTCTTAAATGGAATTAAATAACTATTTCAATTAATTGATTAAAGTATTGTTGATTTTATTGAATAATGTGATTTTGAATTTGGATAATTAATTAGTGAATTAATTATTGGACAATGTGATAGATAATTCAGATAATTAATTGACTGATTTATTAATGAGATATTATGATTGTGAGTTTGGATAATTAATTGAAGAATTGATTATTTATATTTTGTGATTGTGAATTTGGATAATTAATTGTTAAATTAATTATTGATATAATGGGATTGTGAATTTCGATAATTTATTTTGGAATGAATTATGAGAATAATAAAAATAATTTATTTTTACTAATTAACTGTTGAATTAATTAGTCTGATAAATGTGATTAATTAATTTCTGAATTAATTAATGGGATTACGGTAATAAGTTGTATAATTAATTAATGGAAATTGATGCGCTAAATTAAAATTGTAAACAATTAATATTATTTGATAAAAAAATTTTAATTAATTAATGGATGATTTTCATGGTTAATTTTGATAAGAAGATTACTGCTGATTAATCATGGTTGATGTGATAACGTGAAAACATTTGATATTGAGATGCATGTGATAATGTGATATATCATGATATGTGTAAATTAATTATATAGGGGGTGTGAGATAGTGAATAATGCTCCATGTACTCAAGGGGTTCTAGACATGGTGTTCTACCCCCAAATCATGCATTCTAAATTTTATGGGACATGGACTGATGTTCCAAATACACATGAGGTGTCTGATAAGGACTCATACTTCAAATACTCATGGGATGCGAGAAATAGAATTATATACCCAAAATATTGACATATGCTATGATTAAAATTTTTTGTAATAATAAATTTAAATGACATTGATAATGAATTCCCATATTTTATAATGAAATGAGAATTTAATATGTTGCATGGTTCAGTCCCGAAACATGCAGAAGCAGGTATTATGGTTAGGGTGTCCACAGGAACCTGGTGGTTTTGTGGTTAAATAATGATTAATTTCTAAAGTGTTAACTGTTTATTTATTCATTGTAATTATTTCTTTATACACCTGAATAAACTATTATTAGACTGAATATTGTTTTAGACACCGTTGGTGGTGGAATATATATTTTTAATCACATGGTACTCAGGCTGCCTGATCGATACCCAAATAGACTTCATGGCCTCTGGACATGATAAGGGAAAGGCCCTGTGTTAGAAGGATGATTGGGGATGGAGAGCTGATGAGTTTACTTGATGTGGAAGAGTAACATCTTCGTAGTCGTGATTATATTTTCTTTTGAGTTTCATTTTGAAACTTTTCTTGTAATTTAACATGGAATGTCTAATACATAGTTTTGATATTATACTTTATGTTTTGTTAATCTTATAATACTGGTATTATCTTGTCTATGGTATGTCATTTGATTATATTTATTATTTATGGGGTTTAGATAGTTTGATAAAGAGGGCATAGTCTCACCACTATCAACATTATCCCCTCACTGCTAGCTGACACCCACTGTAATACGAGGAGGAACACTTGAGGTCAAGTGACTGACCGAATCATGGAACCATTGTGTGGAGCCCAAAACAGGATTTACAAAGTGGTGTCATAAGAGGTATTATTATGTAGTACTATTTGGGAATGTTATACTAGAGTATATGATGACACATTCCTTGGTTAAGAGATAGTGTATTGGAGTAGCTAACCCTTGTATGATGGAGAACCCTTTTGAAATGTTTGAAAATATTTTATTGTTGTATCTTATTAGAGTTGACATTATCCCACATTGGGTGATGCACTTGTGGTATGATGTGATAAATTTTTTAGATTTTTTATTCTGATTATAGACTTGTGGCCCGATATGGCATGAGAGATGAGTTTTATTTCATTGTTCTAGGAACTCAATTTATTTTGAGACATTCTTCATTTTAGGAATGCACGAAGAAATGGGTTTTTTGTATGTCTTCTAACGTGAACTATTCTTCCACGATTGTGAAATTGAACTAAAACTAGTTCCTAGTGTGAAACTTGAATAGATTGTAAAATGATGCAATATGAGAATAAATTATTGTCTAAATGATATATTATAAAGCATAATTATTTTACAATTTTTTAACTATGACCTAGATGTAGGATGGTTAAGGGTAGTGATAAAACCTCAATTTTGATAGTCTGGAGAGTTTTGGAAAATGACTTATGTGTCCTATTCTACTTTTCCACTTACAAAAACATGTTACTTCTATGTTATGTGTCCTAAGATGGGTGTATGGAATTTTTGAGAACATGCCTCCATGATGACACTTTTTGAGAGGGTGACAAGATGGCATGTTTAGGCAAAATCCTACATTGGTGGAACCCAAGGCATCGATAGAGAAGAATGAGTATGTTGGAGAGATGTTCTGGTAGATCTTTTTTTGCTTCGTATAGTTCATTGAAATAAAGCAAGGGTGGGTGGAGAAATCCATGTCTGATTTGACAAGGGATATCCACTCGTAACACCCTCTATATTTACTAGAGAGGTTGGATATGAGGTGGTAGAGTTCTTATTGAATCCATCTCATCTATACTTGAGATCATGAAGAATCGTGTGAAGAAGATATTAAATCCAGATGCTTACATGTTGCGTGTTCATGAAAAGCATTGGTGGACCATCCAGACATTGGATGCGTAGCTGGAGAATATATATTTGATGGAATTTCAAGATAAGTTCTTGAAGAACATTTATCCCGAGGCTGTTATGCATGAGAGAGTAGTTGAGTCCATTAGATTGATTGAGGGGTGTTTCTTCAATATGGACTATGTTATAATCTTTATAGATTGGAATCACTTTTATTAAGTGTTGGAATAGGATGAGGTTACTTCATAAAAATTATTTCAAGATGGAATTTAGTATGAAATTAAGTAACTAGTGATTATCTTTAGGCAATGGATGTTTTTTGAAGTGCTAAATCAGGATCTCATTAATGATGGGAACCTCAAGGAGGCTTCAAGTGGAAGACATGTGGTTTCTGCTGGATGATAAAGATGGGGTTTCTTTCAAGTGTGAGAAGCATCACTATGAGATATTTATCAGAGCAATGGGAATATAAGTGTCTAGATAGATGGACCAGTTACACTAGATCTAACCAAAGTACTTTCCCACTAGTGTGGTAGGCTGGGGAACTTTTTAAAACATTTTCCCCAATGAACA
The DNA here is from genome assembly GCA_963277665.1 of Viscum album. Classification (NCBI taxonomy): domain Eukaryota; kingdom Viridiplantae; phylum Streptophyta; class Magnoliopsida; order Santalales; family Viscaceae; genus Viscum; species Viscum album. The sequence continues at coordinate 675,935,704 of OY728133.1, read as the reverse complement.
ATTGATTCTTAGGCATGTGGAAATATTATTGGGACCCTAGACTTTTAAACATAACATTGCATCATTTTAAGCATAAATTTACATTAGAATGCAATACATGGTTCAGAATGTGGAATGGATCTTGAAACATGAATTTGGACATAAAAAATAAAATTAAAAGATTCTCACAAACATAATATTGGATTTTATATGGGTAAAAATAGAGTAAGAACAACCTAAATTAATAATTTAGGTTTGGGTAGAATTCCTTACGGAATATCATCATGGTATCAGGTGTACATAGGTGGTATTAATGAGAGTGAAATGGGTTAATATTATTTTATAAATCACGAGGGAAGTGTGTGGGATGTTCTAAATCATGACCAATCATTAGTAAATACACATAAAATATCATAACATAGAGGAGAATCTAGAATAAATGTGAGGAAGAGAGGATCTCTTACCTTAAGTTCGAAGGGGTTCTTCAATTGATATTAAGGACCTGAATAATCAAATTATGTTAATTAATTAATAATTCCAAAATCTCCACTAAATTTTATTGATTTATTATAAATTTATTAAGTTCATCCATTTTCTTTTTGATGAGTTATAAGGATCAATTTCATTGTTTGGGAGCATTTTCTTTCTTGGTTTTAATGATCGGTTCACTTATATTCATGTTTGGACAAAAATGTATGATGAGAATGGTTTTCCAAAATTGAATTCATATGATATTAGTAAACATATAGAATATTAAATGGTTATGAAATACATTTGGTTATTTTTAGTGAAGGTGAATCATTATTTAAAATATTAAGGATAAACGCTTGGATTAATTTGGAGATTTTTCTCACAATTAACTTGTTTTGTATTGTTATTTTACATCATGTGTGAAAAAGGATTATAGAACATCTCATAAGATAAAATATATATTTAATAGATTCTTTAAATAATAAAAATGGTTTCATGACTAGAATTAAATATTGTAAAGGAAACGAATGAACTGTCGTTCTGGAATGTGATAAATTAACACATCCCAGATGATTTTTTCATTTCATTCGTATAAAAGGAGGGGAAAGGAGATATGATAATGAATTATATATTTAGAAAAAAAATCAAGTACATTTATGGTAATTAATTTTTAATACCAATTTTATGAGGATAGGTTAGGAAATAAAATAGAACAAAGAAACATGAAAAAAATGAATGAAAAGAAGAGAAGAATTTACATATTGATTTAATATTCCTTGAGATCCTCTTATGGGTAGAGGATTTGGAGATTTGAGGAGACCAAGGAATTCTGGTCATGGAGGAGGAGCTTGGGGAGATATTTGTGTAGAATTTAGGTAATGAACAAGGCTTGGGGGAGTGAGGAGAATATGAGCATGTGGGTGGTTTTTTATAGTGGAGGGGAGGAGGGTTTTCTTAATATTTTAATCATAAATTATTAATTTTCCATAATACAAGAAATAATAAAAATTATTGTTATTAACAATAGTACTATATGCATGTGAGTTTGAATTCAATTTCTATTTACATCATACATGACTCAAGAATGATGCCTAAATACATGTTTTAGCATTTATTCTGAATTACCATATGTTATTATTAATAAAAAATTCATGTATTTTAGAAAAATCACAAAAAATTTCCCTAACCAATTTTCGACATGTAGAATACAAAAATGAACTGAACTTTTCAAAAATAATTCTATAAATTTGATCAATTAAATTTGTTATTATAATATTAATTAAATTGGGAAAAACAGATTTTAATACTATAACTAATTTTATAATGTTTTCAAAAATTTCAAAAGGTCTTATAAAATTATCTTAAAACTAGAAGCCATAAAATTTATAATTTATGAACAAATTTTTCGAAAATAAATTTTCTTTTAAATTAATTAAATAATTGTAATTAATTATTTAAGACATAAAAAAATACCAATACTTTTACTATTGTCATACTATCACTTATAAGATGAATAAATATTATTTATACATTCATGGATGAGATTACTATTATTTTGGAAAATTTACTCTTAATAAGGGTCATATTATTATTCATAAGGGTAGGTTACTATCCATAAGGGTAGGTTACTATTCACCAAAAAGAAATTTACTTCCATTACACTCCAAATATATTTCTAATCACAACCGTGTATGTCAGATTTTTGAAATTAAAATCAAATATGAAAAAATATTATGTTTGAGGGTTATATAGTAATTAGTATTTCATTGTGTTTTAATTTCATTTGATTCTATGACATAATTATAAGAAGAAAATTTCCATTGATAAAACAATGGGTCGTTACATTATTCCACACATATGAAATTTTTCTAGTGAAATTTAGTTTTACATTCAAAGACATAAACAGGTGTGGGTACTTTTTCTTCATGTACTCATTCAGTTCCAATGTTACCAATTCATACTTATGGTTCATCCATAGTACATTGACCAAGTGTGTAGTATTGATATGTATAACATTATCTCTATGATCCAATATCTTCACTGTCTTCTCCTCGTAAGAAAGATCATTCTCCAACTGCACCACCTCTGAAGATAGTAAATGTGAAGTATCTGGTATGTACTTCCTTAATAGGGAAACATGGAAGACATCGTGTACTTTAGACATTGTAGGTGGATGTTCCATTTGACAGGCACCATCCTCAACACGATCAAGAATATTGAAGGGCACGATGTAACTTCGACTTAGTTTTCCATTCTTACAAAATCTCATGACATTTTTTCATGGAGATATGCACATAAATACCATGTCTCCAACATTGAAATCAATATATCATCAAAAAATTTCTCCATAAATATTCTATCAACAATGGGCTTCCTTGATGTGATATTGAATGGTTTTCACCTTCTCCACCACTTCATCTACCACATAAGGACCTAAAATCATAAACTCTCTATCATCATTCCAACATGAGGGAGTTATGAACCTTTTCCCATAAAGGGATTTGTATGGTGCCATTTGGATGATTGAGTGGAAATTATTGTTGTAGAAGAATTCAACTATATGAATATTTTGGTCCCATCCTATTTTGAAATCTAAAGAACACGATCTCAACATATCTTACATTGTCCGAATAGTTCCCACTGATTGACCATAATTTTGAGCATGATAGATCGTAGCGATGTTCAGTTTAGTGCTTAGAGCATGTTGGTGAATTTTCTAGAACTTTGAGGTGAATCTTATATCTCTATCAGATACAATAGATAGTGGTACTCCATACATCAATACCACTTATTGGATACATATCAATGATTTTTTTTACCAATTTGAAGTCCCCTTGAATCATGATAAAGTGATCTATCTTTGTAAGATGATCAAAAATGAAAAATATAGAATTGTTTCCTCATGATTTTAGTATAAGTCCAGTGACAAATTCTATGGCGAGTTTCTCCCACATTTATGTTGTTATGGGTAGTGGTTTCATCATCCTCTCAAACTAATATTTGTAATCCTTTACTTATTGACATAACATGAACTTTTATGTATACTCAGAAATCTCATTCTTCATATTGTCACACTAAAAGTTCACATAGAGATATTGATAAATATTTCTAATCCCTGGGTGAAAAGAAAAGTATTGAGTTATGTTAGAAATTCAAAAGATCATTATTTATCTCTAGATCATATGGTAGACATAATTTTGATTCAAATATTACAACTCCATCATTATCAATATGGAACTTAGAGGATTCCCCATTTCTAATAGCTTCTACCCTTTTTTGAATTTCCACATCTTTTCTTTAAGGATCCTTTATTTAATACATGGTAGATGTTTGATCAATCATTTGAGAAAATATTGAAGATATTCCCCCATTAATTTTTCTCATGTGCGTCCTCAGTAAATATAATAAAATTTTCTCCTTTTCAATTCTCATCATTGAGAAAGATACAAGATCCTTTCTAATTAGACCATCTTCCACCTTATTTTCCTTACCAGGATGGTAGTGGATGAGAATTCATAATCCTTGATGAGATATATCCTTCTGCACTAGCACATATTAATAAAGTGTTGGGAGAATATTTAATTTAGACTCTTATGATCAGTATATATCTCACACTAATCCCCATAGATTTAATACTGCCAGATTTTTAAAGCAATGATCACATCCACCAACTCCAGATCTCAAATAGGATTGTTTTTCTCATGGATAATCATCTTTTCTTGAGGTGTAGGATATCACTATATCATTTTGAATCAAAAAACCTATTAATCCCTTCTTTGAATCATCACCATACACCACAATGAGATCTCTACATGTTAAGAGTGTGAGTATTGGTGTAGTGATAAGCCTCTTCTTCAACTCCTTAAAACAATATTCACATTTCTGAGTCTAGAAAAACATTACTCCCTTCTGTGTCATCTTTTTCATTGGGTTTGAAAACCCTTAAAAGTTCTTTACAAATAATCGATAATACCCGTTGAGACCCATAAATCTACGGATCTCCATTATAGATGTTGGTCTGGTCTACTAATCAATTGAATTTGTCTTCAAAGGCCCTATATATATCCCTTTTCTAGTGATTAAATTCCCCAAGAATGATACTTCTGCCAACCAGAACCCACATTTACTATACAATTTATATATTTTCTCCCTTGACAAAGCCTCTAAAACAATATTCAAATACTCATAATGTTCCTCCTTTCATTTTTAGTATATCAGAAAATAGAAAATGAATACTACCATATATTTGTCGAGGTAATATCTATAGACACAATTCATTATATCAATGAAAATAGATAGAGAATCAGTGACTCCAAACAGAATCACTGTGACCATATAGTTTCCTTATCTCGTTCAACCGGTAGTTTTGGGAATACTTTCCTTCCTCACATATATTTGGTGATATCCTGACCGAAGGTCCACTATAGAGAAATAACTAGCCCCACAGATCTGATCGAACAATTCATATATCCGTGGTTGGGGATAATTTTTTATTATCATAACTTTTTTAGATCGCGATAGTTATTGTATAGGCACATTTATCAATCCTTATTCTTGAAAAAAAGGACTCTCTCACCCTATAGCGAAGTAATCGTGGGTATAAAACCCTCTCCAAATTATCATGTAACTTCTTCTATCGCTCCTCCACTTCTATGGTGGTCATTCTATATGGTGTCTTTGATATAGGTATAGATATTAGAATAAGTTCAATTGAGAACTCAACCTATTGATCAGTAGGAAGACTAAGAAACTCTTCAAGGAATACATCAGTGTAATACCTCATGATAGAAACATATTAAAGCATCATTCTCTCCTTTTTCTCAATCATTTGAGATAGATATTCTTGGTCATAAAGTAGAAATATCTACACATTACACGATGGCTCTAATGGAGATTCCACTTCCTCCTTACAACTGTAATGAATTGGAGAATTATTTGGGATGTGAAGGGTAATCTCCATTTCTTGAAAGTTGATGTTCGATTTGTATAATGATAGCCAATCCATGCCTAATATAACACTGAACTCATCTAAAGGAAGTATGATACATTTTTTGGGATTTTTAGTCCACAAACAATTACCTGGGATGGGTTATAAACCATGGACACCATAATTTCCCCATTCACTGTTCTCATATATAACTTAACCTATAAATTATGAGGTGGTTTTTGAAAGTTATACTAAACTTGAAAGATATGAAAGAATGTGTAGAACCATAATCAGATAGTATGTTCCATATTCATTAATGAATAAAAGTAAAACATGTCACCACATCATTGATCAGATCCACCATAATAGTAGTGATAGCATAATCCCTTATTTGTTTCCATGGAGGTTTTTTTTTATTACCTCAATCAACCCTTGTCTTATGGAAATTTTTTTCACAATTCCAATATTCCTTTGAGTTTTAAAACTACACCACTAAGTGACATTTATATGATCCTTCAATTATTCATCCACATTAGTGGGATTCTTTATATCTCATTAGTGGTTTTTATCCAGATGTCCCATATTTACTCATTTGAAGAAACTCCCAGTTCCATTTATAATGTTACCAAGATTCTTCTTCCCAAAATATTTACACATTATATGATCGAGCTTCTTTCTATCATGGAACTTATCTGTGGTACAACCCACATTAGATTACATTTTCCTCTTTTTTTGTAGGGACCACAATACCAATGAGAGTCTCTGATCTCCTTTTTAACCTTAAGGGAAAAACAATCAATCTAATCATATCTGCTGAAGTCTCAAATCACCAATGGTCTTCATAGACTCAGATTCAATCAATTAATGAATTGATCCACCTTGCTTTTAGTTTTAATGGAAAAAATCCAAGGGTGTATCTTCCAATCCTAGTAGAGTTTTCTTCATACTCCTTGATTGACTCGTCTTCATTCTACTTGGGTCTGAGTATCTCTCTTTCCATCTTGAGATGGTGGGTTTGGGGAAGATATATATTGAAAAATATTTTCTAGAATTCCTTCCAATCCGTGGAATCGATTTCCTACTACGGCTTAATTTTTATGATCAGTGTCCACCAATAATCATCTTGCCTATCAAAATGATATACTTCTAGTAAAAATTCTCTTCTTATAAGCATTGTAGGATAGAGGAAATTGTTTCAATGGAGTTAATCCTCTGATCTGTGAGGAGGGGATTGGAAGATTCTATAAAAATGGGATGAATTCTTTGCATGAAGGATTCTACGACAACATTCCATTTTCCATGGGAGATGAGGGCATTCCAAATAATTCAAGGTATTATTCATAACTTAATCTAGCTGGGCAAGTACTACCATGATGTTTTGAGCACACTGTCCCATCATATTTGTGATATCATTAGGTATATAATGACATTCCCTTTCTCACTATTTGTTGGAAAAAGTTCTCATTTTTCCCACCATTAACTAAGAAAAATAATTTACAATTATAGTTCTTGAATACTTAGCTATTAAGTTGAAAAATGAATATTTTAACATAAAAGGATAAAATTTTAAAGGACAAGTATATCCTAACTTGTGAATCCCTAGTTTTCAATTGAGGTATTCCATGATCTATTTCATAACATTATTCTTATGGGATCTTTTTTTATTCCCCGAATAATGGTTTTTACTAAGATCATGAATTTACAAAAGAATATCCCCTGAGAGTGTAAAACCAAATGCAGAGTAATTCCCATTGTCATGAAATAGTTCCCATTTGAGTCTAGCTCAATGAGGTGTCTTCGGGTTTTACCCCTAGATATATCTATTCCAGAGCCACCTCTACCTATTTTTATCAATATATTGATGTATTTTTTAATAACCACTTACTCTATACTTACCCAAATTTAGGTATGTTTTCTTATACATAGCAACATACTTGAGGTTCTTACTAATGTTCTCAATTAATAATCTCCAAAAATAACTAGACCATCCACTGATACCAAAAATAAAGCACATATACTTTTACACATAAATTACATGATTTTAAGCACCATTATACATCAAAATACAATCCACGGATCGTGAAATCTAGTGATGTGGAAGACTAAGTACATAAAACATTAACCTCGGGACTAAATAAACTTATATTTATTTAATCATCTTAAAGATATTTTAACTTCTATTGATCCCTTACATATGAAAATGGTACCCTTGGTATCACATGAACAAAGGTATGAGCTAAAAACCTTTTAAGGGAAAACATAGTAATAAAGCATTAACACATGGGTTAGAAGGCTTGAGATAATAAAAATAAAAGGCATAGAACATATAGAATCATAAAACATAAACATGGTATAATATAATAATGAAATAATAGTCCTGTGGAAGTAATATAAATCATGATATTAGAATAAGTATAGGATCATTTCACATAAATGAGGAGATGTCAAGGATAAACACCCAGACCATTGCACATGATAGCATGAGTCAAGGCTAATCGCCATGACCATTGCATAAAATGTATCATGGGACTAAACATTAACCAATTTATTGGAGTGATATCTAGGAACACCCATCATAACATGTTCATCAACATTATTTCCACATATATAATCATACATAAATATTCATAAATATAAGGGAACCCGTGGAAATAAATGGGTATCATAATCATGTCATAATGCATAATGAATGGGTGTATCATAAAAGTGTCAATGAAAGAAAGGAATTAGAACATACATGAAAATTAATAAGGTAAAATACAAATTTATGATGGTAAGTGAGGTAAACCATAATTTAAAACATCTGAAAAGAGTATTTCATAATTTTTAGCAATAAAACATTTTAGTTCAGTTTTAAGTAAAACACTAACAAGTAATTAAACTAGAAAAGGGAATAATATTTTTTTTTAACATTTAGCAAATAAGTTTATCATAATAAAAAATTAGTTTTATAAAAAAATAGTGGATTAGAACATAGGGTATATTACACTTGAAATTGGTTACAAATTCTGTAATTTCCATTAAAACAAGATTTCTTATCAGGAAGCATTGAGGGGGATATCTTCTAAAAACATGTATACCCCCAAAAAAGGAGGAATGGATCTTGAAACATGATTATGGATATATAAAAAATAATTATATCTTATCATTAAAAAATATATAGGATTAAATTTCACTAAAAATACTGTAAGAACAACCTCATGGAATAAGAGAGGTTTGGGTAGAATCTATTAGGTTATATCAGCATGGTATCAAGTGTAATTAGGTGGTTTTAATTAGAGAAAAATGGGTTTTTATTAATTTATAAATCATGAAGGATGTATGGGGGTGGTGTGGAAAAATAACCCAGAATTATAAACTACACATAAAAGGACATAACTTAGAATACATTCATGAATAAATATGAGGAAGAGAGGATCCCTTACCAATAGTCTTAAATTTTTCTTCTATTGATATTAATGACTTGAATAATAAAATTAGGTTAATTATTTAATAAATTAAGCACCTAAAAAAATTTATCTATTTATTATAAACTTATTATGTTCATCCATGTCTTTTTGTTGAGTTATTATGTTTAATTTCATTGATTGAGACAATTTTCTTCTACGGTTTTAATGATCGGTTCACTTATATTCATGTTTGTATAAACATGTATGATGACAATGGTTGTCCAGAAATAATGTTATATTAAATTAGTGAACATATATAATATTACCTGGATATAAAATTAATTTTTTTGATCTTGAGTTATGTTGAATCATTATATGAAACATTAATGAGAAACTCTTTTATTAATTTGGTGATTTTTCTCAAAATTAACTTGTTTTGTATTATAATTTAACATCATGTGTGAAAATGTATTTTAGAATAACACATAACATAAAATATGTATGTAATAGTCTAGTTAAACCATAATAATGGTTTCATTACCAAAATTAAAGATGTTAATAGAAATGAATAACCTATCATCCTTGAATGTGAAAATTAAATACATTTGGGATGGTGTTTTCATTTCATTCGAATAATTGGAGGGGAATGGAGAGATGATTATGAATTATTAAATTATCATAAATAAATTCCAGTAAATTTATTTTACTATATTTTTAATTCTATTTGGATGAGGAGAGGTTAGGAAAGTTAATAAAACAAAAGAACCTGAAAATAAAATGAAATAAAAGAAGAGACAAATTTACCTCTTGATTTAATCTTCCTTGAGGGAATCGTATGGGGAGAGGAATTAGTATTTTAAGGAGACAAAGGGATGTTGGTCATGGAGGAGGAGCTTTGGGAGTGATTTCATCAGAATTTAGGGAAGACACAAGGCTCTAGATGAGTGAAGAGAAGAGGAGAGTGTGGATGGTTTTTATAGTGGGGGAGTAGAGTTTTCTTAATATTTTAATCATTATATTAATATTTTTCCATAAGATAAGAAATATTAATGATTATTGTGTCCAAAAACAGTAATATGTTCATTTTAGTTCAAACAAATGGCCATTTACATCATCCATGGCTCAAGTATGATGCAGATATTTAGTTTTTAGCATTAATTGTGAATTATTGTATTTTACTATTCATAATAAAATTCATGTATCTTAGAAAATTCTAAATAATTTACTCGAAACATTTATCGATGTTTAAAAAAAAGAGCTCCATTTTTCAAAAATAATTTTCTAAATATGATCAATAAATATTTTAATAAAAATAAATATTTAAATGAAAAATATTGATTTTAATAATATAACTATTTTTATAATGCTTTCAAAAATTACACGAGTTCTTATAAAATTATCATAAAACCAGAAGAAATAAAATTTTTACTTTATGAACGCCTTTTACGAACATAAATTTTATTTTATGTTAATTAAATAATTGTATTTAATTATTTATTATTTACAAAAATACAAATACTTTTAATATGGTCATACTATAACGTATAAGATGCTTAAATTATACTAATATGATCATGGATGAGGTTTCTATGATTTTATATGATTTACTATTCATAAGGGTCATGTTACTATTCATAAGGGGTGGTTACTATTCATAAGGGTAGGATACTATTCATCAAAAATTACATTTCTTCCAGTAAATTCCAATCATCTTACTGATCACAACCATATATGTCAGATGTTCAAAATTCAAATCACAAAGGTGAGAATATTATGTTTAAATTTCATATATTAATTAGTAGTTCATTGTGTTGTAATTTCATGTGATTTTATGACATAATTATATGAAGAAAATATACACTGATAAAATTTTGAGTTGTTACCAATGTAGAGACTCGGTTTTTTGGTCTTTTCAGACATTGGAATATTTCTACGAATAATTCCAGAGCTAGGCGTGAAGACGACGTGCGATTCCGAGGACCGGTGTGCCAGAAATTAATTTTATAAAAATATTAAGTCTTTTTATACTATGCACGTGGCAGGGGTGTGATATCTCCTAAACAGTAGCTCAGAATGGGAATCTGAGGGCATGGTTGCGTCCGGAACGTTCATTTTACCTTAGGTGAGGTATAAACATTGCGGGCGCGGGCCTGCGGTGAGAAACGCCACCAGGGGCGTTTTCGTAAATAAGTGGCGAAGATAGTGTGCGGGCGTCGGCTCGAATAACTTCTGAACGGAGTCTCGGATGGAAAATATGAGTCCGCCGTTGCGTTCAGAACGGCGCGTTTACCCTAGGGGTGACCTTACTTTTGTTCGTATTGGGCGTAAGGTCTGAGGCGGGTTTGGCGCCGGCGGGCGGTTGATATAAATATCAGCCCCCCCCCCCCCCCCCCGTTATCGTTCCTCTCGACGTTCTTCACCGTTCTTCGCCGCCACCCCCGCCGAATCGAGCAAACAAAGAACCCACGAGCTCGGAATTCGACGGCGGACGTTCCAGGAGCGCGCAGCGGAAGCTCTAGAGCGCGGATCTAAGACAGAACGTCGGCGTTTCACCCGAGAGGAAGGCGGTTTTGAGTTTTAACCCCCGATCCCGTTTTTCTGCATTTTTCTGCAAATTGAAGCTGTAGCATTGTAGATCGGGTCCCGAGGGTCGTGTAGACGCCTCCGGATCACAAAACGGACCAGCAGGGTGCCCCCGACGGTCTACGGAAGATCCGACGGCGTGGCACCGGCGCGGCGGCGCGCGGCGGCCCACGGCGGAGCTGCAGTGGCACACCGGCGGCACGCGGCGGCAGCGGCCGGCCCAGGCCGGTCCGACCTCTTTTCTCATACGGGGGTATTTAAACCCATGTATCATGAAATCCGGGAGCCGAATTCGCACGCCGTTTGTGGCGACGCGACCCTGGCGACGAGGCGAACCCTCCAGTGTGGGTTTGAGGGTTTAAAGGTTCGGGATCGTGGCCCTGGAGCTAGAAAAGTCATATAAAATAATATTGTTTTATTATTTCACGACTTCGGGCCGTTGTAACTTCTACCCGGAGCGTCCGATTGATGTGTCGTCAGTGGAGTTGAGACCCTGAGGGTACGAAGGACTTTTTGAGATGGTTTCCTGGTATTGGGACTAAGAAGGGGGTGCGGGCCCCACAAGGCCGGGTTTTGGCGTTAGCGGAGAAACGCTACTTTTGCACCAGGAGTCCGATTTCGGTGGATGAATAGTCGATCCTGTGTGTTTTTCCAAGAGGAACGCAAGGGTGCGTTCTGTTCGATGAGTTTCGGAATCCAGACGTGGGCCCCACCCGAGCTGGGGTTCGGTGAATAGTTCCTTTTTCACCGGGTGTCCGTTTCGGACGAGCGAGTAGTCGATTCCGCTTGTTTTTCCGAGGGGATCGCCGTGGTGTGATCCAGTCAATGGGTTTCAGGATCATTGTGTGGGCCCTGCATGAGCTAGCTTGGGTGAATAGTGCCTTTTTCACTGGTGCTTCGTTTCAGGCGAGTAAATAGCCTATCCTGCGTGTTTTTCCACGTGGAACGCGATTGTGGCCTCAGTTTTGGCTTAGGAGGTGCGCAGTGTGGCGTTGTGGCGTGTCGCTCGGGTTAGCGATGTTTGGACCAGTAGTGGTTGAGGGTTCTCCCTTGGTTCGTTACTATGAGGCTTCGTGTGGCATCAAAACCTTCGTATGGGTTTGTGATCCTATCGATAGGATTTTTCAACTTTTAGAGTTGTGGTATCCCTCCGGTGGGCCCGGAGTGAATCCTCTAGCATCTTTACCCTAGATCGGGTTCATGGTATCGCTGTGACCGCTTATTTATGGGCGTAAATCCCTTATCTAGCATGTTAACCCCGTAGGGTTTGTGGCATCATTGGAAATATGATCCCCTATGCAGTGGGTCGTTCTTAGTAGGGTTGTAGAATCGTCGGGTATACGATCCCCTACTCAGCATGAAGTTTATAGCAGGGTTGCGGTATCGTTGGTTATGTGATCCCCTACTCAGCGCGTGGTTTCGGTAGGGTTGTGTCATTGTCAGTTCGATCCCCTACATCGCAAGTTATACCAGATAGGGTTCTGGTATCGTCGTGACCATCTTTATATGGACGGCGATCCTATATCTGAGTGTGGAGTTTCTGTTGAGCACCAGATCAGGTTGTGGTATCCCCCAGCGGATCCTGGGTGTGACCCCCTATCTGTGAGAACTACGTATTCTAGATCGGGTCGTGGTATCACCCAGTGTACCCTGGGAGTGATTCCCTATCTTTGAGCTACATCTACTAGAGTGGGTCTTGGTATCCCCTAGCGGACCCTAGCGGTGATCCCCTATCCAAGGAGTATGGTGGTTATGTTGTTTCAGCGATGTTTCGTCAGTGATCGTGGAGCATGTTCTCCTGGTTGTGGACGGTTGCTAGTGAGGAGGTTGGTACCTCGTGTGGCTTTGTGGCGTGATATGAGAATATCTGGATTGTTCAAGGTGTTTTTATGGGAATACACATGAGCTGAGCTGAGTTGACTAGTTGTGTTTAGCCGAGGATGGTCACGGGATGGATTTTCTCTCTCGTCTGGGTTCCCTCTGGCTAGTTTGAGCGGACTATTGCCTTTCAGTTGCTCCCTTGGGTTGTGGGTTTTTGGGGTTCCTACTGAGTATGTTTATACTCACCCCTTCACGGGCTTTGCCCGTACATGTTTGTGTCTTGTGTAGAGCACATGCCTTTCGACGGAGTCCCAGGAGGACCCGAAGTAGGCAGAGCATAGTGAGCGTGTTGACCGGGGTGTTTACCGGAGCTGTGCCGAGGGAGCTTTCTGGCGGGTGTTTGTGGCAGCGTTCCCATTCTTCAGAACAGGTTGGACACGCTTTTGTAGTTTTTTTTGGTGGGCCCTATTTTTCCCTTTTGTACTTCTTCTGTACTCTGGTTTGGGATAGATGTATGTATGCATTTCCTTTTCATTTTTACATATCTTTGCATTGTTTCATGGAGGAGTTTGTGGGTGTGTGCGTACAGGTACCATAGACTAATGACTCCCATGTGTGAGATAGCCTACTCGGCGTTGGTCGCCAGCCCCTGGCTTATTGGAGGTGGGCTTGGGGAGTCGCGGCTCGAGCCCCATTGGGTCGGGTCGTGACAGAGTGGTATCAGAGGAGGTTCCACCTTTGGGATCTCATAGCCTAGCTGGTCTAGCTGTGAGCTTGGTTCGGGTTGCATAGCCGCAGTGTTAGGATGTTTCGAGTTAGGCTCTCATCCCAGGGACTCCAGTGTTCGTGCGGCGGCCGACGTATCCATACTTCAGGACTCTGATAACCTGCCTTTCAACTCGGTACATTCGTACACTAGTCGCGGGGACATAGTGGTACATGCATCCTATAGGACTGGGTTTTTGGGTTTTCCTTGTCCTTCTTGAGTCAGCTCTCCAGATATACACTTGACTGTGGTGTGTCTTGAATGTATTTCAGGATGCCTCCATGACGACAGCCAGTGAGGGTTCCGCAACAGGATTGTGCTGATGACCCACCCTGTGTAGAGGCTGTGGAGCAGGGCGCAGGTTCTGAGGTTGCACCTCCAGGTTTTCTGCCAGTTGAGCCACCACCTGTCGAGCAGCTGGTTGTGCTGGCAGTGCAGGAAGAGGTGGCGTGCAGGCTGAGTGCGCTGCACGAGTTCCAGAGGCAGCGAACTCTGAGGTTCCGGGGTGATCCAGACCCCAGGCAGTTGATGACTGGCTTGAGGCAGTCACCCGATTTTTCCGCCTAGTGAGGACACCTCCAGATCAGATGGTGGTCCTAGCGGCGAGCCTTCTACATGGTTCTTCCAGGCGATGGTGGAGTTTGGTGACGCAGTCCCATGACGAGGAGACGCTCACGTGGGCAGAGTTTGAGCGGCTATTCAGGGAAGAGTTCTATCCAGTGACGCTGAGGTCATTGCGGATCCAGGAGCTTCTACAGCTTTGACAGGAGAGCATGACTGTGTCGGAGTACTCAACGAGGTTTACAGACCTGTCGCGCTACTCCCTGGATATGGTTCGAGACCCGTTCTTTAGGGCCCGGACCTTCGAGCAGGGCTTACGCAGGGACATCCGAGCAGGTGTGGTTTCCTTGTGCCTGCCCAAATATGATGGAGTGCTGGAGTGAGCGTTGGTTGTGGAGAGTTTTCTGGCTGAGCAGATTCCCCCTGTTAGTACTGGGCACTCGAGAGCTGAGACTTCGTCGGTCGGATTGGCATCTGGTAGCCGACGAAAAACTCAGGGGTCTGGACGTGGCCGGCGTTTCAGGAGGCGACCCCAGGATGGAGGATCTAAGCCTCAGGGCTCACAGGGCTCGCAGGCCAGTTTTGGTCAGCTGCAGGACATGAGGTGTTACACTTGCGACGGTTGGGGACATCTTGCTAGAGATTTTCTGACCCGACGTGCTGCTGAGAGGGAGTCGGTCGATCGACCGCCTTGGCAGAGGTAGCGTCTAGAGGAAGGAGGTCCGCAGGGCGGCGGATGTGGCGGCGGAGCTGGTGCAATGGGAGGCGGTGGTAGGCAGTACCAGTTGCCAACACCCCCACCCCCAGGTGGTCCACGCCAAGCTCAGGGAGCTGGTGACCAAGGGCGAGGACAGCTGAATTCCCTGGAGGCAGTCGACCCAGAGGCACCACGGATGGATAGAGGTACGCCTTGTGTCTTTTCTACTAACTGCAGTAGTTTGATAGACACTGTTTAGTGGCACTACGGGAAAAATGGGTATTTGCGACGGGGATAAATCCCGTCGCAAATATCTTCGTTAAAAACTTATTTGCAACGGGGGTATTTTCCCGTCGCAAATAAGTTGTCTTTTGCGACGGGATTGCTTTCCCCGTCGCAAAAGAACTGGCGCGTGTGCGCGCCACATCGCGGGAAACTTATTTGTGATGGGGCGGTTATTGTCCGTCGCAAATAACCGGCGGTGGTAAAAGGTATTTGCGACGGGAATATACACCCATCGCAAATAGTATGTCGGCAGGTGGTTATTTGCGACGGGACCCGTCGCAAATAACTATTTAACCGTTTACTGTAATAAATGATGGCTAAGGTATTTGCGACGGGTATCCCGTCGCAAATAATCTAACCTATAAATACCCCCATCCGTTTTTTTCAAATCATTCTCAAACTCCATCTTCTTCTTCTTTCAAAATTTTATTTATAAAGTTCAGTTTTTCTCAAGTTTAATTTTTTTCTCCGGAGTTGATATTGACGTTTTGAAGAACGATCAGAGATCAACCTCAGATCAATTTTTAAGGTATTTATATTAATTTTAATATAATTTTTATTTTTAATTTTTTATTAGTTTCAACTATTCTTAATTAGTTGTAATTTAATTATGTTTACATTGTTTTATTACTTAATAAATTTAAATTATTAGTATTGTTCATAGTTAATGGTAATTAGGAATAATTAGTAAAAAAATTTAATAATTAAGAATAAATATTAATAATTAGTAATAAATACCAATAATTAGGAATAATAACATTATTACATTATTAGTATATTTTATTATTAATATTAAAATAATATAATTTTTTATATATATACAATTCTCGTTTCATCTATGTGTTTGCTGTCTCCACATGTATTATTTGTATGTAGAGATAGAAAACACACAGATAAAAGGAGAATTGTATATAAATTAGAAAATTATATTATTTTAATATTAATAATAAAATATACTAATAATGTTATTATTTCTAATTATTGGTAATTATTCTTAATTATTGGTAATTATTCATTTAACTACTAATAATTAGGAACAATTACCAATAATTACCAATAATTTGGAATAATTATTAATAATTAGTAATAATTACCAATAATTAGTAATAATTACCAATAATTAGTAATAATTACCAATAATTAGTAATACTTTCCAATAATTTGTAATACTTACCAGTAATTAGTAATAATTACCAATAATTAGTAATAATTATAAATAATAATCAATAATTAGTAATAATTAGTAATATTTACTAATAATTACCACTAATTAGTAATAATTAGGAATAATTACCAATAATTACCAATAATTACCAATAATTAGGAATAATTAGTAATAATTAGTAATAATTAGTAATAATTAGTAATAATTAGTAATAATTAGTAATAATTAGTAATAATTAGTAATAATTAGTAATAATTAACAATAATTAGTAATAATTACCAATAATTAGTAATAATTACCAATAATTGTCAATAATTACCAATAATTACCAATAAATACCGGTAAATAGTAATAATTAGTAATAATTAGAAATAATTACCAATAATTAGTAATAATTACCAATAATTAGTAATAATTAGTAATAATTAATAATAATTACCAATAATTAGTAATAATTACCAATAATTAGTAATAATTACCAATAATTACCAATAATTAGTATTAATTACCAATAATTAGTAATAATTACCAATAATTACCAATAATTAGTAATAATTAATAATAATTAGTAATAATTACCAATAATTAGTAACAATTAGTAATAATTAGTAATAATTAGTAATAATTACCAATAATTAGTAATAATTACCAATAATTACCAATAATTAGTAATAATTACCAATAATTACCAATAATTGGTAATAATTAAAAATAATTACAAATAATTAGTAATAATTAGTAATAATTAGTAATAATTATGAATAATTAGGAATAATTGCCCATAATTATCAATAATTACCAATAATTAGGAATAATTACCAATAATTAGTAATAATTAGGAATAATTACCAATAATTAGTAATAATTAGTAATAATTACCAATAATTAGTAATAATTAGTAATAATTAGTAATAATTACCAATAATTAGTAATACTTAACAATAATTAGTAATAATTACCAATAATTAGGAATAATTACAAATAATTACCAATAATTACCGGTAAATAGTAATAATTAGTAATAATTAGAAATAATTACCAATAATTACTAATAATTAATAATAATTACCAATAATTAGTAATAATTAGTAATAATTAGTAATAATTACCAATAATTAGTAATAATTAGAAATAATTACCAATAATTAGTAATAATTAGTAATAATTACCAATAATTAGTAATAATTAGTAATAATTAATAATAATTACCAATAATTAGTAATAATTACCAATAATTAGTAATAATTACCAATAATTACCAATAATTAGTAATAATTACAAATAATTACCAATAATTAGTAATAATTAGTAATAATTAGTAATAATTACCAATAATTAGTAATAATTACCAATAATTAGTAATAATTACAAATAATTAGTAATAATTAGTAATAATTACCAATAATTAGTAATAATTACGAATAATTAGTAATAATTAGTAATAATTAATAATAATTTCCAATAATTAGTAATAATTACCAATTATTAGTAATTATTACCAATAATTACCAATAATTAGTATTAATTAGTAATAATTAGTAATAATTACCAATAATTACCAATAATTAGTAATAATTAGTAATAATTAGTAATAATTACCAATAATTAGTAATAATTAGTAATAATTAGTAATAATTAGTAATAATTAGTAATAATTACCAATAATTAGTAATAATTACCAATAATTAGTAATAATTACCAATAATTAGTAATAATTACCAATAATTAGTAATAATTACTAATAATTAGTAATAATTTCTGATAATTACCAATAATTACTAATAATTACCAATAATTAGGAAGAATTACCAATAATTACCAATAATTACTGGTAAATAGTAATAATTAGTAATAATTAGAAATAATTACCAATAATTAGTAATAATTAGTAATAATTACCAATAATTAGTAATAATTAGTAATAATTAGTAATAATTTCCAATAATGAGTAATAATTAGTAATAATTACCAATAATTAGTAATAATTAGTAATAATTAGTAATAATTAGTAATAATTAATATTAATTTTCAATATTTAGTAATAATTACCAATAATTAGTAATAATTACTAATAATTACCAATAATTAGTAATAAAAACCAATAATTACCAATAATTAGTAATAATTAGTAATAATTAGTAATAATTACCAATAATTAGTAATAATTAGTAATAATTAGTAGTAATTAGTAATAATTACCAATAATTATTAATAATTACCAATAATTATTTATAATTACCAATAATTTGTAATAATTAGTAATAATTAATAATAATTACCAATAATTAGTAATAATTACCAATAATTAGTAATTATTACCAATAATTACCAATAATTAGTATTAATTAGTAATAATTAGTAATAATTACCAATAATTACCAATAATTAGTAATAATTAGTAATAATTAGTAATAATTAGTAATAATTAGTAATAATTACCAATAATTAGTAATAATTACCAATAATTAGTAATAATTATGAATAATTAGTAATAATTACCAATAATTAGTAATAATTACCAATAATTAGTAATAATTTCCGATAATTACCAATAATTACTAATAATTACCAATAATTAGTAATAATTACCAATAATTAGTATTAATTAGTAATAATTGCCAATAATTGGTAATTATTAGTAATAATTACCAATAATTAGTAATAATTAGTAATAATTAGTAATAATTACCAATAATTAGTAATAATTATCAATAACTAGTAATAATTTGTAACAATTATTAATAATTATTAATAATTATTAATAATTAGTAATAGTTACTAATAATTCGTAATAATCAGTAATAATTAGTACTAATTAGTAATAATTAACAATAATTAGGAATAATTACCAATAATATTATTACTACGAAAGTAATAAAAAATTTATATAATATTAAAATTATCAATATTCGTAACATGTTTTTCTTTATTCTCAACATATTTAATTCTTAAAGTGTCAATTTTTAGGTCTATCTCAATAAAAAGATTGTGTCAGTCATGTATGATCTAAACTCTATAAATATCCTAGCTTGATTGTTTTTTCTAACAATTTATTCAAAACCAGTAATGCTTTTATATTTTATAGAGAAATATGGAACAACGAGGTCGTCAACAATCATTATTAGGTGACCGCATATGGATAAATCAACATAGAAATCCAAACGGTTCTGGTTTAAATCCAGTATATGTAGAGGGTGTGGAGACTTTTTTATCATTTGTAGCATCAAATCCAGAATTTGCTTCAGAAGGAAAAATAAAATGCCCTTGCAGAAAATGTGCATTGAGAACGTTTGACACGTTTGACAAAGTGGGAGAACATCTCTTGCGTTTTGGTTTTCAACCTGATTATGTTTTTTGGTATCAACACGGTGAACGCAGTTCCAGAGTAGGTGATACCAACTTGATTCTGGATCCATCCCGGTTTCAAGATTTAGTACAAGATGTTGCAGGTTCATCTGTTCAACATACAGAAACTCTGGCTGATATAGCTTCAAATCCTGAGTTGGCACCGTCTGAATTTTATGAGTTGTTGAAGTCTGCTGAGGATGCATTATATCCTGGCTGCAAGATGAACAAATTAAGAGCCGTTGCAAAATTTATGGCTATCAAATCAGATAACGGAATGTCAAACACCTGTTTTGACCAGATATTTTCTTTGCTTAAAACACTGTTACCCGAAGGAAATGTTTTACCTGAAAATTACTATGAGACTAAGAGGCTGGTTCGAAATTTGGGACTAACTTGTCAGAAGATTCATGCATGTTCAAATGACTGCATTTTATATTCTGGGGAAAATGAGTCGTTGGATAGTTGTCCCACATGTGGGAAACTGAGATATAAAAAAGGACAACACGGGAAGTCTGGTTTGATTCCTGTAAAACAGTTGAGATATTTTCCGCTTACATCCAGACTTCAGCATTTATTCATTTCTATGAATATAGCGACAATGATGTCATGGCATAAAGAGAATATTTCAACCAATGAAATATTGAATCATCAATCTGATGGTGATTCATGGAAACATTTTGATAGAGTGCATCCATCCTTTGATTTAGAAGCTAGAAATGTTCAATTAGGCCTTTCCACTGATGGTTTCTATCCGTTTGGATCTTATGGTAGTCAATATTCATGTTGGCCTGTTTTTTTAACTCCGTACAATTTACCTCCATGGATGTTGATGAAGGAGCCATATAACTTTTTGACTTTACTAATTCCAGGACATCCGAAGAAAAATATTGATGTTTATTTGAAACCATTGATTGATGAATTAAATTTATTGTGGAGTACCGGTGTCAGTACATATGATGTTGCAACGAAACAGAATTTCATACTGAGAGCAGCATTGATGTGGACAATAAGTGACTTCCCGGCTTATGGGATGTTATCTGGCTGGAGTACACATGATCAGAAATCATGTCCTTACTGTATGGGAGAGAACAAAGAATTTATGCTCATTCATGGAAAGAAACCTTGTTATTTTGATTGTCATCACAGATTTCTTCCAGCTGATCATCCTTTTTGCATAAACAGATCTAATTTCAGAAAAGGAACAGTTGAAAGGGATGGACCTCCAAAAATGCTATCAGGTTCGGAGTTAAAATCAGTTGTATTTTCATTACCTCCCATCAATTGTGGTCCCACAATAAACCAACAGATAATTTCTGGTTTTGGGAAAGAACACAATTGGATTAAACGTAGCATATTTAGGGATTTTCCATATTGGTCTGATTTGTTGGTCTGACACATGTTAGATGTCATGCATATTGAAAAGAACTATTTTGATAATTTGTTTCATACAGTTTGGGATACGCCAGGAAAGAGAAAAGACAATGTAAATTCACGTTTAGATCTTGCCCAAATTTGCAGGCGTCCAGAATTGGAACTGTTTGAGAATGTCAGAACAAAAAGGTTACTGAAACCAAAATCACTTATACACTGTCTAAAGAAAACCGTTTATTATTTTTTCAGTGGATTGCAGATTTGAGACTTCCAGATGGTTGTGCTTCCAATTTGGGTTGATGTGTAAAGAATGGTCATATTACTAGATTAAAAAGTCATGATTGTCATGTTATAATGGAAAGACTTCTACACATTGGATTAAGAGGTCTGTTGAATTTTGTGATTTGGGATTCCATAAAAGACATGTCTCATTTTTTTCGGGAAATTTGTGCGGCTACAGCAGATTATGATGCTCTAGGAAAACTTGAAAAAGATATTGTTGTAATTATATGTAAACTGGAAAAAATATTTCCGCCGTTTTTCTTCGACTCAATGGAACATTTGATGTTACATTTTCCATATGAAGCCAAATGTGGAGGTCCAGTACAGTTTTGATGGATGTACCCATTTGAAAGATGCATGAAAAAATTGAAAAGAAAAGTACGTAACAAAGCATCTGTTGAAGGATCTATTGCAGAAGCTTATTTTCATGAGGAAATTTCATTTTTCTACTCCCATTATTTTGAATCTGAGTATCCTTCAAAACACAACTGAATGGGACGGAACGAGAGGCATATTGATGAAATCGACAATCAATTATCTATTTTCAACCAGTCAGAGCTTGGTTTTGGTGGAGTTTATGAACGCTGGCATTCAGATGATGAACATCATAGAGCTCATACGTATGTTCTGCTCAACTGTGAAGAGATGACATCAGTTGTACTGTAAGTGTTTATATCACTTATTCTATCATTTATGTTACAGTAAATAACTTTGGTTTTTATAGGTTGTATGATAATAATATAAAGAAACAAATTCTACAAATTACAGTAGCTGCTCTCGAAGAAGGTCGACTGAAAAATTTCTCTCAGTGGTTTCAAAAACTGATAACATAAATTCTTTATCTTATAAAAACTCATTCAATTTATAGTTTACTATATTGTTAATTATTTCACAAATCTTTAGGTGTCTCGACATGCTGATAAAATTGAAAAACGGCTGTTTGTATTGAGTAACCCACCTTCAAAACTTGTTAAAACATATAATGCATATGTGGTGAATGGATTTTGATTCCACACACATGCATATGGGGAATCAAAAAAACAATGAACAGTGGAGTTAGCTTGAGAGGATATCATCATCGAGAAAATGAAGTTGACTTTTATGGAATACTTGATGAAATCATTGAAATCTGTTATCTTGGAAAACATTACATAACCATGTTCAAATGTCGGTGGTTGGATACAGAGAGAGGCATGCGTGTTCATCCGACTCATGGAATATTCGATATTAAATGTAAAATTGTTCTCGTAGTAAATGAACCATTCTTATTGGCTCAACAGGCATATCAAATTTATTACGCAAATTACTGTGCTACATCAAGAGACTTGACTGATTGGTGGAGTGTAATAAAAATCAAGATTCGATACAATTAGTTTTCTCAAAGTGAATGTGCATTCACTGATGTGAAAATAATTGATGTTTTTCAAGAGAGTACTCAAAATCAATCTTTTTTACAAAGAGACATGAGTATCGATGACGACACCCCGCATTTAAGAGTTGGTGATAACGATGATGTTAATGATGTCACATATGAATTTGAAATGGTAAAAGATGAAGAAACTGTAATTCGAATGGATATCGATGATGTTGAGGAGGAATATGAAGATGACATTGACATATATGAAGATGATGATCAAGATGAACACTGATAGAATTCCATGGTATTTATATACAATCATAATATGTATATATGTATATATAATAGTAATTATCAATTATTTGCTAACAACATTAACATTTTTTGTATCAGATGGACGATGCCACATTTCGTGAGTTGGTGGATGCTGACCTGACTTTCGATGCGGATGAGTTGCTGACAGATGACCCGCAGCCTGCAGGCGCTCCAAGGAGTACACGGAGGGGGGTGGTCTTGCACGATTGATGATTCCTGACCCCGTCCCCGAGCAACGTCTACGTCTTGGGTTTGATCCATGCACACGGAGGTGTGATAACCTGTGTGATAACCTGTGGATTTGACTAAGATTTCATTAATCTATTCACATATTAAATGTTTATTATTTTTACAGTTTTTCACATATAGCAGTCGGACAGGGCAGTGCTATTTTTCGCAACTATTTCTCTCAGTCGTGGACCACATGGGAGCATATTTCCATTGATGTGAAGCAGGCCATGTTCGGCCATTGGTTGGTACGTACGTAAATAAATAATTTTTAATTTGAAAATTATTTCATTTCTAACTTGATATTTTGATTTCTTTGTAGGGTTTATGGTATCCGATCGAGGATACCATGCGTGATGCCATCCAAGAGGCATGGGAGGTGGCCATGCGTGATTGCCTTTGTGAGTTTTTGCACAATTTAAGAAAAGTTGCGATGAAAAAAGCAGGAGTGTAAGATTTTGACGAGTCATGTAGAGCACACCTACCAGAGTACATTTCATCCCATGTATTGGATGGATTATGTGCGCACTGTTTGAGTGGTGCCTTTCCGAGAAGATCATCGGTGGGGAGGCAGAATCCGGGGAGACAGGATGTGACTCATCAAGCTGGGAGTCGTTCTTTCAGTACTCATAGACAACATCTGGTACGTACATTATTTATAAATATTTTATATAACTATAAATATTAAGAGTTTATTTTTTATTCTTATAGGCTGCCAAGCACCTCGATATTACGGAGTACGATGTATATCGGAGGATGTATAGTGATCCTGCTACTAGGGAGCTCAGAGGTGATCATCAGCATCACATCGTGGTCAGTATTATTTCTTTTCAAGTTTAAAAATTAACTGCATATAATATATTCACAATTTTAATTTTAAATTGCAACTACATGAGTCATATGAGGCCGCAGTGTCACAGGCCCGCCCTGAGAGTCAGGCCGAGTCATCAGATCAGACCACTAGCCGTCAGTTTGATGAGGCGGCATGGATGCAGGCCACCCTGTATGCCTTCGAGAAGGGCCGGGTAGTTGGTATCGGCTCTCGACTGACTCCCGGAGATTATTATGGCAGTGTTGCGATGTCGGCGTCCAGCTCGAGAGGATCTCGTGCATCTTCTTCTACAACACAGTATGAGGATCAGTTGCGATCTCAGACTGCACTGATAGAGAGTCTCCGACAGGAGCAGGAGCAGATGCGTCAGCAGCATGAGGAGGAGCGTCGACGCTAGCAGCAGCTGTACGAGGAGCAGACGAGTCGGTGGCAGCAGCAGAATCAGGAGCAGATGGAGTACATGCGCCGACTCACTCACGCTTTAGGGATGAAGTTTCCTCCACAACCATCTGCAGACCCCCCCTCCCCCTCCTCCATATTAGAGTTTGTATTTATGTTATAAAATCTGTGAAATCAAAATATGATTTTTTTTCTATTCGGAGATTCTGTCTCATTATAAAATATAAATAATATTATATTTTTAAATAAAAATATTAATATGAATAATAATATTATTTATATTTTATAATATTAAATTATATATATATATTAAAATTTTATAATATTATAATTTAATTATATTTTTTTGTAATACTTGAATTATTTTAATATATGAATGTAAAATAATTCTATTATTTTTATATTAATTAAAATAACTTATTAATATTTTTTTATTTATGAATTATAATTCTGATATTATTATATTAATTAAATCATTTATTAATATTATATTATTTTTTATTTTTGAATTGTAATTCTATTATTATTATATTAATTAAAATCATTTATTAATATTTTATTATTTTTTATTTTTGAATTATATTTGGATTATTATTGTATTAATTAAAATAATTTGTTAATAATTTATTATTTTTTATTTTTTTATAGTATTTGCGACGGGATACTATTCCCATCGCAAATAGTATTATTTTTTTTTATTTTTTTTTTAAATAGTTTTTGCGACGGGTCCCGTCGCGAGAACTCTTTGCGGCGGGCCCGTCGCAACAGGTATTTGCGACGGGTGCCGTCGCAAATAGTTTTTTACAAATATACGGAGTACTAGTTGCGACGGGGATTCTCCCCGTCACGGAAAAAGGCTTTAGCGACGGGCCCGTCGCAAAAACATGTTGTTGTGACACCTTTTTCAGCAACGGGTCATTTCGGACGGGCCCCCGTCGCAAACAGCCATTTGCGACGGGATCCCGTCGCAAATGACCAGTCACAAATACCTATTTTTCTAGTAGTGTGGTACCCTCCTTTTTGTTGCTTGCTCGAGTTTTGTTCAGGGCATTGTTAAGACCCTGTGTGGGTGTTTGTTGGTGAGCTCGGTGGTGTGTGAGACCCATTTGAGTGTCCAGTCGCTTTCCTTGTGCTTGGAGGTTTTCAGGGACGAAAACTTCTAAGGGGGGAGGATGTAGCGACTCGGGTTTTTGGTCCTGTCAGACTTTGGAATATTTCTATTAATAATTCCAGAGCTAGGCGTGAAGACGGTATGCGATTCCAAGGCCTGGTGTGCCTGGAATTAATTTTATAAAAATATTAAGTCTTTTTATACTATGCACGTGGCGGGGGTATGATATCTCCTAAACAGTATCTCAGAATGGGAATCTGAGGGCACGGTTGCATCTAGAACGTTCCGTTTACCCTAGGCGAGGTGTAAACAATGCGGGCGCAGGCCTGCGGTGAGAAACGCAACAAGGGACGTTTTCATAAATAAGTGGCGAAGTTAGTATGCGGGTGTCGGCTCGAATAACTTCTGAACGGAGTCTCAGACAATAAATCTGAGTCTGCCGCAGCGTTCAGAACGTCGCGTTTACCCTAGGGGTGACCTTACTTTTGTTCGCATCGAGCGTCTGGTTCGAGGTGGGTTTGGCGCCGGCGGGCGGGTGATATAAATATCAGCCCCCCCCCCCCCCCCTTTATCGTTCCTCTCGACGTTCTTCGTCATTCTTCGCCGCTGCTCTGCCGAATCGAGCAATCAAAGCACCCACGAGCTCGGAATTCGATGGCGGACGTTCCAAGAGCACGCAGCAGAAGCTCTGGAGCACAGATCTAAGGCAGAACGTCGGCGTTTTGCCCGCGAGGTAGGCGGATTTGATTTTTAACCACCGATCTCGTTTTTGCTGCATTTTTCTACAAATTGAAGCCGTAGTAGTGTAGATCGGGTCCCGAGGGTCGTGTAGACGCCTCCGGATCGCAAAACGGACCACTGGGGTGCCCCCGGCGGTCCGCCAAAAATCGGCCAGCGCGGCAGCACCGGCCCGCGGCAGAGCCGCGGCGGTGCACCGGCGGCGTGCAGCGGAGGGCTGCCGGCTAGGGCGGGCCGGCGGCGGCGGCCGGCCCAGCCCGGTCCAGCCTCTTTTCTCATACGTGGGTCTTTAAACCCCCATATCATGCAATTCGGGAGCCAGATTCGCGCACCGTTTGCAGCGGCGCGACCCTGACGAAGAGGCGAACCCTCCGGTGTGGGTTCAAGGGTTTAAAGGTTCGGGATTGTGGCCCGGGAGCTAGAAACGTCGTATAAAATAATATTATTTTATTATTTCATGACTTCGGGATGATGTAACTTCTACCCGGAGCATCCGATTGACGTGCCGTCAGGGGCATTGAGACCCAGATGGTACGACGGACTTTTTGAGATGGTTTCTGGGTGTTGGGACTGAGAACGGGCTGCGGGCCTCACGAGGCTGGGTTTTGGCGTTTGCGGAGAAACGCAGCTTTTGCACCAAGAGTCTGATTTTTGCGGATGAATAGTCGATCCTATGTTTTTTTCCGAGAGGAACGCAATGGTGTGTTATGTTTGATGAGTTTCGGAATCCAGGCGTGGGCCCCACCCGAGCTGGGCTTCGGTGAATAGTGCCTTTTTCACTGGGTGTCCGTTTCGGACAAGCGAGTAGTCGATTCCGCTTATTTTTCCGAGGGGATCGTCGTGGTATGATCCGCTTGATGGGTTTCGGGATCGTTTTTTGGGCCCCACACGAGCTAGCTACGGTGAATAGTGCCTTTTTCACCGGTGCTCTGTTTCAGGCGAGTAAACAGCATATCCTGCGTGTTATTCTGTGTGGAACGCGATGGTGTCATCGGTTTTGGATTAGGAGGTGCGCAGTGTGGCGTTGTGGCGGGTCTCTCGGGTTAGCGACGTTTGGACCAGTAGTGGTTGAGGGTTCTCCCTTGGTTCGTTACTACGAGGGTTCGTGTGGAATCACAACCTTCGTATGGGTTTGTGATCTTCTCGATGGGTTGTTTAAACTGTTAGAGTTGTGGTATCCCTCCGGTGGGCCCGGAGTGGATCCTATAGCATCTTTACCCTAGATCGGGTTCATGGTATCGCTTTGACTGCTTATTTACGGGTGGCGATCCCCTATCTAACAGGTTAACCCCGTAGGGTTTGTGGCATCATTGGAAATATGATCCCCTACATGGTGGTCCGTGCTCAGTAGGGTTGTGGCATCATCGGGTATAAGATCCCCTACTCAGCATGAAGAATATAGTAGGGTTGCAGTATCATTGGTTATGCTATCCCCTACTAAGTGCGTGGTTTCGGTAGGGTTGCAGAATAGTCGGTTCGATCCCCTACATCACGAGTTATACCAGATAGGGTTCCGGTATCGTCATGACCATATTTATATAGACGATGATCCTCTATCTGACTGTGGAGTTTCTGTCGAGCGCTAGATTGGGTTGTGGTATCCCCCAGCGGATCCTGGGTGTGATCCCCTATCTGTGAGAACTACGTATGCCAGATCGGGTCATGGTATCCCCCAACGGACCCTGGGAGTGATCCCCTATCTGTGAGCTACGTCTACTGGAGTGGGTCTTGGTATCCCCTAGCGGACCCTAGCGGTGATCCCCTATCCGAGGAATTTGGTGGTTATGTTGTTTCAGCGATGTTTTGTCAGTGATCGTGGAGCATGTTCTCCTGGTTGTGGATGGTTGCTGGTGACGAGGTCGGTACCTCTTGTGGATTTGTGGCATGATATGAGTATATATGGATTGTTCAAGGTGTATAAATGGGAATACACCTGAGCTGAGCTGAGTTGACTAGTTTTGTTTAGCCGAGGATGGTCACAGGATGGAGTTTCCCTCTCGTCTAGGTTCTCTCTGGCTAGGTTGAGCGGACTGTTGCCTTTCAGTTGCTCCCGTGGGTTTTGGGTTTTGGGGTTCCTACTGAGTATGTTTATACTCACCCCTGCACGGGCTTTGCCCGCACATGTTTGTGTCTTGTACAGACCACAGGCCTTTCGACGGAGTCCCAGGAGGACCCGGAGTAAGCGGAGCTTAGTGAGCGTGTTGACCGAGATGTTTTCCGGAGCTATGCCGAGGGAGCTTTCTGGCAAGTGTTTGTGGCAATGTTCCCCTTCTTCAAAGCAGGTTGGACGTGATTTTGTAGTTTTCTTTTGGTGGGCCCTGTTTAGCCCTTTTGTACTTCTGTTGTACTCTGGTTTGGGATAGATGTATGGATGCATTTCCTTTTTAGTTTTTTATATCTCTGCATTGTTTCATGGAGGTGTTTGTGGGTGGGTGCATACAGGTACCATAGGCTAATGCCTCCCATGTGTGAGATAGCCTACTCGGCGCTGGTCTCCAGCCCCGGGCCTATTGGAGGCGGGCTTGGGGAGTCACGGCTCGAGCCCCGTTGGGTCGGGTCGTGACAACCAATATGGTTCATCTGTAGAGATTGTATAGGAACCTGAGACAAATGATTAGTGACAGAGGAGCTAGATAGAACTAGCGTGTCGGAATGGGTTCTTCTACACTATATCAGTATGTAAGATGGATTTATACTAGAATTGGTTGTATAAGTAGTGTACCTGTTGGATCTAGGAAATAGATCTCGTATCATCACAATGGAAGTGATCAAGTAGAATATAATGCATAATATGGAATAGGGGTGGGATAGTTAAATTCCATTTAGACTAAGCTTTTGGATTTTGAGGTTGGACCATCGATTGTGAGAGGTATTATTCCTGTAGATTCTACATTATATAGTGATTTTTTGGATACTGGTTCCTCTCATTCCTTTATTTCTGAAAAAAATGTAAATGGTTTGATCCTTACGGTGTATTTTGTGATGGGGGTTATGATGATAAATACACCATTGGTAGTATGATCAAGAGATATTTGTTTAAGCAAGTGGTGTTCTCTTGAAGTCAGATAGTATCATTTTATATGGGAATTATATATTCTATATATGTCTGGATTTAACCTAATTTTGAGTATGGAATTGTTAGCATCATACAGAGCCCACATTTATTGTTTCCATAGGAGAAAGGCATTTAAATCTCTTAAGGGTGAGAACTATATTTACCATGGAGAGTGTGTTATCCGGGTTGGTTGAGCAAGGCTAATTAATCAGCAACTGTGTGAGCTCACAACCGAAGTTGCATGTTTGATGTTGGATTATGGAGGTGTAAATAATAATGTCTTTACACATAAAGGACATCAGTTTTAGAATGTGTTTCCTAAATAATTCTTTCTGATTCTTCCTGAGAGAGAAGTGGAATTCACTATTTATCTCATTTCAGGGGCTGATATAGATTCTATTCGACCATACAAAATGGAACGAATATAGATTCAAGAGATCAATACATGGCTTGAGGAGTTAGAGGATAAGTGGTATATTTGTCCAAGTTCATCATCATGGGGTTCATGATTTTTTTTCGAGAAGGAAGATGGGTGTTTTTTCTTATGTCATTATTACCCAATGATAAAATAGATAAAAGTGAAGAAAAGTTACCCTCTTGCACACATCGAAAATATTCTTTACTAGTTGAGGGAATATTAAATATTTTCCAAGGATATATTGAGATTGGGGTATCATCATTTGAGATTATGACCCTCTAATATACCGATGACTACTTTTAGAAGCAGATATGGCCTATATGAGTTCATTGTAATGCCATTTGGGATGACTAACACATTAATAGTGTTTATGGAATTGATGAATAGAATAATTCATCCATTCCTAGATCATTTTTTTGTTAGTGATTTTAGATTTCATCTTTCTGTACTCTAAGACTCATCAATATCATGAACAACATCTTAACATTACCCTAATTACACATAAATATCATTGATTATATTCCAAGATATAGAAGTATTAATTCTAGATTAATCAGATACACTTCATGGGTCACATCATTTTGGAGGATGGTGTGTCTATGGGCCCAGATTAGGTACAAATAGTTTTATGTAGGGGCACCCTAAGAATGTTTTTCATATCCATAGTTTTCTAGGTTAGGAGAGATATTATCAGAGGTTCATTTAGGAATTTTCCCGATTAGAAACATATCTCGTGGGCATGACCAAAAAGGGGATAATTTTTGAATGGTCAAATTTATGGGATAAATCCTTCTAGGATATGAAGGAGATTTTGACATTGGCACCGATATTAATCCTACTAGAACCATGTGATTAGTATATAGTATATTCTGAGACTTCTGGAGTGTGTTTTAGAGCAGTGCTAATCCATGGAGATAGAGTTGTGGCATATGGGTCATGGAAATTGTGGCCACATATATGGAACTACCCTATACATGAACACAATTTATCTATGGTTTTTTATGCATTGATGTTCTGGTGGAATTATCTATTGGGTGTAATGTTTACTTTGTATACATATCATAAGAGATTTAAGTACATATTTTTGTAGTGATATTTTAATCTTCAAAAGTGGACATGGTATGAGTATATGTAGTCATTTTTCATTGATATATCATATAAAATTGAGAAGAGGAATAGTGTTGCTGAGGAATTATGAAGGAAATCTCAGAATCTAGAAATTTATGAGTCTAGGGTTGATTGGAAGATGATGATGTTATTAAATGAGATGAATGTTGTGGTTTAGGAGAGTTGGGAGAAGATGAATCTCATATCTATATCAGTGGTGTCAACACTCTTGAACTAAATTAGAGATGGGAAATATAGGGATCCATAGTGCTTTAACATGAGGGAAATAATTGAATGTGGGGATACACCTTTATATTGGATCATAGATGAGGATGAGATCATCTATTTTAAGAACTGGGTTGTTGTGCTTATGAGTATGCATGAGGAGTCGATAAGATAATTTCATGCCTTATAGTGGGATGTACAGCCATGTGTGACCAAAATGTACCATGACCTATAATGATAGTGTTGTTGGATGGACATGAAAATGGATAAAGTAGTGTTCATGACATGATGTTACACTTGTCAGTAGGTGAAGGATGATCATTAATTAGCATGAGGTTTATTATAGTGATTACCCATTATGGAATGGAAGTGGGATGAACTGAATATGGATTTTTTGATGGGTATCCTAATGAAACCTCTGAATAAAGACTCTATTTGGACTATTGTAGATCATTTGAAAAAGTTAGCATATTTCATTCAAATATAAGATACATTCTCAGTAGATCAGTTGGTAGGATTCTATGTTTGGGAGACAGTTGATCTGCATAGGGTTACACAACTATAATTTTAGACCAAGACTCATTATTAATTTGTGATTTTGAAAGGGATTACGGAAGGAATTTGGTATAGATGTTTTATTGAGTATGACATTCCATCCATAGGAAAATGGGAAGTCAGATCATATTATGCACATAATTATGGATTTGTTGCGAGCTTGTTTCGTAGACTTTAGTGGATCTTCATAGAAGCACCTATCATTGGTGGAATTATCCTTTGACAATAGTTATCAAAAAACTTTTCATATGGCACCATACGAGTCTCTTTGTGGTAGTCCATATAGATCACTGCTATGCTGGATGGAGGCTAGTGAGTTAGAGTTATTCTGACTGAGTCTCGTTGAGTAGATGTTTTTGTAGTTATAGTTGATTCATAACCATATTTCTATGAATCATAGTAGAAATAATTCATATTCAAATAGATATCAGTGATCTATAGTGTTTTCATATGGAAATAGTTTATTCATTCGAGTGTCTCCTTGATTGGACCACCCATGGATATAGAGATAGGGAATGTTGGTTCCTCGGTTCGTTATACCATTTATATTGGTGGATATAATTAGTTTTATAGCATACTTATTTGATCTTCCAAATATATACAATGTTATGCATGATGTTTTCCATGCTTCAAAACATTTGCGGTATCACACCAAACCTTCTAATGCGATCAATGTGGATGATGTTGGGATTGAGATAGATACGTCCTTTGAGAAGAACCTGATATGTGTGTTGGATCATAGTGATACACTATCGTGGGAAAATATCGTGCGTCTAATTCATGTATTATGGAAACATGGTAATTAGTTGTATTAAAATTGGGAGAGAGAAGCAGATATGAGGGCTCAATGGCCCAATATTTTCAACTCGGAATCTGAGAGATGCTTGGGAGTATTTCTTGAGGGTGAGATGCTATAAGTTGGAGAGATTATGAAACCCAGACCTTTTTTAGATATATATTGGGATAATATATAGATAAAAGTTTTTTCCTTTTCTTGGTTACTTTTCTTTTGGGTTTTACTTTGGGTTGTGTTTGGGTATGAATTTTATTAAAATGGAAGAAAGATGGCAGTGCATTGTTGGCGCGCGGTTTTCCCTAACTGTGCACCTCGGTCCATAAAATCGTAAATCCTTGGATAGAGGGGTATTGAATGGATGGAAAATGGTTTTTGAATCCTTCTTCCCTCATGGTAGAAACCATGTACCCCCCCCCCCCCCCCACCCCGCACTAGAAGAGGTGTACAGTTAGGGGAATTCATACGGCTCGAGCAACAAACTGTGCGTACGAGATTTCAATCTCCCAAACTTTATTGAAATAAATCTTGACCTCTATTCTAAAACCATAAAATACAATAGTTCAACCCATAAACAGTTTCTATCAGTTTTAGAACCTCCTAAAGGTTTTCAAAGAAACTCTAACCTATGTTCTTCTTGTTTGAAAGACTGAATTGGAAATATACACCCCTCCCGATATGTGAATCCAATATTATTTGGTATCATGTTCCTCTTTTTTTCTTCTCCAATTGTAGAAAGAGGTCGTTATTCTTATTTAGATCAGATATAGACTTGATTATATATATCTAGATCTAGGATTCTGAATATAGTTCTAGATTTTAAGTATCCTAATATATTCGATCTTGGATTCAGGTTCTAGATCTGGATCTCGTTCTACGTCGTTACTGTACTCAAATTTTAGACTTATGTTACGTGATCCGAATTTGTCAAATTGAGGTAGGTAATCTATTATTTAAATTTAATAGTCATGATTTCCATTATGTGTATGTCAT
This sequence comes from Viscum album, assembly GCA_963277665.1. Lineage (NCBI taxonomy): Eukaryota > Viridiplantae > Streptophyta > Magnoliopsida > Santalales > Viscaceae > Viscum > Viscum album. The sequence continues at coordinate 675,901,933 of OY728133.1, read as the reverse complement.
TATAGAATTTCTAGGTTATGTTTAGCTATTGGAAGCTCCTAAATTGAATTAATTAATGTGGAAAATTATTTGATTAAGGGATTAGGGATTTGATTGAATAATGTGATTGTAAATTGGGACAATTATTTGATGAATTAAATATTGAATAATTTGAATGTGGATTGGGATAATTAATGAATAAATTAATTATTGAGATATTGTGATTGGGAGTTGGGAAGATTAATTGATAAATTAATTATTGAGATATTGTGATTGTTTGTTTGGATAATTAATTATAAAATTAATTATGGATATATATGGATTGTGAATTGGGAAAACTAATTATTGAATTAATAATCAGTATATTAAAATCATGTATATTGATTAATTAAATATTGAATTAATTAGTGGGATAAATGTAATTAATTAATTATTGAATTAATTACTGTGATAATGGTGAATAATTTATTATTGAATTAGTTAAAGGGAATTTATGTTATTAAGTTTTTATTGAATTAGTTAATGGACATGGATTAATTAATTGGTGAATTAATTAATGGAATATTTTGATGATTAATTTTGATAAGAGGATTAATTCTGATTAATCATGGTTGATGTGATAATGTGGAAACATGAGATATTAAGTTTCATTTGATAATGTTATATATTTTGATATGTGTAAATGATTGATATATATGGTTGTATACAGGAATTAATGCTCCAAATACTCATGGGTTGATATAAATTACATTCTGCACCAAAATAATGCATACTAAATTGTATGAAATTATGACTTATGTTCCAAATACCAATGAGCTGTGAGACATGGACTAATTCTTGACAAGGTTCTAGAAATAGTGCCCCACACCCAATATATTGGAATTTGAGAATTGTTCTATGTGATTAAAATAATGAATATAAATTACATGAATAATTAAATATCATGTTTTATAATGAAATTTTTATTGAATATGTGGCATGGTTTAGATGTGGTATGGTTCGAACTGGGTATTGAGGTTCGTGTTTCCTTGAGAACATTGTGGCTTTTATGGTTAAATAATGATTAATTATTAAAGTGTTGACTGTTTATTTATATAGTTTCATTAAATCATTATACAATTGAATACTATATTATTTTACTGAATATTTTTTTGGACAGCATTGGTGGTGGCCTACAGAGTTGTATTCAAACCTCACTCAGGCTTCCTGATCAGTACCTGAATATAATTCATGGTTATAGGGCAGGATAAGGACAAATGCCCTCTGTTTGATTAGTGATTTGGGATGGATCATGGATGAGGAAACTAGATATGGTTGAAGATATTCATGGGAGTTTTCAGTATCTATAATTATGATTTGAATTTTGACACTTAGAACATACTTTAGCATGTTGTGTCTACTATAATGTTTTGATACTTTATTTCTAGTTTTGTTCATCTTGTGATCCTGTTATTATACTATTTAACTCATGAAATTTGGTTATATTTATTATTTCTACTATTGAGAGACTTTGACAAATAGGATATTGTCCTCCCACTATCGACATTAGATCAACACTACTAGTCGGCTACCTATGGCACACAGGGAGTCATGGTTGAGGTCATATGACCGGCTGACCCGAGGCACTGGTGTGTGTCACCCGATCCAGGACGATACAAATTTTATAATTATTTAAATAAATAAATATATATATATATATTATCTTATAAATAATTTTTTTAATAATTATATATATTTTAATTACTGAAAAATATATATTAATAAATTATATTTATATTAATTTTAAACATGCATTTTTAGATAATGAATATAAATAAATATTATTTTTGAATATAAATATATTAAATCTATATATATTAATAATAAATTTTTCATGAAAACACTTCTCAGAACTAAGAATAGAACTGATAAATTAATTCTTTATCAGTGCTAAAACAAATGCTCATAAAGGATACACATTTATCAATAATTTTAATAGCGTTGATAATTGTGAATTTTATCAGCGGTTTTAGCGACTATTGATAATGGTGAGACATTTATTGGGGATTTTTAATTAGACATGATAAAATTTTATTCTTTCTTTGTATGCATATGTTGTAGTTTATGACAGGTGTAAATACATATTTTTTTTATTGATAATTCGCTACCCAAGGGAATTGGTGCCTACTCGAATCCTACTAGGCTTGGACATTGTTCATATTATGAGTCTGGTGATTTAAAGTGACTTCCTAGTTGGGGAACATGTGTTAGGATTTGGGAATGATTGGGAACCCCACTGGGAGTCAAGCGTAACCCATACACATGTTTTGTAGCTAGTGTTATGCCTGAGTGTTACTAATTCCAGTCTCTACATAATGTAGTGATAGGGGACCATTCCGATGCTTTTCAATGCTTTGGACCACATTGAGGGAATGATTTATTTAATGGGTGTCTTGACTACTGTGGTATTATCGCATGGAGGTGGTGGACTTCCACCAATGATACCTCTATAGATGTGGTCAGATCATGATGTAGAAGGTCTCAACATAGAATTTATTGGTAGGATATCAAAATAATAGTTGATTTGGGGAATTTATGGTAAGTATATGACCATGGGGGGGCAACATGATCATGTGAATTGGTGTTAGTTGGGATAAAGGAAACCAATGAAGTCAGTAATGAAGGCCATGAGATTGATGATTAATTATAATCATTGGAAATAAAGGCATAATATGAATGTTCTGAAAACCTAAAACCTGGTCATTGCGGTCTAGAAAGAAGACATGCGACATGGGCCAAGAACTATTCGGTTTAGGAGGTTCAATGGGCCAGATATTCAAATAGGTATACATGCAATTTTGGTACATCAAGTTGCAATGAATCATGTTGAATGAGAGGCCTATGGGCCATGAATTATTGGACTTCGAGCCACTATAAAATATGTGGGATGTTAGGCAATTTATTTGGGTTACTACAGAACAATTACTTATGTTCCTATGTGATTGATTGAATCACAAGAGTATGGGCCAATCATATGGGCCTATGGGCCATGTAATTTAGAAGGGGACTCTGAACCATTAAAAAAATAGTGATGTGAGGGCTGAATAGAAGGGATAACCATTGGGGGTTCTATAACCTATCCTATCATCCTTTGAAATGTGACTGTGTGTGTGATTGATTATTATACCGCCAATAAATATTGAAAAATTATATTTTTATATATATAGTGTAACGACCCAATGTTTTTCAATGGAATTTAACTTCTAATAAATATTTCATAAAATCACATGAAAACCCATCATATTACACTACTAAGTGCTACGTGACCTTTGAACAAAAGTTTGTCACTTATGTGTTTGGAATTTTGAAAATCCGACATACAGGGTTCTGTTCAAGATGATATTGGAGTGTAATGAAACAAAATTAATTTTCGGTGAATATTAACATACCCTTATGAATAGTAACTTGCCCATATGAATAGTAAAATAAACCTTATGAATAGAAAAACATCCAACATAAGATTAACATTACCAATGAATAATTAAATAAAATTTATACATCTTAGAAAGTGATGATTTGACCTTAGTAAATGTTTTGGTATTTTGTAAGTCATAAATAATTAATTATAATTAATTAATTAATTAAAAATAAAATTTATTTACTTAATTTTATTTCAAAAATTAACAAATAAATTTCTTATAGTTTTTAGATAATTTTATAAGACCCTACGTAATTTTTAAATGCATTATAAAATCAGTATTAATTTTTAAAACTGTATTTTTTAAGTATATTAGTATTTTAATTAAATATTAAATTAATAATATTTATAAAATTATTTTTGAATAATGGAATTCATTTTTGGATTCTACATGTTGAAAAATTGTTGGGGTGAATTTTTGGGATTTTTCTAAAATACTTGAATTTTATGGTGAATAGTTAAATACATTAATTTACTGTATAAATACATTATAATTAAAACCCACTATTCATAAAATAACAAGTGATGTAAGCACCCAAATCCCAAACTCACATGCCTTATTTAAAATTTTTGGTCATGGATAACTCACTATTCCTTGTATTATGAGAAATTAATAATCTAATGAATTTTATATTTAGGAAACCCCTCTCCCCTCCACTATGAAAACCTCCTTTCAAACCCTCATTTCCCCACACCTCTCAAGCTCGAAGCCTTCTCTAAACACTTCCCAAACAACATCCCTATCTCTTCTCCCACGATCAGGATCTTCTGGTCTCATCCAAATACCAATCCTGGCTTCTTAAGGAGGATCTCGAGAGGGGGATTTAAGAGGTAATTTCTATCCCTCTTCTCCTTTAATTTCCTTACAAGTTCAAGTTCATTTCATGATCTCTCCACACCTGTCATCATACAAATGGTATTTAAACTCAATTATTATACATTTAATATAAATTTATGATGATAATGGGATATTATATCATCCAACCCCATTTTCCACTTCCTTTTATGTTATTAAAGAGAATGTTATTCGTGAGGTGTTAATTTATCACCTTCAAGAACAACATGTTTACTTCTTCCATTTCTACCTTCAGATCTGGTCTAGAAACCATTTTTATGCTTGAACCAGAATATTTTACATGTATTATCTCTTATTTAATGTTATGTAACTAATTTATTACCATATTACAATTGAAAAAATAAAACAAGTTCATTATGTTTGAAAAAACCGCTCAAATTAACGCAATCAATCATCATTTGATACTTATCTAATGATTAGACCACATGGTATATAATATAATTAATTATAAAATAATTTTAAATTCTGTAATATAATTAATAAAATGCAATATATGTTCTGGATGTTTACCCATGTTCAACCCGAACATCAATTTAAGAATACAAGTGAACCAATCAAGAAAACCCTAAAAACAAGCATTCTTGTACAATGTTTTTAAACTTTATAACTCATCCAAAGAAACATAAAATCAATTAATGAAACCATAATGAACCATATTAATATACAAAAGGTTCTGGATTTCTAATTATTGAATATAATGTCATTATACAGGACACTAATGAGAAGGAAGAGTTAGGATACAAGGTAAGGGGAAACTCTCGAACCCAACCTACACCCTTCGGGTTCTAACTCTTTCACTCCATTTTTGATATGGTTTATACATAAATATCATTTGGTCATAATTTTATTTCCTTTTATAGGATATAAATGTTTTTCAAAGGTTTTTATGTCAAAAAAATGTTTTCCAAATAAACTCTTATTTTAAGACCACAACTTTTACTTCACTCTCAAAGTGGACGGTTCTTGTAACATGTATGTTATTCCCCCTTTATTTTGGGAAACCAATGTTTATTAATGTGTTCTTATGAGATGTTAACCATTAATTTACATGGGTTATTTATGTTCACTTTTTATATATGTTTCAAGTGGGAAGAATAATAATGATAATGTTATGATGTGATGGGTGCGCGTGGAAATATATAGCGCAATATGAATGTTTGAATGCGACGGGTGAACCCAGAATTATACAATGCTCCAATGCATTGGGTAAAGTTATTAATCTCATGAGTAAATGTGAAATTATGTGTGGAAAAGATGCTATCTTGTTTCACAAGTATCTGTGGTAGTTAACCACTAAAACATGATGTTTCATTTTTATGCATTCCCACATTTGAAGTCATTTATTTATGCTCCTCTCATGTTCATAATCTTTTTCCTTTTTCATTAGTATTATCACCCCATGCTCATATATATACTATTACTAGGATTTGATATCACCCCATTTTATGTATATCCTTAAGAGGCTACATGTACTAAAGATATGAAAAGTTCCAATAAGAATCTAGAGAGGAAGAAATTAAATAAATATTTATGATTGATATTTAATTGTTATGTATGGTCCTAGGTTTCCAAAGACATTAAACCATTGGATCCTCTATGGGTAATTATATTATGTTTTTTATATTTAAAATTACATGATATTAATGTAATAAATGGTTGGGTCACTATAGTTGGTATCTGAGGTAAGGTTTAGTTAATTTGGGAATTTGGATTAGTGAACCCGAGAGAAAACCTCTAGCATGAGACTTATTAAACTTATTCTCACAAGAATCTCTACATAGGGATCCAATATATTATGATTTTGGTATAAATTGTTTTAATGAATAATTTATTCATGAATTTATTTCTTATGTTTTGTTTTAACCTTTTCTATTTTAGAAAATAGTTGGAACCAGGAGAAATCAGTCTAACAACTCGTGTGAGGGCCAATGCAACGATTGCCCGAAGGACATCCCCAATGATTTGGGAGGTGGAGTTCAGAAAATCATGTCTATGATTAACCAATTATCTTAGTTTATTAACAATAAACATAATAATGGGGAACATCATCCTTCACCAAAGAGGGAGAAACTGGCTATCGAATGTTTTAGGAGGCAACGACCACTGATGGTTAATGGATCTTCTGATCCACTAGTTACGAAACAGTGGGTCAAATCCATGGAGAATATATTTTCTGTTCTTTACTGTTCTGAGATGGAGAAGGTAACCCTAGCCGATTATCGTCTGTATGGAGAATTCGATCAATGGTGGGATTTGATTAAGAACACCAAGCCAAGGGAGGAAATTGAAGAAATGTAATAGGAATACTTTAAGATAATGTTTCGTAACAAGTATATCCCAAGAACTCTTCGAACGAAGATGGAGAGATAATTCTTTGAGCTAAAGAGAAAAGAAATAGAATTTGTTTCAACCAATGAATAAAATTTCAAAAGGCCTTTAAAGTACATTTATGTTTTTTTAATCGAAAATGTTAGAAAAATTGACAGATTCTTTAGTTGATTAAAACCACACATTCGAAAGGCTCTTGAAATTCAAGACATTGAGAGTTATGAAGAAGTTGTTCTATGTGCACTCAAATATGAGATGGAGTTTAGATAATTTATCCATGGCTATGGTGACAAGAAACGAAAGATGGAGTTTCACGATGGTGGATCTAATGATAAGGGTGCGTAGAAAACTCAAAGACCCACATGCCAAAAATGTGGGAGGTTGCACCCTGGGAACTACCTCAAAGGGACATGGAAGTGCTTCAAGTGTGGGAAAGAAGGAAACCATGCTCAAGAGTGTCGAAATGAAACAAAAAGGAAGGAGAATGTGGAAGATGAAAAAAGAGAACCACCCATGGTTCAATGATACGACTGTAGGGAGCTAGGGCACTATGCATGCCAATGAACCAAACCTCGAGTTCTCGAGGTTAATCAGCATCAGCATCCACCAAAGCCAAAGGAACAAGTGAAGGATTACGCCATCAATACTGCGGAAGTGGAGCATGATAATGAAGTCGTACAAGGTACACTTCTTAATCATTCAATAATTGAATAAGTATTATTTTATTTTCGTTTTACTGATTCCTTTATATCATTCAAGTTTGCTAGAACTATAGAATTGAAGCCCCAAAACATTGAAGTAGAGATATCTGTAAAAACACCAAGTGGTGCAATCATTTCAACCCAAGTGTTTAACTCCTCTCCTGTAGGTGTATGTGGGAAGATTATTCTATAGAACCTTGTAATACTTTCGTTAGTGGAATTTGACGCTATAATGGGAATTGATTGGATCTCATTATATTGAGAACATATCAACTGTCGGGAAAAGGAAATATCTTTTCATATTCCGAACGATCCCATGCTCCTCTACAAATTCAAGGAATATCATGAATCTACTTCGAAAAATCGTTCAATGGTGTTGGTGTTGGTACCCTATGAAGAAGCATACTTCTCCCAAATGGTTGAGTCAATGGATAGTTCCAACCTTGCTGAAATTCCCATCCTGAGGGAATTTAGTGATGTATTTCTCGAAGGGTTACCAGATATTCCCCCTGATCGTGAGGTAGATTTATCAATTGAACTCATAACCAAAGATACTCCTATATCAAAGTGTCCCTATAGTATAGGTCATATAGAACTGGATGAGTTAAAGAAGCAACTACAAGAGCATATGGAGAAAGGTTTCATATGCCCTAGTGCATCTCCCTGGGGTGTGCTAGTGATCTTTGTGAAATAGAAGGATGGAACAATGTGGAAGCGTATCGATTATCAATAACTCAACAAGATCGCTATAAAAAACAAGTATCCTCTTCCAAGGATTGAAGACTTGTTCGATCCGTGTCTTTGCCCAAATTTACCCAAGTTTTAAGGGTCAAGCGGTCGCTTGTAGTGCAGCTTGGGTTGTCGAATCCTCAGAGACCTAAGAAGAACCTTTAGATACTCAATAAAAAGAGATGGATTTTTTGCTATGATGTTGCCAACTTGGGTTGATTTTATATGGTTTTGAACGAGCACTAAATGATCTATGTGATTTAAAATTATGAGGAAATGAGTTGATCCCAGGTCATTGCTTGGGGTGGATTGAATGAAATCCTTTTTTTTACGATTTTAATTTCATTTACTCAAGATGGATTCATGCAATGAATTCAATATAACCTAATCACTTACTGATTAAACTCCTTCACAACACAATCTAATCACCTATACACTTATAGGATCATTTTCATGAGAACTCCACGATAAAGGATATAATTATCACATCAAAGTGGGGTGAATAAATTCAATAAGGAAGTGGATGAATAAAAATCATTGAATTAAAGAAACTCAATTTAAAGAAATTAATAACATTTAGAGAGTGAGAAATAAAATTCAATCCATCCCATTTCTACTCCCTTGGATCAACCTATAAAAGAGATAGCCCTCCATTGATGACAAGTTCTCAATGGAAGCAGAAAGTAGACTTACGAGGGTGAAATTGAAGAAGTAAAAACAACACAAGTAAGGATCACTCCACCGTTGTGTGAACAAAATCACAAGGTTTTGTGTGAAACATATCACAACATGAGGCAACGGTATCAAGGTGATATGAATAAGAACAGAATAAGAGAATAATAAGAACTTTTATTGAATACTAAGGTGATTCGAACAACTTACAAGAGAAGGAAGAACATTACAAAGAAAAATTAGCATAATAACACTACAATGAAGAGAAATCACCAAGAAACAAAATCATCCATCCCTACTACCTTAAATAGTCATTTTGAAAGCCTTTTGCCGAGATCCCATCATCCCATGTTCCTTTAATTAATTTGTTTGGAGAAAGGTGGGTGGACATTTAATGCATAAGAGACTTTTCAACTCTTGCCTCGAAGTTGCAGCCAGCTTGCGTCCACCGGAAAGACGCGCCTAAATTACATTATAGAAGGCATAATTAGAGTCGGTCCTAGAATACTTAAATGAATCCCCTGATTTACCCTAACATCCTGTAAAATTTCAGCCCAAAATAATAAACCTATCGCGAGATATGATATAAATAGTGAGCAATTTTTCTGGGCCCTAGAATCTGGCCCATAATTGAATCTTCCACTTGGGCTGACTTAATCACCACCATTTAGGACGAATTATCACTGGATTCAGAAGACTTATTTGTTCCTATATATTTCTTCTAGTCTCCCATGAATTTTGGGCTTCATTGGGTCTGTATTAGGGGCCCCACAGTCCGATCAGTAGGATGATATCCAATCCGCCTTCTCCAGAATTGTTTCCTTTCTTCACCAAAAATCCTCATCATCCTTTATGAATCCTCCATTGATAACTGAATGAAAAATGTTCATATTTAAGTTTATATCCATTTCCAAAAATATAAAATAAAAATATGGATAATTACATTCTTTGAAATCAGATGAAACATTGGGCCTAAATTGGTGCATATTAGGCATGGAGTGCACAAATGAAGAGAATGTCTGTTCAAAATTAAAATCCACTAACTCAGGCCCATAAGATCAAAAATAAACATTTAATAACATTAAAATTTAATCAAAATATGTTTTTTTATTGCCTAATCACACGCCCCAACTTGAGTTTTGCTAGTCCCGAGCAAAATATATCTCACAAAAATGAAATTCGAATGACCTTTCCCAAAAACATTTTAATACACATTTCTCACCCAATGATCTCAAACCAAACAATTATGAAACCCATCAAAATCATTTAAAATAAGCTATGTCCACACGAAATATCTCAAGCCCAAGACCATTCCTTTGTTCAAATTCATTTACATATTTCATCCAAATTCAATTAAGCATGATGAAGTGTTGTGCGTCACAATAGACATGGGGGTTCATTTTCATTCGAGGGAGAAAAGATGGAAGCTCTAGGAGAAATCAAATTTTAATAATAAGATGAGTGCTCATTTTTTTATTTTCAATTATTTTGGTTTTTTTATTGCAATTTTTCCATGGTAATTGAAACTGAACTAAATCGAGTCAACCCATGTAGCAAGACTTTGCCGATGACTCCCAGGCTCAAAGACCATAGGGCACCAAGTGAAGCTCACATACTCGGGCATCATCTCGAGTTAACTAAATCAAAAACAAATTAAAATTACCAAAAATAGAGATAAAATTCCCAACTCTTGGCCAGAAAACTATGGATTCACGATCCCCAAGTGTCGAAAGCCACACATTAGGTCAATTCATTTCTCTACGCGTAATTGATTTTTTTTGAATAATCATGTTAAAATTAAAATGATCGCCAATCCTATGCTATTTATTATGGTTCCTCAAGAACTCAAACTAAAACACCACAATTTAGAGGACGTGCATTTTGTTTTTTTATTAAATGGATGAAAATATAACAGTGAAAAATCACATCGGACAACTGCACATTCCAATATCTATGCACATGAACATAAACTAGCATTAAAATCAGAATCAAGGCATGAAAAATTATTTGATATTAAATTTATGTGTTTGGAATTTGTATTATCATTTTCAAGGTTAATGAAATTTTTCTTTCCACTCATTTTCATCTCCCCCCCCATCTTGGAAGAACAATATCCCTAGTGTTCAAAGAATTGATACATAGAAGGGGCAGGAGAGAAGTTCAACGAAGACATTGAAAATGAAAATTATGGAATGAAGTCACCTGGTGGTTGATGTTGAAAATGCATTCCCTTGTCTCCCATCAGTTCTAGTTTATCTCCCAATGGCTTGGACAGTTGTGCCCAGATTTTCCCAATGACCTATGACATGCCATTATATTTATTTAATATATATATATATATATATTATATTTTTTTAACCTAAAAAAAGGTACAAATAAAATAAACTGATGATACATTATCTTCTCTTAAATTTTTGGGTAAGGTATTACTCAGGGATCACACCGCATGACACGGATGAATACGGTGCTCCCCTTTCATACCCATCCTTACTCATAAAAGAAGAACAGATCAACAATCTATTTTTTTAAAAAATACCTACAAATATATAATATAAAATAAAATAAACTGATGATACATTGTCTTCTTTATATTTTCTGGGAAAGGCATTACTCAGGGATCACACCACGTGACACAGATGAATACGGTGCTCCCCTTTCATACCCATTCTTACTCATAAAAGAAGAACTGGTCAACAGTCTATATATTTTTTTTAGATAAAAAAATGAAGAAGAATGAAAAAAAAATTATTCACAAAGATTAGAAACTTGAAGACCACGGGTTGCCTCCCATGTAGCGCTTTTGTTTAACGTCGTTAGCACGACATGGATCCTAAATCTACCAATTTTTTCCTGGTTCATAGGATGGATCTGTTAACTCTACCTCTATTTCTTGTTTATTGAATGATTCAATGAATGGTTTTAACCAATGACAATTGACCTCAAAAATTTTACAACTTGTGGGATCCTGAATCTCTACTACCCCATGGGGGTACACATGATACACTATGAATGGACTTGACCATCTAGAACTTAAATTTCCCGGGTGTAAATGAAGTTTTCAACTACACAAGAGCACGGGTTTTCCTAGTTCAAATTGTTTGACTTTGATATTCCTAGATTGGTAGGATTGAACTGTTGCTTTATTTATCCTTGAATTTTCATAAGCCTCCATCCTATGTTACTCAATTTCATTAAGATCTAATTTCCTCTTTTCTTCGGCTAAAAAATGTCTAAATTCATTTTTTTGTTGCCCAAAATGCCTTATGCTCAATTTCAACGGGTAAATGGCACGATTTTCCATAAACCAACCTATATGGTGACATTACTAGGATGGTTTTGAATGTTGTACGATATGCCCAAAGAGCATCCAAGAGTTTCTCAGACCAAACATTCCTAGAGGGGTTGACAGTTTTTTCCAGAATTTGCTTAATCTTTCTATTTGCTAACTCAGCTTGAACATTGGTTTGAGGATGGTACATAGTGGAAACTTTATGAAAAATTCCATACTTAGACATGAGTGAAGAGAATGGGAGATTACAGAAATGGGTTCCACGATCACTGATTATAGCCCTCAGTAATCCAAATATAGAAAAGATATGCTATTTTAGGAATCAGATCACAACTTGATGATCATTAGTCTTGGTGGGAATGGCTTCAACCCATTTTGAGACATAATCAATAGCTAATAGGATATAGAGGTATCCCTTAGAGTTCGGAAACAGTCCCATGAAATCAATTCCCCAACAATCAAATATTTCAATGAGCAGAATGGGAGTGAGGGGCAATTGATTACTTTTGGAAATGGATCCTAATTGCTGACACTGAGGAAAAATTTTACAGAATTCAAAGGAATCCTTAGTGAGGTTCGGCCAGTCGAAACCACTTTAGAGGACCTTTGCAGTGGTTTTATTTGTAGAAAAGTGGCCTCCACATGCCTCTCCATGACAAAAGTTTATAATGGACTCTTGCTCAGTCTTGGGAACACATCTCCTGATGATTTGATCAGGACAGAACATGAAGAGGTAAGGATCATCAAACACATAGTGTTTGACATCAGAAATTAATTTCCTCTTAGCTTGGGTCCCTAGGAATTTTGGAATGTCACCAGTCACCAAATGGTTTGCTATGTCAGCATACCAAGGGAAATCACTCACTGAATAGAGGTGCTCATCGGGAAATGAATCAGACATAGAGAGGTGGTGTGAGGTTCCTTTGAATTCCATCCTAGAGAGGTGATCAACTACAACATTTTCAACACCCTTTTTATCCTTATTGGTTAAATCAAACTCTTGAAGAAGAAGGACCCACCTAATCAATCTAGCCTTGGCATCTTGTTTTTGGAAAAGGTTTTTTAGAGCTGAATGGTCAGTGAAGACAATGATGGGTGATCCTAAAAGATAATACCTGAATTTCTATAAGGAAAAGACAATAAAAAGAAACTCTTTCTCAGTGGTGGTGTAGTTTATTTGTGCATCATTTAAAGATTTTCTTGCATAAGCAATTCCACATGGAGTTTTCTCACACCGTTGTCCTAAGACCGCTCCTACAGCGATGTCACTTTCATCACACATGTGATCGAAAGGAAGTTTCCAATTTGGAGATTTCATGATAGGTGGAGATATAGGAGTTGAATTGAGTGTAGAGAATGATTTCTCACATCTTTCTATCCATAAAAATGGAGCATCTATTGCCAATAGAGCACAAATTGGTTGAGAAATAGAGCTGAAATTCCTAATGAACGTTCTATAAAAACCAGCATGTCCTAAGAATGACCTCACTTCCTTAACAGTTTTAGGAGAGGGAAGGTGATGAATGATGTAAACCTTATATTTATCAACTTCAATACCTCTACCAGAAACAAGATGACCTTGAACATGTCCTTCCCTTACCATGAAATGGCATTTTTCCCAATTTAGTATGAGATTCTTATCCTCACACCTTGACAAAACCTTTTCAACATTTAGAAGGGATCCCTCAAAACTATCCCCAAATATGGAGAAATTATCCATGAAGACCTCTATATAATCCCCCACCATGTCCGAGAAGATTCCCATCATGCACCGCTGGAATGTACCTGGGGCATTACATAACCCAAAGGGCATGCACTTAAAGGCAAAAGTGCCTAATGGACAGGTGGGGTTGTTTTTCCCTGATCCTCTAAGGAGACATTGATTTGATTATACCCTGAGAATCCATTTAGGAAGTAGTGGAATTGATGACCTGCCAATCGCTTGAGGACATGATCAATAAAGGGCAAGGGGAAATGGTCTTTCTTGGTACAAGATTTGAGCTTCCTATAGTCAATACAGACTCTCCATCCACTACTAACCCTTTTTGGAAGCATCTCTCCATCATTATTGGTTATTACTGTGATTCTAGCCTTCTTTGGAACCACATGGATTGGGCTATCCCACTCACTCTCAGCTATAGAATAGATGATACCAGCTTTTAACAATTTAAAATGTTCGTTTCTCACTACTTCCATGAGATTAGTGTTGAGTCATCGCTGGGGTTGACGACATGGATTTGAATCTGATTCTAGAACAATTCTATGAGTCCCGATAAGTGGGATAATCCCAATAATATCAGATAGGGTCTATCCAATGGCTTTCTTGTGTCTCTGAAGGACACTTAGAAGCATCCTCTCATGATTGGATTCAAGAGTGGAAGAAATGGCAACATGAAAGGATTGATTTTCCCCTAAGAACGCATACTTTAGTGATGAAGGTAAAACCTTAAATTCAAGATTAAAGTGGTTATAACATTCAAATAAATGATGAGACATTGCAATGAACTCAGTTTCATTGTTTAGATTTCTTGACAAAATTGGTTCCTTGTGAAAAGAATTGTCATCCACTAAATTAGCTAGATTAGTTTCATGAATGGGTATGGACTCGATGTTATTGATTTCACCCATGGTATCATAGATTTGTGATTCTAGAAAATCCTTGATAGAGAAATCGGAAAGAGATTCAAGCCAAGGAGACAAATTTCCCTCATGTGAACAAAGAAAATCAATCTCTTCTTGTCTTAAACATCCTTCGGTAATTTCGTGATGTTCCTTGAGTTCACTATCAACACTAACTATCCAATTAACCTCATGGATCTCTTCATCATCCCCAATTTGAGAGTTTTAATTGCCGATTTTCATGTCTAGACTCATGTTTCCAAAGGTGATGGTCATGTTTCCATTTTGGACTTGGATGACAGAGTTGATTGTTGCAAGGAAGGGACGACCAAGGATGATTGGGGTTTGCTCCCTAGGACCTAATCTTGGGTGATTGTCAAGGAAAATAAATTCAGCTGGGTAAATGAAATTTTCAACATTCACCAAAACATCCTTTAAGATCCCCTTAGGAACCCTAATACTACGATCAGCAAGTTGATGTGTGACAGATGTGGGTTGGATCTCTTCTAGGCCTAATTGGCAGTACACATCATAGGGGAAGAGATTGATACTAGCACCTAGGTCACATAAGGCCTTCAGAACTTTTCTCTCTCCTAGTTCAACATTAATGTAAGGGAAACCTGGGTCTTTCAACTTAGGAGGAATGGTCCCTTGAATGGTGGTACTCACATTAGCAGCCATAAGGACTTGGTTTTTATGTGAAAATTTTCTTTTAAAAGTGCAAAAGTCCTTATGGTACATTGATTATGCAGGAATGGTTTGAATTTTATCAAGGAGTGTAATGTTAAACTTGACTTGGGATAATATTTCCCTCAATGTTTCACTCAATTCAGGCTTGGTTTTCCCCCTCATGCGTTGAGGAAATGGTGCAGGTTGTGGGGTTGTTTTTTGAAGGGTTGTTTATTTGACAATGTTATCATGTTTTCAGTTTGATCATGTGGTTCATTTGAATCTTCATTAGTTTTTGAAGTTTTAGATGATTTTTGAGCTATTGGTTCAGGTTTCTCAATTGATTTCCCACTTCTCAAAATTTTCACATCCATTAGTTTTTCATGAGTTGTATGAGTGAAACTTGTCTCTCCCCTTGATGATTGTTGTGGAATGGCCTGTGTGGGCATGGATGCCTTTCCAGTTTTGATGGTTTGAAGTTCTTGTTTCAGGTAAGAGACTTCTGAGTTCATCCTTTCCATTTGTTTGCACAGTTTTTCAAGGATTGGAAGAGGGACAGATTGGGACGGGGATTGTGTTGGTTGGGTTGTCCCAACGGGATACTTTGGTTGTTGGATGGGTTGTTGGTATTGGACTGGAGGATGTTGGTATTGGAATGGTCATCGTTGGAATTGGTTATGGTTTTGAAAATTTTGTGTAGGGTAGGGGTTTGGTCCTTGTGGTTGGCTAGGTTGTTGGTTATCTTTCCATCAGATGCCTGGGTGGTCATTATAACTAGGGTTGAATGTGTTTGGGTATTAAGGCCTTCGAAAGTTTAGGTCATTGACTTCAGCAGGTGGTCCTCCTAAAAGAATTTCCTTGATGGATGGAATGGTTGGGTAGTTGTCTGTTTTTTGGTCATGTTTGTCACAGATTGTGCAAACAAGGTCTACAATTTGGATTTCATGGATTTTTATATGGTCTATCTCTTTAACCTTCCTAGAGAGTGCTTCAATTTTTACCCTAAGACATTCCTCTTCTATAATTGAATGCATTACAACAGTTCTTTTAGGCTTTTCATTATAATGTGATGTTCCCCATGTTTGGTTTTGTTCAACAAGGATTTCTAGATACTTGTAAGCATCATTTAGGAATTTGTTTTTAAAGGTTCCATTACACATCATGTTAATGAGTTGTTTATTCTCTAGGCCCAAACCTTCATAGAAAATTCTTACGTGTAAAGGAATAGAAAAACCATGGTGTGGAACCATGTTTAGGGTGTCTTTGAACCTCTCCCATGTTTCATAGAATGACTCTCCCTCTTTTTTTTAAAAGTTTTGGATACTCTTTTTAAGTGAATTTTTTTTGTGGTGGGGAAAGTATTTCTTGTAGAATTTTCTTTGCAGTTGGTTCCAAGTGTGGATTCATGGAGGTCTCAGATTATTTAACCAATACTTTGCTCGATCCTTAAGTGATAAAGGAAAGAGACACATCTTAGCAAACTCAAGTTGATGTGGTGAGCACATGGTTTCAACAATGTCATTGAACTCCTTGACATGAAGGTACGACATTTCGGACTCCATCCCATGGAAAGTTGGAAGGTGGTTTAGGACATGAGTTTTAAAGACATAGTGGGCATCTCCTAGGGCATCATGCCTAATTCAAGTGGGTTCATTGGTCCAGGTAGGTGTAAGGTAGTCATTCATGGTTTGATCGACTGTATTCCCCAAATTTGGGGCTGCCTCATTTGGATTTCCATTTTCGTTCCCACCCGGGTTTATGAGTTGGTTTCTTTGAAGAACCTACATTAAAATTGACTCAATCTTCAAATCTATAGTATTAGGAAGATTAGGATCCAATAGTGTACTTGACACCCCTATCCTATGACTTTCCACCCTAACTAGTCTGATTGAGTTATCACGGGTGAAGGCGGACATGTGCCAAAAGAAAAAAAAAAGCGAGAAAGTGAAAAGATAAGAGATATTGGGTGAGAATAGAAGAATGGGGGTGTGGAAAGGAGGTTTTTGTCTATGGAACTTACTTGGTCACCGGAAACGGTGCCAAAATTTGGTTTCGCCCAAAGTTACCCAAGTTTGAAGGGTCAAGCGGTCGCTTGCAGTTCAACTTGGGTTGTCGAATCCTTAGAGACCTAAGAAGAACCTTTATACACTCAATAAAAACAGATGGATTTTTTTATATGAATTTTCCAACTTGGGTTTATTTTAGTTGTTTATGAAAGAGCACTAAAATATCTATGTGAATTAAAATTATAAGAAAATGAGTTGATCCCAGGTTATTGCTCGGGGTGGATTGAATGAATTCCTTTTTTTTACGATTATAATTTCATTAACCCGAGAAGGATTCATGAAATGAATTAAAACTAACCTAATCACATACTGATTAAACACCTTCACAACACATTGTAATCACCTATAAACTTGTAGGATCATTTACATGAGCACTCCAAGGTAAATGATATAATTAGCACATCAAAGTGGGGTGAATAAATTCAATAAGGAAGAGGAAGAATAAAAAACATTGAATGAAAGAAAATCAATTAAAAGAAATTAATAGCATTTAGATAGTGATAAATAACATTCTATACATCCCATTTCTACTCTCTTGGATCAAACCATAAAAGATCTAGCCCTCCATTGATGGCAAGTTCTCAACAGAAGCAGAAAGTAGACTTACGAGGGTGAAATTGAAGATGTAAAAACAACACAAATAACGATCACTCCACCGCTGTGTGAACAAAATCACAAGGTTTGGTGTGAAAAATTTCACACCATGAGGCAACGGTATCATGGTGATATGAATAATAATATAATAAGAGAATAATAATAACTTTTATTGAAGACTAAGGCAATTCGAACAACCTACATGAGAAGGAAGAACATTACAAAGGAAAATTGGAATAATAACACTACAATGAAAAGAAAGCAGAAAGATCCCCAAATCCCCCATCCCTACTGCCTTAAATAGGAATTTTGGAAGCCTTTGGCCGAGCTCCCATCATCCCATGTTCCTTTAATTATTTTTTTGGAGAAAGGTGGGTGGACATTTAATGCATAAGATACTTTTCAACTCTTGCCTCGAAGTTGCAGCCAGCTTGCATCCACCGGAAAGACGAGCCTAAAAGACCTTCGATAAGGCCGAATTAGAGTTGTCCCTAAAAGACATAAATGAATCCCCTGAGGTCACCTAACATCCTGTAAACATTCATCCCAAAATACTAAACCTTTAGAGAGATATGTTATAAATGGTGGGCTGTTTTTTGGGCCGTAGAATCGGGCCCAGAATTGAATCTTCAACTTGGGCTGCCTTAATCACAACCATTTAGGACGAATTATCACTAGATCCAGAGGAATTATTTGTTCCTCTATATGTCTTCTAGTCTTCCATTAATATTGGGCTTCATTGGGCCTGTATTGTAGGCCCCAAAGTCTGATCAATGGGATAATATCCAATCCGCCTTCTCCGGAATTGTTTCCTTTCTTCGCCAAAAATCCTCAACATCCTTTATGAATCCTCCATTGATCACTGAATGAAAAATGTTCATGTTTATGTTTATATAAATTTAAAAAAATATCAAATTAAAATATTGATAATTACATTCTTTGAAATCAGATGAAACATTGGGCCTAAATTGGTGCATATTAGGCATGGAGTGCACAAATGAAGAGAATGAATGTTCAAAATTAAAATCCACTAACTCAGGCCCATATGATCAAAAATAAACATTTAATACCATTAAAATGTAATAAAAATATGTGTTTTTATCGGCTAATCAATCGGTTAAGAGGTTCTAAATAAATCTCAAATGAGGATCTTCATTTGTGATAGAATCCAGTAAAGGTGAAGAAGGAATATATTCAAAAGACTACCGTCCTTACAAGTTATGGGCACTATGAGTTTTTGGTGATGCCCTTCGAACATAGTAATGCCCCTGAAATCTTCATGGATTTTATTAATAGAGACTTTAGACATTACCATGGAAAATATGTGGTAGTGTTTATTGATGATATTTTTATCTACTACCAGAGCATGGAGGAACATGAATTACATCTAAGACTTGTGTAGGCGAAATTAAGAAAGGAGAAGTTGTATGCCATGTTCAGAAAGTGTGACTTTTGGAAGAAGCATGTCATGTTCATGGGACATTTGATCACAAGTGAGAGAATTTTTGGGGATCCTTAAAAAAGAAAGGCAATAGAGGAATGGGCCAAGCCCTCTAGTGTCATAGAAATCCATAGAATTCATGGATTAGCTGGGTACTACTGATGTTTTTCAAGAAACATCTCTCATTTGTTAATCCATCTAACTATGATAACAATGAAAGGGGTAAAGTATTGCTAGATGAAAGAATGTGAGGGAAGATTCAAGGTGCTAAATAGAAGGCTGATCACTTCACATGTACTGACACTATCGAAAAGAGGATAATGTTTTTTTGATATACAACGATACTTCAAAGAAAGGTTTAGGTTCCGTAATCATAGAAAATTACAATGTGATAGCCTACACCTCACGACAGTTGAAGATCCATGAGCAGAACTACCCAACACATGATCTAGAGCTGGCATCCGATATTTTTGCATTGAAAATACTGTGGAACTACCTTTATGGTGATAAGATTGACATATACACCGACCAAAAGATCATAAATAATATATTCACATAAAAGGAGGTCAACATGCGTCAAAGGATATGGTTAGAGCTAATCAAGGATTAAGATTTCTCTATTCACTACCATCTTGGAAAGGCGAACAAGGTTGCTGATGCTCTAAGTAGAAAAGAACCCACTACACTATCTATGCTGCGGATTGAGAAAGACCCTATATTCATGGATATGGAAATGAAGTATTTTGAAATCATAAGGACAAGGGATTCATCCTACCTTTCCCAAATGATTGGGCAACTATCCACCTCGGAGAAGATTAAGGAAGCAAAAAGGGATGATGTAGAGATATAAAAGAGTGTGAATATAGTAAAGTAAGTGAAGCTGCACGAGTTGCATATTGATGATGATGGGGTCATTCAGTTTGGAATGTGGATCAGTGTTCCTCCATCACCCAGGATAAAGAATGAGCTATTGGACAATGCACATAGCTCAACATTCTCTACGCATCCTAGGAGCTCCAAGATTTACCGAGATCTCCGATAACACATCTAGTGGGATTACATGAAAAAAATGATCGCATAATATATCTCAAGGTTCTTGGTATGTCCGCAAGTTAAATAAGAGCGACAAAAGTCCAAAGGGATGATGCAACGATTGCCTATACCCATGTGAGAATGGGAGAATTTTACTATGGACTTTGTCATGGGTCTCCCAAAGACGTCAAAGAGAAATAATTTGATATGGGTTGTGGTTGACCGACACACCAAGACATCCTATTTTATTGATATTCGAGAAGATCTCTCACTTGAAAAACATGAAATGATATATATAAAAGAAGTGGTGAGACTACATAGTGTTCCAATATTGGTTGTCTCGGACCATGATCCAAGGTTCTCATCTATGTTCTGGAGGAGTCTCCAACATGTTTTATGTACTGAATTAGATTTCAGCATGGCCTATCACCCCCAAACTGATTGCTAATCTGAAAGGACTATTCAAACGCTTGAAGATATTCTAAGAGCCAGCTCCCATGAATTCAAAGGTGGTTGGGATCAGCATCTCCCATTGGTTGAGTTCTCATACAATAATAGCTTCCATTCGAGTATTCAGATGGCTCCATTTGAAGCTCTATATGGAAAGCGATGTAGAACCCCAACTTATTGGGATGAAGTTAGGGAAACAAAGCTACATGGACACGATCTTGTGAAAGAGATGACAGAAAAGGTTGAAGTCATCCAAAAACACATCAATGCTGCTCAATGTCGGCAAAAGAATTATGATGACAACCATCGAAGGGGCCTGGAGTTTGATGTTGGGGATAAAGTCTTCCTTGGAATATCACCATGGAATAGAGTCATTAGATTTGGAATGAAAGGGAATCAAAGCCCAAGGTATATTGGCCCCTTCAAAATCATTGACTGCATAGGATTCGTGGCCTATCAACATGAACTTACACCAAATATGGCCCAAGTTCATGATGTGTTTCATATACCACTACTGAGGAAGTACATACCAGACCCCTAACATGTACTAAACTCAGAGGTGGTGCAGCTGGAAGGTGATCATTCCTATGAGGAGCACTTGGTAGTGATTCTCACCCAAAGTAATACAGTTCTACGCAACAAGACAACCCACCTTGTTAAATTGTTGTGGAGGAACCATAAGATTGAGGAAGCATCTTGGGAACCAGAAGAGGCGATGAAGGAGAGGTACCCTCACCTGTTTAGATAAAATGAAATATTAAGGGTGAAATATCATAAGGGGGAAGAATGTAACAAGCCAATGTTTTTCAATGGAATTTCCCTTCTTATAAATATGTCATAAAATCAAATGAAAACACAGCATATTACACTATTAAGTGTTAAGTTACCTTTAAACATAAGTTTTTCACTTCGGTGTTTGGAATTTCAAAAATCTGACATACACGGTTGTGTTCAAGATGATTTTTGGAGTCTAATGAAAGAGAAATAATTTTCGGTGAATAGTAACATACCCTTATGAATAGTAAGATGCACGTATGAATAGTAATATGATCCTTATGAATAGTAGAACATCCAATATTAGAGTAACCTTACCCATGAATAATTAAATAAAATTTAGACATATTAGAAAGTGACAATTTTAGTTTAGTAAACATTTTGGTATTTTGAAAGTCATAAATAATTAATTAAAATTAATTAATGAATTTATATGAAAATTTATTTTCTTAAAATGGGGTCATAAATTAGAAAATTAATTTCTTATTGTTTTTAGAAAATTTTATGTGACCCTACATAATTTTTGAATGCACTAAAAAATCAGTTTTAATTTCAAAAACTGTATTATTTTTACGTAAATTATGATTTTAATGAAATATTAAATTAATAATATTTAGAAAAATATTTTTAAATAATTTACATCATTTTTGGATTCAACCCGTCGAAAAATGGTTGGGTTGAGTTTTTGTGATTCTTCTAAAATACATGAATTTTTTGGTGAATAGTAACGTACATTAATTTACCGAATAAATACTTTATAATTAAAACCCACTATTCATGACATCACAAGTGATGTAAGAACCCAATTTCCTGAAATAACATGCCTTATATACTATTATTGGTCAGGGATAACTCACTATTCCTTGACTTAGCGAAAATTAATAAACTAATTAATTTTATATTAAGGAAACCCCTCTCCCCTCCATTATAAAAACAACCCTTCACACACTCATTTACTCACACCTATCAAGCTCCAAACCTTCTCTAAACTCTGCGCATAAATCGTCCCTAGCTCATCTCCCACATTCAAGAGCTACTGGTCTCATCAAAAGACCAAGCATAGCTTCCTTAAGGAGTATCTCAAGAGGAGGATTTAAAATGTAATTTCTCTCCTTCTTCTCTTTTAATTTCCTTACAAGTTCAAGTTCATTTCTTGATATCTCCCCTCCTATATTCATCAAAATTGTATTATAAATTCATTATTTTAAATATAATGGAATTTTATGATGCTAATGGGATATTATATCATCCAATCCCCCTTTCCCTCTTCATTTTATTTTATTAAAGAGAACATTGTTTAGGAGGTGTTAATTTATCAACTTCAAAAACGACATTTTTTCTTCTTCCATTTCTACCTTCATATCTTGTCATGAAAAAAAATTTTATTGATGAAAAATAATATTTTATATGTATTATCTCCTATTTAATGTTCTAGAACTAATTTTTGACCATATTAATAGTGATAAAATAAAACAAGTTCATTATGATTGAAAAACCGCTCAAATTAACACAAAAAATTATCATTTAATTCATATCTAACGATTCAACCACATGGTATATAATATAATTCCTTATAATATAATTTTAAATTATGGAATATCATTAATAACATGTAATATATGTTCTTGGAGGTTTACTCATGTTCTATTTGAACACCAATTTCATAATACAAGTGAACCACACAAGCAAACCATTAAAAAACATTCTCGTACAATGTTTTTCAACTCTATAACTCATCCAAAGGAACATAAAATCACTTAATGAAACAATAATGAACCATATTAATATAGAAAAGGTTTTATATTTGTAATTATTTAATATAATTTCATTATACATGTCACTAAAGAGAAGGAAGCGTTAGGATACAAGGTAAGGGGAAACTCTCGAACCCAACCTTCATCCTTTGGGTTCTCCCTCTTCCACTCAATTTTTGATATAACTACTACTTAAATATAATATTTTCACCACTTTATATTGTTTTATAGGATATAAAACTTTTTCAATGGTTTTTATGTCAATCACAATGTTTTCCAAAATAACTCTTCTTTTAAGAACACAGCTTTTACTTCTCTCTCAAAGTGGACGGTTCATGTAACATATATGGTATTCCCTCTTTCTTTGGGAACTCAATGTTTATGAATGTGTTCTTATGATATATTACCCATTAATTTTTGTGGGTTAGTTATGTTCACTTTTGATATATGTTCCATGTGACAAGCATGATAGTGATAATGTTATGAAGTGAGAGGTGCGCCCAGAATTATATAGCGCAATATGAATGTTTGAATGTGATGGGTGAGCCCAGAATTATACATCTCTCCAATGAATTGGGTAAAGTGATTAATCTCATGAGTAAATGTGAAATGATGTTTTAAAAATATGCTAGCTTGGTTCACATTTTTTTCAAGTAGTTAACCACAAAGATATGATGTTTTGTTTTTATGAATTGCCACATTTCAAGTCTTTTATTTATGCTCCTCTCATATTCATGATATTTTTCCTATGTCATGATTATGCTCACCCCATTATATTTTATTATTATCTATACTCTTATTGGGATATTATCTCACCCCTTTATATGTACATCCTTAGGTGGCTACATGTACTAAGGAGAGTACAAGTGCTAATAAGAAGCCAGAGAGGATGAAATTAAATAAATGTTTATGCTTGATGTTGTAATTGTTATGTATGGTCCTAGTTTTCCCAAGACACTAAACCTTTGGATCCCTTACTTGTAATACTATTATGTTTTTTATCATTAAAATTTTGTGATATTATTGTATGAAATGGTTGGGTATCTATATATAGACACACAGAAACACACTAACAATTACTAAATTTTTGTTGAAAATTAGTATATAACTAATAAATAATTAATAATTATTAACAATTAAGAAGTTTTTTAAATAAGAGAAATTATAAAATGTCTCTACACTCCTTGTGATTGGGGAATCCCTCTACTCTGTTTTTTCGATCCCCTTGCTACGTTGTTACCCTCCTCTCTTTGATGGAGTCAATTTCAAATCTACATCATTTGTTTCATAACTTGTTGTTCTTGAGGACTATTGTATATTGGGAAAGAGGGAAGGTAATGAATGGGCTAAAAAATAAAAGATAATGTGTAGTGGAAATAAATTCATTCCGTCAAAACAAAAGTGGATGCGCAGTAAAACAAAAAAATAAACCAAAATTAAATTTTTTCATTGGAATTTTTACTTGGAAAACCGAAAATAGAGAATAACCACGTGACCTATACAAGAATGAGTGATAAACTAAAATAAATAAGTAAATAGAAGATAATCCCCAAAAAGGGATGGGGTCTCAAACTTAATACTCAGATTAAATAATGGATAAATGATAGAGAGTGAATAAAAATGATCATTGAACCAAATGAGATCACCAAAATAATTTTTTCTTCATATGTTGGTCTAGTGAAAAGCCTACCCACTACCTCCACTTTTATAGGAATATCATCTTCGTAAAAAAAACCAACTCCAATAACCAAAACATATCTCGGTATTTCTATATTTCAAAAATTTTCCTTCAGGTTTTTTATTTAGGTGGTCGGGCCATTTGAGGAGGCACCCAAGACACCCCCCTCCGACTGAAGTGGGGATCTCCCCCAAAGTAGAAATCAGTCACTAAGTCTTAAATTTACCTATGGATAAATGCTTGGTCAACATGTCTTTCCCATTTTCATCATTGTGGATCTTCTCAGGCTCTATCATTCTCAAATCAAGGACATTGCAGATCCAATGATACCAAACTTTGATATATTTCGACCTTCCCTGAAAAGTAATATTCCTTCCAAAAAAAAACATTCTATGCCGATCACAAAATAGAACATACCTATCCTGATTAATATTGATATCTTGAATAAATGTTTTAATCCCCAACAACTATTTTCATTCCTCTTTAGCTACAATAAAATATGACTCTATGGTAGATAAACCAACACATCATTTTAATATTGACTAGAAAGATAAAAATCCCCCTAAAAAATTGTTCAAATAGCCTTATGAAGACTTCCTTAAATAAATATCTCCATCTATATCTGAATCATTAATCCCACAAATCATAGGTCCCCATTTTCCAAAACACAATCTCAGATAAGAAGTAACACAAAGAAAAAAAATATATAAATAAATTCTCTCCAATCATCTCAACCGGAATTTGATAGAAAATGACTAACGAGAAAAACCGTATGATCTGAATCAGGTATAGTACTTACCATCACATATATCAAACAGATAATGATAGATTAATAAGATATGTGCTTCATCTCTAATCTCTCTTCATCTATATAAGGTGACTGACTGGTACTAAGCTTAAATTGTAAAGAAAGTGGAGTACTAACCACTTTCACTGTATCAATAGAATGTATCTAAAGAAAAATATCAATGTATATCTCCTGATATAACCACAATTTCATGTTCTTTCTGTCATGGGAGATCAACATGACATGAATCTATCTTGCTGGCCTGATTTCTTTCATCACAAAATATTGACAAATTTATTTCTTCAAATCTATCAATAATAGATGTATCATGGATAATAATGAGCATATCATCAACATAGAGTTATATTATAATAAAATCAGCATTATTAACTATATGAGAAAACAAAATGATCATAATATGTCTTCCTAAAACCCTGATAAAAATTAAATGATTAAATCATCTTATATGACTACCTTGTAGGTTGATTTAATACATACAAACTATTCTTTAACCTGATGTCATGAATCTCTTTACTTGTTTCAAAAAATGTCTGGATGTTCCTTAAAATCTCTTCCTCTAAAACTCCATAGATTAAATCCATCTTCATATATGTCTGCTCAATCTTTAGATCCAAACTAGTATCCAAACTAGGAACTACCCTAATGGAATTCATTTTTACAATAGGTGATAAAATATAATAAAAATAAATACATTTCTAATGATGGATGCCATTAACAACTAGGGTTTCCTTGTATCCTGGAACAGAAATGGATTCTTCATTTTTAATCAGAAAATTCCACTAATTTTGAAAATTTCTATTAACTATTAGTAACTTCACCAACATAAAAGTACGGTAGTCGTGAAATGATTTCATCTCATCATTCATTGTTTCATCCCATCTATCCCTCTATCACATTCCTTCGACTCATCAAAATTTTTTGGTTATCCCCCTTTAGCATGTTTAACATACTCGTTGGGTGAATAATGATTAGAAATGGTACGATGATGATATGACCTTTGGAGTGGAACTGAAGGTTCATTAATAACCCCTAGAACTAGATCATTAGAAACAAAAGGTGCATCAGAAACCACAAATCCAACTTTTTCACCCTGAGAATCATTATGTACATAAATTAAATCATCAGAATCAATAATATGTGGTCAATGTTAATAAGAATATGTCTCAATATTGACAAATACATCATGATTTGGATATGTATATTTTTCTCCATTATTAATGTCTATAATACTCTAATCCTCCTTAAGCACTACATCACAACTTCTGACAAGTTTCATCAATGCGATATCATAAATCCTATACCCAAACTCATCACGTCCATATCCAATAAATATAAACTAGTGTGACATACCATCTAGCTTGGATATCTCATATATAGTAACATGACCAGAATACTTGTAACCAAAAAAGAACAGGTGATCATACCTAATATCTTTGTCATACCTAAACTTGTTAAGGGTGTTAGTTTGTAAAGGAAAAATGTTATAAATTGAAAATATAAGATGTAGTAAGTGAAGACTCACCCAAAAAATGTCCAACCAGAATTTTATCTGAATGTAGAAAATAAATTACTTCTAAAAAATCATGTTCATCAGCTTAGATACACCATTCATTTGAGGTGTCTTCTAATTTCGAATATCATCCCTCCTATAATACTACTAAAAAAAACCACAATACTCACCCCCATTGACAATGTGAATAGATTTCAATTTCTTTCCTGATTCCCTCTTAGAAGAAACATGATATTTTTAAAATCACCAAGCACTGGACTTTTGGAATTCGAAACATAAACCTAATGATTACATGAGTTTTCATCAATACAGGTCACAAAAAAAGACCACCAATAATGATCTTATATTTCAATGTATAAAAAATTATCATGTACTAATTCAAGTACATGTTAGTTCTTGTGCAGAGGATGACTATTGAAACTTACTCTTCTCTATTTTCCATCCATATAATGATCAAACCTGTCCAATTTGACACTCTACAAATCTGGAAGAATATTTATCTTGGGAAAAAACAGATTCAATTTCTCATAAATTTGACTAATCATCTTATTTCATAACATGGATAAAATAATTAACTCAACAACGCTATAAATACAACAAGAAATAGAATCTATTGTCCATTAAAAACCAAACTACTTCATTCATTATGACACAATCAAAGATTCCATAGAATGATTCCATTAAAAATCATGAAAAATATTAATAAACCATTAATAATTAAGAATGTTGGTAGAAAAAATATTCAATGAAACCCCCAATGCATGTTGAAAATTCTTCAACAGTTGTTTAATTCTTGTGCTAGTCTCCAATCAAAAGGTCCTGATATCTATAAAATGAGCATGACCATCATTAACTATATTTAAAATCCCACAACTACCTAGTCTATAAGATATAATGATCTCCTTCTTTGATTTCATGTAAAAAAATGAAACACTTTCAATAACCTAGTAATAATCATCAGAAGAGATATTAATGGAGTTACCAACAATAAGAAGATCAACCATTTTAGTAGCGGTGAAATGAACATATCCATCACTATTTTTCTTCTATGTATTTTCCATAATTCTATTTTATATTTTCAATTCATAACAGAATCTCTTAAGATAACCTTTTTACCATAATGATGAAATCCAAAATCTATATATGTTGACTAGGATTTTCTTTTGCCTTTGATCTTACCTAAACTGTTCTATTCCTGGTCCTGGATTCTCCCCCTATTTTCTATGAATAATATCACTGAAGCAGATTTTTACTATGTGTGTCTCCTAACATATTCATTCAAAAAAGAAAACTTAACAAAATTGAACATCATATAACCATTATGATAATAATCTGTTAGAGTAACATGTAAATTATTCCAAGAATCTCGTGAATTGTTAAGCTATAAAAGAGGTAAAACCTCATCATAAAAATTTATACCCATGATATAAAACTAATAAAAACAATCTTGATATTAACTCGAATATTTAGAAATAGAAATACATTCTATTTACCTCAAATTCATCATTTATTTCAAAAGAACTAATTTTTTGTCTCTTATCCTTGAATCATAGGTCATCTCAAGATTCTCCCACAGTGTTATGGCATGAATGATATTGACCATGTGGTTCATCATGTTTTATTTGACCCATTGTAGAATGAAATCACAAATCATCTCATGATTGAATACAGATTCATTATCATACATAATTTCTGGATTCTGCGAACTAAACCCTAGAAATTTATTCCCTTGAAAAAATCATATCCTTCATTTTTAGTTGGATCATATGGTAGTTAGTAACACTCAACAAAATCATCAAACTGTAATTGGATTACATAATAAATAGATAACAAAAAACACTTTTATACCAGATGATTTGAAAGACATCAATAAAACAATTTCCAATAAAATCAAATTACACGTGCAACAGAACTAAATTCATTCTGTCAAACCAAATGAAGATGCACAACAACCCAAAAAATAAATGTGTTGAAAATAAATGGTGAAACATAAATTTTTACATAGGAAAACCAAAATTGAAAACCCATGGGATGTTATCTAGAAATAGAGGTCCATTAAAATGAATAAATATATAGTAGAGAGTCCCCAAAAATGGAAGGGATCTCAAAAGTAATACTCAGATAAAATAGTTAATCAAAGGCACAGGGAAAAGAAAAGTTATCATCAAACAAAAGGTGATAAAAAAATTAATATGATCTCTGTTTGTTTTTGAGTTGAAAATCCTTATCGCTTCCTCATATTTTATAATGAATCTCATACCCATCAAAAATAATTACTCCATTCACTAAAACCTGTCCTTAAGTTTCCCCATTTCAAAAACATTTCACTGCATTTTTTATTCACACGGGTGCACCATTTGAAGAGGAATCCGAAAACAATATCAAAGATTGTATATTAATATTCCATATTAATTATCATGTGATTTGTATATGCTAGTATAGTTCATCATCTTGGGCCTCTTGTTTTCCTAGATATGCTGCATACATGGGCTCTCCCTATATGGATCAAACATCATGTAGTTGAGAGGATGCTCGATTAATGGTTGTTCATTGGGAAGTGACTATATAGAACATTATATGGGCTAGGATTTTCATTTCACATGTTTTTTTGGGCTGAATTTAGTTAGCATTGGTGGTTTTTTGGTGTTGGACGATTTATGGGAATTTACAAGGTTGTGTGAAGCATTTCTCAGCAAGCTTTATGGATGATCATGGATGATCTGTTGGATGATAGTTGTGGAATCAAGTCTCCAGTGGACTTATGGTTATTTGTGAGTTTAGATGTGTTATGGTGTTTCTGGTTTTCCTCTGATTAGTGGTGATCAATGGGTGTTACATTGATCCAGTGGGTTCAGCTGGCTCCTTGGATAAGAAAAACATTATGGCAGGCTTGGATGGCTTATCTATAGTTGATCTATGATGGTCTCTGTCTGATTTTTGTTTTTATTCCAATTTTTTCTTCAATGGATATAGAATCAATAATTGTTGCCTGGTTACTGGTTGTTCTTTTTTTCGTTTTGGGGATGACAGTCTGAATAGGTACATTTTTCTTAATCCCCAACGATTTTTTTGAATTTTCAAATTACATTGTTGGTTTATTAGGATCCTTAAACAAACACCATAGTTACACATAACCCCATAACAAAATATTTCACGTTACAAATTTTAAATTTCTAAATACATAATTAATACATAAAAAATATTGACCATCACAACCTCAAACCACAAACCTCATTGAATCATGCACCCTAACAGAATCATAAAACATTATTATCATCAGTTCGCCACCATAATCCGTCATCACCATTGAAATTAGGCCATGAAAGAACATGAATAAAACCAACCAGTCAAAGAATTTCCATGATTTCCACAATGATCAAGACCAGTGGAGACCCAAAGTCAGAGTCAAATCCACCATAAGTTACATCTTCTAGAACTCAATTTATAGCTCATACTACACATCCAAAAAGACCATGAAAACAACCACTCCAATCCTATTGGGAAAAGATTATTGGGTTACTGGTTCCAGATTAGAGTAAAAGAATCAATAAAAACAACAATCATTTTCAAGACCAAAAAATATATCTATCAGAACCACTGACTTCAACTGCCACGCAGAAGTGACTCGTTATCATCGAATCAAAGGAGAAAGAAACCTTCATCAAGAATAGATTCAAACATCCTGAGGCCATAAATACAATTAAAATCCAAAATAAACAACCATGATAGGAACCACCACATTTAAACAACCTAAAAAACAATGAAACATGATGGAAAACCAAAAATAAAACTACCAGCATCCAAATGAAAAAAATTCATAAGCACTTGAACCCAATTTTTTCTCCCAAATCTATAATCATAAAAAATAATATGATTAAATACAAATGAAAGTCGACAAGACCAAGGCCACTATATGCTTAAAGGACTGGAACCCATACCTTAGAGAATGAATGAAAATGTCATGTGAAATACCTATAAAAAAGGCCTCCACCTAGAGATTTCCTTCAGATGTGCAATTAGATAGAAAGAACACAGATGGTTAATGTAGAAAAGGAAAATATCACAGTCGGGATGGAATAGGGGAAACAAGAACACATGGGGGAACAATCCAAAATGGAATGGAGAAGGAATCTAATGAGTAAATTATTTACATTGAAAGGAAACCAGAAAAGAAGAAAGGATCTTGGGGAAACAAAATACAAAAAATCAACAAGAAGTAAAAGAAACCAGTGCCTCTAATATTGATATTGAGGAAAAAAAAACCAAGAAGAGGGACCAAGAGAGCGCCTAGAAAAAAATTTAATTTAGGGTTATTCAAGTGTAAAATAAAATGTATTTTTCGTTTTGAGGACTTGTTTTGTCATGTCGCATTGGTTAGGCTATTCTTCTTCTTACAGGTAATGTCAGGTGGGTTACCTCGAATGTTTGATGAGTGTGTTAACACCCATCATTCATCCATTTTTCAACTTGTTTGATGGATGAATGGGAACTCTGTGACTATTTTTTCGTGGTTATTTATGAATAATTTTATGGTGCATCGCGTCGATATACAAATGACTGACTCACAAGAAATTTCGGGTGGGAGGCTCAAGAGAGTGAGATAGGTGTGCCAACACTTTTAGTATGGTCATCTTCCCACATGTCTGTGTGGGAAGGAGGAGTTCAATGAAATGTTTTGTCATCATAATGGAAAAATTATTGTTAGAGGGAACCTCTCAGACAGGAATTGCTACTACATAGTCTGACATGGGGGGCTACGAGACATCTAGTCGTTACTCGTCATGATTTATGTTTCTTATTTGGCATTTGAGACTATGTATGGTCCTTAGATCATGTGATTTTTTGATTTTTTTCATCTGGGTCTTGTAATGGGTTTACCATTTTCCCAGTCTTCAAAAAATGGCTATATTATTTCTGTTTAATTAAGGTGGAATGAATATCAACCTTTTAAAAAACAAAATTATTAATAATTAATAAGTAATTGAAATATTAATTAATTTATAATAATAATAATTGACTATTATTAAATTCAGGGTGGTTTTTTATAATCTATTTCTAATATAAAAATATAAGAAGTAGAATTTTTGATTTAATAATGGTTTTAACTACCTCTAAGAAACCTCTTCAATTTCATGATGATTTTTAATATACATTTACTAATTAGATGATGTTTTCAAAAATTTCTTCTAGAAAAACTAGAATGATTCATTTAGTGAATTTTTTGAAAATATCCTATTAATGTCTCTACTTAATACCATTTTACTATGTGACTGGGAATGGTGTAATTGGTAGAAATAGAACACCAAGCTAGAACAAGACCAAATTCATTAACACCAACTGAATATGACTATTGAAAACCAGAAGAACAGTGATTGAGGAAATGAATACAATGTTTAGTGAACACCAAGATTTACATGATTCAGTCTGATGGGGACCTACATACATAAAAATAATACCACCCAACACATATTTTTTATTAATTCTTGAAAATAAACATAATAAGGAAAACAAAATAAAAAAATAATTTTCAAAAAAGACAATAGTACAACATTAGGAATCCAAAACTAGCATTCTGAGAAACAATATTACAAAAAACATACAATACCAAACTTGAGGGTCCATCCATTCGATTCTCTTGATGCTCCTAGAAGGATGTCGTTGCCATAATATTGAAGCTCACTCAAAGTGGTTATTCACCTCGTTTAGAGTGGTTTATTAGGGTCTTTGAGGTTATACATACATCTTCACAAGGAAGGATGTTAATAATAACAATACCATGAACCACACACCATTTGTATGAGTTATGTTCAGTATGCACAACCAATCTGAACCTCCTAAGGGAACGAATAAACCACTAACAAACATATCCAAAACCATAATGAGAAATAATAACTCGATAGCTAAGATAAGTGGTAAGGTTTCTCCCAATATAAGAAAATATTCCAGCCTTAGGGTTTATTAATTCCCCCAATGAAAACACTGCAATCAGTTATATCACGCCCAACTTGAGTGCACTAGGAAATCATCCTGAACAGACCTACTAATAGAGCAAGGAAAACATTAAGAGTAGATGAACAATAGTGATTTAATGGGTGGAATAAAGGACGACTGACCAGAAAAGAATAAAAAAACACCACATAAATCCAATGTGGTGGGCAAGATATGAAGCATTCCAATGTGAAAAGATTGAGAAACAAATCCCAGTAATCAAGTCCATATGGACAATATGAAGAAGTGAACAATAAACTGCAACCCAACAGATCATGTTTTAAGCATATAAAATAAATAAATTAAAATAACATGAATGAAAATACAATTTAAATGAAAGAATGAATTAAGGTAAAATTTCAATATTAAAATTATAATGAATGAATTAATTCAAAAAACTCAACTATTTTTAATTGAAATTGGTGACTTTCTGGCACTTATGGTTATATAACAGAAACCAAAATCATCTAATATAAACTATACAATATCTTATACAATATCAAGAATTTATTCAATCTATTAGCCGAATTTTTGTAATTGTGTAACCTATTGAATTACACAGTTATAGATTATATAACGTCTCTAATAAACCGTAGTCTAATATCAATGTGATTTGAATTACCATGAAAACTAAATTTTTGGACAAATGATGTGATGATTGAAAAACAAAATAAACATTTATAATTGAACTAAAACTCTTACATTCTGAATGTGGGCCTTTAATCCATAAGGATTCCTTCATTGCCTCATTAAGGGAAATGTAGCCAGATT
This sequence comes from Viscum album, assembly GCA_963277665.1. NCBI lineage: Eukaryota > Viridiplantae > Streptophyta > Magnoliopsida > Santalales > Viscaceae > Viscum > Viscum album. Next base: position 675,867,768 of record OY728133.1, on the reverse strand, counting down.
CCATGGTTAAAATGGAAACCACAGAGTATATGATTAATTTCCAAGAGATAAGACCACCATAGGAATTGAACACATATCCAGTCAAAGATATTCCAGTGTCAATATTACCTACATAGTCATCATCTACATATATAATTATAATTTCATAAGAATAAATATTTTTCCATAACACAAAGACATTTTTGAACTACATGAGCGATACTAAAGAATCCACTTAAGGGCCTTCCATTGTGGAATCCTAAGTGAGGCCATAAATATACTGAAGGTTTAGATTACATAGGAAGTATTTGTCCGGGTGCAAATAATAGTGTAAATAATTCTACAAAAAATATTCGAAAATGGGATTTTAGATATAAATTTATTGTCATCATCAGAAGTGGGTTCTTATTTCAAAGGAAGTTTAAAGTGATGTTCAAGAGGTAAATTGATATGGTTGAGAGATTAAAACATTTGACTCTAAAGAAAATTTAAAATGTAAGCATGATGCGGTAAATAAAGCAATTTATTTAGTCTATTCCTAATTATTTAAACACATGGAATTTTATTAACTTCACCTTTGTCTTTTATTTCAAACAATCCTTTTAATTGTAATTTTATAGAAATGATTAAACTCATATTTTTATAAATGATGAGAAACTCATCAATATCATGTAAATGATAGATCATGAAATTTTGAGATTATATAAAATTGAAACATAAACCATATTGGATACTAGTAAATTAATTAAATTACATGAAGTAATCAATCTTCTTATACCATTTCCTTCATTCTTTATTTTAACTATACAATTATCTATTCAATAGGCATACATTATTTAATTTTAATTCCTTAGGGTAACAATCATGAGGTTTCATATTGTGTTTCTCATTTAAATATCCATGTAATTAGGCAATTTTAACATCTAATTTTTGATTGTGTATACCACTATTGGAAGAAAAATCATGTAAAATCCTAATTGAATAATGCTTAAAAATAGGGGAAAATTTATCTGAAAAATCAATTATAATGACCCAAATATTGATGTACATGGACATTAAATTATTTTTGCAGAATACATAACACATAACAAAAACCAACACTAAAGGATCCTAATAGTTTAGTGTCTTTTCAGACTCGGAACATAATCTTTTAATCATGGTGAAAGATCTTCAACATCTCCCACTAAGATCTTCCCCCTTTTGTTTTCTTACCTAAAACAATTATTTATATACTAGGGAAAAGAAAAAATATAATGGTTGAGATCAAAATCTCAGTAAGGTAAAACGTGGAGAAAATAAAACAAATCATATTCATTTGAACTTAAAAACAAGAACATAATGTTTAAACATCAAAATTTTGAGCAATGACATAAAACATGGAAGTACGTAAGGCATATATCATAATGCAACATCAATCAAGATAAAATATAATGGGAATAAAATAGGTAATTGTGGAAAACCATTAAGCACATGACATGATTTACATATTAGCCAAGGAATTACTGCCAAGACCATCTTAGTGGACAAAGTCCCTTACTAAATCGAGTTTATTCCTCATTCCAGTCCTGTATCACTGAACCAGATTAACTTGCCATTCCAGCCATGTCTATCTCAGGAGATATAAATGTTTACCAAATCCATTAGAGGGAGATATAGTTCCCACCCTTCTCATAATGAAATCATTTTTACTTGTGCCACAAAATAAACATAAAGCATTCATCATAAACCAAATATCAAAATGGGTTTCATAAACATCATCCCATCAAAACATAATCCATATAAAACAAATGGATATCATTTCATCATAAGAAAATTGAACCAATTAAAATCATAGAGACATTATACCTGAAACATACACATATGAAATAATGTCATCTTAGATGGAAAATGGTTTTGATAAAACAATTGAAATGAATTCTTGAGGAAAATATCGTTTCTTTTTCAAAATCATTTTCTTTTCACAAAATGAATTAAAATTTTTAAAGAAAAGGATTTTGTTGCAAATAGTCATGAAATATTGTAGAGTAATCTTCATTAATAAAAGGCTTTATGAAACCGTAAAATCTGTTCATGCCGTATAATTTTAAAAAACATTCTCCTTGTAATTTTGTCAGAAAAGTAAAAAAGTACCTCGTATGGTAAAAAAAAGAATGATTACTTACATAAAATGAAGTAAAAGTAAAAAAAGGGTAAAAATAACTTCAAACATAGATGAAACCATTTTTAGAAGACATTTACATGGATGATACATATAACCCCAATAAATACTTACTAATAAACAATCTCAGATAAAAATGAAATTGGAAAAGATATCCATTACCTTAAGTCCCACATGCTTCATATGAATCCGAACCACTTGTATAATGATTTATATAATGTAATTGACTTATTAAAGAATCATATTAATTGTTTTGATATCATATATGGTTCACGTGTGACTTTATATTACCCGTTCTTTTGTAAATTTCATGTTAAAGCAGCGTTTTGGGAAAAATTGTTTCATTTATTGTATGTGTTTAGACTTGTTGTTCTTGATATTATTTCGTATATCCCGATTCACATAATTAATGAATGTAAAACATGATTTAAATATAATATATTTTCAGCATGTAAATTTATATGATAGATCAATAAATGGAATGAAATACACCGTTCATGGAGACGGTAGGTCGTACATAAGCATGAATGCTGTTTTTGTTTCCTTATTGAATTGAATGGAATTAAGTAGATGAAATACATATATATATATACATAAATCTAGTAGAATTATTATTTCACATATTTAATTATTTTTCATTATATATACTTTATAATAATTCATGAATGGTTAACATGGAAAATGAATCTCATCGCGATGTGGAAACGGTAATCCATACATATGCATGAGCGATGATATCGTTCCCATAATTATTGAATAGAATTGGAGTGGATGGTATAATATCTAATAATCAGTATGATTTTATAATAACCATATATAGTTATTCTTTATCCCATTATACCAAACCATGTAAGGTGGTGGTGGGAAAAACTGATTACACCACGACGTGGAGATGGTATTCCGTACCTACGCACTCGCAGTGATTTCATTTTATGTAGGATGTATAGAAGGTGAAATGGGGTTGTTTTATATTTATAATATCATATAATTATATTAGTGATACTTATTGTATTACTTTACAATGAAAAAACTAATGAAGATGATGATGATGAAGAATGAAACTTGAAAGAATCGGTAGAAGAGATTACCTCTTCTTCGACGCACCTCCTTTAAGCTTCCTCTTAAGGGAATAGAGTTGGTCTTTTGAGAATAACAGAACCCCCAGAATGTTTCTAGGGAGGTGGAGAAGAGAAATGGTCAGGGGTTTTCTGAGCTTTAAGGCTCAAAGTGTTGTTAAGAGGAGAGGGGGGAGGTTCCCTTTTATAAGGGAGGAGAGGGGCACCTTTGGAAACCTCAAAAATATTAATTTATAAGAAATAAAAACCCCCATAAAAACATCCAAAATGACTCAAATCAAGAGATTAGATGAGATAAGTTTGTAATCCCATAAACCAATAAAATTTATACATTTTGGGAATTTAATATAAACAGTATCAAATTGATTTATCTTTATTTAATCTATTTAATTTTATTTGTGGTAATAAGATTCTAACATCTAAATTGTTATAAATAATTACTTATGTGTTGGGAATTGTCCATAATTGGATAGTTGATGACATTTTAAACCATATAATATTAATTTATAATTTTTAAATATTTTTGTTATTTTTAAACAATTTTATATTATGTTATTTTCATAAAATAACAATTGTGTGAATTGTGACCCTATTCATTTATTTGAATTTAAATAAATTCCACACAGAAGATATTTTTTAACTAAAAGTTATAATAGATTTATAACATGACGTATTTATCTAGAAAATTTATATATCACATTAAATAGTTCATATAATATTTATTTTAATATCTTTAAAACCATTAATTTGATATTTCAATCAATTCAATAATTTCAACATCACTATTGTGTCACCTTTAATGATAATTAGTTAATCTCGAAAAATTATAAATAAATTTAAATGATGTAGAAAAGTTTATTATTCTACTGGTTACTATTCATGTTCTATGTTTCATGAATTTTATCACTAAATTAAAATTATTATACTTATAATATTTAAGAGAGTGACATGTTGTCACTTTCTTTGATTTTAATAATAATTAAATTATTTTCACACTCAAAAGTACATAAAATAAATGTATTCCGACCCTTAGGTGATATGGGTCAACTTTTAGTCATCCAATAGAATTTTGTCAGGTGTTAATGTAATTTTATAATATTTTTTTTACCCTTAAGTACCCAATTGACCTTTAACTACAGTAAATAAAAATTATCGTAATTACTATTCATAATATCAAAAAAAATAAAAGTAACCTATTAACATAATTTGGACCCACTGAATTCAAATATGGAATCCATTTTTCAAAATTCAAAAACTTGAAGTTGCACTAATTAATTTAAAATTATTACCGTTGTTAAGAAAATGGGTTTTAAAAGTTAAAACATTGCCAAATCATGAAATGTTTTTACATATGAATTCAATGTAAAATTAATGCTAATGGCATAAATTATATTAAATGGTAAAAATATATTCTATTTATACTTTTAAATCATTGAATATTATAATTTAACCATATAAATTATTTCTATGAAAATAGTTGTTTTTAATTAATATATAGCATTTTTATACTATTCATTAAAATATAAACGTTATCAGAATGATATGAAAAATTTTTCCAGAGTAAATTTTTATATCCAAATTCCAAGGAAGAATTTTATTTTTTCAAATTTAACTTATAAACATGTCAAAACTATATTTAATGTGGGTGGTCCATCAAAAGGCCTCAAAACTGCATTTTAAAAAAATATTATTTTACCTGAAGATTATATTTTGTTCTCATATCATGTTATAGAAAATGTGTAATATTAATAATAATGTAATAAAATTTTAAATTTAGTTAATAATATTCATAACGGCTAGTCCATAATAATATTATAACAATATATCATTGTTTAGGGAAATCTTTTATTGCCTATTACACACGCTATCGAGAAACATCACTATTGCATGTAATGCATGCCTTGTTAGGGATGAATTTAGTGAAATATCCATTTGGTGTTGTGTATAACATAATTCCAAACTTATTTCATTTAAACATTAATGAAAATATATAAATAATGTTGCATAGAATAATTTCTACAAAACGAACTCGAAATTGTGTGTAACAAGATCCAAGAAGAGTGTTGCGTATACTACAAGATAATACGGTGTTGCGTATAGTGCAAGATAATTTTGGTGTAGTGTATAACACAAGACATCAATGAAATTAAAAATAATAATTCTCTTAAAATCTCAGGTTGTTACATTCTACCCCCCTTAAAATGAATTTCGCCCGCGAAATTCATCGGGGTTATAAATGGTTTACTACTTGAAAGTTTCTTTCATAGAAACCCACATCGTAAAAAATAATACTAAAACTTAATTTTAAAAAGTAAAGTGAGAAACATAATGGTTAGCCAAATTAACTCATCGTTGGGTTTCCACATAGGATAACATACGTGAAAATATGGATATAGAAGTAAAATGTAACCATCATGTTCTGATGAAGAGTGGTAGAGGACATGGATATGAAAAATACAACAATCACAAAGCCATAAATTTGTAATGATATAAGGTACCATCTGATTCATCGAATCTGGGGAAGTAAGACATCATTTTAAATTTTCTAGATCATTTCCCTTATGTTTAAAAGAAATACATACATGATTTTGGTACAATCACACTGTTGTTCGTTCCTTTAACAATTTCCACTTCATCTCTTAATTAAATGAAGTTGAATTTGTTATTCATGAAGTGTTAGCAGATCATGTGATAGAATGATGGGTCATTCCATCAGTTTCAAACAAAACATTAGAATAAGTTATCAAATATACATAAGTTCATCTATGGTGAGGTTAATCGTATATGATTCCAAAAATTAACTTATACTTCATCTATCATACCACATAATAAAATAAAACCAGAGACTTCCTGTAGGCCAATGGTAGGCGATAAAGGCCTATAGCACTTCAGTTTTGGGTTTGATTCCTGTAACCTTATCCTACACGATGGGTTGTCGCCCATCCTGCAGGTTTTCCTTTTTCTACGTTATAACATCCCATAAATAATATTGAAAAATGTTCTATCCATAAACAATACTAAATTATGTCCAACATAATCTATTCTAACCTTATGCCTTATCCAAAATACTTCTTTCCAAACTCATAGTATAAAGAGAACGATTATTAGAATGCTCATATAACAAGCACATGAATACCATCATTTATCCCTATATATCATAAGATATATCTTGTTGGATCACATTATATACATGTGAATACCTTAATCATGTATTATCTTGAAACATGAATACCCATTAAACCTCAGTGAAAACAAGAATTCTATCAAAAGGTAACTCTTTCCACATACCAAAATCCCAAAATCTCTATATACTCAAACCATCATATAACATTATCCTTATATCAGTCATGAGCTCATGAATACTATCATACACATTATTTTCTCCTTATCCCATTATTATGCGCATTTCATTTTCATTCAAAAAGTATTTCAATAACTTTTCATGGTTACCGGTCCCATAAAATTATCAAAAACCACACTGATCCAATACATTGATATTCCAATATTCCAAGATACTTTAAATGTGATTCCACTACATTATCTCAGAATCCCGTTAGATAAACACTTATTATTTCCACCACATTTTTTTCATACTCAACATCACAAATAGTGTTCACATGTTACTTCCCTTTATCCTTTGCCTTAGGCGGTTTCTCACATCGATCATCAATAACCCTTGGATTAGGTCATTGATCAGCATAATGCCCCCATTTCATTGCAGTAGAAGAATTAAAGTGTTCATGGACCATTCAATGTAGTCTTTTCTCTATTTACATAATTATCTACCTTTTTCCCATTACTTCGACACTCAACTGATCGATGACCATATTTTCCACACATAAAACATTTTCAAGTACCTTTTAGGAAATCTCCACCATGCTTCTTTCCACATATTGAGCGTAAAGAAACATTCATCTTCTTTTCACCATTGTTCTAAGAGTTTTCCTTGAACTCCATCTTTCATTTTTTGTCAAAACCATGAGATGGATATGTAACACCAACTTCTAGTTCTTCCTTGAAAGCACAACGCACAATTTCTCCATAGCTACTGAAGTCTCTTTTCACTAATGCCCTTCGAAGACTTGGATTTAAGCCACTGAAGAATCAATCATCTTTACTTTCAGGTTGGATGATAAATCAAAATGCATACCTTGCAAGCCGTGTAAAATTCGCATCGAATATACCAAAAAATTCATCATCCTTTTGAAGAAGCTCATTGAACTACTTTTTTATCTTTGTTTAAAGAATAATAGGGATGTACATATAGAAAAACATGTTCTTTAACTCATCCCATTCCCTGGATTCAATTTCATCTTGGGGACTTGTATTCTTAATTATAATCCACCAATTGTTTGCTTCACCTTCTAAATATTAAACAACCAAAATGACTTTTTCATGCTCTGATGAGTGATGTATGGAAAATTTCATTTCAATGTTACTGATCCATCATTCAGCGACATGTGGATCAGAAGACCCACTCATAGAAGGTGGGCGAAACCTCATGAAAGACTCAATAGAATATTGTTCCCTTATCTACTCATTTGGAAGTCCAGAATGATTCATAGCTTGTGTAAGTATATCAATAAGATTTTCTACTCCATATCCCATCACATTGGATTATCAAGGAGGAAAATAATTGCATTTCCCGTTACAGTGATCAACATGGTTCCTTCGGGTTCTGGCTATCAACTAAAACACAACAAGAATAGTGTGAGGGAAAAAAATCATGCTTGGTAAAACAACATAATAACGGGGATTACCTTCAATAATGAAAATTTTAGGTTTAATTCTAACATCATTACCATAATTCTAGGACTATAACCTATATTTATACATAACATTAGGGATATCCCTAGAAATACCTCATAAATATCTCTTTGGATCTCACTAATGTTTTCGCATCCTAGTTTCTAATGTATAACTAAAACTTTCCTCTAATACCAACTTTAACGACACAAAGCTTGAAGTACATGAACATTACATTAATTTTTCGAAATACATAACACATAACAAAAACCAACACTCAAGGATCGTAGTAGTTTATTGCCTTTGGAAACTTGGTACATAATATTCTAATCATGGTGAAAGATCTTCAACATCTCCCATAATGATCTTCCCATTTTTGTTTTCATACCTAAAACCATTCATTATATCCTGGGGAAAAGAAAACATATAAAGGGTCCTCTCAAATGCTCAGTAAGGGTAATAATGGAGAAAATTAGCCAAACAATATACATTTGAACTAAGAAACATGAACATAATGTTTAAATATGAAAATCATGATAAATTACATAAAACATGGAAGTACGTAAGGCATCGATCATAATGGAACATAAATAATGATAAAATATAATGGGAATAAAACATGTAATTGTGGTAAACCATTAAGCAAATGATATTATTTCCATAGTATCCAAGACATTACTTCCAAGACCATCTTAGTGGACAAAGTCCCTTACTGAATTGAGTTCACTCCTCATTCCAGTCCTGTATCACTGAACCAGATTAACTTTTCATTCCAGCCATTTCTATCTCATGAGATATAAATCATTAACCAATGAATTGGAGGGATATATAGGTCCCACCCATCTCATAATGAAATCGTTCTTACTTGTTCCACAAAATAAACATAAAGCATTCCTCATAACCCAATGATTAAATTGGATTTCAAAAATTTCTTCCCATCATAACATAATCCATATAAAAAAAAGGATATAATTTCATCATAAGAAAATTTAAACCATTTAATTCATAGAGACATTATACTTTAACCATAAACATATGAAATAATTTCATCTTTGATGGAAAATGGTTTTGATAAAAAAACCTGAAATGAATTCTTGAGGAAAATATCCTTTCTTTTTCAAAATCATTTTCGTTTCAAAAAATTCCGTACAATTTTAAAACAAAAGTATTTTTTTGAAAAGAGTCATGAAATATTATATATTAAGAATAATTAAGAAAAGGCGTTATGAAACCTTAAAAATCCATTCATTCCATATATGTTAAAAAAACATTCTCCTCTTACTTTTGTCGGAAAAGTCAAAAAGTACCTTGTATGGTAAACAAAAGAAAGATTCCATACATACCATAAAGTAAAATTCAAATATGATTAAAAAGGAAGTTAAATATACATCAAACCATTTTTAGAAAATAGGGACATTTTTTATAAATATGACCCTAGTAAAGACTTATTAATAAACAATCTCAGATAAAAATTAGATTGGAAATGTTATCCCTTACCATAAGTCTGATATGCTTAGTATATATATGAACTTCCTGTATAATGATTTAAATAACATAATTGACTTATTAAAGAATAATATTCATTGTTATGATATCATATATGGTTCAATTATTAATTTATATTACCCGTTCTTTCGTAAATTCCTTGTTAAAGAAGCATTTTGGGTAAAATCTTTTCATTTATCGTACGTGTTTCGACTTGTTGTTCTTGATATTATTACTTATATCCTGATTTACATAATTCCAGAATGTAAAAAATTATTTATATATAACATATATTCAGCATATACATATATTTTATAGATCGATAAATGGAATGAAATACACTGTTCATGGAGACGGTAGGCTGTACGTACGCATGAACACTGTTTTCGTTTCCTTATTAAATTGAATGGAATTAAGTAGATGACAAACATATATATATATATATATATATATACATAAATAAATTAGAAATGTTATGTCTTAAATATCATTATTAATCATTATATATTCTTTATAATCATTCATGAATGGTTAACATGGAGAATGAATCTCATCGTGTCGTGGAGACGGTAATCTGTACGTAAACATGAGCGATGATATCGTTCCCATTATTATTGAATAGAATTGGAGTGGAAGGTATGATATCTGAGAATCAGTATGATTTTATAATAACCATATATAGTTATTCATTACACCATTATAATAATCCAAGTATGCTGGTGGTGGGAAAAACTGATTACACAATGACATGGAGACGATATTCTGTACGTACGCACTTGCAGCGATTTCATTTTCGGTAGGTTGGATAGAAGGTGAAATGGGGTTGTTTGATATTTAAAATATTATATCAGTATATAAGTGATACTTATTGTATTTCATTACAATGTACCAACTAAAGAAGATGAATTTGATGAAGAATGAAACATGAAAGAATCGGTAGAAGAGATTACCTCTTCTTCGACGCACCTCCTTTATGCTTCCTCTTAAAGGAATAAAGTTTGTATTTTGAGAAAACCATAACCTCCAGAACGTTTTTATGGATGTTTATAAGATTAATGGGCAGGGGATGGCCGAGCTTGAATGCTCATAGTGTTGTGAAGAAGAGAGGGAGGTGGTTCCTTTTTATAAGGGAGGAGAGGGGCACCTTTGGAAATATCAAAAATATTAATTTTTAGTAAATCAAAACCCAGATAAAAACATCCAAAATGACTCAAATCATAATATTAGAAGAGATAGGGTAGTAATCTCATCACCCAATAAAATTTAGACTTGTTGGGAATTTTTTTTAAACATTATCAACTTGATTTATCCTTATTTAATCTATTTAATTTTATTTGTGGTAATAAGATTCTAAATTTTAAATTGGTATAAAAAATTACTTATGTGTTGTGAATTTTCCATGATTGGATAATTTATGCAATTTTCTACCATTAAAATTTTAATTTATAATTTATAAATATTTTATTGATTTTTAATCAATTTTATATTATGTAATTTTTATAAAATAACAATTATGTCAATTTTGACACTATTCATTAATGTGAATTTAAATAAAATCCAAAAAGAAGATATTTTCAAACTAGAAGCTTTAATAGATTCATAACATGTCATATTTATCTAAAAAATTAGTAGATCACATTAAATAGTTCATATAATATTTATTTTATTATCTTTAAGACCATTTAATTGATATTTCAATCAATAAAATAATTTCGACATCACTATTGGGTCACCTTTAATTATAATTATATAATATCTACAAATTCTAAATAAATTCATATGATGTATATAAATTTATTATATTTATGGAGAATATTCATGTTCGAAGTTTCATTAATTTATCACTAAATTAAAATTATTATACTTATAAGATTTAAGAGAGTGACATGTTGTCACATCCTTTGATTTTAATAATAATTAAATTATGTTCATGGTCAGAAGTCCATAAAATAAATCTATTCCGACCCTTATGTTATATTTTTCTACTTTTAGTCATTCTATAAAATTTTGGTAGATGTTAAGGTAATTTTATAATCTTATTTTAACCCTTACGTACCTGATTTACGTTTAACTACGGTAAATAAAAATTACCGTAGTTACTCTTCATAAAATCAAAAAAATAAAAGTAACATATTAACAAAATTTGGTCCCACTAAATTAAAATATGGAATCCATTTTTCAAAATTCAAAAAACATAATTTTCAGTGATTAATTTAAAATTAATCCCGTTGTTAAGAAAACGGGTTTTAAAAGTTAAAACATTGCCAAAGATTGAAATGTTTTTACCTATTAATTCAATGTAAAATTAATGGTAATGACATATATTATATTAAATGGTAAAAATATATTATCTTTTTACTTTAAAAACATTCAATTTTATAATTTAACCATATAAATTATTTTGATGAAAAAAGTTGTTTTTAGTTAAAATATAGCATGTTTTTACTATTCATTAAAATATGAAAGTTATCAGAATAATATGAAAAATTTATCCAGTGTAAATTTCTATATCCTGATTCCAAATAAGAATTTTATTTTGTCAAATTGAACATATAAACATGTCAAAAACTGGATTTAATTTGGGTGAACTATCCAAAAGTGGCAAAACTGCATTTTTTTAAAAATACTTATTTTACATGAAATTTTTATTTTGTTATAATACCATGTTATAGAAAATGTGTAAGATTAATAATAATGTTATAAAATTCATAATTAATTTAATAATATTCATAACTTCTAGTCCATAATAATATTATAACAATATATCAATTTTTAGGGAAATCTGGTATTGCGTCCTACACACGCTATCGAGAATGGTCGTGTTTGCGTGTAATGCAAGAAAAGTCATGGATGTGTGTAGTGAAAGCTCCATTTAGGGTTTCATATAACATAATTCAAAACTTATTTAATTTATACATTAAAAAAAATATACTTAATGTTGCATAGAATAATTTCTACAAAATGAACTGGAAATTTTGTGTAACACGAGCAAAGAATAGTGCTGTGTATACTGCAAGATAACACGGTGTTGCATATAGAACAAGCTAATTTTGGTGTAGAGTACAACACAAGACATCGATGAAATTAAAAAGAATAATTCTCATAAAATCTCAGGTTGTTACATTGATACCATCTCTTTGAAGGAAACCTGTAGAAACTATCCTTGTTTTATAAATAATGTTTCCCCAGATTGTTGTCATATTTTCTATCAAAAATACACATGGAACAAATTATATTATCATTAGGTTATTTTTTGAAAATGGTCCATGTATGGTTTTTTCTTAAAGATATCATTTATTCATTTATTAAAAATAATCAATTATTTGATTATTTTTATTTTATGGATTTCCAATAGGTTTGAGGATCATAACTTATAATATCCTGGGCCAAATGGAAGGCATTTAATTCCATATCATAATAGATGAACCAAGAAGGTGGTCTTGAGACTCTCATTTCATATTCTTGGGTCAATTGGTAATACCTGTCAGTGGGAGAAAGTTCAAATTCAGAATATGAAACCAAACTAGACTCAGAATCAGCCACATCAATAGGATGAGGAGTAGGTGGAGTGGGACGTACATCAGCCTGAAAGGGAGTCGGTTCTCATCTTAATTATTATTATCATTGTTTTGACAACTACTGAAAGATGTGTCAACCTTTGTTTTGGGAGAATAGGATTCATGGAAGAATACATCAATAATTATAATATATATTTTACATCCTAGATTATCAACCAATAGTTTATACCAATTAACACCCTTAAGATAATAAAAATAATATTATTTGAAGATGTATTAGTTCTATTTTATCAGTTTTCACATCATCATAAGTAGTGAAACCAAAGACATTCAAGTAGGTGTATCAAGGAGGATTACTATGCCAGAATTCATAAGGTGTACTGAATTGATTTTCTGATCAGGGGTACCTATTACTATGCTTAACAACAATACTGAATTCTTCGGCCAATAAATATTTATTGATACTCGAGCATGTAATCATTCCTCAAACTCACTCTAAAATATTTCTTTTCATCCTTTATACAAGGAAATTCTATTTGGGGAGGGTGTCCCTAACAGTCCTATGACTTTTAATACCTTTTGATTCACAAAACTGAATGAAGTAAGATGATATGTACTCCAACCCATTATCATTTATCATGGTTTTTATCTTCTTCCCAAATTGGTATTTAAATAATGATTTCCATATTTTTTATATTTTTGTAAATATCATATTTATTTTTCATAATATAAATCTAATATTTTGTAGAGAAGTAATATATAAAAGTGGAATAATTGGAACCTCCACCATAATAGGTATTCCTTTCTAGACCCTATAGACATGAATGGATTTATTCAAGGTGGATGAAAGACTAAAAAGTAGACCTATTGAAGGAGGCCCACTTAGATTTTTTCAACACACAATCTTCATAGAATTAATGACTAGTAATTATGATATCACTCCACAACCCATGATTATTGAGCTCTTTTTAGAACTTTTAGCTAACATAACCAAATAACTAATGCCATAGCATACTGTTTTTAGTTTTTGGGTTATAGAAACTACTCATTTTCCTTGAATTATTCTTTCCATTAAATACATATCACCCATTGGTAAGAGATCCCTTTATGTTTGTTCTGTATCCTTTAGAGATATTATGCCAATATATTTCAGATCTAATGTTAAACCCCTATTGATTTGGGACCCATAAGAAGATTAAATTTCTATGAAGGTTGAAACCCAACTTATATAAACTAATGTGATAATGGAATGACTATCTAGTTCTATCAGAAAAAAACATATTCCATCAACCTTGAACATCTTATTTTTTTCATAATAGAAATTATACTTCTATCCATTCAACTAATTATAGAAATGAATCTCTAATGGAAAAAATGTTAAAGGAAAAAATTTGAGTCAAGGACAAAATATTGATTGGGTGAATGGCTGGACACATTTAAAACATCATCAATGTCATAACCTGAGTCAACTAGAAGAGATAGGTCAGTGGGCTGTTTGGATTCTAACTCACATGTGAGTTTCCTTCTTTTGGGATTAGTATGCCTAATTTTTCCATAATGGAAACAGGTAGCATTTATTTCTGTAGAGTCATATTTATGATTAGGGTAATTATTTTTCTTGTCTTTTTACTTAGAATTTTATTTCTTTTTTTACATTTTTTTTGAGGTTCATCCCTAGGGAATATTATCTTTTTCTCACCTTTTATTTTAGTTTTGGAGTGTACTTATTTAAAAAATAGTGTTGACTTAACCACTTCAATGGTTAGTGAGTCTCTTCCACACATCATGGTTTGACTAAAGTACTCTAATTATGATCACGAAAAATCAAATGGACCATTACATAATCCTCATCATCGACAATTACAATAATGGAGGAATGATCGAACATTACTTTGTTAAATTCATCATGATGGGATTTAAAAGAAAAAATATGTTTCATTTTAAATTTGAACATGAGATGTTTTTTATAAAGCATAGAAACTAATGAACCATTCGAGTACAACTCTTTTAGATTAAGCACAATACCAGAAATAGTACACTCAAACACAACATCTATTATAAGCTTTTACCCAAAATATATTAATAAAGATATATGGGATTAAACTGACACATTGGCATGTATATTTATGTATCCAGTAGTGGTATGATCAGTATCATTTATAGTAATAACTTTCTTTTGTAGGCCCAATGGGGGAATTAATTAGGACATTCTGAACAATCTGGCCTCTTATCATAGTTTTTCAAAAGATAAAGTCATTATCCCTATCAAATTTCTAGATTTCATATCTCATTGACTACATGTTTACCCACATAGTAAATGTTTTGTTCTTGTGGAAAACACTATGCATATGCTCCTAAAAACTGACCAATCCCTTTGGTAAATGATGTTTCGTTAAAGGGATATTAAGTGAAGAGAAAAAAATGAGTTAATGGATTTATTTATATAAAATCAACAGAATAGTGGTGATTTAAGAGTGACTTTGCTATGTGAAAATAAAAAAATATACTAAGAACTATAAAATAGAAGCATGATCTTTGAATTCTAGGAAAAATAATACCAATATGGTTATGATTCCACTTGTGAAGTCAAAGTGTGTAATGGATATCAATAAAACTCCAATCTAGAAAAATAATGAATGATTTAATTCATGGAGAATATTATTATTGCAAACAAGATGAACCATGATACATGAAATTAAAACAAAGTGCAACGAACACCAAGAATAACATGATTCAGTCCTATGGGGTCCTATGCGAATGGAAAGAAAATCACCCAACACACATGTTTCATTAATGCTTTAAAATAAACATAATAATGATTAAAAATGAAGAAATAATAGACAAAATAAGAAGGATTAAAACATCGGGAATTTAAGACTAAAATTCTATGAAACATGATGAAAATAACCATACAATGCTGGACTTAAGGGTATAAAAATATGGTTCTCTTGATGCTCTTTGAAATATATCTCTAATGTGATGAAGAAGCTCACGGAAAGAGTCACTCACCTGATTTGGATTGGTTAATTTAGATCATGAGGCTGGCCACACGTCTTCATGGTTAAGGATGCTGAAGAGAACTCCACCGTTAACCACACACAAGTTGTATGCATGAAGTTCCTCAGGAATAACTAATCCGAATCTCAAAAGGGGACAATGAAAACACCAGAAATTGTGTCTATATGTAGAGTGAGGAACCATAACTCTATGATGAATAAAAAAAATCTTTTCTTCATATCTCTGTAAATCTTCTTGTTGTATGTGGTTACCAATTCCTCCTTTGAAAACTCCACAATTAGGTACATCATGCCCTTCTAGAGGGAACCACAAAATCATCCCATGAAAACCATCCCATATTGTATTGAAAATTTCCAGAATAGATGAACTATGGCAATTGAATGAGTGGAAGGAATGATGGACTACCAGAAAAGAAGCAAAAAATAAATCCCTAGATTGACAAGGTTCCAGATGAGATATGATGTTAGACAAAGTGAACATATAAAAACATAAATCCTAGTAATCAAGTCTATATAAATGTATAGGATGAATTGAAAAAAAATAAAACCCAGTAGATCATGTTTTAATCATATAAAATAAATCTAATATAAATGAATGTATGAAAATATAATTTAAATGACCATAATTAAATAAGGGGAATTTTTAATAGGAAAACTAGAATTAATGAATTTATTCACATTCTTGTAGTCTTAAATTTATGAATTCTTCTCCCTTTAAAATATTTAAATGTTATTCCTCATTGATTTCCCCTTTGGAATGGATTATTCCATAGTGACCAAAATCACATTTTTTACTCAATCTCTCTAAATATTTATGAAACGATTATGATTTGGTTTTCACCAAACCACATTGTATGCTACCATGATGACCATTGTGGTCATATTTTCTCCTCCCAAAAGGAGACATAGAATTGTATTAAATCATTGACATCCAAAACCGGTTCCACTAAATCATAATTTGAACTATAACAAAGGCCTTCTTCCAAAATAGACAGATTGAGCTCAAAATAAACTTCGAAAAAATGTCCACAAAACCACAATCATAGATACAACTAGGATTAACCCATACTAACCAGTGTAGTGATGAAATACCTCAAAACTATAAGGTAATGGGACTTAAAACTAAATCATCGAAAAATTATTAATTATTAATTCTCGATGTTAGGGAAAATATAAACAATATAATTAATATAAAAATACTATATTTACATTCAAATAGAGATAATAATAAAAAATATATTTATCGACCAAAAATAATAAATAATAAAAAATAAACAACTAAAAAATAAATTATTTTCTTATAGTTAAAAATGATAAGAAAAACTAAGTTCCAATATTCATCTAAATAGAAATAGAATAAAAAATCATAAAAAATATTCCAATCATAGAAAAATAAAAAAAATAAAAAAATAAGTTACTAGTAAAAAAAAGTTGTAAGAAGAACATAAACAGAGAATTAAGGGAGAAAATTAAATATTTTAATTTTGAAAATAAATTAAAAAATGGATGAAAAGGGTTATTTTTTGAAATGAAAAAAAGAAAAAAGCTGTAAAATAAGGAAAAATTCCAAAAAATTATGTCCAATGAAAATTTTAAAATTAGGAGAAAGTTAATACTAATAAAAAATAAAATAAATGATAAATAAATAAACATAAAATAAATTCACAAAGGAAAGAAAAAGAAATTTGAAACTATAACATATTATAATAAAATACATAAATTTAATTTTGATTAAAAAAGTAAAATTTACTTTCAAAAAATTTAAAATGTTGAAGATAAAGTACAATACATTTAAAAGAGAAATGAATCTTTTATGACTTTCAATTTATTATTACAATCAAGAAAAATTAGACAGGCATATATATATTATGAAATAAAAAATAAAATAAAAAAGGAAGAGAAAGAAATTTATATTCTTTATCATACTTTAAAATAAATGTAAAAAATGTTTGGAAAACATTATTATATTGAAATATTAAAAGGAAAAATAATTTTTTTATTTTTAAATAAAAAATATAAAAACAAATTTAATTTTTTAAAAAATATAATATATATTTTTAAATAAGATAATTTTTTTCAAAAGGATATAATCTACAAAAAATAAAAAAAATATGTAAAAAGTTATTATTTTAATATTAAATTAATGAAAAAATAAAAAACACTATTGTATTAAAAATAGAGGGAAAATAGAAGAAAACTTATTTTACTTCATTAATAATTAATATAATCAATAAAAACAATACTTTTATAATGAAATTTAACTAAAATTATAAAAAATGAACATAGTAATAGTAAATTGTGGAATAAATTAGAAGTCGATAAACTAAAAGCTAAAAATGTAAAAAATATTCCAAATATTTATTTTACACAAAAATATACTAAAAAAATAAAATATATTTTATTAAAGAATGAAACAAATTAAAAAATTAATTTACGATTACTTATTAAATTTATATAAAAATAAAAATTATGTATAAATAATAAAAATGATATGTTAACAAAAATATAATTATAAAAGGAAGAAAACCCTATAGTGTTTTTATTCTAATAGATTTAAAATAATATTAAAAGGAATTATAATTTCAAAAGGCCAAAAATAATATTTATAAGACATTATTTTTTTTACTTTCATATAAATTAAAATAATAGAAAAAATATTCAAAAATAAAACATAAAAAAAAGAAAAAAATAAATTAATAAAAATTAAATAATTATATAAAATTAATATTTTAAATTACACTAAATATAACTAATATTGATAAAATTGCATTTAAAATTAAAAAAATTAACAAAAAATTACTTTACATTAAATAAAAAATCATAAAATCGTTATTTTGTTAAAATCTAAATAAATGAAAATTCAGAAACAATTAAAAAAATTTAATTAAAAATAAAAAAATAAAAAATATATATTTTACTTTCAGTAATTTTAATATATTAATATAAACATTTCCCTATTAAATAAATAAATTAAAAGAATAAATAAAAAATTAGGAATAAATAAATGAAATTAAATATATAAAATCAAATGTAAAAAATCGGAGAAATTTATTTATATTTTATAAAAATTTATTTTTCATAAAACATTAACATATTATAATATCAATAAAGTACTACTATTTTAACAAATATAAAATGAAAAACAAATAACTTTTATATTAACTTGAATGATATTTTAAGAAAAATAAATAATAACTTAGTTTAATTTTAATATTCCTAAAATAAAACATATCTAAAAAATTTGATTCTTATATAAAAACAATTATAAACATGAAAATCATTGTTCTCTAAAAATATGGTTATGCATATAGAAAAATTATAAAAAAATGGAAACACGAATTATTACAATAATTATTACTAAATTTCTGTTCATATATTTAAATAAATTAAAAAAATTCAGAAACTAAAAAATTAAAAATTTTAATCATATATACTTATGTTAATGAAAAGTTATGTTTTATAAAAACTAAAAATAATTGTATAAAAAATCATGATAATAATTTTATAAATCAAATTTTTAATTAGAATAAATTTTTATAAATATACTAAACACTACATTATTATTATAATTTAATAATTGTAAAATAATTAATAAAATATAAAAATAGATGTAAAATATTATAATTAAATTAATAATTATTATAAAAAATAAAAAAGAAGGATAAAATAAAAAACTGTTTATTGTTAAATATTTTAAAAATATCTTAAACTAAACTATATTGAAATTAAAATAATATAAAACAAACAATAAAATTTTTTTTTTCTGGTATTTAATAAAAACCTCAAGAAAGCCACAATTCTGTTCAAAAATGGTAAATTTGGTAAAAAATTATTTTTCTTTCAAATAAATTTAATATAATCATCATTTTTTTGTATCCATCTCTCCACAAGTGTGAAAATAAGGTGATATTTTATAAGGAATCATGTCCACATCTCGGTCCCCATACGATAAGAACTATCATTGATGGAATTACAAGTTAACTCAAGGGTTAATATACACTTCATGTTTTTTCAAAGAAAATATTACAAATAATAAGTTTAAGGAGAAAAATATAGTGAATATTGAAACATCCATAAATAATTAATATACCATATAATCCTACAAAAAGACAATAAATATCATACATTTATATATGATGTAAGCTAGATATGAAATACAAATATCAAAATATAGTAAAGTGAAATAAAGCATAATAAGGTACTAATGTCAACCAAACCAAAGTAACTTTAAAATATAATAAATCAACTTCTTATAATCCCCCAACCATTCCATATATATATATTTTAAATATCATTACATTAATCATGATGAATAAAATATATATGTATAAGAGGAATGTATTTATAAGGTGTGAGAAATAAAATCATAATGATATTAGAGAATAACCCTAAATATTTCTTCACGTTTAACAAGATTTGATGTGTATAATGACATGTAACATATATAATTTCAAAAAATACATAATTTATAAAAAATAACTAAATAAAATTATTATGTTTATACCAATCCACTATAATATTTCATTATCATTATTTTCTCAATAGTTGATAAATAATCTAACTACCTTCTTATCACATATAATAGACCAAAGAAAAACATTGGAGAAGATAAAATACCATCTCTTATAATATATTAGATAAAAGTAACATAACAATAATCCAAACAACAACATTTATCACAAATAATCATAATAATTAAGATCAAACATGGTCATACCACATCTTATATTATATATCAATCCAATTTTTCACATTATATATGGTCATCCATCATTTCTAATAATTTATATAATAAAAGTAATTAAATAATTTACAAAATTCTATTCCACATGATTATATAATGATAAGAATATAAGAAAACAAAAAAAATATCACTGACCAAATTATAGTCCTTTAGAAACCTTACAAACACTCATTTTAAAAATATATTATGCATTTTAAAACTCAATAATAACCACCTTTTTATTAAAAAAACATTTTAATATGCTAACACAATTTAATATCCCATTTCACATATTATATAAACATTTACTCATTACTAAACATGTCAATTACTCAATTAAATACATTTAGACTAATCTTATGGAGTATGTTATTCTAAAATATCAATTTATATATAATTGAAATTTAATTTTATTCCCTATTTTAACATATAATTAAAGGCAAAAATTACATAATCATTATTCATATATAAGATAAATTAATCCTAATAATGGTTTGATGTAACTTATATAGCTTTAAATATAATATAAAATCAAACAAATATTGAAAATTTCAAAAAAATGCAATATAATGTGTTTTTAACTGGGTTAAAATACGATTTTTTAAACTTTAAAGTTTATTGAATGGGTAGTTCATAAAACCAAGCTTCGGGATGAATATTTTCAGGTTGGGACTGTTTAATCATGGTTATAATGGGGTTTGGTAAATTCTCGAAGAGTTTCCTTGGGTGGCTCAATGGGTTTCAGGAGAACCAGACCAAGAAACTCGTATTATAAGAAGGATTGAAGAGCGTGCACGTTTGGCGCATGGCATGCTAAACTATTTTTCCAAGTATCAGAAAAAATGCAACATATCTTTTAGGGATATATGCATTCACATGGTCTGCGAATGGTTAAGAAAATCGTGCAGGAAAAACCATGCAAGGTGATGTTCTTAAATAGAGACACTCAGATGGTCTGTGCATGGTTTGGAAAACTATGTGGGACAGACCATGTGAGGTGGTTTACATAGATAGATGGTTCAAAAATGGTTGGTGCGTGGTTTTATAGAACATTAGATTGAAACCATGTGGCTTACACCATTTTGGGTTTCAGGATAATCTATTTAATTAAATTACTAGTTTAGTGGGATTTAAATAAACGATGATAAATGAGAAATTGTATATAATTAAATTCAATGGTATGAGGAATTTATTTAATTGATGAAAAAAATATTTTTATTAAATTTAATTTTATTGAGGATAATTTAATTAAATGATGGTGAGTTGGTGAATTTATTTAATTAAATTCAGTTTTTATGAATTTAATTAAATGATGTTTTTAATGGGGAGTTTGGGGTTTTTCGAAGAGGTGTGAAAATTAATTGATAAAAAATAATAATATAATGGATATTATTATTATATTTATTCGTATTCTATTTTGGGTTTTAATTTATTTTAAGAGATAAGAGCAAGAGGGTGAGATAAGCACAACAAGCTAGACACACCCCCTTTTCCTCACATTAGTGCTGCACCACCCACTCCTCCTGGATCCCACACTGTGCACCAGATTGATGTGGTTTCTTCACTAATGTGTTACATATCCTTCTCCAATTGTTTCATTCTTCGCATCATCCATCTCGGTTATCCTTCTCTTGGGTTCTATTGGGCTGAAATCATAGGTTCTGTATTAACTTGGATTTCTTGTTTCTTTTGATCCAAAGTGTTACAGAAGATTTCATGGGACATGTTGTTTCGTTTTTCAGAAACTTCCATCAAAGGCAAGGCAGTTTGGTTCGATTTGGTTCACACCCATCATATTTAGGTAAGGTTTTATTCTCATTTTTTGGGTATGTATTCCTTTCTAAAAGATACTTATAATATATTTTGGGTTTTGGATAATTAATTAGAGGTGTGTTGGTCCTCTACGCATAAATTTTGGGTTCCATATATCATTTTAGCGTTATGTAGCCAATTATGAGTGTGGGGACACTATTTTGGAGGTGCATGTGCATGAAAAGTTTTTAGTTTGAGTTATAAAGCATTACCACATACAATTAATTGAGTTAGAGTACTCATTATTCTTAAATAATAAAATACAATAGTTTTTAAATTACTATCGATGATGAGTTTTCCTGAAAATGTTGAATGAATGGTTTATTAGTATAAAATTATTTTCAAGAGTACAAAATCACATTTTCATAATAAAACCCCTCTAATGGAAGTTCGTTACCCTCAAGATACAAACATAATGTTTTGATTGATATTTTCATTTAGCTTGTTGATATGTGGTTTGAAATATTTTACATTACATGTTTGTGCAGTTGGGTTAAGTGTAAATTATGAGTATCGGGTTGGAAAATTTTTCATAACTGATTATAAATTAATTATGTTCGTTAAGAGTTGTTATATAGATAATTAATTAGGGGGATTAATTATGAATTAATGAGTGGTATGTATTGGGACATTTAATGGTAAATTAATTGTATTCTTTGAGATAATAAATTAAATAATTAATCATAGAATTAATTACGAGATATTGAATTAGAAGATTGAAATAATTAATCAACGGATTAAATGTGATATGTAGATTTTGCTATGTTGAGATAATTAATGTCATATTAATTATGTTCTTTTGTAGAATAAAATTTTGATAATTAATTGTGAAAATTAATTATGGAATGATGAATGTTTGTATGAGAAAATTAACCGTAAATTAACTATGTTATTGAGGTTTTAATATAGAAAATTATTTGGGGGATTAATTATGAGACATGGAATTGGCTATGTTGAGATAATTGATGGTTTATTGTATATGTTCCTTGAGGTTTCTTCACGATGAATAATTGTGAGATTAATTTTGAAGAGTTGAGATTTGGATTACATAATTATTTCATTAGGATTAATTAAGGAATGATATTTCTGTTAATGGATTTATTAATTAGATAATTTATTAATGGAATTATGGACTTAGTTAATTATGGGGGACAAATAATGGATTTTGTTGTGTTTTAATAATTAGTGGATTTGAGAGGGACTGGATGTGGATAATTCATGAGGAATTTGTAATTGGGATTGGATTAATTATTATTTTAATAAATTAATTAATGAGAATCGGGTTCTAGACATGGAATTCTAGACTGATTGAGAATGTTGGTGCTAGACATGGAATTTTAGATAGATTTATAGGTTAGTACATTACACAATGAATTCTACCCCAACCGTGATGCAAGTGATTATGAGCGGTTGTGGTACACACGATGATCTACACCGATTTTGAATGTTGGGTGTGAGACATGGGGATCTACACCAGCTGTGAAAGTGGAGTGTGAGACACATAGATCTACACCAATTTAGATTTATGGGATTCACATGTTGTTCAACATCAAATGAATGGAGATGATGAATTATGATTTGAACTACAAAAATGAAACAAACCTGAGATGAATGTGGGTAAATAATGAAATGATAGAATAATTTGAACTCTTTTATGAGTCGAAGTAGGTACTAGGTTATACAATAACCTAGGGAACACTTCGGGCTCACGAACGAGCTAAAGTCAGGATTGAGTTATGGGGATCTATTGAAACCTTGAAGATAACAAATGATTAAAAATATAAAGAATGGTAAATTGTTAACATTTATTTTTGATTGATAAATATGCTTATATGAATCCTGTGTAGATTCTTATTATGGCTACGATCCAAATCAGGTATCTATGTTAGGTGTCTCATTGGAACTAGGATGTGTTGTATGTTATTTATTCATTTCATTAGTTTCCATGTTATATCTACACACTATTTTTTATAGTTCATTGTCTTGATTGATCTAGGAAACCAGTGGTCCCAACCTACTATGATGTATATCGCATTCCTAATCGGACCACTATTGTATTATCGTACCCAAGTAAACCTTATTGTTTTCAGGACTATTGATGAGACTTTTATATTTGATTATACATGGGAGTAAGGAGAAAATGACTGAGAATTAGCTCAGGATGCTCCTGGAGATCTCCCTTGGGGCATGAGTCTTTTATTTATTTCTTTTATGAGATATATAGAATCTTTTTTTGTTTTATTTATTAATATATGTATCACCATGACATGCATGCATTGTATAATTTTGTGTTGTTGAATATCATTGTTCGGTTTATTATTTCTCACATCTGCTTCCGTTGTTATCTAATTTTACTATTTGTTACCGATGTTCATTCTTAATACAAGGGTATAGTCTCCCCACTGACTATCATTATACCGTTGATTGTAGTTAGAATCCAATTTTGTATGGGGAGATGCACTTGAGGTCATGTGGTGACCGGTTTGGCTACTTGTTCGAGGGTAATCTATGCCAACTCGTTACAATGTTTTATTAGAGGTTCTAGTATTTTTTTCTTTTCCATTGCCTTTATATTTTGTTTTGTTAAACAAGATACTAGGAAAGTGTTGGTTTTTAGTTAATAGTTGTTCGTAGGACTGATCACCCCATTTATAGGAAATAAACAGGTGGATAGGTATGGGAATTGATGTTTATACTATTTGAGGTTATAGTTGATATGATTTCACCTTAAGTGACTGCGGTATTTTCCGCAAACATAATGATTTTGAGAATTTTTAATATTTTCCATAGCCAAATATGGAATAGAAGTGGTATTACATGCATCATCTTAGGCACATAAAGATTTATATGTCATTCATATCACATGACATGCAATTTCTTTAGTAGGATTCCCGTAAATTTTTATTATGTTCCTTTGGTGGAATACCATTTTTTATCATCTTTAGCATTCCTATTTAGACAACATGTTTTAGTAAGAGATTTAACATGCTTGGGAATTTTTATGTCATAATGCCTCTGTGATTAGTATGTTTTTTTGTTGGTCCATGCTTCTATGTTATAACATATTATTGTTTAACTAATTATGATAAAATAATATATATGTTTTTAGGTGTAAATGGATGCATGTGTAGAAATTGAATGTTTACGTTTACTATGGGATCCAGTTTCAGTTTTAAGATGTATGAGAACCTTATAAATGGGAAAAGGGTAACCCATGTATTCAAATAATTTAAAATTTTCTTTTAATGTTAAGATGTCTAATAAAAATTGAATGTGATAAATTCAATCTGAATGCCGATGATAAGGTGTATGGGTTCCTTATCGATTGGTAGGTGTCCACCCTTGCGAATGATCCTTATATAACCATAGTGTGTTCGAAAATGGTTATAAATGTAAAACTTTTTAGATTTGTGAAACGAACTTTTATAGGTATTCTTTTTTAAAGAACCTGAATTTTCAATAAATGGGACCCTTGGTAGTCTCCACCTTTTATAAAAGGATCATAGATTCGAAATTTTCTATTTAATATGAAATGATGCTGAATGTTAAATGTTTAAGAGGATGTTTGTTATATCTTGACTGTCTATCCCATGTGGAATTTTTTAAAACAAAGATACTTATTTTGTAATAGTAATTATGGGAATTTTAACATTCAATCAAATAATGAGAGGTTTAAATGAATTAACATAACAACTAAAATAAGTGGCGAGCATAGTGTTTTTAGTTTTTCATGTCCAAGAGATAGGGTTGACATATATTCTCTCTTACAGACTACTTTGTGGTAGGTAGAACCCTTAGGGACCGAGATGCCTTGTTTTCACAGGGAACATTCGATATGGTATTGTTTTTCTATCACTCTCCCTGATAGTACTTTTTTATTTTTAAATAATGACACATATTTTTAGAGTATTGGTAATATTATATTGATTGTTTACAGGATAATTATGATTTTGGAATGGTTAGCTCATCAGGTTAGAAGTGCCTCATGCATGGACAGACGTCCATGGGTAAAATCCAATGTAGAGTATTTGGGTGTTAAGGTAAATTTAACAAACTGGATGGGAGGAATTTTTGGGAATCAGGTGTTTTGACACATCAATATGTCTATGTTTTGGATTTCATGTGGTATATTGACGTGGTGATCATGGTTCGTGGAACATCACACGTGCATTTAAGGTGTTTCTGAGAAGGCTCGCTAGAGATCGACTTATCATTTCATCAATGACACAGAAACAGATAATAGGGGTACTAATTCATTGGTATGTTTTTGGAATAGATTTATTGGGAAACATTGGTGGAACAAGGATGCCTTGGAATGAAATAGGAATCGATGTTTGGTTGATGATGCGCCGACAAAAAAGTCTCCCCCTGTTTGTAAAGAGCTTACCCATAATAGTTTGAATGATCTTTTGGTGGAATATGTTTACTATTAGTGTGCTCTTAATAATGATATGAGAATATTCCCTATCGTGACCTCTTCCTAGAGGCACTTATATTGAGTCGGTCTTACACTGTTATAATGTTTCAAAAGTTGGTGGGCTTGATATGTGATTATTATCTGGGTTGTATGAAGGATGCATGGTTATTTGGGATACACCATTACTTGGGATGGGGAGTGTTTATTAAAAACAAATCCTTATAATGGTTTGACATGGATAGGTCCCCCAAATTTGTGTAACTCCATTGGATTACGTTACATTGGTGATGGAATTGTTTTAAAGGCACATCTCTGGTTTAAGGCTGAGTGTGGGTTTTTGGGTCGACGATGTCTTTTAAAGAAATATATGTGGTTTTTAATGGTTGACTATTAAATTATGAGTCCATTTGATTAAAGGAATGCAGAGAAGGTGGTTGATGAGACAATTATATGGTCATGTCTCTAGTTTGGTGATCTTGGTTATGTGACGTTTTGATGTTTTGGGATGTATTGTAAGAGTTTTCTCATGTTTTTTTTCATCAATCCATTAGTATTGTGATTTGGTTAAACATTTATTTTCTATATCAAAATGAAACATTCCCGTTAAAAAAAGACATTATAAACTTTGTGGGTTGGTTAATGTTGTAGTAGTTCCCAATGGATTCTTGAGGATGAGTATTTTTTAAGGTGGGTAGATTGTAATGTAATGTGGTATTGAACTGGGATTAAAAATGATATTTTTAAAAAATTTCATTTTTTGGATGGATCAGACTTAATATCAAAATTCAGGATAATGTTTCAGAAGTTGGGACCACATAAACATGTTTATAAAGGGCTTGGGTAAAGGATTGAGGAGTTTCCCTAGGTGGATCAATGGATTTCAGGAGAACCAGACCTTGTAACACACCCTTTAAGAATGACTATAGAGAGTTCATGGTTGGTACATGAACTGTTAAACCCTGCAGATTACTACAGGAAACAATGAAACATAAAATTGGGGGAAAAAGCTACTCACATGTTTGGTCTGCACATGGTTAGGAAAACCGTGTGGGACAAACCTTCCGATGTGAGTTCCTAAAACATAGATGCTCTCAAGGTCTGTGTACGGTTAGGAAAACCGTGAGAGATAGATAGTGTGAGGTGGAATCCTTAGACAGAAGGTTCTACATGGTTATGGTATGGATTTCCAAACTGTGTGAGTCATACCTTGTGGCTTACCCAGTTTTGGGTTTTATGTTAATTTATTTAATTAAATTCATACATGAGAGTGATTCAATCAAATGATGTTAAATGGGGGTTTTTATTTAATTAAATTTAATTATAAAAATAACTTAATTAATTGAATCGAAATGGGGTTTTTGATTTAAATTATGTTGAGGAGAATTTGATTAAATGATAATGAGTTATAGAATTTATTTAATTAAATTCGATTGTATGTAATTTAATAAAATGATGTGTAAAATGGGGAGTTCGAGGTTTTTCTAAGAGGTGTATTAATTAATTTATAATAATAATAATATAATGGTTATTATTATTATAATTATATTAATAATTATTTTAATTTTGGTTTTAATTTATTTTGAGAGAGAACAGAAAGAGAGGGAGAGGCGTACAGCAGGCCAGGTGCACCCCCTTCTCCTCCCATGGGTGGTACACCACCATATCCTGCCAAATCCCTCATTTCATGTCAGATCACGATGGTTCCTTCACAGAAAATTCCCTATTTGTCAAGGAATTTCCATATCCACATGTTTAGTTCTTCACATTGGCTGTCTTGGATGAATTTTTCCTGATTTCAATTAGGATGAAACACTAGGTTCGGGATTAACCGGTATTTCTACTTTTTTCTGATCCTAGGTGGTGGAGAATATGTCTTGGGACACATTGGTATATATTTAAATGAAATCAATGGAATAAATGGAGATTTGGATAAATTTGGTTCACCTAAAAAATATTGGGGTAAGGTTTTATACCTGTTAATTGGTTCTGCACACCATAAATTAAATTCATATGGTATATTTTCTATTAAAGTTATATAAATAGAGGTGTGTTGGACCTCGCTGCACTAATGGTGGGTTCTAGTAATCGTTGTAGTGTGATGAGACAACTTTTGTTTGTGAAGATGGTTTTTTAGAGGTTTATGTTCATGAGCAGTTTGATTTTTGAGTTAGAAAGCATTGGCTCGACCATTACCTTGAGGTAGGGTTCTCTAAATTTCTTAATTAGTAAAATCCAGTAGTTATTTAAATACTCTTATAGATATGTTTGACTAAAAACACTAAATGAATGGTTTATTGGTATAATATTATTAGCTAGATTACTAAATCCTTTTTTTAAGAAAACCCCTTCATTGGAGGTGTTCTACCTTCAATCTAAAAACATAATTTTTAGATCGACATGATTGGTTAGTTTTCTAATGTGTTTTATTATTTCCACCCTTAAATGCTTACACACTTGGGAGAAGTGGTAATTATGATTATTGAGCAAGATAATTTGTGATAATTTATTGCGAATTAATTATGTTCTTTGAGAGTTGAAATAGAGATAATTAATCAGTGGGGTTACTTATGAATTAATGAATGGGATATATTGAGACAGTTAATGGTGAACTAATTTCATGTTTTGAGAAAGGAAATTATAAAATTAATTGTGGAATTACTTCTGAGATATTTAATTAGAAAATTGAAATAATTTATCCGGGTATTAATTGTGATATTTTGATTTGGATAATTTGAGTTAATTAATGGTGGATTAATTATGTCCTTTTACTGTAAATATTTTGATAATTAATTATAGAAAGATGAGATTTATAATGGGATAAATAATTTTGAATTAATTATTTTCATGAGGTTGTAATGTAGATAAATAATTGGGGGATTAATTTTGAGATGTGGAATTGGCTATGTTGAGATAATTAATGGTGGTCTAATTATGTGCCTCTTGGTTTTTTCTAGATGATTAATTGTGAGATTAATTATAAAGATATGAGATTCAGATTGGATAATTAATTTTGTATAATTAATTATGGAATGATATTTGTGTTAGTAAATTAATTATTTGATGAATTAACTAATGGAATTGTATACTTAGTTAATTGTAGGGGTAGCTAATGGATTTTGATGTTTTTCACTAATAGTTTGATTTGTATGGGAATGTATGTTGATATTTTATGAGGAATTAGTTATTTTTCTTAAATTAATTAATTAGTGATTTAATTAAAGAATTAGAATGGGGTTCCAAACATGGCATTCTAGACTAATTGAGAATGTGTGTTCAAGACTAGGCATTTTAGACCTATTGAGATGTTAGGGAGTTAGATAAGGAATTTTACCTCAAAATTCATACAAGTTCTTGCGATGTGTAGTCATAGTCATGGTGATCTACACTGATTGATAAAGTTGGGTGTGAGACATGTGGATCCCCACTGATAGAGAAAGAGGATAGTGAGACTTGGAAATCTACACTGATTGTGATATGAGGGATTGACATGGTGTTCAACATCAAATGAATTGCAATTATGAATTGTGATTTTACATAGTTGCATGAAACAAAACCAAGATGAATGTGGTTAAATAATTAAATGTGAGAATAATTGGAAATCCAGTACGATTCGATGAAGGTACTAGGTTATGGTATTACATAGGCAACACTTGGAGCTCCAGAACAAGCCGAAGTTATTATTGAGGTACGGGGAACCATGATAACCATAGAGATAATAAATTATTAAATAGATAATATATGGTAGTGTGTTAATAGGTATTTATGTTTGATAAAGAAGATTATATGATTCATGTGTAGATTCTTAATCTGGCTAGGATCCGAAGTAGTCATCTCTGTCATGTGTCCCATTGGAAACAAGATGGGGTTTTATGTTTACTTTTTTTTCGATATGTATCACAATTTCATGTATGGATTTTATAAATTGGAAATTTCCATTTTTTTGTTCACTTGATTATTAATTAAATATGCTTTAACTATTATTTGAGTTTACTATTTGTTACCATAGTTCACACTAAATATGAGGGTATAGTCTCCCCACTGACTACACATAGACCCTCGATGCTAGTGGGAAGCCTCTGGCATATGGGGAGACATAGTAGAGGACATGTGGTGACTTTTTCAGCTACGAGTTTGAGGGTATGTCCAGTTGGGACGTTACAAAACATCATTTAAAATTGGATAAATCATATATTTTTAAAAAATAAGTGACTCCAAAAAACTAATAAGAATTAAAAATAACTATCTGAAATATCATTATTAATAAAATTTAATCCTAATAAATTCTTATGGAATACATATAGAAAATCATCAATAATTATAGGTAAATAAATATCACTGGTCTCTTTAATGGAACCAAGAATAACCCCCAACACTTATTATGTAACGATCCACATATATTTCAAATTATATCCATCATGACTAAACTAAAATGAATATACATTAATTAAAATATTAGATATATCTACAGTATTATTTAAAAAAATCACCAATAATAAATAATAACTAATGAGATCCTTAAAATTATTTAACAAAAATTTATTTCAAAATTCAATATGTTAATGATAAAAAATCCAAAAAATACGCAAAAATATCAATAGAAAAGGAATAGGATTAATATATTATAAAATATTTTATTCTATTCCATATGGGGTCTCAATATTCAAACCCCTATAGAATATTTTTGAATTAAAACCAACATCAACCATAACATGAGTATAATTAAATTGATGATATGAAATAATATAAAAAATTCAATCCAGAGAAGAATTAAATTATTTCATACACTATGTAATAGAATATCCCATTCCAACATTAGTTGAAACCTTATCCACATAGAATTACTATGAAAATCATACTCAATAATACTACCCCGAAATTTTATAACTATTCTATTTTAAAATTTCATACTAAAACATTACCCAATAACCACATCTTCTAATTAGAACTAATCTCCTTGAAGAAACATTACTAATACTTTTTGGGGGTTATTTTTTAAATATATTTAGAACATAAGTTGAAATAAATATTTATAAACCAATTTTTATCTATAATATAATAAAAAAAGTTGATATGACTCATTTTGATCACTTTGGCGTAATGATCTTGAATAGACAACATGACAACACTGTAAGAACTCCAACTGATTCCTGTCGTAAAATAAAGTTTACAAAAAATTTGTACACAGAGTTCATAACTACTCATTAACATGGAAATACATTGAAAACATTCACTCTAAAATACATAATAATATACTACCATAATTTCCTATTGTTTATCCTATAATATTATATTGAATCTCAGTCAAATGTTTGTTTTTTACTAGTTTTTTGTTTTCCAAATTACTCTTTAAGGGTAAACCAAATAACCACATCAATTTTAAGGTTACAACAATAGAATAATCTTATATCACCTATAAATAATAACGATGTATCCTCATTGGCCCAATATGAGATTTACTAGATAAGGGAGATCAATTACAAACTCTATAACGATGATATTCCTTAGAGTTAGCTCTATAATGACTTCATTATTATCTAATCTCGAATAATTTTTATAAAAATACTCATAAAACAAGAATAAAATTATATATTAATATAACCCATCAAGAATCATTAGTTTTTTAAAAAATCCCCTTAATATTTCATTGAAACATCCAATAAAAACATGTAATGATTTTATTATTTATTATTTATATCATAATAGAAAAGATTGATTAATACTAATAGTATAATAAATTATATATTCAAGTATATCTTAAACTATAAAGCAATTAAGATATGGTATTTATAAATCCTGAGTGATATAATATATCTTAATTAGGTCTCCCAAAATAGCCTTATTTAAATTTTAATGTACATGAAAATGTTCATTATTGAATATACATTTAAATGATATTTCTGATCTTCTACTGGTGGAGTATCCTTATCTCCAACCTTATGAATCTCTTTAATAAATCACTCATTTTTATCCTTACCATATTTATATTCCCAAATATTTTACTTATATTTCATTTATATATAATATTAAAAATTATTTATTAACAAAAATTACAAATTATATCCAAAAATAATAATCCTTGTCACATATATACAAATTTTTCATCAAATTTAATAAAATAATTCCTTAGATTTCTTACATTGGTATTTTCTATCTATTTCGTCAATAAAAATTTAATTATGTTAAAATTATAAAATTGCTGATGAATAAATTATTTGACTAAAAATATTTGTTCATGTTTATTATAAATAATTGTGAATTAAATGTATATTGATATTGATATTTTTATATTTTTTTAATGTGATTTATGCACACCCACACTTAAAATGAAAATTAAAATTAAATCAATAATGCAGGAAAATTTCATTTAAAATAATCACAAAATCATAAATCATTACAATAATAAAAAGTCTTATAATTCTCGTATTAAGTAAAATTATAAAATTATTGTACTATTTAGACACATACACACAAACACACAATACATTTAATTTTTTAAACTCAATAACTCATTATATAAATTTATTCTAAAACAATAAAATAAAATACTAAAAATAAAATTAACTAATAATATCGTATAATATCTATAATTTATAAGAAAATTCCATTACATGAGTTTTCATAACAATATATAGTAAAGTAAAATGATATCCAAATGAAGTTCAAAACATATTGGTTTGTTTTCACGAAAACCACATAATGGTGAAGGTCACTACATCATGGTTTTTTGATTATATAGTACACATTAATTGAAAATTTAATTTGACACATTCTTATAAATAATAAGATCCATCATGATCAGTAAAAACATCATTGAAAAATATTTTAATATGTTTGAAACTCCATATTATATTTTTAAATAGTAAATAATTAATATAATTATTAATGAATATTCATAATATTTTTTAACATTTTGAATTTTTTTTGAAACATTTTAGTTATGTTTAAAATTTTGTGAAATATTTTTGAGTCTATGGAAATTATTTATAGGTTATTCAAAGTGGTTGAATACATGAAAAATTATAGTAAATATTAGTATTCAATGGATAAAATCCTTGTAAAAACATATGAGAAACAAAATACTAATGTCCTTTTATCCATAAGATCAATCAATATAATTTCATTGATTATAATATATATAAATAAAAACAACTATTCAAATAATTATTTTCTATGATACTCTAAATGATAACGGTGATGATCCCTCAATAGAAATTAATAGACTCATACCTCCAAATGTATCCTTTTATTGGGTGAATCACCTTTTTTATGAAGGATTCCACTCCTACATGGGTCCTGATTTAACCCCAAATTTTAAAATAGAAAACCAAAAAGTGGTGTGCTTGGTGTTTTTCGAAATCATGTTACCAAATAAATTTATATGGTTTTAGAATCCTATTATATGATTGAAGGAAAATTTTAAGAGTCTTGATTATAATGTAAAACATTTAATAAATATTAAACTTATGATATATATAATTAATATCCATTTTTCAAATATTAAGTCCACGATATATATTATGAATGGTTATAAATATTCAAAAAAACCATGAATTTTTTTATTTAATAATATAAAATTTTATAAAAAAATTAAGAAACATATAATGATGTTTAGAACTAATATTTAGAACATTTAGTGTAACATTATATGATAGTAACTAAAATTAAAATAGATTTTAACAATATAAATTCAACAATATAAATTCTATTTTAAAAAATAAAATAATTTTATATTATTAAATATAATATTTATCTAGAAACATATATTTAATATCTTAAAATGTTAAATCTATCACATATAATATGTGTTATTAAAATTAATATTATTAAAACAAAAATACACATGATAAAATTGATATCATTGTACAAGGTGAGATCATAGTTTCTACTCCCTTAGGAAACCATAACATAAGCAATGAATCCCTTAATAAAAATGTTACATTTGTGTTTCATAATTTTCCTTTCTCATGATGAATCTGATTATTCCTTAACCTATAAAAAATTTCCCATTAATATGTAATGATCCATTTCCCATAATTTCCACCATTCTATGTTTTCCCTTAGAATGTGAAAAGAAATCCATTTTCCCTTATATTTCTCATTCACAACACATGGGACCCCTTAATATGATGTGTATTCATCCACACATCTATTTTTTATTATTAATATATTTAATATAATGAAATTAAAAACCATTCCTTCACTTCCACACATTTTTATATCACATTAAATATTATTTTTTCTTATATATATTTTTTTGTTATCTTTCTTTAGAAAAACATATAAGAGGTTATTTTGGTATAATGAAATGCATACGAGTTCAATGATTCCGAAATCTTCCCTGATGTACATTGTTATTGATGATTAATCTCAACTCTAGAATAAGGCACAATTTATTAGGAGATAATAAGGTTATGATAGTTCATAAATGCATCTAAAATAGTATTCCAATAAAGGAGAAGATCACTACAAGTGGTAACTTATTCAAGAAAACCATGCGTAGTTACATGAGTCTTAATGATTATTTATGTTTTTATGGTTCCTTTATAGTTAAATATGCTCCTTTTTAACATTTAATTATTTTCATGTATATGTATATGTTTTTTAGTGTTCACATTTAGGCCTGAATTGGACGATTTATTTAACATTTATATTTAATAAACATTAACTTTTCGACGATAAATATTTGTATCATTTCTACTTGATTGTGTATATTTGTTTTATTTGGGTTATATTCATTATGTATATCTATTTTGACTAAATTAATACTTAACTATTATGGTATTTGATAGTTTCTATTCATGATAATGGAATATTTACAATTCATTCACTTCTTATTTGAGCAAGAAATGGTCATGGGAAGTTTTAAGAGAGTGTAAGCAAGTTGTATTTCCACAATTTAAAATATAACTAATTTAATCACCGATTTATGGTTCATATATATAAATTAATAATGTTTCATTCATGTGTGAAATAATTTGTGATGTTTTTATTATTCTCAGGAATAACATTATTTCTATATCTCATCACCATCTTGAATTTAAATTTTGATGTTAAGAAATTGTAATAATTTTTATTCATGGACATTTTTTGTGGGTCATAATTAACATAAATTTTGATTATTTAACCATAGTAAATATTATATAGGTATTATATGACAGTTTTGGTTGCTCAATGATTTATTTCATCATTTTTTATAAATATATGATATCATTGGTGGTATTGAAATATCACGAGAAACTAACAATATGAATTTTATAGATTATATATTTTTAATATATGTATTTTTTATTTAGAGATATGTTTTATATTTTTGTTATGTTAGTGTTGTACTAATACAGAATAGAAACTAATAAGTGTAATCCCCATATATCACTAGAGTTTCAATGATTTTTATAAAATAGATCGACATAAAAAATCTATAAATGTTAGATTTTATATTTATAATGTTATATAGCTGATAGATTTGTATTTTGAAGTTATTTCAACATCCACATACCTGAGAGTGATTCATAGGTTATCTTCATTGATCATGAAATATTTTGGAATGTAGTTTTATTTCCAATTTAATTATTATTAGTCTATAATTCATGGAGGAAACTTCTTTACATTAAATCATGAAACCTCAGACCCCTATAGTTCAATATTTATATCTTGTAATATATTTTAAGATGTTTCTTATCCATAGATTCAAATTCATATCATTAATTAATGTAATGTTATTAGTAAATTTATAATATGTTCTAATTTTTTTTCTTCAAAGAACATACCTAATTAATTGAGAAGGTGTTTATTTGAAAGGGTGGTTGAGATCGAACATAATTATGTTCAGGGTATGGTTGAAAAATTTAATATTTTTTCTTCGTTATTGTTAAGGATTATATAACATCTCATTGTAATTGTTTTCCAAAATTACTCAATTAATACATATATAATAAGTTTTTTTATTCATAGAATTTATAAAATTTAAAATCTCTTGTAAAATGATTACATTTTGGTGGAATTATTTTTCAGTTTTGAAATATTTTAGGACCAAATCAATACAGAACTTAAAAAAATGGGCTTTATCGGTGCTCAAAACGGGATTTAAGTACACAAAAAACGTGATGTAAAGATCAGCGCTGATGCGAGGGGGGGGGGGGGCGTACCCTTTATCAGTGATAAAAAAGAACTGATAAAGGGAGCATGTATCAGTGCTAAAAATTAATTGATAAAGGACTCATTTATCATCACTAAAAAAGCACAGATAAATGTCATGCCTGATGTAACATAAAATTCTGCAGTAGTACACCCAAACCAGACATGCAAAAAATTTAGCATCTCAAAAATTATATCCATACAAAATTAACACATAATTCATAAGGTAATTACACCATGTATACCCATACAATAAGTATACCCATACACAATTAACACATAATTCATATGTTAACTAAACACATAAGGAATTCAATTCAGAATTCATGGGTTTGGGGTGGCTGTTGAGGGGCGGGGTAGGGGGTGTCTGAGGGGATGGGTGTGATCGGGGGTATATGGGTATCTACAGGGGGGTTGGGGTGATCCTGGTGGTTGGGGGGATCTACAAGGGGGTTGGGTGGTGTCCAGGGGGTGATGGGGATTGTCCATGGGGGTGGGGTTGTCCAGGGGGTGGTGTTTGGCGGGGTGGGGGTGTTCAGGGGGTGGTGGGGTGTCCACGGGGGCTGTCCATAGGGGTGTCCAAGGGGTGGACAAGTGTCTAGGGTGTTGGGGGTCATTCCAGGGGTTGGGGTGTCTAGGGGGTGGGGTGGTTTCCAGGGGGTGGGGGTGGTCCAGGGGGTTGGTGTGGTTGTTCATGGGGGGTGGGGTGGTGTCCAGTGGGTGGGGGTGGTCGTTCATGGGTGTGGGGTTGTCCAGGTTGTGAAGGGTGTCCAGGTGGTGGGGAGGTCTCTAGGAGGGTGGGAGCACCGTCCAGGGGGTTGGTGGGTGTCCAGTGGGTCGGGGGTTTCCAGGGGGTTGGGGGGCTGTCCAGTGGGGGGGGGGTGGCCATGGGGGTGTCTAGGGTATAGGGGGTGTCCAGGGGTGGAGAGATTTCTATGGGGTGGTGGGTGTCCAGAGGGGTGGGGGCATCCATGGTGTGGGGTGGTGTCGAGGGGGTGGGGGCGGTCCTTGGGGTTGGGGGGGGGGGGGGGCTGTCCAAGGCTGGTGGGGTGGGGTCCAGGGGGTGGGGGTGGCAGTCTATGGGGGTGGGGTGTCCAGGGGTGATGGGGGAGGTGGCCGGGTGGTTGGGTGGTCTCTAGGAGGGGTGGGGGGAGTCTAGGGGTGGTAGTCGTCTAGTGTTTGGGTGTGTCCAATGGGGTGGGTCATGTCCAGGGTGGTGGGGGTGACTAGGTGGTGGGGCGGTGTCTTGGAGGGGTCGGTGTGCCATCCAGGGGGTTGGTGGGTCTCCAGGGGGTGCGGGGGGGGGGGGGGGGGGGGGGGTCAATGGGGGTGTTTCGGTGGTGGGAAGTTGTCTAGGTAGGGTTCACTCGTACACATCACAAATAACCCATGTATCATTCTCTTAAAGGATCAACACAATCAGAATGCGTTTGTTCAGATTTTCGTACGTCAGTTGTTTTTTACACTTATCATTCCATCCATTTTAACCAAAAGAGAGACACTTTGAGTGATTCTAGCCACACCTTGCCTCATATTGAGGTGGGGTTTACTAGTACACATCACAAAATGACCCATGGGTCGTTCTCCTAAAGGATCCACACAATCCAAATGCATTTGGTCAGATTTTCGTACGTTAGTTGTTGTTTACACTTAAAATTTGGTCCATTTTAAACCAAAGAGAGACACTTTGAGAGATAATAGCCACACCATCCCTCAGATTGAGGTGGGGTTGACTCGTACACTTAAACAAGGACCCATGGATCAATATCCTGAAGGATCAATACAATCCTAATGCGTATGGTTGGATTTCTGTAGGTCAGTTTTTGTTTACACTTAAAATTTTGTCCATTTAAAACAAAAGATAGACACATTGAGTGATACCGTCCACACTATGCATTATATTGATGTGGGGGTTTACTTTTACATTTAATAAATGACTCATGGGTTGTTCTACTAAAGTATCAACACAATTCTAATGCATTTGGATGGATTTCTGTTTGTCTGTTTTTGTTTACACTTAAAATTATGTCCCTTTTAAACAAAAGAGATACACTTTGAGTGATACCAGACACACCGTGCCTCAGATTGTGGTGGGGTTGACTCTTACATGTCAAAAATGACTCATGGATCACTATCATAATGTATCAACATAATCCGAATTCGTTTGGTTGGATTTCCGTAGGTCAGTTGTTGTTTACACTTAAAATTCTGTCCATTTTAAACTAAAGAGATACACTTTGAGTGATACAGGCCACACCGTGCCTCGTATTGATGTAGTTCTTACTCATACACATAAAAAAAGACCCATGTATAGTTCTCCTAAAGTATCAACAAAATTACAATGCGTTTTGTAGGATTTCCGTACATGAGTTGTTGTTTACACATAAAATCATGCTCATTTTAAACAAAAGATAAACACTTTGATTGATACCAGCCACATCGTGCCTCATATTTCAGGGGGGAGGGTTAACTCATACACATCAAAAACAACCCAAGGATCATTCTCCTAAAGGATAAACCCTATAAAAATGAATTTGGTCATATTTCTTAACGTCAGTTGTTGTTTGCACTTAAAATTCATTCTATTTTAAACAATAGAGAGACACATTGAGTGATACCGGCCACATCATGACTTAGATTGTGGTGGGGTTAAATTGTACATGTCCGAAATAAAAAATGGATTTCTATCCTAAAGGATAAACCCAATCTGATTTCATTTGGTCGGATTTCCGTATGTCAGTTGTTGTTTACACTTAAAATTCTATCCATTTTAAAAAAAGAGAGACACATTGAGTGATATCGGCCACAGCGTTCCTTGGTTTGAGGCATGGTTGACTCGTAGATGTCACAAATGACCCATGGATAGTTCTCCCAAATGATCAACACAATCATACTCCATTTGGTCATATTTCCATACGTCATTTGTTGTTTACAGATAAAATTCTTACCATTTTTAACAAAAGAGATTCGATTTGATTGATACCAACCATACCATGGCTTAGATTGCAGCGGGGTTGACTCGTACACATCAAAAAGGACACAAGGATTATTCTCATAAAATATAAACTCAATATGAATGTGTTTGGTCAGATATGAAGGTATTTTAGAGATTTTACTGGTTTTTCTTATCCAAAGCCCAATGAAAAGTGGTTAATTATTCATTCATGTTAATGGTGTGTTTAATATGTTAAAATGGGAAAACAACTCATTGGATAATGGATGTTTTCATTAATAACAATTATTATTTTCCTAAAAAAATTTACATACAATAATGTTTCATATTTTTATCCGCGTAACCCCTCTCAAAAATAACCGCAAATTGTACACGTCCTCAAGTAGGATCTTCATGCTATTTGTGTACAATATTCCATAAGGTATGCGACCCAATTATTTCTGAACAAATCTATATCATCTTTTGAGTATGATGATTTTCGTCAGTTAAAGTAGTATTTCAAAATATATACATAAATAAATAATTAATAATTTAAATGAAATATTTTTTGTTTTTTAAAATACCTCTTCAGGGATTCAAGTTTGTTGATGAAAAATGATCTCTTTCATAAATTTACAATCATAATAAAATAAATCATTATCATTTGTTTTTTTGGACACTGCAAAAAATTTGATCATTATGAGAATAAGTAAATTGTGTTAATATGT
This sequence comes from Viscum album, assembly GCA_963277665.1. Taxonomy (NCBI): domain Eukaryota; kingdom Viridiplantae; phylum Streptophyta; class Magnoliopsida; order Santalales; family Viscaceae; genus Viscum; species Viscum album. The sequence continues at coordinate 675,827,043 of OY728133.1, read as the reverse complement.
GTTTGGATAATGAGATTTATTATATATACCCTGATATTTTTCCAGACGTAGTACTTGCTCACCTCCGTATGCTTATCCCCTATCATCATTCCTTTATAAAGATGATAATGATAAACTACCCAATCATAACAGAATCCTTAGTAAAGATAATATAAATTATATTACATTATTTTTAGAGATAAAACATAGGATTCAGTGTCGTACAGACTCACAAACTTCATCATCTGTGGTCAGTTTGATGGAAATTCATCCATTGAACCCAGAAAAAAAATATTGGAGTATCCAAGTTCACCGCAATTAGTAGCCAATGTTTCCTAAAAACAAAAAATGGAATCGGTAATAAAAGAAGTGAAAATATAATTGATTATACTTAATTGTGGAGTTTTACCCCTGTATATCAGTTCATGAAAACATACCTCGTATATAAATTTACAACTGTGATTCCTAGCCAACCGTTTTCAAGGATCTCATTTACCTTTTTATCAACAAAAAAATCTTGAATTTCCTCTTCGTATATTTTCTTTTTGAAAACCACTATATAGATACTACAACCTCATATCTTGGTATCCACATGATTCTTTAATTCTAGTAAGTGTGGATAGAGAACAAGTGGTGATATTGTGCATTTTGTAGCTCATTGGGATTGGTTGTTTGATCCATTAGATTCTTCTAAGCCGACATTTCTTCCCCCCTTCCCAATCTATATCTATAATAACATTCATTGGTTCAGAACCTTTTTTAAATATTTGATAAAAATTTATCTAGAAAAAATTGAAATAAATACCTCTTTGTCCCCATGTACTCTTACAAGTTGTGATGGACATGAAATGAATGTCTTAATAGCCTTTTCAACCATATGAATTTCATCATCATCAATTGCAATAGGTAGATTTTTATTTGGCTCATAATCTATATTAATCGTCACTTTCAGATGATCTATCAGAAGTGGTCTATTATACAGCTTGTCCTCTGGAATGTTGAACACTATAGCTCTCGCTACAATGTGATAGGTGGGTTTTGAAATATATAAATCATTATCATTATCACCATGTAGAATATTGGTACAATAAAATTATTAGTGTTTTTATGATTCACATTTCTTGGGTAAAATTATTAGAATATTGATTACCATGACTAAGACAGCTCATTGAGGAGAATGACTCACCTTAAAGCTGGTAGGGGTGGGGCAGGATCTTCATGCACTATTGGTTCCAGAGTTGTGTCTTCTCCTAGATTCCCACCCATAAAAGTTGCTAGAAACTCTCCCTTCCATTGAAATTGTTCTTCAAGAGTTTTTTTCGTTCGATCATTTGTTTCATTTTTTCATCTCTATCATCTGTATATATTTTTTTTCAAAATATACTTAGTGTATCACCACCAACCTTGTACCTATGACACAACCGTATTATTCTGGCCACTTCAAAGCCTTCGATAATAGGTCTGAATATACTACAATAGTAGCTGATTCCTGTGATAGTAGGATATTGGAAAAGAAGTAATTATTTTTTTGTAATAGCAATTTAAAACAAATATTTTTATCATCATGTCATACATACACATATTTCCCACACTTTTTGTGTGTTTTCATCTACTAGATAACCTTCCTTATTCATTCATGCCTCCTTCCATAGCACATGACTTGGGATGGAAGTGTCTTTGGTTTTAGACTCATCAATCTATATATAAATATAGAAAGATAACTATGTTGTTATTTCATGGAACCAAACAATATTAAGGTAAATTTAAAATACGTACCATTTTCTTTTCTAGTGAAGTGTACCCCATCCTTGCTTTACGATAGGGGTATGTTGGTTTTTATGCATGTTCCTTATTTTCAGTACCGAGTTCCTATTTCATAAATGAAATATTGACAATCCAAGCGATGAATACATGTATCCTCAAACAACGTATTATCACCCAAAATGTACCAAAAAGTTATCATCTCCACGATGAACAATAAATACATCCCATGATTATTGGGATATCAGGTGAGCATAGACAAGGGGTGGGTGAAGCTTTATTTTACCTTTGGAATCATTTAGGTAAAATTTTTAAAAATAGTTTGAAAACCTCAAAGAATCCATCCTGAAAGACTTAGTACATAATTATTTTGTGAATCATCTACTATAAATGTACTCTACAGGAGATTGATAAGAGAAAGACACAATTTTATTAATATATTTTCTAGTAAATTAAAGGAATAATATCATAATGTAGCCATAATTTCTTCCCAGATCACAGCCTTCAGCACAGACACAACAAGGTTCCATGAATCTGTGTCAATAGGTACGCTGCTGAGTGACAATTCCAATGTAACTACTAAACATACCCTTGTTGGGATTCACATGTTGGCCTCATGCATTCCATCCGACTTCCAATTTGATTCCTTTGCATTTCTCCTTAAGAACTTTTCCTAACACCATCAAAATACGATGCACCTATGATTTTTGTGATGCTGGTCCTTTATACCCTGGCCATTTCATCAATATCAAAAACATCTATATGTTCCTCTGAAATGGTATCAATGACACGGGATGATGGTTGTTGGACCTCAACATTAGGAGAAGCAACATGTTCAGAAACTTGTTGTTGTTGTACACTGTGAGTAGCTGCATCCATAGTTACAGCTTCAGAGACTTGTTCAGCCTCGAGGTTAGGAGCACCAGAACTTGCAGAAGTCATTATCTAAAAAACTGGTTGAACAGTTAATTTTGATTACATAAATTCAGTAATAATAAGATAATAACATGAGATAACAAGAACTCTATTACAAAAAAAATATAACATGTTTATTGAACTCTCATTCTTTTTTTCGAGGGAATAAGGGATTTTAAACCTCTATCTATTTTCCAAATCCCTCTATTGTGGTCTCCTCTTACATACAAAACATCATCTACATTGGTACCTCTGAGAAATGACTGTGACATACCACTGAAAGGATAATACTTTACTGAATTTTCATCGAACCCTTTTGTTGTTTTAGATGATAACAGAAAAATCTTCCACTTTCATTTTTTAGGATCTGGAACATAAAAAACGTCTATCGCTTTTGATTCCATTATAAACTATTTGTTTTTGTACCCTTCTTTACAAAAATCAACTTTCACAAATCCCAATTCATCTATTTTAACACCACTATTGTTATAAACCCTTTTTCATTGAAAAATCGGCATTTGGAATGTCATATAATCCAACTCCCATATTTGTCTGATAATTCCATAGTATGACATATCTTCATAAATTGGATTTATGTCCTTACTACTAGAAACATGCATCGCTTCAACCACAAGTGTAACTCCATTATTTTTCATGGTACTATATTCATCATTTTGATCTATATAGAATGTATAACCATTAATTACATAACCATTGTAAGATAATACATACACACTTGGTCCGGCAGCTAGACATCAAAGTCATTCTAAAATTGAATTCAGATTTTCATCGAACTCCTGAAAAATATGTTCCTGAAACCATCCTATGAACTGTGTGTATTTGATACCAATTTTTCAGCACTTTAGGGATTTAAATTCCAAAGAATTTCTTTTTGGGTTTCAATATTTAGAGAAACCTCCCAACTATTATGTAATACCTAAAGGTGGGCCTACTTCCAATCTGTAATATTGATTGACACAACATCTCTTCCAGAAATTCCCTCACACTCAATGCATCCAGTGTGATGAGATTTCAAGAGACCAATGGTGTTCACAACAGATAGAAATTCAGTATAGAATTCAATGGATTCCACAAGAATATATCTCTCCACCATACAACACTCTTTCCATATTCTATTTTTGAAATACCTTTTCAAAATCATCATATACCGTTCAACAGGGTACATCCATCTATAGTTCACCGGACAAAAAAGTCGAATCTCTCTCACCAAGTGAATCATCTAATGAACCATCATATCAAGGAATGTTAGTAGGATGAACATTTATAATTCACATAATATGATGACAATTTCTCTTTCCATTGCTGGAAATTTTACTGGGTCTAAATCTTTTCTACATATAGAATTGAAAAATAAACAATGTTTGGTTAAAGTATGAAGAACCTTATTGGGAAAAATGAAACGTAAATCTATAATAATTAAATACTGCATAAAAACATGGTATTCATGTGATATCAAACCTTTTAACTTCAATTCATTAATTGAAACAATGTTCTTGATATTTGATGAATACCCCTCTGGAACCTTTACATCATTGAAGATGTTGCAAAACATATATCTATCCTCCCTAGAAAGAGTGTAAGAATGTGGAGGTAGAAATATTCTATTTTTACCCTTCATGGGAGCCAACTCGTCTCGTATTCCCATTTCAACCATATCCAAAATTTCCATAATTCCATCCTTTGTCTTTCTAGGGCCATTTAGCAACGTTACAATAACACTAACACATACATTTTTTTTCCACATTCATCACATCAAGTAAATTTCTGACATACAAACAATTCCATTATAGTAATTCAATAAAAACTGATCTATTTTTCCAACTGATCGTTGTATGGTTTTTCAAAAATGGTTGATAAAAAACAGTGTTCACATATTTTACTTTCTCAAACAGCAGATCACCTGTTAGTAAAGATGGTGTTGTGTGTTGTTCTAAACTTCCATTGAATGATTTCGTCTATGATCGATACATATACTAATGAGGTAGAAATCTACGATGTCCTAGAAACACAGATTTCGATGAATTTTTCAACCTAATTGATTCTGCATGTTCATCGCACACGAGACACCCTTGATTTACTTTAATGCTATAGCCTGAAAAATTTCCATAGGAAGGGAAATAATTCATCGTCCTATACAACATAACTCTCAACATGAAGTATTCACTTTTATAAGTATCATACAACATAACACCTGAATCTCACAATAACATCAAATCCCAATCAGAGAAGCCAAATAAACATCAATATCATTACCTGGTTGTTTTGGTCCTGATATAAGCATAGTAACTATGAACACCCATTATTATGCTTCCATTCACCATGATATGAGGAATAATTTTATTTGTGTAATTTCTACGAAGATTAATAGTCATGAAGAACCTAATAGAAGAATCTTATGTAAGCTTATTTATGTGTCCAATTTTCTGTAGAGAATGGACATCCTTGATTCTAATAGGGCTCATAGTGTTATGTAATGGATATTCATAAAATAGTATGAACTATATATTTATGAATAGTTTGGGCCTCTAAAATTGTTATTAGAGCAATATATAGTTAACCATTTGAAACTCGTATGAGAAAACATTATAGAGAACCCTATGAATAATTATAAGTACATAATAACATCATAATGTTTTGGTAATATTCACATATGACTTTTGTTTAAACTATAGTTTCATTGATTTAAAATAATGTGCATTGACTATTAAATCTAATAAATTATTTTTCATTATTATTTGATTTACCACTATGATTATTATTTATCACATAATTATTTTTGTTTCTAGTGAATGGATGGAACCCAAAAAAATCATGTTAATAATAAATGTGTAAAAAATTCATATGATTTATTTATTAATAAATCAAATGTTATTTGATTTCAAATGAACAATATAGTTAATATACTTTAAATCCTTCTAAATATATGAATAATGATGAGCTTTCAAAAAAATAAAAGGAGGGAGTAATGTTTTTTTGAATCATTAATGAGGAATCACCCACCTTCTTTTAATGGGTATTCTAATCCACTTGATTCTGAAAAATTGAACAGTACACTAAAAATATATTTTTAGTTCTCTAATTTTTGGAATATGAAAGAAAATTTGATTATTTATCATTTAAATGGTGAATAATATCAATAGTCGAACTTACCAAGAACATGAGTAAAATATAATAAATTGAATCTATAGAGTGTGATGAGTTTAAAATCATATTAATTAATAAGTACATCCTTCATATTATTCCTAAAAGAATAGGGGATGAGTTCCATGAGCTAATGTGTAAGGATGATGAATATGTTTGGACCTATGAAGAAAATTTTACAAGACTTGTGAGATATTCTACTGGTATAGGAATCCAACCTAAAATTATTTTTGATTGATTATTTAGTGGAATAAATGGAAGTATCTAAATGGAATTATACATAAGATACTTCATTAGATATGAATAAATCATTCTATCTGATGTAATGGTCAAAATAGATATTGGAGTTACCAATCATTGTCATAGTTTTATTAAGAAAAGAAAAACAGAATTGAGTGGAAATTATAAGAAAATAAAAAGAAAAGGATGATCTTTATTTATGCTTAAATAATGGAAAGAAAAATGATTGAAATTATCTTATGGGTATTGGTAAAAGATTTTTTTAGAAAATAGATTCAACACAAAATTGATTTCTAAAGATATGAAAATATTGAAGGCAGGTAATAAATTATATATTTATAAAATGAGTATTAAACCATCAATTCATGTGAGGATTAAATAGGTGAAAATAAAATATGTGAAACTACAGAAGAATGTTATAAATGTTTATATGTTCATACTTGATTCTGATAGAATGATATGGTTCAGGAAACATCTTTGTGTCCCATAAATACCATGTTTAATGAAGGATATTTTTTATGGGGCTCATGGTTAATTATTCTATATTCATCCTAGTTGTAAAAAGATGTATTGAGACCGAATAGAGTATTTTTTTGGACAAAACTGGGAGATATTTTAGAATATGTATCTCTATCCTTGGTATGTCATCTTGTAAAGGATGAGAGATAGATGTCTAAGAGAATGTTATAACAATTACTAATACTGTAATGTTAATGGGAAAACACCACAATGTATTATTTCATTGGACTCCCAAAAATATCTAAAGGATATAATGATATTTGGGGTGTATTCAATCTCCCTATGATGTTAGAACACTTCATTGATATCATTGAATACTTATACCTTGATAATATTTCTAGAATATAAATTAATAATGTGGTAATGTTGCATGAAGTACCACATTTGATTATATCCCATCCTCATTTAAGGTTTATGTCAATGTTATGGAAAAGTATTTATCTGGATCTGTATACAGAGTTATTTTTTTTATTTGATTACCATCCTAACATAGAAGGTCAACATGATATAACTATTTAAACCCTAGACTATATGATATTATTGTGTTCTATGAATTTTATAGGTGGTTGGGATCAACACCTTCCCCAAGACTATTTTTTATGATAATAGATTTCACATTATAATTCAGATGGATACATACAAATACTTATATGGAAATAATTGGAGAACTGATATATAATTTTATGTGCATAGATTAATAAATTTAATGGGACCAGATCTAGAAGAGTAAATGGTAGATAAAGTCATAAAAATTCAACAACACATCAAGGGAGGTCAAAGTGAAATAAAAATTATGTTAAAAATCTTTAGCAGAATAGAGTATTAAAATATAGTGTGAAGGTGTTCATGAGCATTTATACAAAGAATAAGGTAATGATATTTGGAAGGAAATTAAATTTTATCTCTAGGTATGTTATCCCATTTTATATTTTAGATAAAGTACAGATTATAGCTTATTGATTTGTATATCCCCTGAAGCTCTCTCAATTCATGATTTATTACATGTATATCTCTTGAAGAAGTATATACCTGATCCATCTCATGTACTAAACTAATGTTTTTTACAAATTTTTTATACAATTTCTTAATAGGAACAACCATTATAAATCTTGTATTGTTTCGATAAAGTTATAAGGAACAAGACTACTCATAGGGTGATTGAGCTCTATAGGAATCAGAAATTGAAAAAAGATACTTGGGAGCCCAAAGATGTAAAAATATAGAGATATTCTCATTTTTCATATCGGAACGATGAATTTCAAACTATAAAATTATTTTAAGGGTGATATAGTTCAATTACTAGGTATTTTAGAATATATCTCTCTTTAAATAATTTTATTTATTTTATACATTGTGTTTTATGAAACACCGAGTTTAAATGAATTTTATATATAATATTATTTAATGTGAAAGTTATCTCATTAACCATGGATGGGTTTTTATGATTAGGAATAACTAAATTATGTAAATATTCTATATTGAATATGTATAAAATGAATTCATAGGTTATTAATTAATTAAAAATTTTCATAAAAAATAATCTAAAAATATTTGTTGAATTATTTTAATTAAATTTATATTTTATATATTTAGTTATTTGTTTAATCAATTGTTTAATATTATTTTCTAGAATATGGATAATAATAATACTAATATTATAAATACAAAAGTATTTATGTAAAAAGAGTGTTTCATTGTGTTTTTCATGCTTATTTTTTCTAAAATGAATTTTTGTCACTTATAATGAATTTATTTTTAAAAATAGATTCCATATTTGGATTTATGGGGTCCATATGGTTTACATAGTACCCTTTTATTTTTAGGAATTAGGAATAGTAACCGTGGTAAAATTTATCACCTTAGTAATGGGTAAATTGGGTTAAAAAAGGTCAAAACTAAATGTTAAGGACACCATTTTTCATCTAAATTCATTTTAAATGAATATAATTTATACCTTATCAACTTAGTATTTATATTTAATTATTCAAGGGTCACTTTTCATTGAAAATGGCGTATATAATTCTTAAAACAATAAAAAATTAAAAATGTCTCTCTCTTTGTTTTAAATATCTATTATGTCTCACCATAGGGAAAAAAATAAATTTATGAATGAATATAAATGTATATGATTAGAATAAAAAATTTATTTTACTGATATAAATTTTTTTTTAATTTTTTTTAAATATGTAATTAATTTAAATTCTTCTGTAACACCAATATTATATTTCTCAATTAATAAAAAAACAATAATAAATGAATTTAAAAATATGAAAATTAACATAATTAGAATAATTCTTAGTATTTCAATATTTTATATATATATATATGAAATATTATTGATGATTAAAAAGATTTTAATCTAATTACACCTTTTTCATGTTATATTTAAACTCAAATTAAATGAATTGTATCAAAATTAACTTTAACAATATTTTATCAAAATAATATTTTATTAATTTATTTGAAAATATTAAATATATTGTAATAAGAAAAGGGTATAATATATTTATCTAAAATTTAATCTATTATCCATTTAGGATCTAATTTTCACCTTATATATAAAATTATAATACTTTAAGAGTGGAAAATATTTTATCGTGTTTAATGTTATAAGTTAACTAAGAGGTTGAAGAATAAATAATGTTTAAAATCCCACATAAACCTATGCAAATATTATTAGATAATGTTATTTAAATAAAAAAATTTCTTATTTTTAAATAACTAGATATATTAAATCATTTGGATAGAGAATTAATTTATTATATTTTAATATCATAATAAATCACAAGGGTTCCCCTCTGCTAAATTATAAAATTGAACCCCTCCATTAACTTCTTCAAAAAACCTTGATTCTTTTCACTAAAAAACCAACTAAATTATTCAGTAACATAGTCACATTATTGTTGAGATAGTATTGTAAAAAGACCATTCATATGGTCCATAAGAGAAGATCTATGTTTGTTATTTCAATGAAAATGTAATCACATTAACTGATAAGTTTCTTCATTATAATTATGTTACCTTCTCTAGATTGGTAGTAATTTTTTAAAATAATAAATTTATTATTAAAAATATAAACAAATGTTATTATGATTATTAATCAAAATTTATTGACCCTCATTCCATAAAATGGTATGTGAAATATCGCTTGTGCATATATATATGGCTTACTATCTGAAAGTAGTGATACAATTCATTTATCATCACCATATTTCATGGATGGTATTTATGATGGATGGAAAATTTATATTATTTAGTTATAAAATAATTATGTTTCTATAATGATAATGTTATATGTACCTTCTTACCTTCCTAACATTTGGAAAATGATAACATCACTCGTGCGTGTGAATGTACTAGCACCTCTACGAATCGACTTGATTGATTTTCCATTTCGTATTCAATTAGATGGTAATAAAGATATTTTTAATTTTTATATATTATGTAAATGGTATAATAATTATTCTATAGAGGTAAATTATTATTTATTTTTGTTTCATTCCACCCAACGAAAAGTGAAATTGGTGGTCATGTTTTTATATAGTCTACCGTCACCATGAACTATGTAATTCGATTTTCTATCTCTACCTTTTTTGAATGATTATAAATTTTGATATAATAAATATCTGTGATATTTATACTATGATACCAAATATTAATATGATTTAACCATGATCTATGGACAAGGAAAATAAATTCCAAACTGAAACACTCAAGAGAAAAAAATCAACTAACTCTATAAAATGATGATTTTAATAAGTAATTATGAATTAAATTAGGTTTAAATGTTATGAATGGATAATATATAATTATATAATCATGTTCATGACTCTATTATATTACTAAAATAACTATAAATTTATTATATTGGAGGATAGAATACTTTCAATGAATGTAAAACTTGAGGTAACCATTTCTTTGTTAAAATCACATTTTTATTGGGATTGTTTATGATTATGTTTCTGATGATTAAATATTATCATCTAATGAATTAGAAATTGATGAATTTTCTTATTACCTAGTAATTTCATGGGAATAATTTTTTTCATTGATTTTCCTCACCTTAAGGACTTAATAAACTAGAAATATCTTTTTAAGGAAACCCAACTTCACTTCACTCTTCGGTTGATAATCCCTTTCCATCCATATATATGTTCTCTAAAAGTATTTCAAGAACATTTTCTAATTTTTTATAATGATTATTGAAATTAATTTTAAATGATGATATTATTTTTTTAGAATGGTTTAGAATTATTCTTCTATTTATTTTCAAAATGATATATTTTTCACTTTTTTATACAGAAGTGTGAAAGTATTGTTTTTTTAACATATACATCATGAAAAAAATTACCATCATCATGAACACTAAAATAATTGAAGTTACCTCAAATTTTTTTCTGTTTCTTTTAAAATAAATTCTTTCTTTAATAATGGGTGTTTTTTAATGTTTTATATAAGTTATTTAAAATTGTAATGGAAATGTTTCTTAATAAATGGCCCAATATTCATTCAAAGGAACATTCATCAAAGATATAAACCACGATATTAATTATTTTTTTACTAGGGATATGATCTAATGATACCAAGCAATTTATTTCTTTGTATGAGTTATGATGATGATGATGATGATATAAGACGGATTCTATAAAACCCGTATCATTCCAATGAGTTAATTCAGTTATGAAAGTTTTTTCATTTCCACTAGTTATACTATGATAAAATGTTTTTGAATCTCATTTCATTTTCACTAGTCATGATATGATCAATGCTTTATTACCTTGTGGAACATATATGTACGATATTCATTATTTGATGTTTCAGACTAGAATTATATATCCTTCCAATGAATTGGATAAATATGTATATCCCAAGAGATAACCACTAGTGCAGATATTGTTTTTAACGTCACTATTATTTATGTTGGTTATATTTAACCAACATAAAAATCTATGAGATATGGGAATTTACATCAGTTATTTTATAACTGACATCAAAAATACTGATAGTAATTTATTTACATCGGTTATTTTAATAATTGACGTCAAAAATCCCGTGTGTTGGTTTTTTACGTCCGTTAATTTATAACCGACGTACAAAACCAACACGCGGCATTTTTTAGGTCGGTTATTTGATAACCAATGTAAAAAATTAGGTATCTAACAAATTTTATATGTCGTTTATTATATAACCGACGTAAAAAAGGCGGCATCAGAGGCCTTTTTAACATCAGTTATTTGATAACCGATGTAAAAACCCTACCCGTAGAATTTTTTACGTCGGTTATATTATAAACGACTTAAAAAACCAGTAGACAACATTTTTTACATCATTTATTTTATAACCGACGTAACAACTGGGGTTTTTAATGCCTTTTTACGTCATTTATAATATTACCGATGTAAAAAACCAACACACGGCTTTTTTTACGTCATTTATAAAATAACTGACGTAAAAAATGTTGTATCTTATACATTTATAACATCAATTATTATAATAACTGACATTATAAATGTAATAAAAATAGTTTATAATGTCGGTTATTAAATAACTGACATTATAAATGTAATAATTTTTTTTATAACGTCAGTTATTAAATAAATGACCTTATAAAATATTTCAAATATTTGTCACGCCCTGTGGATTATCATTTATGATTTTTCGATCGGCGACTCATCTCTCTCTCGTGCGGAAAACCTATAATCAACTGTTCAATATAATTTTGATAAAATTGTTTTTCCATCATCATTTATCATCTTTACTCTCTTCGGATCTATCATATCCACTCGCAACACTCAGGTAAGCCTCCCATGACTTTATTGCATTCGTTTTTTCGGATAATCTATATTTACGTATTGCATTTTTTTTGTTTCAACTAGGTAAGATTCTATGATTTAGAACCCTCTTACCTCGTTTTTACATCATCATCTTATTTATTATCACCAGATCTATTAGATCAACTCGCAATACTAAAGTAAGCCTCATCTACTTCTATTTCGTTTGTTTTTGTTTCACGGATGCCTTACATTTTTGGTAATATTTGTTGTCATTGACAAATAATGATCGCATTCACCTATTTTACTGATATTTTTATCTAAACCATTGTGATACACCCATTTCATGTACGAGTGTGATTTAATTTATATGTATATATGGTTTTTTATGGTGGAATGTTTGTTTTGGGTCCTTGGTTGTTTCAATTCTAGGTATCACTTTTTGTTGTTCCATAAACAATTTACGTCGCTTATTTTTATGGACTATTATAAGTCTTCATATGCTATTAAAACCCGATTCAATGAACAATAGAGCATTTTAGACTAGTAGGAGATACAGTTCATGGGTCTCATTTTGAATATTGGCATGATACCAAAACTAGTAGCTTGTGGTTAAAATCCGTATATATGCCAAAACTAGTAGCTTGAGTTTAAAATCCCATGGTTATGTGGTTTGTCCAGAGGGTTGGGGCCTGATCAGGGTGTTGGGGCTGTTCAAAGGGTTGGGGGCTATCCAGAGGGCTCAGGGGGGGCGGTTCAAGTGGTTCAGGGGACTGTCCAGAGGGTAGCGGGCTGTCCAGGGTGTCCATGGAGGGTGGGGGGGGGCATTACAAGGGGGTGTGTGGGGGGGATGTCCAAGGGGTGGGTGGGTGGGGGGGGGGTATCCAAAGTGGTGGGCCTGTTCAGGGCTTTGGGGTGTTGTTCGGGGGGTGGGGGCTGTCCATAGGTTTGGGGGGTGTCCAGGGGGGTGTCCAAGGGGGTGGGGGTGAGGGTGGTGTCCAGGAGGGGTGGGTGGTGTCCATGAGGGGTGATGTTTGTTGTCTAGAGGGGTGGGGGATGTCTAGGGGTGGGGGCCTGTCGAGAGGGGTGGGGGCTATCCATGGGGGTGGTGGTGTTTAGGGGGTGTCCAAGGGGCTGGGGGTGTTGTTTAGAGGGTTTCGGGGGTTGTCCAGAGGGTTGGAGGGTGTCCATGGAGGTGGAGGGGGGAGTCCAGGGGTGTGTGTGTGTGGGGGGGGGGGGGGGTCCAAGGAGGTGGGGGTGTCTAAGGGGGTGGGGGGTTGTCCAAGAGGTTGGGGGCCTGTCCAGAGGGTTTGGGGGTTGTCCGGGCGGGGGGGGGGGGGGGACTGTCTAAAGGGTTGGGGATGTCCAAGGTGGTAGGAGGTGGGTGGTGGTGTCCAGGAGGTGTGGGGGTGTCCCGGAGGTGTGGGGGAGGGGGGTGTCCAGGGGGTGGGGTGTCCTAAGGGGTGGGGGGTGTCCAAGAGTGTGGTGGTGTCCATGGGTGTCCATGGGGGTGGGGGTGGTGTCTACAGGGTTCGGGGGGTTGTACGGAGGTTTGGGGGTTGTCCAGGGTGTCCTTGGATGTGGGGGAGGGGGGGGGGCAGTCCAGGGGTGTGGGGGGGGGGGTCCAAGGGGTGGGGGGGGGGCTATCCAGAGGGTTGAGGGAGTCCAGGGGGTGTCCAATGGGGTAAGAGGTGGGTGGTGGTGTCCAGGGGAGGTGGGGGTGTCCGAGAGGGGTGGGGGTGTCCATGGGGGGGCTGTCCAGGGGGTGGGGGTTGTCTGGTGGGGTGGGGGGTTGTTCGAGGGTGTGGTTGGGTCCAGGGGGTGTCCAAGGGGGTGGGGTGGTGTCCAGGGGGTGGGGGATGTCCAATAGGGTGGTGGTGTCCAGGGGCTGTCCAAGGGGGTGGGGGGTTGTGTCCAGGGGTGGGGGGGATTTCCAAGGGGGTGGTGGTGTCTAGGGGGTGTCCAAGGGGGTGGGGGTGGTGTCCATGGGGTTGGGGTGGTGCGGTCTAGGGGGTGTCCAAGGGGGTGGGGGATAAGTTTTAGTTGGTATTGACTATTGAATCGTGGTTTGTGAGATTATGACATGATGATTCAATTGTTTCATGGATATTAGTGTTGGAATATGATTTTATTCAGTGCTATATATTTTGACCAGTCATCGACTACGGGAAAATTATGGGTTATGGGGGATACCATGTTGTGGTTTTCAAATATGTACAGTTATCCTGACCCCATTGTGTCGTGATGATTAGCATTACATTGTGATTCTCTCCATCTGATTTTTTATATTAAATTTTATTTGATTCTCAGGTTTACATAATTTTTTCAAATTGTCTATCAACCATTGGAGGCCCCATGGTTTTCCTTAATTCCAAGGAATTTAAAACTATTATATCTAACTATATTTTCTTTTTAAAATCATATTCAAGCATATTCTTTTAATACTCATAGATTTGTTTTATATTTAAAAATTGTTTTACATTCAAATTTTGATTTTTTCATATATGCATATATTTGGCTTATATTAAAAAGATGTATAATTTTGATATTTGTTATAGGTAATAATTAGTCGAAGTTTGATTACGACACATCGAATGGACAATGAATATGAGGAAGGTGTTGATTCATTTTTGGAATTTTCTAAACGAAATGTTCCAAGTGGTGACATTTTTTTCTCTCCATGCCTGAAATGTTTGAATATGAAGAAGTTGAAAAGTAGAGAGATAAAAGATCATCTGATTTGTCATGGTTTTAATCTATGTTACAGACCTTGGATTTGGCATGGTGAAACGGGACAGAATTTCACTGAGGATGATGATTTGCAAGATGGTAAATCTGATGGAATTGAAGAAATTATTCACGATATTGGAGAAGAAAAAATTGAGATAGAACCAACAATTGTGCGTCTATATGGTGATGCTAAAAAATAATTATATCCTGCTTGTTCAAATTTTACGGGTTTTTTGGTGATGTTAAGATTTATTAACCTAAAGGGAAAACATGGATGTAGTGATAGATGTTTTACAGAGCTGTTACAGTTGATGGAACACATTCTTCCAAAAGAGAACGATTTTCTAGATTCACATTATAAGGCCAAGAAAATATTATGCCCAATGTGATTGGGATATAAGAAAATACATGCCTGTCCAAATTACTGAATGATATATAGGATGAATATGAATTTCTTTCAGATATTCCTAAATGTTGGACTTCATGGTATAAGGTGAATAAAAAATCACAGGGTGATGTAGAGATTAAAAAGATCCCTTGAAAGGTATTTTGGTATCTTCCTATAATTCATCGTTTCAAACATTTATTTGCTAATTCACTTGATTCAAAAAGGTTAATATGGAATGCTAATGAGTAGTTATGTGATGGAAAAATATATCATCCAGCTGATTTTCCACTATGGAAGAAAATTGATGAGAAGTATTCTACAATTGGAAATGAAATTAGAAATCTTATATTAGGGTTGTGCACAGATGGAATGAATACATACCGAACCCTCTGTAGCCCACATTGTCCATGGCCTATTTTATTGGTAATTTACAACCTCTCTCCTGATGTTTGTATGAAGTGAAAATATGTCACGTTGAGTATAATGATCTATGGTCCGAAGTAACCCGGAAATTATATTGATTTTTAATTTTCACCGTTGATTGATGATTTGAAACTTTTATGGGTGGATGGTATTAGGGTGTATGGTTCATATAAAATGCAATATTTTCAACTGCATGAAGTTCTGTTTTTCACTATAAATGACTTCCCAACATATGGAAATTTTCCTGGATACTGTGTTAAAGGGCATAAAGCATGTCCAATTTGCGAAAAAGAGACGTCATATTTTCCACTGTATCATGGGAGGAAAACAGTGTACATGGGCCATTGAAAGTTTTTTCCTATGGATCACTCTTACAGAAGACTAAAAAAGGAATTCAATGGATCACAATAATTTGATATAGCTCCAAAACCATTATCACCTATTCATTATTTTTATAGGGTGAAAACCCATGATGTGACATTGGGAAAGACACAGAAATCTTGTAATGATAGATATATTTGGATGAAAAGCTCAATATTTTTTGAGCTACCATATTGGAGATATCATGAGGTTAAACATAATATTGATGTCATGCATGTGGAGAAGAATATTTTTTATGGTTTCATTGGAACATTTTTATATATTAAAGGAATGACAAAAGATGGGTTGAATGCTAGATTAGACTTACTATCAATGGGAATACCTTTGGAGTTAGATCACACTCCTAATGGATGACGAACATTTCTCCCCCCGTCTTGTCATACATTATCGAAGAGGGAGAAAATTATCTTTTTTCAGTGTCGTCATGATATCAAAGTTCCTCAAGTTTATTTTTCAAATGTAAAAAATTTTGTCTATTGAAGGACTTGGAGTTGATAGGTATGAAATCTCATGATTGTCACGTCATGATGCAACAACTTCTACCCGTTGCATTATTTGGAATATTGCCCATCAATGTCAGAAATACTCTAATGACGTTGTGTTATTTTTTCAATTCAATTTTCAATAAGGTGATTGATGTGAATGCATTGAAAATTTCGGAAAGGGATTCAATTTGTATACTTTTTCAATTCGAAATGTATTTTCCTCCAACATTTATTGATATAATGGTGCATTTAAATATTCATCTGGTTCGAGATATAATGCATTGTGGGCCTGTATATCTTTGTTGGATGTATCCTTTTGAAAGATATATGAAAATATTGAAGGGCTATGTTAAGAATCCATATCGACTTTAAGCCTCCATTAATGAAAATTATATTTCTAAGGAGGCTGCAGAGTTTTGTATGAGATACATGGATGCAGCGCATCACATAGGTTTGCCTCCAACTCTCCATGAATGCGTTAATAATGAGGGAAAGGGGATTCATGTCTTGATAGTCAAATCTTTGTCAGATGAATAAATGAATAAGTTAGAATCATCCATCTTTAATAACATAGCGGATGCTCAACCGTATATCACATTGAATATCAATGAGTTAAAACAATGTCATCCAAAGAAGAAAGAAATGTGGATTTTGAATGATGACAATAAAACATTTTTGTCATGTTATAAAAAGACCTGGCTTGGTAGAACTAATGTATCAGAGACATCAAAATGGACAGTGGGTGGTCCATTTTTAAATGTGGTAACATTGTCCGGTTATGCCATTAATGGCTATATATTTCATATAAAAGCTCAGGACAACATAAGTGCAATTTAGAAAAGTGGTGTATTGGTGTTTGCAGAAGAATTGCATTTTTCGTGAGCTAAGGACAAAAACCAAATTTCTATATCAAGTGAATATTATGGAGTGATTGAAGACCAATGGGAGGTTGATTACTTTAATATTAATGTTTCTTTTTTTTAACTATAAATGGTTTATCGGTAACAACATTTTAAGACATGATGAATTTAGAATGAAATTTGTTAATCTGAATAGATTGGAAGACACATATTATTATTTCATAATTGGAACGCATGATAAAAAAAATTTATATGTGGTAGATCAATCGAATATGCAGTGGGATGTTGTTTTATAAGGGAAAAACAATATGTTGGTGAGGATGAACTTGAAGAAGATGCGGATTTATGTGAGATCCCTACATCCATGGAAAGATTAACAGAACATAATGATGAACATGTTAAAGACATGGTTTGTGCCATAAGGAATGATCACGATGAAGGAATTTGGGAAAACAATCCATTTGTACATTCCTAAAATTACAGGTAACATTTTTTTATTTCATTCTTACATTTATTATTTTCAGAAAATGTTAGATATTGTATTTTTTTCTTTATTAAAACATGTATTAAAACAAAATAAGTATATGTTTTTGTTTTTTTATGTTTGTTTAGTTTACATTATCATGTTAACCATTACATAAATTATATATATATTATTTTTGTTCAGTGAAAATTACAATACCATGTTTACCAGGTTTATCAGGTTCACCATGTTTTAATTTTGTTTAGTTTACTTTATCATGGTTACCATTACATAAATTATATACCTATTATTTTTGTTTAGTGACAATTACTTTAACATGTTTACTAGGTTTACCCAGTTTACCATGTTTACCTTATTTACCATCTTGACTATATTTACCATTGCTTAACATGATTATAGTATTAACCATGTTTACTGTTACGTACCTTAGTACAATTTTCTATTTTCTGATTACTGTAGTATTAAAATATTTGAATTTGTATATTTGTGAACAAATGTTTTTTTTTTTGATTTGATGAATAATGAATGATCAATCAGTTGATCAACCACATGATTCTAGAGATGAGCATATTGGTCATACCTATGAGGAGGAACATTCACATGCTCCTCTTGTTGTTCCACAATCTTCTTCATGTGGTCCTATTATGACAAAGAGTTCAAGAGTTGGTAAACGTGGGTGCACATGTTTACCAAAATTATCACTTGACCATACACAGGATCAGAGGATCATCATTGAGTGTGATGAGGAAGATATTCCTCGAGGTCCAAATGCAAAAGATTTTATGAGTTTTGTAGAAATTCGGGGTAAGATCAAAGTAAACATTTTTTATGATGATTGGAGAAGTGTGGACAAAGAGATAATCTCTTAGTTCAGGGAGACGATTTTGGTAAAATATTTTTCTATTATTTTCCTATTCTTTAAATGTTTCTAGTATATATAATATGTTTAACCTCTTCTTTATCAGATGACATTTGATATTTCTTACATTGGAGGAGTCAGGAAGAAATGCTTATCGATGGCTGCCAGGAGATGGAGGCATTTCAAATCAACCCTGTCATCTGATTTCATTTTTGGTCATAATATTCATGACAGTCCTTTTCATATATATCCGTTTATAGGTGATGATTCATGGAGAAAGTTTGATGATACTAGAAGAAAAGAGTCATTTTTTGTAAGGGCAATGTAATAATTTATAAGCTTTCTTATATAAATGATATTATTAATGTTTTGTTAATGATTTATTATTCTTAATTTTTCTCAAAAAAGGAATTATCATTAGGATATCCAATCTATAAATGTGTACCCTCATTGTTTATCTCAGGGAGGGTATGCATTTTTGGAAGAAAAAATGATGTCAGAAAAATTACAGAAACTAAGAGCTAAGTCTTCATACTCTGGAGAGGTGGCCCCTCCATCCCCTCTATCAACACATGAAAAATGGAAGAGAGATCTTACGAGAAAAAAGGTCAATATAATTCCTAAGAATCGAGAATCATAGCTGACAGATTGTAAGATATCTATTTTATTTATTTAAGTTAACTATTTTCTTCATATAATTTCAATAATTATAGGAATGTTCAACTAACTAAGGCAAGATTCTCATGAGGAGCAGAGCTCACATGGGGTATTTACAACTGCTGGGAGTCATGATATTTTATATGTAGCATTTGGACATCCCGAACATCCTTGTCATGTATGAGGATATCCGTAAGGTGTATCGGTAAGAAAGGTGTTGCCATGTTCTTCAAATTCTAACATTGAGGGTGTTTATAAAAAAAATAGAATACTTGGAGCCTAAAGTTTATAATATTAATGCGATTATGGAGAAACCAATTACATTTTCGATACATTCTATGTTTGAATACAAGCAAAGAAAATTTCAGACTACAGCTCCCACTCCTCCACCTCCCCCTGTAGACCCCATTATTTATCATCCACCTCCGCTAGTAGCTCCCACTCCTCCACCTCAGTCTGCAGACCCCATTTTTTCTCCTCATCCTCCGCCACATCATTCTACTTATTGCGATTTGTATGATGATGATCCTCAACATCATATAGTTTCATATGGGTTGGTATATTACATAGAAGATAAAATTCATCATAAAAAATTAGAGGTAGTGAATCGGAGGGTCACTGTACAGGATATTATAGATAGATTAGCTCGAGTACCATTACCTACAGATGAGGTGACGATAGTCCGACAGAGTATCGGCCATTTTTTAATTTGGCCATCCACAATTCTTCGAATCATTTCCATATAAGTATGAATGTTATATCTGCTATATTATTTTTTATTTAAGTTGTTTTATCATTTGAAAACTAAGATATTTTTCTATTTATTTTTATAGAAATACATCAAAAGTAAAGAAATACTGTATAGACAACAACAATGACAAATGGCTAGGACATCAAATACAGATTCTAATAGTCTTGACAGATTGTCAAGATATTCAAAATTTTTGGTGGGTCATTATGAGGTTCCAATAAAATCTCATGTTTTTGGATGTGAAATAACTGTGGGGATTGTGAAAACCGATATCATGGATCTTGTTACTGGAGATGAGTTGGGAATCAATGTGGTGCAAATTTTTCCCATGTATGTCTTAACACCTTTTCCCTGAACCGTGTGTATTAGATGAGGAGCACAAAATGCTTTATATTGAAGAAATACATGAACAAAATATATGAAAACAATGTCGGATGATGACTTTAGTGAGAGGTATGAAACACATCACTCTCAAAGATTTCATCATCTTTTAACATAAAAACCACTAACCATAAATTTTCTTTTATCAATGATCATTGGATGTTAGGGGTTTTTTCCCAAGGGAGAGAACACTTTATTGGATATGCTCTGTCCATGATGATGTGCAGGAATGTTTTAAGAAAATGATGGAAAAGTATGTTTCAATTTTTCAATGGTTTTATATATTATAATGACTTTTAAATTTACCCCATTTGTATTATCTTCTAACAGGGGATGGGTCTAATTTCAAAAAAACACAAAGAAAAAGAGTGCAAAGATCAAATATGAAAATGTGAAGGTAAATATCCTTTTATAATTTGTACTTTTTGATATATTACATAAAAATAATATATTTAATTTACACTCATTAAAAGAGAATTTTCATGTCCAAAAAGGCATCATCGAATGCAGATATTATATGTTATGATTTATGTGTGTAATAATAACAACGGGGACATTTGTTAACACTGACCTGGTTATATTTCCTTTAAAACATTTCCATAATATTTTAATTTGATTTATTCATTATACATTTTAAATACCATCATTTTAATTTGAATCTATTTGAATACCATCAACGCTATACTTCTCAATACATCAAACACTTACAAGTGGAATGGACAAATTATTTTATAGGTTTGATTGAATTTTAGTTGTTTGTAGTGTAAAACTTAATTTGAATATTTTAGTTGTTATTGTGTATTTATTAGTTGTTTAGGTTGGATTTAGTTTTTTTATGTTGACAGTGTAAGTTTTGAATGATCTATATATGAATTTTTAATTTCGCTCTACTTATTGTATTCGTCTACTTATGATGGGTTTTCTTGTATGGATTCTGGTCTTGGGGGGGGGGGGTTACAAGGGTGTGTGGGTGTTCAGTTGGTTGGGGTGTCTAGGGGTGTGGGAGGGAAATCCAGTGGGGGTGGGGGGTGTCCTGGGTTTCCATGAGAGTGGGGGGGAGGTAGTCTAGGGGGTGGGAGCATTTCCCGGAGGGTGGAAGGGTTGTCCAGGAGAGTGAGGGGCTGTTAGGGGGCTGTCTAGGAGTGTTGGGGTGTCATGTAGGGAAAGTGGTGTTTCCAAGGGTGTGGGAGGGTTGTCTAGTAGGGTGGGGGTGGGGGTCTAGAGGTTCCATGGGGGTTTGGGGGTAGGTGGGGGCAATCTAGGGGGTGGGAGAGGAGGCGTCACCATCCCTCGAGGGGATGAACGCCGTTGGAAGGTACTAATCACTCCCACATGTGAAACATTTTGAGATCTCAAGATTCAAATGTTAGAGTGATGAGTACCCTCACGGGGCATTCCTCCCAATGGGGTGTCCAAGAGGGTTTCCATGAGGTTGGGGGTGTCCAGGGGGTGTCCGGGAGGGTGGGGGGCTGTCCAGGGGTGTGGGGGTGTCCAGGATGGTGGGGTTGTCAAGGGGTGTGGGTGGCTTCCATGGGTGGGGCACAGTCTAGGGGTTAGAGGGATGTCCAGGAGGGTGGGTGGCAGTCCCGGGGTACGGGGGGTGTCCAGGAGGGTGGGTGGTTATCCCTGGGTGTCCAGGAGGGTGGGTGGCAGTCTAGGGGTGCAGGGGGGTGTCCAGGAGGGTGGATGTTGTCTAGGGGTGTGGGGGGGGGGGGGGTTGTCCAAGTGTGTTGGGGGTGTCCAGGGGGTGGGGGTAGTCCATGGGTGTGGGGGTGTCCAGGGGTGTGGTGGGGGCAGTCCAGTTGGGTGAGGGGGTTCTGGTCTGTTTTTGGCAACTTTTTTGGTCTGTTTCAAGTGGTGTGGGAGGGCTTTCTAAGGGTGTGGGAGTGTTATCCCGGGGGTGGGGGTATACATGAGGGTGGGGGCTATCCAGGGGGGCAGTCCAGGGGTGTGAGGGGGGGGGGGTGTACACGGGTGTGGTGGGGGCTGTCCAATGGGGTGAGGGGGTTATGGTATATTTTTGGAAACTTTTTGGTCTATTTTAGGGGTGTGAGAGGGCTGTCCAGGGGTGTGGGAGTGCTGTCTAGGGGGGTGGGGTATATAGGAGGGTCGGGGATTGTCTAGGGGTGTGGGTAGATTTTCAGGGAGTAGTGAGGATGTACAAGGGTGTGGGGGGGATGTCCAGGGGTCGAGGGGCAATCCAGGGGTGGGGGTGTCCAGGGGTGTGGTGGGGGCTGTCCAGTGGGGTGAGGGGGTTCTTGTCTATTATTGGTCACTTTTTGTTCTATTTCAGGGGTGTGGGGGGTTGTCAATGGGTGTTGGAGTGCTTTCCAGGGGGTATACAGAAGGGATGAGGACGTTTAAACGGTGGTGGTGATGTCCAGGGGTGTGGGGGTGTCCAGGGTGTGGTGGGGGCAGTCTGGTGGGGTGAGGGGGTTCTGGTATATTTTTGGAAATTTTTTTGTCTATTTTAGTGGTGTGGGGGGGCTGTCCGAGGGTGTGGGAGTGCTATCCAGGGGGTGGGGGTATACATGAGGGTGGCGGTTGTCCAGGGGTGTGTGGGGATTCCCAAGGGGTGGTGGGGATATCCAGGGGTGTTTGGGGCTGTCCACGGGGTTGGGGGAAGCCCATGGGTGTGGGGTGGAGTCCAGGGGTGTGGTGGGGGCTGTCCAGTGGGGTGAGGGGGGTTATCCAGGGGGTTTTCCAATTCTTGGTTGGTATCTGGTTGTTTTTTGGGAGAGTAGAGGACTACTTTCTAGTTTTTTCTGGGTAGAGCAGAGGGTTGTCCAGTGGGGTATGATTTAAATGATATCAGTGTAAATGCTTAATTTTACTTTGGTTAGGGTTTTGGTATACCACTGTTTTTCTGGTACGAATTCTAGGTTTGGTTTCTGGTTGTTTCTGGGGAAAGCAGAGGACTGCATTCTGTTTAAAAAAATTTGGTTTTTTCATGTCGGTTATGTGAATAACCGACGTGATAAACACATTTGGAATTGTTTTTCCCATCAATTATTTAATAACCAACGTGATAAAGGCATGGGAAATGGTTTATCACATCAGTTATATAATAACCGACATGATAAACCATTATGCAGGGGATTATCCCATAATTTATTTAATAACAGATGTGATAAACACCCCCTACACTGGTTTATCACGTCAGTTATTAAATAACTGACATTATAAACCCCCTTGGTTTTTGATGTTTGTTATTTAAAAACTGATGTGATAAACACCTGTGGAATGGTTTTATGATGTTGGTTATTTGAATAACAGACGTGAAAACACCTGGAAAATGGTTTATCGCCTCAGTTATTTAATAACTAACGTGATAAACACTATGCCACTTGTTTCTCACATTGGTTATTAAATAAAAGTTCTGATAAACACCACCATGTTATGTTTTTTATGTCGGGTTTTAAATAAACGACATAAAAAAAATTATAACATCGTCTGAATTAACGTTGGCTAAAAACCAAAGTAAAAAATGAAAAAAACCGATATAAAAAACGTTTTCTGCACTAGTAAAACATGAATTTAATGGTGACTGAACCAAGTTCAATAATATACTCTATGTACTATGATTGTAATGGGAGTGAATCTTGACTACTATAATTATTTGGGTGGGGGGGGGGGGTCAATCCATTTTCATATTAATGGCTGGGAGAATTGAATACTAATAAAATGATTTTCTATTCTTATGTGTATTCTATAATTTCTTATCACATAACAATGTCATTGCCTCATGGATCCTATTAATTGAATAAATTTTGATTTATGTTTTATGAACAACCAATATTTATACTAGAACAAAAGATCTTGATCTATGATATATAAGGTATTCTTAAGAAAATTTATGATCAAGTTCTCATAACCTAATGTTCTTGTTATACACATATGATCATTTATATCTTTCTTTTTTACCCTTTCTAATAATCTTTGATCACCCTTGTTACCATTATGTAGGTTATGTATAAGTATTTTGAGTATGATATCTCTAATAAGGGTTCCATTTATGAAGAACATAATGGTATAATTTTATTAACAAGTTATTTTTTCATGTTTCCAAATATACTAGACTTATACGATTCTGGTGTAGATTTTATTATTATATATTTATTATTCATATATTATGTTGTGATATATATGTATAAACTATTTGGGCCTCTATATTATTCCTCCCATGACTTTTTCTTTAAGGTATATCATAATTTTAGTCATATCATACATAAATATTTTATAGTATAGTGGGAAACAAATTTAACAAACATATAATATTTTATTTTAACTCTATTAATCTAGTATATTAATTTTTAGGTTTTTAGAGATATATATCACAAAAATCATACTATGTTACATAGTTACAGAACATTTAATCATAACCTCATTCACTATTCCTCGTACAAAATAATCTATAAGAAACTAAATTTATCCCAAAACAACCTAATTTTTTATTATGTTATAAATATTTTTTGAATCAGAAAGAATCTAACACATACTATTTTTATGGGATTTAATATCAACACATATAATATTATATAATCCATTTTTATACATATTTCAATCAATTTTTTTTCTTATAACATAAACCAAATTAAAATATCTTGAAATAGTAATATTTATATCATTGTATTAATCATGATTTTTTTATTTACGTAATAATTAAATCAATTTGTATTCAATGGTATCCAAGTTCATGTAATTTATATGCATGATGAATCCCTTTCATGAAATGTTTTTTAATGATACTAGATAAAAATAAATATATAAAAAATTATATTGTTGAAGGTATCCATCTCCAACTATTCCAGCTATACCGTGGTTGGATTTTTTTGGGAGATTCTGGCTCTCCATTCCCTAAATAAAGGCATATTTTAGAGCCCATGGTAGTTTGAACAACTGATATAACCTCGGGTTCCACTACATCTCTCCTAGTTGAACCTGATGTGGAGGTAACCATGTAGTTTTGGGATGTGGTGTTTGGTGGTCATCAGTGCTTTAGGTGAGCCTTGAGTCGGTTCTCCCCAATAACGATGGTCACTGGTTTGTTAGATCTACTTGCTTTTTATTTCTCAAAATCATAGGTGAAGGTTTAGATGGTTTTTCTATGTGAGATAGATCTGTTTGATACTCATTTGATGATAATTTTTAGATGCATATTTGGATTTTGGCTTTTTTCAAGTGTGGTGACGGTTCTCAGCATCGACAGTCGACGAAGGTGAAGTGATGCTGGCTTTGATTTTTCTTAAATTGAAGATGTTTTTGGAGTTATCCGGTGGAATCATCGCCTATGTAATGGAAACATCAGGGGACACTGCTCTAGGTGGACCACCACTGAATATTACACGACCCAAAGATGGAATTTGAAGATCCTCTTTTTATTCAACTAGGTTAATCAGTTTGGTTGTATGATAACCTGGGATGGGGGGTTTTGGTGTTGTTTTACAATTTCATGGATTTTTTAATTTTTTATTTAGGTGGATGTTTGGTTTGAACCCGGTTGGATGTTGCATGTGAGGTTACCAGTAACCACAATGTGAATTTCAAAAATACAGAAAAAGGATTTGGAGGACAATGCATTATGAATTACTTTGAATGGAACTCAATATATAAATCCTAAAAAAATTATAAGAAGTACTTTATATAATTAAAACTAATTCATACATTCATTCATTATATAATCATTTCATACTTTATTATAATAAATATGTAGGGAATCACTAAATTAACAAAAAAAATTGAATTTAGATATGAGATAAGAATTTGTGAACATCTCATAAATTAACAAAATATAAAAAAATAATTTCAACATAATTCTATATACATTAATTTAATAAATAAAAATAAAAATTTTAAATAAATAAATTTAAAATAAAACATTACATATTATAATTTGAATATTTACTCAATATGAATTACATTATAAATCAAATATATAATATTTAAGAAAATAAAAATACTTAAAGTTTCATAATAACATTTAATTATTTATGTCAATAGTTTAAATTATATAAATATTAAACGTTTTAGAGTATAAAATCCATTTTAAATACAGGGAAAAAAGTTTTGTTGAATTTTTTTTATTTTAAAAAATAATTATGATTAATAAAAAAACTCATATTATAATTTAACAATATGTAGATATGTAAAATCAAGTATTTATATAATTTTTTCATCAATAAGAAACTCTGTTGGCATGTTCTAATTTAATATTTCAAATTATCATGGTCCCCATGATCTCTTGCTGGGTATGTTTTTTTTGAGAATTTTGGTGAATTAGTTTTATTAATCTATTCTAAAACCTTATTTAATATTATAATAATACATGTCATGGTTGTTCTCAAATGAAAAGAATTACCTAACATACCATGATTATGTTTTTCTAAAGAAAAACATGTTGGTAAGATAGTTAAAATTCATACTAATGAATCTATAATATGATTTCATTAACCAACATTTTGAATTTATTAATAAAATATCAATCATATAAAACGATGTCCACTTTAGAAAAAACGATTACATTAAATTTACTGTTTAAAAAAAATATTTTATTGATATATTTTCAATGACTTGTTTCTTATAAACTATAAATTAATTTTATAAATCCAATATGAACCATGTCATGGTTCAAAAACAATGTTTGGGTTTATTGAAATTTCTTAATCCATGGTTTTTTCTTTTTAAAAACATATGCTGGTTTTGAAAAATCTAATTTTTCTAGATTCTTAATTTGGTTAAATGCTAATTAAAATAAAACAAATAAATATACTACAACATTATTGGGTTTTATTAGGATAAACCTTGTCCAAATTCATCATAAAAACTTTTAATACCCATCCAACCTAAATATATATTAAATTATTTTAATGAATAAAATATAAATGATTAATATATATATTTTTAAAAAAAATAATCAATTCATGATATTTAACATAAACTTAATGATTAGACATATATATGAATAAATGGACCTAAACCTCTTAAAGGTGGCCATTATTTAAGTTTTCTCATAAGAAGTTGGTGTTACCCATCTATTACTCACAACCAGCTTTAATTTTACAGTTAATCGTACCATGAAATATAGATTTAAAAAATTATTCTCAAACACATTATATATGGATTTCGACATTGATTATCCACATTCAGTACAATATTTTAAAACATTATTATAATGTAAAATGTTTCAAAAATAATTAAAATATAGAATATTTTTATTGTAAAATCTTTATAATGTGCATACTCTAAAATATAATACATATATTTTGTAACATTTAAAAACTCAATAATCTAAATGTTTAATACTTGAATGTATCATAATATCCTTCTGAAATTAAAAATGTATTCTTACAAAAAAATCATGAAAAAATGTAATTAAATATATTCCAACATTTAACTCGTGTTATCACATAACACATGAGATAAAATGCATTAAATGATGGTATGTAGTTTTCTTCAACACCAACCATGATGAGTTTAATACCACTATAAAAATGATTTTTATTTAGTGCATATTTATATCAATAGCTTTAATTGATTAAATCATGGTGAAAATCTATGTAACATGTATAATTATCACTTTTTTAACACCAAGGTTCCAAAATGATGTGAATTAATAGAGAATTCAATATAATCATCAGGTAATCCATATAATCTATAGACTATCCTTATAAGAAAAGATTAATTTATTTATAATAAGGGACCTCTATAAATATTTGTTTAGAATATAATTACTGGTATCTATTTAAATAGTATGATGGGATTATTCTCCATATGTGTCCTATTAAATTTTACAAAAAGGTTTTATATTATATTCAGTGGGTTTATTATATAATTTCTCACATGTTTAGACATGTTTTATCATTTTTAAAATACAAAATATGTATTAGAGCCCATTCCATATAATTTTGATTGTTTTTTGAATAGATGATGTGTATTTAAAAATGCATGTATCCACAGAATTTTTTTTAAATAAACAAATTTCATGGTTAATAAGGATTTTCCCAAACACTATATGATTAAATGTAAAATAGAAATATTTTATGTTGTACGTTAAAAAACCTTCAATATTTAAATAAATGGAACATTGATTTTTTTTTTTATAAAAATATTGTCATAATTATATTTTTCTAGTGTGAGATACATAATACTCATTCAAATTTACATTGTCATTAATGCACAAAAATTATATGTAACCTTATCATATGTATAGGGACAATTAAGTGATAAAAAACTAATACATCATTTAAAATTAATTAGGATGATTTGATTCTAAAATAGTTTTTTGTAACATTAAATGTAAATAGATTTTTTTATGATCAACATTGAAAATGTTTATGAAATCATAATACAAGAGTAATTTATAATAAGGTTGATATAATGTGGGGTGGTTTTGGAGAGATCCATGTAATCATAGTATCTTTCAATAATAGTTATTGGAATTACAATTCGAAACATGTGAAAAATATCAAAAACATTATGGTTGATCCTCTTGGGATCACCCTATACATACTTAGAAGATCAAGATTCTTTGTGAGGTGGGTCTTTTCTAATGACAAGGGTGATTAATTTTTTTTATATAAATTTATTTTCATTGAGATCCTAATAAAGTTCCATTATAAATAAATGTAAAATACTCAAGAGTTTGAATTAGGTTCCCATTTTCATATGACCAAATTCACCCAAACATGATCTATATTTTTAAGGATGTTAATGAATTATATATATTATATTGAATGGTATAAATCTATGAATCAACTAGTTGCACCACATTATTATTATATAACCCATTCATCCCCTATACAATATTCTATCTTCTTCAAATAAATGAAGAACCTTAAATTGTATAAAAAACGTTCTCTAGTATGAATCCTACTATCTAACATATAATATCAGTCAAATATATACACATTCCATAGCCATAATAAATTCCCAATTAACCAACGACAACAAAAATCACATTCCTGTTTATTTGATTCACTTTTTTGAAATCCTTTTCATTTTGATTAATTTATATTCCATTTACAATCATTCCATATATATATTTCATCATATATTCCTTTCACATATACGAATACTCCCCAATCCATTTATGTTTTTCATGTAACTTTAATATAAAATTAATAAAATACATGTAGAAATTCCTCTCTCATTGGATAGTTCCCATGTGTGTAGTATTTTTTGGTACTTAAATTTTTTAAAATAATCTCATATAGAGAGATTATTTATGATATATATGCTCTAGTATCCTTTATTATTTCTCAATGAATTATCAATATTTTTCTATATTCCCAACACTTCTAGATAACTATATATTGTAACTTTAGGTATTTTGGATCTCATATAATCATTGGCAGAGACATTTTTATTTATTATATTGATAAAAAATTTAAAATAAATAACAATACATTTTATAAAATGATATATCTCTTTAACCTATATATATAATGACACCTACATGATGTTAGTAGTGAAATACACTTTATCTTGTTATATTATCAATCATATAAGGTGATATTTTCTTATTAACCTTCCACACTTTATTATGTCAACCTTATAATTAATTATTATGAGAAATAATATACTAATTTTTTTATCGTTAATAATGTAACTCCCTAACAATGGAAAATGTGATACAGTTTAAACTCCATCACTCTAATCAAAATCCAAATATCAAAAAATATCAATGGAATTATTAAAAAAAAGGAATAGATCATTATGTACCAATAATTATATCTCGTGGTCATTAATGTTTATCTTATACTATTGATTATATCTTATAACTACATAAGGTTATTATATTGTTCTTCCCTTTTATATCCTTATCTTGTAGCCAGTGAGGTTGCTTCAGGTAACTATATCACTATATGATCATTGAGGAATCTACCATAAGAAAAAAATCTATATCAGGACAATATAAATGAGTTCCAATAGTTTAAGGGAGATATCATAATAGTGGCATGGAAAATTATATACTATCGAATACATGGTGTCCTGTATTCCTCCTTTATCATTTTCATAATTAATGATACCTATGTTTCTATAGAACATATGGATCTTTTGTTTCCATGAAATTATTTATTAAATAATATATAGGTGATCAGATAACATTTTCATAAGAGTTAAACAACATGATGATTTTAAAAAACCGTACGTAGTTCTTGGATTTTCTTAGTTAATCTATCATAGTGGAAATTTATTATCATATAGAAGCAATTTATTCACCCACAATGGAATTTTCTTCTTACTCATCAAGTTTTATTTCTTCAATTCCATCACAAAATAAATTCCAAATAGAAACTCAAAAATTTAAATATATTCTAATAAATTTATGAAATTAATTCATACATTATGATAAAAATTCATAATTTAACACTTTTATCAAAAATATATAATGATTAAAATTTTAAAATAAATAATATAAATTTATATAAATAAAGTGTGTGGGAACACTAAATTCAAAATAATTTTTTGTTCAATATTTATTTAATCACCCCCACACACTTATAGTCTTATAGTCATTTGAAAGAATAAAAATATGTTCCAAGACACGTTGAATAAAAACTCAACTAAGATTTAACATGTAAATCTTAATGTAAAAAATATATGATTTATAATATATATCTCTCTTCCAAACTGAATATCTTTTTAAATGGTAGTTTCCTACACATATTGTGTCAAAACATTATCACATTTACCTATATTCTAGTTTTTCCAACCTCACTCATTGTGTTTTTAAAAAGGATTTACTTTACATTTACCCATGTAAGAGTCCCAATCAGCTTGTCGATTCTCTAAATATTAACCATATTGAGTAAGAAGTTTTATTAATAACATCGAAAATAAATGATTACATAGGGATGATGTTGGGTCATTTATATGATAATATAAATGATAGGCCATAGAAGGATTTGTTCATGTTGGAAAAATTTCAAGATAGTAGTAGATCACTTCCAAAATGAATCTCTCACAATTAACTTGTAATGTATCTTTTATAACTCTTCTTCAATTGATTAATTGTTGGGAATCCGACAAGTAAATTTGTTTAATATTATTTATTATTCATTCCATCTTTGTTCAAAAATTATTTTCATTTTTCTTATAATTTTCACATAATTTATTTATATTAAACAAATAAATAAATAAATAAGTATTACAATTGAAATTCATATTTTTAAATATTTATGATTGTTTAATAATATTAATTAAATTTTATTCTATAAACCATTACATTATATATTGACTAAGAATAACTCTTTTCGCACATGTTCACAAATAGAGTTTTTTAATTAACATATTAGCGTAGAAGGTGGGTATTTTAGTCATTTATTTTATTTTTATCTCGTTTTATATGGTTTTCTATTTTATCAAAAGGGTATAAAAGTTTAGGTGGAATAAAATATGTTTAAATAATTGATTAAGAATAAAAATTACCTTTATCACTATTGTATAATCTGAAATCTCAAAAATTTATTAAGATAATCATAAAAGTTTCTCCATTCTCAAGACATGATTGAGTCTCTCAAATAACATGGTACTATAAGAAAAAATATTTTTTTACAAGTATATGAAGCTTGTGATTCTGAATTTGAATAGTATTTCATATAATGTATTTTATAAAATTTAAAACTCCAAGTGAATATATAAATAATAAATAAAATAATCATTCTCACATCAGTATTCATCTAAAAATGAATATTTAGATGAAATCAATACCATAAAAATATGTTATTGACTAAAACAAGTGGAATAAAAATTAATTACTTTACCACAAGAATATCCTAATCCCCCACATAATTATTGTGATCCACACTCATAATAAATAATTAATTATAAAATTTAGAATAAAAAATAATTAAATTTCAATATTCAAACAAATTATGGAAATATATAACCATATGGTGATCAATTTTTTGTCTTTGATTCTATCTCTCCTTGAGTATTTGAGTTACCTCATGGGCTTACTATAATATTAAATATTATTCATTGAATATATAATCTTTTTTTGAATATTTTTATAATGAAAATACTTAAAAAAATAATACATGAATTTTATTTACTCATAAAAGAACTTTATTTAAAGTCCCCATCCAGAATTCCATTCAGACCATTCCTTTATTTATGTTGTGATAAGATAATATATTGAGAATCCTTTAATATATGGTATCAACATCTATCTATTTATAGTAATGTGATATCCTTATTCTCCCATAATCTCAATATGCCAATTAGTAAAAACATTATGCAACATGATATGATAGTGGACAAATTCACCATGGATTTAATAAATATAACATTCATTTCTTCCTTAAATCAATGTGCTTAGTTTATCCATACTTAAATTTCTATATTTACTTACTATAATATGATATAATTTTCATATCACTACCCTCACAGCTCTACTATATCATTTATTCTCAATAACCTCTTCATTATATGAATATTTTGATTTAATTTTATTGCCTAAATATCCCAAAATTTTATATGATATATTACTATTGGTTTTTGGATTGATTTTGAAAATAAAATCTTATATGGTGAAATAAATATATGAGTCTTATAATATTTTTTATATTCCTAAAATTCCTATACTAAATATAATTTATAGTAATTCATTACCACCATTTACTATTTTCTCTATGATCACATTTATTTGCTTTTAAGATACATCAGATATATCACAATGTTGTTTATGGTTTGTTATTCTTGTTTTTTCTCTTAAACCAAACATCTCTATATACCCCATTATTTTGTTTATAAAATTAACATAATTATTGCAGATTATGTGTGTTTAATGTCTAATAACATTGAAAATGTTATTCATCAAAAAATTTACCAAAACAAATAATCATCTTACATTTTATTGATATTTAAACAACCTATTTATATACATAATACACTAACAAATTAATATGATTAGTTACTTGAGATTTATGTATTGGTACCATGAAATAAATTTCTATGACATAAAACACCTCCACATAAGAATCACATATAATGGAATCTCTAGTTTTCTTACAATGGTTATGGTAATTTTGTAGAAATAAAAAACTAACATGAATTTTCTTAAATTATAAAATACATAGATTAAAAAATCCACATAAAATTAATCTTCATTTTTCCTTGTCACCCCCATATTTTCCTCCCATATGTAAATAATTAAAATGTTAAATAAATGAATTTATGTTCACTTTTAAATGTATTACATGAATATTGTATCTCCTCCCATCATATATATAATTGTATATTGACAATATTAGTTTTTAAAATCTATATCAAACAGAATATTTGTTTTCATGTGAAATTAAATAGAATGATTCATGTATCCAAATAGTTATTGAATTCATAATACTATGTCTAATAATATGTATTCACAAAAAAATGTTCATAAGGGAATGATACCCCAATTTGACCATTATCAACTTCCATTCCTACTAAAATCCATAAAATATGATCTTCATTAAGGTCCTCACCTGCAATGATGTTTTTGATTTAAAAATAAATGAACTCGATGAGTAACACACTCTAAATGAGTCCAACTTGTTCATCCCTATTTATTATCTAGTATTTCATTGTATAATGTTTAATATAAAAAAAATCATATTTTATCCAATAATCTAAGTTCAAAACATCACCTTGACATGAAAAACTATAATAATTTACTTCTAATTTGTATATCAATTCAATTATGATCTTCCTAAAATCAATAACGAGTAATAAATCACATGTTTAATAATTTTCTTTCTTTTTTAAAGAACAACTCTAATGAAAACAATTATGGGTATTACCCATTACGACTAAATGTAATTATAATCTATTAATTTTATGATGGGTGATGCGATTAAAATTTCATTATTTGTCTAAAATTACACTTTGAATTATTGATTAAACATTAATTTATATTATTTTATAATAAATGAGTGTATTAGATTAATAATATATGAAACATGTGGAATGAACATCCATTAAAACAATGTAAACCCTAAGAAACTCTTTACCTCATTCAAGAATATTAGTTGTGGAATATTAGATATCAGTTTAACATTTGACTTATTAACATTAATTCCTTACATAGAAATTTTATACTAAATTAATATAAATTATTTAATAACAAAAATTTACTTTTTGAAAGTAATTTTTTTTATCCTCACATTACCTAAAAATATTTTTAAAAAAATTTTAATCACTCTTGGAAGGATACCCCTACAACAACAAAAAAATTTAAATATCAATTAATTTCACCAAAATATTGGGAAAATATTTATATCATGCATATTTAACAAATCAAACTATATTATCTAACAATAATTCTAGAGGAGTGTTACTTATCCTCCAAAACAAACTATTATAGAACAGTTATTGGATCAAGTATGATACATGAACCCAAATCAATGAGACTTGTGTAATAATTCTTCCGTTGAAACATATATATTATTGTGAAGAATCTAGGGTTACTCATCTTTTTAAAAATTTTAATTTGTATGGATGAATTAAATTATTTAGAGAGTAAGTTAATTACATACTCATCAAGACTCTACATTTTTCAAATGATGTTTTTCTATATAGTAGTGCAAAGTATAATTTTATGATATTTTACAAATAGTATGGTTATATTATTTTGTTTGAAGAATCTAAAACACTTTTTATATTTTTTTTTTCTAATTATCACACAATCTTAGATTTCCTTGTCGGAATGTAATAGGATTCCAAAACAATTCAATTTATTTATTCATGAATTTCACATAAATTCACAAAAATAGTGGTTGGGTCTCTACAAATAATTTATTACCTTTTTTTCATTGATATTAAATTTAAACACCATTATCTTTTTCCTCGAAGGATTCATCTTTAACTACCTATGAGGTACTCCCTTCATTAATCTTCCAAACCTACCATCCTTATTTTCACTAATAATTCTATAAGATTAATCTCTATATTTATATGGTATTTAATTTATCCATAATAGTGTAATTATTAGATTATTATCAAAAAATTATTTCTATGTTATGAATACATGATTGTTTCCCTTGAAATGGTTGATTAATTGTAAAAATTGGATTTAATATACTCATCCATTTCTATGTTATGTCACTCATTTTTCTTAATATTCTCAAGAATATTTTTATCCTCTATTTCAAATACGTTTTAAAATAATTTTTTTTTCAAAATTGTTATATTTACTTGTACCATGATAACCACATTGATGATGCCCGTAAAACTTAGTTGGAAATCCCTATTTAATGTTTCATTTCTGTTTTAAGAACATTTTTGGTTTCTATTTCTATTTGAGGTTGTAGATGATAGATAATATTTTTTAATAATATTTCACGCATAATTTTCAATATATTTTATTTATTTATCTTGTTATGAGGGTACTTCTAACATATTATTGATTAGTTAATGAATGAAACTTTAACATAAAACACTATTTTGGTTTCATTTCTCCTTAATTTCCCACGTATTTGAGAGAAAAACTTGTATCTAACCTTAAATAACTATATATTTTGTGCTCAAATGATATGCAGTGGAACTCTGTTTTCATATTATATCACCTAACACTGATGTATTATTAGTTAATTTATTGAAATCATGTTTTTTTTGTTCTATTATATTATATTATCATGATACCATTTTCCTGAAGGTAAACTGACCCCAAATTTCTGCATTACATTGAGTCCGTTATAAAATAGTTGTACAAGAAATTATTGTTGAAACTAATGGTGTGTTATCTGAGGAAATTAGTCTTTAACTAATTCACACATATCATAGTATTACACTTCTTCTTTCTCAAACAATTCTATGATTCAGTGCATATATTCAATAGTTCATTAAATTAGGTAAAAACTATTGATGAAGGAATTTCAAATGTTATACTATAATCCATTTTAATTATACTATTATTATTGAACAAAAATCATAAATTGATCATAAATGTGAAATATGAATCATCTAATCCTTATATTATCTTGTAGTAATATAATAAATTTAATAAACAAGATAGTGGTCAAAAAATTATTGATGAAATAAAAATAATTTTTTAAATTATTATCATTAAATCAAATATGATATTATAAATTTTTATTTTTATTTTAATTATTCGATGAATATAGGTTTTAACATATACAATATTGATTAGAAATCATATGACTTATAGATATTTTAACATTGGTGAATATTTTTAATTCTATACAATAAAACCAAGAAGCCCTGGACCTAAATTATATTTTGGCATACTCATTAGATAATTAAAATTTATATAATTTTATTTATCTATACAAAAATTAATGAATATAATTTTTTATATTTTGGATCAGTGGAAGGAGATAAAAATTCAATGACCATGTTAGGGACATTCAATAATCCTATAATAATAATACCAATGGAAAACGGAAATTGTATTTAATATTATTTAATATACATAATTAATGAAAACTAAAATTGATTTTGTTAATTTTAATTTAATGATGAATTTTAATCATTGATTCAACCATGAATATCTTTAAAACAACCCAAATTGGTTCTTAGGGTACTTGTGTAGTGAATGACTGAACACTAATATTTTAATTAATTTTAGAAACACACAGATAACCACACAAAAGCGGTATATCATAGAGGTCTAAAGTTATTGAGGACCCAGACATCTTTAACAAAAAATTGATTCCACCAGGTGGAATGGATCCTTTGAAAAGGAATATGGATACATTATGACTTGGGGAAGCCCATGATTCCATGAAGTCTGCAACCTTATTCCCCTCACTCCAAGCGTGAGGGATCTCTGTATGGGCACCCATGATCTATTTTCACTTGAGGATATAATAATATATGCTCAAGGGACAACATCCACTAACTGATAGTTCTTTGTAGAGGATCAACGAATCCATATCCACCACCTTCAGATTGATATGTCTTTTTCTCACTTATCTTCAACCCCATATCCATCACCTTTGCCTCATCTTGATGGGCACCACCTCTTCCATAAATGACCGTCAATGCATCGATGATAAACCCCCTATGGAACCTTATGATGACTCCACCTTTCATCTCCCCCTCAGGAGAGACCCGTTCGTGTTGATTTTGAACATGATTCTTAGGAGGTACCAACATACACAATGCACATATCCCATACTCCCTATCTGGTTGGATGCACCTGTGTAGAGACACCTTACTAATAAAGATCATTGGCATTCTGAACACACTCACCACTTACATAAAGGTGTTCTTCATTTTGAAGATGATGTTGGTTCTAGTGCCAATTATATTCTTGTGGTGAGCGTCATTGCTAGATTCCCAAATGGTACAACATACAGCAACTAGGACGATTCAACGAACATTATTCATAAAGGATCGTGATCACTTGTGCCATTAAACCAACAACAGAAAACATTCTCCCATATTCTTCCTTGATCATGCCACCCATAGAAAGTTCCATACACCTATCAAATGAAGTTATCCCATTATTTTTCATAGAATTGGTGATCCACCATTTATTTAGTTTGATTTTTACAACACTGGCATATGGAGGTCATGGTCATGCCCATACGTTGTATGTTTTCATCAGTGGGTATAGCATTATTCCTCACTGTCCACATGAGGAAGTTGAAATTAGGTGGAATTACCTTACACACCAACATTTTCCCCAAGGATCATTAGTATTTCGGTCCCTCCTTATGCTTCAATAGTCCTTAATTGAGAACTCACCAGCCTAGGAGCCCATGAATATGAGTATATCAGCATCCTAACTAAAAACAATCTCACTTAAGGCGGACCGTTGATCCTCTTCTATTATTGTCTAAATAAATTTGGGGTGTCTTCATGCTTCTCTGAAAGAAATATCCGGTGTTGGACAACCTAGAAACCACATCCCCCAAATCCTGACCACA
Source organism: Viscum album (assembly GCA_963277665.1). Lineage (NCBI taxonomy): Eukaryota > Viridiplantae > Streptophyta > Magnoliopsida > Santalales > Viscaceae > Viscum > Viscum album. Next base: position 675,788,421 of record OY728133.1, on the reverse strand, counting down.
TAAGTTCTCATATTCTCTACCCACTAGAGACCAAGCATGATGATGCAAGACCTCCGTGTATAGGTGAATCAAATTTCATATCCTCGATAGATGATAACTCTTCACTACCACATCATGGCCTATTTATCTTTCATGAGATTTACCTATAGTGTACATCCTTGCATAGACTCCAATTAATGTTTATTGTGCATCCCTTTCATGGTCGAGGAGACACTCCTCAAATTTGTTCCACCTTATGTTATTGGTCTTTCTAGGCGCTTCCCCAAGGCCCATTGATGATTTAATTCCATCTACTTATCCCATATGAAGGACACCATTATCCTCTCCATGTATGAAATCAATATTTTGGTAACCTTCATGGTGAACATGATAAGCTTGGGGATAGAGCCATGTACAATATTTACCAGTGTAATGTGACCTCGAAAAGATAGGAACTCGATTTTACAACTGAAAATGTTCCCCCTAATCTTTCCAAAAACCATTCCAAAATGATGAACACGAATAGATTTATGACTAACTGGAGCTTCAAGATAATCCATGTTGAAGGAACGTTTCCCATATTCAAACTGTAGTCCATAGTCCTAGCCCTACTGTACACTATTTTATTTTCATTATAATAGATTATTTTCTCCATGTTCACCACATGAGCACATCATTTACTATAATACTCTAGAAGACTATTTAGTCCATTCATTGATCTACTACTTCTATTAATATACATAATTTTATCATCTGCAAACATCAAGTGTGAGATACCCTCTTTAGCATTCCTATACTGATATGGAAGAACATTTCCCATGTGCAGACCCCTTTTTATATAGTAGCTTAGCATATTTTGAGAGAGAATGAAGAGAGTGGGGGATAGGGGATCCCATTTACTTAGACCATGACTGCCCTTGAAGAACCAAAATTTCTTACCCATAATCGAAGTGGATATCCATGCTGAGCTGAAGCAATGGAATAGTAGGTCATGAGTCTAGTTGGAGAAACCCATGGAAACAAATTCTATTAAAATAAAAAACCATTATATCCTATGATAGGAATTTCTTATGTCTAATTTTATTTCCAAGTTATTCCCCAAGTCCTTTTATTGATCCCACTAATCATTTCTTTCCCCACTCCAATTAGTCCCCGTATTGATCTCCCTTTGATGAAGCTGTGGTGCTATTCTGCCATCCATTTATTTAAGTAAGTCACTATGCTTTTGTTGAGGATGCTCTCCAGAACCTTGTATGGTATTTTACAAATTATTATAGGCTGTTACTACTCAACGGACAAGGGGTTACTCACTTTCGATATCAGAACCATCTTGGTTGAACTTGATATGTAAGAAGGGTGTCCTCCCTATAAGTAATCATGCACTATCCTCACTATGCACCCTTTGAATGTATCTCATGCAGTCCTGTAAAATTAATGGGGTCTGTCTTCTGACCATTTTGAGCTCTCTGGGATCAAAGTAAAAACTCTCTCTCACACTTCATCGACTTCCAAAGGCCTCCTCAAGCACTCATCAATCTACTCAATAACACTGATTAGGATGTACACAAAAATCTCTATTACCTCAATTGGATTTCCTTCTTCTATGATAGGATTGGGTATTTCAATTAAACATTTTATGTTTTCATTGTCCATTACGACAAATTCATCCCAGTATTTAGAGTAGGATTCATCCTCCCTATGAATATTTAGCCTGTGAATACGGAGCCTCTCTTTTCTGCATGCATGGAAAACGTTGATATTACATTCTCCCTCACGAATCCATATGACTCTATCTCCCTCAATATAAATCCTCTCCTACATTAAAAATATATCTATGAGAAGTCCATTCCTTTACCTTATCCCATTAAATAAATTTCCATCCCATTATTGTTCCAGACTAGCCTCCATGAATTAAAACACCTTACTGATCAAAAGAAGGTCCTGATCATGTGTGGGAAAATTTTTCCTCCACGATGGTAATAGATGTTTGAGTGACCTGATACTGATATAGAATGATATCCATGGGTTCTATGAGTGGTTAAAATTCAAATCTACCCTTACATCTTCACTGAAACATGAATCCTCCATCCACATCCCAGAAAACTGAGTTTGTTCTTTTCTCAATGTTCTGGAGCTTATAGAAATCTATAGTGGAGAGTGGTAGGATAATCACCACAGCAGGTGAGAGACATTCACATCAGAGAAGAGAGAAATATCGGCCTCATTAAACAAGCATCGGTCAAGAAGACACAAAGTGTGCCTACCACACCATTGATTATTACAGTATGTTAAGAAATATCCCTTAAATCCCACATCCATAAGGCATGATCTATCCAAAAAAACAAAGTCATGTCTTGAATTCCTTGTAAAAGAACCTTCCCCTTGTTTCTCCTCAGCAATTTCAATAGAATTAAAATTAGCCCCAAAAATCCAAGTTGTATTTTAATCAATAAGGCCTTCAATGAAACACCACACTACCACTCTATCCTATGCATTTCATTTAGTGTAAACAAAGATGAATATGAAAACTTGAGTACCTACTGAGATTTTTATGGAGAGGTACTGGTATGACACATTTAGTATTTCGACCATGATATGATCCTTCCATAACATCCATATTTGGGTGTTGGGATGGTTCCTATACCTGAATCCTCGTACTATGATCCTATGAGAATACTCCTTTATTTATCATGACGTCTATTTTGGTTTAAGAATTTACACCATAGATACTAAGTGATTAAATAATTCGCTAATTACGAAGTCAGACTTCAGCTACACTCCATATCCTCAAGAGGTCTATATTAAAACTCTAAATAAGGAACCATGGGAATATGGTTTTGGTCCCAGTCTCCTGGAACATGTCCGAAAGAGAAAAATGTAGGGGGCATATCAAACTATATTTGGACTGAGAATGGGTGCACATTCTGCTCTGTACCTTCATGTTGAAGGCCTTCAGAATGAGGCCTCCACTAGGACAATCTCTATGAGCATCCAATGGAGATATGAGGACATTAGTGTCCACCTTAATTCTAAAAGTAGATTTAGGTGGTGAGAGCGGAGGGGATTCTGACACTGTTGGATCATGAAATGGAGGAGGCGACATCACCATCAACAGGGAAGACGAAAGTAGAGAAGTCCTCACCGGATGATGAATTCTGAGCTGTTATTGATTCATTAGTATCAAGATCCCTTTTGGTAATTTCTGTAATGGAGATACCTGAAGTGTCCCCCATTACCTGCAGACTGATCCGGATATGACTTTTGAGAAACATCCCATCCAGAGGATGACTTGCTTCTCAAATTTGAACAGGAATTTTATCACCCACACATCAGTTGAACAAGATCATATCCCTATTGTAGGATTCTTACGCATTGAGACAAAGCATGGATGTGGATGCCTCATGTGCCTTAGAATGATGGGAGACGGCCACCCCTTTTCCTAAATAGTTTCTCTTGGAAGAGGGAAATGAAGAAGTGTTTCGCTCAGAAGGCCTCAGAATCTCACGAGGCACCTACCCCCAGTCCTAGCTGAAACCTAGAGAGTGTGACCTGAGATGTGACCGAACAGACAGAAATGGGGATAAGAAGGGTAGATCAAGGCCTGATGATGATCATTTATCCCTTCAATACAGAACATTACATGGTATATGATTGGCTGAGAAATGTCCATCTCAACACAGATCCACCCAACTAGCTAGTCCTCCAAATGAATCATCCGATCATCCGCACAAAGATATGTCCCCATAAAATCCCCTATCACCTTCATGATAGAATCACTGATAAGGGTAATTTTGATACTAGGGAGAGATATCTAGACTACCTAGAGAATTTTTTCCCTCCCGAAGTGAACATCCATCAACCATCACGTGAGAGAAAAATTTCATCACCCCACCCAATGAGGGAACCTACTCCTTGCTCTAAATTATTTGGCCTTAGAGGCTAAGACGATGCATAAATACTTCCAATCTAGGATTGATACTGCAAAAGGTAACCCGAGGCCCCAATATTTGATGTAATAATAATAATTTCTAATTATATTGAGCTTAATTTATATTATAAACAGGTCAACACCATAACTAACTCTAAGGATTATCCTATCAGAATCACACCAGTCATTTTTCCAAGATCCATAGTACTTATGATGTAACTCTTGTCTCTTGATACTAGTGATTAAAATAGTGTCATGTGATTATATTTTTACTAATGGTTTTATATTTTTTAATCCTTTGTAAGTAAATTTCAAATACTTTATAGCTCGGCCTAGGATTACATTTCTACTTCATCACCTTTATCCTAGGTTAATCAAATTGATTATTAGGTAATGGAAGTGATAAGTATGAGATATTGACTACCATACATCTATGATTAAACTAAATGTAATATATTATAATTTTCTAATCCCTTCATCACTATTATAATATTCAATCCAATCATGATAAATTAATTATTATGAAAAGGTAAGAAAACATTTTGAGTGCACAACCCTTCCTCATTTTTCCATATGACCTAAATTCTCCCAATTCCATTACATTTTCAACCAGTTTTCAATAAACCTACCTTCAAAATCATTATTCGATTCATAATTTATATACATTATATTATGAAAAGGATCCATTTCCTTTATTACATATCCTTGTGTATGTTCCTTAAAAGATTCCATCCATTTTTGTGACATCCCCAAACAATTTCACCTGACCCATGACTGAATAAATTCTTTACACATAACACACCCACCTCTTCATATTATATAGTTTATTAAATAGTGTAAATAGTCAATTTATATCATGGGGATATTTTACCCCCTATATTATTGATAAAATAAAACATAGTGGATGCAATATCATTAATAATAGTTACAATATAACATTAATAAAAATATATACATTTGAGCAATGTGAAATAACAATATAATGATAAAATAGAATTAAATAATTAAATGGTTGTTAAAATATAATATAGGAATAAATATAACCTTTCATGTGAAGAACATATACAACTAGTTCTACAAGTGATTAATATAAATGAGTTCTCTACAAAATGGTAATGAATACTATATTACTACTAAAACCTAAATCTGACACAACATCTAAGATTAAATATCTTTAAACTATAAATTCTTATTACCTACACCATGAACTATGAAGTATTTTTGGGAACCAAGGGACCTAATTTGGATGTGAGAATAACTCATTTGGAAAACACCAATGGTGACCCTAAAAGGTCTAGAAAATTTAAATTCATGATCAGTGTGATGGGAAATACAATAAATAATCAAATAACCCTTCACATCATGGATTGGTTAGTATACAAACCACATGTGACTATACTTATGTCAACTAGTGATAGAAAAATATGTTATAACATTGTTTTGAAAACACTAGGAGGTATAATTAAGTATCACCCCTCATACCATAATCATTCTTAATAGATATTACCATATAGAGAAAATCAATTAAAAATACATCACCATTAATACTTGTCTAAGTGAACAATTTATCACCAATAAAATATAAGTGGATAAAAAAATATTAGAGTGAATGGGAATTACTAAATCAAATTGGATGATATCCCACTACTACCCATATTCATGTGGATGTTGTACATTCGATACAATCCCCAGGAGGATGATGCACCTCAAACATGACACCTCATCGGTATATGAGGCTCCAACATTATTAAATTCAATTGGTTAATTATTTAGAACCTCTATTTAACTCTAGGTTAATGATGAACCACTAAAATATATCTCTAGGTAATTTATATACCACGAATATATCAAGGGTGGATGATTCACTTGTACTAACATGATCTTGGTGGATATGATAGGATTAGTATGTCAACCTCTTCGAGGGTGATAGAATACTGACTTAAATCAGGTGGATGATAAACCACCAATTCAAATGAAGGTGGATGATGTACAATAAAAACAGTACACTGGATATATGAGATAATTCAAATGTATCATATATGAAGGATATACCACCAATAATTACTTATAATTAATGATTTATCAATTATAAACAACTTACAACATTTATAATCTATCATCACAATAAGGGTCATTCACTGAAACAATTATCTTGCTCATAACCTCATGAAAACTCTATATAACCATTACACTATATTGTTCCAAATATATTATCTATCGTCAAATGGAGTTGAACACCACAAAAGAATCTAAGGAAATAAATAATACAAAAACAACCTTTTAGGGTTCCAAGTAATGGTTTCAAAATAAATTGAAAAAGCAAAATGATCACTGGTGACCACATTTAAGAAACAAAAAACATCTAGGAAAACTCACATTATAAATTAGCCTCACTCAGTTCATAGTAAAAAGAGAAAAAAATTATATTTAAATCCTATGATTTCACACATGTTTGGTTCACTCCCCATTTTAGACGACACATACAATGATTTTAAAAAACTATTGGAAAGCATACAACAATCTACCTCTACATAGTAGGCACCTTACCAATTGAAAAATTAGATTAATTTAGCATTAATTGATAGAAATAAAGGAAAATACTCCACCATTTTGGTATAGTCATGATGTATGGTGGAATACTACGAAAATGTCAGAATTGTGGAAAGAGGAAAACTAACCTCACCCAGGAAAATCCTCTATGATAAAAAACATAATTCTATCCATAAATATAGGATATACCAATTATGAAGGATAAAAAACAATTTTATGGTTTATAATATGATGTTGGTGTTAGAAATAAATAAATACACATTTTGATAAAATAAAATAAATTATAAAAAATTAATTAAAATCTAAAAACTACAATGGTGGTGTGTTGCGGAGTATCCATTTAGGAGATGATGAAAACATCCCTTATAGGGTAACACTGTAGAATACACTCCCTAATTATGGTGGAATATATTACCCCCTAAAATAAGCCCCAAACCAAACCATATCCTCAGTGACATGGTTAACTGCTTCATGGTGAAACACCCATCACCATTATAGGCTTCATGATGCAACCCTATTCGTTATAGCATGAAATGAAATCACTCAGACCTCATCACTAAATAACCATCATGTATAATAGATTAAAAACATTTTAATCAGGCCTCTTCATGGTGAAATCCTTTTTTTCTAATGTGATGATCCATATATATTATTATTTGATCTTCAAGAAAAATCCAAATTTTGATACCAACCACTGAACCATCGATAAAACACCTAGTGGCTCAAAAATACCCAAATTGTTGAGGTATGGTGAAAAATAATTCATATATTATCCTAGAGAATATATATGATTATATAACCTCCCCACTATATAAATGGTCATATTTGAGAAACATGACTCTGTATCACCAATAAAATAATTCTATCCAATATACCAACATAAAAATAACCCATATCAAGTCACATCGATAAGAAGACTTTATGGACATAACTTGAAAAATAGAGGGACTATATTTCTTAAGAATATATTCTCACTATAATTCATGAAAAATAACATTAATTTTTTGAAATATGTATCAAAGTATAGAATCCCAGCATCAATAATTTTCAAAAGATGAGTAATAAATGATATATTTGAATCTTTGGTACATAAAATATTTCATTCATATAATTAATCCTTTCATGAAGTGCTATGTGATATTTAGTAGTACTAATTTTATCAAAAACAATGAAAAACATTAATTACCTAATCACGAACTTTTCCTAGAACTAAATATGATAGTGTCGTTACCAAGGTAGAACTCAAAAAAATACATGCTCTCCCACCACATAGTATAAAGGCTGATTTCACTAGTCAATACACAGTCATTTCTTTCTCTAAGAGTTAACTAGATTCTTCTTAATAAGATATATATATTCTGTAAAATATCATGTATGAGATTCTACATAAAAAGAACATACCTTCTTTCCTTCATCCATAATATAGGTGATAAACATTACCTTCAATACTAGGAATCAAAATGTTCTATTTGAAACAATGCATGTTAACTATTGTTAATGAAAAAATCAGTTAGTATAAGATGGTTATAAAAAACCAACAAATCTGGGGCCACATGGATAAAATATTTCCTAAAATACATTGAAGGTATGCTTAGGTTGCACTTTTGTATGAGGATTATAGTTAGTAATAAAATACACCAGTATATCAAGAACCTTCTGTAGGTACTACTAGAAGATAAAGGCAAAGAATTATTTTCAATCATGATTGAACATTAATTAATAGTGATTAATTTCAATTTCAGACAACTCATGTATGATAAAAATGAATATCTAGTTACTATATTATATTAATCATCCATTTTTTAGGAGATACATGTGATTATATTATAATAACATAAAATTAAATTGTATAATAATTGTGATATTTGATAATAACCCCTTAAAACCACTAAAATGTTATTAACATTCTATGAAGTCATTATTCTATATAAGATTTATGTTTGAGTGATGTTTCTATATTAGAAAACAACATGTCGCCTCACACCTATCTAAAAATATCTTATGTTGGAATATTTTGATATGTATTTAATTGCAATTCATGAAGGATTATATCACCACACACCCTTGTGACATACCGAATGTAAGATCTACCTATATAATAAGTATTTATATGTGGTAAGTAACACACTCAACCAATCAGTACATATTATTTTAAACTATTAGGGAGTTCAAATAAGAACCACTATGATATGATGTCACATAATATTAGATTAAAGATCATTCCAAGTCATTGGTACGAATAAAAAATTACATAAGTTAAGTTCATAATAACTGATGTTTAATATTGATTCTCTATATATTCATATGATATATACATATTACATTAATCACATAATTTTATATTTTTTCGGGTTGGTATATGATATTCATGCATACACATTCATCTATTTAGAAAGTTATTGACTATGGAATATCTTCACCAACAACATAGATGAAGGATTATATCAAATAATGAACACCAATGTACATCCAAGAAGGACCCCTAGAGATAATGGGATCAATTCAAAATCAACATAGAATTTATGCATGACATACATAACCAAGAAATTATCATTGTTTAAATTTTCATTCTAAATCAATAAATATCTATTAGCATAACCCCTGGATTATTTATCCAATGAAGAATAATACCGAGACCATGAAATGATTTTACAAGAGTAACATCCTTTTTATGTTACCTCTCTATTTTATGTTTATAATGTTTTATTTCTGGTCTGGGAGGCATCGAATGTTACTCAGTAGAGTTTTAGGGCTCCTTGACTATGCTTGGTGGATATAGAAGGCCACCTACTAACTAGTGGAATTCTTATAGTATGAGGTTACTATAGGAACTCCACTAACAAGAAAATTGGGATCCTCGATCTATAGGAATTATACCATTGGCCACTAGACTACTAGTAGGACTCCAACTGATGGCTGGTAGGCCATTCGGTAACCACTACATATCAGCTATGGCCCTTCACCATTGGTCGAAATCCCAGTTAGCTATTTTCCTCATGATTTGATGTAAAATTAAGGGTTTTATCTTAATTATAATCATACAAAACCCTTAAATAACCCCTCAATTATTCATTCTCATACTTTATCTAATTATGGATCTTGAAGAGCCTCGACATTTTTATTATACCCTTCATCAATATTCTACTCTTTCTATTTTAATCATAGTTTATTTTTTCTGAATTCACAACCATGTTTTATCAATTGATTTCCCATTATTTCATTCATCATGGTTTAGAAATTGATATTTTCTGCATTAGTTAGGTTTATTGATTTCATGGTGATTATTTCATCAATGATTATATATCTATCAGTCATTTTTATTCTAGATTCCACATATCCTGTTGGTTGTGGTGAAGAATGAATGATCCTTATTTTATGTGTTTATCTATCCTCTCCACTCACCATTATTTCACGGAATCAAGATTCTATGTTATGTGAGTCGGTTTTAGGGCCCCCTTTCATTTTTTTAGCACCGAATTTCCATTCAGTATGTAGATTGCATTGTCGTTGGAGTGTGACTCATGTTTATGTTAGGTGGCTTAATCTCAAGCATATGTTTGATCGTTTTATGTTCTCATTTTTCTAATGAATTTTAAAAATGATTATTAGAATCATAACTGATTTTTTTGATATTCATTCATAGATGAGCTTTTAATGGAAGATACGTTTCCCATTATTTAGATAAATGAACGGTTTTTTCAAAGTATTATGAAATATAATATTATATTGGATTTTAATGAATGTTTTTTTCTAAAAATTAATTTTTTAATTGTATTTTGTAATGTGATGAGGCCTTTTATAATTATTTTACATATGAAACACATGGAAGCCTTATGTACCTAGGTATAGTGTTTAGTATTTATCCTTTTCCTCTGATTCCACATGGGGAACAAAATACGTGGTGTTATTCTATTCTAGGATTAAATATACATTGAATCTAGGAAATTAGTCATGAAATTGTATATTGTTTAGTTTCTAGAATGTTTATATATACCAAGATTGATGATGATGTGGATTTATTGAATGGAGTGTGAATTAGTCTTGATTATTATTATTTTATGACTATCCTTGCTACCCCATCACATGTAATCCTTGGCGTGATATATATTTCACCTAACATTCCAAATTTTATTTGATATGACATGATTCCTGATTTGATAAATGTAAATGGATTTTTTGAGATATGATTTCAAATTGTATTCTCTATCCTTATTTAAAAACAATGATAATGGGTAATCGATTTCACAAGATATTCATATAAAAGTGTAAAATTTTTATCACGAATTGTTTTATTTTAAATTAATGATATTGGGATTATTTGATGGTAATTGTTTTTCGAACACATTGGAGGGATCGTACTAAGCATTTTCAGCTCACCCCCTAGACACACCATTAGGTATGTGTAGGAATTAGTTTGTTTGATAAAGGAAAGCTAGGTTTCCACAATGAGACAATGATTTTCATATCAGGAGTGTATGGGTATCTAGTAGGGATATTATGTATTATTTTCCAAATATCTCATGGAGTTGGTGTTGACAGTTTTGGTCACAATTTTTAGATGTTTCTGGACATGTTCGTTTGGTTTCTTCTTTCTACCGTTTCTTGTATAAATATAAAATTGTATTTCTTTTGGTTTTTAGATTATAATCTCTATGTTTATATTTATATTTATATTCCATGTATCTTGTTTCCCATTTGAAAAATCATCCCCTATTTTTTGGGACTCCAGGGTGTTAGCTTCCAGCTTGTGGAGAATAGGAATGCTCATAGAGACATTCCATTTTCTAGATAAAATCCTAGTTGTATGGGTTTACATAGATTTTTATGATAATTTTCTTCATAGAATGGTTATAATTTTTGTTTCGATGTTCATAGATATGATATTGTATTTTTTGTGCATTATTGGTTGGTTAAGGAGAGTTTATGGACAACCCTTTCCTTGACAGGTTTCATGTTACGATGGGATATTGTGTCTCTCATATTTTGGGATTTAATCAATATATTTGTCTTCTATTTTACTGATTTTAGTATTAAGTAAGGTTATATCATTATATTATCTTTTCATTCGATTTTGGTATGTAGAATCATACCTATGATATTTCTTCCAAGCATACATTAGGAGGGTGCAATTAATAATGCTCTACAAGGGAATATTCTTATAGATCAGAATATCCTTGCGGTTATCATGAATGAAGTTTTGGCCTTGAAATGGAATGTACCACCTATTTATATCTTATTTTTTATTCTCAAATAGGATCAATGGATTTTAGTATTGAACCTGTGACTTTCTATACTATAAGTCCCATCTTTTGTGGGTATTAAAGACCCTTAAAAAGAGGATGTCTGAATGAAAAATAACAATTAGGTACTTAATTTCATAAATAAACAAGAATATATCAATATAATATGTGTGACATTTAATTTAGGTTCCTTGAAAAATTTGGTAGGATTTTGTGGTTTAGTTAAATTGGCAGATGGGATTGTAGTAGGAAGTCTTCAAGACCCACTTATTTTAGTAATTATACACAAAATATGTTTTGATAGAACGATCAATATAGTTACTCTCCCTTTTGAGGGGAGAGTGCTTGATAACTGAGAACACTAACCATTTTTTGGAGATGGTTATTTTTATTTGTAGACTTTGATGATTGACAAGATGAAGGCTCCAAAAATCATATAAGTCTTGAATCATGGAATCTGATAATAACTCTATATGATGAACCTCACAACATATTCTAATATTCTCTAGTGAATATGTCGGAATATATTGATATGGTTGGAAATATGAGTTAGTTTGTATCTTCTCTTCCATTAAGTGTTATATATTTAGGAGCACATGTGAGGAAGAAAATGTGGAATGCTAGTCGCTAGAGTGGTGGCAGTGGTTCTCAATAGTGGAATTATTACACTCTATTAATAGAATCTAGTACTGTACCATTGACATGATACTAGCGTGGAAGGTGGGGCACACTTTATTATATTTCCATTAACATCCATAGAACTACAGTGCTTGTGGATATCGATGTTATGTTCATAAATTATTCTATTATCTTTTGATTCCATGTTATATTTAAGGATTATAAAATCCAAATTTCCCTGTATCATGGATAAAATCGTAAAATTAAACATGTCTCTAGTCACATACCTCACGAGAGAAGAACCTTTATGAAGTGGATGGGTTTCCAGTGAATGTTAATGTGGGTCTATCTGCAGTGAGCAGTACCATTTTCATTGAAACTTTTATATTAACTACCATATGTGATATAGGTTCCTCATACTATTTTATATATACATATTTTTTGTATGTCTTGAAACATACCATGGAGATAATGTCCTTTATTATAGAGATGAAAATGCCTCTTGTAAAGTGGAAAGTGTAGGGGTTTCATTTTCCTTCATGATATCTTCTAACAACTGATGGAGAGTTAATTAGGGACTTCATGGTATATGATATGAATATTTATTATATCATCATCAGGATTATTTTTTTTTGTTGATTACGAATATAAGATTAATTTTTATCACCAACATCCCCAATTTTCTACTATCTATGAGAAATCTCAGGTGTTCTAGGGAAGCCAGGACCTGAGGTATGGTCATGCATGAAATTGTTTCCCTGATATCAATAGTGTGTTTTCACCCATTATAGTTGATCCAAAATATGTTTCGTATCTTTTTTATCTTCTATTGGTTATCATTTCCCAAAGTTATTACTAAATGACGTGTCTAGTCTTCCCATAGAGATGGTGGTAGAGGTCTCTATATTATGGCATTGGGTACTATGATGATCTCAATAACCCCTTATTAGGTGTAACCTAGGGAGAAAAATGAGTTTATAGATCACATGGAAGGCTATTTAGAGAAGGTAAATTATCATCTAGTATCTCACCATGCGTGGAACTCGTGCACTTTTTTAGGAAGGATGACCATTCTCTTCCTGACTATATATATTAGAAGAGACTAAACAATTTATGGTTTTAGTGAAATATTCATCTCAAAACAATCCAAATGGTTAATAAATTGTTCCAAATATTAATTATATTTTTATTATTCAATTTGACTAGTCGTGGAGCCAAACCATACATATAATAAAAAATTATGGTTTTCAACACACAAAATTTTCAAAACATCCAATCATAGAAATTCTGGAGAAAAATATGGAAATTTGATCTAACTTCCAAAAATGTGTGCGGACCCTTAATGGATAGATAAATAGGTTGCATGGGAAATGAGGTTTCAAAGTTTGAATCTTTATACATAAATGAGATGACCTCCAAAAAAGGGATTTTTCTACAAACCCATGGAGTTTCATGAATGATCCAAAAGTTGTCTAACATGCCCAAAATGAAAATAAATATGAAATACACCCCACATTTTCAGGGATGAACTTTGGGATTTTAGTTCCATATTTCTCATATACACAAGTAGGGTTTTTTACTTCGCATAACCTAAAAATATAATAATTTAATGAAAGTAACTCACAACGTATCTGAACACATGAACTTATTATTCATACATTTTTACAAAACATTCTCTATTGGGATCCCAATTTAATAAAAATTTATCACATTCACAAAAAGTTTATTTCTCCCAAAACAAAATTTTTAATGCACAATGTTATCCACAAATCATGCTCATAGAAGAAGCCTCTTGAAAATCCATTTCCTGAAATTCAAAAAGTTTCTCAAAACACTTCAAAGTAGTGTAAAATCACACCTAACTGCATGAACCAGTGCACAATTGAATGAAACAGTGCATAGTTTTATGAAAAAGTGTTCTTAAATGTATCATCTTGTCCATACATTGAATTATGATCCCCTTTACCCATACTTAGGATCTGTGTTGGGTAGTATTCATGGGCCTTCGGGTCAGTCCATTCACTACCATCACTAACCCCAGTGAATATTAAAGAGTTGTACTGTGAACTTTTTAGGCCAATTTATGGGCATTATGGATTGTGACATATACTACCCCACAACCCATCACTTGTATTACCTTGAGTTGACATAATCCTTATTCCTCCATGAAATACCTTGAGTACATATAATTATCTTGGTATCTTTATCGTTCATTGATATGAGATTCATCCCTTTGCTTCCATTAGTACCATGAGTCAAAATACTCCTAAAAAATTCCAAAAACCCAATCACCATACATCTATTCCAGGTGGAATCAGAATGGGCCTCTATTGTGTAAGTTTAAACCATGTAGTTTCTAGGCTTATTCCATATTTTAGTCCTCAATACATAATGTTAAATTATAGTATAATCCATTTAGAAATTATATGAAGCCTCATGTGGAAACCATGAGATTCCATACATATATAACATTTTATTCCTCATGAAATGATCATGAGAAAACATTTATCATCATCACTACACATTGATATTCTGTAATATACACCTTATGCAATGATAATGAGATAGCCCCAAAATATATCCCATGTGTCTCCATCTTAGTTTTAAGCCTCAATCATAATCCTTGATCCATCACCAAGTTGATATTCCCACATGAATCGACATAATGAAGAAATAAAGGATAGCTTAATGCATAACCATAACACATAATGTACATGAACATTACATTAAACTATGGCCTTAATCGAAACAACAAACATGGGAAGCAATATTTAATACATGTAGGATACATCCGAGTAGTGTCCACACATAATCCCAAATCATGAAATTTCTATTCTAAGTATCACCTGAGAATACTTTATGAATAATCCCCATGCCATTTCTTGTGGTTTCTCCTTCTATGATTTAATAATCTTTAACATGCGACATTAAACTGCATTTATAGTCTCATTACATGACCTTAAATTGTGGCACATAAGTATGTAGTTTTTCATCACTCTCTCACAATAGGGTATGTGGGATGAATCAATGTGGTTCAGTATAGATGTCCTAGGAAATATGGGATATCTTCTTATGTTTCAACCCTGATGTCCAAAAATACATGAGATAGCACACTAAGGTTCATTTCTAATCCCCCTAATATAACCATAAAATCTTCATGTCTTCCCTCCTGAAATATGAAAACCCAAAAGTGAGATTATATATGAATAAGACACACTCAACTTACCAGTTATCCCTACAAGGCATTAAATTTTTGACTACCTATCCCCACACGATGTTAAAAAAATATGACCTTCCTGCCTCTACAAGATGTTAATCCTATGACCTACAATCCCTAAAATATATTAAATTTGTGTCATAATCCAAAATATTTTACCCATACAATAAAAAAGGGATTCCAAGGGACTCAAAACTAGGAATGGGTTTGAACACTATTTTTCATTACTATGAATTATTTTGGGAAGCTATGCACTGGGTAACTCAACTAGGTGCTATTTTACAAAATCGAGAGCTGTTTCATACAAGGTTTGGTGTTGCGTGAAAAGGATTTTGTGAAAGGCATGGCCTATGTGGATGATATTTTGATAAAAAAGTGTCATATAAATTATGAGTTGATCAAAAGTATATTTGTGTGAAAATTTATACTATTCATAAAATTGGAATCCCTATGAATAAATATTCTTGAAAATGTATCATGAAAAAGTCCAAGCATTGTGGGAATTTATGAGGAAATTTCATGAATGTCTGAGATTTTTGGGATTCACAATGCTTGAAACCCCGTGTTGAATGAATGAGTAAACTGACACACAGATCCATTATTTCTTCCTTGAAAATGAGTTTTTTATTCAATATTTATAGGAATTTTGTCTATGTAGAACAACTCCATGAGTTTTTGAAAAAAAATTATGATGACTTGTGTATGTACATACATCCAACATTTGACATTTCCATTGTAATGATACTCAATTTCATGACTGCTAAGGGATTGAAAACACTTTAGTAAAGATCCATGCAATTGTATACTTTTCTCTAGAATTCCCCTGATTGGTCATTTTCAGAATTATAACATAAAATGACCCTAAATTTTGATCCACAAGTCTATTTGGACTCCACGACCAATCAAAACTAGGAATGAAAAATGAACTAATCTCTTACTGAATCTATTTTTAAATTTTGTCCATTTTAGGATGCATTTTCTATATTAAAAAATGTAATAGAACGAAAAACTACCCCTTTACCTATATTGATAGATTTTTTGATTAGTAAAAGGGAGAATGTTCATTTTGTAAAGTTGATATTTATTCAGGTTATCATAAAATTAGAGTTAAATAATTTTATATCCCTAAAAATTATTTTATTAGAAGATATGTGAACTATTAATATATAGTGATTATTTTTTTAATAACTATTTCTCCTATAATGTTTATAGATTTGATAAACCATATATACCACTACTATCATAACAATTTTTTTTCATATATATGGATGATATAATATTTTATTTGAGATATGGTGAGAATGATAACCATATTAATGTTGTTTTGGAAACATTTAGTAGTCTCCACCTTTATGAGAATATATAAGGATGTAATTTTTGGAAGAAGGAGTTGATGATCATGGAGACCATGATTATGGAATGTTGTCTCTATATTGATCATGAAAAGGTGAATGATTTATATCATTGAATATCCACAAAACAGCTATGAAATATGGATCATTATATGCCAAACTAGATACTATTAGTAGTCTTTCAAGGAATTTTCAAATATAGCATCACTATTGACTACTCTAATGATGAAAGGGGTGAAATTATCTTGGGATGATAAATACTTCAAATATTTTGATGATTTTAAGTGGATTATAACTTCATATACCATCTTCATCTTTATAGAACATTGTAATGGATATATAGTATATTGTTATTCCTCTATTATTATTTTGGAGTGTGTGCTTATGTAGGATAACCATGTTGTGGAATAGATATCAATACATTTTTGGGAACATGAAATTAATTATCCCACTCATGAATCTGGGATCACCAATGTTAAATATCCTCTTAAGAATTTGTATATATAACTTATTTAGGAGAGTTTCACCATTGTCTTGATCAAAATATCCCATGTTATATATTTTTATAGAATGATAAAAACCACATGAAAAGGTAATGGGTAGTGTACCTATTGAAATTTGACATCAAAAAAATACCATTGAATAGGAAATTTCATTATATTTTATATAATTATTAAATTACCTTCTCAAAATATCATATAATAAAAATTAGAGTGAATCATTATGGATATTTTCACTCTATTCATTTGACACATAGGGTGATGATTTATATTTGGTGATGAATAGTGATTAGTTTTGAACATATCTCATTGATTTGATTCTATAGGACCATAATCAAATGAGTTAATAGGAGTTAGGGAGTCTTTATATGGGAGGGGGACACCATCCCCTCTTAGTTTATCCCCTCTAATGGAATTATTCACTTCAGGAGTTGGTTCCTCATCCCTTTGACTTATAGGAATTATTTATTTAATTATTTCTATAGTCCATAATAGGTCATTCACATAGGAACTATAAAGATTTATTATTACAAGAGATAGATCTTCTGGGATAAGGATATAACATTTTCCATTTCCATTATGTGACATGATGTTAGCCATTATAGTAGATTAAGTTTGCGTACATGAAGCTTTTTGGTATACTCCATCGTCTTACGGTGTATGTATGTAAGTGGGACAATGTTTCCATGATTTCGTCATTAGATTATCATGGTACCTCAATAAATGAATTATATATTTTTGGTGGTTGATTTATTGTGAAAATCATCCATTTCATTTATATTATCAATTCCAATAAGGTTGAAGTTATGGGTATGATGTAAATGCTGAAGATTGTGAGGTTTTATGTGGCCCCCTTTTCCATTTTATCTTACTAGTATCCTTGTTTTATATACTAATTATAGATAAGTTTATATGTGGTTATGGAGACTCTAGTCTATTTGAGTACAACATGCCTTCAATTGATTAATTTCCAGATGTAGTGTGTTATATATATATATCTGAGAGGATATGATCAAAGAATCCATCTTGTATTATTTTGGACCATAATATAAATATCAGGTACGGATCATGTATTCTTACAAGAATATTTACTATTCATAAATCAAAATGGCTTCTTTTGAGGACTTTTTATGGTCACATGTGCAAGTCACCCATTTGTTGGTCGGAGGAGTAAAACCCTCTCCTGTTGGACGGAGTCTCATTCAATAGACATCAATGATTATTTAGGATATAAATAGATGTTTGGTGAATTTATAGGGTTGTAATAAATCATATTCATATCATCAACACCATCATTTGTAGTTTTCTATTGGTGAATATGTATTCTTCAATGTGACTCTTTAGTTAGGCCACCATTATCCTGGGAAACAATAAAAGATAGTTATGAGATATGTTTCACTAAATGAGATCACTAACATGATTTCTCAGGATTCATATCAGTGGGGTTTAATGGCATATTTTATTGGAATTTGTGATGTTTTCCATATATATCAACTTAATATGTAATATCATGATCCCTCGTATTTTCTGAATTATTAGGATATTTAGTTACATAGAGAAATTTTAGTTCATTAAGAACTAGTATAGATCCTTGATTCATAGATGAATTTTTTGTGAGAGAAATATATTATTTTTGGGAATATATGTTGTAGTAAAATTAATTCCATTTGGGAATGAACAAACTATAAATTTATTTAAAACCCAACTAAAATTATGATGATGGTAGATAATAATGTTTATGTCTAAGGTCAAACCCACAGGGAGGCGAAAACACAGATTTTGACATAGAGTTTAGAACTTATAGGTGAATTCCTCACAACAATCGAAAGTATTTGTATTTATTCTAACCAAAATGGATTAAACATTATTTGAATATGAAGGGTTCATGATCAATTTTTTGGATCCTACACCAAGGTTATTTTTAAATATTACCTTGGATGGTAATATGGATTAGGCTATGACATAGTTCAAAAGACACAAATTGGATTTGGCCAAACCAAATGGATCTTACAAGATTTTAAGATACTCTTTGGTCTAGAGGTGGTAAATTTTCTAGGTGTATAAAGAAAAAATTCAAAATATTAATGAAACATCGTCTATTATTCATTCCCTTCCAAAATGCAATTAGGTTAGAATCATTATGTTGCAATTCCTTGGTTTATGGTCATGAAAAAGAACATGATAAACATGATTTCATAACCTAATTCCTAGAAAATATATTAACCTTGATTATATTTATGAATTTAATGCATCCCCTACTATCGAACCCTAGACCAAAGAGGATTAATGGAACATAGTGATACAATAATTAAAACTGAAAAATATAGTCATCATAAATTGGATGATTAATCCCTTAAACTATAACTATGGGAAAAATTAAAAACAAAACACATACTTTAATAGAAAATAAGGAGTCCCACTATAATTTAATTACAATGATGGAAAAGGTTAAGATCAATGAAATTCTATAAAAATGTACTTGTAATAGGGGTAAAAAATAAAAGTATTACTGTAGTATGAATAAAACTAGAGAAAAGTGGTTTAAAACATAAAAGGATTCCATGTCTGGAGTCAGTGGATGCCAAAAATATATATAGAAAAATATATTATGATGTAAATATATATTATGTTATGATTTTTACAATTTTCTCTATTTTGGGTACATTTATGTCATAATTATTTGTTTTATGTCTTGCGTGAAAGATTCAATAATATTTATCTCCAACTATAATGGATAGAAAAATATTTTAAGGGATTTTGTGATTCAGGGATTTCTGGTGTAATTATCCCTCTTACACCATAATTTTATCTTCATCTTGAAACATTAATGGCCTAAAAAGGTTTCATGGCCTATGTATACAGTTGGATAGTACTCCATCCTTGAGAGATTTGTTTTATAAATAGGAATTTATGGTGTAAATTGTTTGAAAATTTAAACATTATTAACAACATCACTTGTTCTACATTTTCTAAAATTCTATACAAAAAAAGCCAACCAAAAATTATAGAACTATAGTATATAACTTAATCAATCCTCATTGAAATTATTCCAAAATATATATATGAACTAATAATATCAAATTCCCTCACACATGATCCATTTATTTCCACTAATAAAAAATCATTTGAACAAGAATCTCAAAGGGATTTTTTTTGGAGGAAATATGAATTTCAATTATTCAAATAAAATAATGTTTTAGTAGAAACTACTATTTCTCTAAAATCACCCATTTAAAAATCAGGAATGACTCATATTGAAGTTATTTATTAAAATACCTTATTCCTTTCAATATCTCAAATATTACATAGATGGATATATACATGATACAATTTACCTCCTCGTTAATTTTATTTCATCACAAAGGTTGAAATAAACCCAAACATTTGCTCATACCGTAAATACATTTTCATAACTCTATGATTGAGTTGAATTTAAAGTCTATTCATTTTAATGTAAAATAACATAATAAATCAATAGGGATTTAAAATTAACTTTAAAAAAACACGAAGTCTAAGGGTAGAAAGGTATAGTATGAAAATCAATCTAAAAAACAATGGTGATCAATAAATTATAATGCATGATAATCTAAAATAGAAAAACAAAAAACCTTTACCAAAAAATAGAATATCCACTCTCCAAAATGATCACTGGAGGTCCTTGAATATTCTATTAAAGTATGATGAAGGTATTCTATATCTTACCATTCATTTTTTATGGAATTCATGTTTTATACAGATCTCGCATCCGTCACATAAGCACATATTACCAACTATTAAATTAATCATTATGGTAATGGTGAATTTGGACCATTCAAATTCAAAAACGATGTGTTTTTTAGAGATAATATAATATTGAATTTACATTAGAAATAATCATGGAACATATTCTGAATATCTTCTAAAAATACCATATCATATATCCTCAGTAACAAGCATCATATTTCCAAAATAAATTTAAATTTTTACACACTTATTCATGTTAAAATCATGAAATTATACAAAAAGAGTCGGGTAGGAAGGGATAAAATTGGTGTGGAACTCAGATCATTCCTAATAAAGACATCCATGGATTCTATAGGCTTAATAAGGAAAACTGTATAATCAGGACTTATGAGAAATGGGATTAATCAATCAAATTTACACAATCATTTTAGCTGTGTATTTTTTTATTCAAATACAAAATAAGATACCAATGAATGATATGATAGGTTCACATTCCACCAGTATCTCCCCATAAATATTCTTAGGAAATAATGAAATAATGCAGGTCTATAATCCCCTTAGGAATGGGAATACAAAAATAAAAGGGATATCAATTAGGGCATATTGACCATAAATTAGAAAATCAATAACATTATCATGAACTTAGAATAAAAATTAATTTACTAAACTCATCAATCATTGTTATATTATAATAAAAAATAAATAGTAGAATTTAATATATCTAGATAAATATTTTCTTTAATTTAGACAGATGAAATGATATTTTAGATGAAATAATGATTTTAATAAAAAAATAACTCCTAGACATATGAATATAGGATGAAATTAATTTTTATATGGAATAAAGCTATCAAATGTTCCTCTTAAACATAAATTTAATCAATGTCCATATAACTCAATAAATGATGATGGTTACATGTATAAAAACAATATATAAATGAAATGGAAAGAATGAAAGACCATGGGAATCAAGATCTCCTAGTAGTGAATGAATTGTCATGTTAGAAAATGCAGGTTAATGGTGTGAATCAATACTAACTATATTATTTTTTAAGAAATAAATATGAACTATATATATGATTAAGTCTCATGATATATAATTTATGAAGGAAGAAAATTGTAAAGTTTATAAACGAGTAAAAATGAATATCAACTCATAAAAATTAATCGAACAGAAAACAATGATGTTCCTGAACGACTAAATTTCCATATCAATCCTAGAAAAATAAATTAAAATACCTAAATAGACACAAATAAAACTCAAAATACTAGAAATTGGGTTACCTCACATGAAGTGGTTCAATTATGTCATTATACAGATTGAAGGGAATGAATGATTCAAAGGAGTACATCATCTCAACAATCCTTGACCTCTTATGGGAATTAGAGGTAGTGTCCACAATCTCAAAGGGTATCATTATAGAATTCATCAACTTATAAATACATAGATAAACCACTCACATATAAACTAGAGATTACATGTTGATCATGGATATATCACTTTGGGTGGTCCCTAAAGAACAAAAGTAAATACCACTTTTGAAATGACAATTGGAATCATATCCAGTGAATCTAAAGTTATAGATGAAGTATACGATCGAGACATAGCATGACTGGATTCACATGGAATGATCAATGTATAAAGAAGATTATTTTTATGTAGAAAACAATATTAAATTCATTAGATGTATAAAAGAATCAAATTTAGGGGCAAGGGATACTGTGGATCAAAATCACACCGAAAAGATCAAAGCATGGTAGGGGTACACTAAGGAATAAATTAAGAAGAGACAGAAGAATATCCAAGATCAGTAGTGGTGGTCCCCTCAAAATTAATAGGTGGTTGGATCTCAAATGAGATGAAAATATTAGTGATAGTGGTAGGGGAATGTGAATTAACCGCTGTAATAGGGGTCATGGTGCTAGAAGTTGTCTTGGTCGCCACTGGTGTTAATGGGTTAGTGGAAGGAGTAGGTGAGGTGTCGATCAAGACAGAGGACATGTGTCTGGTAGTGGGTAGATAAATTAAACCTCAAGTAGGGTCGATATCTTTTGATTTTTGTCTCCTCTATCAATCTCTTCATAGAAATTTCAATGAGTAACAGGGTCCATGATGTTGGGAGGAAGCTCTATCAGGGTGGTCGATTGTGTTGTGGTGGATGTGGTGGGAATACAGTTGGAGTCTATCTCAGTTGCAGAATTGTGAGGGTTAGTGTATGTAGTGTGTTCTAGTATATTATTAAAAGTAAAATTATGGGGAACTACTAATTTAATGAAATTATTATGGTATATCCACCTATAGTTATCATGAATTAACAAGATAATGTTTCCATGGTTGAGGACCAACATTCACATATCTATATTGAGTTGGGTATACCAAAATTTAAGTAAAGTCATTATTTGATTAATCAATTGGTATAAAAGGGGATTCAAAGGTTATACAATTAGGCTCCTCATTGGTGGCCACAACACAGTCAGACACCTAGTCATAATGAATTAAAACCTTCCAATGAAGCCCCATATTATGGAAAAAAGACAAGTTCTATGGATTTCTTCATGTTGAGTTAGGAGTGGGGCTTAGATTAATCGAAGCTGTGTATATTATTGGTTAGTTGAGTGATGAAGGATCATCACATAAGGATGTTGTGCTTCCTCCTGACCTAACCTTCATAATAAGAAATTGCAATAGAATTCCATGTTCACCATTTGGATACCCATGTATGTTGAAAGAAAGGAAAAAATATTTTGTGTGATGGACGAATGGGAGTCAACACATGACATATATAAAAGGGATAAATAATGATGGATAATCCAAATAGAAAATATCTTCATCTGGGTTCTCTTTGTTGTAGGTGAATCATGTCTGTTTGTAGGGTTGCAGGTTAACAAAACCCACATCTTCAGGACATCTGTCTTGTTCAGATCAAGTTGAATTGTGTAATAGGTGTAAGAGGGGGAAAATATAAGGATTAAATTCCCAGAACAATGACTAACTCGCATAACATGTGCTCTTAATCTCAACCTCTAATCTGGAAGGAGATGTGAATGATGTTCTACATGAATATAGTCAGAAAATCATGAAATAGATCTGAATATTTATAATCTCATACCATTCCTATATGAGATAAGTTAATCTAATGAAGCACCTCAATATAAACTTCATCTATGATGATATTGTTCAACATGTCCAAATTTGAGATCTTTTTTGTCCGAATAGCTTTATAAGGAAAATGGTCTAAGCATACAAAAAATGGTGTGTCCCTAAAACATAGGATGGGTTGAATCATAGTAGGAAATGAAGTGGACTATTATTTCTAGGATGTAGTAATGTAACAATATTTATTTATAATTTTTTTAAAATTATATGGAATTATTTCGAGACCACAAGCTTTGATGGAACACGATTCCGAGGCCCCGTGATCCCATAACAGAATTTTGAACTCGTTTTAGTTCACATTAGTAAATGCGGGACTGGGTTTTTCTAAATTTTGAACTGGTGCTCAGAATAAAAATTATAGGGGCCCATTTTACTTGGAATTATCTGATTCACCTAGAAGGGACTTAACTTTGACTAACAAGGTTTGGACAGAAAAGTTAATTTTCGGACTTTTTGAAAATAATAAAATAAATTTAAAATTTTATTTTATTTCTTCTCCCAACTATTGAGCGGATGACGGTGACATTGTAGTGTGGCGGCAAGGATGTGATGAGTCACATTAAAGGAAACTCATAATGGCATGTTTCTGTGTAAGCTTTATAGAAACATAGCGATGTGTTTTTTTAATATCATGTTGGAAAAATCAGTTGGTGTAATTTTACTCTAACGATGAACGCTATTGAAGAATGATGGAAGGAAGAATTCGAGAGGCGATGAATGGAAAAAAATTCTAATGGGGTAAGGATCAAAGATAGATCAAATATTCATCCCTTGTTAGTGACATATCTTCAGACCAGGTAGGGGTTATTTCATTAAATTATTTTCCCCGTTATTTTTCTAAAGCGATGAATGAGGGTCAACCAACGAATAGGTTGACCCATGGATTTTTCATCGATGCAAGAGGGATGCATTTATTTAGTATCTGTAGTGGGATTGGTATATTGTTCGTAGAAAAGTTTCCCCAAAACCCTTTCTTAAATCTTATAACGCGAAGGGTGCAAGCCAACATGAACAAGGCCCGACCCCTCCGCATTGTGCAATCTTGGTTGAAAAACATTCAAAATAGAGGAATTAAAACTTCAAGACCCTCGCATGGAAGGCAGAAACCTGAGAGGACCAAGGTCACAAGATGTTTGAATTCAGATCACTGGAAGATACCAGATGGCCTGAGGAATCTGTCGCTCGCGCAGAACCACCAGCGCAGCACCAACTGGAGCCACATGCGGATGGATCGGTCAGCCCATGCCGGCCGCACAAGAAATGGAATCCAACATGGAATGCACTGTGATGGAGGAGGTGATGGCCTTTTGGCCGCAATGTCGGGTAGAAATGGTGCTAGTCTGGTTCCATGTAGACAAGAGTAGCCCACTCCTTGCCGGCTGCCTGTGAACAAAAGGGGGTGACCAGCACACACCCCAATCAGATCAGCCGAGCCACCCACCCAACCAAGACCAAGTCCAATAAGGACCAATGGGCTAGGAATACATATCGGGACATTCAGGACACCATTTTGAGTTTGGCTGGATCGATCCGACCAAGTCAAACATGGCCTATACTCAACCGTCCCCTGTTTACTAAAATGCTCGTACAATGCATATTGGTTGTCTGATTGACGATCAGTTTATGGAGTTAGGACCACCTCGTTGAGGAAGTCATTTTGAGATACTATACAGAAAGGGTTTTCAAACAATCGGGTTGGATCAGACTCAAATCTAACCAGTCCCTTTTAACGAAATGCCAATATCGTATAGACCGGGTGTCCGTTCGATGCACTGTCTATTGCATTGGGACCCTTATGACGAGATGGACCTTAGGGTTACTCTATGTGGGAATTCATGGATGTTGAGGTACAACCAATGGCTCGAGGAGAAGACCCTCTAGATGTTAAGTGTTCTAAGTGAAGGAATCCTATGACTTGCTATGAATTAAAGATTGAAGACCGACCCTTCGTGGACCAGCATTAGAGAGACCCTTCATGGAGAAAAATAAGTGTGAACCCATGTGGATCAGTATAAGAGAGACCCTTCATGGTTCAGAAATAGAGTGACCCTTTGTGGATCATTAGGAGAGTGACTAGTCGTGGATCAGCGTTAGAGAGACCCATAATGGATCAGTATCAGAGCAACCCTTCATGGATAAGTAGAAGAGTGGCCCTTTGTGGATCAGAAACAGAGTCTCTCAACAAATTAATATGATCTATCTTTATGACTAATCTTATTTACTTTTTTTATTTATGATATACCATGTGTTAATTCATTATTTTGGTTTTTTATTCACTTTGGGATCTAATTATATGGTATTTTCGTTTTTGGATTTCTGTGAGACCTGAGTTGGTCTCGGGGTCCCTAATGAGTGTTTTTATACTCCCCCATGCACAGGCTTCTCCTAAACCTATTTTGTCTTGTGATGATGAATGAAGACATTAAATTGGACTTTGGGGAGGCAGGGATAGATGATACTCAGAGGTGTATCTATATTCATGGTGTGCTTTAGTTACATTTGACAGTGAGTTGTACCTACCCTTTAAGTAAGATCCTTGGCGGATGACCTCCAGAGCTTGTCTCAGTGGTGGTACCTTGAGGTGGTTGTATTACAATATTTCAATTGTGTCTTTCATTGTGAAATATTATATATCTATGTGTGTATAGTTTTAAAGTAAATTCCTTCCCTTTTTTGGATATGACTTTTCAGTGCTAGTCACCAACCCCTGGACTATGGAAGGAGAGCTTGGGGTTGTCATGGTATGGGCCTTGGGGGACAGTTCGTGACATAGTGGTATCTGAGGTGGTCGGTTCTACCAGAAGAAAAAAGAGTCTATATTGTTGATGGGGTAAATAGTGTTAAGTGTCTTGAGTTCAACTTTCAGTCTGGGGAGTCAAAGGATGGTGTAGAGGCCGACATATCGATATACCAAGACCCAGAATTCTATTTTTTGACTTAGTTCACAAAAGAAATACTTTCATGTGTTTTGGAAATGTTTTTCCCTTGATCAGTTTTGAGTCCTCTCACCATGTAAATATTATTGACCATGGAGCATCTATTTCCTTACAGCATGACTCCACGAAGATATCCATCCAGGATTCTAGTGAGTGATTATGACGACGGTCCACCGAGTGATGAATCATTGGTGCAGGAACCACTTACAGCAGTATCACCTTCAGAGGGTGTACCCGCAACACCACCACCAGGAGAGTAGTATTTGATTACAGCCCCACCAGCAGATAGTGAACACTGATTGAGAGAACTACACTAGTTATAGGGATATAGGCCCCTGAGATTTCGAGTTGAGAAATATCTTTAGGTAGCTGAGGAATGGATGGAGGTAGTTATGTGGGTTTTTCTCCTGGTACAGACACCTAAAGACCAGATGGTGGTCCTAGATGCTGGCCTTTTTTAGGGCATGACAAAGTGTTGGTGGAGCATGACACTCCAGAAACATGAGGAGGTGACACTTTCCTGGTAGTACCTTGAGATCCTATTTAGGGAAGAGTTTGTAATAGCGACACTACACTTAGTGAATATTCATGAGCTAATACACCTATAGGAGGGCAGCCTGACTATGGCCCAGTACTCGATGAGGGTTTCCGATCTCAACCGCTACTCCACTAACATGGTATGGGACCCTTTATTCAAGCCCCAGACCTTAGAGAAGGGGCACCGAAGAGAGATCAGGGTTTCAATGATTTTCCTCAGTATTCCGATGTAGGATGCAGTGCTAGAGCGATCTCTACTGGTAGAGAGCTTTATAGCTGAACAATCACTGATGGTCAGAGCCACCAATATATGAATGGTGGACGAGTCATCTAAAGAAGGCAGTAAGTGGATAATGAAGAGGCCCAAACATGACAAAACTTCTGTAGGATGACCCAAGGATGCATGGTCGAAGGTGCGGAGCTCGCGAGGAAGAGAATGTCAGTTGAGGGTTTGTATTTGTCACTCCTGTGGTGGACATGGGCACATAGTTCATGAATGTCCGACTACCCATTGGAATAATCAACATAAGATCGAGGATCACCGAGATAGTGACATAGGATTAAGATAGGAGGTCTGTTGGGTAGTAGATGTGGCATAGGAGCATGAGGAGTGGTAGGTGGTGGATGGTGGTTCAAGGTACAACCTCCACCACCCTAGGTGGTCCACCTCAGGCACTAGGAGATATAGAATAGGCACAAGGCTAGCTTCGGGTGATGGAGGCCTATGACCATGGTGCTCTAGAGATGATTAGAGGTACAATATGTATCTTCTCCACATTATATGTAGTTCTTATAGACACCAGTTATTTTCAATCATTCCTTTCCATAGAACTTGTTTGATTCTCAGAGATTCTGGTGTAACCGTTGGCTCGATCTTCAAGATTAGAGACTCTTATAGGAGGGGATTTGACGATTACACATTGGTTCTGGTAGTGTGATGTTACAGTAGGAGTCAAGAACTTAAACTATGATCACTTAGAAGTAGCGTCAATGCTTTACGATGTCATCTTGGGTATGGACTGGTTATCTATATTCCTTTCTCATATCGAGTATTTTAGATGCAAAGTGAGGTGTGTCATGGGGATGGGACCAAGTTGTCCATCACCGGTGAGAAGGGAACCTTTTCAACATAGGATGAGCTCTCTTGGAGGAGGGTGAATCTGATCACTCACTACTTGGATATCCTCACCCTTATTTTTGTGGACGATATGAATCTTGGATTTCTTGTAGTGGTGGAAAAGTGTGAGAATTTCTTTCCTGAGGATGTTCTAGTACTACCTCTTCATAGGGAGGTGAAATTATGTATTTAATTACACCCAAGGATGGCGTCAATATGTACACATTAATATCTTATGTCTCCCATGGAGCTTGGAGTGTTGATAATATTATTTTATGGCTTATAGTGGTAGGGATTCGTGAGACCCGATGTTTCACCATGGGAAGACCCAGTGTTTTTTCAAAGATGAAAGGTGGGAATATGAGGCTATGTGTGGACTTCCGGTACCTAAACAATGTGACCATGAAGAAAATATATCCACTTCCAGAAATTGATGAACTCGTCGATCAAATAATGTGAGAGTGGTGGTTATCAAAGATAGACCTCAGATTAGGATATCATCAACTTTGGGTACGGGATAAGGACGTGCCTAAGATAGCCTTCAGGTGCCATTATGGCCACTATGTGTTCCTGGTTATTCCATTAGGTGTGAACAGTTCCCCTATAGTATTCATGAGACTCTTGAATAGTATATTCTAGCCTTACCTCGATCGTTTCATGGTGGTCTTCCTTAATTACATGGTTTTGTACATGGCGGAAGATAGGGAGCACACTACAAACATAAAAATAGTACTAGATACACTCTAAGAGGACAAGCATTATGGTAATCCCTCAAAGTGGTAGTTCTAGATTCGTGAGGTCCATATTATTGGACACATCATCACAAAATATATAGTTGTAGTGGATCCGGTGAAGATAGAGGAAACACATTCTAGGGAGCCACCCAGAAGGATGACTGAGGTACCGAGTTTCTTGGGGTTGGCTGGATACTACCGTAGGATTGCACCAAACTTAAATAGATTAACAACACCAAGGAAAACATTGATGAATAAGGGAAAACTAGTCATGTTTATAGAGAAATAAAAACATAGATTACAGTAGCTGAGGCATAGCTTGACCAACGCTCCCATCATGAAGTTGCCAGAGGAGGGAATCAACTATGTCATATATTGTAATGTATCAGGGTCTAGGCATGGTTGTGTCTATGAAAACTGTGTCCCGGTGATAGCACAGACGCGTTGTTTTAACCAGGTCGGCAGATCCTTGCCTACTAGGTACCACCAGTTGCCCCGACCAACACATGGGGGCCACCCCCTGGGTTCACCCACATGGCTAAACGGGTCATCTAACTAATTACATTGCCCATAGGTCAGCACGTATCTATTATAGTGTGCTTTTCCCTCACTCACACACACCTTGGGAAACTTCCCAGAACGTCACTCATCCTGATCACTACTCCAGGTCAAGCACACTTAAGTCTGGAGTTATAATCAGACAGGCTCCAGAAAAGGATGGTGCACCTTGGTGACAAGAGTCATATCATTTAGCCATTTAACCATTTATCATTCGGGGGTGTTACAATCACCCCCCTTTTAGAGCACCACGTACTCATTATAGGCCCTACATCTCAACCCAGGCAGTGCACCGCACTTAATGCTGGGTACCATCTCTGATACAGAATGTGACAACCGTGTCCTGAGGATAGCACAGACACCCCGTCTTAACAATGTTGTCAGGTCCTGGCCTACCAGGTACCACCAGTTACCCCTCCCAGATAGGTGGGGCCCACCCCAAGGTTCACCCACATGCATGAACGGGTCATATGACTAATGAAAGTTCCCACAGTCTAACACATGTCCTTTCACGTGTGTTTTTTACTCACTCACACACACATTGGGAATCTTCCCAAAAGGTCACCCATCTGGATCACTACTCCATGCCAAGCACGCATAACTGTGATGTTCTAATCAGAAAGGATCCTGAAAAGGATATTTCACCTTGTTGAGAAGATTCATATAATTTATCCATTTAACCATTTATCATTCGGGGGTGTTACAATGTCCTAATGCATGAGGGGGGAATTTATCTCCTTTGGCTCAGAACAGTTGAGGTATCATGAGTAAAATTAAACAACCCGTGACTTGGAGTTAGTAGCGGTGGTTTTTTCCTTGAATATGTAGAGGCACTACTTGATTGGTGAACACATTACCGTCTAATCTGACCACAAGAGTCTTAGATATATCTTCTCACAGAAGGTACTGTAATTGAGATAGTGGAGTTTGATGGAGTTCTTCGAGGAATATGACTTTAATATAGCCCACAGTCTTGGGATGGAGAACATGGTGCTCGGTGAACTCATCAGGAGTTCTGATTTATAACTACTAAGTGAGGCGACAAAGCAGCTTTCTATGATGTAGATATCATTCGTGGATAGTGATAGAGAAGTTTACCTTCAATATATGAATGTCACTCCCCCACTCTAATAGGGAGTTAGGGTGCCACAACTTGTGGATGGTGACTATGATGCCCAACAGGCTCAGTTATCCACAAGACATGATCTTTATGGATTCCTGATAGGCGGGGAGAAAATTATTCTTTTAAGAGGATGCATCCTTGTGTGCAGAAGATGTACCAGGACCTCCAATGTTAGTACTAGTTGTCAGGGATGAAGAATGCAGTGTCAGAGTTTTTTTCATGATACCTTGCTTGTCAGCATATGAGGACTACACATGAAGTCTTAACAAGCATGACACAACGACTTGATGTACAAGAATGGAATTGGGATGGTATCTCCATGGAAATTGTGATAAGGTTACAACACACATCTAGGGACCATGATTCTATATAGTTGATCATTGAAAGAATCACCATGACATCTCACTTCTTACCCATCCAAGAGAAGGGATCGTTAGAGTGCTTGGGATGCCTCTACATCCATGAGATAGGGAATATTTATGGGCTTCATTTGACAATCATCTCATACTATGACACATGCTTTACATGTCAGTTGTGAAAGGGGTGTAGGAAGCGTTGGGGACTCAGTTGTGCTTGAGAACATCTTTTCACCCCCAGATGAATGGTTAGATGGATCAAACCATACAAAACTTGGAGGAAATGCTTTGTTCTTGTGTCCGGGATTTTGGTCGCATTTATGGGGACTACCTACCACTAGTGGTGTTTGTGTACAACAATAGTTATCACTCCAAAATTGGAATGGAACCGTTTGGGGCTCTGTATGGGTAGAAATGAAGATCACCTCTATACTGGATAGACCCAGGTGAGTGAGAATTCATGGGTGTAAAGTCCATAAAGGCTACCACTGAGAAGTTGAAGATCATCCTGGAGCGGACGAGGACTTCACAGAGAATATAGAAGTCTTATTCTTACAAGAGATGGATCCCTTTGGAATTTTAGGAGGGAGACCATGTTTTCCATCAGGGCTCACCCCGATGGGGATTACTGTGATTTGGATGGGGTGATAAGTTATCTTCAAGGATCATCAATCCTTTCTTGATTCTCCAATGAGTTGGCGAGGTGCCATACCACCTAACTATTCCCCCAAAGATACATTAGGTGCATGATTAGTTTCATGTAACACATGTGAGGAGGTATGTGCATAAACCACAACACATTATCTACTGGGGAGAGATGGAAATTGAGGATGGTTAGATGTTTGGGGAGTTTCTAGTAGAGATATAAGATCAATAAGAGTGGGTCCTTCAAGGAAGATCGATTCCTCTAGTGCTCTTTTGGTGGAAGTAAGGGAATTTCCAGGAGATCACATAGGAGAGGGAGGCACAGATTCGTGCTCAGTACCCCCATTAGATTGATTACCATTGAATTGGATTTTAGGGATTTAAGCCCTAAGGTAGGGGAGAATGTAATGTCCCAAAATTTGGGTGTAATGTTTTTTAAATTATAAGGAATTATATCGAGACCACATGGTTTCAGAAAACATGATTTTTAGGCCCAGTGTGCCCAGAAAGGTATTTTGAACTTTTTTTGTTTACATAAGTAAACAAGTGGGCCCAATTTTTTAACTTCTGAAGTGGTTATTAGAACTAAAATCTCATGGAAATGTTGAACTCAGAATTCCGTGATTAGCCTATAACGGACTTAACGTCGACCGATAAGGGTTGGACAAAAAATTTATATTTCAGACTTTTCAGATAATAATAAAAACTTAATAAATTTATTTTATTTCTTTTCTCAACAGTTGACCGGTGGATGGTGATGCTAGTTTGTGGGGATGAGGTGGCGATGAGGCACAATAATGGAAAATCATAATGGAACATCTTTGTGAAAGCATAACAACTACCTTGTTTCATAAAATGAAACAAATAACGACTCGATGTCAAATCATAATAGGAACACTGCAACATTTTTTATTTTAACATCACGTTGTAGATATCAGTTGGTGGAATCTACCTCCGATGATGAATGCTATCAATAAATGATGGTTGGATGGATTCGAGAGATGACAAATGGAGACGAACAAAAACAGAGTGAGGATTGGCAACAACTCAAAGCATCAAACCTTGTCTATGATGGATCCTCAGACCAAGCAGGGGTATTATGATTAAATTATTTTACCAATTATTTTTCTAAAGCTGAAAACACAGGTCATCCCATTAACAGGATGACCCACAGATTGTTTATCGATGCATGAGGGTTTCCTTTTCTTGGGTTTCTACAGTAGGATTGGTATATTGATAATAGAAATTTATCCCCAAACCTCTTCTACCTTCAAGCTTCAAACATGGAGGGAGTGGACCGACACAAACAAGGATTAACCCCCCTCTACCTTGTGCATTATTGGTCAATGAATGTTCAAATTGGATGAAAGTTAACTTGAAGAATATCACCGGAAAGGCAGAATATTGAGAGGTCTAAGGGAAAAAGTAGCATTGAAATCCAACCACCAAAGAAGACCCAGTGGCCCAGGTATGGTGTTGCCAGACTAGTGGTGTTGAAGACAGCAGATAGGAGATGGTGCAAACTGATGCCGCATGTGGGTGGAGCAACCGACCCTCGCCGGTCGCACATCCCAAGGCGGTGCGCCCGGCGTGTGCTGCGGTTGAGGAGGCCGCAACACAACAGCTAGAAATGGAATCCTACTAGAACCACCTAGAAGGGTGGAACCAACTTTTTACAAGCCGTGTTCGAATAAAGCTGGGGTGATTGGATGAACCGGTCACATACACCCCAACTGGACCAGCCGAGCTGATCTGGTCAGCCCCCCCCCCCCCCGGGTAGAGCCAGGCTAGTGGACTAGGTTTCCTAAGTGGCCCGACTAAACTTTCGAGCTGGTTCACATTATGGGGCTGGTCCGATATTTTAAAACCGGGTTGTGCGGCTGCCTGGGATAGGAAAATAGACCGACCCACCAGTTCGGGTCGAGCGGGATAAATTTAAGGTCACTGGGTGACCAAGAGGATTGGAATCATGGCCAACCTCAACCATGTCTAGTAAGGCCTAATG
Source organism: Viscum album (assembly GCA_963277665.1). Classification (NCBI taxonomy): domain Eukaryota; kingdom Viridiplantae; phylum Streptophyta; class Magnoliopsida; order Santalales; family Viscaceae; genus Viscum; species Viscum album. The sequence continues at coordinate 675,754,146 of OY728133.1, read as the reverse complement.
GGCCAAGAAGATAAGTCAGGACATGCAGGGCTTCGGGCTGGGATTGGTCAGGTTGGTCTGACTAAGCGGACCCGATCTAGACGCAACCGGCCCATGTTTACTAAAACAACTATATCTTGCAAACCATGTGTCTGATTGACGAGCAATTTGAGGCATTGGGACCATCTCAACGAAGAATTACTTTAGAGATAATATATGTGATTTTTGTCAAATTTGGCGTATGACTGGGTTGGGTCAGATTCAAATCCAACCGTTGCCTTTTTACAAAAATGTCCATATCTTACTGACCAGGAATCCGTTCGACACGCTATCTGTTGCATTGGGACCCTTATGATAAGATGGTCCTTTCAGTAAATCTATGTGGGATTGTGTGGCGGTTGAGCTATGAATTATGTATTGAAGAAAAAATCCTTTATAAATTATGCATGCAATGTGCTGGAATCGAGTGGATTAATATGACGTGAATAATGAGAGCAACCCTTTGTGGATCAGCATAAGAGAACCCTTCGTGGATCAGAAAAAGGAGACCATTTTTGGATAATAATAAGAGTGAAAAATCAGGGATCCGCATAAGATAAAACCTTATTGGATAATTAAGATAGAGTTCCTTCGCGGATCAGCAGTATCGGGACCCGTCATGGATGATGTATAGCGACCTGTCGTGGATCAGCAGCAGAGCGACCCTTTGTGGATCAGTTGCAAGGTGACCATTCTTGGATCATAAGTAGATCCTATAAATAGAATAATATGATCTGTATTTACGACAAATCATCTTTACTTTTTTACTTAATTTATACCTAGTGTGAGATGTGACTTTTTATTTGTGCGTCACTTTGAGATCTAACTTTTTTATATTTTCCATTGTGGATTTCTGTGAGACCCGAGTTGGTCCCGGGTTCTATACTGAGTATTGTTATATTCACCACTAAATGTTTTTCGTATTCACCTATTGAGTCTTGTGAAAACAATACAAATATTTTACTAGATATTTCGGGACATAGGGATGGATAGATCTCATAGGTGGATCGATAGACGTGGTGTGATGCAGTGACATACGATAGCGAACTGTACCTACCCTTTAGGTAAGATCCTTGTTGGATGACATACAGTTAAATTACCTATTTTACATTACATTCCATTTAGTTAGCTTTGTATTATGGACCCATTAATATCAATTTACACCTTTTACTCTCAGTGGTGGAACCTTGTGGTGGTTGTACTACTTTATTTTCATTTAGGGTTTCTTTTTGTAGTATGAAATGCATGTGTGTGTACAGGTTTAAAGGTAATTCCTTACATTATTGGGATATTCCATTTTGGTTCTATTCACCAGCACATATTCTATGGAAGGCCGGAATAGGGTAGTCAGGGCATGGGACTCGGGGGACGGGTTGTGACAGATGTGGACAGTGAAGTCAAATATGATAGGGAGGAATGGTGATGGGAATCCACCGATGGTGGTGGAGATATAGAAGGAACCCAATCCTGATGGATGTCTATGAAATATTTATTTCCTCACGCTACATGAATATATGGTGGGAGACCTCCATCATTGGTGAAAATCATAGATTAGAAGGGAGAATTCGTGATGTGGATGAAGGGTTGGGAGGAGGAGAGAGGAGGTGCAGTCAAGGTTGAGGATGAAAAAGTATGATGTGCGACCGGGGGGGGGGGGGGGGTAGTTGCACGAAATAGTGAGGGGGGAGGATGTGTTAGAGTTGTTAATCATAAACAATGTGATTATAGGATATAATGGTTTGTTGAGAATCTTATGTATTAAATGTATGTTTTACAAAAAAAGTTATGTGAGTATGGATTTTTGAAATATTTTTAATTATGGTGTAAAATATGGTTTTAGGTCATAAATAAATTTTTTTTGAAAGGTATTCCTAGAACTCGACCAGTGGTATTAAACAAGGTTAATTTAAAATATTATATTATTTTAATTAAAATAAATCTTTGTTTTCCTCCTTATCAGTGATTCATTAAATTTTCATAGTAAGAAATCCCCCCAAATCAATTTAATTGAAAACATGGGGCACACCCTTCATGAAATGGTTGAGGGAATATTTCCATCAAATATCAACTAATAGTAAATAGTGGTCCATATCCATGTTTAATTTTCATAATTTCAAAAGAGAAGACATTAAAATATTTAAATGGGATCAAGCATTAGAAATTTTGTTTTCTATGAAATAACTTTATGTTGGAATTGATCAAAATAATATCATACCCTATTTGGAATATCTATCATATTATAATTTTATCATTACATTTCTTTTTTTATTTTCTCTTTAAAAATTTGGAATTCATGTAAGAGTCCCGTATAATTTACTCCTTCCCATCCAATTGTAGAAACCTTCATTTTCTTGATTTTTGAGAATCCAGGTTTAGCCTTTTCATTTCCCAGAACTAGTAGTTTTCTAATTCAACCAGAAGGTGTCATGGTTTTTATATACACTTCAGAAAGAAGTTGTGCTGAAGGGTGTTTTTTAATTCTTTCAATAAGATCAATGTTATTTTTCATGTTTTATACTCCAAAAATTACTACATTCATTGGTTTTCTTTTCAATAATATATTTAATTTCATTTTTATTCTTCTATACCTACTTATAAGTCTGTATGTGTTAAGGGGTGCCAATATTGTATAAAATTTCATAATTTTCAAGAATAAATTTTATGGAATTATTTTTTACATGTATTCCTTAATTCCTAATGACTAATCAAGAAAAATAAATGTAGGTTAAAAATTCATTTCATCATAAATTTTAGTACTGCATTTTCCATTTCTAGGGTGTTAGAATTTTCTTCATCACACTTGGAGATGCAGAAAAAATGATCAATATATTAAGATTTCCATAGGAATTAGGAAATGGTACCAAGAAATATATTCCGTAGATATTGAATTTATATAATTCTGGGATGGGATTATATTCATTTCATTCTGTATTCCAATTATTCATATTCATTGGAACCAATTGTAACATAGCAAAAATATTCTTGCATCCAAATAATGTTTGGGATATAGTAATACACTTTTAATAATTTTATCCACATTACTGTCAAACCTAGTATGTCAACTAGTCGGTTATATATGGGTTAATTCTACACTCTAAATATCAACTTCTGGAATGTAGCATTTCATTAATCCATCAGAATAGTTATTAAATTAATGAAGATTAGAACATTAATACATTGAAGCACCAGCTAGGAACTTCATTCTCAATTTATAGTAGATGTGTGGGTATAGTGTTCCAACATCCTCAGATATTCCAATTCTATAAGACAATTTTTTATCTATCACAATCATCTAAATGTGTACCTAATTTAGGAATTCATCTAAAACTTAAATCTCTTTATCAAATTCAATATTGGGTAGATAATGTCCCAAAAGATGATGAAAAATAAAATTGAAAGTTCCCTTCCCGGCTTCAATGTAAATAATTAATTCTTAAAACAAAAGGATCTACCTATTTTTCCTAGGTTTGGAATCTCTTTTATTTATAAGATACATCAATTATATATGATCAGTAAAAACAAAAAAACTAGATATGACTAGATAAAATATTATTTTTTGGATGAAAAGACCACCATATGAAGATATATTTCTATAGTGGTATAAATAATTTTGGCATCATTGATGTAATGATCGGAATATTATATGGGTTAAAAAACATGACCAACCTACTAACGTAAGACACCATGACTAAAAATTCAAGCGCATTTCACAATAGTTTGAAGTATTTTTTCCATTATAATGAGATATAAAATATGGTATTAAACAAGGGTTTCTTTATGGTGTAAAAGGATTGTTGAAAATTTTTATTGAGCTAAAAAGGAATATATTTTTTAGCTATTGTTCCAAGGGGTATGCTATTTGAGAAATTTCCTTTATTAACCAGTGTTAAAACCTTGTGTAGCATAAAAAAAACTTTATTCCTTTAAAAGTTGTGGGTTTAGGTAACTCCATGATGACATTGATTTTTTCATGGTCAACTTCTATGGAATTATTTGAAATTTTTTGCCCAAGGACTATATCTCTATTCACTATAAAATTGATTTTATCCAAATTATGAAACATAAATTTCCATTCACTTTGTTACAAAATGAGTTCTAAATTTCTCAAATAGACCTCAATAGATCATCCATATTGGTAAAATCATCCATAATTATTTATAAACCCCCAACCTCTGTTTCATGAGTGACAAGTGTTATATATTGTTGGAATTTTTTCATTAAAAAACAAATTCCAAATGAAATTTTTTTATAATAAAATGTTCTTAATAGATAGGTGAACATTGAATTTGAATAATCAACTCGGTCAATAGTGATTTGATTGTATCCATAATATCCATGTTGGACATAATAAAATTCATTGTCAGTTAATATCACAATCCTCTAATCCATAAATGGGAGAGGGTGTTTTTCCTTCTAGGTAACTATATAATGGTTTCTATAATCCACATAATCCCTCTATCCAATACTGTTTTGAGTTGGAATAAATTAATATTTAGTATTCTACATAATTTTATGGCCAATTAATTTTTCTGCCACTTGTAACAGGCTCACACATTCAATATTTGATTTCTTGAAAATGATTCTATCATCTAAGAGATTAATAAATTCATTTTACCATTTCATTCATACGTTTGGTGAGTCACATTTTTGGTTGGCATTACAGTTTTGAGTCTTCTTCATGTACAATTGTTTGAGTAAAAATCATGGTGCTAGTTCACTTTATGTCAGCTATATTACACGATATAGATTTAATATAAAATTTAAAGACATACAAAAATTTATCCTCTATATTTGGAGTCAATTCTAAGCTTAAAATGTGTAGATTTTTGTCCATAATATATAGGAAAGTGTATTTCTTCTTGGTTGGAAGAGGATTTAGTTCCAATCATTGCGTATTAATAATCAAAGGTGTGAAATCAGGGAAAGATTTTCTCATGTGAGTTTAAATTTATTTCCCATAATTATATTCACTTCAATATTATTGATTTAGGATATGGTATCTTACACATTTTCATGAAATATAACATCACATTCATTACTAGTGAGAAAAATTACTTGACATTCTATTTAATAACCATTTTTTGTTTGATTTGACTAGATCAAACAAAAAAATTTCTCCATCAACTCAGAAAACCAGTCAATGATGATTGATATCTATAAGAACATTAATAGTTAAAATAAAATGATTCCCAATAATGATGGAGACATGACCGTATTCATCCATGTGAAATATACGAAATTCATTAGGGGAAATAAATTTTACAACCTTAACTAAAACATCCTCAAAAATCAAATGAGTGTAATTAATATATTTATTAGTTATATGAAGTGATACTCTTTTTGAATTCATATATTTGATTCCTAATCTCCAAAAATCACTCAATGACATGATATTGATTATAACACCAAGATCACATAAGGATATTCAAAAATTACAAGAGCCAATGGTGTAATGAAATCTATAAGTTTCCAGGGTGTCTCATCTTTGGTTTATTTTCATCTGAACTTGTTCGAAGTAATATTTGTTCAAATACATAAATCCTATGTCTTCAAATTATGATAAATCAACAGTAACTCCTTTAATAATTTAGTATAGTCTGGAATCTTGTAAATAAATTTAGAAAAATTAATATTTATGTGTAATTGAAAAAATATGTCCATTTTTCTAGTGAAACTATATATTCCCATGTCTCTTATTCTCTAGGAATAGAATAGGTGGTTTGTATAGTTGCATTTACATATATATATCTTCATTATGAGTTATTTCTCTTATGTTTGTTCCATTTTTATTTCACTTAATTCTGATTCAATTTTTTTTCTATACCATCATTTTGGGAGGTCTCGTCATTTTCATTATCAATGACTATAAGGTTTGACTTAGGTTCTTTAATACCCCTATCTTCACATTTTCATGGCAATTGAAAATTTTTCTCTTTCCAAATATGGAGGACTATATACTATGAATAACATCTTGCATGAAACTTATTATTAATTTGATGTGTTCTTAGTAATATATTTAATAGAGATATGTATGTTTTAACAACTCCATGTTTAATATTGTGGAGGGAAGATAATTTTTTTATCACTTCTAATTCATGTCTATTCATTTTCTGTTATGATTTTTAAAATATTATGTGTGAAAATTATTTAGGATTGATTATTGAGGTGGGGATTCTTGATGATGTTTAGGCAGAGCATACTTAAATTGTTATTTTTGGGTGGGAACTACTAAGCCCTAGGTTGAAATATTTGTTCGGGAAAGAGGATTTTTGTGTGAGGAGTTTTGTTTTGAGGATGGTTAATAGGTGATCTCATATTTCATTATATATCGTGAATACATATTTTTTGATAAAAACCCTTAATTTTTAGTTACGTTAGTTGAATTGATCATTGATGGTAGAAAAATTTCTGATATTGTTGTGGTTATTGATTGATATTAAGATAATTACAATCATGATTTTGACTTCCCACTATACAAACATAAAATAAGTAATATGGGTGTAAAACCCCACAAATATCACATTATTGGACATCCATAATAGGAGAAGGGGAAGTGTCTATCATATCAATATCTGAGGATGGGATAATTGTAAAATTTCCAAATTTTTGGTGAGGGCTTAAACTGAGGATATACGGAAGGTGGTATCTTCCACCCAGTTCAACCCTTGACTTAGGATTCATATTTCACTTTTTCAAAGGCTATAATATTGGAAAATATTATCTAAAGTAGATCTCCCTCCATATAATATCTTAATCATGATTCCTCTTTTAGTTTTATCATCCACTATATTGTAAGTGGATATTCGTAGGCCATAGTAAATTGTTTGAAGCTCTATCCATACATCGAGCCCATGGTTTGGACACTTTCATGTCTGTTTCGTAAAATGGTCCCACTCCTCCTAGTCTAATTCACAATATGTTTGAGTAAAATTTTGAATGTCATATCATAGTTTCCATGTAGTTATGTGGGGAAATATATATCTAAAAACATATTATATAGGTCATCAGAAGTAATGATTTACCCTAGGGCGCGACTCTTCAGACGGTCCTTGACCATATCACGTAATGAAAAGGGGAAAACCTTGAACCTTATGGAATCCAATGATACACATTAGATCCAAAAGGTTTCACTAACTTCTAATAATTTTGATAAATGTTTGTGTGGATTCCCTCTCTAATTTCCACTAAATTTACCAATTTTGGGATCATATGAAGGATCCCATGTAAAATTTTGAATACATGTGACGGAATATACTTTAAAAAATTTCTAGGTTTAGAACAACTAATGGATGGAAATGCGTAGTCCATTATGGTATTATTTGGTAGAGGTGGAACTCTATACTATTCAAGTGTAATTTATTGGGAAATATGAGGATTGGGTGCCACATGAATTTTTTTCTTGACCATTATTTTGTGACACCATGCAAAAATGTATCATGCAATTTAAGGTCTAAAAGAGAGTATTTAATGAGTTTCTAGGATTTATTAAAGATCTTAAGGGGAATGTATCATGAAGTAAATCAAAAAAATTTATTAAATATAAAAGCAGTAAGGGAGGAAAAGTGAGGAAATCCATGTTTCAAACTAGATTTCACTTTGCCGAAGAAACTTCTCCCAAAAACCAAAAAATTTGACTAGAAAGCATATAATTATTAGTTCCACATGGAATGATCAGATTAAAAATTTATATAAATACCAACTTACACTACTACGAAGGTACGCAGAATAGTGGAAGTCTAAGGTCCAACACACAGGGAGGAGATGACACTAATTTTGACCTAGATTTTATAACCAAGTGGCGGATTCCCCATGAAAATATTAAGGAGTCATATTTATTCTTATACAAATTGATTAAAAAACAATTTATTTAGAATGATTTATGATCAATTACATATTTCCAAATAAAATATAATTTTATAATTTATCTTCTATTATTCCTATGGTCTAGGAGGAAAATCAGTTAAAAAGTAAGCAATTGAATTTATTTAAACAAATTGGATCTTCCTAAACTAGAAAATACTGTTTTTAATAGAGGTGGTCTTCAATATAGGTGTATAATGAAAAACTTCAAAATAAGAATTAATCATAGGATATTGGTCCTACACTACTTAACTCCAATTTTTATAGGGTCCTTCTATTGAAATTACATTTATCTAGGTTATGAAAAGAAAATATATAAACACAATTTATTTACCAAAGCCCATCCCAATGGATTTCCAATGTTTTGATTTAATACTTTATTAATTTAACACTACCCCTGCTATCAACCCCTATCCATATGTGGATTGGTCGCGCATGATGATTGAAGAATTAAATAAATGATATTGTGTAAGTATAAATAGAATGATTATTCAATCAATAAAATTATGGAAGTAATTAAAAAATTAAGTTACTTTAATTAAAAATAATAATTCACATAATAATTTTATATCTTCACTATAAAAGGTTTATAATAACCAAAACATACTTGGAACATGATTACAATAGAAAAAACATGAGTATAGTTATATGAAAATGACAGAAAACTATTTTAACAGAACATATAAATATTCCAAAAATGAAGTTGGGGGTCCTTGAAAAATATTTATGTTGATGACCCATATGATGTAAATGTATCTTATATTTTTAAGTAATTGTGAGTTCTTCTCTGATCATTACTATTATGTTGTATGTCTTGGTTTTACATCATGAACAAAAGCTTTAGTACTCTATATCTTTAAGACTTATGGCTTGATCAAAATGTTTAGGCTCTTAGGGTCTATGGTTTTTATGATGTAAGTCTCACTCTCATGTTGTTAGTAATTCTTCATTATGAAAATTTCAATACCTAAAAAGGTCGTATGACTGGTGACTATGGTTGGAACAGACTCTATCTTTGAGGAATTTACACCATAAATTGGATTTTACGATATAAGTTTGACTATAATAAATTGGAGTTATACGAACACACCTATATGAAATTTTTTTCAAAAACCAATGGTATAGATCCCTTTTAGAGACCCTATAACATCATTTTTTGCGAATACAATTTGTATCATTCACTTATAGAGACCCTATAAATAGGTTTTGTCAAAACTATTGGTATATGTCCCTTGCTGAACCCTTATAATGGTTTTGGTCATAATAGTTTTTTTAAATTCCATATAGAGTCCTTATACCAATTTTTTTTTGAATAACCATTGGCATTGGACCTAAATATCATAGTACATATACCAATTCTTTGGAGAAACATTTTTATAGGTCTATATCACCGTTTTGAGAACCATTGGTATAGGGAACCATATTTTATATTTATTATTTTTTAAAATAACATTATATATAGAATAAGAAAAATTACATTAAATTATATAAATATATTTTAATTTAATTATGTTAAAAAAATTCATCTTAGGATAGTTATTATGTTATTGTTATATAATTGGGAGGTACTAAGATAAAATGTCGGATATATTTTATTTTTATATTACCTATACAAATGGAATTTTGGATCCATTTCTATAGGATTATCATATAACTATTGAATCATTTTCCCAATACCATGGGTGTAAGTCTATACCAACACCAAAATAACAAACTCCCCTCTCAACAATTGGTATATTGTTTTTTATAGTAGTCTGTTCGGAAATTTTTTTCTTCAACAACATCATCCCTTTTTCAAAATAAACTCAAATTCTATAGAAAAAACAATAAAAAATAAATAAATCATAGTAAGAAACAAGTAAAATGTACAATGAAATGATTATAAAATTTATATATATATATATATATGTATTAATATTATCATTTGTTAATTGTGTAATGGTAGAACATATTAGATTCTCATTAGACATGGGAGTATGAATATTTGGTGAGGGTTAAATGGCCACACCTATTTCTGGAAAAACCCAATTCTATGTGAACTTATGGGGATTACAAGTACTATACTGGGGGGATGTAATGTCCTAGTTATTTTATAACTCTATTTAATCTTTATGTGGTTTTCTATTGAGTTCTGTAGGCATCAAAGGTGAATCATAGGAGTATCAAGATGACTCATCCTTGTTTGGTGGCTGTAGAAGGCCACCAAAATGTTTACGGGGACCAAATACTATCCAATAGAATTCATACCATAATTTTTTCCTATAATTACCCCATCGACCTATGTGTGGTGATCCCCATTCTATAATAATTCTACACATATCAACCAGGAATTTAATAGGCTATCCGGTAGCCCCTCCATATCTACAGTGGCCTCCAACTAGACAGTGGCCTAAGAATGGAAGATAAAGCTAATGGTGTAATGATAATTATATATCCCATAAAACCATTAATTAACCAATTAATCCATATTTTTAGAACCTAATATAACTAGGTCTATTAGAGAATCTCCACTTTTGAATAATAATATAATTTGATATCCTCCTCATTGTGATTCAATCATGGTTTGAGAAATTTTCAATTATTTATTATGTCTAATCAATTACCTTTATGTTCTTCCATTAATTTTGGACTTAGAAGATATTTTATGTTGTGTCAGTTGGATATACCAATCACTTTCTTATTCCATCCCCATTTCTTTTAGAACTATCATTAATTCATCTTCTAGAGGCCAGATCACTAGATGGATGTTGTGAGACCCATGTGATACTTGTGGTATATGTTTTTTCACCTTCTCTGACAACCATATTTCATAGGGAAAAATGATTCTATGTTGGTGGAATTTATTTGTAGGGAATCATCTCATTCCATATAGAACCACCTTTCCATATAGAGTATGGAACTCATTATGGTTTGTGTGTTACCTGAGTTTGAGATGGATGTATCCATATCTAGACTATGTTTGATGAACCATTTATGTTAAGATTTTTCAAAACGATTATTGGAATTATCCTTCAATTGTTTGATATGTGAGCGTCAAGGAGTTTTTGATAAAAAATGGATTTTCACTTATTTAGGAAAAGTAATGGGTTTTTTCAAATAATTGTATACTGGTTTGAGAAAATACTTTTAAAAGCATGATTTTTGGTAAAATTTGTAATTTGTAATTGTATTATTAAATTTAATGCACCCATTTTAAATTGTCTGACATATATAGAACATGGGATCCTTGGGTACCTATGTGTAGGGTTTAGTTTGGGGCATATACTTTGGCACCATAGGGGGTTCACTTTTTGGTGTATCTCTCTATTCCATGATTATAAATCTATTCTATTTACGAAAATAGTCTTGAAATAATTTGGGAATTCACTTACTGTGGTGTTCCTCTATATTTAGAGAATAGATTCTTTTGCCATAGTTCAATGGTTTAAAAATAACCATGATTTTTATTAGGGTAAGAGTGAACTATCTAGATTGACCTATATTTTCCCTGGTGTTATTGATAATTGTTATTAACTTTCATTCTTATAAATTAATATGACACGATATCATGAGTTTGTAAATGAAAAATTATTATTTATGGTATAATTTGAACTTGCATTATCAATATTTTCTATTGATCTATGATCAAGCGGAATTTATTTACCATAAAATTGATATAAATGATTGAACTATTTATCATGTTGTGTTTTCTATTAAATTTGGATTTTTTTGATTGTTTGATAAAAACTGTTTATAGAACACCTGGGTGGGATCCTATTGAGCATGTTTATCTCACACCGTACAAACTCCCTTGAGGTGTATAGAGCTTTTTTTTGTAATTCTTGAATGGGTAAGGTGGCAGAATGAGGCTGTGAGGTTTATATATATCATCTAAGTGTGGGTAGATTGTGGTGAGATGTTGGGATGTTTCCCACATATGACATATAATATATTTTTATTGTTTTTGATGTTTTTTATCTTTTTGGACATGTACTTTGGGTTTTTTGTTTCTACATTTGGTTGTATCTTTATCACTATTTTTTCCTTTTTTATGGAATTTTTATTTTTTGGGTATCATTCCTTGTATATTCGATTTATCTTGTTTTAGGTTAGTAAAATAAATCCCTCTGTTTATTGTTGTATTATCGGGTGCAAGTCATGAGCCCATGGAGATCGAGAAAATCCTTCATGACTTGTTGTAGTTCAGTTCAGAGCCTAATTGAATGGGATTCCTAGGTATGGTAATGGTAGAAACATTGGGATAATAATCAAGATCGTCATGGAAAATAATTTTATGGTACCATTACCCAAATAGAAAAATGACATTAAAAACTCAAAATATATGGGATACATCACAATCCTTTGAGAGTTTTGGTTAATATATAAATATAAGCTAATGGTTGAGGAATAATTATTCCAGGACACCAATTCCTATCTCTATTTTATTCTTTTATATTTTGATTTATTTTTATAATGTTTCCTCCCATGAATTCTCTCATATCATTGGTAATGGATAGTTGATCCCTATATAGTTGAACATAAGGGGATACACAAATGTAATATAGTTGAGTATGAACATATAGTAATAAAATTACTAATTAGTGATGTTTTTTTTCACTAGAAACATTTTAAAACATCTCTAATTCATTTAACAATATTTCTTAAAAACATTGATAAATTATGTGTTGTTAATTTAGAAACACCTCAATAACTATCTTTCCAAAAAAAAACATCTGTATTTTTTAATTTCGATTTTGAAAGTAAATTTTTTTACAATAATAAATATCCTACCCTCCTCCCCCAACCCCACCCCATCCCATATCATATACCTCTATGCCCCACCACACATCCTTTTTGATCCCCAACCCATACATTTCTCCCCTCACCACCCTATTTCCACCCCGCATCCAATTTATGCCCCCTCCCACGCCATCCCCCACAACTGCTCTAGTTCAAAACCCCTCCTGTCCCACCCCCACCACACCTCTAGTTCATGAACCCTCTCATCTGTCCCACCCCCACCTTGGTATCCATCTGTTCACACCCTTAACCCATAAAATGCTTACCATTCTGCATTTACACACACTCCCTAAATAAAAGTGACAATGCAGGAACTTGATCTATGCACCTACAACATCACAACAAATAAGAAAAAAATCATAAATATATGGATTAAAATTATGTTAATTTATAATATTATATTTCAATATATATATACATATATATATATATATTAGAAATAAAAATGTTAAATTTTATATGTCTATATATTTTATATACCAATATTTAATTATTTTTATGCTATTATATATATATCATTATATTTTACATATATATTACATATAATTTTATATAAATTTAATATTTTATGTTTATTTAGATGTTTATATTATATATATATATATTTTATATTATATTATATATATCTTTATATTATAATATATATATATATATCTTTATATGTATGGGTGTGTGTATTTATATATATATATGTGTGTGTGTATAAATATATATGTGTATGTACAAACACACATATAGAAAGCCACATTTTAAAATACTGCTAAAAATATAACTAAAATAGTCATGTTTCCTACAAAACATTTCAAATTTTGAATCATTTAATTATATTATGTTATATTTATATATATAAATACATTTCAGTATATAAAATTTAATAATATATATGTTATATGTTAATATAGAAATATTCAGATATATATGTTTATATTTAATATTTTATGGTTTATGTTTATATACATATATGTCTATATTTTACATATATGTTTACATTTTATATTATATATATATATGTGATCATATTTTATATATATTTTTATATTTTATATTTTTATATATATAAAAAGATATATTTTATGTTTATATATATATATACACAATTTATATTTTATAGATATATATGTGTATATTTTATCATTATATTATATACGTATATGATTTTATTTCATGTTAATATATATATTTATAATATATAAGTATATGTTTAAATATTATATATATAAATAATATGTTTACGTAGATATATATATATATATATTTGTGTGTGTGTGTATTCATATATATAAGTATGTATACCTAAAAATAATTATAATTATAATGATATATATATATATATATAATTAGACATGTTTTAAAAAACTGGTAAAAATGATACTCAAATAACCATGGTTTCCTTAAAATGTGACTAAATTTAAATTATATATGTGAATTTATAAATAAATACATGTATATGTGTGTGTGTGTGTTAATATATATATATATATATATATGTTTATATATATGTGTCTCTGTTTAAATGTTTGTGTGTATATATATGTTTCTAAATATATTTATACACTAATGCGGGGAAATGGGTTATATAAATATATATATTTTTAGTGAGGCTTTGAGAAAACATCACTAATTTAGCAAAATTTCCAAAAAAAACATTGCTAATTTTTTTACGTTTCCTTGAAAATGTGGCTAAACTACTGAAGTTTACTTTGAACATTGCTAAATTAGAGACCTTTCCTGAAAAAACATCACTAAATTTAAAATCATTAATTTTTTTAAACAATTATTCTAAATAAGCATTGCTAAATTCAAATTTTTATGGTGATATTTTCTAAATTTGTATTTATCATTTCATTATTGCTTATGGGATTGAGTTTTTTGTGTGATTGAATTAGAGTTTATCATTATTTATCTATTATTCAAAATTTATCATTGTTCGATAATTTTTAATCATTAAAAATATTCCATTATTTCATTCTTTTATATAGAGGAAATTTTAATCATAATGGGAAGTAGTTTGGTGGATGTTATCCATGAACAGTTGATCTTTACTTCTTGTTAATGTCATTTGTGTTCAGTTTCTAAGGAATTATATTTTTCGTTCATATTTTTTCACCACCATTCATAGGATAACATAAGTTGATAATATAGATATGGTTGTAATATTCGGCCTTATTTCAATATGGAATATTGGAAAGTGTCCAGATGGGTGGTTTTGAATCTAACCATTGAGTGAGGTTAAGGAATAGAACAAAAGTTTATATTTGATAAAGAAGTTTCACTCTTAGAAATTCTTTTTGAAATTCCCAATTTTATAAAATCATTGGATTACATATTATTATTATTTTCATGCTTCACATTTACAACACAATCTCATGCTTTTACATATTATTAAATATCTACAAGAAGATATTAATAATAGTGAGGATCAAGGAGTGTTCTGGAATTGGTTATTTGAAGTCTAAAATTTTTCCAGATCCTTGGTAATATTCATTGGGCTTTTTACCATTTCTATGATGATAAAAATAATTCTAAAAGGGTTTTATTCAATCATATTTGTAATTATTAGTGAGGATCAAAACCCATTAACATCATTTTTACGCCTTATTATATATACTCGCATTTTTTTAAAGGAATCTAAAAAACAAACAATGATTTTATTGAAATGACACCTATCTAGCAGGATTCATTGGAAGATAATAATTTTTTTAATTAAATTGTGCCTCAATACCATCATAATATCATATTTCCACATGAAAATGATGAGTAAAAAATTCACTCTTATACGTTATACATTAAAAGAAAATAGAAGAAATGAAACAAATGTAGGAAATGAGAATCATGAAATAAAAATTACCCCATGTATATTTTATGAAGAGGAACCATTACAGGATAAATTTGATCTCAATGAAAATATACATTTATACTTAACCACACATAGAGTGGAACTAATTTATTAATTCATTCTAGATGATCTATTTTAGGGTGAATGTTTATAATTGAATTATTTTTATTTTAACTTTTTTTATGTCAATTGTGAAGTCAGTAATAAATATATTTAATTATATAATAAACAAAATCTTTTTACTTGGATATTGAATGTGACGAATACAAATACACCATCAATGTGACGGTGATGCTAGTAATTGAATAAGTGGACATACCCATGGCCCTACTGAATGGAAAAATACGACAAGATGAACACATTAAGGGATGTGTTTTAACATAAATTTTACTTGAAATGATTTTATTCCAATAGATATATTTATTCAATACTTATTCAATGTAATTTTTTGAGGTCTAATAAATAGACAAGTTACTAGAAGAAGACACCAAAGAATAGCTATCATGTTCTCAAGATGATGGGGAGGACCCATAAGTATTTCTAACTCCATATTTGAATTTCATTTTCATGTATAGTGGGTATGAATAAAATAAATTGATAAAGGGTCCTCTAAAATTTGATAGAAGTGATGTGTATTAGGACTACGAAAATAAGGTTATCTTTTTAATTTATTGAAACCCACCTTTTTTAATAAGGATAACTGATAGTATTGCTGAATGAAGGGATGTAAAGGAATAGTACACACATACTTTGTCAAACTATGATCTTTATTCCATTCTATTTCTTTTAATAATTTGTATAGTAATAAATATATATATTTATTTATTATTTAATATTTTCATAGAGGGAAGTATAAATGGATATAGATTAGGTCAATTAATGAAATATCCCTTCCAAATAAGCTAGGTAATTTCTATAAATAATTTTTTTGAATGTGTTTGAAATCATATTATGATTTCAAGATTATAAATCATAACATTATATAAATAAAACTATCATAAAAGATAATTTTTTGTGATGGGGTGTGGGTGAGGGATGTAGGTTGTGTTGTATTTGGTTTTATATTTTTTCCCTGTCTTTATTTATTTCAACTGAAATTAATTTGAGGCCTTTGTCAATTTTGGACCATTTTCTAGATTTTTGAACTATTCATTAATTTGAAATCGAAATAAATCATGATTTAGGAGATGTATTTTTATCTAAAATTATTTTATAATAGTTAATGAATGTAGTTTCTATTGAGAAGTCCATGAATGTAACATAATTTCCAGTGAAAAAGATATGAATGTTAAGAGGTTTCTCATAATTTTCGATATATTCTTACATTTACCTACATATTAAGAGTTTAAAACTTGTTTTAATTATAGTTAGAATAAATATTATTAAAATTATAATCCAGTATATATAAAAAATTAATAAAATGTGTTTCATGAACATTGTTTTAAATTACACTTTCATCATATTAAATAGTCTACCCTATGACATATATTAAATTAATCCCCACACAAGATACTTCTATGTTAGTAAATATTTATGAATCCCAAAGGCTGTATAAATTTATCTTTGATAAATAACATGACATAATAAATGTTAGAGTTACCCCAAACATGCATAAAATGGGATCCCATGAGAACAATGATAATTTAAATTAAATACTACTATGAAATTTTTAGTAGATTAGTTCCCTTATTATATGCCAAATTTTTGATTAATGATCATAGGAAAAATTTATATAAATGATGTTATTCTAATTGATAGTCAATACATGATATTTTTAACCATCGGAGAATGTTATTAAGTAGTTCAGGGAAAAACTGCCACATGAGATTAAATGTAAGGTCATCATAGGTCACCAGTATGACTCGGAATCAATTTTAGATAAAATCATAAGTATATAAAATTAATTGATTATTTAAAACTCCATACGATATATCCATGTCTTATTCTACCTAGGATAGTAAATTTTGTGGGGTGATTTACTATAATCATTCACACACTATCATCTCATTTATGTAAGTAGTTATTTGTCCTAGATAATAATAAAAAACATAGATAAAGGATCATGGATATTCTATAACTCCAATGAATATATCAAAATAGTAAATAATAACTGTGAGATCAATCCAAAATCATTGTAGATATCATGTTAGAGACTCTTATCCATAAAAATATCCTTAAATATCTGGTCCTTCAAAATCTAATTATACCCCTGATCTATGCCCTTACTCAATTAAAATATGGGATGAATAATATTTAGATCATGGTTTCATTTTTCATATAGGGAGAAAAAAATGGATCATGGTTTAATGGAATTTCAGCCTCTTGCTGCCGATGAGGAAACATTACATGAAGAACCCAGGCAACATGGAAGTGATCTGAAACACCCAAGGTTTATAATTGTAATTTCAATACAAAATAATTTGTATTGGAAAAATTACTCTAAGATAACCAAAACTATTTAATCCCCAAAAATTTATCATCGACATGTATATTATGAGTTAAGACCAATATTTGTGAACCGAGGGAGAGAAACAAGTTTAGCATGTTTAGTAGCTTTATGCCACATTACATTATTTATTTTTTGATCTTTAAAACCCTCATTTTATTTTTCATTATTTTTATTACTATTTATTAATATTTTCATATTTCATGTTAGAATGAATAATTTATTCTATAGGTATTTCATAGGCTAGAGTATTTTTGGGTCCAACATTTCATTTGTTGTCAATAATGTGTCAAATATGTGTTTTATGAGGTAATGGTTAGAAGTTTTAATACTTACAAAATAGTGATGGATTTTTTATTGAAATGGATTTCATGCCTGATCAATTCAACTAGTAAATGGGGAGATTCATGAGATTTTATTTATTTTAAAATAGTTATTTCAAAGATGACACATTGTTTTATGAAAGTGAGAAATGATAGAATACCAAGAAAATATTTATTTTTATAAGAAAATAATGATAAAGAAAATAGATTATGATGATCCTAATATATATATATTTTTTCAATATTTTTTTGAATATTTGGTTGGAATTTCTTAAGAAATTCCTTATCTTTTTTTATAAAAGGAAAGTCTAAAAATAGGGCTAACCACATGGGACATCCATCTAGATCAACCATACTTTTGTGGATGAAGAATCAACCACACATTGGATCCATCCATTCCAAACTTCATGGAAAACTAGTGTGGGTAGGTTTATATGCATATATAGACATGTAGGTGGTGAAGAGGAATGGGGATGAGCCAAAGTTCTAGTGGGCCAATGTAGGTCTGATATATCTTATGTGGTAAGGTTTTGTTGTGTTATTGGTGTCAATACTCTATTTCCTGCTCATGTAATTATTGAAAAATGTTTATTAATAAGGAAGAACATTAATAATGAATGGGTCTATATAAGAACACACAGTCACATACATTTTTCATCCATCATTAAAGATATAGATAAAAGGAGATTTGTTTGATTTTTCTGATCAGAGCCATCCAATCAGAACCAATAACTTTATATTTAACCTCGGAACACATCTGAGAGTCTTAGTAAGCCATTGTGGATGTTCAGACCTACATCAATCAAACTCTAGGTATCCTTAGTTTTTTTGAGTTCATTATTTGGAGACTAAGAGATGAAGAAACACTATGCATGTAATCTACATCCTGTATACATGAAAAAGTTTGATTTAAATTACCATAAAAACAAAATATAACAACATAATTATAATATTATGATGTGTGAATGAACAAAATGATTCAAAATATATTTTTTCATGAATATGATCCCTTTCCTATGAGAAGAACACT
Source organism: Viscum album (assembly GCA_963277665.1). Taxonomy (NCBI): domain Eukaryota; kingdom Viridiplantae; phylum Streptophyta; class Magnoliopsida; order Santalales; family Viscaceae; genus Viscum; species Viscum album. The sequence continues at coordinate 675,734,854 of OY728133.1, read as the reverse complement.
CAAACTCAAATTAAAAAAGTTTTCATGATTTTCAACTTAAGATATTTGAGGATCATGAGAAACTCAATATAATTAGAAAGGTTTTAACATGAAATATTTTTTTGAGCCTTGAATAGAATTAAACATGGAACTAAGGTGGATAGGATTTCCCTTAATATAATAAGAAGCAAGGATGAGATGTTTTGTTGCCAATCCTTCTTTCAAGATCGAATTTTTTATTTAAAAAAGCACTATAAAATCACTTTTTATGAACTATTGATCGCATGAAGAACTTGGGTTGGGTGAATAAGAATCGAATTACATGCCCTAATGAATTTTTGTCCACATACTAAATGTATTCATGAATAATCTTGGGACAAAATCATGAAGTCATCATGGATTGGGAGATATCACTGTGATGTAGTGTGTTCACATAAAATAAGGTTTTTTTTCCATTTCATGTGAATATTTACCCTTTCATGATGGTATAATTTATTTTATGTACTTCTGTGAAGGTAATTTAGTGTATAATGTTTTTGTATATAGATATTATGTTTGAAGTTGTTGTTTGAGATGGTCATATAAACTATTACGAGATGAAGTAAGTGACCATTGTGTGCATGAATTAATTCATCAAAAAATGTATAAACCCATGAGAATGTTAAGATAAACGAACCATATTCACTACAAGGAATCATGTAGATTGAATTAAAAAATTGAATAATATTACATAAAATAATTTGGAAATTAAAATATGTTCTTGGATAAATTTAGAGTTACCAAAAAAATAAACTGAGTTGTGTTAGATTATTCCTTTATAAAATATTAACGCGGTTTTGTGAAAATCATTAATATATGTTATTGAGATTGGGAATTCATCAGTAGAAGAAAGTATATACCGATCATTATTATAGTAATAAAAATGATTAGATACAGGAATTATATGATATTGAGTAATACCAGTATGCTGAAAATGTATACTAATACCTACATGGAAAATATAGGTCATAGAATATCCTGGATTAGGATCAAACAATAATCTTATAATGTATCATCCCTTGAAAAAATTATATAATTATTTTGGTTAGAGGTATAATAAGGGGAAGTATTTTAGTTGGAGTATGAAGAAAGAAGTATCTCGATCTGATTCGGGAGTAAAAGAAGTATTTCAATTGGATATGGGAGAAATAGATGTCACTTGTGTGATTAAAGAGTAAGATATTATAGATTTTGGTAATTTTGTGGAATGTAATATAAAAAATCGCCTATGTGGATTTAGGAGTTTAGGTCAGGTGTGATTTTATATTGACCACAATAATTGATAAAAATATTATAATGATGAATCCACATTGGGGTATATAACCACAATAAAAAGAGTAATATTTTCAGCCTAACCTTGTAAATATCTTGGTTTAGGATCCCACTTATCATTTTTAATTAATGAGCTGATAAAAATAGTGTATGAGTTGATTAAGAATTTAACAAGTTAAAGAGGATGAATTCAAATAAAAATAATTTATAAAACTAGTGTACTACTAATTCACTCCCTCTTAGTGGAACCTAATAATAATTGAGGTTCTCATCAAATGACCTAAGATATTATTTATGAAATATAGATTTAAATAAATGGTTTACCTATATCATACTTGGGTTTCTTCCAATACTCATAATTATAGAAATAAGAGACCTAAAAGGAAGCTGAAGATGAATCATGTATTGAATGGAGAGACACCTATAACTGAAGGTAATCTGAATAATGTAACATGAAATAACTCTCTTGGTTACGTTTATTTTGAAAATTACTTCTCCATATGTGATGATTATGTGTCAAATAATTATATTTATTTTTTATTAAAATAAAATCCAATGAAAATCCAAAAGTAGGTTGTTAAATGTTTTTTAAGGAATCAAGGGTCATTAAGATGAAAATATATTTCTGGAAGATGAGGGTATTTCTATGAAAGAGGAATTAGAAATGATGGATGGCATATCAAACAATATTAAAAAAACATCTTAATTAAAATTATGAAATAATTTCTATTTATAATGAAGGATATGAATAATATATTGAATTTTAAGAGAATTTTGTATATGAAATATTTTTTTGAGATGGTATTTTTAAATATTTCCCAACCATTTGAAAAATTAAACTATGTTTCTATTAATGTGAAAACTAATCAATTATTGGATAAATATAATAGGGTAATGGAGAATGAAATTTCATTTCAAGAATAGTTAAATATGAATTTAGACAAAATAACGAAGTTAAAGGAGGGTTATGGAAATAAGATGGTATCAGTTAAGGATGAGAATAAATTCATCTAGATAAAGTGTTTAGATATGTAAAGGATATTGAAACACCAAGATTCACCTCTATCATAGACATACCATATTTCTTGGTGAATAGATTCTAACCTAAAATCTTGATTTTTTGACCATGAATCCAAAATGAGTATGATATCATCCTATAATAAAATGGAAACTTCCTCTAAAAATAAGTTATCTCTATCCCCAAAAATTTCTTATGTACTAATATTTTTTTCTACCACTAAAAATATCAAACCAAACATTGGGAAATAATGGATGGCGAAAATTGTTGATAAACCCACAATATCAAGGGTGGATGTAAATAATAATCCTGAAGATATATTAATCAGGATATTTCCTAAAGAGTGGATATTCTACTGAAAAATAGTATGGTTAAAAACTTTTGAAATCTAAAGAGACTACACAAGAAAAGAAGATGATAACATTCATATTATATCATTGGTGTTGTAGGAAGGTTGGGAACAAGGAATTTAAATGTTTATATGACCTGAAAATTAATGAAAAAATAGAAGGCCTATTTTTTAGGGTATGAAAGTTGAAGAAAAGAAAATACTTTCCACAGATAAGACAAATACATAGAAAATGAATATGTCTATAATGAATATATTTGAATGGTTTGAACTTTTTTAGTGTATTTTAATAGAAGTCATCATTTCTATATTTATTGATGGCCTGAAATAAACATAGAAAAAAATATAATAATCTTCATATAAAACCAGAATAAATAAAAGGCATGTAATAAAGCATGGAGGCAAGTCATTCCTAGAGTGTGAACAAAATAAGAAGATTGTTCAATAATATATCACTAAAACAATGAATACTATGATTAAAAACCTATAAAAATTACTATTTTGAATAGACATGAATACTTAAAATATTATTATGGTAGATGTAATTATGAGGGTCAAAAAATTTATAAATTCTTGATATGACTTATAAGAGATATTCACTCTATAGATAATGGGAAGAAGATTTAATAAAAAAATGGAATATCATGAAAAGATCCTAAGAACAAAAAAAATTACCAAGAATGTGTGCATAGCTATTTGGTCAAATCACCTAAAAATGGATAAGTAATTGGATGAATCTGAAAAAAATTAGATAAATCTAAATAATGTGATGTTAATGTAGAAACTAAGGTGGAAAAAGTTATTCCACAAAAAGTTGATGAGAATTTGGATAATATTCAAGAAAAATATGGTTCACGTTGAGAGAATGATCTCAACCTAAGTGTTACTCAAATAGAATAACTAGATTCATTCTTAGTCCACAATATAAATATTTGTATATATATTTGTATATATTAGTGTGTTTTTTACTTCCATGAATCAATTTGAATAAGAATGATTAATCTCAAGATGGGGATCATTGATGATTTAAAGCTATCAAATCTTAACTATATAGTGAATATTGATCTCCTAAATAGCATGATAAATTTAAAAGATAAGGTATCCTAATAATAATTGCATCCCCTGTCATAATTTTAATTATAAAATCAATTAATATGGAGTCCTTGGTTTATGATAAGATGGGTCAAATGGGGATCTATATCTTTTTCACTAAACTTTATGCTGTTTTTGTTTATGTGTGTCACAACCCGTCCCCTAGGGCTCGTTTCGTGACAACCCCAAGCCCTCCATCCATAGGCCAGGGGCTAGAGAATAGCACTAGAAAGGAGAAACCCTAAAAGGGAATACATTTCCTTTAAATTTGTTCACAGACATATTGGGGACATTGCACACAAGTACAAACACACTGGAAAAGGAAAATAACAATCACTACTAAAAAACCACTAAGAGTGAATGTATGTATTGAGAGTAAAGGTGCTAGTATAAAATCTAAACAGAAAGATTAGTACATCGAAATGGAATAAAAATATCCATTGTTCATCTGCCAAGGATCCTACCTGATGGGTAGGTACATCTCGTCATTTCGGCTCACCATGTCAATTGGTATCCTCCATGTACCATCTTTCCATGGTACTCCAATGTCTCTTTAATGTTTTCCATCATCTGCATAAGACACAACAATGTTTGGGTGAAGCCCATATTGGGGTGAGTATAACAATACTCAGTAGGGACCCCAATACCCCCATAGGTCTCTCAGAATTCAACAATGAATTACCACAAAGTTTGATCTTAAACATAGGTATCAAATTAAATGATAGCTCACACCAGGTATACTACTTAAGAACTTGAATAAAGATTATTAGTCATAAAGATAGATTATCTTATTCTGTCGAGAGGATTTTGTTTCTTGACCACTCAAGATTTCTAAGTGCTAGCCATAGAGGATCACTGTGTTCTGAGCCATATAGGATCTTAAAATGTTAACCCACAGAGCATCACTACGTGTTGAGCAACGAAGGATCGTTAGGTGATGACCTGTGGAGGATCACTACATGCTAAAACATATAACATCTCTCCAGTTTGACCAAAATATAATAGCTATGTTCTGACCCATAGTTGATCTTAATTGTTCTGATTCACAGAGGATAGTTATTCCTTCATCAGGACACAACAAACCATTAGAATCCCACACATAGCACGATTGATTTCTAGAGGACCCTCTCCCCATTTCATCAGTTGTATTTTAACCATCATGAATTCCCATTTATAGGTAACCAAAAAGATTATCTTGTCATAAGGGCTCGAAAGCAACAAATGGTGTGTCAATTGTTAACCTGGTCTTTAAGATATAGGTAAAAAGAAAAGTAGATCCTAGATGGATTAGATTTTGATTCAACATGGTCATCCTATATCTTCATTTAGCACTCATGTTGAGTATTTAAATAGAACCTCTTAGTCGCAAGGTTTCTCAAACCACAAACGTTGTGACAATCGGATGAATGGTCTGTGAGTTATAACCATTTTAGTGAAATGGGGTCGGTTGGGTCCGGGTCTGATCCGACCCAATTGGATGGACCCGACCCGACCCGAGGGTCTTGTGAGGGTCTGGTAATGGTCCATCTTGGACATCCCGTTAGGCCTGCAGTTCTGGCCCTACTTCCACGGGTGTGGCCCGACTGGCGCGGGTCCGACCCGACCGGGGGGGGGGGTCCAGCCCGTATGGAGAACCCAACTCATGGGGTGCGGGCCAGTTGCGCAGGACCATAAACAAGGTGTCTGGTTCTCCCAGCTAACAGTGCATGTGGGGCAACGCCCCATATCTCGAAATGGTAGGCATGATTTGGTTTTTGTACACTAGCTGAGTGCTTCGAGCATGCCTTTCTTATACTCTGGAAGTGTCGACGCCGTGTCCTTCCCCCACTATGGTCATCAAACCATGACCCCTTCCCACTATAGTGCCTATGGGTGCCGCCATCTGCAAGTAGCCAGCATGGGCTAGCCACCAGCATCGGTCGACGACAACACCGCACCAGTGGTTCCACGTCAGGAGAACCTTCCGCAGGCCTTCGTAGATGCTCTGATGGTCTGTTTTCAATCTCATTAGCACCTACAGGCCTCTCGAGTCACCACCTTCACTGTGGGCCCCGTGGATTCATCTTTATGCCTCGCTTATTGGTTTCCCATGAAGAATGAACAACATCCAATAGTGAGGGTGGGTCTATGAAATTTTGGATTGGAACATTCCCTCTTCAATTATATTTTATCATGAGGTGATAACTACTATCAAATAGATTAAAAAATCCCCAAAACAAGACCCCGCTACAACCACCCGCAAGAATGAATGAGCCTTGGATCAAACCGTTTGTCGATTGATTCAACTTCCTTGTATTTTCCAATACCGATAAAGGAGGAATCATTAAATAAATAGATAGAATAAATACCTTACTTGGATTTGGTGGAATCTGTTGTGGAAGAAGGAAGGAATTCCATGTTCGTTGTGGCTCAATGTTCGTCACTGCTCGTCGATATATGGATCGGTGCCTTAAATGATCTTTATTCATTCTCTGTTATTCATTAAATGGTGAATTCATCAGTGTTACATCAGTGGTTCCTCCCATGGTCATTTCATCATTCTCCAATGGTAAGATTAATAATGAGAAACAATCTTGTCGTTGTGTTCATTAATATGGTTTATTAATGATCCTTAATTAATAAACCATTAATTGAAAGAGTGTAATAATGTCAAAATAAAATAAAATAGTCATTAAGTGAACATCATTTAATTCTACTCATTATGATACCGTTTCACCAATCATCCCTCAGTGGTTTAAGAAAAGAATAAAATAACAAAAAGAGTTATTTTATCATTTTTTCGTGAAGCCAAGAATATAACATTTCTGTCCGACCATTGCCGGCTGATGTTACGATTTTCCTAAGCAAATCACGAAACTATTAATTAAATATTTCCCTCATATCTTCAATCTGAGAAGTAGTTAAAAATATTGAAAAAACCACTCACATGTTTACTGAACCTACCTTAAAAAAGTTCAAAACTCCATTCTGGGTTCTTCATGCCTTGGAATCACAAGAAATAAAATTTGATAGTCTCATAATAATCGATTATAATTAATTTTTTTTACTAAAATTAGATTTTTTTACATTCTCCTCACTATACGTATTTATGTACCTAAAATACAATACAAAACTAGGAAAAAAAATTGGTGTACTGACCATGAATCTGAGCCTCCCTCTCTAATGTTCTTTCATATAGGTTCTCGTGCTTTCACTGAACTCTCACCAGAGATATCGACCATCCACAAAGGACCTGCTCATGTCGATATTCTATCTACACCATGAACTATATAAAATTCGTCTCATCTTCAATGTCTAGCTCGCCCGAATTGATGGCATGTGATGGATGATGCATGTATCTCATCAACTGCAACACATGAAAAAAATCTTGCACTCGGTGCATCTGTGGGGGAATATCTAAGAGGTACACCACCTCACCAACCCCAACAGGAGTTTGGAATGGTCATATGAACCTCGAATATAGGGTGCCTCCCTAGAAAATACTCCACAATCCTCATCAGGGTGTGACCCATTGGAAGACATGTTATCCCTCTTTGAAATCCAAGGGTCTCTATCTCTTGTCATCATAAGACTTAGGCCTGTTCTATGAGGTATTCATCAAATCCTGGATGATATGCACCTTCTTAGTGGTATCCTGTACCAACTCTTGAACCAAAAGTGATGACTCGTTTGGGTTTGTCGAGCATAGAGGCGATCAACATGGACAATCATACAAGGCATTAAATGGTACCATACCGATGGTGAAGTGATAGTTGTTGTTTCATGAGAACTCCACTAGTGGCAGGTGTCCCTCCCAACTACGACCAAAATCGAGGATGCAATCACAAAGCACGTGTTCATGGGCCTGTATGGTCCACTTCCTCTGACCATATGTCTAAGGGTGAAAGGGGGTGCTCATGCATAATTGAGTCCCAAACGCATCATGTAATCCTTTCCAAAATCGGTATTTAAATTGATCATTATAGTCCGAAATGATCACCAATGGTACCCCGTGAAGTTATACTATCTCCTTGATGTAGAGGAATCCCATGCCATCTACTGATCCCTATTCTCGGATAGGTAGAAAATTGTAAGAACTGGTGGGTCGGTCAATGATCACACAGATAGAGTCATGACCCATAGATGTTCATGGTAACCTAGTCATGAAGTCCCTGGAGATATCATCCCACTTCAATTCTAGTATATCCTGTGATTGTGCTATTCCAGCTGAAACCTGATGCATGGCCTTCACATACTAACTAGTTCGGCATCGTGAAACGAACTCTTTCAATGCTTTCTTCATCCATGACCACCAGTACTGATGTCAGAGGTCCCATTACAGCTTCTCGAAACCATTATTTAATTCCAAATGGGATGTATGGAACTCCCTCAACACCTCCTCTCATAATTTCACAGGTACCATGGTGTGTCCATTGAAATTTATGAAGTGATCCCCACATTATAAAAATCCACCAAGAGAATAACCATAGGATATCTGAGCATGTCAGGACTCACAATCAGTTTATCCAATCTGCGCCTCCCTAAATCGCTAATGGAATGGGGTAGTGACTGTAATAGACATGATGTAAGCTGCTCCATTACTATCCATTATGATATCTACAATGTGGCTAGGTGCTCTACCACCACACACAGCAGCTATAGACCCGACCTCCTAAAGAGCATGCCTTCTACTAAGTTTCCCTTCGCTGGAGTGTAGTCTATCTCAATGTCATAGTTCTTGAAGAACTCTATCCATCATCGATGTATCAAGTTTAGGTAAATCATTGAGAATATATACCTATGATTATAGTTATAAGAGAAGATAATAAATTGTTCACCCATTAAGTAGTGTCACCACATCCTCAATGCAAAGACAACAGATTTTAATTCCAGGTCATGGGCCATGTAGTTCTGCTCATGTTTCCTCAACTGTTGTGAGCCATGGGTGATCATTTCTCTCCCCTACATCAAGACTTATCCTAGTCCGGTCCATCAAGAATCGTAGTATAACACATACCCAACACCCTCTTCTGGTAGCCTCAAGATGGGGTCACTCATATGTCACTGTCTCAGCTCCTGGAAAATCTATTGGAATCACTCCATCCATATAAAGGGTTTCCCCTTCATTGTAAAAGTTGAAAAGGGTTCTTCCACTATGGAAAATTTATGTAAAAATCTCTAGTAGTTCCCAGCATGCCCTAGGAAACTCATCACCTCAGTAACACGCCTAGGTGGCTCCCATGAAATAACATCCCATATCTTTTCCAAATCAAATGCAACTCCATCCTCCGAGATAAAATTCCCTAGAAATTGGAATTCCCATATCCATAATTGGAACTTTGAGAACTTATGATAAATATGATGATCTCAATGTATATACAAAATATATGTACAAGTGTAGAAAATTTTCCTAACCCATCCCTCGGGGCCTCTACCATGACTACTGTAATCCAACCATACATTGGAAAGGGGATGGTGACTAGCACAAGAATGGAAAAATCCAAAAATTGGAGGTATTTCCATTAAACCTGTACACACACTGATCGGGCACACTGCGAACGAGTAAAAACACAATGGAAAATAGAATGTACATTCACTATTAAATACCAATACTGAGATTAAAATTAAGTATTGAAAGTAAAGGGTCCATGATACAAGACCATGTAAAAGTGTAGTACAAAAAATAAAAGAAGAAACAAGTTCTATAGATTGTCAACATGGATCCTTCTTAATGGGTAGGTACAACTCGTCCCTATGGCTCACCACATTAATTGGTCACCTCTGTGTACTATCTAGCCCTGGCTCTCCGAAGTCTCAGTCATGATTCATGTCATATGAAGAAGATAGAACAAGGTGTGGGAGAATCCCATAAATGGGTGATTATAACAGTACTCAGCAGGGACCTTGAGACCCAAAAAGGTCTCTCAGAATTCCACAATGAAAAACCACAAAGCATGATATCAAACACATGGCACAAAGAAATATAAAACTCAAATAGGGTATGAAACATAAGAATAAGAGAAAAGATGATTAGTCATAAAGATATATTAACATATTCTATCAAGAGGCTTTTTCTTCTGTACTACTTAGGTTTATTAGGTGTTGGGCCATACATGATCGCTAGGTGTTGACCCATAGAGGATCACTATGTGGTGACTCAAAAAGGATCCCTATGTGGCGACCCACGAAGGATCTCTAGGTGCTCAACCACAGAGGATCGTTATGTGATGTCCCATAGAGGATCTCTATGTGCTGACCAATAGATTATCACTATGTGCTGACCCATATAGGATTGCTAAGTGTTGACCCATAGAGGATCACTATTTCTTCATCATGTCACAACCAAACACTAAAATCCCTCATTTAGCACGCCTGATTTTCATAGGATCCTCTCCTCAAGTCACTAGTAGTATTTCAACCTCCAAAATGTCAAACATAGATGTTACCCAATTGACTGTATTTTCATAAGGGTTCCAATATGTTCAATGAATCATCAATTGGATGATTGATATATAAGATATAGGCATAAAGGTACATAGGGACATGTTGGATTCGAGTCCAATCTAACCATAAAATAATACAAATTCTTCCAAACTCAAGTAGATTATTTCAAAAGTACCACCTCGTCATAAGGGTCCTCATTTCATAGATGGTGCATTAATCAGACGCATGTTCTGCACATTATAGTTGTTTTAGTGAAATGAGGCCAGTCGAGTCTGTGTTTGTTCCAACCCAGTGAGACTTACCCGACCTGAGGGTCTGGTAAGTGTCTAGTATGTATAATGCATTGGGCATGTGGGTCTATACAAGATGGAGGGTCTGATCTACCTAGAGAACCCGACTCGTGCGGTGCAGGCAGGTTTCACTAGACCAAAAACGGGGCGTCCGGTTCTCCCAGTTGGCTGTGTCAGCGGGGTGTCACCCCATCTCCCAAAATGGATGGAATGAGCGAGTCGTTGTGCACCAAATGAGTGGACCATGTGGTCCGATCTTCTCCATGGGGTGCATCATCGCCTCGTCCCCCAGCCATCAGGGCCATCCGGCTGCGATACCTTGCTGACGTCGTACCAGTGGGAACTGCCTTTTCCACATGGCTGGAATGGGCTGATCACCATCGTCGGTCACCGCCGCCACCAATAGATTGGTTTTGTTCTACCATTACCTTCTTCAGGCCACCATATATGCTCTGGTGGTCCGTTTTCCATTATGTCTACAGCTAGGGGCCTCTCGTGTCAATTCCTTTACTGTGATCCCCTTGAATTTGTCTTTCTACCTCATCGCTTGGTCTCTCATGAAGAAGGAACAATATCCAAGAGTGGAGAAGGGTACATTCCTTGTTCGGAATGACCTGCACCCTCGGCTTTATCATTTTATCATGGGAGTGATAACAATTATAAAATATAATATGAAAATCATCAAAACAAGACCCCACAAAAATCAGCTACATGAATGAATGTGTAGTGGATGAACCCATTAGTTGGATGATTCACATTTATTGTATCATTAAATAATGAGAAAGTAGGAGTCATTAACTATATAGAGAAAATAAATCCCCCACTTGGATTAGGTGGAATCCGTTGTGGAAGAAGGAAGGAATTTTGCGTTTTCTGTCGTTCAATGTTTGTCGTCGTTCGTCAATCTCTAGATCGGTTCCACCAATGGTCGTCATTTTTTCTACATTATTTATTGAGGGGTGAATTCTCACAACATTATGTAATAAGACTCTTATATGTTCTTTTATTCATTCACCAATGGGTTGAATATTAAAAATAAACAAGCTTCATGTTATGATCCTTAATATGGTTTATTAATGAACCTTAATTAATGAACCATTAATTGAAATAGTGTTGTGGTTAAAAAAAAGTAATTATTCATTAAATGACCCTCATTTAAGAAAGTATTTACAATAAATCTTCCCCAAACATCGCTCAATAGTTGATGAAAATAATGAAATAACTCAAAGAGCTATTTTATTATTTTTTTGAAAAGTCTGAAATTTATTTTTTTCTTTCTAACCCATGCCATCCGAAGTTAAGCTTCACCTATGTGAATTCAACGGTGCCCTAATATTTTCAATCTGAGAACTACTTCAAAATATATAAAAACCCACTCACACATTTATTGAACGTAACTTAAAAAAATTTCAAAAATACATTCCGGCCTCCCCGGGCCATAGAATCATGTTCCGTCAGATTTCAAAGTCTCATAATAATTCTATATGATTAAAAAAATTATACAAAAATTATGGGTCTTTACACTGTGTTTCTAAGATTTATCATTTTATTAATAAATCTGATTATTTCTTTCCCTAAAATGAGAATTGAGAATTTATCAGAATAATTTCAAATGCATGGTAGTTTACAGATAGCATAGAAAACCTCCATTTTATCTCTCTCTTTTTTATACACTAATTTATTCCATCTAAATTTAGAGTTGATTAACTAATGGTTCTTTCCTAATTTTTCTAAGTGATATCATCCTTCTATAACAAAAATGTGAATATAATATTAAATTCCTTTAAAGGAATAAGAAAATATTTTATGACCCCCACTTACCATTTTTATTTGATTTTCAATATTGGGTAGAAATTAGAAGAAAAAATATGGACTTTTAAATTCGTGAAAAAATATTGAAATAAAAATACAAAGGGGGTTGTTGTTTGGACCAAAGTTGAATTTATTATCACTGATGTGTTAATATGTGTTTGGATAATTGAGGGTTAGAAGAGGTGATGGATGGAGAATTATTATGGATTCGTTTGATGGAATTGGATGTCATTCTAGATAAATTTTCCTTATTAATGTGATATTGATGTAACATTTTTTATTGACAAAGGATTGTTCCAAAGGTGAAACATTGCTTTATAATAGTGGTGAAAGAAGTTAAGACAATGAAAATATTTATTTTCATGGGTTAATGAAGTTGAATAAGACAGATTAGGATGTCCATGGATAATATATATGTTTCATGATGATTTTGTTGAATATTTTGGTTCTTATTTTATGATAAATTCATTAAGTCTTTTATATAAGGAATTTATAAGAAACATGTCCATCCACATGATATTTCTAGCAATGTAAACCATGTTTTCATGGAAGGATGTCTCAACTATGAACGCGATCTAGATAGGCCATCCCAAATGGTTGGTTAGAGTGGGCTAGTGTATAGGACATTATGGATATATAAGTGGTGAGAATTCATGTAGATATGATAGAGTTCAAGTGGTCCAAAAAAGGTGAGGCACAACCCAAGAGTTGAGTTCGTGGTGTGTTTGGGGTGTTTATCTACCACTTCCAGCTGGAGTAGTTTATGGACAGGGCAGATTAATAGGGAAGATCTCAACTAAAGAATGAGTAGATTTGGGACAATTGATCCATGTAAAATGTTAATACATCATCAATGATATAGATAAGAAGAGATCCATCCAATCCATTAGACTAGAGCTATTTCAATACCACTGAGCCCATTTCTTCAACCTCGACACTTATTCGAGAGTTCTAGCACACCAGACTGGAAATCAAGAACTCCATTGAATAATATGAAGTCCACTATGGTTTTTTTGAGGTAATTATTTTTATATAATCATATGAGGAACCAATATTAATGAAATATATATCTATCATGTATTATATTCCTGATGAAAATTCCACTACTGATTGAAGCTATAAAAATGATGGCGCCTTATTTTCCTGGTGTTCTTGAGATGTCGGCTCGCCTTTCGCATCCTAGGGTTTCGTCCTCCCCGGTGGAAATGAATCCTTAAGGTCACTATATTAAGGTTCTCCTTTCTCTTACTCACTCTCTCTGGCCTATATTTTCCCATACTTCCTTGTTTTCTCTCACTCGCTCCACTTTGGGTTTCTTGTATTTGTTTCATATCCCTACTCTGTGAGGCACTTTGGTATCTTCCCGAACACCTCTACCAAACTCTAACATTGCATTCCATCATTCCTCTCTAGGTCAGATTTGGAGTGAGGGATAATCAATGGTTTTGGGAAAGCAGTTTGGAAGACATTATATTCCTTTGTGCAACTAGATTTGGGTCTTCATTCAAGGGTTCTATACCAATTTTATTCTTCTCTTGTTGGGTTCTGTTCATAGAGTTTATTCCTTAGTGGCCTCACCATGCCCTATCCTAGCATTCCAATGCTCCTCTCTATATCATATTTGGAGCAATGGAGACATAGGGGTTTCGGTATTTTCAGTTCGTCAGTCATGAAGTTCCCCCAGGAATGACTTCTTTTGTTTTTTCTTTTTCGGGTTTCATTCCTAGTTGCCACTTGATTCAGTTTCATTTATCGATATTTCCCCAGTTTCAATTATTATAATGTTTTTTTCCTCAATGGTGGTTTATGATTTATGTTGGCAGTTTTATTCACTGGTGTTGGTCATTGGTGGCGTGAATATAAGATAGTGGTGATGGTGGAAACATCGTTTGGTGTCTCTTAATGGTGTTCTCTATTCGACAGTGGTATCTGGTGATGTTTTGAGGCGACAAATATAATGTTTCATGTGATGCTATGGAGTTGGTGACATGATGGAGTTAAGTTAATTTATTGATGAGGATGGTGGTGCGATGGTATATGGTATTTCATCCTTCATCAATTTTCTGGTGTTTCTATTCTTGTGGTATTGATACATGCATGTGGTTCCTCTAACTGACGGTTGGAGATTCCTCAAAACGATGGCCGATGATGTTCATGACGATGGTTCATGGAGAGGGGATGATAGTTAAGGTATGCTGCCTAATTTTATTTGATGATGGTGATGAATATGTGTGTGTTACTCGACATGCCTATCCTTGGTCCATTTGGTGGATATTGTAGTCTTAGAGGTGACAATTTGGTTGGAATTGAGGATCACATTATCTTTAATACCTGGATCTTTTTTGGTTTTAAATATGAATTTTGAATTTTGGAAATAAAATTTTAAATTTTGTAATCATGGTGTATGATTACTAGTATCCATAAAGTGGCTTTCAAAAAATTAAAAAAAATACATCTGATAATGAAATCTATTAACATGGGGATCATATAAGGTAGTTTGGAATCATGTGATGATTCTTGCAATATTTATTCCCGAACATGAGAAGTTCCACATGAGAGGCACTCTAAAAATCACATAAGAGAAGACATAAAAATTTAAGAGTACGATATTTGAGGATCACTGAACAAATCAGGTGAATTAAGAGTCATGTGGAATAATTTTTTTCAAATTTTTGATAATAAATGATTTTTAAAACTAATGAGATGTGTCTCTCTTATAAAATTATAAGACGAGAGGACAAGAAATTCCCCATATGATAATTCATTAAGACTCTCCTTTTTAGGGTTTAAGTAGTGGACTATGAATAACCAATTCCCTGAAGTAGTGATCCCTTGATGCACTTGGATTTCATGAATAATAATAAGATTACATGGCCTCTTAACTTCTGGACCACAACATCATGATTTTCGAGAAGAAATATTAGAAAAACATGGTAAGACTTCATGGATGGTAAAATATCATTGTGGTACCATTTTTTCACATACATAAAGGAAATGATCACCATTTCATGTGAATGACAACCCTTACATGAAGGCAAATTTTAGTTGAACCACCTACATGCGGTGGAGTGCACGTAGATAGTGTGCCCATAAACCTTTTGTGTGCAAAGTTACTATTTGAGATGGGCTTGTACAATATTTAATTAAGAAGAGTTTATATAGTGAATTTTTTCATCTATGAACACATAATGTCATAAAACTTTGAGAACATTAAGGTACAAAAACGATAATTACAACAAGGAAAATTGGAACATGTAGACAAACAATGAATAATAACACATAAAATAAAAATAAATAAACAATATGTGCAAGGGTATGTTAATAATTCCATTATATATTGGATTGAGGTGTGAAAGATTATTCTTTCATAAAATATCAAAGAACCTGTGTGCACCATTTTTACACATCTTATTGTGTCTAGGAATTCATTAGCAGATTTATGTATAGCGTGAGTATTATTTCACTATAGAAATTGATCAAATATAGGTGATTATAGATATTGATAAAGACCACCAAGGTGCTAAGGTACATGAATAGGTCAGATCTTAAATGACCATGTATGATGATTAAAGGATTATCCCATAGTTGATCAATCCTTAGTGAATGTTAGAATAGATTCTGTTAGATCTATATGTATAGGAAGTCATTTAGTTGGATTTTGAAGTAGTAAGTCTCTTAGATAGAGATGGGAGAATAAAAAGTTTCTAAGTGGGATCTGGAAGCAAGAGAAAGAACTTATGAGATAAATGATTATGCCTGTGTGGATTCTGGTAACACTATGAGATACAATATAAATAACATCCTATGTGAATATAGGAGTAAATAAATAGTGTGATTATATATCGACCATTGAAATTGATAAAAAATTATAGCAAAGAGCCCTTGTTGGGGGGTATAACCAACATCGAAAGGAGTAATAATTTCAACCAAATATTGTTAATATCATTTTTACTATATTATAATTTCATCATATGAGTTGATAATATAAGTATCACAAATTAGATTGACAACCATAAAATTATGTACATGATTAATTGAATAGAATATAATTTATAAAAGTAGTGTTCCACTGATTCGTAGCACCCCATCTCATTGGCACGTAATCTGGATTGTGGTACTACATATTTTGGATTCCTTCTAAGTCTAAAATATTATATATTAGAATAGGGTGATATAGTAATATTCTATATCATTATTGAATTTTAAATATCATAAATATTCTTAGTTTCAATAGTTTCATTAGGTTTAATATATTATGAATGAAATTCTTTCTTATTTTACAAATATAACCTATTATTTATTTATTTATTGATAATGAAAAATTCTTAAATATTTATTTTTATAAGAGTAATACTTTAAAATTTATGGGGATGTGTTCTAAACATATTACATATTATTATTATTATTATTATAGAAATATTGTTACATATTTATCATAGGACTAATAATATCTTATGTATAGATTCTTTTGAGAGATAAATTTTTTATGTATTACAGGGGGAGTTTTAAATTATATTACCTTTACTAATGAATACACTTATATATTAGATTATAAATCTTAAATATCATATTAAAAATCTTTTGTTTTCCTAGTGGAGTGCATAGTAAATTTACTATGGACCAGTTACATTATGAATGCAATTTCTTTTTTAATTTAGTGCATTAATTTTAATAATGTGTGGATCAATGTAACTTCATAAAAATAAATTAAGAATTATTATTGTGGAGTGTATTTATTTTAGTAACAATATTTGATAAGGATAAATTTCTAGATAATGTATTTGGGTTAATATTTTACTAAAACATTGAAACTTTGTTGCAAATGTTTTTTGGGTTATATCTCATGTTATTGAATGATTACCTTTTTGAGGAGTTAAATTATTATTAATCAGGGATGTTATTATATTTTAGTAGTCTAAATAAAACAAACATTAAGATTTTCGTATTCATAAAACAATAGGATACATAATTTTAGATTTCCACATTTGATACATTGAAATAAACACAACATTATAAATATTTTTTGGGAATATTATAATTCCCAAAATACAACTTCAAAATATTTTTAATTGGACAATAATCAAATGCTTACAATATAAATTTATAGTTTATTTCTTATAGCGGCTTACTTTTTTTAAATTGTGTTTTTCAAGGAATTATGTATGTTCATGGGTTATAAAATCCCTAAAGGGTAAAATTGGTTCTACCTACCTTATAAGTAGTTGCTTATCTAGTTCTATATGATCCTATTAAAATGAACATAGTTAGGGAAACATCTGTGGAAAGAATAAGTTATATATTCACCTTTTGAAAATACTATAAGTCTATAAATCCTTTATAATAGACTAGAATAGTTTTGTACCTTTTTCAAAAGACATGGTTTAAGATGAAACCTCTTTAAAAGTAAATATTTATTATTAATTATGTACTCTCAAGGATGAGAGTGTGAAAAGTATATATATGACCATTTGGAACCAAACCACTATATTAATACATGTTTTCTCTTGTTTGTATTTATTCTTATACACATTACATAACTCATTACACACATTTTTCATATTTAAATTGTTTTATTTTTTATATAATAAATTTTGCAATATATTTTACATTTTAATATTTTATATTTTAAAAAAAATTCACGACCTTTTATTTAGTTCCATCATTGATGTGGGTCCTAAATATTTAAAAAAAGTACATTTATGATAGTTTATTATTTTTTTCAGTATGATATTAGCATCTTTACACTGGAAATTAATATATTGGTTTTTTTGTTTAATTGTGTTTCTAACCAATAATTTAGAAATAATAGTCTAAGGGACTCATCTATTTTCAAATATTTCAAGTCATAATATTGAGTTTTTGAATCAACTTAGAAAAAAATTCAAATGAAGTTACTAAGGTTATTAGAAGGATAGAATTGAAATATTTTTGAAGAATTTATGTATTCAGTACTAGAGAATCACAGTTAGACTCTATAAATTACCTGAATTCAAGATTGATATTTTGGTTCATAATGAAAATATTAAATAAAATTAATATTATAATATTTATTATTTTTTATTGTTTCATTAGTAGAAATGTTTTTAGTCATTTTTGATATTATAAAACTACTTCTAACAATTTGGGGACTTCAAATTTCACTCATATTGGCATTAAAAAATCATATATAACCAATCCATATATTCAATGGGAATAATTTCTATATTTTATTATTTTTGATCATTAATGTCCTAGGGAAATGAATAACAAGTTGACTCATATTATGAATTTTTTTTTTAATCTAAGTAGAATATTGATAAGTGAATTGTTTATTAAAATTATTTTATAGAGATACCTAATAAATGGAATTCCATCAAGGTTGAAATTCAATAAAACATGTAAATTGTGGAATATATCACAGATAAATTCATTGTATAATTACTTAAATATGATTGTGTGTTGAATAATAATGAAAAATAATCTAATAAAAAAATATATTAGTTTCACATATGTGTACTAAACACATATATTTTGATTCAATGTGTTATTGAACTGGTTCATCAAGTAGTGATAAATGAAATGAATTATATATAATTGAAAAATGTATTAAATTATAAGAAAATATAAGGTTCCAACAATTAATGGAAGAATAAGTACAAGAATGATTTTAAGAGGTCAGGAAGGAAAGGAAATCTAAATTTTGATATCAGATGCTTTGAATTTATGAATAAGGGTCATACCAAATATGAGTGTTTGAGGAGAATAATTGAAATATAATAAATTAAAAATGATAATAATTAGAAGAATGAATTGGCTCCAAGATGGAGATGTATTGAAGTGTCAGATATATGTAAAGTCTTTGGATGTAAAAATAATACTAAGAATATTTGTCTCTTGGTTATAGATATGACTATGGAATGTTATGATTTGAATTCCTACACATATTTTAAATATAGATCTAACAATGTATAATTTTTAATATTTAAAGTTATATTGTGATTAGTATCATGGATAAATTTTATAAAATTCATTAAAGTATAATAATTTTGATAAAGAAATAAATGAAATCCTGAAAATAAATTAATAATCATATTTTAGAAAAATAATTTTTCAATGTCAATATTTTTATGAAAAAATAAGTGAAAATGATAAGATAAAATTTTTGTGGAATATATTCCTAATATGGAAATATAGAATAACATTGTTATACATTTTGACGTCATTTAGTATAGATAAAATCATGGATATTTTAGAAATTTTAAAAAGGTAAAATATTAATCCTAAAGTGGATGATGGAAAAATTAAGGTAAATACTATCAATGTTTACAAGTAGAAGTAAATTTTCTGTTGATTTTATGATATTGTTGAAACTTTATACATCAAAGACAAATATATATTTTCTTAGTTATATATATGGTTAAAATATATGTATCAAAAAATATTGTTTGAGGTAAAAAAATGTTTTTCACATGGTAATTGTTTAAATGTAGTTTATTTGGTCAGTATAAATGTTATTTCTTCTCATAATCTATTCAATAATTTTTTTGTATGTGTAATTTCAGATTTAAATCTATTTTGATAGTTAAAAAATATTATCTATTTAATTTGTGGGATCCTAATGCTTTTTTTGAATTTGATTGGATCTATGTTAGTAAAAAGTATAATGAAAATTTATTTTCATATATACATTATAAATACCATTTATTATTTTAGCTTATCATATTTTGGAATGAAATTATTTCTATAAGTTATTATTATTAAAATTTATTATGTTGTTTATCTTTTTTATTTAGGTTTACTAGAATGTGATTTAAATTTTATTATTTTAATTCATTTCAAAACATTTTATCATTAATTAAATATTATAATGATATTCATGGTTCCATGTTGAATTTTGATTTCTTTTTTGAGAATGTATTTCATAATATATATTCACTGTAATATTCGATTATCAATATAGATGTATATTTAAATCGATATCTATACTATTTTCTATTATGTTTCACATTAACTATGTGGTTATTGTTTTTTTATATGCATGATTTTTAGGATAGTATACATTTCTATTTTATGATCATGATATGTATATTATAATTTTATTTTTATTTAATAATTTTGTTCTCTCTATTTTAAAATAGACCAAGATTACTATATATATAGAATTTTCAATTCATTCATGCATGGTGATAATTAATCTATTAGTTTTTTACTCATACTTTATTAATGATTAACTTTGGGAGAGAATATTAGTTATATTTTTTTACAGGGATGCTAATATTACAATTATTTAATCATATAAAGAGTTATATTTTTTAATTTTTGTTATATTTGATTTATATTTGATAGCCATTAAATTAGATTCCTTGGGATCAAATTAAATCCTTTCACATAATGTCATAATAGATACTATATTAGTTTTGAATACAGTTAGGTAGAGTAGGATATAATAAATATTGAAAATCTTTTTTTATTTAAACTATATCCTTTAGTATCTATTTCAATTTCAATAATACATTAAAAGGAATGGATACTAGTTTTGAGTCCTCGAGTCAATTTTTTATAAAAATTATATTTCATATTTTTCTTTTCATATATATTTTTTCAACACTTTTAAACCCAAAAAATATATCTTCTCTATTGGAATGATTATATCCCAATGCTTCTACATTTTTCTAGAAAATTATTTTTGTGTACTATATCCCTCCTATAAAGAAAATTTTATCAACATATATAACCACAGTGAGATTAATTGTATTCATATTATTATTTTAATGTTGTTTTACACATTTACTTTGATGGATTTCATTCCCACTACGATGTTGTTTAGAAATGAGCACCAATACATGGAATAATAATTTAATCCACGTAAATAACGTTGGATTTTTCACACTATAGATCTATATATATCGAGCATGAATCACTCTGTCTTCTCAATATATAATAATTATTTAATCTAACAATTTTAGAACGAATATTTTAGATAAATTTGATAATTTTTATACTACATGTGAGTTCAAACTTCTATGATCATCTGAAAGGATTCTAGTCTTGCAATATGAGAAAATGCCTCACCACCCCACCCACCCCCTTAAATTTTATAATAACCATTTAAACAATTATAAACTTGTTACTTATGACTTATCTATAATCATTCATCTTATTCAGAAATTCCTAGTAGATCATAATCACATTTTTAATAGCAGTTCTACGGAATGGTTCTAAAGTGTAATTATTATCAATTTGTTCTACTTCATCATTAATATCTCTAACCCATTCATTGTTCTTGAGATCCTTAGCTAATATGTTTGGCCCTATTCATGCGTTATGAAAATGATGGTTATAATTTATCTATATTATTCTTATTTTAACTCATACTTCCTGACATCCCATAATATTATCTTCATCCCTGGGATTATTTATATATTTCTATTTCTATTTTCAACTTTATACAACTCTTCTTAATCACCTATCTAATTTGAATAAATATCAATAGTTTTTGTTTTAATTTCTACATTCCATTTTCTAAATTTATCTAAAATCCAATCATTATCGTCATTAGAGGGTTAACAAATTACATCATTTGAAGCTTTAATGTTTGTCTTAGTTTCATTAAATTTCACATCACAACAATATTCTAATTTATTTAGATTTATATTTTAGAATATTTTGATTATTCTATTTGGAATTGATACAATTAATATACATTCCTCAATATTCCCATAAATCCCTCAAGTTGTTTTATTTGAAATTTTTATAAAAAAGGTACAAAAATACTCTAGATAAGTTAACTATCAATTTCCATTGATTCCACATCTCAAAATAAGTTTCATTCACGTTATGCCTCTAAAATGTCTTGGATTTAATGTGTATAGCTACGTACATAACTTATCTCTATTAAAAGTTTGAGATATCTAGCTAAGGAAGAATTGTACCCCTGATTTAAACAAGAATTAAATTCATTACCTGAAAAAAAAATATTCATTATACTGTAATAGGTACATTTAATAATTCTTGATTCTTTGTTTATTAATATATAATATAAAAGAATTTATATTAAAGTCCCTTACATTTTAGGTTATTGATTTTTTCAACAGAATCCAACATCTCTTTCTTACTTTACATTCACAAAACACTAAACAAATTCACTATATCTAAAATATGTGTCATAAATTGACCATTTTTCATTATTACTAAATAATTAATAGATGTGATTAACATTAAGTAACCATTAATGGATGTATTCCCTATAAGTAACCATAAATATGAGGGGATTATCCCCACTAACCTAGTAGATTGGATTTCAACTCTTTTGTGTATTACATGATCCATATTTCCATTTTGAAAATATATAAAAACAATATATCTCTCTACATTTCTCTCTGATTAATTGTGGTACATCCCTCACAATATTCTGTCTTGAAATATTTTTCATACTCTTATATACAAGATGGAAATGTACCATATTTTAATTATTATTTTATTTTTTCACTTATTTAGAAAGAATTTCTTTGATCACTAATCTGAAATATATTTTCACTTGTTCATTGTCATTTTATAATGCTACTCCCATATTTTATTATCTTTATAAAAAAAATTCTTCATTAAAATAAAATCATTTACTCCATTACATTGATGAATCAAATGTTGAAATCTATTTTAGATTATACCTGATGAAAATATCTTTAGACCTTATCATTTGAAGTACTATTTCAGATGAACCAATTCCAGTAATCATCAAAGAAATATCATTCCAAAAAGTGAAAAAATATCCATTGTGATTTTTAATGTTATTAATGATATTTTCTTCTCCAATCATATATGATGATAATCCACTATAATTATACCATATTAATCTCGTTTTTCTAGATTTGAGAGTCTGTTCATAAATAAGTGAGTTTTCTATTTTTGTTTTTTATTGATCCTTATTTCCTTTAAATTTTTGTTGATATTATCCTAGAATCGCATTCATTTATTTCTATTCATATTGAAAATTATAGTAAAACCTTCAATAAATATCCTCTAAACCATCAATCCTATTATTGATAGATAATAAAGAATAATTTCTCCCCATTTATTATATTATTTATGGAATGTAAATAATTTTTACTATATAGTTGTCCCTCAATTATTAATTTCTATGATTCAATTTAGGTGACAAGTTGAATCATCAAACATATTCATTACATCCATATAATCCAAAAAATTTATAATATCATTTAAATATTGTCCTTCCATGAAACAATAGAGTATATCTATAATTTCTAGCGTTCTATCTTATTACATATATACCCTCTAATTTATATAGTTTAAAGGAATCATTATATCTCATGTTTCATTGAACCCCATTTGATGTAGATGTGATATTTTCGGAATTATCATCAACAAATTCTTTACAAGATTAGATTTTATATCTTATACTATTAGTTTCCATAGTATTATCAATTTTATTTTTTGTAGGTGATGTTTTTTACTTGTCCTTTTACACAACATCCTAGTGAATGTAAATTTATACTTTATTTTGAAAACATTATCATATTAACCTCCCATATTACATAGAATATTTTTTGAGTTGATACACCTTAATTATTCTATGTTTATGGCCTTTTCTTTAAAAGAAACATTATTATAAAATTTATTCAACATTCTGTCATTCTAAAAATATCTCACTTTAAGAAGAATGATTTTCTCAATGAAATATAATTCATTGTTATATAATTAATCTTCTTACCTATTAAAATTATCATCCTATTTCGTTGGGGAATTTATTTTCCTCTCATTTTTAGTATTTATATTACAAAATACCAAATGAAATACTTTTATCATGAGTCCATTACATGGTTATTGAACTTAATTCTCACTACATAATATTTATCCCTATTATTAAATATTTCACATAATGTTTCTAATATTAAATAAACATTGTTCATTAAAATGACTTTGATAGGTATTGTAGTAATCATCTTCCATATATAGCATGAAACTATTATTTATTCTTTGAAGCATTAAACTATCCTTACAATAATTCTATAAATATATTGAAAATATTATAAATTTATTTCTTTAGGGTCGTTTTGAATTCCATTTAATATTCATATTAAACAATTTTTATCCTTGGAAAATCAACAAAAAATTTCCATTTTCACTAAAATTTTATTATATAAGTTAAATCCTACTTTTTCACATACCTTTTCCAACATTGTTGTTTTTATATATAAGGCCCATTGTCATATTATATTCTTCATAATTTTCCTCCACATAGTCTAATTCAAAAAATGAATCAACTTCCACTCATTCATAATGAGTTTTTTTTAATATTTAAAAAATGTTTAATCATTATATTTCTAATTGAAAACATCATTCCATTCTATATCATATTTAACCTAAATTTTAGGAAACTCATAAAAATGAATGTTTTCTTTTTCTTTTGGAGATATGATCATTTGATTGAATTATTCAGTAAAATTTTCATTATATTCAAGAATATAGTTGAGTCTCACAATGTATCAAAAAACCATATGATGTGACTAACTATGAAATTTATAATATTTAAATGTCCAAAAACATCCTCTTATTTATCCACGCTAATGTCAATTAATTTTGATATCTAGAATTATAATACTGCCTCCATATCATTAAAAATTACATCAATTCACGTTCTTAATCTTATCTAACACTTACTTTTTTTTATTTTATTCCAAATAAATTGGATTAGACATTATCATAGAGGGTTTAAAAAATTTCATATATACGTTTTCCATTAGAATACAGATTTCAATTTTTTGAAATTCCATATGGTGAATCTCTTACAATGTATTATTTCCACACCCTAATAAAACTAATAGCATCCCTTGAGATATAATTATTTTCCCAATGCATTGGAGGTCTACAAAATTCCAGGCCCACCAATCACATAACATAGTGTTCTTAGGATAACTTCCCATTTCCATAAATGGGTTCTCATGAGATAAAAACATTATGAAATTCATGGGATATGTTTATCATTCCAATACCACATATCACATAATATTATGTACGTGAATATGTTTTCCACTTATTTAAATAATCATAATTCAATCAAATAATTATTAACCAAATAGAGAAATTGGTTTCATGGTTATTTCTCTATAACATGATCTCAAGACATATATGAAAACAATGTTGATAGTATCTTTATAACATATGAGTGGTTATATTATTTTTCATGGATACAAAAAAGATTAAAATAAATCTTCAAATGTCTTCACATAAGAATGGGTCATTATTTAAATTATCTGGTTTCATGACTTCAATCTCAAAAATCATTAATATAAACATCTAATATAGAATAAATCATGAAAATAAATCTGATGTATATTAATAATATTGAATAAGGAAAATGGATGTTAAAACATAAAATATATTTTATAAATAATTATTAACATTGAAATAAAATACAGATAGACATGGATCATTAAAAAGAAATTTCTGAAAAGGTTATGTAATATATAATGAAAAAATTTAATTAAAAAAATATCCAATAGTATATGCTCAAAATAGATACATTACTTTATATAGGAAATTTGGATATAAATATAAATCAATTTATTATGAAATAAACCATTTAAATACTTTTAAATTTCATTTATTGGAGACATGCATTATAAAATGAGTAATATATACTTCTTTGTATGAATTTTTCTTAAAAAATAGGATAAAAAAATAAAATATAAAAATAAATGATGGTGAAAGAACCTAGGTATTGAAGAATAATATACATGATTATAAATTAAATATCAAATAAGTGAGAATTGATTCATCAGTTCTTTTTATGGGAAATATACTATATGAAGCATGAAATATTTTATAAGTTGTATATGTGGGAAAAATGTTTAAATAATGAGATAATACAACATAATAAATTATTTTTATAATTAAATACTAAACTTATATTAAATATGATGAATATATTATTCATAAATAAATTAATGAAAACTACGTTTCTAAAACACATCCAAATGGGGTAAAACATGATTCTAAAAGAATTTCACGAAAATAACTTGGTTTGGAATATTATATATTAAACATTAGAATATAATAAATTATAGAACAATCACGGGAAAAAAATTATTAAAACACCATGAAAAGCAATAATAGTTTATAATATGTCTCAAAGAATTTAAATTGGGACAAAGAACACCCTTACCCTTTATCTTGATTTCCATTAAGTCACTAAAAAATATCATTTAAAAAACAAATTTATATATTAATTTCTTATTAAAGAATACGACTCAAAACTACTAGCATTTATATCCTAAATTTATATTTTTTTTCTTTATTATTTTATTATATAGTTTTTAACAATTTTAATAATTAGTTGTAATTTATCCTCTTCATTTAAATGTTGTTTGATAATAGAAGAGTTTTTAATCATTATGTTCATAATATTATTCATTCCAAAATCAGAATAGGTTATTCAATTTATGTCATATAATCATATATATTGTTATAATTTTCTTCTATTGGTGTTTTTATTATGATACTTAATGTTGAATTTGGAGATGATTATGTTTTTATAATTCCTAGTCAACAATGGTTTTTTATTATATAATGAGCTATTTTTTTATATTACCAACTTAAAACCGAAAAAAAATTATTATTTACTTATTTTTATCATATGTTACTATAAATGTAATTTCCATAGTCTTTCATGATATAAATTTATAGCATTGTTCATATAGGTGTTTAAACCTATAGAAATAATTACTCACCATAATTAATTGATGATTTTTATGTGATTTAGTGGAAATTTTAATAGAACATAAGAATAATATTATTATTTTGAATTTATTAGTGTGATATAACATAGTTTACTATATTTATAAGAATAATAATATAAAAAATGTGATATTATTTAACAATATAAAAACAATTATTTTATCCTATAAGAATTCTATTGTGGGTAGTTTTATTTACCATGGATGTTTATTTATCATATTATTAATAGGATGTCCAATTTATATTTACCTTTAGAGTATTATAAGAATAATTTTTTAATTACCTAAAAATTTATAACAAAATTCCAATTTTGGTTTAACTAAATGTATTATTATGTAAACACATTCACATCCTTGGTTTTATTGTATGTTATTTCATATAAAATACAATTAATCATATTCACCATTGATAATAAATCCATTCAATAGTGATCATATAATTAGTAATAATATAGTGTTTTGAAAAATATAATTAACATATGAAATGGAAGTAATGACCTCAACCCATAGGATCATACCCTATGAATAACATTTATCAGAGCTCCAATGGAAGAAATATCACAAGTATTTTCCCTTGATCAGTGCCATATTAAAATCCACTAACATAAGAATGACAAAAACCAATTATTTTAGAAGTTTAAGATCATCATGATCATGGCCCAAACTATATATGCTAAACAATCCCATGAATGTATCATTGTCATTAAACTTACCATTAGGGTGTTTTTTAGAGTAATAAATTGATATTTATCAAGACCCTGATAACATGAATACACATACTTTATAAAATAAATTAATACAGTTTCATATTATCATTGTTACTTTGTAAATGATATTTAATTTCATATAATTTTAATAAAATTATTTTTGTGTAATATTCAAATTCAATTAAAGAATTTAATTTTATATGATAAATGAATTTTTAAATTAATATTAAATTAATAAAAAATTATCTTTTATTCATTATAATTAATTTAAATTATTAAATAATTTTTAGGAAGACAAATATAATTTTTATAATGGTTAAAAAATTCTTATTGTAAAAAACCCCATAATTTATCATTAAATATTGATTCTATTTTAAAATTAAAAATTGAAATTTAATGAAAAGTATATTTATAAAATGAATAATTTTTTAGAATCATAACATTAAAATTATCCAATATTGTATTTTTTATAATTTTCATAGATAGTTATATTTTTGGAAAAAAATTAAATAAAATATAAATACACGGTGCGTAATATGACATCATAATGAACCAAAAATGATGTAATAAACATTGAATTGGTTATAATTTCCCAAATATATATTTTACCTTCAAAGTAATGTGAATTTATGTTTATTTTATAATATTCATAAATTATTTATGAATCATCTAAAACATATATTATATATTATTTTTTTAAAATCATTTCATTAAGAACATGAATCACATCCACATCAATAAAGGAAATTCTATAATACATTAACTCCATGGCCTTATAAAATAATGAAATAAAATATATGTTTTTATTATACTTGGGAATAAAACATGGGAATGGTGTGTGGTTTTTAATGCATTATTATATAGATTCCAAAACCTATGTTTGAGAAACAATAAAAAATTCCCCACTCATTTCCTCTAAAAAAACCATGATCCAATTTATCTTCAATAAAAATACTTATAGAACATACTTAATCTTCCCTACCCTCTCTAGAGACCTTATAAGGGTCCCCTAAGCTCTCTATAATCTCCACCCAAACATTTCCAATCACCATATTAATGTATGATATTCTATACTTCTCATCATTATTCATGTAATCTTCATTATCTTATGTTTTTATCTTTAAATAATATTGTTTTAAATTTTTATTACATATCACCCATAATTACCATTTTATGTATAAATTATGATAAAACCATTTCACTATCATTAAACCCTTCCACGAACATTTATACACCCCTGTTATCTTACTGAAATTTCATCGGGATTTTTCCATTCAAAACAAATGTTCATTGAATACCCAAACTCATTTCATATCAACTGTGTTCGCCATTATAAAACAATACTTATTTTATTTGGGACATTAATGTATTTATTCAACAATCATTGATTATGGAATAAAATATAATGATTAATGAGTCCATGTTGTATGATCCAAGTGGCACACTTATGCGTTTGAATGAAATTAATGTAGAGAATGTGCCTAGAATTATATAGTGTTCCAATGCATTGGGTGTTGTTTTTGTCTCCTGATATGCTATAAAAGGGATTATGGACTAAACCTAATACATCATGGTACTTTTTAAAACCTTTCTTCATTTTTTCCATATTTATTTACTTGTGATCTTTATAGCTCACCACTTTCTTATATATATCCCTAGGTAATCCCCTGATGTTTTTTGTACGATGGAATAATATGAGCTTGTTACGTATGTTTTCAATAATAGTGATGAATTCCGTTTTTTAGGTTTTAATTTAATGTACCTAATTACCAAAGTCACTATAATTAATGAAAATTTAGGTCTTGTTCTCTGTAATCATATGTAATAAATCATGCATTAATATATAATAAAGAGTTGGGTTTTCATAGTTGGTATCAAAGGAAAGTTTAGTTATTTTGGGATTAGTATTATAGAAAAATAGAAAAACCCTTAGGGATAATACTATACATAATAATACATAACTAATTTTTTTCAAAAGTAAATATTATTTGGTTTCAATGAAAATACATCACTTTATGGACACTACAAGTGGATGTTGATCTACCACTTATGTATATAGGGGTAAAGCATGAAAACACCGCATTTAGGTAGACCCTGCCAAGAATTGGTGCTTGAGAACGGTCCTTTCTACTATCCTGGATTATCAATACTGGGGTATATGATTTTTTAAATTCATAATCTCAATATTAATCATTATTAAGGGAATAAAAAAACCCATAAGTGCCTATGTTTAAAAATAGATCATTGAGAACATAAATTAAATCCAAGAAATCCATACATTTTGGAAATACATATCATTTATAATTTTTCCATTTAGTTTCATTGGATTCCCAATCGTGCATTTAATAGTTTAAAAATTATCATCCAAAATTTTCCATTAATTATATTCATTGCCAAAAAATAAGATGAATTGAGTAAACAATCGATGTGAAGGGAAATGTCAGGAATTCTCCAATGAGATTCAAAACATAGTGGGAGTATGTAATGATAGACTTTTAGTTGAAAAAGTTTATGAATAGAAACCTAGATGTGGAGGATGTCCTAAATCCCTCTAAGATGATCATGCTACAATTTTTACCTTTTTAAGACAAAGACCTCAAACTTTCAATGGATCATTTGATCCCTCGATCACAATAAAATAGATCAACTCCACTAAGTTGATCTTCCCCAAACATAAATGTTATGATAAATATGTGGTTGTAAAATATTTCTATAATATGGAGGGAGAAACTAATAAATAGATGAAATATATCAGGAAAATTAAGCTTGAAGAAGATATCAAAGCAATGGGGTGAATGAGAAACTAGGAATATTTTTTTGAAATTTTTTTCCTTACACTCACCATCTTAAAATGGAAATGGATTTCCTTTACATCAAGAAATAAGAAGAAACATATATTGGGGTGTATGGGGAAAAATTTATAATACTATAATGATATGCCTCCGGTGTTTTTGTTACACCAAAATGTATTGTTGACCACTTATTTAGTGGGATAAAACATAGTCTATGCGAATCCCTAGTGATATGATACTTTGAAGATAGAATGAAATTCTCCAATGTTACTTCAAATTAAAAATGTATCTATGAAAATTTCAAGGGTATCATTGGGGTATAAAGAAAAAATTGGAGTAATTTTGGTGGTGTGATGGAAAAATATCATAGTGCTAAGATATTATAACATTCCTTTTGTCGAAAGTGTGGAAAGAAGAACCTTGAAAAGTGTCTAATTGGAAAAAAGAATTGATTTACATGAGGGAAGGAAGGACACCAAGCTAGTGATTCCTAATGGGAGAAAACCCACAATGAGATGGAGGAATATACTTTTCCAATCAACCCATAGTGCATTGTTAATTTCCACAACTACTAGGAATAAGGGAACTTTTCAAACCAATTCACCAAGAAAGGGATTCCAGTGACAACCAACAAACTCTAAGGCAGTGAGGGAAGACATATGCAATCACAAATGGTGATGTGGGTCATGAAAACAATGTGCTGAGAGTAATTATTGTTATTCATTCAAGAGTATAGAATGTGCCTTTTTATTATGGTTCTACAAATTTTTTCATATCATGCATGTTTCGTAGAGCTATTCAAACACCACCACAAATCATGAAGGTAATGATTTAGAAGAAAATGGAAAATGGGTAAATTATTATGTCCCGATTATATAACTCATCCCCTATCAAAATATATTGAATGAATTTCTTACAAAACATTATGATACCCTATTTAGTGTATTTTGATGCAATTATGGTTATGGATTATCTTTCCCGGTATATTTCTAACATAAATTTCTAAGAGAAGGAAATCACTCTCCATATCTCAAATCGACCCCCAATTCTATATAAGTGAAAGGATTATAATGAATATTCATTAGAACCAACATATCAAGAATGGATATTACACCCATAAGTGAAAGAATATGCTCAAATGATTGATTCTAAAGAAAATATAATCCTCAAATACATGCACACTATTAGGAAATAATTTGATTTGTTTCTTGAAAAAATGATTTTCCTTTTTGCTAGCTGAGATGATGAATTTTCAGTCGATCTTATACCCAAGAAAGTTCCATTTTCTAAGTCTCTATATATAATGGATTTTATTGTAATTTGATGAGATGAAGAAGAAACTATAGGAGAATCTAGATAAATGATTGATATGACCATGTGCTTCACCATGAGGTGCATAAGTTCCCACCATCAGGAAGAAGGATGGGTTTATGTTCCTTTCAAATGATTATCATGAGATCAAAAAAATCAGGATAATTAACAAGTATCAAATTCATGGATTTATTACTTATTTGATCAGCTACCCAGAGACCAATACATATCCAAGGTAGATATTTTGTTGGGATATCAAAAAATAAGTGTGAAGAATGAGAATATACCCAAGACCACTTTCCATAAAAGGTATTAGAACTATGAGTTTACAGTGTTTCAAATCAATTATACTATAGAAATATTAATGTACTTTATGAATTGAGTATTTAGATATTACATAAAAAAATATTTTTCTATATAGTTGTTTTTATAATATACCACAAAATCAAGGAGAATAATAGGAGAATTTCGTTACCATAATAAGGAACTTACTAAAAGAGAATATATATTCAGAGTATAAAAAATTGGAGTTATTATTAAATGATGTATCATTATTGGGCTATATTATCACAATAAATGTAATAACTATGTACCATTAAAAGATATATACAATTAAAGGATGGAATAATCCAATATCTATTATAAAAATATGTATTTTCATTGGGTGAGCTGGGTATTATCATTGATTTCTATGAAATTTCTCATGATTTTAATACCCTATAACTAAGATAAATCATAATGGCATCATGTTTTTTAGAATATTCAATTTGAAGAGAGTGTTAGGGAGTTGAAAATTAAGTTTATCACTTCCATTGTACTAACTCTTCACACAAATGGGGAACTTCACATATTATACAGTGGTTCTTCGAAGAAGGGCATGGGTTGGATGTTACTGTAGAATAAAAAAGTGATAGCCTATTCTTCAACGTAGTTGATATTTAATGAAAATAACTACCCAATACATTATATAGGGTTGGATGAAATGTTCTTAACATTAAAAATACGATATCATTATCTCTTGGGAGAGAAGTGTGAAATTTATACAGATCACAAGAGGAACAAGTATATATTAACACAGAAAGAGTTGAATATGCACCTAAAAAGATGGTTTTAAATGATCATGATTTTTTAATTATCAATCCACTAACATTCAGTTAAACTGAATAAATTGTAAGATGCTCTTATTAGAAAGGAACCGACAATTTTATCATTAATGAGAACTGAGAAGGATCTGATCTTTTAATACTTGAAAAGGATGGGCATGGGAGTCATAAAGGAAGAAAAATCATAAATACTTCTACATTTTTTTCTCAATAATCCCTTATAGAGAGTACAAATAATTCCCGTAAAAATTAAATTTGAATTCAAATTAATGTGGAAACTATAAGAAAAGTTAAATTCACTGTGTTCAATGTTAATGAATAACAAGTTGCGATAATTGGGTCCTGACTATGTATACCATCAAATTTTGAGTTAAATAATGATATGATGAATAATTCACATCGATCAAAATTCTCCATACATATTGGAATCATAAGGATGAATTTATATCTATGAGAGTACTATTGGTGGGACATTATGAAGAGGGTGTTATAGAATATAAATCAAGGTGTCTTGATTTTCAGAAAGTGAAGGCATAAAGGAAAAAATCCAAGGGGATGATACGACCATCACACATATCATTATAGATATTATAAAACATCACCACATACTTTTTCACCAGTATTATGATGATATAAAGAGTAAATAATGCTATATTATTTGTGTTGGATCATTTTACAAATATCATTCACTTAATTTCAATTCAAGAGGACTTTTCGCTCGGTCAATTCCCAATGATTCACATTAGAGAAGTGGTGATGCTACATATAACACTACTATTGATTCTATGAAATAGAGATCCATGATTTTCCTCCTTGTTCTGGAATTTTCTCCAACATGATCTAAAGACTGAGTCGAACTTCAACATAACTTATCACCGTGAAATTGATGGCCAATTGGAGTGCACTTTCCAGTTACTCGAGGACATATTGATAGAATTCTAAATTGAATTCAATGGATGATGTGATAGAAATATTACTATAGTTTAGTTCTCATAGAATAATAGTTTCCATTCAAGAATACAAATGGACCCTCTATGAAGACCTTTATCGGAAGAGATAACGATCACCTACAAGTTCGGTTGATATTGGTGTTAGGTCCCGAAATTGTGGAGGAAATGATGGAAAAGGTAAAGACAATTATGAAGTACATCAAGGATACATAGATTCTAAAAAGGGATAAAATGAAAACCTTCATTTAGACCTATATTTTTATTTTAAAGAATAGATATTCCTCGAAATATCTCTATGGAAGAAATTAATAGGATTTGGGAGTAAAAGAAATTTTATTACAAGATACATATGTCCCTTTGAGATCCTTGATCGCATTGGAGAGGTGTCCTATTAAACAAAACTCCAACATAACCTATTTCAAGTACATTATGTGTTCCATATATCACTATTGGAAAATTAAATACTATACCCCTCATGTGTACTTAATCACGACGTTTTACTATTAGAGAATGATCATTACTGTAAGGAGAAACTGGTGAGGATTATAGATCGTAGATACAATGTTCTATGAAATAAGACGATGAACCTTGTCAAAGTGATGTAGTGAAAAAAGTCCAAATAAGTGATATGGTAACATGTGAAATTTATGAAACATAGTAACCCTAATTTTATTAGTGCAAGAAATGTAAATTTTTATGACAAAATTTCATGATGTGGGGAAGATTATAATGACCCAAAATTTTATAAATAAAATTCTCTTTGTGGTTGAATAAAATGTATTATTATGTAAATAAATGGAGTTACTTTGTATTATTATAACCTATTATATTAGAAATACCGTTTATAATATTTTACATTGATTATACATTCGTTTAATATTGATCATATGATTGGTTAAAATATATGGTTTTGCAAAATCCAACTAAAAAGACTAAGGCGGTGATGGACTCATCCAGTAGGTTTATACCCTATAAATCATATTTATCAGAGAATACAATGGAGGTAGAATCACTATGATTTTACACAGATGAATCCCATTAAGGTATTCAATAACTTATAAATTATGGAATCAATTTATGGGTTATGTTCATAGTCATTGAGATCACGTCCCATGCACGCCGAACCACACCATGAAAGTATCACAATCACACAGATCAATCCCATTAAGGTATCTAATAAATTGTTTTTTGGTTAATATAAAAAATCAATTAAGGAATTTATTTTTATGAAATAATTAATGTTTAAAATAAATAATATTCTAAATAATTTTTTTTATTAAATTTTTTTAATAAATATAAATTATCGTATGATTTTTATGAAGTGAAATATATTTTTTATATGGGTTTGAAAAATGTTATTGTAAAAAAATAGGCTATTTCTCAATAAATGTATTTTATATTATAAAAGTAAAATTCATATATTTTTAAAATTATTTTGTTAAAATTAATATTTTTTTGGAATCAGAACATTAAAATTATCCAAAAGTTAATTTATCATAATTTTCTACAATAGATGAATTTTCATGTAAAAAATAAATACATAATAAATATATTTTGCGTATTATGACCTCATAATGGGACAAAGATGATTTCAAAAATAATATTATATGTATCCGCGACAAAATATATGTTTAAACATTAAAATAATGTTATTTTAAGTTTATTTGTTTAATTATCTAAAACATTTTGGAATCTTTCAAAACCTATAATATATTTGATGGTTTTAAAATTATTTAATGAAGGACATGACTCACTTCTGCATTCTCAAGGGTAATATTTTAATAAGGTCGAACCTTGGAATTGTAAAATAATTAAACCCACAACCCTTATTCTATATCCATGGGAAAAAATTGTAGGTTTTTTGGATTTGATTACTTTCTTATATATAGTCCAAAACCACTATTTGAGAAATAATAATGAATCCTCCACCAATTTCTTATATAGAGCTACAAATAATCCCATTTATCTCCACTAAAAACCATTTATAAAGTAATTAATACTCCCTAACCACTATAGATTCCTCCAAAGGATCCCTAAATCATATAAGAATCTCATACCACACAGTTGTGATCACCCTCTCATGGTAAGGGTTCATCTTCTTCTCCTCTTTATTCAAGTAACATCATTATCTTATGCCTTTTATTTTAAATTCCAATTGATGGGATATGTTATTCAATATCATAATTACTATAAATTTTATTTATAAATGATGAGATACCCAATCCAGTCTCATTAAACACCTCCATTAACATTTATACACCCCAGTTATTCTGCCGAAATTTAAATGTAAATTTTATTTTCCAAAAAAATATGTAGTGAATACCTATAGCCATTTATTAAACGTGGTGTTCATAATTATACACTAATACTTTTTTTATTGGAGAAATAAACGTATTTATTCTATACTATTTGTTCTTTTAATAGTATATGATGATAAATGAATCCCTGTTATATGATCTATGTGGTACACTTTTGCATGTGCATGAAATGAACGTGAGGGATGTGCCCAAAATTATAGAGTGCTTCAAGGAATTTGGTAATGTTTTAGGCTCATGATTGTCATGAAAGGGGTTATAGAGTGAACCTAATCCATTATGGTTCTTTTTCCATCATGATACTATGTGAGATAGCCTTTAACTATGTTTAGGATTCCATGTTCTATGTTGTTCCCACATTTCCCATGTTTCCTTTATATTATAATGCTATATCATGCCTCATTCTTTGTGATTATTATTATCATACCTTTTATATGTCATTGATATGCGTATTCTCTAACATATTTTAAATTATTCATGTTATTTTTTTATTCCCTTACTAATATTTATAGATCATCTCTTTCTTTTGTATATTCATAGGTTATATGATGCAACATTAAGTACGATGGAATAATTTGATAATGTTAAAGAAGTTTTCAATAATGGTGGTATATTCCGTATTTTATACAATTATGTAATGTACAAAATTCCCATAGAAACTAGACTTATAAATCGTACAGTTTCTGTTATGTGTAATATTATTTAATATATAAGGAATAAATGTATAATAAAGAGACGTGGTGTCATAATATTTATCCATTAGTCTAATATATATGACCATCCATGTAAGGTGATGATGAATAGAAAAAAATTAAAATCATTCATTCTATGGTGGCGGTAGTCCACATGTATGAATGGATGAGGATTTAATTTTCCATATAATGGGTACAAAGAATAATATGGTTCATCATTTAATAATATTTAATATGTTATTGATATCATAATTATATGTCAAATCCCATTATTAAAGCATATATGTCAGTTGGTGTAGGAAAATGAATATTTTTCTTCATGGAAGGGGTAATTCCCATAACAGACAAATGAATGTTTCATTTTTCTTAAGTAAAAATTGAATGGTGTTTAATTTTTGTAACAAATTACAATAACATAATAATAAAATAATGATAATTATGATATAATTTTATTATGGTCTAATTATAGTGACCCAAAAGTTTCATATATAGATATTTTATCTTCTAATATAAATATTTGTTACATAACATTACCATCCATGTGAGAACCATAAAGTGTTAGTGTATTTACAAACTAGGTACATATTATTATTAATTTAGGAAATAAATTAAATATATACCATAAAGATCAAAATATGTACAACACTTATTAGAAATACCATACTCAAAATCTTTCTTCGTTAACTGGGAAATGGAAAGAAAAGAAATAGTGAGAACAAAGGAATAGTTATGGTAATAAATATATATATCAGTCAGTGATAATATGTGAGAATAAGTAAAGAATAATGGTATTGGAAAATTATTGTAGCATATAATAAAAAAAATTAATTCAAATATCATTAATCATAATGCATTTCATAAGGTTATATCATAAAAAATACATAAGTCATAAGTGATAATAATCATCAATAATCAATAATGATCCTTGAGAACACATCAAAAGCATAAAACATAAGTTTGTTTCATATAAATATGAGTATAAAATAATTTCTTATTCAAGGGTCAATTACAACACTATCATAGTGGATTTGGTACACTCCCCATT
The DNA here is from genome assembly GCA_963277665.1 of Viscum album. NCBI lineage: Eukaryota > Viridiplantae > Streptophyta > Magnoliopsida > Santalales > Viscaceae > Viscum > Viscum album. The sequence goes on along the minus strand of OY728133.1, from coordinate 675,696,933 downwards.
TCATTATATCCATAGTCATGGTTCACTCCCAAGACTACCAAAGTGGACAATGTCCCTTATTGAATAAGGTTTACTCCCCCATGTAATTCTTATTATCTCATAATTTATCTATCTTTACTAAATGTAGTAGAGGTTTGTAAAATTATGGTCCCACCCATAATATACTAAAACTAATATATATGTGTGTTCCAAGAATATAAAACATTGATCATTAAGTCATAAACTATGGCTAGGAAATGGTTTTAATAAACATTTCATCATCTCATTATAATATAACTCATGGTAAATAAATATGATTCATGGAATAATCCTCAAATTATCATCACCATAATATTTATTACAAAAAAAATTATGGAATCATTTTATAAAATCGTAATTAAATTATAATTAATTTAAACGAATGCTATCATTAATGCAGAATTTTTTTAAAATGTCATACAATTTTTTTTTTGGAATTTGACTTTTTAATTTTGAAATCACAAACATAAAATTAAAATATTTCCAAAATATTAAGGAATTATTTTTTATTGAATATATCATTGTAATAAATAAAATAAATAATCAAATCTTTGAGCAGTCATTACAAATATATTTTTTTCCCGTAATCCAAAAAATAGTCATTCTGTTTTCACATTCAATAAAAAGAACTTTGATCCAAAAAGGACAAGAATATTATTTTTAAAACATTTGGAAAAAATTAAAAAATGGCTAAAAATATCATTAAATATTAATTAAATAATAATCATATCATTATTTAACCCATTTTAGAAAAATGGATGAAAGTGGACAAATATGTTAATATTTTTTTAATAACATTTTCTGAAACATTATGAGTACCAAAGAGAGAAAAATGATACTAAAATTTAAAAAAATTTAATTAAAGAATTTAGAGAAATAATTAATGGTTTTTATCAAATTAAGAATATGTAATTTCCTCAACGTATATTAACACATTATTAATCTCGATTAAGATGGGATTGAAACATAAATCCATTACCTTGTTTTTTATATTTCATTGTACATGATTAAAATATTATATAATAAATATATATTTACTATATATCAATTAAAATACCATAATCATATATATCATAGAATATTCTATTTACATATAACATCTTATCAAATGTTTATTAATAAATCATTATTATAATCATTGTTCCAAGTGATAAAAACTTCATTTTTCATGCATGTTTGTATTCCATAGTCCCAATAATTTTAATTTGATCATGGTTACATCATTTAAAAAGTGGTAATAATTTAATTTTTATCATATTTAATCATTATATCCACATTTAAAACTATTATTAAAAAACTATGATGAAAATTTAAAAACACCACTTTGTGTAGGCAATAGTCAACACGTATGACCATGTAATGTTTCTACTTTTCGATGGATGAAATTAAAGAAATATAAATAATAATTAATATTCTTATCAATATAATTTTCTAATAAATTTCATATCAATTCATTAATTCAATTATTAAAACCATCAACGGTAAATGGTGTTAGAAAACAAAACACATCGCTTCATTGAGGTGGTGGTCCACACATACACAAATGAAATGTCTTATATTCCTATAAAATTGAAGTGAGGTGGGAAATGGTTTTTAAATAATCATAATAATGATTATTTATCTTTAATATACAAAGTTAATTATTTTATAATATATACTATATATTTTTTAGGAGGTAAAAGAATAAATAAAATGGAAAATACATAATTAAGATTTACACCTCTCTGTGGAGAAAAGTCTTATATATTACACATAAAGACTTTAAAGGATGATATTTTGTTAAGAAAATAAGATCTAAAATGTCAGAAATGAATGTATTATTGTATAATTATAAGGAATGTCTAGTCTATGGGGATTTTTACGTGTGAAGAAGAAAGGGGAGGAGGTATCCAATTAAAATGGATGGAAATGATACACTTCGAAATACATAAAATATTAAATAATATGTAGGAAATAATCATATCAAGTAGAACAGAGGAACCCAAAATTAGAATATAAGATGAAAGAGGGACAAAATATGCTTAAAAATCAAAATTATACAAGTTTTGGATACCTTTAATGCATTATCTCTTTGTTGAAACAATTTAAACACACATTAACATTAACAATGAAAACATAATTTTTTTACCATGATAAAATAATTGTATAAATAAAAATAAGATGAAATTTTTTACTAAATTTGAACAGTTTTATACAAAATTTATAATCTATTATATTATATTAAATTAACAATGTTGTAAAAAATAACATTTAATATATGTACACAAAATTAAAGTAAAACTGTTTTTATGAAAATAACTTACTTGGGAGTAAAAAAATTTCCCTAAGAAATCAATTAATAATTTAATTTACATGATATTTTTGGTTAGATAATTAAAAATTATTGTTTTTATACTTTTGGATAAATCCAATGCACAATGGAATCTTTTAACATCCCCATTAAATTCAAAGATCAAATTTATTTTAATTTGAATAAAATATATCTTATCTTCCCAGAAGTCAAAATTGGATTAATAATTTCGTAATAATTTATTAAAATATTATATTTAACTCTCTAAACTTATATTTTTTTTAAATCCACTCAGTAAGTGTGATGAATTAATATTTTATAAATATTTTTAATTTGTAACCTGTTGTTTGGAACTTCTTATACATCTTTTACTATGGTGACACATCTTTGGTATGGTTACTATTAATAATGGAAAAATTTAAATTTTAACATATTAAATTACATAAATTTAGATATTTATAAATATTTAATCAATTTTAAAAATATAAATTTTTATATGCGGGATAAATTATTTTTAATATAATTCTATAAAATGAAATGACTAATAGTTATAGACAAAATGCATTTTAAGCCCAAAAATGAACTTACACCAAAATATAGAATAAAGATAATTCACGCATAATAAATTATATAATTTCTCATATAAGAATACTTATTTTAATTTAGGACCATATTAAATTAATTTTGAATCATTTTGAATTAAAAAAATGATAACTTTACAAAAATCGGTATTTTCACTATTCACAGAAAGATAAATCCTTCGAGAAAAAACTAAAAATTTTGCCGTAAGATAATTATGATATAATTACTCATAAAATGATATCATTTTAATTAGATAAAATTTATGAAATTGGAGGAAATTAATTATACTATTTTGACACCGAAAATAATAAAACCCATTTCTGAATAAAGTTTTTTTGAAGCAAAAAATAAATTTTTCTGGAAATTGAGTTCTAATTTATTATCCATTAAAAATGATTTTGAATTATAAAAAAAATTTATAAATATTTTTTATAATGTGGTTATTCAAATTTATACCACAAATTTGAAATCTTATTTTATAACAATTACATTTATATAATAATATTTATATCATGGTTCATTTAGAGTAAGTGTTGTGTGTAAAGAAAACATTAAAATAAATAATTATTAATTAAAGTGAACTATATCCTAAAATCATGTCTAATTTCATTAAACCAATTATAAGAATTTGTACATATAAATTATTTCATTATGACATAAGAAACCGAGGATGCTTTTGTCTTATCACATCCTTAGGTTCCATCATTGTTTTCTCTAATTTATGGTTTCACATGAAATCATTAACTAGTTGAGTGGATTTGATTCAAATAACTATCTATCTATGACATATGATCTTCAAAAGTTATTACTTATAATAGATATTTTACTCCAATATAATTTCCACTGATTTCAGAACATATAAAGATAATGCTTGTACTTCATTAAGAGAGATACATAGAACACATCATAACAATGAGGGATATTTGGTGGATGTTCAAACGAATAAGCTACCAGAAAAATTTGATAAAGAAATTTAAAGGGAAAAATATGTATATATCTTATAACTACATTCATCATATATATCATAATCATATACCAAGAAGATATTCCTAGGAATACCTTGCTACCAACTTTAAATTCTATATCTCACCAATGATCGTCACATATATTTTTAGTAAACTTTGAGATTCCCTTATGTTTAACTGATTTTTTATAAATTTATATTTAATTTATTAGTTATCTTATGTCCTAATAGTGTCCTATATGTAACATCATCCCAACATACTATATTACTACACTTCATAACACAAAGGGAATCACAAGGAACCATCTAAATACTAGAGTGAAAGCGATTTTTGTAAGAAAATTCCACCAATGGAAGATGTTTAACTGGACCAACATTAAATTACATTAATAAAGATATAAAAATGTATTGTGGAGTTTCAATATCCTTCTTAGTCCTAACATATTTATAGCGATGACATATAGTACTAAAAATCAACAATATATTAAAATATCATTCAATACTTCTTGAGAATATCTTGATAAATCATAGATCTAGGTCACATACCAAAAAATGTGGTACACCTAAAAACATAAAACATCATTAAAATATACCATGTAATTATAAAAAATATAGAAATATTCTCAGATATAATTTATGTGTACTAAATTTATAATGAAATCAAATACAACCCAAAATAACATTATGGAATTTATAACTTTTTCGTAGTCTGAAAATGAAATATATAGTGATGTTTTCCAATTTTAATTACATTATAGGTAATGGTTATAACATAAAATTTATATCTATATATTTCATAATTAACTTTATGAAATACAATTAAGTGATATTTATACTCTAAAATATCCCTTTCCATGTTTTTCCAACACAAATATTATTTCTGATCTCTAAACATCTTTATACATCATGGATGATTAGATAATGATGAACTATGGAATTCATCCAGAAAACCCATATTCAAATATAGTATTTATGTAACATATAATCAGTTCAAAAACCTTATCATTCTATCATAATCAATTTTAACTGAAAAAATATCTCAACTTCTATTACTGCTCCTCATCCACCTTTGGTGCCTCTTCAATCCCCACATGGATGGGTGTTTGAACATTTATGAAGGAAAGATAAGATATATATTACTTCTTAAAGATTTTAACATCTATATTCTATAAATTAATAATTATGTATTTTACTTGAATCATTATAATAGACAAAGTAACCTATATTTTCTGACTCATACCATCATCCAACTTGATCTCTTTTTGAGGGTGGTAATGTATTGAGAATTCATAATATTTAATATACTCCAACCATATACATTGGTTAATATTTTACAATTTCTAAATGATTATTTCATTAAAGCTATTATTATTGATATATATGTCAGACTATTCACTATAAAGAGAATACCTTCATATTTTTGTTACAATAATTACCACTTGAAACTCCAAATTATTATTTTGGTAAATTTCAATATGAGATTTTAATTGGCGCGAGTCATAATTTATCACCATATATTTTTTCATAAATATGAACCCCGATACTTTCATCAATACATATATAAATTTTAAAAACCCAACTCTACATAATGTTAGTGTGAGAACAGGTGCACGAACCATCCATTATTTCTGCTCCATCAAATTTTCCTCACATTCATCAATCCAAATGAACTTGGATTATATTTGAGTCAGAATTTTATTGGATTAGATATTCATGATAAATATCTCATATATAATTTTAATAATCTTAATAACACCATAAATAAATGGATATTGATTATAGTGGTCATTCTGGACTATTTTTAATTAACCTCAACCTTTGAAGGATCAACCAATATATCCTCACTTGAGATTATATGACCCAATAGAGTCACTTTGTATTTCCGTTTTTTAAACTTTTTAAATTAATAATATATCTTATCCTTCATCATGGTCATTATAAAGATACAAAATTTTTATTCATACTTTTCCTTACTATTAAAATATATAATAATTACCTCAATAAAGACAACCAAAAACTGATCTATGAAATATCTAATGTCTCTAGACATTAAATTGATGAAAATAACTAGATATTTTTTTTGACAAATGGAATTACTATAAATTCCTAATTAACATACCTTGATCAAAAGGGTATATATGGTATATCGTCCTTATTTTATATTAATTAATGATATGTAGATCATATATCAATCTTGAAAAAATATTTAGCTCCATTTAATTGATCTAACAGATCATGGATCTAGTTTAATGGATACATGTTCTTATAATTATAATTCTAAATTCTCGATAGTCAATGAAATTTATCATTTAAACATGTTTCTTATTTAAAAAAATTATAGGTTCACTGTTGTGATGTACTAGGGTATATGAATCTTATATCAATATTATCTGGGTTTTTCCGCTTTAATTCCTTCATGAAAATTGAGAGAATTCTATATGTGGTGTTTAAAATTAGTGGAGCACTAGTCTTTAGTTTCACATAAATCTCGAAGTCATGATCACCAATAATGGGAGCTATACGAATACACCTATATAAACAATTTTTCGAAAACCATTTGTACATATCCCTCGTAGAGACCTTATACTATCATTTTTGGGGAAAAACCATTTCTATATGTCCCTTGTAGAGACCCAATAATAATGGTTTTTACCAAAACCATTGGTAGAGCTATCTTGTACCACAGGTTTCCAAAACCTCTGGTAAAGGTACATTTTAGATACCATAAAAAAAATATTTCAGAAAAAACCATTGGTATAGGTCCCTATAAGATACCTTATTCAAATTTTTTCAACTTTTCTTTAATATAATTCCTTTTTAAATCCCTTTACAATTTTTTTGGGTCCAAAATAGTGGTATATAACCCTTTTAGACACCACATACCCATTGTTTTGGAAAATTCATTGGTATTACATCTAAAAATCAAGTTACCTATTCTAACGGTATAGAGAAACATTGGTATAGGTCTATACCAAGTGTTTTGAGAAACTTGGGTATAGGTACAAAAATTATTTGTTGAATTTTTTTCAAATAACATTAAATACATCAAAAGATAAATTAATGTTAATTATAAATATATATATTTATCAAATTATGTTCATAAAACTCATCTTAGTTTAGTGGTTATGATGTCGAAATATAAATGGGAGGTACTGGTGTTAAAACCAAGATGGGTTTTATTTTTTACATTACCTATACCAATGGTTTTTCAAATCCATTGGTAAAGTTTTTTCATATGACATATACCAATATTTTTACGAATCAATTTTTATAGGACAATACAATATTTTTTCATAAAAACAATTTCTATAGGTATATACCAACAATAGAATAAACAACACCCCTCCAAACTGTCTGCATAGGATATACCAATGGTTTGGTGGCCAATACCAACAACTCTAAATAGTTGGTATAATATTTTTTCCTTGTATTGCATATAGAGGAATATTAGGAAAATCATCAAGAAATTCATCAAATAATATTGTACTGTAAGAATATATTTGATTTTGTGTTTCTCCTCAAGAATTTGAGATAAATATCGACTATAAATATATAGTAATACTCACACAATATAAGTCACTTATATATGAAAATAATATTCATATTCAAAATGAAATAAAACAATCGGTCAATTCAAAATATAAAATATGAATTCATTTACATAAATATTTATATGGGATCTATATAGAGATATCTAATACATGACCAAAATAAAATCAAATTCAACTATAGGAAGAATAAAATTATTTACAGGAATAAAATTCACAATAACTAATATTGAAGATAATATGTAAATATTATTTTGATCATCATACCATTATGAGTTTTTATTGATAACTAAACATCAAATTATTGAGGATGTCAATGAAAAATCATAGAGATGTTTCATGAAATAATTGAATTAATATTACTAAGGTGAAATAATATACTTAAATATTTGAGCATTCATACAACCTCATTATCTTCATTGTTCTATCTATGTTAGAATTTTAAAACAAAAATTATTAGTGTAATAATGAGACATCATAGTGAGAAATCATGTAATCCTGCTAAATAATTTACAGGTTGTCTAAATCCGTACACCTTCATTTTAATTTCTATCACCTTGGGTATAACCTAGGTTATTCATGGACATCATCTATTCAAATATTTAATAATGGGTCATGAATAAGATGTGAATTAACCAAATCATATCCCATGGGAGTTTCGAAGAAGGTGAGAAATAATGGTCAATTCACCATGCACCAAAATGATTGATATGATATATTAAACCCACTAATTGTGTGGTTATTTCCCCAAGATTAATCTATTCTAAAACTATTCAAACTTATATTATACATACATGGATTTCTTGTTACAAAAACCACATAATATCTACCTTACTAAACATAATCTATTATACTATACATAGAATTATCCAAATTGTATTAGAAAATGTATTTTACTCATAACATCAATCAGTTAACTAATCCCTTATATGACAGAAACAATATTTACCCAAAATCAGTGAAAATAAATATTAGATATTATTATATGAATATAAATTACATAACATTAAGTTCCATGCTAAAACTATAAAGGATTATGTCTTTGGACACTAGATACATAATCATTTTATTTCATGAATGATATTAAATGTATCCCATAAGTATTTTGTCACATAAACCACTTCTTATACCTAACATCCATAAATCCTTTCATTAGAACCTGTTAAAAGAAAATACCAGAATTTTTGAGATAATATTATCAATAAAGGTAAACATAAGGGATATCAATCATTGATCATATGTTAGAATAAGATAAGATTAAGGGTGTTAGAAAATGACCATAACATTAAAAAATCAAACCAAATAATTCAAAGATAAATAATAATAAATCATGAAAAAAATAAATATTTTATCGACACAAACAAGTCATTACTGTATTGAATCAGCAATAATAAATCATGATACATTATACCAAATTATAAGTAAAAATTGTTAGTTATTGGAATACCGATTTTCATTGAAAATACATTTAGTAGTAAAATATCACTGCCAATATTATCATAGTTGATGGGATTCATTTCCCATTTAATCATATGTTTAGTCAAAGTTAACTCCAAAGACTATCATAGTGGACAAATTCCAATACTAAATTGTGTTTAATCCCAATTCTGGTTCATATTTTCTTAGGTGATATCTAAATTTACCCAATGAATTTGAGAGATATATAATTCTGGGCCCACCTATAACTAAATGAAAATCCTGGATATATGTTACTTATTATCATAAAATATTCATCATGAAATCAATACTCATGGAAATAAAATGGGTTTCCTAAATATTTCATCATAGAATAACATGTGAAAAAAATGGGATTCATAGAATTATCCTTATATCAAAATCATTATAATCCACACAGATAAAGAATCTAGGTAGAATAATTAGATAATATCCCCAATAAAGAATAATTTACTTCAAAAGATGTTGTTATTTATGAAATTTTTTATTATAAAATCATTTGAATATTTATTGAGGAAAATACCCTATTAATTATTAAATATATAATTTAAAATAAAAACTTTTCCAAACTATTTAGTAGAAAATTTTATTTTAAATGATCTATGGATACTTAAAGATGAATAATAAAATCATTGAGTAATAAATATGGTATAAAATTATATTGATTCCTTGATCAATGAAATTATGTTTCCTGTCACACCTTTAATTAAAAGTATCTTGTTTATAAAAGATAATAAGATTAATTTTAATCATTTTAAAAAAACTAAAAAAAGAAAAAATTAATTTAATCCACAATTGATGAATATTAACAACATTTTTGAAATCATTTTATAAAACAGGGGTATTAATGAAAAAGGTTTTCTAACAAAAAGTAATGAAATAAGGTCGGGTTTTCCAAAAAAAAAATAAACCATTTTGAGTGCCAAATGGTGAAAAATAACACAAAATTTTAAACATCTGATAAATTAAAATATGAGAAAAAATATCAAAGGGGTTTGTCAAATAATATTATTATTTTTTACTTAATGGGTATTCAATAATAAGAAGTCTTGATTAATATTATATTAAAATATAAATACCTTACCTAAAGTACAATTTTTCTCCTTTTTGTTCAAAAATCATATATAATTAATGTAGATTTATTAAAAAACTATAAAAAACCATAATAATATATTTTATATTTTATATGTTATACATATATCATATTATCACCCATTTTTTAACAATTCATTCTTAATATTAATATATTAAGTGATAACTGCTTCATTTTTCAAGCTTTTTTCATTCTGTAGTCCCAATCCTTGTACATTGATAATGGTTCCATCATCATTTGAAGGTTAATCATATCATGAATATCAACTATGATCATGATATTCCCTTCTATAAATAATCAAATAATTTTTTTAAAAAAATTCATTACATCACATTCTGAATATGGTGTATTGTATGTACGCATGAGTGATGTTTTAAATTTTAAATGTCTAGAAAATTTGATAAATAAATAATAAATAATACTTCAAAGATTAAAATAATATCATCAATAATATATATATATATATATATTAAGTGAATATAAAATTATAACCATCAATTTTACTTGGAATTGGTTGGGATATGATTCTCATAATGTGTGGAGAAGGTACATGAGAGTTTGTATCCTTTTTTATGTGAGGGAATGGACACACAAGGAATTATATAAAAAATAAAACAAAAAATATATATATATATATAAACAATTTAATGTGGAACTAAGACATCCTAAGTTAAAATATAATATGTTATATGGCTAAAATAAACTAAACCAATAACATTTAGATAGGTTTTGGAAAATCTCTAAGGTTTATATCCTATTTAAGCCACATTAAACCCATTTAATCTTTAGTCATGATTACATAAATTTTTACCCTGATAACATAATTATATGAACATATATGAAATGGTAATTCTATCCAAATTTAATGATTCTTATTCAAAAATTGGAATCTATTTTTTCAGATTCAATTTATATGGTCTTGTAAAATTTCTTTTTATATAAGAACCCAAAACAAATGAAAAACAGTTTTGAATAAAATAACTGATTGTAGAGTAAAAAACATTTCCCCATGAAATCATGTAATAAATTAGTTTTAATGTATTTTATTTTTAGAATAATAAAAAATGAAATTTTTTTGACATTTAGATGAAGTAAAAACATGATATAATATTTCAACTATTCCATGAAATGGAAATACAAAAATATTTTTTAGTTTGACTAAAATATGACTTATATTAACAAAACTCATTATTTGGTTCCCAATTACAAAATATTTTTCTTAAATAAATTATTTAAATAATTTAACAAATCATTGCCTAAAAATATTTCATTTAATTATCTAACGACTTGTGTGAAATATGTCATCAAACATTAACCCATAGTTTTAACCATGTTCTAACTCTTTTATATGGGTGAAAAATCATTAACATAGTTAGTATTAAAAATGATAAAAAATTATGTTGATACCATTAAAATATATAAACTATTTTGATTTCAAATATTGAATCCATTTTACAATATTCAATTTATATATGTGGGGGAAATTCGTAATAATATAAATCGATAAAATAAAATTAAAAATGGTTTCTAGAAAAAAAAAATTTTACGGTAAAAAAATAACATATAATAAAAAAAATGTAACTCCCTAGCCCTATAAGCCTGGAGCCATTGCATTATTTTAATACATTTCCATGATTACAAGGAATAATGTCCGGAAATACCTATCAGTTTATCAATCTTGGAAAATAGATTAAATACATGAATGTTACATTACACATTCAAACATAAAACAAAACATAAATAATCCATTGGAAATTCCATTATTCCATTAACTTAACACTGCATATCAAACATAATACACTTCTTGGAATCCTGGGAAAACAAAACATTATAAAGTGGTGATCTCATATGCTTATTTTGGGTAAATAATTTAAGGGAAGATATAATATTTTAATTCAAGATGTTTAATAAAAACAACATCCATTTAAACATAAAATTGAACATAAGATGGTGAAAATAAATCAAACATTACCATATAATCATGTACATTGATATTATACAAGTAGAATAATCATGTGTAATAATTAATATCATAATGAAGGAATGCCTAACACCGTACATCATTACCACATGGTCAAGGCCTCGTGCCAAGACTACCAATAAAATTTTTGTCAAGGCCTCATGTGAAGACACTAATTTGACTCATTAGACCTACCGATGCATCGATGAGTTATAGCGGGCTCCACCCATCGCTTACTAAGTCAAATTAATTCCTCATATGAAAAGGTTGAAACATAATATAAACATTTGTATTAAAACGAGCATAAAAAATGTTAAAACATTATCCATAAATCAAGAATGGTATAAAAATAACACATCCATAGTAAAAAATATCCCAATACCTTAAATAGAATATGGAATATTGTATGATAATAAATCAATATCAAATAAGTGTAATATCCAGTAAAGGATGTTGATATAGTTGAAATTAATCAGTAAAACTCTTTGAGAGAAATATCAATTTTTCATTAAATCATTTTAAGGTCACACAATTTAGAATGAAAGTCATTTAAAAGACATTTTTGAATCAATTTTTCCTATATTAATTTGAATCTTTTTAAAGTAGTTACCATTTTAAAACATTCATTTCCATATAAATAAATTCATAAACCCAGTTCTAAAATATTGAAATTAATGAGAATGATTTTGAAGAATAAATATTTAAACCTTTTTAAATTATTTTTTTGTTAAATATCACCTTAAGAGAATCATTTTGAAAACTCTTTTATGAAACATGGACATGGATAATACTTATATCCTATTAAAAACATACCCATACACAATATTGAATAATAATTATATTGGGGAATAAACCATTAACTTTTACTTTCCTTTGGTCGATGGTACATTTAACCTCCTGTATAATGACAATAGTATGTTATTAAATTATACCAGATCCAAAATAATATTGATTATATCATTATTTATTCATTTATGGCTTTATACTACCCATTTAATAATAATTTCCATGTTAAGTAAACAGTGTGGGTAATAATTGCTATATATATCATACGATTTTTAACTATTTATTCTTGATCGTGTCATTTAGATCATGATTTAAATAAATACATTAAATAAAAAATTATTTATATATGACATATATTTATAATATAAATATGTATAACAGATAGATATATGAAATGGAAAGAACTGTTTATAGAGACGGTATGTCGAACGTACGCATAAACGTTGATTCTGTTTTCATATTGTATGGAATAGAATTAAGTGAATCATATATATGTAATTATATATATATATATATATCAATTAACATTATTTGGTAATATATTAAATACTTGTTAATGATATATTTTTATAATTATAATTGAATTGTGAACATGGAAATGAATCTCATCATGTCGTGGAGATGGTAAGCCGTACGTATACAGGAGCGATGATATCATTTTATATATGATTAAAACATGTGGAATTGGATGGTATATTAATTATAGAGATAAATTATCATGTTATTTTCATTATTTATATACATATTACTCATCATTATATCCAACAAATTAAAATAGTGTTTAATAACAAATTACACCACGGTGTGGAGACAGTAAGTCGTACATACACACGCGTGGTGACATTATCAATCATATGATGGATAAAATAAGGAATATGGTTGTGCCATATTTGTAATAACATCACAACATTTTTATGGTTTATTAGTTATAATTTTGGTATGTAAATATCAAATAAAGGGAAAATGGATGATGAATTTTTTTTTAAAGAGGTGATAAAATAATTACCTATTCATTGGGCATTTCCTTTTGATTTGAACAAAAGGGATTTCTAGATTGGATTTAATCTCAATGGAAGGCCTATTGAATTAAGTGATGGAAGTACATAGGTGAATTTGGTAGGGGTTGTCCGGGCCAAATGGATTTGGAGGTGTGATTTTGATAGACGGGGAAGTACCCTTTTATAAGAGAGGTGGGGGTCACATTAGGAAAAGTTTGAAATATTATTTTTTTATAAAATCATTTTCGGTTTTTAATGGATCCAAATCGATTTATTTCTAATATAAGTTGGTTATGGGTAGAAATAATCTCAACCCATAGGTTTTAGAAAAGTTTAGATCACCATATTAACCCAATCCTTTATATTAAACTCTTAGTTAAATTGTTTATCTTTTATCATTTTCCCTTGTATTATTATAATACATGATTAATAAACATAATATAAAAATCCATGATAACCCCAATTGGTTCATTATTGTAAACTCTAATATCATCTATGTTCTTTTTTGGAACCATAAAATTTTAGGTGTATTTTTTCATTTAATAAAATATTATTTTTTTAAATCGCATTTATGAAAATTTTGACACTATTTTGTATTTGGATTTTTTGAATATCATAACAACATTAGTACTTATAAAAAAATTCATTTCATCCACCTGAACATGTAATATTGACCTAGGAAATTCGTCTAATACATAAAAAGTCTCCATTTACATTTATTTTGATATTTATAACATCAATTATTTTAATCATTCATTAATAATGTAATTATCGCTTCTTCATTATGTGTTAAATAAATTTAATTATTTAAGGTATAAAATTTATAAACAAAATACCATGATGTAAAAAATCTATATTTCCTTATAATGAATACTTATAGTAAAATTTATATTATTTATAACCCAATAATAAAAATTGTTTAGATATTAAACATTGAATTTTACAATTTTAACTCTTATTTAAATAAAATAATAATAAATTCCATATTCTATACCAGATGGATAAAAGAGGTTCATATTTTATTTATAAGGTTAATTTTGGTCGAAAAAATGTATCCAAAAGAATTTGGATTTTTTAGGGTAATTATAAAATTATTTGTACCTTTATTTACTCTATTTACTTTTCACCATGGTAAAAAAAATCAAAAGATTCTATTCAAAAAATTATTTTCATCTTTTGAAACACATTTTAGTTATTGATTTCAACCGTTTCTCTCAGATTTTTGAAATTCAATTCACAGAAGCTGTAAAATTATGTTTTATTCATATTTGCAAATATGCCTAGAAGGTGGGTAAAAGATGAGAATAAGTTTAATAACATTTTATATATCTAAACATAATATAAAATTACTCAAATTAATTACATTTAACTTATATGTGTATGATGTATCTATTTTTACATAAAATATATTTAAATGAAATTAATAATTATTTAAAAAGAAGTTGGTTTTAAACAAAAACACAGAACTTTTAAATATTCATTAAAAATTGAATGTTTTCAGAAAAATACCAAAAATTCACCCTAACATAATTTTGATATTCTGAATTCAAAAATGCTATATATTTTACCAAATTCAAAACATATATTTTTCATTAATAAATATAAAATTACTTCTAGTTGTCAAAACCAGAAAGTGGGTTTTTGAGAAGTAAAAACTATCAAAAGATTGATACGTGTTTATGCCTAATTTAAAAGTGAAATTACTTCTAATGACAAAAATTATATTAAATGATAAAATTATAATCTAATTATACTTCAAAACCATTCAAATATATAATTTTAAACTATAAAAAGGTTATTTTCAATTAAAATTTAGTATCTTTCACTATTGATACAAATATGAAAGTTATTTGAAAAACACCAAAATTTTATCCAAACGAAATTTTCATGTTTTTATTCAAAAAAATAATTTAATTTCACCAAATTAAATATTTAAAAGTGTAAAATATTGTATCTAAATATGGTTCCCCATTAATATGCGGAATAACTACATTTTTGAAAAATACTTCTTTTATCTGAAAAATTTAATTTGTTCTTATATAATGTCAAAAAAAAACACAAAAGATGAATGTTAACATTATATGGGATATATATAAAATTCAAATTTTTGTTAGTAATCATAAAATATTTTCTAAACATCTAGTTAGTTAGGTCGTGGTGTTCTTGAACTCGTTGTTGGGTACATCGCACACTATTGTATTATTCAAAGAAAAAACATACTGTGAAAGATTGGGGTGTTAAGATAAATTATAAAGATTATTATAATGTAATTAGTTAAACCATTTATAAATATTATAGAATTATTTAAATTCATTATCTCATTCAAATAATTATGGGGCACATTGACTGAAAAAATTTAACGATATAAAAAAATTATTAATTTTCACTATTCACTAAAAAATCAATATTTTTAGAAAAAGAAAAAAATTCAACCTAACCTAATTTGAAAGTAATAATATCAAAATTATCACTTTTTTATAAAATATAAGATATCAAATTTTATGAAATTATTTAAAATATTCTCTCATAGAAAGAAATAAAAAACATTTTTGATGAAATATATTTTTGAAGCATTATGTGAATTTACCAAAGATTGATTACATGTATATTATTCATTAATCAATGATTCACAATATATAAAACCTGAATAATTATTTTTTATAATTTTTTTTATTCATATTCATAATTAATATTTTAATAGCTAGGTTTTAACAATAGTGTTTAAATAATAATGCTGATATCGGAGTTCCTTTAGACATTGTGTTGTCTTTAATGAAAGATACGAAAGAAATTATCTTTATTTATCGATAAAAATATCATTAAATATTCAGGTGTTATTGTAATTTAATATTTGGAATAATATGTTCATATAATGATTTTAAAATAAGAATAGTTTGGTTAGAAATTTATACCTCACTTCTTTGATTATCTACCTTGTGAAGCGGGTTAAGCCTTTAAGGGATGTTCTTTTAAGAAGAACCAAAAATATTGATGGGTGATAATAATTTTTAGGAAAGCTTTGGGAAGAGTTTGGGATGATCTGTGTGTGGTGTGTTGTGAGGGGAAGTGAGGAGAAGGGTGATCCTTTTATATGTGAAAATGTATGAATATTTTATAAATAGAAAATACTTTTTAAAAATTGGAATTAACTCCCAAGTAATTTGCCTCAAAAATTGAGAAATAATATATAATGGGTGATATATGGTTGATCTTTGATTTAACCACTAATTACCAAACATGTTGTAAACATTTTTTTAACTCATTACCATTATATTTTTCAGTTTTACCGTTTTAGCATTTACATTGGTAAAAAGTTTTTACCAAAGGTAAGATAACATTTATGCCAAAAAATGGAAATTATTAAATAAATGGGGCCAAAATATTACAAAATTGAAATCTAATTTATTTATTTTAATTTTTTATAGTGTGAAAATTTAATTTTAAAATGAAAATTTATATTTATATTTAGAATATTTTTTAGACAAATACAACATGTCACGACCCGACCCTACTCGGGCTCGAGCCTCAACTACCCCAAGCCCGCCTCCATAGGCCAGGGGTTGGCGACCAGTGCCAAAGGCACAATAACATGGGGGGGCCATTTCCCAAGTACCTGTACACACACACAACATACTTAATGCAAAATAGAAAAGTAAAAGATAAAATACAATAAAAAAAAGGGAAACTGCTATAAATAAACCACAATGTGCATCAAACTCTAAAAGTAAAAAACAAGTGCTGAAAGTAAACTGAAAAGAAAAGGAAAAAACACACGCCCAACCAAAAAAGTGCCACAACCTGGCAATAGGTGAACAAAAGAAAAACAACTAGAAGGGTCCCTCACCTAGAACCTGACTCCGACCACTGCATGTGGTCCAAGCTCCGAAACTCCTAAGCTCCACTGAATCCATGACCAACCTGTCTGTCGTCTGTGAGGGCACACTATGTGCAGGAAAATCCCAAGAAGGGGTGAGTATAAAAATACTTGGTAGGATACCCCAAAGGCTCGAGGGATCAACAAAGGAGGTACCGAAGGGTGATAATTAGATCGAACATGGGAATGTAAAGTAGTACAACCAAAAGTGTAGCAAAGAGTACAATAAAGAGTCCACCTCAAACCAACAAGAGAAAGGAGGTAGACTCATCTAGACAGAAGGAGCTGGAAATGGTGAGAAGATGAAATTCCTGTCGATTCATCGCTACTTATAGCAGGAGAGTAGACCCATCCAACCCCGAGAATCTAGACACGGAAAGCACATAGCATACCCCACGTGTCTCTCCTCTCTTGGAGGAAGAGTGACCAGGCCCAAAAAGTGGGTACTGGAAAAAGGTATATACATTACCATATGCTCAATCAAGAAGCCCGAACAAGATCGTAAGGGGATCTACATCCCTTATCTCAGCCCAATAAAGTGAGTATCCAACAGTTCCAGAAGTAAAAACAATCTATGCCCAGCATCCCAAACATATTCCTTGAACTTCATGTCAAGGGGATCAAATCACCGCATCTCGAAACTATCTACTTTGGGCGGTACTGACTCACCTGCACGGTTTTAGGTCGCATCGTAAGGACGTGTCTCGATGGGGAAAGCTCCCCTCGTACTTGAGTGTTCTGGGGGAACATCAATCCATAACTCGTCACTGCCCAACAGTCGAGTGGTCTCCTCAAAGTTGACAGGAGACCCCCTTCCCAGCCCCACTGGAGGGTCCCTGGAAGTTGACGGGTTCCCACTACAGGGATACCCGGAAAGAGTCGACAGGTGCCACACTTCCCAGTCCCATAACAGTGTAATCCACTGGAGGGAGACCCAGCTAAAGTCGGTGATGGGACCACATCCCACCCCAGCTGGAGGAAACCCGGTATTGGGGACCACTGCCCAGCCCAGCTGGAGGTAAGCCCGGAATCGGAGACCACTACCCCGACCAGCTGGAGGTACGCCCGACATCAGGGACCACTTCCTAGCCCCACTGGAGTTAACCCGGAACTACTCTGGTTAACCCTGCTAGATGGTACTGCTCAGTGAACACCATTGTACTGGCCATCCCTACTAGATGGTAACCCACTAGCCATCACTGCTGGATGGTACAACAGGAGAGCCCTACTCTTAACAACCTCAAACCTACAAGAAACAACCTCAGACCTACTGGAAAAAACCTCATCCTTGTTGGAAACAACCTCAGCCCTACTGGAAACAACCTCATCCCTGCTAGAAACAACCCCCTGGGTAGAGGATCGGTGCCTGCGTAAAGTGTTGGTCACACCGAATCCACAATAACTCTACCAGGGAACATGAAGTGACAGGAGTAACTCCCCAAGCCTCTCAGGGTGATCACGCTCCGATCCACTGAGTCACTATCGCAGCGGACCGAGACAACTCATCCCAGAATGTGGGAGAACCCCCACGATGTACGAGCACATGTAGTCGCAAACGGTGCTGCAGTCCGGTGAAAGGGGAATAATACTAAAACCCCTCACAGCTGAAGAAACAGAGGAACCAAACCATCTCTGTTGGCCACATGATAATAGAACCTGGGGAAGACTCAACCCTACTGGTCAACAAACGAGAACAAAGGGACCCTCTACATCATGAGAGGTCAAAAGTACGTAAAGTAGAGCACAACACGCACATGGAGCCCACACGACGTGTGGCCCCATGTCAACCCCAACTGAATTCATAAACGTTATTAGGTACAAACAACAACATGTACCTCCACGTGTTCCCATATACTCCCAAAGTATACCATGTTCCAGCCCAAAGGCTATCCTACACACCGCACTCAACGTCAACGCAAAGGTGTAACATGAAAACTCCAACTTTCCACCTCAACGGCTGAGGCACAACCAACCACATCTCTTCAAGCATTTACTTTACTCTCATGGGAGTGAACGCGATCACACGCCAAGGGTTCTCTGCAATCATGGAAAGAATAACCGCCACCAATACAACATTCATGGTTCCACATTTATTAAGATCACATAAGAGGCTCCACTTGCCATGATAGATTAAACCATTGTAATCCTCGCAAAAAAAACACGGGAGATCGACTACTTACTCGCCTCCAACGGATATCCGATGTAAAAGTCACCAACACCACTTTACGCCCGAATGACATCCCGTAATCTGGAGCCTCGGCCCCAAAAACAGTCTGGTGCATCACACCGTTGCGATCCCCTCCGGAAAACACGTCAAAAGAACTTCTCACTTGAGTGGAAAAAATATTCGGAAAAAAAGATGCATTCTGGAGCATCGCACATGAGCAGTGCTTTATGGGACCCACATCCCGGTCCTGAAACACAATGAACGGATCACACCGTTACGATCCTCTTGAAAAATTACACAAGATAGACTATTCACTTGTCCAAAACAGTCGTTTTGTGATTGAGATGGAAATTCACAGTCAACTCCAGAAACAGCCCTCGTGGGGCCCACCCCAACATGCAGAATTAAAGCGGGTAGACTGCGCCAATGCGATGCCCTCTAAAATTCACCCAACATTGACTTCTCGTACGTCCCGAACGGACGTCCGATAAAAAGCTTCTAAACGCTGCTCGCAGCTCAAAGGACGGGTTGTGGGGCCCACGTCTCATCTCCGACATCAATGCTCGAAACCACCCTAGAAAGCTTCGCCTCGGCGCTAGGGTCCCAACGCCACTGACGGCGCTCAAAATGGACGTCAGACGCGCCCGCGCTGTCCAAACCAAGATCCCCCGAAAAAATGTCAATTAACATAAAGACGCGTCACGCCTCAGAGACCCCTCTTTTTGGGAATTAAAATATACAAAAACCATATAAAAACATTCCCCACATTGACTGGAGTACACTTCCTCAAACTTCATGCAAAACGGACGCCCGTAGCGGAAAATACGGGCGTGTAAGTCGAGGGGGCAATGCCCCTTGGGCTAGACCGGCCTGGGCTGGCTGGTCCGCCCAACCTAGGCCGGCCCACGGTTCAGTCGTCCCGGCCGGCCGTGGACCCGTGGTCCAAGGTTCATCCGACCGGTCTGACGGCTGGTCATTCCTATCATGCGGATACCCGCCATAGGCGGGTCTCAGTTTGGCCACGGGGTTGCACGGTGCGACCCCGGGCTCCGCTCCGAGCCTCCGCCTAGCGCCCGCTCGCTGTCCGTGAGCCCCGGCCGACACCGCACGTCCCCGGCCGCTCTCGCTCACCCGCGATGAAGGCCTACTGCCCGCGCCTTTCTACACCCAGCCGAAGCCCTTGGCCATATCCTCCGTTGAATGACGTTTCCCTGCACCTCCGTCCGAGAGCCCCGTCGCCACCTCCTAAGGACGCCGCGCCGCCGCTCAAACCCGCCGGAAACCGAAAAACCGCAAACATCGGTGGGTGATTGCAGAGGCCTCAAGACTCCAAATTCGAAACCGAAAGATTTCATGGAAAGATCATAAATTATAAAACACTATTATTGGATTTTTTTTAGGATCAATCATAAAATTGATGCATATAATCGAACTCAAAATAGGTTCGGGAATAAAAAATTAAACCTCAACGATCCTACGTTGTTGGGCTTCGCCCGACGCTTCACGACGATCCGACGGAATGTCACACCCTTCCATTGTTGCTTCCACCTTGACCGGAGGAAGTGGAGGAGGAGGAAGTCGAGGTATAGACGTTGTCAGGGGTGCAAAATTGGAGAGGGGTGGGGTGAGTTTGGTTTAAATAGAAATAAAAATTAATTTATCTATTTTTTATTAATTACCCACGAAAGGACCCACCTTCGAAAATCTCGATGGGGTCAAGGTTAAGCCTCTACTAGGGTAAGGACCACCTCCCGAGAATAATGAAGGTCTCAGAATTTTAATCTGAGACACCGTTCAATAGTTATTAAACTCAATGCCCGAGACCTCCAAATTATGAAAACACCCATATGGCCATTTTTCACAGACGAGCAGCGCCTGCAAAACATACACCCCACCTAGGGTAAATGACATGCTCCGAACTCAACGGTGCCCTTGGTTTTCCAATCCGAGCTATCGTTTAAGAGATACATGAGTTAATCTGTTAAATGAATAAATTAATTATTTAATTTATTCATTCCACGCTCTGATAGCGAGTGAGGGGTCCGAACGTCCCGTGCCGACATGATTTATGTTGTTCCTAAGGTAAAAACCCCATTCTAGACCCATCCGTGCACTCAAATCTCTGATCTAGATCACCGTTAATCATTTATCCAATTTATTTGGCGTTCACAGTGCGAACGCACTGAAAACATAATTACGCCCATACCGGGGATCAAAATAGCACATCATTTGAAGGCGCTGCAATGGAATAACATCAAAATATTCCAAAGTCTTTCGCAGCAAAAACTGGTACCTTACATCATTCCCTCCTTCAAACTTTTCATCCCCGAAAAGAAAAACTAGATAACAACTCAGGGTACCAAGCTCGCACCTGGCTCTTCAGTACCCAGAAGAACTCTTGCACAGATCTACGCCACCACACACAGACCAAAGGATTTGATCTGTTCACGCGAGGTCTTCCCATGCTGATGATGTGCATAGGGGCACACACACTTCTTCTCGGATAAGCCACGCAAGAGACATCGTGCACCACCTCCTGACTTTGGGTTTAGGGAAAGGCGGTAGAGAACCCCCCCATCCCTTCACACATTCTCAAATGGCCTGAAGGCTCTAGGGGGTATCTCACCTCCCCAAACAATTCCTTACGTCGCAAGCTGCGACTAGAATCACCATTTTCACCTGGAACAAGGCTCGATGATTCCCTCCTTTAGAATATCCATATGGTGGATCACCCATGGATATCTGGTCATGCAAGGTTTCATAGTCAATGTCCCACAACGAAGGCTCTCTTATAAGCTCGAAAGGCGATGGAGTCGACACCATCAACTAGAGAAAAAGGTCTCATGCCTTTTTACCTTACCAACATAGGGTTATGCTGACGTCCCGTGTCACCCTGGTAACAACCCAAGCAAGGATCAGGGAGAAAAAAAATTTCACACGCAGAGCCTAAAAATTCTTCAGAAAAAAGTAGAAGAGAATTAGAGCGTACCTCTTATCACCTCATGCTCTGTAGGACCGTAGACATCCAAAGATCACAGTTGTCCGTGGTCCCAACCGTCATCTCCCGGAGCCTGATGTGGATCTCCAATTGATGAAGGGAAGACCTCATGATGTCTTCCCCCACTCAAAGCTCCTCCCGCTCCAATTCTAGAACCACCTATCTGGGTAATACTCTGATCATGGTGCTGCCTCCATCGTGGTGGTCCACCTAGTGCCTGCCCAAAGATCTCTACATGCCTTGTCGGGCAGTCCCATGCCAGGTGACCTCGCCCATCACAAGCATATCACTGACTCTCTTCGAGATGCATTGGTTCCCTACGGTGCCACTGTGGTGCACGACCATGCCCTTGAGTCTGGTAGTCAGAAAGCCACTTGCTTCGAGGTTCTTCTAGCCGATGCCTGCAAGCTGCGACTGACGTCTCGGCTCCAACGTGCCTGGTGCCGCCACCAACTCTAGAACGTGACAGGAAGCTCTCAGTCACCAGCACTTGCTCTAGCACCCCGGAATATGTGGAAATTCCCAAGGGTACTATGACAACACGAATATCATAGTGGAGACCCTGCTCAAACTTCCATGTTTGGATGTTGTCATCATGGACCAAGTCCGGGTAAGTGCTTGCACGGTCTGCGAAACTAGTCATGTACTCGGCCCCCGTCAACCCTTCCTGCTGAAACTGAAGGAGCTCTTGGATCCGAAAGGAGAGTAAGCAGGAGGGACAAAACCCCTCATGGAACAACAACTGAAAGACACCCCATGAAAGACACGACTCGTCAAGAAACTGAGTCACCAGACTCCACCAACACCAAGATGCCCTACGAAAAAGGGTGGCTGCCAAAGCCACTCTCTGATCTGTCGGCATCTGCACAAGCCTGAAAAGGCTAACCGATGTTTCTAGCCAAACCTCTATTGCCTGGGGGTCAGGCTCACCACTGAACCTCAGCTGTCTTTGCCGCTGTAACTCAGAGAGCACGCTCAACCTACGATCAAGCCCCGTCTGCTCTGCTGAAGCTGTCTGCTGCTCAACAGGTGGGGGTGCTTCTACCAGCCCACCCGAAGAAAGGGGCTCACATTATGGGTCCTGGACTGTGGTCTTGTAGCTCACATGGTCGTCATCACGAACCAATGTTGGTATCCTGGCTGGTTGTCTTCACGGATACATCCTAAATATTATCAAGGTATACCGTGGTCAGAAGAGCATATATGTATATATCAATATCAACCATGGATAACTGACTAAAGGACCGTCAAAGACTCAATCATATGTGATGCACAAAAAAAATTTCCCTACAACAAGTGTCTCAGAATGCTGAGTGGACAACCGGGTTATCATGGTCCTGGTGAATGGATACGTCAGCTGCCACACCATCACTAGACTCCAGGGCCTGAGAGCTACACTCGAGACACGTTGACACGGTTTCCCTAGATCCCAACCAATTACTTTTTAGGGATGTCCGAACAACGTCCCAAGGAACAAACGGCCTCTGATACCACTTTGTCATGACCCGACCCTACCTGGGCACGAGCCGCAACTACCCCACGCCCGCCTCCATAGGCCAGGGGCTAGCGACCAGTGCCGAAGGCACAATAAATCAGAGAGTTCTTTTCCTAAGTAACAACACACACACACACGCAGCACACTCAATGCAAAAGAGCAGAGTAAAAGAGAAAAGACAATAAAAGAAAAGGGAAACTGCTATAAATAATCAACAAAGTGCATCGAACTCTAAAGGTACAATGCAAGTGCTGAATGTAAACTGAAGAGAAAAGGGAAAAAACAAGTGCCCACCAGAAAAGTGCCACAACCCGGTAACAGGTGAACAAAAGAAAAACATCTGGAAGGGTCACCCACCTGGAACCCAACTCCGACCACCGCATTCGGTCCATGCTCCCGAACTCCTAAGCTCTAATGAAGTCAAGACCAACATGTCTGTCATCTGCAAGGGTACACCAAGTGTTGGAAAAGCCCAAGAAGGGGTGAGAATAAAAATACTCGGTAGGATAACCCAAATGATCGAGGGAGAATAAAAGGTGGTACCGAAGGGTGAGTAGTAGATCAAACATGGTAAAGAAATGGAGTACAACCGAATGTGCCGAAATGAGTACAGTAAAGAGTTCAGGTCAACCAAAAAAGAGAACGGAGGTAGACTCGTCCAGACACAAGGAGCTGGAAATGGTGAGAAGACGAACTTCTCGTCAAGTTTTCACTACCTATAGCAAGAGAGTAGACTCGTCCAACCACGAGAATCTAGACACGGAAAGCACGTGGCATACCCCGCGCGTCTTCGCCTCTCTTGTTGGAAGAGTAACCGAGATGAAAAAAGGATACTGGAACAATGTATATATATAACTATATGCTCAATCAAAAAGCCCAAACAAAATCGTAAGGGGATCTCCATCCCATAGCTTAGCCCAAGAATGTGAGTAGGCAACAGTCACAGATGTAAACACCATTGATGCCCAACATCCCGCTCGTCTGCCCCGAACTGCATGTCAAGGGGATGAAATCACCGCACCTCAAAACTATCCACTTTGGGTGACACGGACTCACCCGCACGGTTTTAGGTCATGTCGCAAGGACACGTCTCGGTGGGTAAAGCACCCCTCAAACTTGAGAGTTATAGGGTAACGTCAAAACTAAACTTGTTACTGCCCCGCAGTCGAGAGTTCTCCTCAAAGTCGACAGATTCCCCCCTGCCCTGCACTGCGGGAGGGTCCCTGGAAGTCGACGGGTTCCAACTACAGGGAGACCCGGCAAGAGTCAACAAGTTCTGCACTGCCCAGTCCCGTAACAGGGTAATCCACTAGAGGGAGACCCGGATAAAGTCGATGACGGGACCATAGCCCAGCCCATATGGAGGTAACTCGGCATCGGGGATCACTACCCATCCCACCTAGAGGTAAGCCCTGCATTGGGGACCACTGCCCAGCCCAACTGGAGGTAAGCCCGGCATCAGGGACCACTGCCCAGCCCCGTTGGAGGTAAACCGGGAACTTCTCTAGTTATCCATGATGGATGGTAATGCTCGGTGAACACCACCATAATGGTCATCGCTGCTAGGTGGTAACCCACTGGCCATCCCTTCTAGATGGTACAACTGGAGAGCCCTGCTCGAAACAACCTCAGCCCTACTCAAAACAACCTCAGCCTGGCTGGAAACAACCTTAGACCGGCTGGAAACAACCCCACCCATGCTGGAAACAACCTAAGCCCTGATGGATACAACTTCCTGGGTATAGGATCGGTGCCCGAGTAAAGTGTTGGTCACACCGAAACTACAAGAACTCTACCAGGGAACATGTAGTGGTCAGAGAAACTCCCCAGGCCTCTCAGGGGGATCACTCTCCAATACGCTGAGTCACTGTCAAAGAGGATCAAGACAACTCATCCCAGAATGTCGGAGAACACACATGTTGTACGAGCACACGTAGTCACAAATGGTGCCGCAGTCCGGTAAAAGGGGCACGATACTGAAACCCCTGACAACTGAAGAAACAGATGAACCAAACCATCTCTTTTGGCCAAACAAGAACATAACTAGGGGAAGAATCAACCCTTTTGGTCAACAATCAAGATCAAAGGGACCCTCTATGTCACGAGAGGTCAAAAGTACGTAAATCAGAGCACAGAACACACATGGGTCCCACACAACGTATGTTACCAAGTCAACCCCAACCAAACACACAAACGTTCTCAGGTACCAAAAACCACATGTACCTCCGAGCATTCACGTATACTCCCAGAGTATACCACATTCAAGCCCAAAGGCTATCTTGAACATGACACCCAAAATCAACGTGAAGGCTTAATGCAAAAACTCCAACCTGCCACCTCAACAGCTGAGGCATAGGCAACCACATCTCTCCAAGCATTTACATTACCCCCACGGGAGTGAACGCGATCACACGCCAAGGGTTCTCTGCAATCACGGAAAGAAGAACCACCACCTGTACACGTTTCCTGCTTCCAAATTTAATAAGATCATGTAAGAGGCACCACTCGCCTAGACATATTACACCATAGTAATCCTCGTGGAAAAACATGAGAGATCGACTACTTACTCGCCTCCAATGGATATCCGACGTAAAAGTCACCAACACCGCATTACACCCAAACAACGTCCCGTGATCCTGAACCTCAGCCACGAAAACAGTCAGGCGCATCACAATATTGCGATCCCCTTGGAAAAAATCATCAAAAGAACTGCTCACTTGAGTGGAATGGATATCCAGAGAAAAAGATGCATTCCGGCGCACCGCACACGAGCAGTCCATCATGGGTCCCACATCCCGGTCCTAAAACACAATGAATGGATCGTACCATTGTGATCCTCTTGAAAAAGTACAAAATATGGACTATTCATTTGTCCAAAACGGTCGCCTGGTGATTGAGATGGAAATCATCGTCAACTCTCGAAACAGACCTCGTGGGGACCACAACACCGTGCGGAATTAAAGGGGGCAGACTGCGCCAATGCGATGCCCTATGAAAAACAACCATCATCGACTGCTCACAGGCCCCGAACGGACACCCAATGAAAAAGCCTCTAAATTTAGCTCGCAGCTCAAAGGATGGGACGTAGGGCCCACGCCTCTACTCTGGCTTCAATGCTCGAAAACATCATGGAAAGCTTTGCCCCGACCCTAGGGTCCAAACGATGATGACATCACCAAGAACAGACCTTAGACGCATCCCTGCCGTCCAAAACTAGATCCCCCGGAAAAACGTCAATTCACATAAAGATGTGGAGCGCCTCTGAGGCCCCTCATTTCAGAAATTAAAATTTCCCAAAACCATCTCAAAACATTTCCAATGATGACTGGAGTACACTACCGCAGACGGTGTGTAAAAAAGACGCCCGTAGAGGAAAATACGGGCATCTAAGTAGAGGGGGAAATGCCCCGTTGGGCTGGACCGGCCTAAGCTGACCGGTCTGCCCGACCTGGGTCAGCTCGCGGTTCGGCCGCGCGGGCCGGCCGTGGACCCGTGGTCCAGGGTTATGCCGACCGACCTCACGGTCGGTCATTCCTTTCATGTGGAGACATGACAAAGGTGGGTCTCAGTCTGGCCGTGGGGTTGCACGACACGACCCCAGTGTCCGCTCCGCACCGCGGAGCGCCTCCACCTAGCGCCCATTCGCCGTCCATGAGCCCCGGTTGACACCACACGTCCCCAGCCGCCCTCGCTCACCCACGCTGAAGGCCCAGTTCCCACGCCTTACAGCTCCCGGCTGAAGCCCCCGGTCGCCTCCTCCGCTGACGACCAACACCCTACACCTCCGTCCAAGAGCCCCGCCGCTGCCTCCAAAGGACGTCACGCTGCAGCATGAACCCGCCGGAAACCAAAAACCCCCAAACTTCAGCGGGCAATTGCAGAGGCCTTGGGACTCCAAATTCGAAACCGAAAGATGCGTTGGAAAGATCATAAATTATACTACACAATTATGGGATTTTTTCGAGGATAAAACAAAAAATTTATGCATATAATCGATCTAAAATTCAGTGTAGGAATAAAATTTGAAACCGTATTGATCCTACCTTGTTGGGCTTCGTCCAATGCTTCATGAAGATCCATCGGACTGCCGCGCCTTGCCGCCGTTACTTCCTCCTTAACCGGAGGAAGTGGAGGAGGAGTAGGTCAAGAGAGAGGCATCTCCAGGGGGTGAAAAATGGAAGAGGGGTTGGGTGTGTTATGTTTAAATAGAAACAAAAATTAATTTAATTAATTTTTATTAATTACCCACGAAATGACCCTCCTCCAAAAATCTCGACGGGGTCGAGGTTAAGCCTCCCCTAGAGAAATCACCACCTCTTGAGCACAACAGCGGTCTTGGAATTTTATTCCGACACTCCGTTCAAATGTTTTTAAACTCAATGCCTGAGGCCACCAAATTACAAAAACTCCCATGGGGCCATTTTTCACAGACGGGTTGCGCCCGCAAAACTTACACCCCTCCTAGGGTAAAGGGAATTCTTGGAACTCAACGGTGCCCTCCATTTTCCAATATGAGCCACCGTTTAATAGATACTTGAGTTAATCTATTAAATAAATTAATTGATTATTTAATTTATCTGTTCCACGCTCCGATAGCGAGCGAGGGGTCCAAATATCCCGCACTGACATGTTTTATGTCGTTCCTTGGGTAAACACCCCATTCCGGAACCATACTTGCACTTGGATCTTTGATCCAGATCACCGTTTAGGAGTTATCCCATTTATTTAGTGTTCCCAGTGTGAACGCATTGAGAACTTAATTCCGGCCACACTGGGGCTCGGAATCGCACACTATTTGAAGGCGATGCTCGGGAATAACATAAAGAATATTCCAAAGTCTTTCATAGCAAAAACTGCTTTCTTACAACAAATTTGTTCTAAAATGTAAAATATTGGCTTGAAATCCATATTAAATATTTTAAAAATTATAATTTAACTTATATAAAATAATTTTTTTTGAAATTATTTTTTCATAAATTTTAAAATCATACTTATAAACAAATAATTCCATAAATAACACGGCATTGTTTTACAAAAAATCTGATACTATGTGCCGATTAAAATCAATATTTCCAGAAAAATATAGGAAATAATTATTCTATAATAAAATTTTTATTCTGAATAAAAAAAGTAACTATAATTTTACAATTTATTATTTTATATTATAAAAAATTATATTTAAAATTAAATTATAAATAAGAAAAATTATTTTTATAAGGAAATTGTTTTTAAAATACAAGGTATTCTTATTATTAATTTCTGTAAGACACTAATAAAGCTATAATTAATTATTAAGTAATAACTTTTATTAAATTCATCATTTAGATATAATATTATTTGTTTTGTTTTAAAAATAGTGTTGTTCATAAATAGATATATTCCTAAACATAGTAATGAATTAAGAATTTTTTTATAAAATTACCATTTTATATATAAATATTTTCTTTTTTAATTTCATTAAAATTATTCATATCTAATAACTTAACAACTATGTTTTAATTATTTAAAAACATCATGGATTAATTTTAGTTCGGTGTTTTGTGTGGATAATGTTATTTAAGAAATTTTTTATTTAATAAAAATATACAATGAAATACTGGGTCAATACATTATGTCCTTATAAATAAATAATGTCATCAAAATTTTATTTATTAATCATTGAAGAATTTTGGTGAAAAAATTCTTAAAATATTTTTAATTTATGGTATATCCTTTAATATGAAATCTATCTTACTTTGTTAGTATATACCACGATATTTATCTTTCTTTTAAAAAAAACATCATACATTCATGAAACCATATTCTAATGAATGTATATACCATAGTCATATATCCTTCATAACATAATTTTACCAAAACCATTTAAATCGTAAAGACATTAAAACATAGTTAAACCATATATCGTTCCCTAAATTAAGACTATATTTAACCCTTGAATGTTAAAAAATTACACAACATGAAATATGTATGAAAACCAAAAAAAATGATGAAATTCACCAATATTATTGTTAATAATTTATCAATAAAAAGGAAATAAATATATTCTAATATAATTTCTCAAAATAAATCAACCCGTTATGATCTCAAAAAAAGCATTTATTAAACATAAGAGTGATGCATCCCTTAATCTTTTGTTCTATAATAGTTATCTATAAAATAAAACCATTTCATAAAATCATGTTTCAAGGCTATTTAAACGATATAATATATGTTTCTAAAGATATATTATAGGAGAAAATAAATATTCATTTCACATAATAATTCTATATTTTAGAATATATCATAATCTCATCAATATATATCACTCACTTGTGAATATAGATGAATGTTTCGAGAATTAATTTTTATTATGATATCATTTACACAACCATAGGTATGACTTGGATACTCTTATTTTCTATCATAACAATAATATAATTTGGTTATAAACCATTTATGAATGTTATTTTATTCAGTTGTATGACATAGTGGTTTATTGAATCATACTTTTCTCATCTTCATTTTCATGTTTCTATTTCAACCAGATATATATTCAAAATGTATTTATATAATATATAATTGAATTATAATAAAATATCATATTGATTTTCAAAATTAATATTCTCTAATGACACATTAATTTCATTCTTTAACACATTCAGTTCAATTTAATTTTCATTAGGTTATGTTATATTATACTTCATAACCTAATTCCTTAACGTAAATAAATCCTTTATAATGGTTTGTAAAATTAATGGGATTGAACAAAGCATTTCCCATATGAGTGAAATGTTATTTGTGCAGCAAGGCCTCTTTTTCATTCACTATGTAATGATTGAGTTAATACCCAGTAATCCCTTTTTTGTTTTATTATCAGTAGGTACATCTGGGCCACAAAATATATCGAATTTTAGTATATAGAGAGGTTTTCTTTTCACGAAAATCACCAAATCATTAATTTTCCAAAATTTTATGATTTTATCCCAAACATAGAGTTTTCCTACTAGGTTTTTACAAAATATATCTTATCTTAATCTGAAAAATATTACCTCAACTTACCAAAAGGATTATGTATACAATTAAAATTATAATCAACCTTAACATATCAATCCTTGATGAAATTTATACTTACCAATTTATCTTTAACTAATATCATCATAATCACTAGTGTTATTTAAACCATTCTCTAATAAAAATTTCATTGTCTATTAAATGTGACCATCTCATCAAAATAACATAAAAAAATATTC
The DNA here is from genome assembly GCA_963277665.1 of Viscum album. Taxonomy (NCBI): domain Eukaryota; kingdom Viridiplantae; phylum Streptophyta; class Magnoliopsida; order Santalales; family Viscaceae; genus Viscum; species Viscum album. The sequence continues at coordinate 675,665,476 of OY728133.1, read as the reverse complement.
CACTATAATAAATTTCCATTTTCTATGTTTATATTTTTAACTAATAAAGAGAAAACAATATCTAAAAAACACCATCTTTTTTCAAATAATTCAAATTTTACGACTATATGGTAAACTGCGTATTACATAATAAGGTTTAAATACCTCTCAAAAATCTCAATATAAGGTACTTTTCTAGGCATTTCAAACTTTTATTATCACCAATATCTAAGGAAATGAAATCAAAGAAAGGTGTGAGCTGAAATGATCAGTAAGGGTAATTATAAACAATTATAATCATTTATCATCACTGATTATATGAAAAAAATATATTTTTAAATGAATTTAAGAAATGTGGGAATAATATATATAATTCATACCAAATAATTCATGGATAACAATTCAATAACCATATAATGATGTTTTGGTATAAATAAAATACTATAATATGGTTTTGGAAACAAAATACCATGATCACATTATAGTACATCACATTATTTTCATAAATCTAGGTTCACTCCCATGAAAATAATCACATAGTGTTAAAAGTATCAAAAAGTATTATGTTCTCTCCCTAAACACACATATAATGTATTTTAAAGGTCCCATAGTGGATTATGTTCACTTCCTAATCCCATACATAACATCATTCGAGATATAATGTTATATTCAATACATTGGAAGGCTTTATAATTCTGGATCCACTTGTCACAAAAATTAGTTTTCTCATTCACCATATAATGTATCTAATGAGATAAAAAAATTAACCAATGCATCAGGTGTCTATTTAATTATAAGATCAACCATGAAATCATATTATGTACATGCATATTCATGTAATATAACAAAAAATATATAATTTCAGAAAAGTAATATTGACCCATGAAATAAATGGGATTCACGATTATATGTATAAAACATGATCACAATCCATTTATTGAAAGAGTTATGATTGCATGATTATATCATATAAATGATTATTGGATATTGGCATAGAGTAAAAACATCGTTGAAAAATATTTATTCGATATATATCACAAAATAATGGGTAAAAAATTAAATTGTTTGATACACTAAGTACTATCAAGAATTTAATGCCTCGAGATTAATTTTTTGGTTTTATTTGGAGTTACACATTGCTTCATGTGTAACTCCACATATAAAAAAGGGTTCAGAATAATAGAAATAGTCCAAGTTCCTTTTAGTGGAGAATATATACACAAAGTAGTAATAAATAACAACATAAATAATAAAACAATAGAATAAGTAAACAATGTTAACACATATAGAAAGGAATGTATATCAAGTCATAAAAAGAAGAAGAAAACCCCCAATGTGGTTGGTCAGAAAAAGTGTGATCAAGATAGGTAAGTAAATAAACATTCTGACAAAACTTTGGAGTCCATCCCAGTGCCACCTCATATCACCAATATCTATATCTATGCACACTATTGCTAAGGACATTTATTTTCATGTCTCCCCGATCAAAAAGTCAGTATGTGAATCAATATTTCAATGAAGGGTATAAGTATTAACCTATTATTAAACAACCAATTCATCCATAACATTAATGATCCTTTTTCAGAGTGTGTATTATTATAATAAATAAACATTTAAGAAACAACATATAATAATGTTCCAATATGTCTTTTGTTAACCAACCCACTTTAACCCCCTGACCATACTTGTTTGGAATTCATGTTAGAAACATAGTCATAAAAAACTTATGAAGTAATGTAAATGATATATTTATGACATTCATCTAATTGTATTCACGTGTTTAATGGTCTTAGTTCAGATCATACAAGGCTATAATTCCCCATCTCTCTTATGGGCCAAGCCACAAGACTACTACATTCCGACAGTACATCGATTTTGGATACAATGCCATCATATCCTAGCACCATTTTATAAGTCTGGTCATCGAATACCATCATTCCCCACTGTCACCACATGGTTCATCTCTCATGAGACCAAAATTCCTCCATGTCAAGCTACACAAGAACAACATGAACCATCATATAACTCATTCCTTTCATCATATCACGTATAAAATTTGAACACTATTCCCATCTTGGTCTAATGATCCATGATGGGTCAACTTTTAACCTTGGCACCACACATGGAACAACTGTTTTTGACGCCTTTACATCGGGGCGCGCGCGCGCCCGTCACGCGTGGGGAGGACGCGCAACTCGTTGCCCCGCTTTCCCGCATTCCAAAGGCGGGAGACATCCATTTCTTGTTTAGGTACGTCTGATCCTTGGTTGAAACCAAGATGATGGGATGCCCGTAGGAGACATCTCTTCCTTGTTCAGGGACGTCTGCTCCTTGCTGCACCACAGGCCTCCATCCTTGAGTATGTCCCGGCACTAAGGGCTGCTAACCACGCTGAAGCATCCAAAAGGTTCAAGCCCACCACCTGGTCGATCTGACCCCCTTTTGTTAGTTCTGGGAAATACTCTAGGATGGAGGCCCGCGGGCGGCATACGTTCCTTATTCAGGGGCTTACTCATGGTTAGCAGCCCTTATTGTCAGGACATACTCTAGGTTGGAGGCCCGTGGTGCGACAAGGAACAGTGGGAGAGGGACACCACTGGCCTTGTCTGTGGGGAAGTACGGAGTTTCATGGGTGCATCCTTCCACAAGAGAGGCTAGGGGCTTATAATCTGAGGCATCCCTTACCCCGTGGACAAACGCAACTCCTAAAAGAGGATCTAATTCCATGTGAGGAAGATTCCATTCCAATGGAGACGAGCAGTTTAAAGAATGTCTGAGCTGGGGGGGACCCTGTGTGCGAGGGACGGGGTCAGATCACAGTTCAACGCCATGTGTTGAGGATGAGGCGCTTGGCAGTTTAACGTCCTGCATCTCGGATGAGGTGGGTTTGCTCAGCAACCCTACGGCTTACATGCCCAACACCCTCTACCCCGGGGGGAAGGGAAGGCATTGGCAAGGCCATAGTGAAGGGGGGCCACAGGGCGAACCATCGAGGGGTCCACGTTAGCGTGGCTATGCGAAGATGCAATAGCCATTAGCATGCCTTCACGTAGAAGAATGAGGAAAAGAAACACAATGGGAAACACCGCCCAAGGGACATTGAGGTTACATCGTATGATCCGGGAAGACCGTACGGGAAAACAACGCATTGCGTGCATGCTCGGTATTGAAGACATCGGGCGCCTACACGGGGGTGGAAAGGAGAGTGGTCCAGGGTTTTTCCCGCAAAAGGAGGAACTGTGCGCAAAACACAAGGATGGCGTGAAATTGGTGGCGTAAGGATTGTGTGTGGTGGGCTTGGATTTCATGTGAGGGGAAACAACTGATCCCTAAGGAAGGTCAAAACCTACGAAGGGGCAGCGCACAGAGGAATGGTTTGCGCACAATTGGAAGGGTCTGTGCGCAATCAGAAAGGATTGCGCACAATGGGAAAACCATAAGGAGTTTTCCAATTCACTTAACCCAGTGGGGTTTCACACAAAGGCGAACCCTGGGGAAAGGTATCCCAAAAAATGTGATTACCTAGAAGTCATTTTGTGTGCGGGATGTCCGATTATGTGAACGAGAGCTTGCTTCAATTCCGAAACCCTTAAATAGTTGGGGTTACATTCTATTTATAGGCATCCATCGTCACAGAATCCGGGCGGCATGTGAAATATTCCGAGCTGTGATCACTCGTTGCGCAAGTCATCACCGCACAGGATGGGGCGCGCAAAATTGCGCACCAACCCAAGGGTTTTTCCAGGAATCATGGGAGCCTTTCGCACGAGCATCATTATTTTCACGCGGTCCTCCCTTAATTTCATACAACCCTTCCGGGCCATCCAGATCGGGCCTCTGAGTCCGAATATGACATTGCTTCATCAATTTGAAACTTCCTCTAGAATTGACGGATGTTTTCAGCGTCTACACATGCCCCCCTTGGAATGGGATCGGTGAGAGGTCGCAATGATCAGATTCTGAGGGAAATGACAAAACGTCGAAGATTTGGTCTTCAAGGGCCTCCTGCGCACAAAAAAAGGATGTGGCATGCAACATTGCCTTTCGGTGCAGAATCCGCTTTCCGCGCATTGCGGAACCCCGTCTGCGCCTATAAAAAATTGTCCCTAGGTCCCATGCTTCACTATCAATGCTTGATATCAAATGATCCCAACTAATTAGGGTACTCCTTGTGCAGTGATCTCAAAACTGGAGGATCGTCGGGTTGTTGTGCCTGGGCCGTCCGTGACCAGACCAGTGGCGGACATACCACCTCGTCCAGAACATACTTCCCACACTGAGTCAGCCCTGTCAGTTGGTGAGAAGGGGGTATCAGACATCAGCGGCGTTGTCCTTGATGTGAGGTCGGAAGCTGACGGAGGCAACATCGCTAATTTGGCGAGGGAAGAAGGTCACCCGGACATCAAGGATCTTATTCCTCAGGAAGACATCCATGAGGTAGATCATGCTACCGACCTGCTAGCTACCTTTCCTGCATATCGACCCAATGATCCTAAGGAGATAGATGACTCAGAATTAGAAGTGACCGAGCAGATCCGGATGACACGGCGCATATGGTGGAAGTGTATGCAGCACTTTCTCAGGCAGCCCCGGTCGGATTAGCTGAGGTGAATGGGATCACTCCAGACCTGGTTGCGCTTCCTGTGCGCTGGATGGGCTGACGCTCAAAACCTTCATTTGACGGTCCATGATCACATTTCCAAGAAGATACATAAGAGCAGCCGTCATACTGACGTTGCCCAGTTTCGTGAATGATCGGCAAGCACCCAAGTGTTTCTGAGGGTGGAGTAGGAAGTCTGGCACCTCGAAGGGAAGGTGGAAGAGAAGAAGGTCTTCATTGCAACATGCTCTGAGCTCATGGAGCAACTGATAGCTCAACTGGAAGACTCCCAAGAACAATTGGTGGAGGTGAGTCACTAGATGATCGTACATCAAACCGAGCTGTCGCATGCACAAGCTAGGGTTTGCAAGATGCGCTCTGCGGTGGCTGATGAAGAGAGGGTATTCAAGGAGCGAGAAGCAGTCCTGGAGGCTACTAGCCAAAGGTTAGCAGTGTTGGAAAGATTGATCCAGCACACTGATCCTTAAGGGATTTGTTTTGTCCATCTCATGAACTTTTTTCCTGTACTGCTCATCATTTCAATCCAATATATGGAAAAATCCATTTATTTGTACCATTTTATTAATATGCTCCACCATAATCTATCACTTCATGGGGGCATCAACCAAGCTTCGAGCATCCAAAACAGGGCATGGATTTCTGAGGAGAACCTCAGACCGATCGATATCTCACCTTATCAACATGTTTTGACACACGAGTGGGGCAATGTTGGGGCATTGAATTCCATCCGAACATAGGGGGATGAAAAAGGTGAATCACGTTACTCGAATTTGGAACACTATGGGGGCACGATGATGGAGGATAACTGTTAACCGTGTAGGGAATGCAGCATCCATATCACATTGGACTGAAATGGGGACAATAAATGAGGGCTGACCACTGACCATGTTTACAACAAGGGGCCTAACTCAAATATCGTCGATCAGTCTTCCGGAATGTTGGCCCAGGACTACAGGCAGACTATAGGTCTATCATCTATATTTCTACAATAGGCGGACCAAAGGCCTATCACCCGTATTTCTAGAATAGGTGGACCAAAGTCTATCATCCATACTGTTAGGGGGTCCCACCAAACATGACCAGTCCTTCGGGATGTTGGCCCATGACAGTAGGCGGACCATGGGTCAATCATCCATACTGTTACAACAGGTAGTCCAAAGTCTATCATCTATGTTGTTGCAGCAGGCGGACCAAAGTCTATCATCCATACTATTAGGGGGTCCCATCGAACATGAAAGAAGATGAGGATCCGCATAAAGGGTAACACAAAGCGTGGAAAGTGGAGTGGTGGTTTGTTCAAACATAATACAACAATCCCAAGATTGCGCCACCGTGGCAGAGGCGCATTAGGCAGACGTATCAATCTGGTCACAGATCGTCCCAACTATTAGACAGGACATCTCTAACGAGTGAACTGTCACTTCCATACATTACTACGGGGTATCCCAGACTTATTCGGGGTAGATGTCGCAACTACACCACTACCCAAGAAGTCAGGTTGAGGGGACGACATTAAGTAGGGAAGGGATTTGGTAATCCCTGGGGCTGGACCCATGAAAGAATGTCCAGGCGTTCCTACGTATCTCATAAGGATGAGAATCAAGCCACACATAGTTCTAGGAGCACAGTTTAACATCATGTAGGATGAAAGGAAGAGAGGGCTAATTCTTGGAACGGGGTGAGTGGGGTACATTCGCTGCAAACCTGAAGTGAATGAGGACATGATGCTAAACTACGCCACGCAGTCCCATGGTTGGGGTCCAGAAGGTGGGACCGAAGAGACAAACTAGCTGAACTTGAACTAGATCTAAGGACAGGAGGTTTGGGCGTTCCTATGTATCCCATTAATATGGGAATCAATCCAAACGTAGTTCATAAGTGATCTTAGTTTGTGGTCTTTGATCTCTGACCAAAGGGTAAGGGACATGGGAGACACAAGGTAAAGCGGTTTTGAATCCAGACGTGAATGAGGGCAAGTCCATGCTTACTATGTGCTCCTAGGGATGTGTTTAGGCCGTGGGACCGAACACGAAAAGTTAGGATGGGCCTACGAGGAAGTGCCTAGGCGCTCTTACGAATCTCATAATGATTAGAATCAAGCCATACGTAGATCTTGAGAGGTGTCGTAGCATGACATGGAGCCTGCGCAAAGGACGAGGGAGACGTACGGGTCTATCCCTCACACCAAAAGAAGCAGAATGCGATAAATCTTGTTTGTCCTTGAAGGTGAATGGTTTTTCTTTTGTGGAGTGATCGGCCTAGGGAAGGAATGTCTAGCATCGCCACAATAATCAAGTCATAACAGGTGTTGAAAAATGGTATGGCCATTGACCAATACCTGATGTGATGTCCCCCATGGGGAGGTCAACACAATGCAGTGCCATTTTTCATCATGCGGCCAGGACGATATCATGACAATTTATGGTCATGTAGTAGGACTGAACATCATAGTTTAAGGTCTTATGGTTCAGACCTGGGGGAATACGCACGATGTGATGAGGCGTACCCCATGTAGATGAGGGAATATCCTCATAGCTTCACCGCGGGAGATTCCGGGAGAGGGGTCTCGGGCCAAGGGGCCTAAGAGGGTCCAATAATCAGGGGGCGGGAGAGGCTAGATTCCTGCTAAGCTAGGTTCGAGACGCAATGTATGGGTGACTCCTCATATCCCATAGGGACGAGGGTCATGCCATGCATGGTCCTGAGAGAAAACCCAAGCACATGCTCTAGAGCTCAAATCATGGGCGACCGAGAGACGTCGTGACACAACTTTGTCCATCTGACGGGTGGGGGTGCCCCGAGGGTTAGTGCAATGAGTGCTGATATTACACCATGATATGCTGGGGTGGAACATAATGTGAATCAGGCAACCGACATTCAGGGCCTGAAGGAGCTGGCGTGAAGATTGAGGATTGCTGGTGACCATGCTCGCAACACAGCATCCTGTCATGTTAGCCTAGAGATCGGGGCATACAAATGAGCATCAACTGCTGACCACATTTGCAACATGATATTTGTATCAATTTATTTCTCGAATCCCTTGGGGTTGTTGGCCTGTGATGGTAGGAGAGCCCGTAGGCGTTGTATCCAGGACGTTTGTGGGGGTCCCTCTGGGCATGAAAGACAATGGGGGCTCGAATGGAGGGGAGCAGGAAGACTGAAAAGTAGACGAAAACTTTCCCTAGCCTAATCTGACACTCCATGTACTAGACCAGAGTATTGTGAACACATTAGCAGACCACTGGAAAGGGTCAAAGGGCTCAGTCGAAGAGAGGCCAAATGATGGCGGATTCCTGGGAAAAGGGCTAATAGTGCCAAAAAACCCTGTACCATATCTATATATCCCCCCATGGGAGGGATAGGCCAAAAGACCGAGGTGACCAGGTGATTGTGGGATCTCTAAAGAGATGGGGCTGGACTTGAAATCTAGGTGTTCAGGTGGTCCTACGTATTCCATTAGAGTGGGAATCAAGCCGCACGTAGTTCTAGAAGCACAGTTTAACGTATTGTAGGAAGATAAGAGGTATTCCTTCCAAGGAGGGCGCATAGCACGACAGACAACCCATCGTAAATGGGGACATGATCCTAAAATGAATAGCACGCTCTGAGTGAAGGCTGGGGCTGAGAGGTCCAAGAAGGCCATGGGGCCTGAGGCTGGGCCTCGGTTAGGGATGCCTAACCAGCTTACAGTTTAGCATCTTGCAGTGAGGACGATCATGCAGTTTAAGGTCATGCTAGACAATACGGTTCTTAGTTTAAGGTCTTAGAACATGGATCGGACGGTCTAGATGTAGGAAAAATGTAGTTTAAGGTCATGCTGGACTGTGTGAGGATCTTAGTTTTAGGTCTTAGAACTCAGACCCAAGGGTTCAGGAAAAAAACGGTTTGAAGAACCTGGCGTTGGTGGGTGGAGTCACATGCTCACTATCCATATTCACCATGGAGTACGCTCCATTAGGATAGAACTTATGGATGATGAAGGGCCCTTCCCATTTGGGCTCCAATTTGGGTGGCTTCCTGCCGGGAATCATTGGTGCTCTGAGAGCCAGCACCAGGTCACCTTGCAGGAAAGAGCAAAGGTGAAACTTTTTGTGGAAAGCTCGAGCCATCCTGCTCCGATGAATTTCCATGTTATGTAAAGTGCGAAGCTTATTCTCAACCAGTGCTTTCAATTCATCTAGGCGGACTTCGGAAACTCTATCTAGAACTTTCTGGTCGAAGAAAGCCATGCGCAATGAGGGAAACTGAATCTCGTTAGGCAGGACTGCCTCAGCTCTGTACAGAAGGGAATACAGAGTCACCAGGGTGGAATTGTTAGTCTTCATCTGATAAGGCCAGATAACGTTGGGGAGCTTGTCCGGACAACTTTTCTTATTCTGACCAACAATATTTTGCAGAATGTTAGAGAGGGTTTTGTTAAACACCTCAATCTTTCCATTCGCTTGCTCGTGATAGTGGGAGGTGTGATTAGAGCAAATGTTGTACTTAGCGTACAATTTCTTCATCTTGGCTACTCAGAAGTTGGTTTTGTTAACCGTGAGGAAAGAGTGAGGTACCCCAAATAGATAGATGATGTTGGTGCTCACGAAGTCAACGATAGAACAAGCTCTGACTTCCTTGATCAGAATTGCCTCTGCCCACATGCAAAAGAAATCTGTAGTAGTCTGAATGAACCACCACTTACGGGCTATCACCGAAGGGTAAGGTCCTATGACAGCCAACCCCTAGACTTCAAAGGGCCAAGAATACTTGGTAGTGTGGAGAGGCTCTAGTGGCAGATGCACGAAGTCGGAATGAACTTTTCACGCGTGACACCTCTTGGAGAACTCGATGCAGTCATGGATCATGTGGGGCCAAAAGTACCCCAGCCTCCGAATTTGGTTAGACAACATCGACCCGGCATGATGGGCGCCACAAGAACCAACATGAACTTTTTTCATGACTTGAGGGATCTCAACTCCTTGAAGGAAACAGAGGATAACACCATCAAATCTGTGTCTACAAAGGAGTTGCTCAAGGCTGGGACCGCTCTGAAGGGTAAACTGCAGCGCGCGTCGTCAGATTCGCTCGTGCTCAGCTCGGTCCAATGGAAGATTTTCGTTTTGGAGATATTCAACCAAGGGTGTCCTCTATTAAGGAACCATTTTGATTACCACATCTTATGTCCTTGGGGATCCTGACTTAGGATCACCAATAGTGAGATGGGTCACCCGCGGGCCGCGATCATCCTCCGGGATAATGGGAGCAATGAATCTCCAGTGTGCCACATGTATAATCAGGTTTTCCTTTCCGGGCTCTGCGAGTGATGCAACTAGGTTGGCCAAAGAATCTAATTGACTGTTCTGTGACTGGGGGATATGAACGACCTCTTGCTGAGAAGGGAACATAGCTATTAGATGGAGGGTGCACTCCAGCAATGGCACAAGTTCTAGATTTCTGACAACATAGTCACCATTGACTTTCTTGATGACTTGCTCAGAGTCCCCTTTCACATGCAGATGGGGCACGTCAATCTCGAGAGCCAACTTGAGGCCAGTGATGAATGCTTGATATTTTGCCTCATTGTTGGTACAACCTTCTGACAACAAGAATGAATACAGAAGAACGGCTTGCTCTTGGGTGATGAAGAAGACATGCATGCCCACTCTGTTGAGCCTCGGATCATTGATCCTTCTACTGGTGGGGCTTCGGGAGGCACCGTCAAAGTGCATATGCCAGCATGGGATGTCATGATCAACTAAGAGGATTACGTAATCAGGAAATCTTAGATCCAGTGGCTGATCCACGGAGGTTGGTTGGGTAGCTAAGAATTCTTCCAACACCTATCCTTTGATAGCCTTGTGAGGTATGCACCTGATGACGAACTGCTGGAGGATCACCACCCAGCGCGCCAGTCGACCATTCAACATAGGTCGGTTCAGGATGTATTTCAATGGGTCAACCAGAGATACCAATTGAACCTCATGGTGCTTCAAGTAGTGCCACAATTTCTATATGGAAAATACGAGAACTAGGTAGCTCTTCTCGATGGGAGAATAATTAATTTATGTATCAAGGAGCATGCATCTGAGGTAGTAGAGGATATTCTCTGTTCCCTCATTGTTCTTTTGGGCGAGAAGTGCGCTGAGGGATCTTTCCAGGGTGGTCATGTAAAGGACTAGCAGCTTCTCAGAAACGGGTGGCATCTATACCGAAGGTTGGAGATGATACTGCATGATTTTCTCAAAGGAGATATAACACTCTTCGTCCCATTCATAGGCGTCTCCTTTCTTCATGATCCAGGAAAAAGGGGTTATATTTTCTAGACAAATTTTCAATGAATCGGCGTATATAGGCCAAGTGGCCTTCGAGGACTCTGTGCTCCCGAATATTACTCGGGAGAGGAATCTAGCTGATGGACTTGATCTTCTCTTGGTCGATCTCGATGCCCAAGAATCTGACAACGAATCCAAGAAACATTCCTAAGGTTACCTCGAAGGCACATTTCAATGGGTTCATCTTCAGGTGGAGAGAACGGAGGAAGCTGAACACTTCCTCAGGGTCTTTGAGATGGTCCTGGCGCTGGAGATATTTAACCACTAGGACGTCTACGTAGCATTCCACTAGTGTCTTGAGAATCGGCTTGAATATGTGATGCATGGCCTGTTGATAGGTGGCACCTACATTCTTCACAGCGAATGGCATAACCTAGTAGGAGAAAGTACCTTGGGCGGGCCTGAAGGTAGTGAACTCTTCATCTTCGGGGGCCATCTGGATCTGGTTGTACCCATAATACCCATCCATGTAGGAGATGGATTGGAACCCGCCCATGGTATCGATCAATAAATCTATCACTATAAGGGGAAAATCATCCTTCGGATAGTGACGATTGAGGTCGCGAATGTCTATACAGTCCCTGATCTGTCTGTTCTTCATCTTGACCGAAACAATTTTGTCTAGCCACCTGGGGTACTGAACTTCTTTGACGAAGTTGACTTTGATGAGCTTATCAACATCGGCCTCAACCATGGCACCATGAGAAGGGTGCATCTTTCTGGGAGGCTTCTTGAAACCGAGATGGTTTTTGAGAAGGCCAAGGCGGTGGACGGCTACCTGAGGATATAATCCTGGAATGTCATCATAACTCCAAGAAAACACATCCCAGTGCTGTCGAAGAAAGTCTACGTAATTTTGCTTCTCCAGAGGGGGTATAGCGGCGCTGACCAATGTGGGCCTGGAGTCCGCCTCGCTACTAAGGTTCACCTAAAATAACTCATCGATCGTGGTGGAGACTCCCTCCTCAAAGGCAGGGGTGCATCTTCCATGTCCTCCTCCCCACTTGTGGAGTGATCATCCATGGGGGGAGCTGCTTCGGGGCTACGAGACCCTGATGGGAAGTTGGTCCCATCATGGGCGGTAGTGGTTGTCATGTCAAGAGGCTCATGTGCTACGGAGACCATGTTGAAAAATGTGGTAGATCCAATCCCCTCTGGCCTTCAGCCTAAGGGGCCACACTTTATGACATCAAAGCAGTAGTAGCACGTCGGCTTGATTCGGTCAATTCTGGCCCGGCAAAATAGACACGTATGATGTAACGTCATTCCCATGAGCATAACGTCCCGATATCGTACATGGGTAGGAGGTTTGGGAATTACCTGGGCCTGGTTGGTGTAGGAGTATGAGGTGATTTTCTTCCGTCTCTTGGACCCTGAAACATGCCTTCCTCTGGTACCCAAAACTACAAAGCACTGCCTCATGTCGGGTGTTGTGGCCTCCAACCGATGGATTGGGAAGACATAAAAGTCATCCAAACCTGAGCAGTGATCACTAGTAATAGTGGCGGGATCGACCTCACCTGCCAGGATATGCTTGTCCTTGCTCTTTTAAAAGTCGGTGTTTAGATAACGGGCTTTGTAAGAGGAAAAATGAGATGAATCTCCATGGAGCATGCATACTCGACCATTAAGGTAGTATTTGAGGCATTGATGATATGATTAGGGGACCGCTGCATGAAGGCGGTGCCACAACCTGCCCATCATAGTGTTGTAGGCGGTGTCCTGAGAGACAACCCTGAATTCGGTGCTAGAAATTAGGCCACCGAACTGGGTCATCCAGCGAATCCTGCCGAGTGGAGTTTTCGCTGTCCTGTCATACCCCTGGATCCAGAAGTCGGAGGGAGTTAGATCATCCTCAGACAACCCCAGCATCCGCAGTGTATGAGTTAGTATTAGGTTAATCCCAGAACCTATGTCAACAAGACAGCGTCGGACATCCACACCACTGAACTGGCCAGTGATGTATAGTGGGATAATGTACCCCTTTAAGGGGGGGGGGTCTTCATCTTCACTAGAGAATGAAATAACCTCTTGACATTCTTCATTATCAATCGCCTCGGCGTGGAAGTCTTCTACATCTGCTACCTACATCCCAAACTGGAGGGGCTCCTTAGGGCCTTAGAGAGTGCCTCACGAATTTCAGACGATAGGCGACGAGCCTCAAGGATAGAATGCCTTGCTGGAATGCCGACCAGGTGCTTCAGAACATCATACATTCGGGCGAAATGTGAGCTTCCTCTTACAGGAGGCCGCTCTACGATTGTAGGCATGACGGGATCCGCCGGCTGGACTGATGACTGACTGGTACTAGGAATGTCTCGTTGTTCACTAGTCGAGGAATGAAGATTAGGACTGGGAGGCTGAGGCCGGCCGGTGGCAGGGTAGAGCTGGTCGCTGCATGGCCGAGGTGGTTCTGCCTAATCCAGCAACACAAATTGTGGTAGAGGTGAGCCTGTCGACATTGGATAAAGGGTCTGTGTGCGCTGAGCTCTGTATTGGGCCTGCTGCCTGTTCTTAGTGGTGTGCACGACCTGGCTCAAGGTGACGACTTTCGTGCCCCAGCGATTCAGGTAGTTGCAGCTCCGCCGACGTTGGCGACGGCTGGGGAATATGTGAGTGAGTCACCTGGAGAGTCTAGCAGAAACATTGAAACTCTCCCGGGGTGAGTGACTCTGGCATATCAAAATATGATCCTGCGACCGACCAAAACTTCTCGGGGATGTGGCCTGCTGCGAGGATGGTCTGGAAGCTCCATGAATCTGGTTCGAGATCTGGCCCTTTCCGCCCCTGCTCATTAATCGAGAATGGTTGGGGAACTGGAATTGGTGCCGAAGCAGGCCGCTGGGCCGGCGGGCTGGCCGGCGGAGAATATGGTGAGTAGGCCTATTGGCTGCCGAATCCTATGTAGTCCTCCAAGGGCTGTAGTGTCCTTACTACCATGTCATGATAGGATGGGCTGGCGAACAAGCCTCCTGCCACTGTGTCGGTACTTGCTGAGGGTGTGTCACATCACGACTATTCCGTCGGTCCGCAGAAAAGTTCCCCACCCTCGCTGACTGATGTAGAAGGTGCTTCCAGGGAGGCCAGTGGTAACTACGGGTTTGACCCCTGGGGGTAAACCATGTCCTCGTCCTCCTGGATATATTTTCGGAGGGAGGTGAGAATCATGCGGATCTCGCATTCGAGGAGTACGAGGCTGACGCGCCGCTTCCCCATCCTTTCCATTGACTCATAGGAACGAGAGGAGGGCTCCATCTCCGAGTCGTACCCCGCCTCGGAGTCCGAGAAACAAACTGGTCTTATTTCCGTCTGGACTTCCCTGACATTCCTCTTACGGCGATGACGTCCCGCCTTCCTGCCCTTGGGTGACTCCTCTAGGGAAGGCTGATTTCCGTCATGGAGTCCTTCAGCCGAAATAGTAATGGGGCACAAAGGACTGAAGGCTGGGGTGTGAGAAGCACCAGGACATATATCGAAAGGGACATGGGGAGGACCTCCATGTGGGCGAGTGACTAGATATGCAATGGCTCCATACTCGCGGCCAGCGATAGGGGAAGTGACACCGTACCCCATGCACTGGGTGCTGGAAAGAGCCATACCCAGAGCGTAGCTGTCAAGGGGAAGTATTTTCCTTTCCAGATCAGTGGCACGGAGTGGGCCTTCACATTGGATGGAACTACCGCGAATTGGTCCACAGCGGCCACTGCATGTGCCAGTGACTGAGAGAGTCGACCCAACCTGCCTGCAGGCTAGCCGTGACCTCGATCTGGGTCGGGCATGTAACTGCCCCTGCTACGTGTATGCGGTGGGTCTGATAACAGGAGTCATTAGTGGCTCGGGCCACAGTGGTTGCTGATTTTGGTGCCCCCTGCCAGCCATTCTCATCCGCTCACGCCCGACGCTGGCGTCGGGTCAGATGGGTTGGTGCCGATGGAGTGGGCACAGATACTGCTTGCTCCTCTATCCGTGGAGTCGGGAGGTGGCGTCGACGCAGCCTGGAGGGGGCCCTTTTCGTGACCCCTGGGACGGGTCTCCGATAAAGAGGACCCGTACATCCCCCACCTCATTGTTGTAGGGGAAGGCGGTGTCGAGGCGTTGTAGGGATAGGCTCCCAAAACGGTTGAACGTCAGAGTGGGGAGCAGCGCTCCCTGTGTGGCCCTCGAGGGTGAAGATGGTGGTGAGGCTCAGATGCCTTTAGATCCAAACGGGCCATGTCCCTGGTGGGGATGGCCCCTTCCACCTCATACCTATGAAACAGATCATTGATCACCCTTTATTGGATGATTTCTAATGGGGAGAGCGGGCGTGAGCGCCTGGCAGTCGCGGAAGTCAGAGCCGGAGTGGCTGTGGAAGAGGTGGGACCACGCGGGGTGGCCGCATCGGTACTGCCCCTGCCCATGCGCCGGTGGGCAAGTGGTGATCGAGCTCTAGATGCAGCGATCTGATTCTTGGAAGCAGGGTGACGAACCCATTAGTGCTAATAGAAACATAAATTGACAACCAATAGCCCATCCTCATTCCGTTTTCTGTGGTCGGTGAGTGGGATCCAGACTGATGACGTCGCATAACGGAGTGATCAATATCATGAATGCCTCAACCCCTGGCGGGTTTCACGTCCCGGCACTAGGTGCCCAGACCCGGTGACATGCTAATCTTCCGACACTACGAACACTACTAGTCCCCCATATTGAGGAGAAGAGCTTCACGTCAGGTTCAACATATTCTGTTTCTAACGCTTTTACACCGGGGCGCGCGTACGTCCGTCACACGGGGGGAGGACGCGTGGCTTTTTGCCTCGCAATCCCACTTTCCAAAGGTAGGCGACATCTGTTCCTTGTTCAGGGACGTCTTCTCTTTGATCGATACCAGGATGATGGAATGTCGGTTCTTCCATCCGTGGATTCCTTCTCGGAGCTCGTCACCTATTCCGGGTCTACCTCATAGATTTATGACGTGTTCGTGAAGCTCTTTCCTAGTTCCATATGTGCATGGATGCTAGTTAATTATGCTTCTTCCGTGGAGATGCTCCAAGGGGCCTGGTCAGGGCACCAACCATCGGTTAGGATAATGGTCACGCTGGGGTGTCATTGGCGTGCCTTGATGCCGGGGGATTGGCATGTTTATATTCTATCCTTTATTATAGGATTTAACGAGGGCACAGAATCCTGAGGCATCCCACATCGAACACGGGGAATTGTGTGCCATCTGAGGTTTTCCTCAGCTTCCCATGTTTAACATGGGGTATACTGCGTGTTTAATGTCTGGCGGAGACAGATCAGACTGATCGGAACACTGAAAGTGGATCAGATAAAAGGACCCCCTAGGGGAATACAGTTTTTGGATCCAGTACATGGGCGGCTTCCCGGATACTGTGGAGTGGAATGAGGTGGCATGATCCCACCAAGATGTGGCAGCCCAGGTAAGAATCAGTATGGGTGATGGGGTGAAGAGGGTCTTGATCCTCATGGAGGATTCCAATATATCCCCATGGCATGGAATCAAATTCTGTGTAGTTCGGTGATACGGTGGGATACATGAAGGGGCGACCCGTGATAATTATCGCATGGATTGGAGCCTAGAGGATGTAAGACCTCCGGGCTAGTGCATAAACTTCTCGAGGAGCGTGGGCTCGAGGGAGAGGTCAGGATGAGACGTGGGTGTTGGATATGGGGATTACACTCTGAGGTGGCCCACAATGGGGGATATAGGTATTACACTCTGAGGATGACCAGAATTATGGGTATAGGGATTACTCTCTGAGGAGGCCCAAAGAGTTGGTGAACCGACACAAAGGGGGTCAGAACAACTTAGCACTGGGCATGAACCTTGTGGAGGCTTCCTACGTACCATGTGTTGGCACAGATCAAAGTCCACATTGTTCGGTGAATACAGTTTAATGTCATGCGGGATGAGGGAATACAGTAGAACATCAAACGGGATGTGTTCATGGGGCTTACGCTTTGAGGCAGCCCAAAGGGTTGGTGAACTGACATGAAATGGGGTCGGATCGACCGTGTGGTGGGCTAGAACCTCGTGAGGCTTCCTACGTACCATGCGTTAGCACGGATCAATGTTCCCATAGTTCGCTGTGATGGGGCTTACGCTCTGAGGAGTCCCATAGGAGGATTTCATGGTCGATGCTCACTCTAAGACCTCATGAGTCATGCTCGATTTGAGAAACAAGAGGCAGCATGGACCAGTCGATCACGTCGCAAAGGGTGCGTCCGTGAGAAGAGGAAAGTGGACCATGTGTCGAGCAGCCCAAAGAGGAAATAGGGTGTTATGCGTGGATAACAGCCCTTAGTACTGGGACATACTCCCGGATGGAGGCCCATGGTGTGACAAGGCACAATGGGAGAGGGTCTCTGCTGGCCTTTACAGTGGGGAAGTACGGAGGTGCATGGGTGGAACCTTCTACAAGAGAGTCTAGGGGCTTATGCTTTGCGGCATCCCATCTCCCATGGACAAACGCCACTCCAAAAAGAGGATCTCATTCTATGTTAGTAATATTCCATTCCTGTGGAGACGAGCTGTGTAAAGAATATCTGAGAAGTGGGGACCCTGCGTGAGAGGCATGGGTTCAGATCATAGTTTAACGTCATGTGTTGAGGACAAGTCTCTTGGCAGTTTAACGTCCTGCATATTGGACGAGGTGGGTTCGCTCTTCACCCCTAGGGCTCAAATGCCCAACACCCTCTACCGCTTGTGGAAGGGAAGGCATTTTCAAGGCCGTAGTGAAGGGGGCCATAGGGTGAACCATCGAGGGGTCCATGTTAGCGTGGCTATGTGAAGACGCAATAGCCGTTAGGGTACCTATGTGAAGAATCATGAGGCAAAGCAACGCAACGGGAAATATCGCCCAAGGGACCTTGAGGTTAATTTGTATGAGCCAGGAAGGCCATACGGGAAAAAAACGCATGGCGTGAATGACCGGTATGGAAGAAATCTGGTTCCTAAACGGGGCGGAAAGGAGAGAGGTTCAGGATTTTGCGCGCAGAAGGTGGACCAGCGCGCAAAACACCGGGATGGTGCGCAATTGGAGGCAGAGGGATTGCACACTGCGGGCTTGGAAAGCACGCGAGGGGCAACGACCAATCGCTAAATAAGGTCCAAACATATGAAGGGGCTGTGCGCAAAGGAATGGTTTGCACACAATTGGAAGGGTCTGCATGCAATTGGAATGGATTGCATGCAAAGGGAAAACCTTGAAGAGTTTTCCAATTCACTTAACCCAGTGGGGTTGCGCGCAAAGGCGAACCTCGGGGCAAGGTAGCGTGAAAAAGATGATTACCTTTACGTCATTTTGGGTGCGGGAAGTCTGATTGCGCGCAAGAGAGCTAGTCTGAATTCCACAACCCTGAAATGGTTGGGGACGCCTTCTATTTATAGGAATCTGCCGTCGCGGAATTCGGGAAGCGCATGAAATATTCCATGTCGCGATCACTCGTCGCGCAAGTCATCACCGCGCGGGAATGGGCGTGCAAAATTTCACTCCAACCCAGGGTTTTTTCCGCGAATCCCGAGATCCTTTCATGCGAGCATCATTTCTTTTCGCGTGGGCCTCCCTTAATTTGGAACAACCCTTATGGGCCATCCGGATCAGGCCTCTAAGTCCAAATATGACTTCGCTTCGTCAATTCTAAACTTACTCTAGAATCGACGTACATTTTCAGCGTCTACAACAACTGAAACATAAAATATAAAAAATATATCCCATTTAAATATTGTTATCGTATCTTTCACATACGTCCACATGCATAACACAATGATCATAGATAATGATTGAAAAAAACACACTTGTGATAAAACTCAATCCTGAGTCACACGGCTACAAATGCACACACAAGTGATCAAACATAAAAAATTATATAACATGATACATAAGAAAACACATTCGATCAAACTAAATAATGGTATTATAATATAATCACACAACATAATATCACACTAAATATGTTATACAGAACCTCTATATAGTAAGGAACTTCCCACCATAAGACCATAGACATTGGTGTAATGGTTTACCAAGAATTTAGTCTCCAAAATCAAGATCAAACCTAAATACCCATTGAAGTGTAAATAACAGAATAAAAATTATAATGTAATATAAAACTTAGGGTCCTCAATAATGGTTATTGTGACACTAGTTTTGGTAAACACCTCTATAGACTAAATATTTCTTCATTATATAATCCATAAGAGCCCTATTCTACAATCATTCCAATAGTATAGAAGAATGGATCCTAAAAATAAAAGAATAATTTGATTTATCCTTTTAATAAACCCAAAATACAAGAACCAACAATGGACAATAGAAGGATCCCTTAGTTCTACCCATGGAGTGCCATGGTTGAAAAAACTACCATGGTCATAGATTCATCATGGATAGTCATCTGGAATCATGAAAAAAACTCTTTAAAATCAATTGGAAAGAATCTGGATCATTTAACACAATAAAGAGAAGGGATGAATAAATTAATAAGGGATTATTATTGATTCAAAATGAATTAAATCACCCACATTCAAGATCAATGTGTTTCACCATTGAAACAAATGTGATATGAGAATAATGATGATGTGGTGCCCATTTTAATAAATTCCCAAATAACTCTATGAAATCTATAATGGCATACACCCTAATGAGTTTCCTTCGACCATGCCATCCCGATATATCATGTGCCTATGTAATAGTGGAAAACTTTTGTGTGTTATTCCCCATAAAATCCTCCACAAAAAGTGGCATTAGGTTTTCACAGAACATAGTGGTTTCCATGAATTCCTCACCAAGGCCATTACATTAAAAATCCTTTTTTCTAATTTAATTTTTTACATCATTAACCAATATTATCTACACCAATATCATAGAGTAGCCCATTTTTCCCATAACCACCTAAAATCCATTTTTATACTTCCAAAAGATATAGAAGATGACCAAAATCCACATAATCATGGATAAAACCAAAAAATTATAATGATGGGACAGAGATATTATATTTACATAAATAAATAATATTCAATGAATTGAAAATCTCCCCATATAACAATTATCTTCTTTAAAAATCATATCTAGAGGTCCTTCTCGAACAATGGAGGCCACTACGATAAAAAATCTAACATTCACTCCGACATTTCCCACTAAATCACCCCATGCTTCTATAAATATTGGACAAGGGTCATCTTCAACCCTAGAAACACATTTTCACTCTGTTCCAAAAATTTTATAGGGAACTCCATAAAATATGTTTCTATTTCCAACTCAATATCCTTAAAGTCGTCCCAATTTAAAGGATCATGTATGTACCTCTAAAGCTGAGAAACATTGACCACATAATTCATTCCATAATAACATATAAGATGGTATATTTGGTAAGACAATTATTTCATATGTTTAGTGGTTTCAAACATTCCCAAAGACCACAATAAAAACTTACACTATTTCCACAAATTACGATGCCCCAAATGAGGTGATTACTACAAGAAACCATGGATTCCCCTGTGAACTCCAAATTTCATATCTTCTAGCTGGTATATGATCTCTACATTCCCTGAGTAGTAATAAACCATATCCTAATCAACTTTACTCTCTTAGAGTTATTATGTACATATTCGACTGAACAACATTGTCCTCAGACACCTCATACCAACAGTGTAACAAGATTTATGACCATCCATAGAGATAATAAAAAGGTTTCATCTAAATATGTATTGGAAACTATTATTGTAATAAAAATCCACTCGAGCTAGGTTCTCATCCCATGCTCCACCAATTTTTGGGATGCATGCACAATAAATATCCTTATAGATCTATGTTTTCCTCTGTAACTCTCCATCATTCTATAGATTATTAATTATACTCATCTTAAATAAATTACGTGAATCGATCAAAAATAATTTCTTAATACAAAATCTAGAAATAATATCCCTATCGAATAACATATTGAATTTCACTCAATGTAATAATACAATCTCTTAGATAAATATATTCCAAATTAAAATAAAATGTTATTCAATTCAGTTGGTAATAAATTTTCTATTTTTATAAACTGATAACATATAACCTATTTCATATCAAGACTCCACATGGCTTTGGTTTACCCCATCATGAATTCCACCATCAAACCATCCCACTTCCACATTGGAAATGAAAGTTCATAAATAAAACTACCAGGACAATGATTCTTCGATTTTAACATCTGATGATTATAACATCATGTAACAAAAATAGTGAACCTTCCATTTATACCTATCTAACAAAACTAAAATCAGATGTCATGTTATATCTTCTTTGACCTTTGATTCACATCCCACATATAATAAAAATTGTCTCTAACCACATCCTATCTCAATAAAACTGGTAAAAATACCCTCCCATGGATGTAGATCATGTGTTCATCATCTACATAACATCTGAAAACCTAATCATCCCCTATAAAATTCTCCCAAACTACCATTCACTCTATGTATTACTCTTAGTTTTTGTTTAATGTTGTCCATCAAAGAATACATGATTGCAAAATGTGTACATGTTATCACTCTATGATCATATGATGTATCCACAAAAAACTCTTCCATCAAAATATTAAAAATCCATTAATATTTTGATGATCTATCACTAAGATCGTATACCTTCTTCTTATTTTAGTTAATATAATATATAATGAAACCACCTTTCCCTAGAACATATGATATCTCAATGTGGAGAATATATAGATATTCAACCCAATTAATCTACATTATGATTATATCTGGATGAGGTAAGATTTATTGGAGGAACTTGTGGTCTGTGTAAGAAAAAAAAACTCTCTTTAATGAAAAAATTACACCAAAAATTAAGATAGTAGAAAAATCCTTCAAATTCAATATCACGTGTCAAGTTGTTCCCATCATTGGCTCATATCTAATGTGTCCCATATGTGACTACCTAATCCCCATTCAGCAACACAAATCTAAACAGAAACCATAAGGCATTAAAATACACTAGGTATCTAATCCTACTATCTTGGAGAGTTAAATTAGGTGTTATTTTTAAACTTCTCATAACATCTACTAATACCTCATCACAAAAATCATACCTCTCGAACATCACCCCATTATTTTTTCATCCTTGTCATTGGTGATTGCAAATGGGAGATGTCATCTATAAACCATCATTAGTATCCTACTAATAAAATTAGTATCCTAATATAAACCACATTCCTATGTCAAGAAAAAGAAAACAAAACCTTAATCATATCTTGTAGCTTAGAAATTCCCTCCTTAGAAATCACATGCAAAAGGAACCTCACAACATAAATCCAAATTCCACACTTTGATTGTTTAACATAAATTTTATTCCCTTTCTGTTGAATCAATAAAATATCATGGTTCCTAGAATTCAAGTCTAATTTAATAGATTATATTAGGATATCCTCAAAAAACACCATAATAAAGGAGTCAATATACAGATTGAATATCCATCTCATGAGAGCTATAAAGAGCAACAAAAAATTTGCAGCCCAAAATCAATGACAATATACTCATACACACCATATATACTCTTAAATGTTGTCATAAGAATATCATTCTCTCTGACCTGAAGCAGATAGTATCCTAATGATACGTCAATCATGGAGAACCACCAGTATCCCCATAAACAGTAATTCAATTCATTGATCCATGATAATGGTGAATGAGCCATTGTTGTTACATATTTTTCCTTTCTATAGTCTAAAAAAATCTAAATATTACCGTAAATCTTATTTGTGAATACATTGTATAAACCATTAGATATTCTATCAATATGATAAATCGATTCACATCCAAGACCTCATGTTTCACCTCATGTTCCTTAATCTTAGTTGACTCTATATGATATAGGGAAATTAATATAATTTTTACTATAGGAATGAGTTTGATCTCAAATTCAATTCCCCTCTACGTAGGGTGGTAGGAAATTTCATCTAGAATTACATCCTAATACAGGCCCACCACATGAAGAAATGAAAATTCAAATATTGTAACCATCACAAGAGATAAAAATGATACTTTTAGGAAAATATTTCTAACCAATGTGAGGTGTTGTCCCAATATACCTCTTCGAACATCCCACTAGCTGGTAAAAAAACCTAAAGTGTCCAGTGAATTTCATTTTTTGTCAATGAGTGTTTTGTGTAAGATTTTAACGTGTCTAATGTTTTAATTATGATGATTACTGAGGTGGTATTAAGTTACAAGACCTATGAAAATATTTATACTCATTTTTTAAATCAATTATTGGAATAAAAATATTATGAAGCATGCAAAATTATATTTATTTTTCAAAATTATTTGAGAATATTTAGCATTGTAATATTGGATTTTTTTTTGTTTGGAATTTGATAAAAAATTCATAATTATAGGGTTATTATAGCACTGAAAAAAGTTCACCATTCAATCGTTTTGAGGAATATCTAATCCCTTTGATATCCTTTGCGAATTATCCTCTATATCAATCTATTGAGGAATTTTGTACATCGGGATCTCTATTCATCATTGACAATTGATCGATCTAGAATTTCTCATCGTCGATTCATAATCCTTATGTTCTGAACTGAGTTGAAAAAAATATGTAACTGGATTTCCATATTATAATTGAATATGATATGTTTTATGAATTTGGTGATTTTCATTTTCATGATGCTTAAGCTCATGATTAGAATGATTGAGGTATGGCAGTTATCATGAGTTGAGATAGTGAGGTTTATCTACAAATACATTAAACTATCTCATTTTTCATTTCAATTTAACCTGTCATATGGGAGTTTATCTCAAATAACTGATCTAAGAAAACTTTTGAGAGATAAGTAGAGTCGATATTACTCCCTATACTTGAAAAAAGTGATTCCATGAATTTTTGATGATTCATACATATTTTTATAACATGATATTTTTGCATATCTATTCACTATTTTGTTTCTTCAATTGTGAAGAAGAAAAAGAACTCACATATTATTTTATATAATAGAGAAGAATAATTATTTCTTGAGTGTTTGATATGTTCTTATCACACTTGAATTTCATCTAGAAGATAATATCTATGATGAAACTAGATAGTGATGGAGAGTTTTTTAGAATAATACATTTTTTTAAAATCATGATTATCAAGTTCAGAAATGATGAGTTCCACAAATATCTTTTTTGTGCGTATAGTAAACAATGCTAAAAGGAAAACTATAAGTGTGAACCATAGTAGTTATACCCACAATGAATAGAGATCCAAAAAGAATTTGAGATAGTGAATTTCATATACATGTCTTTCTATCTTGCTTGAAATGTATGAGGAATTGTGAACAATTGAAATAACCACTTTGTTTTTTTATTGATATATAAGAATTTGTGAATACATTTACTGGTAGAGGATAGTTCATCTTCATGTATGTTTCTAAGAAGAACAGTATATTGTGAAGGAGTATATTCAAAAAAGTGTTCCTTACTATATTGTGAACGTATTGATTTTTCATGAAGACAGAGAAACACAGTGTTTCAAGAATCTTCTTAAAATTTTACTTGATTTGGATGAATTTTTTGAGAAGGTATTGTATTCATATTCGATACATTTCATTACACATGAGTTATGTGGAATGTTTGATGTATTGAAAGTGAGTTCACAAGAAGGAAAGTATGTGTGATTAGTTATAAAAAAAATTTAATCTATGTGTCCATATCCATTGGGAAAATGGGAAGTGTGAAAGTGGAGTTATCATTATATAGTGCACATACACATGCACTGAGTATCAACTAATGAACAATGTATGTATGAAAAAAAATCTGAGATAATTTGAAGTGATTCTTCAAGTGAACATTGTTTGTGTTAGGGTGTGAATGAAATAAATTCATACAAGAACATGAAATTTCATTGACATAAGTCAATATGAATTTACCTGAATTTATGCATGCATAAGTTGAAAAGACCATGCAATGTTATAGACACATGAATTATATTTAATTAAATGCACATGTAATATAAATTTCACAATGAGTAGTGATTTTTGAGACTAAATCCAAGACAATATTTTTTCAGTGTTTAAAAAAAATTGTATAATCTTTTTTAGTATTTTGTGAAGTCGGGTATTCTGTAGAAGAATAAATTCTTTCCCAAGAATTTTTGTACTGAGGTAGTGTATTTTATTTCGTGATCACAATTTTTTGAGTAAGACTAGTTTTAGTGAAAAGGAACTTTATTTTTACACAGGTATGCATGATCAAAAGATCTTGTAGAGGAGGATCTATAATTGATCTTTCTAGACTGGATCCATCATCTTAAGTTAAAGGCTTCCACTGGGGAATATAACTTGTTTCTTAAGATTGTGATTGGAGGATCTATCCAATGACTATGAAGAAGGTACAGTTGCGGGCACAACCAACTGTTTAAGGATGATTAGAACTGAGGTTTATAAACAATTTGTAATTGGGGAGCCTAACCAATTACTATTTTGGTCACCTTATATTATAGTGGATAATCTATGTTGGGGGGTCTAACCAACACAAAAATTAGTATTTATTTTTATGGAATGTTGTAAATCCATGTGTGTTATGTTTTCTTTATTTGATATTTCTTTTAGGGTGTGGATGTTTATTGAATACTTGGGATTGCGACTTTAATCAGTCACAATCGTCAAACCATAATTATATGTTTATGTAAAAAAATATGATTTATTCACCCCCTCTCATTGGTTTCTAATAGATCCTTAGACACATCAATTGGTTCCATAACACAAGGTAACCTCTATAGATTCAGATAAACATTGTAAAAAATTAATAATTTGAATTCTATGAAATTATGAGTAATTATTACTTTTAATGGAATAAACTACCACTGTTAAGGGAATAAAATTCTTCTTTACCTTCTATATCTTGGACATGATGTTATAGATGAAGAATGAGTGGCTTTACCTCCTACTGATGATGATGTTACTATGACTGAAGATGAAAATTGAAATATTGAAGTTAATGTGATGGATCAGAAATCAATCATGATGGATTTATCTAATAAAATTATACTAATGTGTTGGGTCTCAAAACATCAAAAGAGATCATGGGATAAATTTATAAGTAATTATGAATTTAATCAAAATTTTAGAGAATCCATGTTACAAATTCAGAGAAGAATTATTGAATAGATTAAAATGGATGATGATGAATGTATTGACGACTACATTATAGGAGTGAATGAAATTTTCAGCAATATAATAGGTTTTGGAGAGAAGCTATATGATTTTAATAGTGTTAAAACACTTATGATAAATTTCGTAGATAGATTTTACTCAAATATTTCTACACTGGAAGATAGAGAAGCTATATCATTGGATGAACATCGTAATACTCTCATATCTCATGAAATGATAAAAGTGTCGTCATTCAAGAAAAAATAATTAGATGAGATGACCATTGAATCCATGATAAATGGTAAAACTAAAATAAATGAATAACTCGACTCAAGTGATTTTAAGGATGAATAAGTTATACAGGTATTCAAACAAATTATTTCATTCTTAAAAAAATTATTTAATTGGAACATATGGAAAAGAAAATAGAAAACAATAACAAAACTGCTATAATTTTCATAAGAGAGGTAATTTTTTGGGGAAAATTCCTATGATAAAGGCTGATGGTACCCAATCAGATAAAGATGATAATAAGTATCATAAAAATAACAGGAATAAACATAAGAGTTCACTTTCAAGAATATAAATATGATGATTAGAGAAATAGATGAATTTAATTCATCAGTTTTTGAGTCATAAAATTGAAGATATTATAATATTCAAATATTACTTGTGGTTAAATCCATGAAATAGGGAGACTCATTTGAAGGTGATGAATGTGATGAAAGATATAACTTGGAATAAATGTTACAATAAAATGTGGAAGATACACATAATGAAATATGAAACTCAAGAAATAAAAGAAAATATTTCATAAATAAAATTTCTAGATCTGCTTTTAGATTAAAGAATGTGTTATGAAATAGGATAATTATCTTAATGAGATAAGATAAAATAAATATAAGATAGATTAGTTACAAGGAAAGATGAATATTATTTAAAAGGAAGATCTTGATAATGAATAATTATTATTTTATGAATATAATAAAAAAACCATTTGAAATTATATGAATTTTATAATACGGTGACTGATCATGAAGAGAAACTTGTTGAGAAAGAGGAAAAATTATCTGAGATAAAATATATCTGTCTTTTAGTGCAATGTTAGTTGAAGATGATAAAATTAGACTTCAAAAAAGATGCTGAGGTTAATTGTGAATATTCTAAAGCTATTGAAAAGATGAATTAATAGAAAATGGATGATTCTAAACTAGAAGAATCTCAATGTACTTTTTTTTATTTATAACAATAAAATTATGAAAGACAATACTAAATCAAAATATCCCAAAATAAAAAATGATATAACATTTTTCATGAAGTAATAATGTTCTAATTTATCCATTAATATTTCCTCCTAAGAAGATACATCCATAGTCTATAAAAAAGAAATAAATACAATCTTATGAGCCAAATTTCTATCTATCAGGAAGATCGAGGTATATAGGATATTGATGGTGTTGTTTAGTGTTTGGACATAAATCATATTCATGGTGGTATAACATGTCACTACTAAGGAGGATACATGAATCAAGGGGTAGAAATAACGATCATATGAGATCATATTATTATAAATAGAATCATATGATCCTGACATAGTCTAATTTATCAATGAATAACATAAATGAATTTTTGAATTAATTATGTAGAATATGTGGTCAAGAATGTCACAAAGATGAAAACTATAGAGTTTTTTAATCTAGTGAGATTAGTTATAATGAATATGCAAAGAAATTTCAAATGATGATGAATTTTATTGTCACATGTTAATTGTGTTATAATATGAAACAATTTGAAAGATATCAGAATATTTTTTAGAGAAAATATATAGAAAATGGTTACATTTGAAGAATTTATTGATGATTATAAGTAATATACAAATGATGACATGATAATTATGAAGTGTGAAAGGTGTGTAAATGTTGGGCCTGCCATAAAATATTGCATGACACTTCTACCTCCCCAATAGTATAAAGAGAACTATTCCAAATCATATATTTAATGGAGGAAAGAAAAAATATGGTAGAGAGGTAAATCTCACCATAATTTATATTTCTATGGAACGAACATAATCTTTTATATTCGTTTTTATAAATGGTTTTGTACAAATATTTAGGGAATTAATGGAGATTGGTTCAACCCTTAGGGGGGGATGTTGATTATTTGGTGAATTAAATTTTTCATAATCCTTTAAAATGGTTTTCACTCTCATAATTTAAATCTGATTTATAAAGGGGGGTCTGTTTGTTTTTTCACTTGAACATTATGATTCATTTTTTGAGATGTTTCCAAGATGTCTCATAGCAATCATGTTCCAATTTTTACCTAAGAATAATTTGTTGAAAAAAGATTTAGATTTTTATCAAGTTATAATATTTGAATATATTTGATTCTTAAGTGTCATACCTCCTGTTTTATATATGAATATTTACCACATATACATAGATTTTATTAACTAAAAGGTCATTTTTTTTGTTCAGTGAGGTAATATTCTATTAAAGAAATATAGTGGAGAAGAAGTTTCTTGAAATTTAAACTCCAAAAATTACCGTTTTATTCATTACCAAGGGGGGGGGGGTTAAATTAAACACATTGACATCATTTTAATATTGAAAAAAAATAAAAAAAGTGGTGATTTAACTATCAGGTGAAATTAATTTGTTGTAAATGAGGGTTTGGTTGAAAATTTCAATGTGTTTAATGTTTTTAAATGTAATTATTATAGAGCTGGTTTGAAGTTCCAAGACTTGTGAAAATATAGATGCACATTTTTTACATCAATTATTGTAAAAAAAATAAGAAGATCCATGAAAAATGATATTTATATTTCATGAGGATTTGCGAGTAGGTACTTTGAAATATTTGAATTTCCTTGGCCTTTGATAAAAAATTCCCAATTTGAGGGTTTGTGTAGTTTCGAAAAAATGGTCACCATCTAATATTTTTATTCAATATATGTTCCATGTGATATCATTTGTGTGTTATCTTATCTAGAAATACTTTGAGGACTCTGGTACGCTGAGATCTCTATGCATCACCGATAATCAATCAATCTAAAATTTCTTATCATCAATTAATCATATAGAAGGTCCAAAATTAATCAAAATATTAGGTAACTATATTTTCATATTATAATTGAAGATGTGATGTTTTCCAAAGATGGTGATTTCCATTTTCTCGAAGGATGTGATCAATATTGGAACTCCTGATGTAGGGTGGCTTTTATGAGTTGATATGGTGTATTTTGTCTATATATACAATGATCTCACTCATTTTTTATTTTTATTTAATATCTCATCGAAGAATTTATCTCACATCTGAGTGTCGAGTGCAATTTTGAGGGGGAAGCTGAGCCGAACTTGAAGCCTATATTTCATAAAGTGATTCCATGAATTTATGATGATTCATCCACATTTTTTATCTCATGATGTTTCCACAAATATGTTTCACTAAATAGTTTTTTATTTTTGATGAATTTTAATAACTATTATTTTCATTTTTTCAAAGGAGAAGAAGTGGTATTCTGTGAGTGTTTGATGTGTTCTTAGTACACTTTAATTGTTTCAGAAATATCTCATCTGTAAATAAACTGGATAGTCCCATAGAGTTTTTGGGAAGCATTCAATTTTAGAATTTAATGATTTCTTGGTTTTCAAAAGATGAGTTCAAAACAGTTTTTTTAAGAGAAAGAAATATTTTCAGAAAAAATATATATGTTTACCACACTAATTATATGTCACAGTGAATAGAGTTACGCAAAGCATTTGAGATAGTTTATTTCATATAAGTGTCATCTTATCTTGTGCAAATAGTTTAAGGAACTACTAACTGGTGTGGATATTCACAGGTTTTTTGTGATTGAGATATAAGAACCCTTGAATACATTTACTTGGAGAAATTATTTTTTATGTGTGTATGTTTTTAAGAAGTGAAGTATCTTGTGAAGGATTATATTCCTCAAAGTGTTCTTTACTGTTGGATAAACGTATTGAGTTTACATGATGATAGTGTAACACACTATTGTGTGAATAATATTAATAGTTTACCATGTTTGAATGAATTTTTTGAGAAGGCCTTGTATTCATCATCAATACATATTTTTCATATGAGTTCCGTGAGTTGTGTGATATGTTGAAATTGAGTGCATAAGAAGAAAAATTTGTGTGATTTGTTAGTGTGAAAATTAGAATCTATATCTATATATCCATTTAGAAAAGAGTATGCATGGAAGTGTTAGTATCATTACGTAGTGCACGTGAAAATACAAGAAGTATCAACTTGTGAACAGTGTGGGTATGAAGAAAATTATTTGAGACAATGTGAAGTGATTGTGTAAGTGAACATTTTATGTTCTAGGTTGTTCATGGATTACATTCCAACATGCCCAAGAAATTTCATTGAAATATTAAAATATGTATTAATATGTATTGATGGATGAATAATTTGAAAATAGAATGAAATGATTTAAATATATGCATGTTGTTTGAATACATGAATGTGTAATATACATATCATAGTGAGAAGTGATTTTCAGACCAATGCACAGATAATATTTATATCAGTGTTTTAAGAATAATATTGTAGCTGTGTTTTTAGGGTTTTTTGAGGCTTAGTCTTTAGCATAACAATGAATTCACGATTGGTAATTTTTTTACGTAGGAGGTTAAATTTATTCTGTGATCACAATTAGTTGAGCAAGACCAGTGTCAGTTCAATGGTACTTGATTTTTACACAAGTTTGTGTGATCCAATGATATTGTGTTATAGGACAATTAATTCATCATTTTATAGTAGATTAATCATATGATGTGGAATGATACAGTTAGGGGGCCTAATTAGTTCCTAATTATTTTTATTGAGATGTCTAACCAATCACTATAAATAAGGTATTGTTATAGGTTCTAACCAACCATTGAATCTTGATTGGGATTAGGGGTTACAACAAATTTTTAATTAGGGGGTCTAACTAATTACTTTTTTTGTTTCCTAAGGTTATAGAGGAGAATCTGTATTGGGGGGTTTAAGCACCATGGAATGAGTAAGTCTTTGTACCAAACCATATAAATCAGCATGTGTTGTGTTTTTTATATTTCTTATAGGGTGATGATGAGTATTAAATACGAGGGATCGAGTCATCAATCAGTCACAAAGGATGAATCAAAACTATAAGTTTTTTAAAAAATAGTATACCATTGATTCACCCGCACTCTCAGTGGTATCTATCTAATCCTTTTTTAATTTGAATCCTTCTCCACCATTGTAATTGTAATGAATACATGTCTACTACATCAATTAATGTCCACATATTAACCAGTCATCTTATCCGTACCAAAATCACATCGAATCTAGTAATATCAAGGATCATGAAATCATATAGAGGTATCTATCTAATATCTACAATGGGATATTATGTATATCTCTGGAAATGAACCCCCTTCATTAACAATGGTTTATTAAGAGATAATAGAAAATATAATTACATGGATAATATGATATGTTGAGGAAAAATTTTCAAAAATATAAATAAAATGGAAGCACCATTGTTATAAAGAATTGTAGAATTAGCAGAGGTGATCAAGAAAAAACCTCGAAATATGTATTTTCCCTCTCCAATGTCATTAAAAATGTTTTTTATCACATACAATTATCATACATAGAATCTATGGAATTTTCCCTAATACGTATGCATATTCTGATTCGTTGTTTTCTAATGGGTCTAAACGTACTACTAAGGTCCCCGAACAGTGCCATGTACAGATTCCTCTATATTAATGAATCCCTTGTGAGAGCTCTCATATGTTTCCTTTAAGAATAATTCATAAAAATACCCTTTACATTACAACTATAAATCATTATTGAATTATTTTGAAATAATGATTGATAATTACCACTTTATCCATATATGGAATAATAAATGCCTCTTTATCTAATAGAATGTTTTAAGGGAAGCCTTTTCAACTACTAGTCTAATTATAGCGTACTTCAAATCCAATGAGATACACTTCATTCTACCATAATTATAAGTAGGAATCTATTTATAAGCTGAAACAATTATAATAATTGTATCCTCCTCCAGACCCCTCTAGATCAATATATCCTTGTAAAGAACCATCAGATATTTCATCTAGTAAAAGAACCCAACAGCATGCATCAAATCTGATTGGAGGTTGATCATGAAATTATAATCCAAATATGATATCTTCCAAACCAAGAGAGGAGTAATGTTCAGAAACTACATAAACTATAATATTTGTGAAATCATCATTATCAAGCCCCACTAATGGTCCATGAACTTTTCAGCATAATCTATCTTCATCATTCCAAAAAAATCTCCTTGAAGAATTTGTTTTTAAAGGTCATCCAAGTAAGACTATTACATCTCCCAACCTAGTTTATAACACTCCACCAGCTCATGAATGGTCCTTATTGCATAAAAATATCAATATTTACACATTGATCCTTTTCATTCTCCTCTAGATCTATTATTTCATTAATGGTAAAAATCAATTAATCTACATCTGGATGGGATTTGTTCCCTTGAACGATATAGGGAGATAGAGTTGAAAGTATTGATTATTTTTTATCATAGGGATGGAAATCCCTCTACCTTGAATATGGAATAAGAGGAATAATCTTATATATAGTTTCTATTCTACCCAAAACACTAGAGAAAATGTGAGAGCAAGCTGAAATATATTTTACTATATGAGCGGTTGTTGAAATGATTGGTTCTCCCATTCTGGAAGTTCCTTTCCAACTTCACTAGGTAGTCCCATAAGATAGCATCATGTAATCATTTTTTGAAATAAAAAATTATTCATAGAACACTTATATGATCTTACTTATATAACATCCTAATTATTTCATATTAGAACATAAATTATTATAGAAAATCTATCCTAGTAATATATAAATAAAAATAAGACACATCTCCATTAGTACCATTCTTAAACCAAGCCTTTTTTTCCAAACCAATATGATTGTTACAATCATATATGTAATATCAATTGTTATCATGTTTAAATATTCAATGCTAGCATATATATATATATATATCATATAATAGATAAAATAGATATATCATCAAACATAAAGCACTTAAAATAGAATTTCATTTATGATCTAGTTGAAATACTAAGGGGGAATATATAGATATATCACATGTGATCCTATATTTCAATTATTTAATCATTGAAACATACAAATCCCATAAAGCTGTTATAGAAAAATCTAATTAGGATCAACATGAATCCATTATACCCTAACTATATAAACAATCCCATAAAAGGTAACTCAAAGGTTTGTTACACATGTGTTGGAAAGTCACCCACGAAACACCTCTTTTTTATTACCACATAACCTATTTCTTTTCTACATTTCAATAAATCATACATAAGAAGATTTAAAAATGGAAAACCTCATTAAAATAAAACTTTTAATTCCCTATTCTAAATCACCAGGTTTGAGCTAGAGTTACACATAGCTTATTTCACCCCTCCCCATGTACAACATGTTTTA
The DNA here is from genome assembly GCA_963277665.1 of Viscum album. Classification (NCBI taxonomy): domain Eukaryota; kingdom Viridiplantae; phylum Streptophyta; class Magnoliopsida; order Santalales; family Viscaceae; genus Viscum; species Viscum album. The sequence continues at coordinate 675,631,924 of OY728133.1, read as the reverse complement.
AACAAGTATCTATAGTCCAAGTTCCATCAATGGGTAGACTATACACACAATACTAGTAAAAAAAGCATAAATAATAACATCTAAGAATAAATAAATAATGCTAAAACATATATAATTTCATTTATCACAACTCATATATTTAATTTACCAAGGACACCCATGTGGAAAGTAAATTTTCTAAGAAATATTTAAATGTAAATAAATACTAAAAAGTCACTCTAGTGTCTATATAGATATATAGTCTGATCAACATCTTTCCTCTCCTTTACCTGTGTCCTTGGGGACATTCCATTTCTTATATCATTGATTATATATACTTAATAAACATTAATATTCCTATACAATGTGTGATTATTATCTCAGTAGGATACCACCAATTAATCTTTATCATAATTGAACATTCATAAGAGTTTATTTCATAATAATAGATAATCATTAAATCAACAATATATAATCATGTAGAGAGAATTAATGTGGTAACAAAGATTCCAAAAAACCCTCATCATTACCTTCTTCCTCTCTATAATAGAAATGCAGTCATAACTAATGTTGTGAACTAAGGTTGACCACGAGGTCCCTAAAAGTATCTTATAGTAGTCATAAGGAAATGGTTCTCATGTTAGACCATACAAGTCCACCATTCAATATCTATCTAAATATAAAGGCCACAACGTAACTACATTCTAACTCAAACTTTTTTAGGTGGAATGTCCATTATATCCGGAAATTGTGTCTTAGGTACAATCCTCGAAGACCACCATTCCCCATTGTCACCTCATGTGTCAGATCACATGAGACCATCATACCCCCAGGCCAGGTCACACAAGGCCATCATTCCCAATCATCTTACATGATCCTATCACCATTTCACATGAATCTTCTCAACATTCTCCCCCTCTTGGTCCACTGAGCCATGATGGGTCAACCGATAACTTTGGTACCATGCTTATAATAATAACAATATAGAAAATACCAAATACATCACATGGTAATAATGGAATCATATCAATCACATACATCAATAGTAATTTAGTAAGAGCATGGGTAACAATAGCCAATCTCAAGAATTACAAAGAATTGTTTTCCATATATGTATTTGGAATATTTCAATGAATATTTTTTGAGTTAGTAATTGAGTCAGAATGGTATTATGGGAACTATGGATCCTCAGTGTGGATATATTGAATCAAAAAAATATATTATATTAAACATACATTGTTTTTCAAAAATCATGTGTTGAATTTCATATAGTTTCTCAAATGAGAAAAACAAATACACTATTAAATAAAGAATGTTGGTTTTCCCTAGTTTTGATATAATATTTTTTGATATTGGATGTTATTGTAGAGTGCGTCCTTGGGAACAATAAATAGATTAAATTAATTTTTTAATTTATGATCTATTAATTTCTAACCATAATAAATCTTCTATATAAACCCCTATATGTAAAATTCTATAGTTTTATCCATATAAACATATAGGATTGAGAGGATAAATGGAGATTTTATGGTGAGAACGTTGGAAGGTATCATTAAATCATGGATTGATGACAAGAATAATGGGATGTTTTCAATCATTAATGGTGTTTTTAGATATCTCTGATGTTAAAAATACAGAATCATTCCTTATCAGTGATTGATCTATTTTTTAGGGAGGATATTTTTCATTATTTTATTAATATTTTTTCCTTGAAATGAATTAATTAGTTGCATAAAAATTATATTCATGGATCACAGTTTATAAATTGTGTTTTGGTTGTTTCTCTTCCTTTATGCTTAATAATTTGAGACATAATTTTTGAATTTGATGATTTATTTTCCTTCATCATTCTATAGATTCATAAAATGGTTTCCAAATGTAAACAAGAACAATTTGATGCTAAATTTTTTGTTTCATTTCTTTCCCCTTACATTCATCAACATACATCATTAATATTGTGATTGGCTAGTTATTCAGTTATTCCCAAGAAATAAATCACTGCTAAATATCTCATTGGTTCAACATATCATTGTTCTATTATTGATTTTTGGAATTGGGTGGTGAAAAATACATAGTTTAAATGAGAATAATTTGATGAGGGAACAGGTGATGTTGGTTCTATGAGAGGGTTTATCAAGAGGTTTAATGTATTCCAAGTAAATTGTCAACATAATCCAGTAAATAGCTGTGAATTATGAATTTTTAACAAGTTTTAGGTGTTGTGGATGAGAATCATGATATAATTTGAAGGTGAAAATATTCCATATAATATGCATGAAAATACAATCACTTCTTTGTAATTATTCTCTACAGATTTTGTACATTATTAAACACATGTTGTGCAGACCCCATGATGTGATAGATAATATTTACATGGTGAGTCAAATATATCACACAATGCAAGAGACCACATTTTGTGATACCCTTTGACGACATTCTTGGGTTGTACAAGGATTACACACCCAGGAATAAATGTGAAAAATATTTCATGTGTGTTAGGGCACACCCCATGTACATCTGAATGTGAATGGTAATGGTAAGATGACACATGTTGAGTGCCTGACCGACCTCTTCATGTAGTGTTTTATAATAACACACTATGTATCTTGAGAAAAATTCCATGTGAGGCGGTAGGATGTAGGTAGGAAATGACTATATGATACATTATGTATACCTAATTATTCACATACTTTACTCCATATAGGGTTTATAACCCTTTTCTTCTTATAAAATCATCATTTATAAACTGTGCGAGTTCCCTTGAACCATATCAGTATGGGTACATTCCGTTGGTCGAACCTAGGAGGGTATAGTGTGGTATCCCATACAATGTATTATATGTGATATATTATCTATTGTTTAGTCCTAGAGAGATTTATGTATCCCTCTATGTGTCTCAGGGAGTGATAATCTATCATTTTATATTATGTTGGATTTCATATCACATTTATAGAAACCAGGGTATGCAGTCCACTCCCTTTTGGGTTACTCAAAACTTGGTTAGGTAACCTCCATAGTCCATTGAGTTATCGTTTTCCTTTGTATCGATACATTTAATTCCCCTTTGAGGTATAGTTTAATTGGGTGGGTGACTCACATAATACCTCTCAGTTCATTATTTGCATATTCATGGAAAGTCCTGACAATCATGACCACTCTAATTAGTTAAAATAACATATATATCGCAGATGAGTTAGTTCTCTCAAAAAATTATACCTTCGATCTTTGAGTGATTTCCTTAGTCGAAAATTGAGTAAAACCCTAAATTTGATACTTGGATGATTATTTAATCATATATAGTTTACATGGTCTGTCCTTTTTTCTTTGTTGTTTTTAATGCTAACTCCTCTAATGGATTCATTATTATTAGTTATTTCATGGCTTCCTACTGGGTATTAATACACTCACCCATTAATTATACCTACCTATATGGGACATATCGTATGTATATTTTGACCATTCATTGGATTCGATATATGGGTAGGAGTCGTTACAGAATAATTTCACTAGAAGGAAAAAACATGGTTCTTGTAGTTGCATCTTGATAGCAGTCCCCTTTTTGTTAGTAGGTTGGAATCTCTTTTATAGCTGCATGGGGATTGTATTTGGTTATTTGATTTTAAATAATCATTATCATAAATTTTTTTATTAGTTATATATATATATATTGGTATCAAAAGTTTATCTTTTCTACATTACACTAGATTATAGAGGTGTTTGGGAGTATACATGTTCTTTAGGATAAATCCTCCTATGTATGTGATATGCCTCAGAAAACAAATCTAAATCCCCTATCATTTCGAGATGAGAATAGGGTGTCCCACAAGGATTATAACCAGCCAATAGATCTCCAATGATTCATGTTTTAACTGAGTTCTCTCTGAGTATAGGTTGTCTTAAGACATGGTTTTTTATGTTATCTATTAGTGGGGATTGGTTTATCAATTGGGGAAATCATGTTAAAATGTATCAAATTCAAGTAATAGGATATGGAACCCATTGATATCATTGAGGATGAAAAATCCATTAACAAGGAACCATATATCCTTCACAATTACTTACTATACGTAAGAATAGTTTTCATGGAAAAAATTTGTACATTAATCATATAAAAAGGGGTTGTTGTTCCATGTCCTTATTGTGAAAACTCATAAGATATGATATTTTAATATGATATATCACATTAAGAAAAATAATTTAACTACATAGACAACTATTAATAGATACAATAATTGGATAATAATTATGAATCATCTGGCGATAAGGGATCACTATTTGGACCAGATCTTGAGATTATCCCTTTGCATTCATAGTGAAAGGTACCTCCTCCCATTAAGAAACATGTGTTCCCCCTCCCTACGGATCATGTGGATTCTCCCCATTAGGTTTATAAATAGTTTTTTGGTATTACCAGTAATTTTAATTTGTAGGTTGTGTGTGGCTCTTGAGTTTTTGAGATAGAGACCCCATGGTTTTTGGGGTGATTAATACCCCTAGATGTTATAGGGCTAGATCCAATCTATGGACTATGTATTCCTTCTCATTATGAACCCTCCCAATAGTGTTCTTGTAAGTGATATTAATTTATGTAAATTTTGGAAATTGTTCTATCCCTATATTGTTGATGTTTAATGTGTACTCATGAATTAAATTATATAGAAAAATTACCACCATCGAGATTTGTTCCCTTCTGAAAAGTTTTTAAAGTCGTGCAGGTGAGTCTGTGCTACCCATAGTGGATAATATTGAGGTTTGTGGATGAGATCATATTATTTTTCTATATAAATTCACTTTTTTTTAAAATGGTGTCACAGTGAACCCTGATTTTGGATAATAGGTTATAAAAAGGGCATGAAACTGATGAAAATGGAGGCTTATGAACGGGATTCTTTAGGAATTCTATGATGTATGACTAGTGTCTTATCATTTTTATCTATTGATTTGATAGAGAATGTCCTTATCTACTCTTTCACTTTCATATACCATGATTGATATCTTGTTGTTCTAGAGGAGCCTTTGGTTCATAATTTATGATTAGAGACTCCTACCAGGGGAGATTTACTGATTATAAACTTCTCCCAGTAGTGTGGCCTAACTTTAGTTTGAGAAATATTTTTATGGGATTTATTTGTTTCCTCAATGAGGACTTATGATATCATTGTAGATATAGATTATATCTCTATAGTTTTTAGATTGAATAATTATTTTATGCTGATGATACAATGTGTTTTAGTTTAAGGGATAATATTTTCTTTCATTGGGGTAAAAGTATCTTAGGAAGAGTTTGATGATCTCATTTATACGATGATATAGTTGATTTATTATTAGTTGGATAATATGTAACTAGGATTAGTGGATGATGTGAGATTTAAATTTCTTGTATTGTTGGAGTATGAGGGTGTATTTATATAATACATTCCAAGATTACATACCCACTCATATATCAAATTTTTCATAGAACTATACATAGGGGTGGAGAATGAGAGACATTTGAGGATGGTCCTAGACATGCTTTTTGAGAACAATCTTTATGGGAATATCTCAATGTTTCAATTCTAGATTTTAGGGGCCTACTTCTTGGAAAAAATGTCACATTAGAAGATTTAGTGTAATTGGATACCACAAAGGTGGATTTAGTTTCATCTTGGGATCCACCAAGGAGAATGACTGAGGTGTAATTATTTCATGGTTTGGAAGGCCTTTATGGGTTATTTGTACCTAATTTATCCAAGATTGTAGTAGATTAGCATTATTTAACTAAAAATTGGTAGTCTTTCTTGTTGGAAGAGAAATGCCATAAATATTTCTCTATATTTTTGAAGAGTTCGATGAGTTCCCCCTTTTTGAAACTACATCTTAAGGGTGCTGATTATGTGGTGTTCTATCATGAATTCAGAATTTGTCTTGTATTGTTTTTGATATAGAGGAATGCAGTGATTAATTATGGGTCCTAATAGCTGAGACAACATGAAATGAACTACACAACCCAAAAACCAATAGCTGGATGTTGTAGTGTTCTCCTTGAAGTAATATTGAAAACATCTTATGGGTTAGGGATTCATCTTCTATTACAAACATAATAGTCTCATGTATATAATTAAAAAAAATATATTTTATCATGAGATAGAGTAAATGGATTATCTCGTGTAGGAATATTTTTTTAGGTGGACTATACTCATAGGAAGTAGAATATTCTTTCAGATTCTCAAAATAAGAGATCCCATTCATAGGTATGTAGAGAGGGATCAGAGTTGTTGGAGTAATTATAATTTTCCCTAGTGGATGAGGATGGTGTACTACCCCTCCAATTAATGGTTTTTAACCCTCATCATTTTTGTTTATGGACTACCATCTTGGGGATATCTAATTTAAGATCATTTATATATATAAATCTACTAGAATTTCTAACAATGTATTTTATGAATGTCGAGATAACGTCATCCTTATTTTTTGGATGCATGATGGTTCCATTTATATACTACACTATATTTTGTTTAGGGAGTTTCATACACACTTTTAATGATTTATCCAGGAGTGAAAAAAATATAAATGGATCTTCAGAGTTAGTTTTGGTGTTTGGAGATGATGATGTGTTCTTCAGAGTTTATCTCTTGATACCACACATTCTAGAGGATGAAGACCAATCACCTAATTCCAATGAGTTTGGACCAACCCCTTGAGATCCCATAGTGTAATTTGGATTGAATATCCATTGAATTAATGAAAAAAAATTATCTGATTATATAGAGGTCATGATAGTAACTAGGTGATAATAGACCAACTCCCAAATTCATCCCACTTCATATTTATTCATGAGTAAGGTTTAGTAGAGAGTTTGGGAGGCCTAAACATATATAAGATAGTCTGTTTTCATTGAGTTCCCTCACTGATTAATTTAGAACATGATTATTACATAACAACAAGATTATGGATAGTATTTCAAGCTGATTTTTGACTTAGTTATAGTTGAGCACGATGTTCCAACCAAGATAAATGATCACGTTGAGCGAACTATTCAGGTTCTAGAGAAAATTATTGTAACGCCCAATGTTTTTTAACCATGATATGTTCCAATAGAATTTATTTTCATTATTTTGTTGATGGATAGTTATTTTAAAAGAGCATAGGAATGTAAATCTGAGTATTACAAAACATAAAAATTTCTGTTTTAGATCGAATTTAATGCCTAAGAGATGTCTCGTGTGTTCTATAATGTTTTGGGAGTGATGGGATCTAAAAATTGAATTCTTGTAGAATCAGGAAGGGGCACAAGGTTTGTTAAAAACCTTGAGGCCCACTTGGAGAAATAGTGTAGCCCCGTAGGGGGATTAAGAATGATTTACTAATACTATAAGAGGATATTCATGGCCATGCATGTGGTTTTGTATAAAATTATAGAGGAGAATGAATTGGAGACACACAGTTTGTTTAACCATGAGATTGCAATGGGATGGGGTGTCCCTCTAGGTAATGTTATCTCATGGTTTGTGAGGAGTTTAACCAACTGTTTAGCCAAACCATGCAACTCCATAAAGGGGTGAAATTTCTTATCTACCAATAATTTCTTAATCTTCAATCTCCCTTATATCTCCTACCATTTACGTACGATATCCCTATAAGGGGATCTCTAACTTAACATCTCACAGATTTTGATTCTCATCCTTCATTCGGAATCAAAATCAAGCACCTCTCGTCTCATTGGATCCATGTTGGTTAAATATCATTTCCTTTTAATTCATATTTTATTTTTCATCATCGTATTGAATGCTAAATCAATATAGGATATTTTACTATATTTTCATGGAAATTGTTTATTTCTTCATTTCCCCTCAAACAAAATCATGTAAAAGTTCAATAATTGGAGACCTAAGTGTCATACATATGAGGTAGGTGGTATATGTATTTTCCCTTAAATTTTAATCAATTATAATTTTTTTGCACACCAAACATTCTTCTCATTTCTGAAAAAACATGTAATAGATTAAACTAATTTGTTAAGACAATATCCTTGTATTACATGGAATTATTAGCATGGTTCATGGTTTGAAACCACAAAATGAATCACCATATATGGAGAGTTCATTTAAATTATTTATAAAGTTTGTTGTTTCCCATTCTATTAAACCACCCATATAGGTGTGTTGATCATGTTCCCTCCTGGGGAGATTTAATAACAATTTTAATGGGTTGAATAAACCAATATTCTTAATTTATATACCTTTTACTTGATGGTGAAAAATGGATTTATAGAATTATTTTTTTAATGAATTGTATAATTATAAATGGTGTTGAGTCATGGACCTTTATCATTCCCATTTTGTATGTTGTTAATTAAATGGAGTAGATTTACAGTTGAAATGATTATGAAATGTATGACCTAATGGCCTATTTGAAATATTAAATAGGATATAGAAATTAATGTAATATATGCCTTGAGTGAACCATGGTTTCAAAAAATAGTAATACATTGATCGAATCAATGGTTGATTGGGATTATAATACCCATGAGTGATACCTAGTTCCCTAGTAGATTTCTATGGGTGGACTAAGAGGGAATTGATATTGTACCATGCCACAATCAATAGTTGATTCCCTATATGGTGTATCATGGATGAGATTACAGGGTTATGCATTTTTAGAATGATTGATTAATACATATGTTCTTATGGACTATCTTGTATGGGATTATAGGTTCTTTTGAATTATGATACACCTTGATTGATACCCTATTGTTGACAAAGAATGCCCTAGATAGTCCCATATGTTGCTTGATGTGATATACACCTTGAGAGATACATGGAATTCAGATATGGACTGCTAGGTATGTGATCATAAGTTAATTGATATTAAAGAATTAATTGGGTGATACCGAGGTTCTTGATATGGGATTCCATGGATGAGAACATAGGTCAAATGAATTATATCATACATAATTTTTTATTGGAATACCCATGTTTACTAAGCCTTAAATATAATGAAAAAATCTAATCCTATAGGATTATCATTACACATATACTTTAGTGCTTATAACCATAGGTCCGAATTTTATCTTTATTGTCTAACATTCATATCTATTGAACCCATATTTTATTAATGATACCCTCATTATTCTATGTTGATTAACCATGGATGCCAGAGTTACACCTTAGGTCCTGGATAATACTATGTATCTATATATATGTCTATATATATTATTACAAATAAATTTCATATATAAAAACATATTTATATAGGTATATATATCTTCCTATAAGACAATGTTTTTTCATTCCCATTGGCTTCTCAAGGATGATATGTTCAATGGTGGGGAGGTTTTAATGTGATGTGTTTTTAATATGTTAAAATTTCCTAAGTAGTTTGATACTTTTTTGGAGGATGGGCCATTATTTTATCTAATACTAGAAATCTATATTCCATATTTGTAAATAATAAATGTTTAAGCTTTAGATATATTTTTAGTTCCAATTGGTGTCTTTGGTGTTCCGTTGAGTTTTGGGAGTTGCAGACTCCGGAAACATATTTTTTAGAGAAGTGGCCAGGGTCATAATGTTTTTTGAAAACTATACGGACCACTAGGTGGAACAGTGTGACCCTAAAGAAGGAGTAACATTGTTTTAATAACTATAAAAGAGTATACACATGTATGTGGTGGAGTTTATGTTGAAAATTTCATAGTGGGATACATGGGCTACACAATGTTTGGTTAACCATACACTATCCATTAGGGGGTGTCCCTTTAGGTAGTTCTAGCACACTGTTGGAGTACTATTTGGCCAAATTTTGAAAACCCATAATAATATTTAATGGGGAGAAATTATTTTTCCCCTTGATTTCATTAACCTTCCACTACCGTTCATTCTCTTCCCATCAACTCACAACATCCCCATGTGTGGATCTCTCCATTGGCCTCTCTTAGTATATGATTATCCTCATTTATTCGACAAATAATTCATTATCCATAGGTATCATTGGATCTGTGTTAGTAAAGGGTCTACTTCCCTTGAATATTATTTCATTTTCCCTTTCCTTATGTAATGTTAAATCCATTCCGGATATTTTTCCCTATTTTCAGAACATTTTTCTATATCTTTATTTTCTCTTGAACCAGCTCAAATCAAAGTAAGAAAATGTAAAAATAAATTTTTCTATAAATGAGGTAGGTTCTCTATAGATTTACCTTAATTTTTCACCAATTATAATTTTTTCATTGTTCTAAATACCGAACATTCCATTTTTTACTACTAAAACATGAAATACATTATATTGAACTGTTTATAACACAAAGTTATTGTCATTAAACCTCTTATCATGGTTGGAGGTCGAATTCCTCATCCAAAACCACCACATATGGTTTATTAATTTATTTTTATTATTTTTTCCCATTCCATTGAACCATTCATATGGGTGTGTTGATCATGAACCATTCTCATGGGATTCCTTAAAAAAGTAAATGGGTTTGATAAACCATTGGTTTTCGTTTCTTTAAATTTTTCTTGATAATGAAAATTCAATTAACAGAATAAATTTTTTATAGAAATTTTATCATTATATGTGGTATTGAGGTAAGGATTCTTCACATTATCCTTTCATTGTTGTAAATAAAATGGTTTAATTGTAAAAAAATTCTATTACTGAATGGATGTCTTCATGGACTAGTTTAAATGTTAAATGAATTATTAAAATTAATTTACATTATGCCTTGATAAAACCTTGGTTTACTAAGTATGAATTATTTATTTGGGATCATTGATTAATTTGTATTATAATACCAAGTAGTGATACATGGTTCCCTAGTGGATTAACATATATGAGGTCAAAAGGGAAATGATATCGTATCATGCCATTAATGATAAATAGTTCCCTATGGTGTATTCCAAGTATGGTCTTAGAGGGTTCGACATTTATACCATTCTGTGAGTGATACTAGGTTTTATAAGAACTTCCATAGAAATGGTCATATGTTTAATGGAATTACGATTCACCTTGGGTAATACTGGGTTCCTGATATGGAATGACCTAGACAAGTCATTGGTCGGTTGATGCGATATACACCTTGAGTGATACTTGGAAATTTTATATAGTCTATCAATTATGGGCTCATAGGATATATGAGATTATGTAATTACTTGGGTGAGACTGGGGTTATGAATATAGAATTTATTGGACAGACTCATAGGTCAAATAAATTATAGAAAACCTAATTGATAATTAGATCAAACATGCCTTCTAATCCTTTAATATACTGAAATAATTATGATATTATATGGTTATAATTAAACATTGTTGATATGGATTACAACTATAGGTCCAAATTGTCTTTTTAGGATATTATATTCAGATTCATAGCCTCATACCCATATTTTCATAATGAGGACCTTATGATATTCTTATGATAATACATGGACACCTATGTTATTCCTTAGTTCTGGGTTAATATTATGTATTTATATATGTTTCTATATATGTTACTATATATATAGGGTATATATATGTTAGTTCCCAACCAGGATGGATGTATCACGACATGGGGGAGGGGATGAATTAGTGATATATTTTTTTTTGGTAATTTTTATTTATTTGGAACCAAGATTCACCTCCAATTAAAAATATATCACATTTCCTAAAGGAAAACAATCAAAAATTCATAGGAAAAACTATTCACAAGGTTTAAAATTTAAAAAATAGTGATATATCTTTGGCATGTTTTAGAAACAATCCAATACCACACAATCCACATGAAAACAATTCATTTGTGTGGATAAAAAATGTATGATATACACTTATAATTTTTTAGCACCATGTTCAAAAAAATAGTGTATATCATTCTTTTAGAATGAATGATGTAGTGTATGTTTGTGTAACATGTGATGAAACAGTCAATAGTTAGTTCAATATAACTTATTTTTCTACTTTATCAAATTTCACGTGAATAGATTCAAAAACAAATTATTCACTCTCAGACCTAGTAGAAGGTTGAAACAACCTTTATAAACATTGTTATGAAGACACTGTTTGATGGATCAATCTGATTCCACTGTTAGATACCTCAATTCTAAACCACTTCAAACATTACCTGGAGTTCTATGTGTGATGGCTCGATTCGATCTAGAATCCTCTGATTACTATCCCTTCTTATAAATATTCTATCCAGAAATTTTTCTCAAGAAAAAATTTTATTGATACATTATTCCCTATTCTTCAACACTTTCTCTCTCATTTCATATGTCAATAGTACTCCATCATCTAAATGTACAATGTACTTCCTAAAATTTATATGAGTTACAAAAGTGGTTTGGAAGGGAATCTGAAAATGTTTTCCCCCATTTCAGATTTTCCATAAAAATGAATATAATTTCACTCTGACATCATCTTAAAATCATTCAAGGATTTTTTTCTATTCTCAAATATTCTCAAACCTTATCAAATATTTATACAGCTTCATATCAATTCATAATTTTCTAATATTTATTAATTCCGATACAATGGTCATTATGATGAAAAATAGGAACTGAAGGCTTCTCATTGTGAGGATCCATACCAGCTAAGAACAAACATCTCCTTTTAGTTCACAACACTAACTGAAACCCACTAGTAAAGGAAAATAAAGATATTCTTTCATAAGAACTGTTGTGACTTCATTATACATAAATTTCTTTGATTTTTCATTAAAAATAGTTTTTAATTCTAAATATATCATCACCCCTTAGAAAAATGTCAACACTGGCATCAAAAAATTCAACAACATATCCGAAAAACAATTTAGAAAAATAATTATTTATTCTTTTCATCAAACATATAATCCTACATCTAATAATGTGTGACATTTATTTAAATATTTGTGTCAAAATTCAATAGAAATATCAGTTTTTATCTCCTTCCAATGTGTTTATTTCAATCATTTTCTGATGAATCAATATCAATGACAGTCTAATGAGTTAGTAATACTTCTTTTCTGAATAATATTTACTCAAATTTAAAACAATACAATCTGATGAAAATGTATGACTACATTGTTGATCTTTATCTAGTTGATAGGTCTCTAATTTCAGTATTGTCCCAAAAATTATATCTTTCTCATTCATTGGTCCCATAATCTCCCATTTTCGTATTATTCTAAAAAACATAAAAGAATTCATTTATTCATCCAATGAATATGTGGCACATCGCGTCTAACGGACCGATATCTGCACTTTAGAGACTCCTCAAAACTTCCCATCCATTATTATTCCACAAAATTACATCTGTATCATCACTTATTCATGAATTTGAGAACAAAAGTATTAGTATAGGTTCCTCTTATTTAATGTATATATAATTATGACTTCCTAGTATAATTATTTCTTTCCAAACAATACTCAAACTGATTGGAAAACCATTTCTGCATTTCATTCACCAATCATGGATCACATGTATACTAGATTACTAATGTTTTATGACAAATAAAATATCATCAATGCATCTTCATGTTTAGTGTACCTGAAAATTACTCATATTCAATACCAAATACCAATTAATAATTTCTTTATAGAAAAAATCTGAGTCTAAAAACCTACAAATTTTAGAAAACTTATTCATTTTCGAAAACAAGATCAACTATACATTCTTATCAAATATATGTATGATATACTGATTACCATTCAACATTTAATTCAAAATGTCTGATAACCAAAAACATAAAAAGTGAAATGTTTTTACTATAATGAAAAAAAACAATCAATGAAAACATCTTTAAGAATCCAAAAACAACCTCCAACCAACTTCATCCCAATAATATTCTACTTTGTATTTTGTTTTAAACCAAGGACCATAAATAACTAAACATTGAAACAATAATCCATGGATTACTTATCAATAATTCTAAGTCCAAATAAGCTATCCCATTATAGGAAATAATAATCATTGATATATGATCCTTACTATCCAAAAGTAGTGACTTAATAAAATTATTCAACATTCAAAACATATTTTTCTTTCACTATTCAAAACATCATTCACCTTCATGTGGAGACATGTTTCACACACACTTAAAAAAACTATTAGAATAGTACACACACTTACATGATGAATTCCAAGCTTACCCATAACTCCCCATATATATATGCTTCGTCAAAATTTTCATCACATATTAAAGGATAGATTTATGAAACAATTATCCCCCTTGAAAACACTATAAAATGACAAGATAAGAGAGATGATATTGTGATATATGTCAACCTTGGAGATAAATATGTTGGACACCCATGATCATCCTTATATTTAGAAATTATTCATTTGATAAGGGTTTGGTGAATATTTACGAAACATGTTCTGATGTAGGAAAATACCATATATTTATATCATTATTTTCACCATAAACCAATTATTCATTCATAGAATAAATCCATATTTTTTATGTTATTCATTTTTGAAGCTTATGATTTTGATCAAAAATAATTTTCTTAATATCCACCTATTTCTTCATCCTTGGATGATATGTATAAAGTTCTTCCTGACCACATGTAATGGTTATGTCTGATTCTCTCTCTTATAACATGCTCATGATTATCATTAACATATGTCCCATCCTTTTATGCCATAATAGAATTTCTTTCTTAGTTGATATATAACATGAGTTTTTACATCACCTACTACAAATAAGTGTAACTTTTTATATTGGCATTTGGTAAATACATTTACACCTTCCTTTATTTTCACAAAAAAGATAACTTTTTAAAACAAAACACTGTTACCTTTATCACAAAGTTGTAAAACAATTAAAAAGTTGTATTTTAATCCCTCAATAAACTAAGTTTTATTGAATTTAACATTTCATCATAAATAATGGAAGATCGAACACCTTTGATTATAATAGATTCATTATTCTCTAATTTCATTATTCCTAATTTAGTATCCTTAACATTCTTTGTCAAGATCAAATCTCCAGTCAAATGTGAGGAGAAACCATTATCCATGATCTAGGGTATTTCTCATATTTTTCATTGAGAGTGGTTTCTTCAATAAAAAAATTTATTTAACTTTATCTTTCATCACATCTAGATTATAAAAATTATTATAAATATGTTGTTGTGATTGTAAAATAAATCACATTTCAAGATGTCTAGGTTATTCAAATCATTAAAAAAAGCTTCCAAAGTTGGAAAATATTTTCAATAATCATAAAATCATTATCATATTTGTTACATTGAGAATATTGAATCCCCCTTGATATTTATTTATATTATTCATCGAAAAGTTGTACTGTTTTTTATTAAACCAACACATATTTTTTTGTTCCTGAATCCACCATAATAACAATAGTACCCATAGAAGGAATAATTTCCTTTATTACATCCATACTATACGGAATTCTGAAAATGTTTCTAAACAACATTTCTATCTTCCAAATTAGAAATTTTTCAATCCAATTTCTTTCACCCAGATTCATATTTTATTATTTATATATCAACCCATCCTTATCAGAATAAGAAGTAGTAAAAAAATTTGTTCCAAACTCCGATTTTTTTAGAAAATTATGAATTATATATTTTGTTGGTTTTGGAAAATACATTGGTTTCTCAGATTTATTTTTATTATGAAAATATTCATCATTCATTTAATACTTCGATGGTACTTTCTATTTATACTTATTTTGTTCACCCTTTCAAAAAAATTCATCAACATCATCATCAAAGATTGAGTTCATAAGACGTGTAATTCCATTCTTATCTTTAGAATGTTTTGGCGATCAAGTAACAACTTTTGTTCCTTTTACATGAAATTTAGTTCATGATGTTAATTAATATTGTTTTATTTATCAATATACTTATTTAGAAAATCAATATATCCTAGAAACTTGACTTTCTCTTTTGGAATGCATATTTGATCACTTTTTATTGGAATTTCCTTCTTGGAATTTATAATATCTATTTAAAGTAATTCAATAATTATTAAACATTATTTCAATTATTCCTTCAGATGAAACACTAACATAGTTTAACATTATTTAAAACTACTTAACTAATCACAAGGAAATAATTCCTCATTAACTATTTCAATAAATGTGCATTCTTCAGCAAAATTAGTAAAAAAATTGATTCTACCTCACTATCATTTTTAGAAAAATATTCCTTTTTGGTTTGGATAACTTCTTATCCTTTATTTTGAAGTAATATTTTTTAAAATTCTTCTTCAAATATAATCTTGAATCCCTTTCCTCTTTGTCACATTGTTCTTTATAACTTTATTCTGTATTCCCACTTTAAGGAAAATTATAGAAATGTTCCCAACAGAACCACATTAATAACATTTTAATGGATGATTCCATTTATATATTCATGTACTAATTTTAAATTTTTTAGAAAATTAGGATATAATTTCATCAATATTTTTACATACTACATTTTTAGATCCTATGTGAGAAAAATATTCTTCTTAGGAAATATTATTTGACTTACCATATTTGGAATATTTAAAATAAATTTGTCTATCAAATTTTGTTTTTTCCATTCATAAATTTATCCCATATAATTTCATAAGTGATGAGAGTAGTGTAATGATCATCCAATGATAGAGTTTTAGGATTTCTATATTCCAATGATGAAAAATTGACATCAAACTTATGAGGAATAATTCTCAATAACTTTTAAAAAACAATTGTCACTAAACAACCACCAAGACATCCAATGGTGATAAAGATTTCATTAACCCTTGTAAAGAAGTCATCAATAGATTCATCCCCACCCATATTTAAATCATTATACATTAGCCACAAGATTTTTAACCTATTACTCCTTAAAAATTTATTTCCTACATAAATTTTATTCAACTTATCCAATATACTTTTGGAACTAGAAACTACCATTACTTTAAGAAAAAACTTTTCTCATTGTTTTGAGAGAGATGCATTTTTAGGTCTTCCATCATTATTATGGTATTTTGGTTACAATATATTAGGGATGAATCCTCAACCTGAGGAGGAATTCCATCTGTACTAGATTCAAAATCATCATACCTAAGAGACATAAGATATGGTATCATTATATATTTAAAAATATGATAGTTCTTATCATTTTATATTGGAATCCCCATAATATTGACACAATTAATATTATATATAACTGATTTTCTCTTAAAACATTATCAACGAGTAAATGATGGAACCATAATTATGATACCAATTTTTATTTCCCAACTAGGATGGTTGTATCACTAATATGGGGTAGTGTCGAATTAGTGATATCAATTTTATTTATATTTTAATTAATTTAAAAGAAACTTTTCATTTTGATAAATATTTTTTAATTTTTGGAAAAAAAAACACCCGCACATCATTTCAAACACAAGAATTTACAAGGTTCACTACTCAAAAAGTGTATCTATATCTTTGTAATGGTTTGAAAATAATCCAAAACCACATAATACAGTAGAAAAAAAGAATTTTTATTATTACATCATGTAGGATATACCATCAAACTTTTTCAATATTGTGTTCACTATAATAGTTCATGTGATTTATTTAGAAATAATAATATAAGTTAATTTTCTATAACATGAAATGAAAACATCACTAGTAGGCTCAAAACAAGTTAAAATGACGCCTTATCAAATTTCACATCAATAGTCTTAAAAAACAAATCTTAACATTCCTACCTAGTAGATGGTAAAAAAATATATTGGACATTTTTAGGAAACATATTCCAGTGGATGAAAAAAATTCAACTTTTTGATACCTCTGTATAGAAAACAGATAAGAAAATAAATCGCTGTAAACAATAATAAACCACAACAAACATTCATAAAAATATGAATCTAATGGATCAGTCTAATATGGCATCCTATGATTACTTTAACTTATTATTTTTATTCTGTTTGGAGATATTTCTTAGGAAAACTTTATAGGGATACCTTCTTATCTCTTTTTCATCATTTTCCCTCTCTCTTTACACAAGAATAAAACTTCATCATCAATAAAGTACATTGTAAATTCATCTATCTATAGTAGTGGAAAAGAGTTTTGGGTGAGAATCTGAAAAATGTATTATCTCATAACCAAAATTTTTAAAAACTAGATTTAATGTCATTTCGATTTCATCATTGACTCTTTTCGTGCTTCTTATCATTTCTTGATTCTTCTCAATCCTTCTCGAATCTTCATACAACTTATTCTCACATCATATGTTTCACACCATTCATCAATCTGATACAAAGGTAATTAAAATGTAAAAAAATAGGAACTACAAGATTCTCATTAAGATTATATTTACAATATGAAAACATAAATCTCATTCATATGCTCCATACCAATAGAAAAACACTTGTTAAAAACAATGAAACCACATTTCAATAAATATTTTTGAAACATCGTTATACTTCAGTTGATTTTATTCCTCCATAAACATAGTTTTAACATATAAAGATGTTAGAAACCATTAAAAACACTTATCACTGAATTAATACACATTAACAATAACTACACAAAACTCTTCGAGGAAAACCCCTTTTAATATTTTCTTTACATCGATGATCCTATGTTCGATGAAGTTTGATGTATGATGTCATATTAGTGTCAGCATGTGTCAGATGGATTAGTATATGTGTCATTTAAATAGATCATTTTCAAGCATTTCGTGATGAATAAGTATCAACACATGTCCATTGAGTCAACATTACTTATTATCGGAAGACTCTAAACCCAATTATAGAATAATACAACCTGATGAAAATGGTTAACTACATTGTTGATCTTTATCTCGTTTTTAGGTATATAATTTTAGTATTGTCCCAAAATTCTATCTATATCATTAATTGGTCCCAGTGTCTCCCATTTAATTATTCTACTAAAACTCAAAGAACAGTTTAGATCTCTCTTGGATGAATCAGTGGAACATCATGTCTAATAGAACAATATCAGTACTTCATCAAGTCTTTAAACATCCCATCCATTCATATTTGATAAATTTATTCTTATATCATTATTTTCTCAATAATTTATTGATGTAAGTATCAATATAATATCATATGACTTACAATTGATATTATAATGACATCACCATTTTCTATTTTTATTCCAACCAGTAGTCCAACCAATTGGAAAAAATTTTCTCTATTTTTTTCATAATTATTGGATATCAATTATATCAGATAACTTTTGATTTATGACAAATAAAATATCATAAATGCATTATCATATTAATTTCCCAAAATGAAACTCATATAAATTTTATCATGCCAGTTTAAAAATTATTTTTGGACACAAGGTCAATCTGAAAACCAAATTCTTCTAGAAAATTTATTTAGAGCAGAAAACCAAAACAACAAGAATTTGTAATAAAATATATGTATGATATTATAATTAGGATTACCATGTTCATTCCATCCATCCTATCAACAAATAATTACATAGTGAATTTATTTTTTCGTAATGAGAACAACAACAACAGAAATTAACAAAAAATATCATTCAATATCAAAAAACAACCTCTATCCAACTTGGTCCCAAAAATATATACATAAATAATTATATATTCATATACCTATATAAATGATGATATGTATTCAATGGTATTACTAAATAGGGTGATGTATGTATTATCATCAAAGTTTCCTTAAGGGTCCTGATCCCCACACGTTTAGAGTATTTTATTCAATGTTAATTATTGTACATGAATACTACCATATTTTATATTAATAGATGGGATTTAATTTAACATTTTTGGTGATGGTCTACAATGTTTATATCACACCATGCTCAGTTTATCATTTGGTATATGAAAAGACCTCATGGATTCATGTTCAAGATCCTGGGTTTTTCTTTTGGTTGTTACTCATGTACATGTGAGCTTAGATTAATAGGATTGATGTAGTGATCAAGATACTCATATATATATATATATATCACTAGGGGATATCCTTATTTCTTTAATAATGGTTCTATAATATTTTTTATGTATTTTTCTATACATTGTATAATTTTAATGCATTAGTATTTATATAGAATATATTGTTTATGAAATGTCATATTCTGGTTCACTTACTTATTATTACTTCATATATATTTACTACTAGTCCTAAGGGCAAAGCCTCCACATTATAACACAATTAGACTATCAAAGATATTCGGTAGCCTCTAGCCTACGGGGAATCATACTAAAGGCCATGTGACCAACTAACATGGGAATTATTTTATGAGCTCTTATGGATAAATGTTATAATGATTTAATCATGCAAGATGGATTTTAGAAGTAAACTGGTGGGCCATCTACCCATAGTTATGGTTTCATATAAAAACATTTACCACTCCTCTATCTTTAAGGAACCATTTTTTGGCCTTCTATGGGAGGCATTTTATGTCACAACTTTGTTAGAATAGACCATGATAGAGAGTAATTAAGGGCATAAATTCGGTGAGACTGATGATAATGAATTTTCATATCATTAAAAACTAAAGAATACTACCTTGATCCATCAGAAGTGTTTTTCAGAAGGACTATAAAAGCCTTTACAGTTTGATGAGGGAGTCCAGCTATTCTCGAAGGTCTCAAATTTACACGACTTGTGGATATTTGGATGGAGAGGGAAGATATATATTAGATTCATTGGCCCTTTATATATATCACATGGTTAGATAGTTGGTGTATCAGTTATCCCTATTACCATAGTTAGACTGGGTGCACTAGGTATTTCATGTGTCGTAGCTGATGAGATGTGTGCATGACCAATCAAACATTATCAACCGGGGTGATCTAGATATTGAGCATGTATATATCTTCTCAGCTAACCAATTAACCATGCTAGACTGGAAAATGAATATACATTATAGGTGATAGATTCCCTTAGTTTGTGTTCATTAGAAGCTTTGTAATCCTTCAAATATCACATAAGAGCATGACATATATATTTGAGTTTAGTACCCTAATATTTTTTGTAGTATTTTTCATTTTGATAAAAATAACTTTTGGTGGGGAGAATGTAATGACTATTTTTTTGATGTGTAACACTTTGGAATATTTCAACAAATATTTTATGAGTATGGAATAAACTTAGAATATGATTAGGGGGAATGTGGCTCCTCTTTGTGGATATATTTTAACTATTTAATATAGTAGATCATGCAGAAGTAGTTTTTCTTGAAATAATGGATTACCTGATAATTTTTTTATCAGATTATA
This sequence comes from Viscum album, assembly GCA_963277665.1. NCBI lineage: Eukaryota > Viridiplantae > Streptophyta > Magnoliopsida > Santalales > Viscaceae > Viscum > Viscum album. Next base: position 675,610,799 of record OY728133.1, on the reverse strand, counting down.
AAATGGGGATATCCATTAAATACAGAACATGATTTTTACTCGAGGAATGATATATTCATTGTGGGATTCAGATTTTTAGTAGAGTGTTCTAATGATTGAATGAAATAGATTAAATTAATACATTAATTTAATTTTTTTAAAAACTAATTACACTTTTTTATAAACCTGTATATGGAAAATCCCATATGGTCATTCGCCCAACCCTAAAGGATTAAACGGATGGGATTGATCTAGTGGTATGTATTTTCATGGGTTATAATGGGATCATGGACTGATGATTGATACACTATAGGGTTTATCATCATTGTTGGAGTTCTTAGATCTCTCTATTAAAAAATGATTTACATATTTTCATTATGAGGGATTGAATTTTTATTGATGTTGGATGTTTTTATCATTGATTATTTTCCCACTGTATTTATCAATTACGAACATGAATTAATTCCTTATCAATTAAATCCACATATCAATGTCAAGAAATTTTAATCGTTGATTATTCATCCATGTAAATTAAGAATTTGCGATCTAGATTTCAAATTTGATGTTTGATTACCCCTACTCTTTCATCTGATTCAAAAAATGATGTATGAATAAAAAATTTCAATTTTGGATGATCATATTTATGTTTCATTCCATTATCCATGCACTCATCAAAATTCATCATCAATATTTCTATTGGACGGTGATTCAACTATTCCAAGGAAAAAATCATTGTGTAGTCTTACTTTGGTACAATATATATTTATTTGGGGTCTAATTATGGGAATATAGTAGTGAATGTGGTGTGGTGAAGATAATGAGAATCTAATATGAGTACATGTTATGGTGGTTCAATGTTCCTAATCGATAAAGTATATCCATATGTGTGATAATATTAATTTTATGAAAAATGGGTTTCTAGTATATAACCACTGGTGATAATGTGTATATAGTCAACATGATTCATGATTTTATATGAACGAATCAAGGAACAATTTAAAGAAAAGGGTTCATGGGATAATATGGATGAAAAAACTAGTGTATCAAGGAAATTATTAACTTCAGGGGGTCTATTTTAGTAGAACACAAGTCAGGTGGAACCCTCTATATGGTTTCTAGGGTTTGTGTGGAGAGTAAAATATAAAAAACCATGTGGGGAAGCAAATTTTTTATAACCCTTATCCATCAATATTAGTATGTATAGGGAGTAAATGAAATGAAATCCATGTGACCCACATGTCATGTGTGTCTTGGTACACCTCATGTATTTTTGAAAGTGAATAGGCATGGGATGATGACTCATTTTTAGTGTTATATTGACCTTTTCATGCTGGATATTATAAGATTTTTTCATGTATATATAGAGGAACATTTTGTGTGAGATTACATAACATGATCATTAATATATATAGTGAGACATGTTTTCTACCTTAGTAGACACATCATGTACTCTGTGTATGGAATGATAGAGGCCTTGTTCTCCTCAGAATAGCTTCAATTATGGAATATGTGTTTTCCCTCAAATGATATTTGTGTTTTTTATTCACATAGTACATCTCTAATAGACTACATTTCTGTATCCCATCCAATGATTAATATGACCGTTCCCCTTTTCTAGATTGTTCTGGATAGAGATAAGTATCCCTTCATATGTCCTGTATTGTGATTATCTATCATTATTCTCTATGTTGGGCCATGTATCCCATTTCTAACAATCCATCATGGTGATCCCCACCCTAGTGGGTTACACTAGATAGGGTTAGGAATCTCTAATAATCCCTAGGGCTGATACCGTAGCTATATATCAACATTTTTTATGTCATAATGTGGTGTATCTAATAGAGTGAGTTCCAAAGATAATCCCTCTTAGTTCATTCAGTCTTATTTATGGAAAATCCAATGATCATTACCACTCAGGTGACTTATATTAGTATAGTGAGACCTAATTAGTTAATTTTCTATGAATATTTGTACTATGGATCCATGAGCAGTATCCTTAGGATAAAACTGAGGAAACCCCCAACATTTAATACATAGATTTCTCCTTATTAATATATCGGTTATGTTTTATATATCGTTTTCCACGTGGTTTAAAAAGTCACTCAACTATTTAATGATTAATGTTTAGTGATTTCAGGGTATCCTACTAGGTATTTATATTCTCACCCCTACATGTGATCTTCCCAGATGTGTTATGTGTTATGAAAATTGAATTCCTTTTGATAGAGTCTAGGATATCTAGGGGCATGTGTAGAATATTAATTCTAGACAGACCACATATAGTTTTAGGAGTTGTATCTTGACAACACCCCCTTATTTCTATCAGGATATACTATATTTTACATATTTGGTGGGATGGAAATTATCCCGTTTTTTTCTATGATATTTTCAACACTCATAAATAGGATTAGTTGTATGAATTCATTTTAGTATTAGGTTTTTTCCATATTTCATTATATATGTGTATCAATATATATATTATTGTGTGCGTGAGTGTGTGTATAGGTACTATAGGCAAAGGACTACTATGTATGTTATATTTCTAGCAGGAACTAGTTGTTAGTTCATAGCCTATTGAAAATAGGATTGAGGTATCATACATGGGTTGTTGGATGTATGGTTAGAACCACTGGAGAAAGTCATGTAACACATGTAATCAAACTCAATCTTGGGTCTCACAGTTACACACACACACACATGTGAACAAAAATAAAACATGGTCTCATAGATTACACATGAATAAAAATGAAATCATAGACAAACATGGTATAAGAATATAAACACACAATAAAATATCATTAATACAATAACATAAATGGATTCGACATGGTATGGAACTTCCATCCACAAAATAACAGAATTAAACATCAAGGTATGCCAAGAAGGTATTCACTTGAATCAATCTCACACCCAAATACTGAAATAATATTCACTCAGAGAATCACTAATAGGATATTATATAATGAAAATGATCCTCATAAAATGATATTATTAGACTTATATTGTGAAAAACCTGCCGATATTACAAAAATCACCATAATTTAAGGAATAAAGCCTCATTACATTATCATTTTAAAAGGATATAATAATTCATCCTGAACAAAAAACACTCACATATGATCTGTAACAATTCTCCAAAAACAGAAAAGACCAACAAACTTCAATTTATGGATCCCTTAAATAGACCTAAACAAATTCATTGAGATCAAAATTCTCAAGGTCATAATTTATGTAATTAAAGATACATAAAGACTTACACTAAAATGGAAAGAAACTATATTAAATTAGTCTGATCCAAATAATGAATAATGAAAATGGTTGATGTGATTAACAGAGGAATGAATATATTATAAATTTATTAAATACCACTAACTCATGATACAAATATTTCCCTTTATAAATGGATGAGATATGAGAAGACTAGTGAAATTTCCTTCAATTTTTATATAAGCATGACCACCATCATAGAATCCATCATTGCCTATACCCAAACACAATGGATTTTACCACACCATCCATCACTACCTATTTGTATGGAGTAGTTCTAAAATTTTAGGAATTTCCCCACTGAACCCTCCACAATAGATGTGGTGAGTTTGATGTGAAACATAGTGGATTCCAATCATTTCTCAATGAAGATATGCCTGAAAAATCCTCATTTTATTTATTTTATCTATATCAAGGATCACAAAGGACCTTACCATGATCATGTTGTATCACTTTTTGGTCTAAAAGGAGTTAAACTTGTTTTTTAGGAATCCAAAAGACACTAAATTCCTCGAAAGCATTACAGAAGCATGGATCAACGCGAATAATTGTAAGGAAGAGTTGGAGACATAGGTTTTAAAGAGAACCCGTATTAAAATGCATGGACGTTACATCATTTTAGATGAATATTCATCACATTACCAAAGTAAATTTCTTATGACAATAATTGTATAGTTTCATTGAATGGATGAATGGCCTGAAGGCCAAAATTTTTATTTATATTTTAGAAAAACCCCCCTTTAAGGGTAAAGGGGGAAACCTTACATGACTTTAATGACATGGAGACTGATCAAACCAAAAAAGACTACCAAAAAATGCACCTCCCCCTCATCAAAATCATGAGGTAAAGCCTCCACCATTGCATGGAGTCTTAGAAAGTTGTCCCATGTAGAAATGTAGATTCCTAGTACCAATAGCAGTTCCATACCCTCTCATTAATCTAAATGTGAATAGCCAAGAGAGATGAGAGATACATTATTTTAGTCCTTGTTTGAATAAATTATTTTTAGGATTTCTAGAAAAATAAACCAACAAAATCCCAAATTAAAAAACCAACTAAACATGCACAATTCTACATTACTGCTAAGGAAAACAGTCCATCACCATACACTGATCATCCATCCACCTTCATCTCCATAACAATATATACAACTTCATAAATTTAAATTTTAGAATAAATTTTAACGTGACAAAGTTAACAAAACATTAATAGAAGGACATGAGTATCATGAAAATCATCTTAATCGAAGACATCTTGCACCTGTAATGAGTAGATTCTGAAACAAGAACACCTCTCACTGAATGATATTCAATATCTCCCTTAAATATCGTCCCATTTATTACAACTAATTAAAGCCATTTTTCAAAACCTAGTCAATGGTATCATAATAATGGAGTGATCTCATATGCTCAGTAAGATTAAAAAAGGGAGATATTTGATCAGAACATGATCGTAAGGGTATGCAAACTGGATCATAACATTATAAAATCATTCATTTCATATCAAAGATAATAATTAAAATTCATGGGATAAATATTAGTAGTTCATAAGACATTAATCATAAGTAAATAATAGAACATGTGTCATGATTCCATAAAATGGGAGTAAGAAATAGAATTTTTGGAAAACACATATGTAAATAAAATCATTCCCTATTATTGAGGTCTCATTTACAAAATTATTAGGAAACTTCATGGTGGATAAACATATTGGGTGTGATAAACCACCATCCCTAGTTACAAAAATATTCTTCTAGTGCAATAGTTTTAGTCCCCAAACCATCTTAGTAATCAATTTTCACTCCCATGACCATATAAATAGTCAACATTCATTCCCAATACCATCTTAGTATTGAATGTTAACATACAAGACCATGTTTGTCGGCATAATTTTGTACTGAAGTAGATTCACTCCCAATTAGTCCATGTCTATATAATTAGAAATAAATCATTACCCAATTATTTGAAGGGAGATATAGGTCCCAACATTGACATAATAAATCATACATACATGTTCCACAAGAAAATAAAATATTCATCATATCATAACCCATAAAAATAGATTGGTTTTGTAAGAACCATGTCATAACCCATGAAATGTAATGGGCATCAACAACATTTACCATATCATAACCTATGGAAAACTGATAGGTTTTAAATTCATTTCATCATAAAATAACCCATAAAATGAAGTGGGTTTCACAAGTGTTATATCATGGTATAAATTGTGCAAGATAAAGGCGTTTAATAAATAACTTTCCAATTTAAACATAAAAAATTAAAATAATTAATATTTATTGTTTACATGGATCATATCCCCAGTAAATCATAAACTATATCAATTTATGTCATCATATGTTGTGAAGGATTTCAAAAGATCACTTGGATCATTTTTTAAGGAACATAAATTTTCATTGAAAACAATATTTGTAAGACAAAAACATTTTAAAAATAATTTTATTTGAAAAAATAATTGAAATATTATAAAATAATCTATAATATTTATTAAAAAATTTTATTTTAAAATAAAATTGAAAACATTTAATAGAATCTATAAATCATTTTCAAAAATATTTCGTTGAAAATATCATTGAATAATTATAATGGAATCTTGAAAAACACATTGAAATTTTTTTTAAAACATAAAACATTTTTAAAATATGATTAATTGAAAATAATATTAAAATATAATTTACAAAAAAAATCAATCATTTTTTGGAAACATGTTTTTTGAATAAAACACATTTCTAACCAAATAGATAAAAAATGTCGGATATTTTTAATAACATTTTCTAAATTATATTAAGTACCAAAGATTGAAAAAATGGTACCATTATATTAAGATAACATAAATAACCAAAATGGACGAAATTTTATCATATTTCATGATATATTGATTGTCATATTTCATTAATGGAAGCAGAATCATAAACAATCCCGATAAACATTATGATTGGAATAATAAACTCATACCACTTTGGTAACACTAAATAAAAATCACCAGGAAATAATACAATTAAATGAAGCTTAAAATATCATTAATATAAGGATATTCATGATATAACTTGTTAAATTTTGGTATATATACCTCATAAAATAATATCATTGAATAATAAAACATTAGTCTTAAAGAAGGAAAATTGAGACATAATTACCTTACTGATTTGTTAACTTTTGAAAGGTAATCCCCTTGAAACATAGATTATAAAATGGGTATTTAAATTCCCATATATTTAAGGTTAATAATTATATAATACATTTATGGGATGTTTATACACCGCAAACAATAAATGAGTGATGAATAAGGCATAAATCTTGTAGAAATAAATGTGAGACTAGAATTCCTATTACTACTTGAGTATCTTTTAAATCATTTCCCAATGAAATAATAACATAAATTTAAAATTTTAATATAATTAGTGAAATTTAATTCATGATATAAAATTTATTAGGTAATTATATACACCAAATAAAATAAATGGGTGGTGAAAATGTCATGTATCTCTCAAATATAATAAAGTGAGATGAAATTCTCTTACAATAAGTCTTGAATCTCATCGTACATGACCAAAAATCATGTATAATAATTATAAGTTTATTATAAATATATAATATAACCATATTAATTTATATAATACCAAATATGATATAATAATGAATTTATATTACCCATTTGTTAACAATTCCAAGTTAATGTTATGTTTCGGGTAGTAACCACCTTGTTTTCATACAAGTTTTGACTTGTTATTCTTGGTATTATTACAGATATCCATATTTATATATTTAAAAAATGTAAAACATGATATAATAATCATATATATTCCTTATATATTAATTTATTATAATATATAAATGATATAAATCAAAAAATGAAATACACTCTTCTTGGAGATGGTAGTTCTTATAAACACATTAACAATGTTTTCAATCTCTTATCGTAATAAAAGAAAGAAAATATATAATATATTTATATATATTAATATATTATCCTTAAATTATAATTATTTTTTTTCATATATAACACATATATTTATTAAACGAATCATTAATACATTCCATGTAATGTGTGAACAAATCACATAGTTTTGAGGAGGCATTAGTCCACACTCCCAAAAATGATGTAATCGTATTTTAAGAAAATGGAAATCATGAAGGTATATGTTGTATAATAATTATATAATAATATATTAATAAATAATATTATATATATATATATTTCATATAAAAATATTATTTCCATCATTATTCCCATCCTTAGGATATTGTACTGGAAGAATAACTGACATCACTTTACAAGGCAGATGTCCACCATAGACATGAATGATGATTGGATATCCCATTTGATTGAAGTGTGTGAAGGTTTAGTTAGTACCCATAAAAGAAATAAATATAATTATATTTAATATAATTATTTTGTAATATAATATTTATATAAGAATAAGTAAAGTTGTGGGAAGGAAATAAAATAAAAGTTTTTGTTGAAGAACGTTACATATTTTTCGGTTAACTCTTGTTGGTTTGAACTACATGACATAATTGCATTGATTTATGCCCAAATTTAGGATTCTATAATTAGGCAAGGGATGTTGGATGATTATTTTTTAAGGTTTTTTAGGATAAAAATGTATTGATAAGTCTGAATAAGTGAGGGTGTGTGAGTTCTTGTTTATAGTGGAAGAAGAGTGATATTCTTGTAAATACAAAATGGTAAACACTATTGAGAGGTATATGTTACATAATGTGCCTCAAATAGTGGTAAATTTTCATTAAAATTGGTTAAATGGACTAAATATGTCCAAAAATAATTTTTGGACTTATTTATATGTCATTTTGACCTTTTGTGTTAATTTTTAGTCGTTTGGTAAACTCGTTTATCTCTTAATATCTGTTATTAATTTAAATTGTGTTCACTAATATTTTTGGTAATAAATAATGATTACATAATTAAATATTATAAATTATTTTGATTAAAATTATGTATTCCATTTTCCACATTAAAAATTATAAAATTGTTAAAAATTACTTTGAACTAATCTTGTGGATGGGATGAAACAATGAGTTTTTTATGTTAAAATGTTCAAACATATCAAATGTTTTTATATCAAATTATAAGTAGAAATTTATTAAAATGAAAAAAAATTATTATAATATATATAATTCATCAAAATATACTTTGAATCCAATTTATAATATAATTTATCTATATAGATAATTTATATCCAGATGTTGTTTTCGATTAAAAATCATTATTTTTCAAAATTCATCGAAAAATAAAACTTATCAAAAAAATATCAAAATGTCGGCCATAGTAATGTTTGATATTCCTATTTAAAAAATTAATTTTATTTTTTAAAAAAAAAATTTAAAAGTGTAAAAAATTATCTTTTAAACAAGTCATCAACAAAAAGTCAGTAAAACTAACTTTTAGAATAATACTCTTTTGTATGCCTAAAACTAGATTTGTTTTAATTTATTCCTATCGAACATACTAGATGAATCTAAAGATATTTGGTAGAATTTATAATATTATAATCTAACTAATATTTCCAAAAAATAGTTAAAATTTTAATTTATTCATATAAAATGCACTTTTAGGCATAAAAATTTATTTTTTCATTAAAACACCTCTTTTATGTTAAATTGATTTTTATTTATAATTAAATAAGAAAAAAATATTTATTGGATAGAAATTTATATGCATATGGATAAATAATTGAGGGGTAGAAATTTGATTTTAAAAACAATTATTTTTATAATTTGAGGAAACAAAATTTAAAAATATTTTAAGAAATAATATTCACAAATCCATGATGAATTCAGACAATAATCAGACATGGCCTGGGGTAAGATGGAAAAACTATCGTAATTTATAGGTTATGAAAAGTACTCATCATTCCTCAACTAAAATTAATTGTATTCTTTTTACGAAAATTATTTAATCATAGTAAATAAAATATGTATTTTTATCACAATGGTCACGATAAATAGAGTTAAACAATTAAAGATTCTATCATAAATCATATAGAATCGTATAGAGTAAATTAATTGATCATAATAAAAAAAAAATTAATTAAAAATATCATAATCACATAATAGAGAATGGAAAAATGAATATATATAATGATTCAATTTCTATTACAATGTAGCAGAAATGTAAAATATGTAAATAAATACAATACTTTTAACCAAAAGAAAAGTATATCCAATAAGATTAGATAGCCATCCCTGGATATATACATTCAAGAAAGTCTATCTTACCCACGCAAGGGTAAGACATTGATTTGATGATCTATATATATCTTTATATTAACTCAAGACGTTGATCGAGAAGGTGATCAATGCTTCTATCTTCCTAGCCTTAGAAGCCCTCGATATGAAAAAGATCTACACCACTATCTACCTATCCATAGAAGACCTCATTTGTAAAAACAGTGATCAACATAACATAAAGAAAAAAACCCTTTTAGAGTTATAGGTATATGGAATAAGTAGTCCACTTCATATAAACTTCTGAATTTTCAAATATAGCCGTAATTTGGAAGAGCTCTTGCAATGTCATAATTTGGTAGCAAGAACCTCAAGCTCTTTCAAATGACATGGTATGAATAGGACTTCATCACAATGTTCATCTTGATCAACAATAGTCATATTCTCCTCTAAAATATCAGAGGGACATAGTCATTTTGCCCTCCCATGGAAATCTTATAACTGAAAACAACGAAATTATTTTATAATTTATATTGAAATAGAATAAATGACATCATTTTGATTTAACAGTTTCCCTTTCAATAGAATACAATTTGCTAGATATGAAAATTTAAATGTAATAGGGTCTAGTGATGTTCATTATAAGAGTGAGTATGATTTATATCATTACAAAAAATATTGTATGTATGAGAAATGTATAGTCTGTATGATAAAATTCATATTTGGCATTCATGATAGAAATAATATCAAGGATATTTATGATAATCATGGAATGAATCATTCATGAAAAACTCATGATTAGGATTGTTATCATAAAAATAAGAAATAAAATTTGTATTGATAAAATATGAATCAATTGTCTCAATGAAATTATATTAAAAGGTACATGATTTTTTTAAAATACATTGATTATAAAGGATTTCGTAGATAGGAATTTACGAAATTGTTTTTTATTTCCAAATCATTAGAAATAAAGAAGTCAAAAGAAGAGTTTTGACTCAACAATCTCCCCAATTTTTGAAATCACAATCCATTATTCAAAATTTGAAAACATATTTATAAAACATATTTTCAAAATATATTTTAATGAATTAGCATATTAAAAAGTAAATACTTATACTTCTCTCCCTGAGATATAAAACTCTCCTGAATATGTTTCTGAATACATCTATCTCCCACATAGGATAATAAATTCCCTTGTGATCAAATTTAATTAATTTAACCCTCCGGAGTAAATAATTCTCCCCTTATCTAAATCATTATCCCTCTTTATTATTTTAAAAAAGGAATCATAGGATTATACCTATAAAAGGGTTATAGAGATAGAAATACACAAATAAATAAAGAATTTGATCATCTTAAATAAGTGAATGAACATTTATCTGAAAAATGGAAACCATTCAATAAATTTTTTTTAGATGTAAAAGTTTTTCATTGATTTTTCAAAATTGAAAACAACCAGAGTTTGGAAATAAATTATTTCTTCTCCTTTTCCTTCTACTTTTTAAGAGATCAAAGACATCTATTTCCATTTTCATGAATTCCATACTATCATCCATTTGTTTATTAATATATTACGTCTGAGAAAAAATTATTTCTTCCTATTATTCAAACAACTGGCCCTTAGAATGAATATTTTCCTCCTTTGATTGCAACTTTTCTTCCATTGTACAAATCTTAACACCATGTGATTTAATTTACTTATCATGGACTTCAACTATATTGATCAGCAATAATTTATTTTAATAAAATTGATTATATCATCTTTTTAAAACAACAAATTTTTCATTTATTACTGAATAACATTCAAATTTATTTCAATTTCATAGAATTATTTAGATTAAGAGTCATTCAGTCTTTTATAGTCATTCATTTTTCGAGCAGTATCACTAGGAATTTTTTTAATGAAATAATTATTTCAATCAAAATCTTTCTACTATCATTAATTGTATTTTAATCAAGTTTGATTATTTAATTGGATTTATGTGACATCTTCACCCCATTATTGAAAGCCTTCTTATGTTCCTTATAACATTATTCAAACACTTTGTATTCATCCACAAGCTTCGTTAGTCATCGTCTTAAAAGTATAATTGAATCCAAAAATTTATTTTTGTTATCCGTAACAAAAAAAATTACCATCAATCCATGGGAGGTATGGAATTATGTTTTCAATTATCATTAGGGCCTAACTATCATACTAATATAATTTCAATCAGATTTTATTTTTTGAATCAATATCTTCCCCATAATCAAAAATTTCTCCTAAATGACTTTTGACAACATCATCATACAAAATAAAATTCCAATATTTATTGGATCTGGTCTATCCCTCTTTATCTGATATATGAATTATTTTATCATATGGTGTTTTATGAGTATCTTTCTATGGAGATTGTAGTTCTTGGGAAGGTATCTTGTATGAATTTTATTGAGAATATCTTACTAGTATCAAGTCCGGTTGTGATTTTTCTTCTTGAACATCATCATTATCAATATCTTATTATTTATTTTCATCAACTTCTTCTTATTCTTCTTGTTTTTCATATTTTTCCTCCTCTTCATTTCTTTTATACTATTATCCTTGATACTAATCTATCTATCTCTTACCATTATCTTCTTATTCTTAAAATAATTAATTTTCACCATCCTTTGGTGGAGATGATTCTTCACCAATAGTTTTCTTCTTATTGTCATTATCTTGGACAATGGGAGTGACTATTTCTTTTAGAATTTATTCCATGATAGCAATTCTATCACTAAAATTTTCAACAAATTTCAAAAATTTATCAATATCTAAAATATAATACTCTCTCTTTTAAACCTGTTTTTCTTCACTTCATCATTGAGAGTTTATTCACTCACAATTTTTTCAACTAGGGATTCTACTAGATTTAGACCAAACTACTTGCCTCCATATTTTTTATTTTGAATGGTCATTTAACCATTTTATAGTTATTTAAATAGTTTATATCATTTTATTTATGATTTTTAAATAAAATTCAGACTTGGTTTTTATCATTCATTGAAACAATCAATGTTGATTGTTTTAGAATACTGTCACTTCCTCCATCAATTTATTTTTAAGCTTCAGATTTATCATCATTAAAAAATTTATTTTATTCAGAATAAAAATGAAATTTTAACCTCTTTATCATATCATCATTAATCCAAGGAGCATTCGTATTTTTTAGAACTGATTTGGCTAGAAGATTACAAATCGTCAAACATTCTCAAATGGACATGGTAAAAATCATTGGGAATATAATCATTTGAGACTTGAAAAATACAGACATAAAATGTTTTGTGGTAGTGAAAATATATCCCATAAAATTTATCTTTATCATATTCAAAAAATAATATAGAATAAAAACATCAGAAACATTAATATATTCTATATCACTTCTTCAACATTTTAAAAATACTTGTATCTAGAGTATTGTAAGATAATTTTTTGTTGAAAGATGTGTAGTATTCATTTTGGTATCAAGAATATAAAACATGGATTTTTAGCTATACATTTTATGAAACATCCCTTCTCTTTTGGATGTTTGTGATAAGGAAAAAACATCACCTTCTTTTTGGTACACCTATGATGTATTCCGATTATTTTCTAGACATTCTTATATATCTAACATAGATGGAAAAGGTTACTTTTAAATCATCTCCAAACATCAAGGTAATATATATCTATGTTACATCAAAATGAAGAATAGAATCTAGATAAGTGTTGGGTTTTTATTTAAAAATAGATTCCCATACTTGAAATTTTAAAATTCTTATTGGATAAGAATCATAATTTTCATAAAAATTTCTAGTTAAAAACAATTCTTTGAAGAATTTCGTCCTGGATAAATATTTCAGAAGAATTGATTTTGGGGATCAACCTGCTAAATCTGGCATGAGTATGATTAAATCTTATGATAAGGAATAACTATCTTACCCAGATACTTAAAGGTCATCCGATGTTCAATGCCAAGATGGGAAGAATAGAGGTTGTAGAGGGTGTGGGTCTCTTTTAAAATTCAATGAAATATGACCATTGAGATTCTACAGGTCAGAGTAGATCAAGAATGATCCAATGGTTGAAAACATTGGCACACTTGAGGGTTTTATTAAAAAAACATAAATTTATCATAATCATCATGAATATTATAATGTTTTAATATAAAGTAAAAAATTGAAATACCAAAAAATATAATTGGAAAAGAAAATTTAAGGAAATAAATTTTCACTTTTGGATCCTCAGAATAGATCTATCAGTTTTGATATATTTTTATATGAAAAGATTAACTATGAAAAAAAAATAATACCAAAAAAATATGACTTTGAGAAGAATGTAATTGAATATTATAAAATGTTGAGTATGAAAAATATTCAATGTATGAGAAGAATAAAATTGAATATGTTAAAAAATTTAGTATGATAAATTTTTTAGTTTGAGAAGAAATAAATTGAATATGATAAACTTATTAGTATGAAAAATTTTCAATTATGAAACTTTCTGAATATGAAAATTTCTAATTATGAAAATTTATGACAAAAATAAAGAAAAAAAATCCAATCATATATCCTCCCTCTATGAAAAATTAAAATCTTATCAAAATGATTTGGTTTAAACAAGTAGTATATATAGATGATTACATTATATTGATCATTCATAGATTTAGTATATACTATTCAAATATATTAGAAGGTAATAGTTTTTTTCATAATAACATTGTCATTCTTCCGTTATGATGAATTAGAAAATCATATCTCATATAAGTGTGTGAACCCTAATAATGTGATGCATAAAATCTATTTGTTTTTCATGTGAGTGATGTGCAGGTATTTAACTTAATGTTATAGACATAGTGTTATCACATAGTGTTTTACTTTTATAAAAACTCATGCCATAATTAGTGAATGTGTGTTCCATCCACAACACTTGGGAACAACAACTTCCAACTGCGACATATTTGTCTTTAGTAGTGCATAGTGAAACTCTGTATTGTTTCACAAAAGAAAAAGAAACTAATGAATCACCTATAAAATGAATAGTTGCTAATTTAATTTCTATATTAATTATACTACCACCAATGTCATTATTTGAAAAACAATAATTCAAAATCATTTCTTGAAGAATCTAATAGTCCTAAATCCATCTTTCACTTTAAATAATAGAATTTTTTTAACAAATTTTAAATGGGATTCTTTTTTATTTTCTTGATATCATGGATATAATCATACTGAAAACATTAACTATAGATGACTATTTTTTATGTATTTTAAACTTTCTATCATACCTCTAATTTTTTTTAATTACTATTTGTCCATATTCATCACATTCAACTATATTGTATATTCTGATTAGAGTAATAAAAAAATTAGAATTATCATATCTGTATTTTTACAGAATATCTTTGATATAATTATGTGGAGATAAATAAGTCCCTTATAGTTTTTGAGAGATTTGAATACCAAGAATTAATGTCAACTCACTCATGATACTCATTTCAAACTCATATTTCAATATATTCTCAAAAGAATCTATTATGAATTTATAAGTTGAACTGCATATAATGTCAAAAATATAAAATTGAACTATAAAAAAATTATATTCTATATTTATGAAAATGGTTGGATTGTTAGTTCCCATAAATTTTTTTGTAAGAAAAATCATTTTAATCTATCATACAAGGATCTAGGGTCTTTTTTATAGTATATATAAATCTTTGGTAAGTTTTAAAAAATATTATAGATGTTATTTATCTATAAAACAAACATGTTATTTAATAAAAACATCCACCTGAACATATGAATCAAGGAAATCACACTTCAAATCTATTTTATAAAGTGTGAAATTCAACAAGGATGCAAAGGAAAATATAATATGAATATATTCAAGTCGATATACTGGAGCATTGGTTTCATCATAATATATTCCCTCTTATTGATTATAACCATTATCAACGAGTATTTATTTTTTTCTAATGATTATTACATTATCATCACATTTGTTTCTAAGACACATTTAAGTCAAATTATAGAAATTTATTTATGTATTTTAACCAATTTCCAAAAATTGTTTCTTTAGAATTGAATTATTTCATATTTCATTAATTTCATCAAATATTTTTCACTTAAAGCCTCATCAGGATTTTTAAGTTCAATTTGGGAAAGAAATGCTAGATATTATACTTCATTTCTCAAGGAACATCTAGTCCTTATAGGTTATTTTACATCACCAATAATACTATCAGTAGGATTATTATTAAGACAAAACTAATTTAGGTTTCTTAAAACTTGTTCATAAACAGAGGGTAGAAATTATTCTAGTGTAAATACTGAAAATAAAATTCTTGATTATTCTCTTTATTAGAATAACCATTTATCAAAAGTTGATAATCAATTCTGGAAAACACAATAAGAGATATCAGTTGTATTTTTTTAAGGAACTATTTCATGAATTTTTACATGTATTGTTTCCTCAATAATAGAAGAGTTTTTATTGAAAACATTATATGCTATAGAGGTAATGGAATAGCCTAAGAAAACACCTCCATAAAGTTTGGGAGAGAAATTATGTTAATTAACTTTTGTATTAAAAATGAATAATATTCATCCAAATAATTTGATGTACGAGAGTACAGTTTTTTGTCTTCCCATTACTAACAAGGTGTTTCGTTAATACATGGTCTAATTAAAAATCACATTTTAGTATAACAAGCAGTACAAACAGCATCATCCCAAAAGTGTTTAGAAATTGATTTTTCACATAGCATGGTTCTTAATAGTTCTTGAAAGTTTCCATTTATTCTTTAAACAACACCATTTTTCTCAGGAGTTATATGAGAAGAAATTTTATTTGTAATGCATTTCGTACTACAAAAACTGTCAAAATCAGTATTTAAAAATTCTCCACAATGATCACTAAGAATATTTGTCAATAATTTTTTTATCACTTATGTATTCAGCTACAAAATATCAAAATAAAAATTGGCTTATGATTTATTTTCTAAAAACAAACCTATGTTTATATTGTTTAATAATAAACAAAAAAAACATAATAGATGACTATAATACATCCTGTTTGGGTAAGAACAAATAATTCCATGTGCACCAACTATAAAAAATAATTTGTTGATATTTAACTAATTAATTTAAAGCATGACTTATGTCGATTTCTATATTGACAAGGGTCACACTGTTTTGAATAATCAAATCAATGTTCTTATAGATACAAAACAAGTCTTTTCGTAGTAAATTTTCATATGTTCTTAAGGTTACAGTTTCCTATAATTATATTCCATAACCTAAATTGATCTTCTACTAGACTAAGGAAATGTAATTCCTGGCTCCTAAGGGATTCTTAGTCCAGTTTATATACAATATCAGGTTGATGGGAAGGAATATTGAATTCATCATTGGAATTATGTACTGCATATTTATCCTTCCTAAAATTCACAAGGTAACCTTAATCAAACAATTGAATTATGCTTATAAGGATGTGCATAAGATATTTTACAAAGAAAACATTTGAAATCAAAACATTTACAAGAATTAAAATATTACCTATACAAAAAATATTTTCATGAGAATTTTCTCCAAATTTAACTCTTCCCCCATTCATTTGTATAATCTTTTCAAATAAATATTTGATTCTAGTCATGTGTATATAACATAAAATATCCATAAAACATATATTATTTTTTTGGTACATACTTTGTTTCCCTAAAAAAAATTATTATAAATCTGGAACCCAAAAATTTATTGATATGAATGTTTTAGTAATTAAACTTTTGGGAATGCACATTTGTTTTGAAAAATGGGCTTTGTGGAACCCGAAAGATTGAATTTTATTTAAAGAATTTTTTTTATTTCAATGACCTATACTATGAAATATTCTGAAAAAAAGGAAATTTTCAAGAACAAAATAATTATTACTAATAAATGGGTTTGAATGATTATATCTCATTCTTGAACTATAACATTGTTGATGAAGTTGTTAGTCCATTTTATCAAATCCTTCCATACCAGTGGATAATTTTGGTAAAATTTAATTTAAATAAAATATTTTATACTTTAGTATAATATCTAAATTCTTATCCATATTAGTATTTTTTTTCTAAGTATATTTTGACTGTAAAACATTATTCTCAAAAAATCAATTTTCAAAATATTTAAAAAGAATATCCATATAAAAATTATCTTTTTCATGTTTTTTAGAAATGGAATAAAATTAAAATGTCTTTTTATCATGATCTTTAGAAATATTTAAAAATATTTTTTCAAATAAAAATTTCAATCATTTTCTTTTTCATGTTTTTTAGTTACTTTAGAAATTTTTTCCATCAAGAAATTTATAAAATCATGAGTCTTCATCATATAAAGAAAAACTTTTCTTATCGTTGAATGAAAGGAATTATTAATAATATGATATATAATTATTTTCATCAACAGAATATATATTTAAATACATATTAGTTAAAGAATAATAATTACGTAACTCATCTATAATAATTTACATTCATAAGGTATTTCGGCATTGAGGAAAATATTCTATTACCTATAATTTTCATTATCTAAGGATTAAAATAAAAAATATCCTCCACTAGCTCTAATTAATCATTAGATATCAATACCTTATTTCCTTGTAGATTTTAAAATTTTTTATGATGTCTATCAAAATGCCTTTCTTTTCTTTATTTTCTTTTGCGTTTTTGAAAATCTAGTCTTATGTGTCCATCTCTTTTACATTTTTAACAAGTAACATAAAAATCATTATTATCATTCCATTACTTTTTAATTTTCTTATATTGATACAGAAAATAATTTTTACTATTTATATAATTCATTAAATGAGCATGATTAGCTTACTCAGTCTCATAATGTTCTGAATCACATGAATATGATTGAATAATATCCTTTTTGTCATTCTTGATTTGATAAGAATTTTAAGAGTATCATATTTTATCTAATTTGATGTATAAGTAAAATATATTCCACAATTAATCTTTTTACCATTCTCAGTATATCACTTCAGCCTATCGTCATACTATAATACAGTTCCAAATAAATAATCAAGTGTATGATTTTTGTTCTTCCTGGATTCATCAACTGTAGTTATCTATGATTCTAATTCATTAGGCATGATGTCTATAATATTTTTAACAATGATATATTCATATAATCATTTTCACTACGATCGGGTAAACTAGTATAAATTTTGATCAACCGTTGTTGTACCTTTTCAACATGTTCACTATAATAAAATTCAATTTCTTAATAATATTATCTTAGAATGGCACTTTTAGTCCCAATTACTTTGGATGTTCCAGAACCATTGATTTTTAAATTCTTCAAAATACTATTTTGTACTTCCCAGGTGTATATATAGTAAATTATATTTCCATTCATTGAAAAATGTTGTGTATTTTATACCTTATATTTCAATTGAAATTCCATATTCTCTTGATCGGTAAATAGTCTATCTTCTTTGTTAGGAATATCAGAGTCACCAGTCAGTATAAAAAAGTTATCAACTCCTATTTTAATAAAAAATTGTAATTCTATCTCTCTATTATTCATAATCATTTCAATAAAAAATTAGTGGCCTTGAGGGATTTAGATTATCAATTAAATATACATTTAGTCCTACCATAATTAAAACAATAGAAAATGGATTTTTCCACAATACAAGTTAGTGTAAAAAATACTTATTACAAAACATTTACAATAAAAATAAATCTAACCTAAAAAATTAAATTAAGAAAATATATTATTAGTGGAAACCACCTATCATACCAATTTTATGTATCATTATTACATATATTTTCCACTAATACTAATTTTTGGATCTAAATATATGTTTTGATGGATAAATACAATAGGGGAGTTGGTAAATTGTAAGTTTAAAAACATTAATTTTTATACTTATAATAATCTTATATTGAATGTTATTAAACTAATCATATTGACAAAACTATTTTTAATTTAAAAAATAATAGGATAGAGCATTGGGTCTGATGGAAAATGTATCATAATTGGTAGGTTACGATAAGTATTCCAAGGTTCGTAGTTGAAATTAATCATATCTATAGTAATACAATTATTTAATGAGAGTAATCGTAATATGGATCGTAATAAATTTTTTTATAAGAAACAGAGTGAAACAATTAATGATTCTCTTATTAAGCATATAGAATTGTATTTAGAAAATAAACAAACCTTAATCACAGAAATCATATTTTAAATGATAATAAAAAAATAATAGTGAAAAGAAAAATGAATATATGAAGTGATTCACTTTCTGTTACAATTCAATGGAAATATAAAAAAATTAAATGAATACAATTCATTTAACCCAAAAAGTAGAGTTTCTAATAACCATGGATGGAGATCCATTGATTTTTACATCCAAGAAAGTCTTCCTTACCCACACCAAGGTAATCCCTCAATACGATGATTATCCTCATTCATTCTATTCCAATAATCCCTCAATCATGAAGCTGATCATAACCTCTTTCCTCCTAGACTAAGATTCCCTCGATCTTCAAAATATCAGCACCACCATCTTCTTATCCACGAAATCCCTAATCATAACCATAAAAATTGGTGCTGCAAAAAGGAAAACAAAAACACTATGGGGTTAAAAGTATATGGAACAAATAGCTCAAATAATGAAAATTTTGTAGTTTTTGTTTTTAGAAACAATTTCGATGATCTATCACAATGTAAAAAATCTGCACCAGCAACATCGAGCTCTTTCAAATGACCTTGTATTTATAGGCCTTCATCCCAAATGGAATCTTGATCTACAACGATCATATTTTCTCTTGAAATATCAGAGGGTCATGGAAACATGGCATTCCAATGGTAATATTATATATAAAAAATGACATCATTTTATAATGTATATCAAAAATAGAATACATTACATTGTTTTTATTTAAAGGTATTAATTTCATTATGGCACATTTTTATGGATACCAAAAACTAAAATGTAAAAGGGTCCAATGATTTTAGTAACAATATTCACTACAATTTATATCAGTATAAAATTATTTGCATTATAAAAAAAAGATAATTTGTACTATAAAATTTTTTTTATGTTTGTGTGATAGAAATAATATCTAGGCTCGTTACGATAATCATGTAATTAATAATTTCTAAAAAACTCATTAGTATGATTATTATCATATGCATAAAAAATAATATTGATAAAATATGAATCAATAGTATTAATTAATGTATTGTAAAACAACATATGATTCAATTATTTAAGTGATTTTAATACAGTAAATAGTTATTTATAAAAGAGTTTGTGATTTTCATAACAAAATGAACAATGAATCCAAAAGAAGAATTTTGACTAAATAATAAATAATTTTGAAAATAAATTTAAAACATAGTTTCATATTTTAGTTAATATCATTCATATATTTAATTCCAACAACTAAGTGATAACTAAATAATATTATATTCATAATTTATTATTTTGATAAAAATTAATCTTGGGAGTAATTCAAGCTATCAAAGGATCTAGACATTGTGTGTAACACAACCCAAACATAGTGTTGTTTGTAACAAAAAATAATCTATATGTTTAAGTTAGAGAAATATAAAATGGTGTTATTTATAAATAATTCATTATATGGAGTATCATGAAATGTATGTCGTCTAGGAATATTAATTTAAAAAAATCATAAAAACATTGGGTATTACAGTTTTTATAAACAAGAGAAGAAATTATAAGGACAAAAAACCAAAATAATAAATATATATATAATTATTAGAGGATAATTCATGTAACAAAAATTCCATGTGTGTAAATTTTTTTCTATATAAAATATAAAATTAAGGTGAAAACATAAAATATATTTTAGAAAAAAAAATCACAATGTCAAAATATACAGACATACAAGTCGCTTTCAAAAGAATATTTTGAAAAGGAGAATTGAATGATTATAAATTTTTTCACTTTTTAAAAAAAATTATATTCTATAATTGCTATTGTAAAATCAGATAATGTTTTCTAAAAGAAATTGAAATATGAAGAAATATTTTATTATGAATGGAACCCTTTTAGTATTATTAAATTGCCTTTATTGAAAAACTAAATTGTATTAAGAGTAATTAAACAATATCTATTTTAAAACATAGTTTTCATAAATAATATTAAAGTATTAAATATAATAAAATATTAGTGTGGGGAAACCCAATCATTGAATAATAAGGTTTAATATATAAATCTATAACTCAAAAAATGATATTTTGGGTTATACATATCCCTTACCAGAAAAATACTCGATGAATCATTAGATATTTTAAAAGGAGTTTATCTAATAAAATGTATGAAATGGGAGAATACCACATAAAATAATCTATTTATTATAATGTTCCCAACATATATGAAATGATTTTTAGATAGGAATCATAACTTAATGAATTTTAATTGAATTATAGAAAAATCTTATGATTTTAGTAATTTGGATGTAAAAATACATTTGAAGAAAGGAACCTTATTTGACTCTGTATGTTTGGATAATTATAAAAACAGTGTATTGAAAATTTTAGGGATATTAAATTATAAAAAGACTATACAAAGGAAACATGTTGCATAAAAATCCTCAATGAATAAGAATTAAGACAAAGAAAACCCATAATGTGAACTTTAATTTCTATAACTCACTATAACCTAATATATAACAAACATATGTCATGACCCATCCCTCGGGGCCCATGCCGTGACTTCCCCAAGCCTGCCTTCCATAGGCCAGGGGCTTGCGTCTAGCACCTGAAATCCATATCCCTAAAACCGGGAAGGCATTACCTTTATAACATGTAAACTCACACAACCAAGAACACATCAAGTTATGTTCACAAAGAAAATTGTATAGTAAAAAGAGTGTGTACAGTAAATTAAGGGGCCAGAATACAAGACAAACTGTAATGTACAAGTAAAACTGAAAACAACTCATGTGAACACCTGCCAAGGATCCTATATGAATGGTAGGTACATCTCTCGAACGGTCGTCTCTGCGGATTTCCTTGTCTAATGTCGACCTACGAGCTGCCTCCAGTCCTGGTACCCATATCCTTAGTCCGCGATGTGTGTCGTCTTCATCAGAAACAACAAGGTGCCAGCGTAGCCCATGTAGGGGTGAGTATAACGATACTCATTAGTGACCCCGAGACCCCCTAAGAGGGAATAATACCACACAGATTACACCACCATGGTAAAAAAACTCATCTCACACCAGGTATAACATAAGTACATAAGTACATGTGATTTGTCATAAGGATAGACCATATAATTCTGTTAAGTTGCACTACTTCTAACCCACACAGGATCGATGTTTAACTAACCCCCACTAACGTACATTGGATTAGTATGCGTTGACCCACATTGGATCGATTAGAGCGGACCCACACAGAATCTGACACACACAGGATTGGTACGTAACTAACCCCTAATGACCAAACATAATTGATATGCACTGACACACATAGGATCGCTGAGCTCTGACCCACACAAGATCTGACCCACACAAGATCGGTATGCACTGACCCACAAAGGATCTCTTAGCGCTAACGCACTTAGGATCAGTGTTCTTTCTTCACGATACAGCCAGCCACTGGGTTCCCTCACTAATTAAGCTTGATTACGGGAGGTTCCACTCCTCAAGACAACATATGATTATTCTACGTCCACAAAGCTCCACGAAGAAGTATAACAAAGGTCTTTCACAACATAAGGGACCCAATGCGATAGACGACACGTCAATCAGACGTCCGGTCTGTATGTTATTGGGGTTTTCATTCTGAGGGCCTGGTTGGATTTGAGTACTATCTGACCCAGCTGTATTGAAAATTTATCAAAAACTGATGTAGAGTATTCCAAAAATGCCTTCTCAATCCAAGGATTCCGGTGCTTTAGACGGTTCATCAAACGGACTCATGGTTCTCACGATATGGCCACAAAGGTGTATTAGGGTCCAAATGGGCCCTGGTTCGGTCTGATCCGGCCTGGGCTAATTTGACCCTGTTTTGGTCGACCCGAACTAGTCTGGGTCTAGCCTGGATGGGCTTGGCCGTGGTGGGCCTGGTCTACTAGGCCGCAGTTCGGCGTGGCCTGAGAATGGCGCAGCCCACTCAGGTGGGTGGTCCACTTTGGTGGGGTCCACCCTAGACGATGCTCATGGGGAGGGACCCCCTAGATTCTCAAATGGTCGAACAGACCATTTGGCCTTCTGGTACGCGAGACCCGTCGGAGCAGGTATTTCTTGGTGTGATGCGGCATGCCAGGTTCAAAGCTGGTAATCCTCCAAGCGGCCCTACGTCGCTGCATTCCTCTGCAGTCGACCGGGTGGCGACCGCCCTTTAGCCACCTCCATGGTCTCCTACTTTGGCGGCGCAGACGCATGCTACCACTTTTCCATCCTTCCAGCCGGCGTGCCGACCACTGCCCTTCTCTTCTGTGGCCTACGGGCCACGACCTCCTCTACAGGCGACGCGGACACGCACCCCCCTATTCCATGCGGCCTGCCAGGTGTCGTCCACCTCCTTCCTCCACCGAAGTCTCCTTTGGTGGCGTGGTTGTGTCACCGCCATCATCGCGGTCCATAAAGAAAAACACCAGTCAACAATGATTCGGAGGATTCGGGTCATGTTTGTGTGGCCCGCATTCTCCACGTTAAATCGGTAGCATGCGGTTCGAGAGGATTGGAGAATAATGTAAAACCACGAAGAATAATAATAAACAAATCCATATATCAATCGTTCGTTTGAGGTGTCGTGAGGAGGATGATTTTGATGGTGATGTCTGTGTTTCCTCAAACATTGGTTAGTTTCTAGTTGGAGATGTTCTTCATTGGAAGAGGTTCTTCCACCAATTTCTCATATCCCCCAAAAGTTCTCCATCAAAATTCCTCTTCCCATAGAGTTTTCCAACACCTCATAACTTAGGAGGATATGGTGAGGAGCCAACCCCCCTTAATGACATCATTAATTGAAGTCATTAATTAGGGAGGGTTTTCAAGGCTTACACATTATTAAATGAGCTGTTTCAAATTCGGGTGGTCCCCACCATCCAATTCAAAAAGGATGTTATATTTCAAAATAAAATAAAATAAAACATGTTTATTTTATTTTCTCCCTATTCTCCCATGAAAATTTGAGAATCCGACTTCCACGGCCGTCCTTATACTATCAAGGTGAAGACTTTCTTAAGTGAATATCGGCACTGCGAGTTAAACGGTGTCCTTAGATATCAATTCCGAGCACCAGTTCAAAAGCTACAAATTTACACTCGCACTTTAACTGAACATACCTCAAATAAAGATCAGCAATTTATTCTGGGCACATCGGGCCTCAAAATCACGTGCCATCAATTTTCACAGAATCGTAATATTTCTATATAAATAAAAAAATTACATGGAAAAAAATCAAGGTCTTTACATTCTCCACACCTGAGGGAATTGCATCCTCAAAAGCCACAACACAAACTGGGGAAACAAGTAGGGGTACTGATCAAAATCTGTGCCTCTCACTCACTTGTACTCTCTTGGAGGTTCTTGTGATTCCAACAAACGTGCACCAGAGATATCAATCACCCACGAAGGACTCTTTCCTGTCGATCCTCAAACTCCACCAGAACCTGCGAAAATGTCTCCCCATCGTCGATGTCCATCTCACCACAGTTAATGATGTGTGAAGGATCATGTATGTATCTTCTCATCTGGGATACATGGAATACGTCATGCACCCGATGCAACTGAGGTGGAATAGATAAGCGATGTTCCACCTCGCCAACTCTATTGAGGACATGAATGGGTCTAATGAATCTTGGAGACAACTATCTTCCTCGGCCTAATCTCTAAAAACCTCATTGTGGTGAGACATATAGAAAGACATGGTCACCTTCCTCGAACCCCATAGGTCTCCATCTCATGTTAGCAAAAGACTTCTTTCTTTTCTTTACATTCTTTATCCACTCTAGGATAATCGTAACATTCTACATGGTAGCATGTACCATCTTTGGTCCCACGAGTGCTAACTCCCCTAGTTCAGTCCAACAAAGAGGTGATATGAAAGGTCATCCATACAATACCTTGAATGGTGCCATAATGATAGTGTGTTTATAGATGATGTTATACATGAACTTCACCAGAGGAATGTGATCCTCCCAAATATAGATGAAATCTAGGACACACGCATGTAACATGTCCTCAAGGGTATGAATGGTCTCTCTATCAGATCATCCATTTGAGGATGGAAGGCAGTGCTCAACTGAAGCTGTGCCCTGAACTCTTCCTGTAACCCCTTCCATACCCGGGAAATGAAACCTGCATCACGACCAGAGACAATCGTAGATGGATCTCCATGAAGTCGTACAATCTCCTGGACAAATAAGTATCCCACGATCTCTACTAATACCTTCTATCTAATAGATAGGAAGTGGGCCGACATGGTGAGTTGGTCAATGATCACCCAGATAGAATCACATCCCCTGGACATGTGTGTAAGTCCTATCATGAAGTCCCTGGAAATTCCATCCCACTTCTACTCTGGAACCTCTAGTGGCTGAACTAATCTTGCTGGAACCTGGTGCTCTTCCTTCACATGCTGACAACTGAGGCACCGTGAGACAAACTCTACTAGTGCTTTCTTCATTCCCGAACACCAGTGTTGACACTGAATATTCTGGTATAACTTCACCACTCTTGGATGTATCACAATAGGGGACATATAGAACCCCTTCAACACTTCCTCCTACAGTGTCACTGGTACCATAGTACGTCCTCCGAAGAGGATGACGTGCTCCCCAACATCAGAAAATCCAACAGATGCCTATCCTGTGGATATCTAATCACATAGAGCCTCACATACAGGGTCCCCAAGCTGTGCCTCCCTAACTCGCTGAAGTAGTGGGGGAGTGACTATCAAAGACTAAAGATATGCTGCTCCATCTCAATCCATGTAGGATATTCGCAAATCGGTTATATACTTTGTCACCTCACTCAACAATTGTATACCAGATCTAATACTGAGTGCAACTACTACTACGTTCCCCTTCCCACGATCATTGACTATATCAAAGTCATAGTCCTAGAGGAACTCAAGCCAACACCATTGTCTTTGGTTTAGGAACTTCTGAGAGAAGTTATACATGAGAATATTGTGATCAAAGTAGAATGTAAAATGTTCTCACATCAAATAATATAGCCACATATTTAAGGAGAAGACCATTGTTGCTAACTCCAGACCATGGATAAAGTAGCTATTCTTATGTTGTCTCAACTATTGAGAACCATAGGTTATCATTAATCGTGCCTACATTAGGACACATCCAATCCTGGTCCCTGATGTGACATAGTAGACAACGTACCCAACACCCTCCTCTAGTAGCCTCAAGATGGGGGCACTCGTCAGTCTCTTCCTCAGCTCCTAAAAACATTGTTGGTATCTCTCATACCATATTACTGGTTTCCCCTTCTTCATAAATGCTGATAAGGATGCCATAATTTTGGAAAAGTTACTCCCAAACATCCGATAGTAACCAGCCAAACCTAGGAAACTCCGCACTTTGGTCACACTTCTAGGTGGCTCCCAAGATTTTCTAGCCTCAATCTTCTCTGGATCCACCACAACTAAATCCTCTGAGATGACGTGTCATGGAAAGTGGACCTCTCAGATCTAGAACTGGCACATTAACAACTCACCAAAATGCTGATTCTCTTAGAGTGTGTCCAGACTTCTCTGTAGATGATAGGTGTGCTTCTCCTATGTAGATGAGAATATCCGGATGTCATTGGTGAATACTACCACAAGTAAATCAAGTTATGGATGGAAGATCATGTTCATCAGTCCGATGATCACTACTCCGGTGTAGGTCATGCCGAATGGCATAACCAAGTACTCATAGAGGCCATAACTACATCTGAACGTCAACCTCTACACATCCTTGTCTTGTACCCTAAGCTGGTGATAGCCTAACATGAGGACTATTTTCAAAAACCGTTGTGCTCTCTTCAGCTGATCCAAGATATCATCAATCCTCTGTAGTGGGTACTTGTTCTTCACAGTCACCTGGTTCAGGTGTCGATAGTCCACCCAGAGTCTCAAACTCCCATCCACCTTCTTAGTGAACGAAATCGGGGCTTCCCATGGAGAAACAGTAGTCCTAATGAACCCCTGGCTTTGCAAGCCCTCCATATGTAGTCACATCTCTAGTAGCACCATGGGAGCCATTCAATTTTCTGGTGTAGATATCATTGTCATACTGAGTTACCATTCGATGTAAAATTCTACCTCTCTATGAGGAGGTAGGCCTGGAACATCATCAGGGAAAACATCAACATATTGGTCCACCACAATAGGATATATCAGACTCTCAACATCAACTGCTCTGAGGGTATGGCTAGCCATATGATGTGTGATCACCTTCACCCTCCTCCAGATATTTCCATCATGTGCTATAATGGTTCCCTTCTTGCCGGTGAAGGAAAAAATTGTCCCATATGTTCAAACACACCACACTTTGCACCTAATACAGTCGATCTGAGCAAGAACTGTAGATAACCATTCCATACCCATGATGAAAACTTAAGGCCTCGTTGCCACTACTAGAAGATCCCATCTGAAATGCTTTCCTCATAGAGTAATCTCACACTACCGGAACCAGTGTCTAATCATCAAATCCTCTCCCGTAGGATTCTATAACCGTAATGATGGAGCCAACGGCTCAACCGAAATCATCGAGATCCGAATGACTGTCATGGAAATAAATGAGTGACTATCACCTATGTCTATAAGTACTGCAGCTAAGGTGGAGTAGACACAGATCGTAACTCGAATCATATCTAGAGAACCGTGGTCATAAGCCTTAGCTACCTAGAGCTTAGATCATCCATTCTCACCTACTCCATGTGGTCATGGTGGACCACCTAGTGGTTGTGGTAGTAGAACCTCGAATCATCGCCCACCACCTGCTACATGGATTTATCCAATTCCACGTCTACCTACTACATGCGGACCTCCTCGATGGAATCTTCGCCTCTTACCAGGAGGTCCTTCGACCATCTGTTGGTCATCTATATGGTGGGTCATCATGTCGCGAGCCATGTGACCCTTCCCGCCGCATGAGTAACAATGCATGCTTCTCGCTGTTCCTGATTTTTCTTGAGATCCACGCACAATCAACCCTGTATCCTGTGGTCATCCACCCGTAAGTCTGGTCCTCTTGGACCTCTACGTCATCTGTCTGCTGCCAGCTACAGATGACTATGCTATGTGCAGTCAACTGGTGGGTCTCGCTACTGGTGACTACTCAATAAAGAATCTCTCCACTAAGAGTGCTCTATATAACACCCCATCCCACGTCAAGATGCTAAGAGATAGCATTGAAGCTCTAATATCACGTTTGAGCCCGTAGCTGACGGTTTGGGCCCTGACGAAAGGGTTCTGAACCATGAAATTATAGTATCACGAGAGGTCAGTGAACCACGCTGAATACAGAGCCACAATCATGTTTCCCTTCTGTAAGTGGATATGCTCTTGTATAGGAACAGAGCGTAAGGTCTCTAGGACTAACTATAACCTTAAAAGGATCTAAAAGTTCAACCAGATTACAGTCACCTCGTCATGAACCTGGATCATAATGCTCCACCATCTACTCACTGCTTCCTGGAGAAGACAGGCGACAAGGATAACCCTGAGATCAACTAGTGTCCCTACCAGTCTAAAAACTCTAACCACAGCCTCCTTCAAGTCCTCTGCTGCGTTTTGATCCGTCTCACCCTAGAACCTCAGTGGCTTCTGGCATTAGAACATGTGCAATGCGCTCAAGCGGCGTTCACCCTCTACTGCTGGGGATAGTGGCATCGGCTGACCAATGGGTATTGGTGTTATTGGTACACCACCCAGTTGTACAACTGCAGTAAGGGGGCCATACACCAAAGCCTCATCGCTCAGTGGGCTGTCATCGTGTACTCTACCTGGAACCCATTCTAGTTGTCTATGTGGAGGCCTCTAGAAATAAATAGCTGCAC
This sequence comes from Viscum album, assembly GCA_963277665.1. Lineage (NCBI taxonomy): Eukaryota > Viridiplantae > Streptophyta > Magnoliopsida > Santalales > Viscaceae > Viscum > Viscum album. Next base: position 675,581,310 of record OY728133.1, on the reverse strand, counting down.
CACGATCAATAATTTATACCTAGTGATCTGACTCGAAGAGATCACAACGAAAACATTTCAAATAGATACACGAAATCAGTGTTTTTGTGAATTGAGTCGGAAATTAGAAGTCAGGTCCGTGTGTATGGATATGTCAACCCACACACCAACATTGGATTCCTAAAACTGAAAACCACACTCATAACACATAACACTATAGCCCCCTAGAAAAGATCATAGTTCTTGTTCTTCAGTGGAACCGACTCCTCTGATACCAATTTGTCACGACTCGTCCCCTAGGGCCCGTGTCAAGACTACCCAAGCTCGCCTTCCATAGGCCAGAGGATAGTGACTAACACCAGAAAGGAATTTCCCTTAAACTAAGAAGGTATTTCCTTTATAGAAAGTTAAATCCCAAAACCTAGCACACAGTAAGATACAAGCACAAAGTAATATTTATAGTAAAAAGAGTGTGTACAGTAAGTAAAGGGGCTGGAAAATATCCCAACTAGAAAGTACAAGTAAAAATAAAAACAAATCCTGTTAACATCCACCCGGGATCCTACATGAAGTGTAGTTACAGCTCTCAAATGGTCATATCTGGGGATTGCCTCATCTAATTTTCATCTCCAAGGGGATTCCAGTCCTGGTACCCTCGACCTCAATCAATGTTGTTCATCATCTGCACCAGACACAACAAGGTGTGGGTGTAGCCCGTGCAGGGGTCAGTATAAAAATAATCAGTAAGGACCCCGATACCCCCAAAGTTATATCAAAATCCACCAAGGATAAGCCACAATAAAAAACCGTATTAAAAAAACATCAAACAATTGTCATACCTGCATAGGTGTATGAACATATATACACCTATGTTATCATGTATGCCCATCTCACACAAGAGAGAAGAATACCAAAAAGGTAAAAGTACCACATAGGTAACACCAAGAATGTAGAAGTACCGCACAGGTAGCACCATGAAGGTAGAATTACCACATAGGTAACACCATGAAGGTAGAAGTACCACACAAGTAACACCTGAAAGATAACACCAAGAAGGTAACACCATGAAGGTAGAAGCACCACAAACATAAAACCATAAAGGTAAAATACTCAGCTGACACACGACATAACATAAGTACAAAAGTACAAATGATTAGACATGTGGATGGATCATCTTATTAATTTAAGTAACACTACTTCTAACCCACACAGGATCGATAGGTAACTATCCCCTGCTGACCCACTCGGGATTTGTATGCGATGACACACACAGGATCACTGAGCGCTAACCCGCAAAAGATCTGACCCACATAGGATCGGTAAGTAACTAACCCATGCTGACCCACAAAGGATCGGTATGCACTGAACCACATAGGATCACTGAGCGCTGACCCACATAAGATCTGACCCACACATGATCGGTATACGCTAACCCACACAGTATCAGTAAGTAACTAACACCCACTGACCCACAAAGGATCGGTATGCACTGAACCACATAGGATCACTGAGTACTGGCCCACACAGGATCTGAACAATAGAGGATCGGTATACGCTAACCCAGACAAGATGGATTTGCCCTGACCCACACTGGATCAATGTTCATTCTTCACGATAAAGCCAGCCACATGGTTCCCGCACTAAGTACGCTTTATTCCAGGAGGTTCCACTCCTCTATCCAATGTACGATACTTCAACTACCATGAAGTCCCATGAATAAGTATCACTAAGGTATGTCACGTCATAAGGGACCCAAAATGACAGACAATGCGTTAATCGGACAACTGGTTTGTATGTTATTGGTGTTTCCATTTTGAGGGCTCGGTTGGATTCAGGTATGATCAAACATGGTCGTACTCCAACATTATCGAAAACTGAAGTGGAGTATACCAAAAAAAGAATCTCGATCCAATAATTCAGGAACCACATATGGTTCGTCAGACGGACACCCGGTTCTAAATATATGGCCACAAAGGCGTATCTAGGTCCAACTAGCCCTGGGTCCGGTCCAACCTAGTTTGACATGGGCTGACCCAACCCAGTTCAGGCCCCTCGACCCAGTCTGGGTCCGTCATGGATGGGAAGGACCACAGAGGGCCTAATACAATAGGACACGTTCTGGCCTGTCCCGTGAAGGGCCTGACCCTACCTACGAAGGGCGCCATCCGCTCACCTAGGTTGTCCCCCATAGCGGGGTCTGCCCTTGCTAAAACCTGGGAGAGATGCCCCCCCGGATTATGGAATGGTCTGAAAGACCGTTTGGCCTGATGTACGCGAGACCCACCATAGCATGTCTTTCTTGGCGCGATGCGGTTGACCAGGTTCCCAACCGGTCATCCAAGCTGTGCGACGGTGACACTGCCCTCTGTGGTTGGTCGGGTGTCGGCTGCCTTTCATCCTCTACTATGGCCATGTGGCCACGGTTTCATGCTTTGGTGGAATGAACGCGTGGTGCCGCTTCTCCATGTGGCTGGTCGGTGTGTCGGCCGCCCCTTACTCTACAGTGGCCTCCGCTAATAGTGGCACAGAAGCACACCGACCCGGTTGTAAATAGATGGCCAGGTTTTGTCCGCCTCCTTCCTCCGACGTGGTATCCTTCAGTGGCGTGGTTGTGCTACCACATTCATCATCGTCCACGAAGGAAAACGTCAATCAACAATGATACGAAGGATTCAGGTCGTGTTTGTGTGCCCTGCAGCCTCCACATTAAATCGGTAGTAGGCGGTTCCAGAGGATTGGAATACAATGTAAACCCACAAAGAATATTCATAAACAAATCCCTACATCGATCATTCGTTGGAGGTGTCATGAGGCTGAAGATAATGATGGTGTTGTCGACATTTCCTCGAACATCAGTTCATTCATCGTTGGATATGTTCTTCATTGGATGATGTTCTTCCACAAATATCTCATCTCCACTAAAAGTTCTCCAGCAAGAGTCCTCTTCCCAGAGTGTATTACAACCCCTCTAATCTAAGGACGATAAGGTGAGGATCCCACCCCCTTAATGTCTTAATTAATGGATGTCATTAATTGTGGAGGGTTTTCAATGGTTACACATTATTAAATGATGTGTTTCATGTTTGGGTGGTCCCCACGATCAAATTCAAAAAGGAGGTTAGATTTCAAAAAAATATTTATAATATTTTCTCCCTATTATCCAATGAAAATTTGAGAATTCAACTTCCACCCTCGACCTACTGCTGTCGAGGTGAATACATCCTAATGAAAATATCAGTGCTGCAAGTTCAATGGTGTCCTCAGATTTCAATTCCGAGCACCTATTCAAATGTTACAAATTCCCACACGCACGTTAACTGAACATAACTTAATGAAAGTACGGAAATTCATTCTGGGTACACTGGGTCTTGGAATCAAGAAACATCAATTTTTTTGCACTCATAATATTTCCATTTAATTAAAAAACATTAAATAGAAAAAAATCCATTTCTTTACACATAAATAAATTTAATTATTATTTCAAAACATTAATCTTAACTATTACCATTTATAGACATCATATATATTTATTCTCAACATGAATATTAGTTAATTGTTTTATGATTTTTAATATGGGTAGTGAGTAATCCATGTCATTTTCCTCTAGTTCTGTAATAAAAATGTTATTTATAATTATTATTCCCAGTTTTATAATTCATGGATCATGGAAAGTACTAATTTTAATGCTACTTATTTATTTATTATGTTATAATTAAATTATATGTGAGTTTCGGCTAGGGTCATTAACGATGAAATTAGTAATGAACATTATTCGATGATTACTATTTAATGAACGGTGTTCTCTTAATGTATATTTTAAATAATTACACTATCATTGAAATACTACATATAATAATTTAATTATTTATTTTATATATTAATAAATATTATAAAAACATAGCCATCCATGATAAAAAAAATTATAGAATTGTTTAAGTATGATTTTAAATCAATCCAATCAAGAAGATAACACAATAAATGGATGATTATGATGTTCTAAATTTCTAATATCATTATAATAGAATAAAAATGTTCTTATTTAGTTTTAATTGTGTGATAGACCATTACTATAAAGATTTATAATAATAATATATCCTATAATAAGTTATTTCATATTAAGACAAAAACCATTTCTTACTCTTAGAATGTTCTTATGGATGACTGGAAACCCCATTTTATATAGAACATAAAAAATGAGTAATATGATTTATCATTTAATATTCATAAATAAGTTTTAAATAACATAGTAATATATTAAATATCATTTTTAAACCATATATTTTAGATGGATTAGTAAAACAAATAGGATAATTTATGGATTCATTTGTCTGCATGATGCATGAAAATAAATTTTTATTTTCCTCAAGAGATGGAAAACTTAGTTAATGATTATAACATAACTATAAGAACATTATACTAAATCAGTGATACTGATTTTATAATTTTGATATGGTTTAATGAAATTTTATAAAGAAGAAGTGAAAATAGTGAAATAAAAATGACATAGGGGAGATAATATATTTGTACCTAATTTTGTAGATTTTATACATTGATAAGGGAGTTAATCCATTGAGGGGAGGTATTTTGAATAAAAAAACCTAATTAATGTTGATAGGATTTTTTTGTTGAGTTTTCGGTTTATTTTTATCTGAACTATGTTGGTTTTAGTAAAAGTGGAAGTTATTATAGGATTACCCATTTTATAAGTAAATGGGGACTATTTTTTTAAATATATAAAACATTTTACTAATGGAAAGTCATAATCAATGAATTCTGATCAAAAATAGGTAAATAATAGAGAGAGTAATATATATGTTTATTCTAGTCCTCAACCACCCATTCCCACACATGTTTTCACCTTATTACTATTAGATTTCTCACTTTTACCATTTTTCATTTACAGTGGTAACTATATATTACCTAAGGTAACATAACTTTTTTTCCCAATTTTTTTTTCTTATTATATAAAATATTCACACTAATTAATATTTTGAAATCCAATTTATTTTGTTCAATTTATAAAACTGATAAACATTATTTTTAAATTTGTAAATATAAAATTCATAAAAAATATATCTTTTCGAAAATATTCACTGCTATTCTAATATATTAATTACAGGTTTTAAGCAAAATTATATATTTTTAACATTAAAAGGGAACCTATAAAATTTAATTTTTATTAAAAAAAATTTCATAAATTTCCAAATCATACTAAAAAACAAATATTTCTTGCAAGCCACGATATTTGTGAAAACTATATAATAAATTATTCACCTTAAAATATATATTTCTAAACAAATACATAAGATAAATTCAAAGATAATATTATTACACCAAATCCAAAATTAATGTTTATTTTTTAAAATTAATATTTTCAAATATAAAAAATATAATTGTAAATAAAATATTTTATCATAGTGAAAAATATTTTTATAGGAACATAACTATTAAAAAAACAATTTTTTCTTATTCTCATGTTTAATAAAACTAAATAAAGATGGAATTAATTAGTAAATATGATATTTTATTAATATAATAATTTAAAGATGAGATACTTAGTTTCCTTTATTAAAATTGAAGCATATAAAAAGAAATATTTTCAGTCCCAATAATGAATTAAGTTAATTTGTATTGAATATTATATATATATATATATATTAATATATTTTTTAATTTAGTTAATATTATTGGTGTCAAACAATTCAATGGTTAGGGTCTAAATTCGGTAACATATTAGTATTATTTATTTTGATGTTGTGTGTGGATAAATATCTGAAATTTTTATTTATTTAATGATATTTTTTATTGAAATATGAGGTTATTAAGATGTTCATGACACACTCACTATAAACATGTTTCTCACTTCTATGTGGAAAAAATATAATATGTAAAACCCTTGAGATATTTTTTCATAGATCTACCTCAATATAACAGAAAATACCTAGTGTGTTTATTTTATAACTGATAAAAAATTATTTTCCATTACTAAATTATTGTGGGTACAAGTTATTGAAAATACCACATAATTGTTCGAACATGTATCATCCATGAAATGTCATATGATCCTTATAAAGTTCATAATGATCCTTAAATAACCCAATATATCCTTATAATGTATTATATAATCCATATGAAATTCCTAATGAACATTATAAAATCATAATAAAGCATTGAAAATTCATATAAAAAAGTCATGATGATTATAAATGAACATTATGATGATTTCTATTGAACTTTTTTCATACCTTATTTAACCTTGTAATGTCTATATGAACCCTTGAAAAAATTAAATGTACCCTAGGAATATTTCATGATTTATTCATATTTAAATCCTAATATAAAAATTAATGAGATCACCAATTCAGTATAGAGACTCACAACATGCCACCATCCATCTTCAACCATCTCAAAAACACTTCTAACTTTTTGAAAAACATCATTCTTAACCTTACACAAATAGATAAAATCAAATAAAAAATTATAAAAAATTATATAAGGTTGTTTACTTATGATATTCTATATTGAAATATAATTTAACCTATATATAAAATTACACTACATCAGAACTATCACTTTTAGATCATTTCATGATCTGTTCTTTATGGATGGGGTGCATCTTGGGGCTATACTTTTCCAACCCCATATTCTCTTAGGTGATCCAAAAATGATGAAATTGGCTACTGCTTCTTAGGATAGAAGTTCCTCAACATAGGAACCTAAATTGGAACATCTAATGCACACTGAATAATCTAAAATTTCAGGTACTCTAACTAATAATGACCACATCCCCCAAAATAAAAACAAGTGCTCAATCCCTTTTCATTGTTCTAAGATCATCTTCCCCAATAGAAACTACAAATTTAGGGCTGGGACCTACCCCTAAAAAACATAATCTTCTATTCCATGAAAAATGGGAACCCTAGACCACAGCTCTGCTTCATGAAGAATCCTAATTAATCCCATCACATGAGGTTACATTTTATCTAATGTTCTATTGATGAACTCTACCCTCACCATCTCTTCAAGATATGCCTTCACCATAATCAATGAGACCTAGGAGTGGTTCTCTGGAATCAAAGTGACCTCTAAATTACTTTCTTGGTCGTCATTATCTAGACAGAGGAAGAAAGTGTATCGTAAATGGTTTCTAAAATAGATTTCAAACTCCCGTCCTCTGGTACTCCCATATAGAAGTGTATCTATATCCTGGAGACTAGCTGCCTTCGTGGCCAATGAAGGAAACATCAATCTAAACTTGTCTTAGAACTCCCCCATGAGATTTCCAACTCCTTGTGATCACCAATGAAGATGAACCACCACTTACTCACTGCACATTATTTCATAGTCACAACCAACAACACCGAATGATCCTTGCAAGAATAGATCAAACTGAAAGCTACATAAACGTCATCTAACCAGTCATCTATGACTATATATGGAATTGATCCCTCATACATCTATAGAATCTAATGGTTAAACTCTCAGAGTGTCCTCCTTCAAGAGTATTTGTCGTCAACCTATACTGTACGATGATCTCTTGGCACCGTCTATGGGACATATTCTATAAGAACCTAATGAGGATATCGACCTTGAGCCTAACTGCAAAAGGGAAAAATATTTATAACTCACAATCATTGAATATGGAATAATTTAACATTATTTAATTGTTTTCATTTATTCATTTTATGTTAAACTATCCCAAGGTCAACCCATTCAAACATAGGCGCACAGAAGAATGACATGTCATCCTTTCCTAGTTATCTACCCTGCAACCAGTATCACCTCAATTAGTAGCCACTATAATAATAATGTTTTTTGAATCGGATCACATGGGACCATAAATACATGTTTGGAAACCTATCTTCAATGTTTACAATGCTTTCTAATCCAGACTAACTTCATTTTCCTACCAACCCATGAAACCTCACCTGTTCGTAACTCCAAACTCCATCCCATCTCCAAACCAGAGCCTCTTATATCACTCTGTCACATCCCCTTTCCAAAAAGTATACACCTCTTGAGTCATAAATGTGGGAAGAGAGATTATGACACATGATTTGTACCACTAGTAGGCCCTGGGTTGGAAACTAGCACCGAGGGTAATTTAAACACCCAAATGAGAGACATTACCTTATTAGAGAACACATGAAAAATAATGAGATAAGACATACCCCCAAAAAATAAATCTCAGAATATGATATAAAAATAAACCCAATTTCTCAAATGTAATTTCATGCATGAGCTAATACAACCGAAATTTAATAATTAAATTAGAAAAAAAATTAAAACAGTAGCGACCATGAAGCCCTACAAGCTCCTACATAATCAAGAACTAGTAGTAACCATCCTGATCTCCATCCTTCTACAAATGACAAGAAAAAGTAGTTTATTGAACATAGGGTGATTATAAAAATATACTCTGTAACATCCTCCCCATAGCCTCTTATGAAAAAGTAAGGTGATCATGGTAAATTAAAGTGAACAACATGTGAAACTAACTTATCGCATAAATAGCTATACTAAGTTCCCATCCTCACCATAGATACTCTCACTATGATTCTCATAAAATAGTATATAATATAATAAATAATATTGAGGGTACCCTACTACCACTTCCACACTGGCTTTCCAATTTTCCTCAACATCACAAAACCAAAGCATCTCTCTACCAAAAAATGCTTCCTTGAAGATACATGGGAATATCACCGCAATATGCACCTCATGCAACAACACTGCCACACCCATGTAACCAATGTAACGAGGTAGTTCCCTGGAGCCACCAAATCACACATAACATGTATCATACATCTGGTATTATTCCTTGATCTATAAAAGCCCATACACTGAGTATGGATCCTTAAGCCATCATAGCCTATACACGTTACACCTATAGAAGTACATATAAAACTATATCCATAATATATGTGTGTGAATAACCAAAATCCATTACAACCCTCCACACCAATATATATGGAAAACTAACTCCCATTCCTACCATAAAAAGAAACTATCAATAGAAGAGAGTATGGGAAAAGGGGGTAGTTAGTCATCCATTCTCTCATTGGGATGTTTGGGAAAACACCACCCTGTCACGACCTACCCTTGAGGCCCTTGTTGTGACTACCCCAAGCCCACCTTCTATAGTCTAGGGGCTGGAAACTAGCACCAAAGGCATAAATATTGATGAAACGGGAAGGCAATGAATTTATATAAGTAAAAAAACACAAAATATTACGCAAGTGAAGTAAGAACTAAGTAAAAATAAGTACCAAAGTAAGTGATAAAAAGTAAATGGGCTAGTATTCAAACCAAACTGAATGTACACTACAACTGAGAAAGAATGTACAACAGTAGTAAAGTAATGCGGCAACCACTGATTCTTACTCTAGGAATCCCACCTGATGGGTGGGTACAGATAGTATCGTCGGTGCCTCGGTTCGTTCGTCTACTCTGTGTACGTCCCGCAAGATGGTACACCTCCAGATACCATCCAACACCACAAGCCTCAACCACGATCAGTGATGTGCGTCATCTTCATCCAACACAACGTTGTGTGGGAAATTCCCATGCAGGGGAGAGTAAACGATACTCAGTGGGGACCCCAAGACCCCCGAAGGTCTCCAAGAATCCATGAAGGATAAACCAAAAAGTAAAGGAACAAACACGAATAATCAACCAACCCTACTTAGGTAGATGCCCATACATATACCTGAGTCATAAATTTCAGTATGACTCCAACTTTCGAGACCAAGCACAATACAGTCCACATAGGAATGAAGTCAATTATACCAATGATAATGATTGAAAATCAAGACTCATATCACACTGGTATACTTCTCAAGAAGAGTGGTGGATATGATTAGATGTAGCCTCTTAATTATCTCCTCTCCCGAACTCATGTAGGATCCAAGTACAGAAGTCATTGCTTCCCAACCAATGTAGGATCCATGTACAATAACTCTCACTGTCGAACCCATGTATGATAAAAGTACAGTCATCATTGCTGCCGAACCCACGGAGGATCCAAGTACAGTCGTCCTCATTTCCGAACTCGCGTAGGATCCAAGTAAAGTTGTCATCGTTGTCGCGGTCATAGCTAGATCTATTGTTCTCACACATAGTGTACTCGTTTCTGGGAGGGTCTCTTCCACGAGTAAAAAAGGCTCGATACATCAACTGTCACGAAGTCCAGAGTTGATGTATCCCGATGTTTTGTATCATCAAAAGAAACTCAACGCGATAGACGGCATGTCAAATGGACGCTCGGTCTGAGAGATATTGTCTTTTCTGTTCCAGGCGCCCGGTTGGTAATATGCACAATCCAAACCTGGCCATTTACCAGAATGTTCAGAAACTCACATAGAATATCACAATAGAACTTCCTCATCGAAAGGTTCCTAGTGCCATGGACGGCGCATCGATCGGATGCACGATCTTTATGTAATTCATGTTTAATTGAATAACTGGTTTGGCCCATTTAGCCCAATGGGACGACAGGTTGGGTTAACCCAGTTTTACGGGTCTGACCTAGAAGTGGTGTCAGACCTGTCCAATGAATGAAAAGCTCATCCCGAAGGAGCGCGGCCCGGCCCGAAGTGGCGCGGCCCGGCATGGCGGGGCTTGGGCCGAATGGCTCGGACGGCGGGCCGAGCAGCTGGGCCCGATAGTTGAGAGGTCTGAGGGGGTGCAGCCTGCCGGCTATCCAAACTGGCTGCGCCATGTGGCACCGCCCTTCCCAAACCGGCCGGCTAGGCCGGCTGGCCTTCTGGCGCAAGCGGCATGCACATCAGGCCGTGGATCTTCTGGCGCGACGCCCTCTTAACACCGTGGATCTGCCCCACCAGGCCTGCCAATGGGGCGGCCGGTTCTTCGGCCTGGCTCCCTCTTGGCACGGGGGCTCCCCTCCGCCCGACCGGTTCTTCCGCCGAAGCGGCCCGCAATGCAGGCCAGGGTTCCTCTCGCACAGCCGGCGTGATGGCGCCACCTTCCTTCACTGCGTTCCTCGCATGACGCGATGGCGTCGTACCTCCTCTCACTTCGGTTGTCGATTCTAAAAATAATAAACAAGATCAATGGAGGGTCGTCGGTCCGTGTTCGTTCAGCCCATTCCCTCCGCGTAAATCGATGGAAATTGGCCATATATAAACAAAGATTTTAAAAGAAGAACGGGGTATGCATACATCCACTTTCAAGAATAAACCCCTACCTCGTTAATTTACATTGCACATCAGGCGTCACAGAAGACTGCGTCGTGGGGAAAGGATCTGTAGGCGACGTCGGATTGCGCCCGAGGAGGAAGCGGTGTCTCATCTCCTTTCGCGAAGAAGAGAATGGGTGGCATGTATTCGTTCTTCGTGGAACTGGCATTCTTCGTTGAATTAATCTTCATTCTTCATCGGAGGGTGATTTTATTCAAAAACAAAAGAGCTCTTCCAATCCTCCTTAGCACAACAAAAGACCTCCTCTAGTAAAATAATAGTCTAATCCTAGTTTTTTATTACATATTCAATTTAAATTTCAAAATTCAAATCACCTCATAAATTAAATGTGGTGGAAATTAATTAAAGAGATGGAGAGGAATGATCCTCATAAAATTTAGAGGTTTTCATGAATTAATGGATTGAGGAAGGTGAAGATATCTGCAATTAAAGGGGGGTTGCCAATTTAATGAGGGGGTTTAAGGAGTTTAGAGTAAAATGAATAGTTGGGGCTGATATGGGCCCCACCTCTCTAACATCGACACTTGTTTAGTTAGGTGTTTGTGGGTCCCACCATTAACTACCAATGAGCGGAATTAACCTCCTTAGATACATAAAATTGTTCTAACAATTTTATTTATTTATTTTTAAATATACCACAATTTATAACATCAACCCTGCTTAAAACACAACTGTGGTAAATGTCCCCTTAAGCAATCACCGGTGCTTCGAGTTTATCAGTGCCCTCAGATAACATTTCTGGGCACCTGTTCAAAAGATAGAAAAACCTGCTCATTTTTTCACTGAACGTTCCTAATATAAACTTCGAAAATTGATTCCGGGAACACTGGGCCTCGAAATCAAGTGTTGTCAGAAGCCACAGATTCGTAAAAATTCAAAGTATTTAAGAAAAATATTTCCTTCAAATTTTAGTAACTTTACATTACTCCCACCTTAGGTATTTTCATCCCCGTAAATATACAACATAAACTATTTAAAAAAATGAGAGTATTGTGTATGCATCTGAGCCTTTCACTCCCATGTTCTCTTCAAGAGGATACTGTGCTACCAACTAATGCGCAGTAGAGGAATCGACTGTCCATGTAGTACCCACTCATGTCGATCTTCGATATCTACTGGGACCTCCATGAATGTAGCCCCGTCATCGATGTCTAGCTCCATGTGGTCGATTCTATGCATCAGGTCATGCATGTATCTACTCAGTTGAGATACGTGGAAGACATCGTGCACCCGGTTCAACTGAGGTGGAAGGGCCAGGCAGTAAGCCCCATCGCCTACTCTACAGACGACTGGAAAAGGTCCGATGAAGCACCTAGATTACATGCTGTCCCAGACAAATATTCGTATTCCACGTCGAGGTGAGACCTATAAGAAAACATGGTCGCCATCATAGAACTCCAGTGGTCTCCATATCCTATCAGCATAGAACTTATGTATGCTCTGTGCAGTCCCCATCCGCTCCTGGATGATATGAACCTTCTCCATCAAAGCATGAACCATATGTGGTCCTATGAGTGCTAACTCCCCCAGGTCAGTCCCGCATATAGGTGATCTTCAAGGTCAGCCATACATTTCCTCGTAAGGTTTGATCCCGATGGTGGAGTGGTAGCTTTTGTTGTACGCAAACTCCATCAAGGGTAGGCGATCCTCCCAGCTGCGACTAAAGACAAGGACACATGTATGGAGCATGTCCTCGAGTGTCTGAATGGTCCTCCCCATCTGGACATCCATTTGAGGATGAAAGGTGGTGCTCAAGAATAGCTGCGTCCCAAATGCCTCCTAAAACCCCTTCCAAAGCTGGGAAGTAATGTGAGTGTCTCGATCAGAGATGATAGACGGTGGCACACCATGAAGCCGTACAATCTCCCGAATGTAGAGGCATCCCAAGATCTCTACATAACCCTGATATCTGATCAGTAGGAAGTGGGACGACTTGGTGAGTGGGTCTACGATCACCCAGATGGAGTTGTGTCCTCTTGTAGTAGGTGGAATCCCCGTCATGAAATCCATGGATATCCCGTCCCACTTCCACTCTGGAACCTCTATGGGCTATTCCAAGCCTATTTGTACCTGGTGCCCCTCCTTCACTTTATAGAAAGTGAGGCATCATGAAATGAACATTCCTACAACCTTATTCATACCTGGCCACAAATGCTATCATATGAGGTCCTGGTACATCTTCTCCACTCCTGGACGTACCACTAGTGGGGAAGTGTGAAACTCCCTCAGCACTTCCTCCTGCAGTGAAACTAGTACCATGGTACGTCCCGTAAAGAGGTTGACATGGTCCCCTCCTTTTGAAAATCTATCAGGTGCCAGCCCTGTTGAAATCTGAGCAAGTCACATCTCACAGTCAAATTCCCCATGATATGCCTCTCTAACTCGCTATATTAGTGCAGGAGTGACTGTGAGAGACTATAGAAATGATGCCCTATCCCTATCCATGTAGGATATCTGCAACGCGACTAGCTGTTCTATCGCCTCCCCTAGCATCTGTATGCCCGATCTCCTGCTGAGAGAATCAACTACTACGTTACCCTTCCCAGGAGTATAGACTATCATAAAGTAATAGTCATGGAGGAACTCGAGCGATTGCTGCTGTCTTAGGTTCAGGTCCTTCTGCGAGAAAATGAATCTGAGACTCTGGGGGTCAGAGTAGACTATAAAGTGCTCTCCCATCTGATAGTGCCACCACATATTCCGGGAGAAGACTACTACAACTAACTCTAGGTCATGGGTAGCGTAGTTCTACTCGTGCTTCCTCAACTTCCGTGAACCATATGCGATCACTGCCCTCTCTTGCATCTGGGAACACCCGAGTCTGGTCCCGGATGCGTCGTATTAAACCATGTACCCTATGCCCTCCTCTGGTAGGCTCAATATAAGAGCACTGGTAAATCTATGGCTCAACTCTTGGAAGCTCTGCTATCATCTATCTAACCACACGAAGGGTTTCCCCATCTTCATCAATGCTGAGAGCGGTGCAGAAAATCTGGAAAATTCTGGAAAAAATCTCCGATAGTACCAAGCTAGACCTAGGAAACTCCGTACCTCCATCAGGTTCTTGGGTAGCTCCCAAGAAAGTACTGTCTCGATCTTCGCAGGATCCATAGAAACTCCCGCCTCCGAGATGGTGTTCTCTAAGAAGTGAAATTCTCGAATCCATAACTGGAACATTGAGAGCTTACCATAAAGTTGTTCCTCTCAGAGTTTGTCCAGTCAACCCATAAGTGGTAGGCGTCCTCCTCCTTAGTAGTATTGAAAATCATTATGTTGTCAATCAAGACTACAAAAAAATGATCATTGTATGGTTTAAAGATCCTGTTCATGGGACTCATAAAAACTGATGGTGCATTGGTTACGCCGAAAGGCATAACCAAGAACTCGTAGTGGCCATACCGACACCTGAAGTCCGTCTTCTACACATCCTTGTCTCGAACTTTGAGCTGATGATAGCCTGACATGAGGTCTATCTTTGGGAACCATCGTGCTCCCTTGAGCTGATCAAAGAGGTCTTCAATCCTCGGTAGTGGGTACTTGTTCTTTATGGTCACCAGATTCCGGTGATGGTAGTTGAAACATAGTCATAAGCTCCCATCTGCATTCTTAGTGAATAAAATCAGAGAATCCTAGGGTGAAACAATAAGTCGAATGAATCCCTTTCACTGTAAGTCCTCCAACTATACCCGCAAATCACGAAGCTCAGCAGGAGCCATCTGATATGATGGAGTAGATATCGGTTTTGTCCCGGGGTATAGGTCTATTTTGAAGTCTACCACTCTGTGAGGTGGTAGTCCTGGAACATCATCAAGAAAAACGTACACATACCGATCCACCAGAATAGGAAAACTCGGACTCCGCACATCAACCGATCCTAGGATGAGACTAGCCAACTGATTTGTGATCAGATGCCCTCTCCTTCGTGTAGGTCCATCCTACACTGAAAAGTCTCCCTTCTCACCGGTGAAGGTGAACCTGCTCCCATCTATGCGGACACACCGCACTTTGAGCTTAATACATTTGATCTGAACATTGACTGTAGATAACCAATCCATGCCCATGATGAAGTCGTATGCCCTCAACGCCACTACAATAAGATCACAACTAAATCTATTACCTCCTATAGTAAGCTCACACTGCTGGAACTGGTGCGTAATCGCCGAGTATGATCTCGTTGGAGTCTCTAGTCATAATGATCGAGGCAGTGGCTCTGCCAGAATCTCTGAGCTCCAAAAAGGGCAGTGGAAATGAATGAATGACTCGCTTCAGTGTCTATAAGAACTACAGAAAATGTAGAGTAGACACAGATAATACCTTAAATCATCTCAGGTTCACCGTGGTCATAGGCCTCTACTTCATGGATATTTATTATGAATAAAAATAATTATTCAAAACTTATTTACTTAATAATGTTTGGTATGATAATAACATGAAGAGTTTTGGGTCTTATTTAAGTTTGGTTTGGGATATAAAATTCATTTTATATTCAATGTTAGAATGATTTTACCAATTTATTAGGAATTATAATAATTTTTTTTAATAAAAGTGTACCCTATATTTTAAATTCATATTTTATTATTCTCTTAAAAATGGGATGAATAATATTTGAGTTTTTGTTATGGTTTAAAATAGATAAAATATAAAAAAAAGAAAAATAAATCAATTTTAGGTTTCAATAGTTTGTTAGTATCATTGAAACTAAAAGGATATTCTAGGATAAAAGAATAATGAATTCATTGTGTAATGATTGATAATTATTGATAATATTTCCCATAATGACAAAATTTGGTAAAAAATATATTAAGATTTAAAACTATAAATTAATGTTTTTAAAATCAATTCATTTATATATATGGGTATATGATAAAACCTATAAATTATTCAAATGTGGTTTTTATGAAATTTATTTCAAAATTATGGATAGGATTCATGAAGATATTTTTTTAGAAATAAGATTGTAATAATTATATTTATGGAGAAAATAATTTAAAAATTAGTGCAAGATTAAATTATCATAAAATTATAAACATTTATTTTTATTTTATATCCAATTTAATAAAATATAATAAGATAAAAATAGTTTTTAAAATTTATTATTATCAATAATTTATATAATTATTTTGTTACATGTAATTTATATTTTTTTCCATTCTGTTATATATTTTGAAAATAACAGAAAATTTGAATTTTATCTAGAAAATATTTTATAGCATTTTTTAGATAAAAATGATATAATGAGTAATATCCAACAATATATATTATGTTTTAATAAATAAGGATATTTATTACAGTTATAAAATTATAAAAACAAAAATTTCAAATTTAGAAATTATTTTTAATAATTTACCAGGTAAATGTTCCCCTAAGGAAAATTTGTTTTATTTTCTTTATAGAATGTCATTTTGTAACTTATAAACTTATTATGTTAAAAAAGTGTAATAGGATATTTTGGTTACATGTAAAATTTAAAATTTTATAATTTCAAAGAAGGGAGTATTATGAACATTTATTTCAAAAAAATTTAATTTTACATCCTAAATGAATTTAAAATATTTTAAAAAAATATTCTTAATTCATTTAGTTGCGTGAATTTTTCAATATGTGATCTCATGGAAAAAATTAATTTGTAATAATTTCAAAGATAAAAATACTTTAAATATAAATAGAGATTAAGAAATTAATAAAATGAAGTTTCTTTCCAGAAGAAATGGTAGATGTGATGAAATGAAATATTAATAAAATATTAATGAATAGAACATAATGATTGTGGATCATAATAAAAAAATTATTTAAAAAATGTTTATTCAGAAAAGATATATCACTAAATGAATTTTTAGATGATTATATTTGATATATATATAAATATATAATAGTTGTCTCTAACATAAATGAATTTAATTTCATATGACACCTATTTTATAATACATATAAAATTAATTAAACAAGAAGAATTTTGGGATCATTTCATATTGCATATGGTTAATATGAATTCTCATATAAGTTATTTTAGTATTATTCAAGTAATTCTAGAATATATGAAACATTTCATGGTATTTAAAATAAATCTTTATTATATCATTTACTCATATGGGTGGTATATTAAATTAAATGAATAATAATTAACCCATAAAAAATTGAATTTATTATATAACTTATTGATTTGTTTCAAATAAATTATAAGTATGGATAACATGTGAGTATTTCCCAAAGTTAGGGAATGTATATATATACTATTCATAAATCATGAGGTTAAAAATGAAAATTCTAACATGTTGACCCACATTATAAACTACATGGAATATGATAAAATATTTCATTATTATACTTTGTGTTCATCTTCCATATTAATCTATATTATATGAGGATAATAGTTAATCGTACATGTAAATCATCACACATTGATACCACACATTTGATGGACTTTAGGTTGAGCTAATTTTGGTTGATTGGGTAATTTTTACATTATATTCAAGTGTTTTAGTAATTATGATGATATTTTTCACCTTTTAAGACATGAAATACATTTTTTCCTTCAATTTAAAATTATTGAAGAATGATAGGGTCATTCCTCGATAAGTGGAATTCGATATTGTTATCTTTTTAAGTGTGTGATATTTGATTTACTCATATACTAAGATGAAAGAGATGTGGTGATCATAACAATCTTATTTAGTATATATATATATATATTAAATTACGAATTTATGTGAAACTATATGGTCTTAATATTTTCTATTCATGTGGTAACTAAATGTCATAAAATAATATCCAATTTTATTATTTATGGTATATATTGTACATTTGGGGTACATGGAAATGTGTAAATGTTTTTTTAGAAAGAGATAATTCTACTTATCTCTTTATATTAAGTAAAACATATGATTTTATAGAGTCCAGTACATTAATGTAATTAAGGATTAGTTATCCCATAATTTTTCTTAACACAACAATGTTTTTTAGGGAAATACATAGTAGTTTTGTAGAAATGTAAGACTTTTTTTACAAATAATTTATATATTCTTTTGAGACTATATGGATTGATTCTTCAAATTTAGTTTTAGCACACCAGAAAGTGATTTTTTGATATAGTTACATAATTTTTTATTTGTGATATGAAATTATGTGAATGGGAAAAAATTCAATGAGGCTTTAGTGTATGTGAGAGAATAATTAAAATATTTAGTAATGTAAAATCAGGATGGGATGAAGTTCACAATATCATTGTTTACACTGAGAAAAAATTGTAGTATTTATTATTAATATATCTCTATATGTTTCATGAAAATATATTAGTTATAATATTTTTAAAATCAAAAATTTATTTACTATAGTGAATTATATCAAGATTATTTAAAACACCATTGCTTAATTTTTTAATGTCTTAAGGTTCCTCTTAATTATTTAAGTTTTAAACAACTACTAGTGGTCTAACTGAATTTTAAAAATAGTTATATCAGCATTTTTATAACATTAGGCTTCCAAACCGAGTTAGGAATTAATTTTCTAATTATTTTGTAGTTTAATTATATGAGTTTGATTGAAATGTTGATATAGAGGATGTATTTAGTAAAAGGATTTAGGTTACAAAATTTGTGTGTGTATATAATTTATATTAGAAGGCCTATAGGAACCTAATGTGTTATATCAGAAATATTTCAGCATCACAATTATTTATAGAATAATACTTTCAATATATATTTATATTTATAAAAAATATATATATATTTTCCATTAAATAAGACTCTTTTTCTGATATCATACTCAACATGAAACAAGAGGTTTCATTGAAATATTTTTTTGTTCTCAACTTTGAGTTATAGAACAAAATAATATAATAACATTATTATATTAAATGTTTGTTAAATTATAAATGTTTTATTGTCTGGAATGAAAACTAATAAGATCATGATTATACATGTTTGTTAAATGACTTTATATTTATTGAATAAATCATAGAGTCTTAAAATGAGATTGAATCCAATTTTCATCTAATTTATTTATATTTTTATATTAATATTTTAGTTTTATTAAGATTATTCGTATTATGTTTTTATAATATTATCTAATCCTGTTCATTATATGTGATTTCACATTGAAATTTAACATAAACACATGTGAATCATTTGATAGTTATAACTTCTTAAAAACTCCCATTATTATTTTGACAATTGGAATTAATTTTAAATTAATTTTTTCTAATTTATTCCTTATATTTATAAAAATGGATTCTATATTTGGCATTAGGAGGTCCAAATTATGTAAATAGTTATTTTTTATTTTGTAAAAAATATGAATATTAACTTTTGAAATTATTTTATTTACTGTGTTAAAAGGGTAAATATGGTAAATAAGGGTAAAAATAATATTATAATAATACTAAACTACACTAACATGTGTCCTCATCCTATTTTATAAGATATGTTCGACCATGAAAATCCTTGGGTCGATTTTGGGACCCCATGGAGCCACTTCGGTTCGAAAATGTCATTTTATAAGAATTAATTTAAGTAAAGAGAAATATAGCATAAACCATGATCTTTTAGTAAAAACAATTATATGGGGTTATATAAGTGATATATTTTACTATTAATAATAATTAGAAATATAATAATAATTCCAAAGGCATTATATTTTATTTATAATTTTAGACATTAAATATATAAATTTAATTTGGATTCAGTGATGACGTAGTGGTTCCTTCAGAAAAGAATGGTTCAAATAAACTATATTATAAATATTAATATAATGTTAATTTGATTATTTTTATTCCATACAGGAATTATATGTATGATTTTGATATATTATATTTTATTTAATGCATTTTGTTTGAATTAACCTAGTTTTTATGAATTTAAAAACATTCAATTACTTAATAGTGTCAAAATTGATATAAATGAGTTTTCAAACAAATATTATTTAATTAAATGATATAAAAGTCCCAAAAATATTTTATTTTTCCAAATGAATTATATAATGTTACAAGTTTCATTAATGATCCTATAATTGTTCACTTTTATTTTTTAGTAAATATAGTTACCATATAATAATAAAATTCTAGAAGACATGGTAAGAGTTAATGTTTTTAATATAGGGTTAAAGCTAAAGGATAAGATTGAATTTTTGACCAAAAGTGGTATAAAACCTATTAGTTGACTGTATGTCGACCTAAAGTCATTTTAACAATGAAATAAATGTGTTCAGGACCATTTGAAATCGAAAAATCATTTTATAATAATATAATATTTCTAGACTTTTATAAAGTGCCCCTCCCCCCTCTTATAAAAGGGCACCACCTCTACCCATTTTCTCACGCATCTATGTCCCATTGGATCATTCACATTAGAATAAAATAATTTCCCAATATCTTTTCCATCCTCCTAGAATCCTTACCTTAGGCATAAGTCTATTCAATAAATCCATTTGGGACAAATCAAAAGAAGTTACTCGATTTAGAGGTAACATCTTCTCTAGTGTTCTTTTCTTTTATTTTATTTCTCCACTATATATGCTTTTCTTATTGATTGATTACATAAAAATCCATTATAAAAAATATACTAGGTTTTTTTTATGAGAAGTATTCTAACTACACATACACACACCTCCATCTAATGGATACGTACAAACTGTTTCAATGTTCGACGAATTGTTTCCTCGAGAAATGATTATTGTTTGATTTCCCCTACCACCTCTCATGGTGTCCATTATGATGAAATTTATTTTAATATGTTATATATTAAATTTATATTATCTATATTTTTCTGTAAATTTTATTTACAACATAATTTTATGCTTTCCATAATGTGTAAATACGATAATTTTAATTGAGGAAGTGCGGACTACCGCCCGCTAAAAGTGATATGACTCGTTAATGCCATAGATTGAACACATAAAATATAGAATTAATGAACTTATGTAACATATATAACAAATATAATTTAAGGTTATTATAATATACCTATGTATCATTTATTTTTAATTACATTAATATAACAAAGAAATTAAAGTAGCGTTCATGCGTACGAACATCCTACCGTCTACATTAACTGTGAATTTCATTTCATATCTCAAAATGTTATAGACTATTATAAATATATATATACTTGATATATATGATACTTTAATAATGAATACAAATTTGAAGATAATGGACTTTTTACCTCATGGAAAATTAGTAAATTTAACAAGATCATTTTTGACTGAAGTACCCAATATCGAAAAAACAACCGATATTAACTTAAATAATAATCTAATTTTTATAACTTCATAATAAGTGATATAATAATAATATTAAACCTGAAAAATGTTTTGAAGAAAGTAGAAATTAAGTTCAGTATATTATTCAGGAAGAAGAAGGAACATACATGAGAAGTCAGATGTAATGTAAGGGACTTCGTCTCAATATAATTTGATTGAGGAATATTTTGATAGTGTATACCTCTTATTTTATATTATTTATAATAAAACCCTTTTAATTTTGATTTAATTCAATGAGAATATTTTTTCTATGAATTGTTTTACTAAACTACAAAAGGAATTTTTTATGTAAGCGGCGACAACGACCTCTCTGTCATCGTAATCGATATTTGATATTTGGATTCCTCTATAAGCCTTAAGGTTTTTTAAAAGAAAAAAAACCACATATTCGTTTTTTGGATGTTTTCTTATTGAAAATGGTTTTTCAAATTTATTTATTATTTTAATATATTGAAAAGGGGTCTTGTTATTTCATATTAAATGATATTACTGAAATGTTAGAATTGTAAATATATTATGTGTTATGAATTTATAATGTTAATTGGACATTTGAAATGTGGTTACATGATAACATAATGATTGGTATTTACATGATAAACCAAATTAATATTGTTTCTGTGATATTCCATGTATAGTTGGTTACATTATGCCATCCAATTTTTTTGGTATGTAAGTCATCTGTATAGCTATTCCATTTAGTGATATGTGTGGAAGTTGACTGTATGGTCATTCCATTTAAGTAGTTTTATGTACCATGTCACATTTATATGTTATATGTTAATTAATTTAGGATTTATGAAAATAATATGTTACAAAAAAAGGTATGAAATGAGCTTATATTTACTGAATTATTTTTAATACTTCATCATTGAGAAACGTATTACATTAGGATAAAGTATTCCTGGTTTTGGTGTTATCCCAAGACTAACAGTTTTCTTTTTTGTGTATACCATAATGAACATTTTATGTTCTTCATAAGTTTGAAATCTTATTCATAGGAATTGAAGAAGAAAAGAGTCACAGATGGGATCCTGGAAAATTTATTCTATTAAAACATGAGATGATGTCATGTTTCAATTTAATGAGCTTTTTTTTTATGAAAAAATATATTGTGATTAGAAGTTTCTAATTGTAATATTACAGTTGTTATGTATAAGTTATGACCTAATTCCCTAAAAATATAATCCGTAAAAATACTTTATATTAATTAATATAAAATTATTGTATTATCTCAAGATTATGTAATGTTGAAGGATGGGGCAATATAGTTGGTATTAGAGGACAATTTAGATATCATTAGGAGTTAGAATATTGTTAAATGAATATCCATAAAATATTTTTATTTTATGGTAAAATTGAAATGATATATACTTTAATGATTACCATGTTGGCTCATCTATGATATGTTTGTTCAAAATGGTTTTCCAAATAAGAGATAGGGAATCTATGTTGGGAGAGCATATAAAAAGAAATAACATTCCAAATCAATATCCTATGATAGATGGAATTAGAACTAAAAATATTGTTTCAGTAATTATTTAGTTGAATCAGGTGATAAATGGTGGCGGTGTTCACACATGAGATCAACTAGACCAACCATGTAGGTGTATTTCAATCACAGAGCATTTCATGAGGCAACTTCCCCCATACATCAAAGGATCATTTTACCCTATGAAAGCATAAGGGTTGATTAAGGAATTGGAAAAGATTTTTGATGAAATGGGTTTTCCAAACTATCAAAAGATTATTATTTTTTTATCATGTTGAAGGTGAAGCTGATCAGAGGTGGAAAATGATTAAAAATATTAGAGGAAGTGAAGAGATAGACATCATGGAATGGGTTGAATTTATGAATATGGTCCTTGAGAAAAATATTCCTATGGATCTTTGAATTAGGATAGAAAATACATTCATGGCATTACGAAAAAAGGAGGAAGATTATATAGCTGTATATGAAGCAAATTCCACCAATTTGTCAAGGTATGTCCCAAATTTTATCTGAGATATTAATAGAAAGATAAATCTTTTTTACTTAGGATTGATGCCAAAATATCAAAGGGGGTTAGCTTCTCAAGAGTTTAGAATATCGGAGAAACTTTTCCAATGAGTTGGGAAGGTAGAAATGATGTTTTTTTGGTGAGCATGTATTCTATGATATAAAAAAAGATGTGACCATGTTGGAAGAAAATGGGAAATAATTTATTAATGAATCCTGAAGGTAAGAAAAAAATTTCCTAACATGTAAAATGTATGGTAAAAATCATCCAGGATAATGTCTCTCAATGTATGGGAAGTGCTTATGATGTGGTAATAGTAGTCATATTAATCATAATTATAAGGTAGGTGATCAGGAAGACAATGAAAAATAGTGGTATAATGCATTAGTTGTAATGAGTTAGGAAATTATGCCAATGTGTGTCCAACATTGATTACTCGAGGTGGAAACATGCACGATAAAAAGAAAAATGGAATAGAAAAATCATTTACAACTACTATGATTAATGTGAGACCATCAAATGAAGTGGTGATAGGTATGATATAGATTTCTGTAGAATATTACAACACCTTATTTTTCTCTAGATATTCACATTATTTCATTTAAGAGAGCTTTTCAATTGAATTGGATATAGAACCTCATGAATGTGATAAACAATTTTGGTAAAAAAATTGTGTGGAAGTATTAAAGAATCCAAGATTTAATGTAATATTCCTATTATTATTTGTGGTGTAGTATTTCCTATAAATATTTTTTAACATTCCATAGTGTAGTTTCTGTATCATTTTGGGTCTAGATTGGATTTTAGTTTTTCTTGCAAAAATGACTGTATTGAAAATAAAGATTTAATCAAATAGTTTATACCATTGATAACATATCAGGAACCTGAAATAATGATTAAAGATGGAAGTAAATGTAATCTAACTCATGTTGTTGAAAATAATGAATCAATTTTGATTTTTGAAATTCCTATAGTGAATGAATTCACACATGTTTTTCTTGATGAGTTTCCTAGTATTATTCCCAATCGGATGGTTTAATTTTCTATTGATTTAGTGCTTGATGAAAAACCAATTTCTAAACCCACTTATCAGATAGATAAAGTAGAACAAGTGGAATTAAAATTCAGTTTCAAGAATTACTTGATAAACGTTTCATTCCAACTAGCACTTCAACGTGGGGTACTCTAGTTTAATTTGTGAAAAACAATGATTTCTATATAAGACTACGTATTAACTGAAAATTATTTTTTATTTGATTTTGAAAACCGCTTTTTTGGGTGAGCAGAAACCGTACACGACATTTCCTAAACACCAAACCCAAAAACTGCGTAGATGAAATTCATAATTGAATCAAAAATAAAAAACATGGCTAGCAATGTACCTAGGGATGTGGACCCATGATCTTCATCCTCTAGCCACGCCCCCAATGCCATAATCACCATTAATAACATCATCAGAGCATCGAAAACATCCTCACCTTTGATTCCAAAGATGTCTCTACCCATCGTCGGAGCCAGTGACCAGACACATCCATCACTACGGGTTGCCGGTGAGACCATCAGAAGTGTCGTCACCCGAACCTCCTCAAAAGTACACCACCATTCATCATCACCACCACAAAACCAACAGTGCCAAATAGAACCAAAACCGGGCACCAAATTCACCCCAAAACATCAAAACACAAATTCAGATTTTGAAATCCAAAACCGGGATCCATCCTTCGAAAACCATACAAGGCATCACATCAGTCTGTGTTCATCCTCGAGGAACGCAGTCAGAATCACTCTACTCATCGTCATATTCATGTCCGTGGAAATAAAAAGTCCTCAAAAAGGACTCGTTACTTAAAAATGAAACAAAAACCGCAAAACATCTCCTACAACATCGACATAGTCATGGGCTAACAGCCCTCCAAGAATCAAACTGTAAGAAAACCAATGCAAAAAAACCTTTAACATTGATGAATCTGCAATGAAACATCCGACACTGCACGGAACATCATCAAGTCGACGACGAACATTCCTCCCGGAACACCAAATACCGAATAAAAAACACCTCCCAAAGCCTCTTGAGACCACCACCGCATACCGACACAAAGAGAGACGATGGAGGAAGAAGCCAGAGCAGAGTATGAAATAGAATGGTCTCAGGAAGAATCACGACCATTCCTGGAACCAACAACCTCGCAGAGGACCAGAGTCACTGATCATGTCGCCACCTTCAATCCATCACAGAGAGAGAAGAACCTACAAGCACCCCCACACCCAACACGAAACACGACGTAAAGCCCATGACGCGGCATCTGGAGCCCGATCGTCGTACCAAAACTGTGCTGCCATGAAAAGAAAGTGGTGGAGTCTTCCGAGAGAGATGATCCTACACGACGCTTCTATTGTATGGGGATTCACACCACGAACGCGCCGAATCGGAGCACCAAAGAGTGATTTGCAGCCGATCCGCGCTGGTGGAGAGGAAGGCGGCACGGGGGGAACCCCAGCATCACCCTACCCTTTATGGGCTCATATAAGACTATGTATTGATTACAGAGAATTGGATAACATCACAATTAAGAAGAAGTATATGTTTCCTCATATTGATGATTTGTTTGATCAAATCCAGGGA
Source organism: Viscum album (assembly GCA_963277665.1). NCBI lineage: Eukaryota > Viridiplantae > Streptophyta > Magnoliopsida > Santalales > Viscaceae > Viscum > Viscum album. Next base: position 675,555,238 of record OY728133.1, on the reverse strand, counting down.
TCTCAGTATTTTTCAAATATTGATTTGAGGTTTTTGTACCATTAGGTGAAGGTGAAGGAGGATGATATTACTATGATAGATTTTATAACAAGATATGTGAATTATGAGTTTGGGGTTATTACCTTTGGGTTATTTAAATCACATGTTATATTTATGAGTCAAATGAATGGATTCTTTCATCATTTTATGGATCCTTTTGTGGTTTTTTTACAGAAGATATTTATTTATAATATAAAAGATGAGAGGAACATTAAAGTTACTTAAGGATTATTTTCAAACCCTTAAAAGAAAATTAACTATATTTAATGTTTATTAAGAGTGAATTTTGGTTACAAAAAAATTCTTCCCATGTTTATATTTCTTCCAAATAAGGAAAAATTGTTTACCATTGTATAAAAAAGTCTTTTAAGAGTGGCCAAGACATACCAATATCATAGAGATTCATAGTTTTCATGGATTAACAGGTTATTACTGAATGTTTTTTGAAACATTTTCTCAGTTATATAGTCCACTAATTAAACTAACACATAAGGGAGTTATGTTCATCTAGACAAAATATTGTGATGAATGTGTTTAGAAACGTAAAAGAAGATTGGTAAATTCTATTGATTCACCCTTTCCTTCTATGATAGGTGAATTTTTTTATCTACAATGATACATCATTGAAGGGAAGTGGTTGAGTCCTAATACAGAATGATCAAGTAGTTTCTTATGCTTCACGTAAGTTGAATCCTCAAGAACTAAATTACCATACACATGATTTGGAATAATCTTCTATTGTTTTTTTCATTAAAAATTTGGAGGCATCATTTTGATGAAGTGAATTGTGAAATATATTATGATAACAAAAGATTGAATTATATATTCACTAAAAAATAATTAAACATGAGACAATATATATGGACATAATTAATCAAGGATTATAATTTCAGGATCCATTAACATCTGGGAAATTCAAATAATGTTTTTGATTCGTTGATTCGAAATAGTAATACTACATTAAACATGATATGTTTGCAATGAGATCCTTTGGATTTTTATTTTTTTATTTTTGAATTGGAAGCTGTTAGTACAAGAAATTCCTCTGGTTTGTTACATGTTGAAGTGAAATCATCTCAATCATACTGAATTAATCAAGTGTCAAAAGAAGACAGTGAGTGTCAAAAAGTGTAGAATTGGATCAGAAGGGTATGTTACCTGAATTTAACACTGATAAATATTGTGTTTTGGGGATTGGAAAGTGGTTATGTTTTCCTTGTGATTCACGGATGAATAAATAGTTTTTATTTGAAGCCCATAGTTCTCCATTTTCAGTTCATCTAAGCAGTAAAGAGATGTACACAGATCTCTAAGAGTATTTCTGGTAGGATGGAATTAAAAGAGATATTACTGACCTTATTGTGAATTGTTTAATTTGTTATTAGATTAAATTAGAGTGGACTTTACTAAAAGGGATACTTCAACCTTTCCCAAAGCAATAGTGGAAATGAAAAATGTGTCCATGTATTTCACAGTGGTGTTACCAAAATCATATCAATTTAACAATGAAATCTTGGTTATTGATGATTGATTGACTAAATATTCTCATTTTCTTTCTATTCGATGTACTCTGTCTCTAGATAAACTTTCACGATTGCACATTAAATAGATAGTCAGTTTACAATGAGTTCTCCTCTCTATTTCATTTGATTGTCATCACAGGTTCACATATAACTTTTTGAATGTCCTTAATAATTCATTAAGAACTTAATTAAATTTAGTATATTTTTTTATCCTCAATCAGTTGGGCAGTCAGAATGAACAATTCAAATCTTGGAGGATGTACTAGGAGATTGTTCATTGGATTAACCAAGGAAGTTGAGATCAAAATATTTTTTTCGTTGTGTTTTTTAAATTAACATTTCATATTCTAGTATATATATTGATCCATTTATGGAATTATATGGAAATATTTGTTGAATCCCTATTTTTTGGGATGAAGTGGGTGAAAGTAATTTGATGGGACAAGAATTGGTAGAAGAGATTACAGAAAACGTTTTATTGATTTAGTAGAACATAAGGACAACACAAAGAAGACATAATGGTTATTTGGATAACCGAAGTTTTTATATTTATTTAATGGTAGTTTATATTGTATTTTTCCATGTTTCTCTATGGAAATGTGTAATGCGTTTTGTTAAAAAGGGAAATCTGGGTCTGAGGTTCATTGGACATTTAGAAATCATAGAAAAATTTTAATCACTTTCATACAAGGTGAATTTAACTATAATTTTATCCAAGGTACATATTTTTTTCATTTTTTAATGTTGAGAATATATATTCCACACCAATCTATTGTTTTTATTGTAGAGGTAGTATAGTTGGAAGGGAATATTTTTATAAGGAATAACTATTGAATATTCTTGACCATAAAGAGCGTGTATCGAGGAATAAAGTTATTCCTCTGGTAAAGGTTTTGTGGAAAACCATATGGTTGAAGATGAAATGTGTGAATCTAAAAATTCCATTATGGTGAAATACCACAACTTATTTGATAAGTAAATAAAATTATGGGGATAAAATTTCAAAAAGGGGAAATGATGTAGCACCCCAGTTATTTATAGAATAATACTTTTCATATCTATTGATATTTATGAATAATATATTATGTATATGTTAAAGATGATTTTTTTCCTAATAGAATAATAAATATTCAACAATTGTTTTCATTGAAATCTTACATTTCACACAACATTGAGTTATAGCGAAAAATAATATAATAATAATATTAATATTTTAAATGGTAGTTAATGTATAACCATTGTATTGGTGGGAATGAAAATAACTAAGTAAAATATGATTATAAATGTTTTTTAAATGTCCTTAAATTTATCCAATAAATTTGAGAGGCTTAAAATGAGAATGAATCAAATGTTAAGCATAAAATACTCAAATATTTTTTAAATGTTATATTACAGCCATTTGAAGGACAACAATTTTTAAATATCATTTTTCACTTTTATATGGTATATTGGAAAAAATAAATTTCTCCTTTATAAAAAAAACGTATAAATTTACATTTTTTGAAATTTTGATGTTTTTCTGATGAATTTTCTATTTTTATGAATAGGGAAAAATAATGCTTTTTAATTCAATACAGTCTTTCAATATAAATTATTTATATATTTATATTACTATTTTGTTTTGTTTTAAATTTAAATTTGAATAATTTTATATAATTTAAACTAATTTTTTTTATTAGATGTAATTTTACTTTGAAACTGGAGATAAACACATGTAAATATTTTGATGGTTAATACTTCTTAAAAACCCTCTTTTTTTGTTTTGTTAATGATAATTAATTTTAAATTAGATTATTCAAATTATTTTTTAATGATTAGGAAAAACGGATTCCTTATTTAGAATAAGGAGGTATATATTTTGTAAATTAGAGCCTTTTATTTTTATATATTATGAATATTAACTTTAGTAATTAAATTATTTACCATCGTGAAAGGGTGATTCTAGTAATTAAGGGTAAAAATAATATTATAATAATATTAAACTACCCAAACATGTGTACTAATATTATTCTATGATATATGACCATCAATGTTCATCCTAGGGTCGATTTGGGGACCCCATATAGCTACTTGGGTGTTGAAATGAAATTTTAAATTAGTTAATTTAATGTAAAGGAAAATATAAAATAAACATGTATCTTTTAGTAAATATATTTTTATATAGGGTTTTATAAGTAATATATTCTTCTATAAATTGTAAATATAAATATAAAATTATTTGATATATCATTATATTCTATTTATAATTTTTAGAAATTAATTAAATTAATTTAATTATGACTCAATGATGATGCAATAATTCCTTCATTGATGAATGATTCAAATAAAAGATATTATAAATATTTAAAATTTGTAATTTGACTATTTTTTTCTCTGAAAAAATTTAATTGATGATATTGAAATATAATATTTGAGATAATGCCTTAGTTTTTAAGGAACTACATTTTTATTACTTTAAAAAAATCAATTACATGATTATGTCAAAATTAACATAAATTAGTTTAAAAAAATACTACTTTATTAAGTGATATAACAGTCCTAAAAATCATAGTTTCTTCCAACTGACTTATATAATGTTAAAAATTTCATTAATTATCCACTTATGGTTCGTCTAGAATTTTATATTAGATATAGTTACTATATATTGCGAAAATTCAAGAATACATAGTTAGAGTTAATGGTTTTAACTAAGGGTTAAATATAAAAGAAAAGAATAAATTAGTTCCTAAACCATGTCTAAAAGCTATTTGGATGAGATTATTTAAACCCAAAATCATTTAATATTTTAAATAAATTAGTTTGGGATGATTTTAAAATGAGAGTCATTTTATAATAAAATATTATTTGTAGACTTTCGTAAATTGCCCCTCGTCCCTCTTATAAAAGTAATCCACATCTACCCATTTAATCACACCAATAAAACACCTTGGATCATAAAACATCTGCTCAAATAATCTCTCAATATCCCTACCCTCATTCTAGAATCCCTACCTTGGGAATAATGAAATTCAAGAATGTATTTTGGCACAAATGAAAAGAAGTTACCCGATTGGGAGCTAATGTCTTCTCTCAAGTTCTTTTCTTTTATTTTCCTTCTCCACTCCCTGTGATCTAGTTATTCATTTATTTTATTAAAAAACCAATAATATTAATATAAAAGTATGTTATTATCCAAATTATTCTAAATACACTTATACTCACCTCCATCTAATGGATATGAACATAATATTTCTGGGTACGATGAATTGATGCCTCACAAAACGATGACTATTCGATTTTCCTCTACCACCATTCATGGTGGAAATTATGATGGAACATTATTTTTATATGTTATATAGTATATTTATATTGTCTCTATCATTCTATAATTTTTATTTATGACATTCCTTCATGCCTTCCATAATATGTAAATACGATAATTTCATTTGAGGAAATGTGTACTACCACCACCTCAATGTTATATGGATCGTTCATTACATATATGAAATGTATAAAGGATGGAATTAATGATATTTTGTAACATATATAAAATATATATTATAATATAATTATAAAATACAGATGTATCATTTAGTTTTAATCCCTTTAACATAAAAAAGAAATGAAATCAGCGTTAATGCATACGTACAACATACCGTCTCCATGAACGGTGGATTTCATTTCATATCTCTAAATGTTATGGACTATTATAAAAACATATATATTGGATATATATGATATTTAAATAATAAATATTATTTTGGAGATAATTTAATCATTACCATTTGGACATTTTTTAATTTTAAAGATATCATTTTCAACTCAAGTACCCAATATCGAAAAAACGACTCCTATTAACATAAATAATTATGAAATTTTTATAAAGTTGTAATAAGTGATATAAATGGAATAATAAACTTGAAAATGTGTATTTGTGGAATTAAAACATATGGTTATAAAATTTATGTATGTTTATGTCCCATGATACATTTATATGTTATATGATTTTTTCTGTGGAATTTATGGTGCCCTTTTCCTTATAAAAAATGTAAGAAATGAGATTATATTCAGTGATGTATATTTACTACTTCTTTAAGGTGAAATGTGTTACATTATGATAAAGAATTAATGGTTTTCATGTCATCCAATGACTAGAATTTTCATTTTTTATGTATCTTTTACTGACCTTTTTATGCTCATCCCATGTTTTGAAATTGCTTTCACAACATATAGTGAAAAATAGATTCATGGATGGGATCAAGGAAGAGTTATTGTTTCAAAACCTAAAACGATGTCATAGTTTGTTTTAAAGAGTTTTTTTGTTTTATGAATAAATAGATAGTGAATAGAATTGTCTACATGTAATATTCAATTTGTTATGTATAATTTATGACCTCATTTTCTAAATCTATAAACCTAAAAAGACCCTTGATGTATATTAATGTTGAATTATTGGCATATCTCAAGAATATGTAATGTTTAATGATGGGACCTGATTAATATAGTGTGATTAATTAAGGGAATATACCCTATTGAGTTTCTTTATGAGACTAGTGGTGATAACTCGTTAATGTGGGATCCTTATGGTGCAAACTGACTTTATTTTTTAGGGTTATAATTTAATTAATTTTTTTATAATTTATGTTTCAAATCTATAATTTATAGTCCATGTGAATAATATTCCAAATTTTAATCCCCCAATTTTTCTCAAATTCCATAAAATTACTTTACTGATATATTATTTATTTATGACTGAAATTTGTATCCATTTATTTCATTAGTAATTGGAATGTGAGAAAAATTGAAATACGTATGGTGTTATTCAATAATTGTTCTATTTATTTTTGAATTCGTTTCATATGATGATTTTTATATATTCGAAGATGAATCATTTATATCCACCTTTTATGGAGAAATTTTATGTCTTGCCCTTAATAGGGTTGGTTATTTCTCACAATGTACACGATTTATACCTTCTAATGAAACATAATTTACTACTACATGAGGATTTTTTATATATCTCTTAAAATTTGATTTAGTCAGGACATTAGGTGTGAGTCTAAAAGAGATTCAAATTTTAATTTTTTTAAATGTGTTAATGGTATATAATTAGTGTATTTTACCTTAATTTCTATTGATTTTTTAAATTTTAGAGAAATTTAAATTCATTATTGAAAAATTGGATTTATGATGGAATACTATATTATTGAAAATAATATTAAATAATGATTAAATGTACTACATCTTAGTTATTATTTTTTATTTAATGTTTATGAATTGTTAAATAATTTTAATAAATGAGTTTAATTATGGATTAATATTTTATAATGATGATAAACAAAAATTAATAAGCTTTTATAGAAGATATTTTATTTTAAAAAATAAATAATTGATGGAAAAGATTTAACTAAATTAAGGATGGGATTTAAATGAACTACAAATGATTTTTAATTAGTTATAGTTGTTTTAATGAATATAAGAATAATTTATACTACATTTGACAATAAATATTGTATTATATATGCATATTATTTTTTCAAATTAATTGGTAATTAAATTAAGTTCAGTTTATATTATTTAAAAAGGAGGATAATTTTTGTACAAATTTATGAGGTAATTAATCATATGGTTTACGTATGTTATATGTGATTGAAATTTATAAAATATGCTATAAAGAGGGAGAATATATTTTAATGCACTGAAAACTTATTATAAAGAGGTTTATTGGATTACATTTGATGAAAAAATAATTGTGTTACAAAAGATGTTTTACCATTGTAAGATCTGCTAAAAAATATATTTATAATTTTACAACATTCTGTATTTATATATTATTTTCAAAGAATATTGTTTTTTTTTGTGTTTGAAGGGAAATATTTATGTTAATATTAGATAACATTAAACCAATTGTTGGGATAATTATTTTTTTGTTGTAATGAAATAAACCCTCGGATTTTATATTCTAAGACTTTGTAGATACTAAGAAAATCCATGTTTTTTTGAAAAGTGAGGGATATATCTTATATAAGTTTGTTCATGAGATTAACCATTCATTTGAGATATTTCATGTGTATAGTTAGTAATATAATTACGTATTATATGAATTACTGTTATGAGATTTTATTATCATCTAATTGGATGTAATTTTATTAATCCTTGTATTTGGTTATGAATTCGTAATAGAGGTATCATATTTTTTACCAGCTTTGGCTGACGAAACTATGAGAATTATGTCATGTGGCATGGATAAGACATGATGATATTTTTATTTATTATATTTTATTATGAATTTTATATAATGGAAGTTAATGACACAAAAATCAGCATTGATGGTTATAATATATATTTAGGATCTTTGGTAGAACCCTGTTGTGACACATTTCTCACACACGTTATGTTGAAATATTTTTAATTTCTAGATTTTAACATAAATACATGAAAGAAAGGCATAGGATGTGATTATTTGATTTATATAGATATCAATACCATTTGGATATAATTTATATGGGTTTTATTTTTTTTAACTTTAGATATATGTCTATATTAATTTTAATTTTTATGATATATCATACTATGATAAAAGTACCTAACTTGTATTTATTACATGATTTTGGTTGAAATACATGTAGGAAATTATTAAAAAATATTTTTATATTTATGAATGATATTTGGTATTAGTTTTTATGAATATATTTTATACATTTATTATTATTATTTAATAATACGATTAATTTTCTATACTATTTATTCTAGTCACTACCCTGTGGAAATTGGATAATTGTCTTAAATATATTTGAAAATTTTCCGAAATTGTGTAGTTAGTTCATTAACGAATTTTGAAAAATTTTACCAAATATTTTTTTATATTTATTTTATACATAGGTAATGTGGCATAAAAGATAATTGTGATTATGACTTCTCATAAAATTTATTCATGATTAGTTATCTAGATACCACATTCTAAAATTCCAAGCCATCAAGGTTGTATGGGATAATTTATATTGCTATTGATGAGTTAGTATTTTTTATTTGAAAAAAAAAATTGCTTGGATATTAAATTCACCTTGAATAATGATGAAGAGTGGGATATTCATGCATCATTTTAGAACATTAGGATATGTTATGTGATTGAATGCTTGTGATTATACTTGACAATTAATTGATTTTGAAAATGTATTTATTTAAATGATTTACTTATTCTATAATCATATATTTCTTAAATTGAATATTAAAAATATGTTATTTTTCTATAAAAAATGGTATACTTTTTATTATATAATGTTATTTATCATAGTTTATTGTTAGATTTTTTATGTTTATTCGAAATATTTAATTTTTTATTTAAATTAATATTTTATTATAGTTTTTGTGATGAATATTTTGTTCATTTTTTAAAATTTATCGAATAAATAATTATTGTTAGATGAAATATGTAGTGGGAAGTTAACCAGGAGTGACTCTTAAATGAGTTTTTTAAGATAAAATTGAGAAAGATCAATCTTAGGAGATTTCATTGAAAAGTCATACGAAAAATAATCTTTTTTTATATACTCTATAATATGGAAATGGTTATAATGAAAGGGGAGTAAAATTATTTGGATGTAATTATCCAAGACCTTTAGGCACATAATAGTCCTATAGTTAGATTACATATTGGGTAAAATGGATTTGAGGAGTATATATAGGGTATTTTCCTTAATATTTAAGATGATCAAAATTATTGTGATTGGGAAGGTTAATCAATTGTTTTATATACTATATAGTTTATCATTTAAATTTTTTGGAATCCTTATATATATTAAGAGTATAGAATAGATGGATTGGGAGAAAATTATGGAATTGTTCTATGAGTTATTTTAGTGAAATCCCCAAGGATGGATATGCGGATAATGTTTTGATTACTCTAAATTATGTAAAACATTTTATGATGGATATTATTCATATTTGTTTCTATACTAGATAATTCATTTTAATTTACAAGATATTTATCATAAATGAGAGGTCATAAGAAATTGGTGAACATTGGATATGTTATATGTTTGAATTTAAAAAATATATTGCAAATATTAATATTATAATGTACTTATTTTTTAAATATTAGATCTTGTAAATTTATAGCTAATTACGGTTTAGTGTAATTACATTATTCATTAATTTTCAAAGATTATTAAATTCATAAAATATTTTAATAAGAATAAAATATTACATTATAGAGAACATTTTTTATTGAATTATCATACAATAAAAAATTAATGATATTGAAAATATGTTTATGGAATAAACTTAATGGTAGAGTTTATTAATATACACCTAATATTATGTACCATTTTTTAATATATTAGTTTTATGAAGTGTTCAACTAGGATTTATAAATTTTATATCAATGCCAAAATGATATCTCTAAGTGGTTTTCAATGAATTACTTTGTTTGAATGATAGATCTAATGTTATCTGATGAGTATAATGGAATATAAACCCTTATGTTATAGTAGAGATGATATAAAATAAAATTTATATGGAAAATAAATGTTCAAAGAGGTAAGATATAAGAATCTATGGATATTCACATATTATGATTCTAAATATAGTGGTACATCCTTATTTATCATGTTTCGTATCTGTCTAATATATTAAATTTTTTGGAATAAAAATGAAACATTTTTCAATTTTTACTTTATAAAGAGTACATGCATTTCTAAAAGAATTATATGGAGGATTGATATTAATTGTTAATTAAATTTAATTTTCTTAGTTATAATTAGTATTATCATTATTTATTTGTTTATTCATTCATATTTTCTATATTCAATGATATGAATTTTCCTTAGGTGATTACATTTCAAGATATCATGAGCGAGTAGTCAATCAATGAGTTGATAATTCAATAGTACGAGGATGATTACAAAAGGAAGATTAATTTTTATTTATAATAATATGTTTTTGATTTAGTATTTTATTTTTGTTGACATTCATATATTTTAAACTATTGATTAATTAATAAATTTAATGAATAGGGTGGTAAATCCAGTAATATAAAGAGGAATATTGGTTATGAAAATATCCACTTTTTTAATTAAAATTGAATTTTAATTATTTATATATTGAGTATGGTTTTCTCATGATAATGAAATATATGGACATTAATGGTATTTATTAAATTTTATTCAATGTATTTTAATTATATATGATACACACGACTAGTATACCCAATTAAATTCCAAGAAAAAAATATTATATTTAAAAAATAAGCATTTAAAATTTACTTAATATTTTAAAATTGTAATAGAGATAATTTTTCTGGATATTTATTTCTTTTTCATGAATTTAATCATTAAAATAATGAAACTGGGGAGATAAAAAATGATAAATTACCTTAGTTTTTACCCTTTAGATATCATATGTTCCTAGTTAATTGATCCATGAATTTATACTATACTATATTTTTTGTTATGTTTTAGGAGTTGGTAAATATAAATTTATATGATTTGACACCCATTCATGGGAACTAAAATTTTTATGGACGAGACAATTTTTTAAAACTTTTTTGAGGAAATATGTAATCCGTAGATCTAAATATAATTAGTTTGTTAACAAAACATGTTTATTAACTATTTATTATTTCTATTTTTATACCTTTTTTAGATGTGTCTGTAGAGACTCTGTTTTTTCCTTGTAAGATTTTGAAAAAAATTTAATATATTTTTTGACCTAGGCATTGAGACGGAATGAGATTCTAAGGCCTGATGTTCCCAAAATAAATTATATAAAAATATTAATTATATTTTATATTATCCATGAAATGGAAATGCGCATAATTTTAAATGGTATCCCAGATCAGAAATCTAAGGTCATGGTTCAGTCTAGATTGTGGCGTGTACCCATGGCAAGACATAACTTTTTCCAGCACAGTTCTTCTATAAAAAAATTCAATTAAGAGGTAACCATAAATAAAATAAATAAAATATTTTCATTTTTTTAATTTTAATCTGAATAAATCCTGAACAAAGACTCATATTTGAAATCTTAGACCTCTAACTATTTCATAATGTAGTGTTTTCCATAAGCTCAACGTAAAGTGGGTGGGTGCGGGATATTCGGATCCCACGACTGTTGGTGGTTTTGGCTAAGAGTTTACCCATGAACTAATCACTTTTTATAAAAAGGTGATTATGAGTATTTTCTTGAGATTCATTATTACCATCCCACCAGTAGAAATTCAACTTCCTCCTTCCTCCATTGGAGGATCAACGACAAATATTTGATTAAGAATTGATAGGTGTGTTATTCAATGATGAGCATATCCAAATTGAGGTAGGGTTATTTCCTTTGGATTCATCATACATGATTTAAATTATTAACTATAAAATGTATTCATTATCAATTTCTTCAACATTGAACATTATAATCAATGGAAAAACGGTCACGACCATTGACTGATCTATATTTGGATCCCTTTCTAACATGTTCTTCCTCCATTCTTCTCAAAATCAAAGTTATCATTTTGGAACGATGAAACAACAACATATTATTGAGTGGTGCATAGATATGTGTAGATATTGGTCCAAAGATCCTATATAATCATTATTTCATGTTTTTGTTGTTGAATGAGGCATGATGGTTCATAAAAGAGACCACCGGTGAGGCAGCGACATCACACAATGACGGTCGGACACGATGGGCCTCGAGTTGGTGGCGGATGACCACATAACGCGATGTGCGGCGATGGGTTTGTGGATGGGGGAGAATGCATCATGTGATAAGGTGTGGGAGGGGTAGAGGTGGGCTGGAACGAGGTCGGACCCAGGTCAAACTAAGGGTGACCAGGGAAGAGCTTGTTTGTGGTCGATCGCGGATCCACGAGAGCTTAATATGAAACAGGTACACCGACTGCACAGTCAGTCTACAGGAGGTTGACCATAGTGACTTTTCATCTTGGAATATGAATCAAACATGGTAGAAGATCCATGGATGTCCTCTCTACATGCAGTCAACTGTGGCGGTTGGTCTATGGTCGGTCAATCACAGTCCTTGAAGGTCTTTAAACGGTGGGTTCAAACAGTTATAACTTCTAAATAGAGTGTCCAATTGATGTGATTTATGTGGAAATGTGATAATATGTTTTATATGTTCCTTTTGAGTCTTGTTTGGTAATATAAAATTCTGTACTATGGCATGGGCCCCATGAGGTCCCATTTGGGCATGTTGTAGGGAATATCACCAATTTCAATTATTGCCCGATTCAGGTGAGTAAGTAGCCTATCATCTGTGTTTTTTCATGTAGAGATAAAGGGTGAACTCAAATGTAAATTTCAAGATATTATACAAGGTGTCATGATCATGACACTTATTCAGGAAGTGTTCAACGACATCAGTAGTCAAACAAGGATATCAGATATTTTTTAGTGGAACCCCCATGATGCACTATGGTGAGGGTCTTCAATGAAATCAGAGTGGAACCCTCCATCGACATGGGTGTAGTTCCTCTAAAATTACATCTGATTCGAACCCCTGAACGAGTACGGCGTGGGTCCTTGATGACCTATAGTGGAACCCCCTTGGGATACTATGGCGTGGGTCCTATACTATTAGAGTGGAACCTAATGATGCCCTTGTGTGTGTGTCCCCTACAACTAACTTTAGAGTCGAACCCCCCCTAACGTCGTAGGATGTGAGTACTCTACTTCATGATGACACTATCCAGCTATACGGATCCATGGAAGGACGTGGTTTGATGTACCATTAGACTCACAAGAAAATGGAATTATTTTCCCACCAAGATGCGTTATTGTGACGCAACATAAAACCATGTGGGTGAGTCAATGCCACCCAAAAAGGATAGTATCAGTGTGTGGTGATTTATCCCCTTTGGATTTTCTGTTCAGGAAGGATGTGTGGGTTGATGGGAATCAATGATGAATAATCAAGTAAATATTGCTGAATCTTCTTCTTTGCTTGGGTTTTGAGATGGAGATACAATTACTTCCTTGTTTGGTGTTTTTTGACTAAGAATATATATATCATATTTATCAATCTCTTTGTTTGGGGTCGAGTTACACTATTTAACAATACCTTATTCTATCTAAGGATTTCCTCCTCATTGTATCTCTTACCTCACCCCTTTAAATTTCAGGGAATCCTACTGGGTATTTTTATACTCACCCTTGAATGGGATTTTCCCAACCATATTGTGCCAAATATAGATGCTGGATAGGTAGATGATGAATTCAGAGGATCCTAGGTATACATGGTGCTTGGAACATGTATGCTGGTCATTGATTGGAATCCATGAGAGGGGATCTCTCAGCTGTTATACTTTTCCTGTTTCTATCCAGTTTAGACACTTTTCTGGTTGGGCGTGTATTTGTACCCTTTTCCTTTTAGTGGACATTATAAAACATGTCTTGTTTAGAAGTCCATTCTTGTTTGGTTTATATACAATAGAGTAACATATTTTACTCCTTTCCCTCTTAAAATTTTCATTATGTTGGTTGTTTCTGTCTGTACATGTACTTAGGAAAAGGCCTCACCGAGTATTTAGTGGCTTCGGTGCTTATCGCCACCCCCTGATCTATGGTGTAGAAATTGGGGTAGATACATTTCAAGTTCTATCATGGGATGTATTGTAATTGTGTGGGTGTTTATATTTTTTTGTGTTTGTTATAGGTGTATGATCAGAACTTCTATCACTGAATAAAAAAAATTTGGTCACTTATGATCCATAAGGATACAATAGTAAGAATAGTATGTGGTTGTATATCTAATAAACATTAGATATGACTAAGTAAAACCACTCTAATATAAATGATAAATAGATTTTTTATCTCATTAGTGAAGTCCCTAGGATAAATCATGATGTTGAAATAATGGAGTATATACCTCCCTATGTTGGGGGATCAAATCCAAAAAATAAAATAGAACCTAACCATGTTAATAATTTTAATCTAAAACTATGAATTTTATAAATTATTCAAAACATTAGTAGGTTTTGTGGAATGAAAAGTGATTATCCACATGGATATATTTGAATTTTTTAATTTTTTTTGTAATATTCATGAATGATAATATTTTTTATAATGATATAATAATATCATTCTAACTTCAAATGAAGGATAACTCTTATGATATTTTTAAAAATATGTTCTCGTAGGTGGATAACAAAAAGAGGTCAATGTGTAATAAAATATTTAGAAAAGTAATTCCCACAGTAAAAAATAACGAAACACTGGAATAAAATCTATTATTAAATAAAAATAGAATGATAACACTCTGTTATGAAATGTGATTTATTTCATGTCTTGTTAAATTTTTCCTAATAACATGGGGTAATCCTTTGGATGTAGTTCAAAACAATTTATCATTATTCTTTAAAAGAATCAATAGTTGTTATTGATGTCAATACCAGAAGAGGCTTAATGAAAAATATAATATATATTCCCAATAAATCATGGATTAACATTCGAGCAATATATTTTAATTTTAATCTGAATCAGTACCTCCATGTTGAGGTATTCACCAAGTGAAGGATAATACAATGCTGGCATCCCATATGAAAACCTTTCCAATTTTTTTCTATATTAATCTATTCAATGCAATGAAGTGCTAATTGAGTCATAGAAATAAATCTTATGAGAGTTGTATGGTGGAGAAATTTTTTTTAGGATTATATTTTAAAATATGAAAATTGGGGTTAATGTGAACTATTAGATAAAATATTCTTAACAATTTCTTACTAATTTAAAATAGTAAATTAATTTTCCGGGTTATCCAATTCTGATGATGGACACTATAAGTAAGAAAGATAGAAAATAACAAAACCAAAGTTACACTATTTTTTCTCTTTGGATAAAAACATCCCCAAACAATTTTCTTACAATTCCAACAATTGATACCCCATGGAAACTATCATCCGTAATTTTATTATTTTAATAAAAAATACGACGAGGTTTATACATTTTTATGGTTGGTTATCACTCAATTAATTATAAAAAATTAGATGTTTTCTTTTCATCTAGAAAAAAATATGAAAAATAATGAGACATATTTTGAATAAAAACTAGTCATTCCTAAGGAACATTAAAAAAATTTCGATATTTTTTTCTTAAATTGTTTTTGAGATACCACCTACTATACTACACAAAAATAAAAAAGGATACACTTGTAAAAGAAAATATTAGGACACTAAGAAGTAACGATTAATGGAAGGAAATAGAAATGAATAATATTAAAGAGAAAAGAAGGAAAATATAATAGGGGAAAGGAAAAATAAAATGAAATACATAAGATAGATATGATGGGTTTTATAATCAATGATAATGAATATTTAATAGATCGTGAATTAAAATATTAATATTCAAATTTTTTCTTCCAAAATAATATACACCAAGGAAGTATTGTATATAATATGATAAAATCAAGTTTAAATACATGTAAATGAATACATTTTTAAGGTAACTATTTAATTCCATTTATATCTCATGTCACTGAAGGTTATCCTGTCAAATAGAAAGAATAATGTCTTATAGAGTGATTTATCTAATTTATATTTTTTTAAGTATAGTTTAGTAAAGGCTTCCATTTAAAATTAATGATTTAATTAACTTCTCCATCCCATATAACATTGAGTCATTAAGATTTTGGAAATACCATTGTGATCATAGGTAAATCATTAACGTAATGACATTGAATGTTTTTAAAAAGGTCAAGTTATATCACCCCAATCCATGCATGCATTTTCTTCAATTAATGGAGTTATCTTTAAAGTATATGGCCACTATTAATTAGGGAATATTGGAAATAGTGTAATAGTTATTTTATATTTTGGATTTATTCTATTATAGGATTAATAATAAGGATATATATATATAAACTATCCTTGGTATAAAATTCCAATTTACAAAGAATATAATTACTTATATAAATATTCATTGAAGGATATTTCAAATAAGTGAGAAAAAAACATTTAACTTGATGAAATATGTTTTATATGAAGATGAAACATTTGATTTTAAAATTAATATTTTAACAAAATTGGAGTAAAAATTTATTAAAATTTAGTAATAATAAGTACAAAACAAGATGATACACCTCGATGGATAAGTGGAAAACTAAAAAGAAAAATTGGAAATTTAATACAAAGTGGAAATTTTATAATAGTTGAAAACCTCATGGAGAATTTTTTTAAAAAATTATTTGATTATTTTTTAACAAACCAAAATTATAGTTAAATAAAAAACCAATAAATATAATAATTATATTCATTTTTTAAATACATGAATTACTACTGATATTTAATGTTAAAATTTTCTAATAATAGTGACACAAAATTATTAAAATGTAAAAAATAAGGATATTCCATGGAGTATTTTTGTTATATCTGGTATTATCCCGTTAATTTTTTTACATGATGTAAGAATTATAAAACGGGTTATAAAAAAATATAATCATAATGGAGAAATCAAATCCTTTTAAGTAATAATTGAATAAGGAGTTTCTCAATATTTTAGATACATGGATCATCTACAATATATCTAATTTTTAATGGTTAATCCCCCTCTAATTATTTCTTTATAAGGATGGGATGATGGTTATGAAGATATATAAGTTGTAATGGGTTTCATAACTTGTGTTTATTATTACAATATGAATGATTTAATAATGAATGGTCCATTTACCTTACCATTTATGATCAAATATAAAAAAGATTACATTTTGATGAATATTAAAAAAATCAAGATAACTACCATATCGTAAAAAAAATAAATGCAACTAATGATCTAAGTAATGATAAATTCACATGTGCCTATAATAATTCCCTAAACCGATGGATATAATTTTGATTGTGTAATTCACCCAAAACATCTCGATGTTGTATAACATATATCATTCAAAAAATGGTTGATGAATTTCAAGTATTTTTCATACATGGAATATCTATTTATGATCGTTCATTTTAGGTGTGTCTTAAATACATTGAAATGTTATTAGAAACATTTGAATAAAAAATCCATGTTATTAATTGGGATAATTGACACATTATGGTCAATGTTAATGTTTTTATTGACCATTAAATATGAAAGGTTTGGAAATAAGTTATTACATTGAAGATAAAGTAAATGAGGAATATTTATAGACCCCATCATAGTGAGGGTAAACTATATCTATTTAAGATGTATTATTTTTTGGAAGAACTATTTTAGAGTGTCATCAGGTCGCTCATCCTCACACCCATATCACATAAATAAAGAAATGTTCCAATTAGATAAATTTTTTAAGTATATGGAACACTAATGAATACACTAATCATTACTGCAATGATCGTACCATGAAATTATGAGGAATCGATTGAGATTATGTGGGATACTAGTTTCTTTGTTGTTATTGTATTTTTTAGAAAAATCATGGACTAACTATTATATATGATCTACAAAGAAGAAATTACTGTAACACAAATGAAAATAAATTGAATTTTTTTTCTATGAACAAAACCTTTTAATAATTATTTTTTTATATGTAGACCCTATATTGAACTATATAATGTGGTGGTATAAACCGAACATTTATTTATAAAATACATATCAATAGAAATCAATATAAATCCATTATTGTTTTGGGGCATAATTATATTGTAGTGGTTTAATATATCAATCAAAGTGATTATTGATTTTTAAAATTTTAAATCTATCAATTAATGAAATAATTTTTATACCTAACTAGGGATCAAGAAGTCTATATAATGGAAGAATTTTTTGATGGGAATTTTTTTACTGAAGTATAAATGAATAGAACATGGTTTTTAGAAAATTTAAATTCTTTTAAATCATGAAAAATATATACATAACTGACTAATTCGAATAGGATATGGTTCTTATATAATCTGAGATACTACTTTTAAGATTATCATTTACTTTTGATGTAATATAGCGATGAGATGATTCATTGATGTGATCCTAATTATGAAGTATAAGGGATGATACATTTTTTAGGTCTTATACTATGTGACGAAACCATGGCTCAAACCCAATATTGTCAAGGATTTATAAAAAAGATTCCAATAGGCTATACAAAATTCATATTCTAGGATATATTTGCTAACTTTTGATCATATCTAATTGACCAAAAAGTTGTAAAGAATGATAAAATCTCACAAAAACCCATCTTGGATATGAATCTATTTTATGTTCAAGGAATAAAATTCATTGTTATATAATCTAATGCTTTTTTACATACATATAATTTTATGTGTGATTATTTAATATCCAAATATATTGAAATGCAAGACACCATAACTAACATGGGGAAGGAAGTATCTAAATTTTCTCCAAAACATAATTTCTAGGATCATTTTCCCTTATATATTGATTTGTGATAAAATAACACATGATAATATCCATTTCCTGATTTTATATATGGAAAATGTTTTATTTAATATAACAGCTCTTTTCCACCCAAAAACGTTTTGAATAGTATATTTGTTAAACCAATAGATTAATAACTTTATATAAATAATGATAAATATAATATTAATAGATTGGTCCTAGTAAGATGATGGGGCCTTATAGGCCTATATAATAGCTTATAAAATAATGTTATTAATATTAGAATTTATTATGGTTTATATGAAACTATTCTACCTTTTGGTGAAGCACACTCAAATGAATTATCGGGGTATGATGGATTAAAAATCAAGAGAAGATGAAACATGAAATAAAATATTACCACATATATAAAATCTATAAGAATTAATTATAAAATTATGAAATAATTCCTTCATTTATACGATGGAAACAATTAACTTTAATGACTAACAATGTCAAATAACAGAGCTACACTCATGAAAGAGGGTATTAATTGTTATCTTATCATTAAATATTTTCTTAAGGACACAAAGTAAAAGATAGTTAGAACCATTTATGGAGGTTATGTTCATTGAACATGTATTCATAATTATTTATAGAAATGAGTATCCATTCATCAAATTAAGTGGATATATCATGGAGAAATATTATAAGCACTCTCAATTTGGGTGTGTCCTATATATGAATTTTTACTAACGGAACATAATTTCATTGATATTTTGACTTTATAGGGATTTTATTGGTAGGTAACCATGATATATTTTTAATTCTCATTTAACCTTTAAATGTTTATAAATTTTACAAATTATTTTAGGTATTCAATTGTAGAACATTATTTATAGTGACTCTTGAGATAATTTATTAAAATTCCCCTAAAATACCTTTAATGTTATCTTATGTTGAATAAAATTGTTTCTTATAACTATGATTTAATATTGGATTGGTTGAATGATTGAATATAATGAATTTTTAAAAGAAAAAAATTTATTAAATGGTCATATTTTACACCATAATTTCCATTTGTCATCAAATATTTAATGTTTTGGACACATTATTGAATAAAATATTAGTCCATAGCCACTAGAGTAGAATGAATTATTGGGAATGAAAATTAACTTTCATATTATTACATAATAATGGAATTCCATGAATAATAGAATATTTTTCCAATTATAATAATGACTCTAAACCATGGTATAATCATTGAGTCATAATTGAAATTTGGTATCAAAAAATTTCTTGTGGTTGATTCCAAGATATAACTTAAAACTATCAAAACATAAGGAATTAAAAATATGAAAATAAAACCCTAAAAAACATCTTAACATGTTGTTCATGAGGAACAGTTCTATTGTAAATTATGTAATGGGTGGATACATTCCAATTATATAACCCAATAATTCCTTGTTGAAAAAAATTATAGATGATGACCAGAAATTAAATCCTGATAAATTGGTAAAATGAAACATCCATGTATCATAAAATCATTATGTTTTTTATGTAAAAACAATGGTTCCATAATTATATTTATTTTTCAAAAAAATACATTTTCTAATTTTGATTTCAAATTTTTGTAAAAAAATATTATAATATAGGAAAATAATATTGAAATGTGATTTATATGTAACTTCAATAATTGGTTTTTTATATATTTGAAAATCATTGTGTATAGATAAAATGATATTCGGATTTTTTAAAAATTATTTGATATATTTTGTTGGAAACCTCAAAATCATAGTGAACATCCTTTGTATCTCATCATTGATACTTATTTTATTATGAACATAAATTTCTTAAATCAATATCTTACATATGAAACCAACCTATAAAAATCACTAACTTCATTCCTGTTAATCAAGCTCCCCCATGAAAATTCCAAACAAAACATAACCTTTATTTCCAATAGGTATGACCCATTCAGTATTTGTTACCCAAACTACGATGCTTATTTTAAAAATATCCTTAAAATTGTGTAAAACCTAACTCTAACCTTCCTAAAATCCTATTATTAATATTTATTAACTTGGTTTTATGAGAAAATTACATCTCTATATATAAATATGAATTAATTAGTCTAAAAACATTAAAAATTACCATTGATCAATTTTAAAAAGAGTGAACCAAATTCTCACATACCATAACCAATTAACCCAACCCTTATATTATCTAACTACACCCCCATTAAAAAAACATAACAATTAAAATAAATTATACCTCATGTAAATAAATTATCCAATTTTACCACTATCCATGAATTTGGTTCAAACCAAATCAGATATGGACTAATTAAGTAAGGTTTCCCCCAAAAAGATAATATTCTACATGATCATGGATATATGAACCTTCAAAATGACAAGAATGAATAGATGTATATTTTACAATATCAATGAAATAAATTTAGAAAATATTATTATTTTTCGGTTTTAGTAATATAATGAAATAATGTTAGAATTTACATCCACATTTGTGTATAACCATGTGGATGTAAAGTTTCACTTTTTGTACGAAATACTTGAATTTCTTATTTGATATCATTTTGTTGTATTAGGTGATGTAACAATGTATTTATGAATACTAACACCTTCTTAGAGTTTAATATGGGTATATATAGGGATAAAATAATGGGTGGAATTGATAATTGATCCATGTATTACACATGATAGAGCAATGAAATGGAGTTTGAAACTCAATATCCCACAACTCATGATACAACATATCCTGACTACAATCTGTTATCCATCCAAGGGTTATAAATATTCTAGTGTTTGATATATTTATATACATAATTAATCATTAATCCTAATTGTACAATCTTAAACAAGACCAAGTAGTTATATTATTTTTATGACTTTATAAGAAATAACAAGTGGGTGATCATAGGTTTAAATTCAATCACATACGTTTAAAATAATTTTTAATCATTTGAGCCTTTATTTTCATGTATATCTTCATGTAATGATCAATTATTTAAATTGTGTAATTGGATACGATATAGTATCTCTCAAAATATTAAATTATTTTTTCTGGTTCTAGGATTTTATATTCTATAAGGAAAAATATTAGAATAATGATTTCTACCCACATATTATCAACCATGATATGGGTAATTATTATATAGTGTAATAATATACAGAAATACTTGAACCAATAACATTTATAACTCAATACTGAAAGTCTTAATTCAATTGTGATGCTTAGGATTAAAATATTGAATTTTATTCTATGTTTTTTCATTGTTTGTAGATCTCGTTAGAGTTAACCCACATTACACATCATACCTCACACTGATCCCCACATCATATTCTAATCCTCAGATAACCCATATGACTCCAACCATATCCATTATTATATTTATCTTTTCCACCTCCACCATCCTCTATGTGTAACTGTACCACACTAGCTTCTTCTTATTTTAAAATTATATATATTATTAATCCTCTAGTCCCAACCTAGAATAATGTCCACCATAATATTTCACCAAATTTTGTCATCAGTACTTATCAGCCATACGTTGAGTCTCCAGTTGAATTTATCATGTAGTTAAATGATATATCAATGAGGATTTTAGATGTCAACATAGACTACATACAAAAGGATCCCCCATTCATATACCCAAAAGAGAGATATTATACCTCTCTTTCAATTAAATAGAAGAAAACATTAGAGGGTAATATGATTACTAAGTCTAAACAAGATAATACCAACAGTATAAATTGTTTGAAAACACCCACCATAAATACTAATACTGTAATATACCAAAACATTCTCTTTCGTATCTATTACTAAAATAAAAAACATTACATTCCGGATATTGATATTCATAAATGTGACCCAATTTTTTCACGAAAAAAAACATATACCTGGGTTCATAAACAAATGGATCATGAATGTAAAAATTATCTCCCCGTAATCTAAATTATCATAATAGGTCATCAACATTGACCATATAAAATCCTTCTATACATAGTTCATTTAGCATCTTTCATCAAAACCTAGGGATAAAAAAACATAAGATGGGTGAGATAAAATCCTCATTAAGGGTAATCGTGGAAGATAAATAACCACAACATAAGCATAAGGATATGAAAAAAGGAGAATAAAATTTGACTATAATTCCATTTATATCATATGACATAATCTTAAATCAAAATATTAGCAGTTCAAAATACATTAATCATAAGAAAATACAATAAAATTGTCCATGAGAGTATAATAGTGGAATAAGACATGGAATTTGTTGAATGCACATGATATTAGAATATATTATGTCAATGATACCTACCATGGAATTTATTGTATATTATGATCGGTATAATAATCAATGTACCTACTTTTTTTGTGGGATAAACTCTTGTTTACCATTTATTTTGGGTCTTATGATGATCTCTCATGTACTGTATTATTGTGGGCTTAGGAGGACCTCCTTTGTACCCTGTTATTGCTAGTTTAGGATGACAAGAAATTTACCCTCTTATTGTTGGTTTTGGATGACCACTTGTGTGACCTTTGAGATTATTGAACATTTATCATTACACAATGCATTAGAGGGATATATAGTCCCCATCCGTCATATAATAAAAACCATACATTTGTGTGACATGTGAAAAAAAGCATTCATCGTAAACATAAACTAACCAAATAATGAATAATTATAATATCCATGAATAATAATTAAAATAAATCATAAGTAACATAAAATAATGTTATCTGAAATGGATAACTATTTTGAAAGATCATTAAAAATATTTCTTGAGGAATATATTCTTTATGATTTGAAAAGTACTTTTTAAATAGAAAAAAATTAATCAAATATTTCTCATTAAAAAATACTTGAAAACATATAAATTAATCATTGAAAAACAATATAAACATTATTGAAATCCTATTACATGAAAATTATGTAAACAATATTTTAAAACATTTCTGAACACATTTACAGAGAGAACTGTTTTTGAATAAACATTTTTTGATTAAAGAGAGAATATCATTACCTGAAAAATATAATATCACTAAAAGTAGTAGATAAATGATACAAAATTTCAAAGGGTTGTATATACACCTCATAGAATAATATTTTCACATAACACAAAATGTGACTCAAATAAGGTAAATTGATAAAAAATTGCCTTGCCTATTTGGTAACTTTTAGAATGTAAACCTATTAATGTGAGATCATTAAATGGATATGTAAATACCTATAAATTTAAATATAACAATCATATTTTAAATTTGTGGATATTTTATACACCACACAAAATAAAGTATAGGTGAATATGACAAAATTGTTAAAAAAAACAATGACTTGAAATCCCCTTACAAATTTCATATCAGTGAAGTGAGTATTAATTGAATAAATAGATGTTTTTTATTCTCTTTAAATCAACATAATTTATTCAAAATAAAAATAATATAGTTAAAAATAATTTCACACATAATCATAAAATGAAATAATCATGAAAATAATATTTTAACCCAATGATTGGAAATTGAGTTAAGAATTCCTTTATAAATTTATAACTAATCGAATTGTATCCGCATAAAAGTAATAATTATAAAATGATACTATTAGTAACACTAATATAATATTATTTATCATATTATATATTAAATATTCGTATATAATCCACACAAAAAAATTTCGTGGTGAATAATCACAAACCTCACATGAGAAAAAGTTAGATGAGAAACTCTTACCTCATGCTTCCCTTTAGATTTGAGTACACAATCCTCCTATAAAATGGTTTAAAGAATGTTATGAATCCATTAAATAACCATATTTATTTTTATAATACAATATGTGAAAACTTTATAACATCTTACTACCCATGTATTAATAATATTTCATGATTTTCGTTATTTTGGGTGAGTTCATTTCCCGATTTTTATGATCAGTTTATATGTGTATAATTATTGATTTCTATGTAAAATTGAATTAGAACTCAAAAAATTTATTGAAATTTTATTATATAAATTCTAATTGTTTAAATTTTCCAATTTACAATTTTTCTTTCATACATGAGGATGCTTCATTTGATAAAATGTTAATACTGAATGATTAGTTTAATATTGTGATTTTATCTACCATAAAAACTAGTTTTGTTTTATTTAACATTTTTCCTATAAATTTTTTCAAGAAAATGAAATGGGATATAATATACCTATTAAAATATTATTTATCCATATTAATAGTTATGTGAAAAGGAATGAAGTTTTTAATAGAGAATAAAACAAAATCCTTATTTATGTAGGCGATTATCCTACATAATTTGGGAAATAGTGTCATTTCGTTGAATAAGAGAGGTAATAAAAAGTATGGATTTTAGATATTCCATTAAAAAAATAATTAATGTTTTTACATGATATTGGATTTATTATATCATTATTTACTAAGTATTTGAGGCTAAAATAGAATAAGAAAAGAAATTAATAGACATAATTTTCGAAAATTGCCTCTTAAATATCACCTCCTTGAGAGACCCTTGAGGACTTTTTTTGGTATTTTTGTGATTCCATAAAAATTTGGAAGTATTTGTAGTGAGTATTAAATTTTATTATTTTCAGAGCATCAAGGCATGTGATTCCAAATGGGGTGTTATATATACTTGAGGAGAGTGGTGTTTATGTGACTAAAACAATGATTATTTTATATTTAAATCAAACCACCTTCAGGAGAAATTAATTTCCAAGAAATTTTATGGAAATTAGTATTTTACATATGGATTAATTTTGATAAATGACTCATCCAACCATTAAATTAAATTTTTAGGAATGTTATGCTTTTACCTTTTATCTTGAACCATTGTAACTGTTTTACAAATACTATAGTAAATAATATTTTTATCATAGTCAACATTTTTAAATTAAAATTTAATTGAAAATACAATATGATTTCAAAATTATAATTAAAAATATTAATTCCAATATACCATATATAATTCAAATAATTGGAAATAATATATTCTAAATTAATCTCACAGACAAAATGAAAAAGTGGGTTTTGAAAGTAATAATTCCGTATGTTTGATATGTTTTTATATCCAATTTCAATGTCAAATTGATTCAAAGGTACTAAATTGTATTCAATTATTTTTAATTTTAGTAATTTTACATTAAAATTAATTTAACATATAATTAAACAATATAAATAAATTAGATGAAAATGAAGTATTTTTTCACTATTCCCAAAAAATGAAACTTATCATAAAAATACAAAAAAAATCTCACTAAGATAATTTCGACATTAAAATTAAAAAAAAATTATTTTGTAAATATAAATTTATAATGGTTTCAAAATTTATATTTAAAACTAGTCCATCATCAAAAGCCAGTAAAAATTCATTTTAGAAAAATATAGATTCTTATGCTCAAAATTCAATTTATTCTTATCGTAAGCCTATCTGACATGTTGGATATATTTTTAAAAAATGAATATATTAATTTAATTAATATATTTAAGTAATATTGATTAATTTAATTTTTGAAGATAAAATTCCATTTTGCGAAAAAAATTTATAAAAAGACTTCTTTTATATTCAATTGGTTTTTGTTTTCATTTCTAATTAATTAATAATAAATGAATTAATTTTATAAAAAATTATAAACTATATTCTAAAATATTAGATAATACAGTTAATTCATGATATTTCAATGGCAAGGTGACAATGGTTATGTTAAAATTATAATAATTTGGGGCTCATTTAATGTCAATGATTTTTGATAAGTAATCTATAAAAGAAATTAAATTTATTTAAAAAATAAAATGAAATTGTGTTAAATATTAGGGTGTTATATTCTCCCCACCCACCCATAAAATTAATTTTCCCTATAAATTCCCAACTCGGATATAAACATATTAATATACCTCTTCCTCATCAAATACTCATGTTCATATGTATGTTCCTTGAATCGGTAGTTTCACTACAAAAAATTAAATAAGTGATTTGTATTGTTTTGTAGAACATAGTCTATAATTACTATAGGTTGTTATTTATTGGAACTATCTTTATCTAATGGTAGGACGTATGAGTTTATTAATTTTTAAGCATCAATTATGTACATACTCAAGATCGATATATGGAACACATCATGAACATGCGAGAGATTTAGTGTAAACATCAACTGGTAAAATACCAACCTGATACGATCATGAATTTATAAAAAAAATACATAATTTCAAATATAAAATTTCACTATAAAATAAAATAGAGATGTTTAAAAAATTCCACTATGGGAATACCACATCCAAAAAGGGTTCAATTAAAAATTCTATTAAAAAGATGGTAAAGTAAAAGGAGAAGATCAACACATAGCTATGATTATGATTTTGAGAAAATTATAGGAAAGTGGAAACATGGTAATAAAATAATATTCCAACTATCATTTTTTGATAGATAATTATACAGAACATGGTTTTTAAAATGTTAAAAATCTTAAAATCATAAATCTATGATGGGTTAAAAGAACATTTATTACTCGATACGATAATTAAATGGAAAACATTTTTAATCCAAAATATAATTCCTAATATTGAGGAATTATTTTACTACATTCAATAATAACATAATGATTTATACTTACTTGAAAATTATAATTTCAACCTCATAATTTCATCAAATGATATTTATTAATTGTTTATAGCTATATCATCATAATCAACAACAACAAATCAAATAATCAAATAATCTATAAATATGAAATTTTCATATCTTTAGGAATTAACCAACAACAAAATGGTTAGTAAAAATTAATGTTACTCTGCAAATAATAATCCATTATATTATGAAAAAACAAATTTAGTCTCCAAAATTAAATAATAATAATATAATTTCAAATAAGATCATTTGATGAATACAAATCCTTAAAATTACTAAAAAAATTTATACACTATAATTATAACCTAGAAATATGAATGATTTGATCACATAGTCCTTCAAGGTAAATTTTAATATTCATCTCCAAATAACATCAATTTATTGTAATGGAACATACCAAACTGTAATTTCCTAAATAAATTAATATGCAAGATATTCTAACCATTTCCATTAACAAATTAACTCTCCATGATGAAATAATTAAATAATACATGAATCGAAAATATAAATCATCCTTTATTCCACAATAAATTTCTCACCATATTCTATGTAACTTAATCATATTGGGTTCCATAAATTGTGAACATCTTCCAAAATAAAATTATTCACTTAATCAAAAAATTATTTTTAATTTCATAGTTATATATAAAATATATATTTTCCAAAAATGAGCTTAACCATTGTCTATATGAAATTCTAAATAATTGAAAATAATTTTATAATAACTAGGACATCACATAGGCCATTTTTATGTAATGCACCCATATTTCTCTTCGGTTGTGGTTTCAATTATCATGGCCTTACGGAATGTGACGAGTTTTCACCCATCATATAGGATGACCTTATAATATAA
The DNA here is from genome assembly GCA_963277665.1 of Viscum album. Classification (NCBI taxonomy): domain Eukaryota; kingdom Viridiplantae; phylum Streptophyta; class Magnoliopsida; order Santalales; family Viscaceae; genus Viscum; species Viscum album. The sequence continues at coordinate 675,526,899 of OY728133.1, read as the reverse complement.
ATATATTATTAAAATCATTATAAAATTTAATATCTCTAAGTAACATCCTAAAAAATAACCATAATATGTTTTTAGCCAAAATTTATGTCATACATTTCATTTTTCATCCTAAAATGTAATAAATCATAACTGTCGAACCAATGAATGTCTCCAAAATTACCATTATTCAAATTATATTTTCATAACATAAAGCCTCAATAGGGTTTCTAAAACATTAGAATTATGATCAAACTGAAAATTATAAAACGATGATGAAAACTAAAAGTATTATGAATACCAAAAAAGAACCTGAATTAATATCCAACATTTTCGAAACCGTACCCTAATAACAACTATAACAGCCCAAAATCCAGACTTCTAGATCCAGGGCTGAGAACATAAACATTAAATTTCTTACCTTGATACTCATAAATGAGAGCATATTTTTCAAACAAAACATTCATTTTTAATGGAAATATTGGATCACTTAAATACCAATGTACCTTTTAGATTTTGAGTTTTATATAATTAGGGAAAAATCATAACTACTTGGGTTTATATAAAACTAGATTACAATGGTCAACATTATGTCCCACATTACCCAACTATCATAATATGTTATCAAATTTATCCATGTGAAATCCTTCTAGACAAATTCTATTTAACATATATCATCATAAAATGAGGGAAACATAATTAAGGTTTTCTCAGATGCTCAATATGGGAAAACATCTAATACACATAATCATAACATGAGAATAAGGGTATGAAAATAGAAGAATAACATTTTTAAATCATAAAATTTATATCAAATATAATTATATTAAATCAGAATATTATCAGTTCATAATACATTAATCATAGGATAAAAAAATCACATGATCCATGAGGTTATAAAAATGCTATAATACAAGTAATTTTGGGCATACACATAATCATACAATATATTATATCAATGATACTTACCAATAAATTTATTGTATGTTAGGCTCGGTCTAATCACTGAAATACCTACTTTGGGTTTGGGATGACCTCTTATGTACCGTATAGTTTTTGAATTAGGATGACCTCCCGTGTACCATGTTGTTGTGAGATTAGTATGACCTCCCACGTACCCTCTTATTGTGGGGTTAAGATGACATCTAGTGTACCCTCTTTTTTCATTCTTAGGGTATCCAATCATGTACCCTTTGATATCATAGAACATTTACCATTACCCAAAACATTTGAGGGAGATATAGGTTCCGCACATCACGCAATTGAAAACCATTCTTTTTTCCTTCCATGATAATATAAATGATTCATCATAAACATAAACTAAATGTAGAAAGGAAAATGATACTGTTGAATAATAACCCCATTGAATCATAAGTAATATCAAATTATTACATCTTAAATAGAAAATGGTTTTTAAAGATCATTTGAAATAATTATAATGGATAATAAATTATCCTCTTTGAAATAACATTTTTAATTGAAAAATAATTATTCGTTTTTTTGCAAAATAACCTTGGAAACATATATATCATGCTTTTTAAACGATTTTAATCATATTTTAAATAATTTTAATTAAAAATTATTAAAGGATCATTTTAAATCATTTTTTAAATCATTTGTAGAAATAATAGTTCTAGAATAAAACAAATTCCCTATCATAGAGGGAATAAAATTACATGAAACATATAAATATAATTAAAATAAGTAGATTCATGATAAAATAATTAAATGGGTGGTTTATACACCTCATTAAATAATATAGGGTCACAACACAACAAGTATCTCAAAGAATGAAAATTGAGACAAAATTACCTTACCTTTTTGGTAACTTTTGAAACGTAAACCATAAGAAAGAGATATACTCAGAAGGATATGGATCAAATATTACATTAATTTAATTTCTATAAACCACACAAAATAAATAGTTGAAAAATATAGAAAAAGTATCACATATTTTTAAGTGAGACTAAAAATCCCCTTAAAAATATAATATCAATGAAGTGCGAATTAATTGAATTAATCAATTATGGTTATTCAATGTAAATAAACTTAAAATAAATTTAAATAAAACATTATACAATAAACTTTTATTTTACACATAATCTTATAATGACATAATCAACTAAATAATAGTTTTACCCAATGAATGGAAATTGAGTTAATGATTTCCATACCACATTATAATCAGTCATATCATATGCACCATAAAATTAATAATTATCATATTAATAATTAAGTAACACAAAGGCAATAAGATTTATTATATGATATATAATGGTTATATATATACACCACACATAAATAGTAAGTGGTGAATAATAAAATATCTCATAGAATAAAAATTTTGACGAGAAAATATCACCACATGCTGACCTTTAGATTTTCATAATTAACTGCAATGTATAATTGTTTAAGGAATGTTATTAATTCATTACATTACCATATTTAAATTATTAATAAGTTATATGAAATTATTAGTACCTTATATGAAATTATTAGATCTTATTAATACCGAATCATTAATAATATCTCACAATTTACATTATATTGGGTGAGTTCATTCTTGATTTTCATGATCGGTTTATTTATGTATAATTATTGATTTCCATGTATAAAGGAAATAAAAATATAAAATTGTAATTAAATGGTATTAATTTAAATTTAAGAGTTTAAATTTTATCAATTATCATTTTTATTTCATACACGAGGATGATACATTTCATAAAATGATAATGGTAAATGTTTATTTTTATTTGGCACTTTTTATAACCATATCAAACAAGTTTTGTTTTATTTAAAATTAAATATAAATATATATTGTTTATAGAACAAAATAATAGGTTATAATATACCTATTATAAATCTTATTTAATAAAAATAATATATCTTTACAAGTCATAAATGCCCTAATTGAGAATGAACAAAATCAATTTTCATGGAGGTGATTAACTGCATAATTTGGACAATAAAATCATTTCATTGAATAAGAGGAGATAATAAAAGGGTTTTATATAATATATTTCATTGGATACATAAAATTATGTTATTTCAATTATTATGGAAATATTATTTCATTATGGATGAAAGAGGTGGGGTGAAAAGTGGGTATGAAAAGAAATTAAAGGAGTGACTTTGAGAAAATATCCTCTTAAATATGACCACTAGGAGAGACCTTTGAGGACCTTGGTTTTTTTATTTTTTTGATACCAGAATCCCGTGGACATTTGGAGAGTGAAAATGAGAGGTTTGAATAGATATATAGAGATATTAAGGGATTTTGAGTCAAAATGGGGTGGAAAGGGTTGGTATGTATATATGAGGAGAGGTGGGTATAATTGATTAAAATAATAATAATTTTATATTTAAGGCCCACCACATTGCTGTGGTATTAATTTCAATGAATTTTAATGGAAGTTAATATTGTATAGTTTGTCTAGGGTATATTAATACCTCAAATAACCATTACATGGTTTCTTTTTTTAGGTAGGTTAAACTTTTACCTTTTAACATTATCCCTTGCCACTATTTTATCTACTGCCTATAATATAATTTTGTTATCATAGAAAATTTTTTATTAAATAAAATTAAATTAAGCTTAAAAATTATTTTGCAACATCATATTTCAAATATGAAATCCATTGTACCAAATTTAATTGAAATAAATTTCAAAATAATATTCAAAATTAATCTCACAGACACAATGAAAAGGTTAACCAACAAATAATAACAAAATTATCTTTTAGAAATATATATCTATTTAAGTTAAAAATTATTATTATTTTATATTATGAATATCAAAAATATTTTATTAATTTAAAGAATTTTAATATATACATTTAATTGGTATATTTCACTAATAGTGATGAATTTTATTTATTAAGATATAATTCCATTGTGGGATAAAATAGGGTTTTTATAAAAACAAAAATTGATGTTCAATTTTATTTATTTTCATTTCTAAATAATACGTGACCAATGAATTGATTTTATAAAAATGTTTAAAAAATACTTTCATAATTTATTTTGAATAATCCATTTCAACTTTTATAAAAATTATTTAATAATTGTTGTGTTAATATAATAATATTTTAGAGTTCGTTTATTCATGATGTTTTTTGAAAAATAAATATTTCAAAGTGATTAAATTAATAAAAAAATGAAAAAGGAAAGGCATAAAATATTGGGTTATTACAAATAAAATAATAATTATATCTAAAATTATATTATGGGAAAAATTCATAATTATATTGATGATACATAAATTACTACCATATTATTTGAGCATAATGACTCTTACCGTACATTGATACTCCACATGAGTACAATCCAATCATTTACACGACGTCATAAATTTTCTCAAAATATATATATTATTATAGGATTTAGTGAGATTTCCCCTTACATAATCACCCATTATATCATCTTATTCCAAATGTAGACATTTTAAGGACAACTGGTGGGGATGAAGAGGCAGAAACTCTAGAGTAATAGGCTATAATATTTTTCTATATATTTCTTCAATGTTTTTAAATATATTCTTTATTTTATATCCCCCAATATATCTATATCATTATTAGTATATTATCTATCATAACTAGTATAATAATTTTGAAATATATTATAATGATATAATTATTATATGTGAATTTAAATTCTATTATTCATTAGGTATATTAAATTCGAACAAAAAATTTTATATAGTTTATAATTTTAAATACACATAATCAAAATAGAAAACATTAAAAAATTAATAAAATATATTTAAGATTTTAATTTATTCAAATAATGTTGGATAAATTCATAATTAAAAATGGATTAGTTTCAGCCACTTTTATCATTTAATGTTATTCCGTTATAGAATATATATGCATACTTTTGGGTGTCATCTACATTGAATAATGATTGAGAAAAAATTAAATTCAAGTGTCGAAGAAGGGAATTTATAAAAATTGGATAATTTTTCTATAACTCAATTAAATGTAATCATTATATGAGAAAAAAAATTTCATTATTTAAAAATTTTAATTCACCAACATGAAAATCATTAAGAATATAGGTGGGAATTTTCAAAAGATACATTCTTATTCCATTTTTAAAGATATTTTTAAATTATTTATAATATTATATCATCTTTTAGATTCAATGATTTTAAATTTACATTATTCTTGATTGATTATTATAATTAATATTATCAAATTATTGAATAAAAATTTTAAATCTACTTTTTAAGGAGGTATTATAAATTTAGTTAACATATATTTTATTATACCTTATGTCTTGGTAGATACATAACATTTGAAATTTACAACAATATTAATTGAATAATTTTAAAAAAGTTAAAATCACATTGCCTAAAAATTATTGAGGATATGTTTTTTTTGAGATTTATCCATGAAAAATTTGATAATGACATTTTATTTAATATATATTTAATTCCTTTGATACCTATAACTTCGGGATATTATATCAATGTTACCTGACTAATTTTCCATCCAACAATATAAATTTTATTTTTACATTATTATAATGAAATAATTATATGGCAATGAGTTTTTTTACTAATAATTATTTTTGATAAAAATCCATGAAAAATCATAGCATTATTCATTATAATTTGTAATGGTTAAAGATGATCAAATGTGGTGAAATTTTTTTGGGTGGTCTATGTGACAAAAAATAATTATTTGATATAAGATTTTTATATAGATTGAATCATATATAATGTATTATATTTATTATGTTAACCTTAGAAATGAAAATTTTTCTTGAATTTTATATCATTTACCACTGTGCCTTTAAATATCAATGATAGCCTTATTCTAAATGACACATGATTTTTATTTTTCCATGGAATGTGTAAATTTAGATATATTACATGACAATTTTTTCAATGAAGGTTATAGAAAATTTAGAATATAACATCAGTAAAATGATCCATGTTGGATGTGTGAAATATTTTTATGATAAGCTTTATCCTAGGATTCATAATTAATAATAAAATTTTCAATTATATGAATTAGTTAGAGAAGTTAAGGATTTTATTTGAAAAGTATAAAATTATTAAACACCTTGAATCAGATGAGTTTTATTCATTTCAATAAATTTAGGTATAACATTAAAGTTTTTTTTATTATTGATTAAATATTTACCCTATGAGATAAAATATTAATTTTTATTGGATGTTTATATTTTATAGGTTACATGAATTGTTTCAAGAGTATGGGAATTGATAAATTAAAATTATACATAACATTTTATCATTAATTGCATTATTAATTGAGCTTCATTTTTCTTAATTATTATTTCTTTGATTAGTCTTATATAGAAAATATAGTTTGAATAAATATCAATATTATTATAGAAAATGTACACTTTAATAAAAAAATCACACCATGATACATAGTATTACAATGTTGTATTATTTAAGAAAATTATTGTTTTTATTTCATATTTATTTACCATATAATTGGTAAATATTTTTATTGTAAGATACTATAAATCATTATAAAACATTCCTAATTGAGAACAGGTTAATTTATTTCATTGGTATTTTTTTCATTAAACATGATGTTAATTGGGTTTTATAGTGAAAATAGAAAATAATTATGATAAAATGGATAGATTGGATTTTTTAATGTGGAATTGCCTAAGGTAAACTTGAAAACCACAATGTTCACATTTGTTGGAGTGGTAACGAAGTGCATTAGATAATGTTCTCCACTAATTGAACATAAATATACCTACTAGTTTGGATTATATTTTAAAAATACCTTTATTCCTCTATAGAAATATCTTTTAGAATACTCCAAGAATTTATAACGAAAGAAAAAATCACCATGAGGCTTTCCAAAAATCCTAAACTGTTTGCATGAATCTTAACCTATGTGGTGTTTTTTATTCCATTATGTCCCCAAAATGGTTTTTCTTATTCAGTATTGATAGGGACATACTTGGTGTTATAAGTCACACATGGGTGAATTTTCACTATTATATATACCCATTCTAAGAGAAACATTATTCCACCAGCAGTTCTTAGTGTAAGATTCTAGTGTCACTCCATCACTCACACTCATGGTATCTCACAAAAAGATAGTACATAGACCCTCAATTATAAATTTTATATTCCACATTAAATCAATAACTTTCACCATTTGAGAATCCGTACATTATCCAATATGATATGTATAGAGAACAACTACTAGAAACTACACCCTATCCGTCACTTGAATTGATATAATTGTAAAACCAATTTAGATTTCAATTACCATAATAAAATTACAATAGAACTTGAGACACACATTTTATCATATATTTTGAAACAAATAATTTATCGAATTGGTATAATTAAACATGATAATGATCAGTTCCCCCAACTACAAAAGATATTTTCCTGATATCATAAAGCACCTTATCTATTACTAGACTTGTCTTGTTTGCTCATTTTGGTTTCAAACACCTACAAGTTGACCATTACAACTCCAATATATGGGGATTCAACACTACCCCATTTGGGATAATCCTTTCTCCCTAATGAATCTCCATCATTATTCAATTATTTATCCCTTAAAAAATATCAAACCATAGATCACTCTATATGGAATGAAGTGTATTGTGATATCTCTATATAGATAAGGGTTCTCATATATTCTATACCAATCATATAATAAATTGTTATTATGGATTTTAGTGAGCTTTCAATGACATTAGTTCTCCCAGATCAAGCTATATGTGTCCATCTTGTTGTTCTGTTACTTAATTTAGTAGTAATGGTTTGTATTGATATTCATAATTATGTAACCATGTACACAAGATCCACATGTGGATTGAATTTTATATTTGTGACCATGGTGTTTTTTTGGGTATTAATTTGTATAGGAAAATATTTGATAATAGGAAAAGATTATACATCAATCTGATTCTAATGTTTATTCATACATAAAATTTCATTTAACATATATTGGAATTGTTTAATCTTATGCATCTTTTTGTGTTTTCTATTGTAGAAACCCAACCCCAGTAATCTCGGAATTTGTTTCTACTATCATTACAATTCATTGATTATAAGGAATAAAATTCCGATGGAACAAAGAGTTTAGTTGTCTTGGTAAACAATATACATACATGATTGTTATATTAATACTAGATACACTAATTATAAAATCAATTTTTTGGTTTTAAGGATGATATTATTCCCAATTATAATATCCTTGCATATATTTCTTAGTAAAAATTAGGGAATCCTTGGGAAAAGAACAAATTAAGGAGAACAGAAACTCTTAGTGATAGTTAATTATAGCTGAAGTAATAATGAATCCTTGGGGATAATCAATATTGAAAGGTAAATAATTGAATACACAATACATGTAATCAATAAACTAAGAATGAATTAAATAAACAATATTGATAGTTACAAACTCAAAACACATTCTATTTATTTTACTTTATTATCATCATAAAATAAGGAAGAATCAATATGGAATGGTAAATAAGTGAATAAAACACATATAATCAATAAACTGATAATTAAATGAATCCATATATTTTTTCATAGTAAAAATCCCATGGGTATTAATGATAAATAAAATCTTAATGAAATTAATTCTTAGTTATTGTTTGTTATGTCATTGGCACCTGAAAACCTATACCCTCAATACATTTCACATTATAGTTTACAAGTACATGTTAATATCCATTAAATTAGTGTAACTTATTTGTCTCATTAGATCATGTCGATGTTTAGAAGGGATATATAAATTATAAGCCCCTCCCAACACTGTCAGTCTAATTAATCATCATATATCATGTAATAAATCTAATTAATAAAAAATTTTACTTTCAAAATATCCATATTGATAAAACAATAATTATATATCAATATTTCCTCAGATGATTAAATAACTATCAAAGTAACTATCATATGTAAATATGGAATATGATTTTTTTATCAAACATATCTATGATAAATAATATAGATATTATGGTGAAACTTAATGACTAATGATCAAAATAATTTTAATATTTAATGCGGACTAAAAATAATCATGTTAGTGAATGTTAATACCATCCCTGATCAATGAAATTATAAAACATCTAGAGGAAAAATAAGGATGGTATAAATAAATCAAATCCCATGTGGTTTTAGGATGAATATTTTTTTCATTGATGATTATAAATACTATAAAAATAAAAAATATTATCCTTTTAATTTTGTAAAACATTCTACAAATAATTTTCATTAAAAATAACTTTTAAAAATATTTTATTCAAAAATTAACCATTTAATCATAAAAATGAATCTTCAATTAAATAATAGTGGGTAATTCCATACAAGCCATACAAGGAAAAATATCATTTCTTTTGCGAGGTAAAAAGGTTTAAAAAGTTCCATGTCCATAAGGTGAAAAAAATATTCCTTTAAAACATTTTATAAATGAAAAAAGGGTCAAAACATATATATGAAATAATTTTCGAAAGATTAAAATAAATTTAAAAAAATTTAGAAAACATTGGTGTTTATAGGAAAACCAGTTGTCCAATTAAATAGATAAATGAAATCGGTTTTTCGTAAAAAATTCTAATAAATTGTGTACCAAAGAGAGGTATAATGATACTATTATTTAAAAAAGATAATTAGTAACATGATTAGAATAAAATTAAAGGGTTTAATAAAAAATATTCATATAAATTCTTTTAATGAAATTTCAAGAATAAATATACTTAATAAGAATGATATTTTGTAATAAACCCTTAAAATTATCATAACATATAAGTGATAATTTATCAATGAATAGGAAATGTGTATCAAATATAAATCCACATGAAATAAGTTTAAATACATAAATATATATTCCATGTAATTGTTAACATAATCATATAATATTAATGATAATGAGGAGGTTATATAATCTAATGAAAAGGATTTGTGTTATAAAATTTATCTATCACTTGTTAACTTTATGTTCAAATCCCCTTAAGTTAATTAATTAAAATTGAGAATAAAAACAAATTAATAATGAAATATTCATGATATTACATGTCAAGGACAATTATATACTCTATAAAAATAAATAAGTTGTTAAATTGGTGTATGTATCAAGGAAAGAAAAGTGAGACATTAATATATTAAATTATATTTCCTTCTGGGTGAACATACATTAACGTAATTTATAATAGTTTTAAGCATTTTTCTAACTTATACCAGAACCGTGATAATAATTATAATATCATATTTTATCTTCTTATAATATATTACTAACCATTTGTTAAAAATATTTCATTATTTTCATCATATCATGTGTTAATTGTCTTATTTGTGGAGTATGTAATGACCAGTTATTTTTTCGTATTACATAGATAATGATTTTATCATCTATTGAATGTAAATAATGATCAAAATATTTTATATATTCAGTATATATTAATTTATATTAATACATACATTTTTTATATAGGAAATTAAATTCACCCCACATTGAGATGTAATTTTGTACGTACACATGAATGTTACTTCCATTTCATTGTAGTATTTAGAATAATGAAAGATAAATGATAAATATATTTATATTTAAATATATATTTATATACAATATAACTCCATTATCATATTTTTTGTAATATATTTTGAATAATTTTGTTAAAATTATCCATTATACATTCCACATATATCATGAACGAATCACATGGATTCGAGGAGGTGGTAATCCACATGTCCCCAAATGATGATATTGTATTCCACTAAAATGGAAACAACAAAGGATTGTGATATATAAATAAATTATATAATCATAAAGTAATTATATGTACTGTATATATCATATTAAAACTATAAATCCATTATTATTTCCAACCTTGAATGGTGGTAAATGGAATAATAAATGACATCATTTTGTGAGGTGATAGTCTATTGTACACACGAATGATGATTATATATCCCATTTTATGTATGTGTGTGAAATTATAGGTCTAAATATTATAATAGAAACATGGAATTATATTGATTTTACTGAATGTTTTATAAAATAATTATTTAGAAATAATTTAATGTGTTTATATGTAAATGAAACAGATGTTATTATTGAAGAACTTTACCTCTTATTTGGGTAACTCATTTTGGTTTATACCAAAACACATCCTTAGTTTACCATTAGAAAAAAATTTATTATAATAATAGTTAAGGAAATCTTGGAGATTACATGGTAATGGGTTTTATGATTTAGTAGGATTGATAGTTGTGAATAAGTGGGAGGGTTGTGTACCTTTTTATAATGGAGGAGTATTGGGATTCATTTAAATTTTAGAAAATGGAATTTCACCCATGTGGTAGGGCTCGCGATAACCATTGATTCCATCCCCCTGCTGGTGACGATGGTGTCTGGTTTGGCTCCTCCCCCCTTTACGGGGGAGGGAGAATCTTTGTTTCCCATGAATGCACGGTCTTCTTTCCAGCCCTTTTCCGATCCTGACTTTCATCCTCCGTTTCGGAAAGCCTTTGATAGACCTAATGTTCCGGATCTTTTGGATGGTAACCTTAATCTTCATATTTCGACGTCTGAGTTTTCAGAAACCTCTTCGTCGCTGAATCTCACTCTCGTTGCTCACTTCAGAACAAGGAGACATTCCCTTGATGAGTTCGACCAGTTTGTCTTCTCCACTTGGGATCTTCAAGAAAGGGCGACTGTCGGGCTATTGGATAGACAACATATTATGATCCTCTTTGAGTCAGAAGATGATCTCATTCATACTTTGTGAAGAGCACCTCGCAGCTACAATGGTATTAAGTTTTTTCTTCTTAGTTGGTCATTTGATTTTCATTTGAGACGAGATTCACCCTCGGCTGCGGTTTGGGTCAGTTTCCATAACCTTCCCTTACCTTTTCAAAATCCATTTTTTATAATAATTTTGGGTAATCTTGTGGGTAGATTAATGGGTGCGGATAGACACACTGAAGTGGTGTTCCATCCGATTAACCCTAATGTATGTGTTGAGGATGATGGTTCTATAATTCCATTTGAGTTTGTGTGGATTACAATCGGTGATGAATATATGTGTAAACAAATGGTTGTTTATGAGAATTGTTATGATTTTTGCTCAACTTACAACCGTTTTGGGAATCTTCTGGGGAGTTGCCAAAGAGGATCATCATCTCAGGTGTTGTATTATGGGCGTTGGGTGTATCAGGCTCTAGTAAGAGGGAGGATACAACAGGGATCATTTCGGTGACACAGCTGATGGATGGTCTGGAGATGAGGACTAATGTTATGGAGGGGACAAATGGATGTTCCCAATCACTGGGTCCTTTGGTTCAAAAGCTCGTCGAAGGTGATGGCAAGGAGCCAGATAGGCATGGTGATATCACATCCCTGACAGATGTCATGGAATCTCAAAGCATTCCGGAGGCAACAGATGCAAGCAAGAGACAGAGGCAAGAGAATCCTAACACTAGGAGTGATCAAATGAATGGTTCCACATCCAGTGGGGTGACTTTGAGGGATCAACATTTAGGTGATGCCTTGGATACGAGGGATTAAAAGGTGAAATGTAAAATTTGTGACTCAGTAGTGACTCTTGGCAGGAATGGGAGGAAACAGGATAGTGGGGTACCGGGTGTTGCTTCTGTGGCTATTCTTCCTTTGAGTAACAGATTCCTGGGGCTTGCTGAGGAGGGTATGGATGATGTTACAATGGAGTAGGGTAAATCCCTGGAGACTAGTATACAGGATTGTGCATGAGGGGAAGCTAACCGTGAGGCTTCTTGTGAGGTTGTGGGAGATCCTACTGTGGAGAATACAGCTTGCCAACAGGGTAAACCGACGGACGTGGAAATGTATTAGACGGTAAAGTAATAGGATCAAGTAAGTATGATGGTGTTGCAGGCATTTACAAGTGGAATATTGACTGAAACACACCAGATTAGAGTAGAGGAAGATATAATGAGGGCATGGATTTATCTTCGGACAACATTCTTGGGAGGAAGGGGATGCTATCCAGATGTGACAAGGAGAATAGAGGTGATATTGTCACTAGTTCCTTGAGCGACATAGTGCATGGTGGAGATAGAATCCAGACCGATGATGGAGGAGCAGCTTCTACTACTCGAAAAACAAAAGACAAGATGAATTACTCTTATCTGCCTTGACCGATGTGCACCAGAGCATCCTTTAAAAAGGACCATGGTGTGTCTCTGGCTTTCAATAAAGGCAGCTTGTCCAAGAAAGATGGTTCCCAGTGAATCACGCTGGATATTATGAGGTGGGACTACAATGGTGATTTCATGAGGTGTTTAAATCCGACTCTTGAATGGGGAACAGCCACCGCGGAGGGGAGTTCATGCGATGGTGGAGATGACAGGTATGGTAACTATGATTTTTAGTTTTTGTTGACTGATTGAGTGTCTGTTTCATTTTAAATCTTTGGAGGGGACTTGTTTGTGCTTTTTTGGTTTTTTGTGGCTTTGGGTTTCTTACATTTCTTAAAAGTGTTTGATATAATAAAAAAAGTATTTGAATTTCACCCACATTAATTCCATGTAATGTGGATCCAATAATGAATAAAATTAGATGAAATGGATCATAGGTTAGGAATATGTCTATAAAATGGATTTTCTACAATTTTCGATGTCATTTTTAAAAATAAAATTATAGAAGTGGCAGTAAATAATTTAAAATTTATCCCATAGATAGGATGAAAAAGCCAGTTTTTAAATAAAAAATGTTCAAATGTTTTAAAAAATTATATATAATATCCATGTGAAATTAATTAAAATGACTTAAATATTATCAATTTATTTATAATTAAACTTATGAAAATAAATAATATTTTCATAATTTATTTTAACACTATAAAATATATATATGAAAAAACGTTTTCAATAAAAAATCAATATTTTTAACTATTCATCGAAAAAGTGACAATTCTGATAAAAATACCAAAAATTCACCCTAAACTAATTTTTAGGTTACACTTTTAATAATTATGTTTATTCTTACATATGGAATTTATAATTATTCAAAAAAATGGATTTAAAATAGCTTCTCCGTTAAAAGGATGCCCAATTTAATTATAGAATAAAGCAATTTTTAAGCATAAAACTGGATTGGTTGTTATCTTAAGAATATCAATGATATTGTATGAATATATAACTATTTTATTAAATATAAAATATTAATATATATATATATATCATTAATATAATTCACTAATAATAATTAATTTAATAAATAATGATAAAAAACTTTGGTAAGAATAAAGACCTTTCCTTTATATTAAAATTTTTTTCATGTTCATTTGTAATTAATTGGAGACAAATGAACTCAATAATATAAATTCTTATTTTTGTTAATCATGTTCAAAAATTATAATTTAATGGATAGTTGATATTTATTTATATAAAATAATAATATTTAATTACTATATTATTGTTCAGTAAAATTTAGTCTTGCATGAAATAAAAGCTATCGAAGAAAGTATTTATTTCATGTAGTGTATGAAAACACAATATTTTGTTCATTAAAAGATATTAAATATATTTATTTATTTTTAAATGTTATAAACACCATAAATTATCTAGATTTTATATTCCTTTCTATGTTCCGTGTTTCATTCTATTCTCACTATCTAATAAAAATTAAATTTTTAGAATTTTTTGGCTGTTACATTATCCCCACCATACATTTATTGTCACCTCACAATTTAATCCTGATCTATGAAATCTAGAATTAAATAATTTAAAATTAAATAGTTAAAATATTACATTATTATAATGTTTATTGAAATATTCTCTTAATAAGATAGAATTATAAGTACAACGATCACATGGAATAACATATAAATAAGTCTCTAAGATAGAAAACATTAGTGGAATGTGAAAATATTTATTTTTATGAAAACTGTAAATAATTATTTGAGGTGAGTGATGTCATCGATCATAAAAAATTGAATGATCATTAGAATGTTTAGGGCCTGAAGGCTTTAAGTCTATAGTTATTTAAAATACCACCAGTTCAAAAAAAGTAAGGTATTATCATAACATTTCATTTCAATATCATTATCCAAATGTTGAGAGATTATTTTACTAACAAAAATATAAGAAACAATAATTACTCAAAATATTTTCTATACATAATTTCACTAATTGGTTGTTCTTACATCAATTTCAAATTCAATCGTTTACTCCATGAAATGAATATCCAAAAATGAATTTCTATTCCTGAAGAACTAAAAATTTATTATAGTAAATCATAATATCAATAAATCATGTTTTTATATCTATATACAACTATTTCACAAAACCAATATGTTCAATTTTAATAGATTAATCTCCAAGATCAAAAATAATTATTTTTGATTATCATTAATATATATTCATTAAATTCATTAACTATAAATAGTGACATATTAATCAGTACATCACCTAAGATAATGGTTGGACTGACACCCTTATAATCATAGGGTCATGGGTTCAAACCCCACTGATTTTCTAGATTTTATTTTTTTTTCACCCAACATGTGTGTTATCCTTTTTCCTTATAAAATATTAATATAATTTCCAAAATAAATATGACTAATATCCTTGATATAAGTTTAATCTCTAAATTGGAACTAAACTATGGTTTTCAATACATCCACAATACATAAATATTGTATCCTTCTATTTCCACATAGGTCCTTCCTTGGTATGGGGATTATCCTATATAAGAGGGAATTGACTTGGGTAATGACCAGGTCCCCCACATTTAATGAAAAAAATTAATGGATCCTTAGTATGAGTTTTATCTTCTTTCATCGCACTATTTATTTTTTGTTTTAAATTCATATTTATATGTCCTTATTTCCTATAAATAAATCAGTTCCATATTCCATGGAGACACTTTGATTTGTGTATTCTTACACATTTCATGCATTACAAGAATTTTCTCCCTTTTTCTCTATGGTCTTCACGACTTGAGATATTAGAAAACTCCATTATTATATTATTTAGAGAGTCTGGTAGATGCTTATTGTATATAAAGTTAATAATATTTTGGTAAAACTAATTATCATTAACAATATATCATTCAATCCTATAAATATCCCATTTGGTTGATCGTTGTCACAACTTTTTCTTCATGTTCTATATTATCATGAATCCTTTAAGGAACAACTGTTAACTAAAACCATAATGAATAGTTTAAATAAAAATATCCATAGTGGGAAAAATATACAATCATTTATAGTATATCTAAATCCTATCACATTATTCTCAATATAAAACATATTACGATTAATCTAGGTTATTTATTTCCATTATATATTAAAATTTATTAAAATAAATTGTAAATAAAATGTGAATTATACAAAACATATCCCCTAGCAGTGTAAAAACAAGAGTGTAGTAAAGTCTATTGTTGTGTTCTAGGATATGCTTGAGGCAGGATCAACAAACCTTTTCCATATTGTTATCAATCTGTATAACTAATCCAAAACCACATCAACTTATAGTATCCAGACAGCGAAGTATTTTAATGAAATCCCACATAATATCCTTATTACAAAATTTAAATGACATTATTCTATACTTATTATAAAGTATATCTTCTGGTTTTTTTCACTAATTTATATTTTCCTAAATCTTAATATATTTTTTTATACTAAACATCTATTGATATCAAATATACTGACCTGACACTAGTACATACAAAGCTAATGTCTGAAACCACTACATTGGAATGATTCTAAGTAATTAAATCAAGATGAACCATAGAGTTTAGTAGTATTAGTAAAAATTATATATAACCAAGTCATATGTTATAATTGCATACAATGTTTATAACATAACTTTTTTTAGTATAATTTTAATACCGAATAGCATAACCGGGTAAATATTTCATAGTACAGTTCAGGGAATCTTAGGGAAATGAATGAAAATTTGGGTGAGATAAAATTGTCATTTAGGGTTACGTATATTAGAAGAAATAATTTAAAAATGAGCATAATCATTTTGAAAAATATAAATAATTGAACACACATTCCATATAATCAATAAATTGAGAAGGAAGTGAGTAAATATTATGGAAAGGTAATAACTGGAATAAAATTCCATTTAGATAACATTACTATTATGATTAGATAAGGAAAAATCAATATGGTAAGGTAGAAAACTAAAACATTAGTACAATTAATCAATAAACTGAGAATGAAATGAATTTATAGATGTTTTTCATAGTGAAAATATCATGGATAATAATGATAACAAAAATCTCATTGAAGGATTTATTTAATTATTGGAATTTTTATTTGAGGAACATAAAAATATATACCATCAAGGCCATTCAAATGAAAATTTATTATTATAGGTACAAACCATTATAATTTTCATAATTATTTTGTATCATGATATCATGTTGAGGCATCGAGGGGAAAAATAAATTTCAGGGTCCACTCGTAACATATACTCTAATCAATCATCATATATCGAGTAATTTATTTAATTAAGAAAATATATATATTTTATAATATTAATATTAATAAAATAAAAAAATATATCAATAATTTCCTAGATAATAAAACAACTATCAGTGTAAATACATCATGTAAAAAGTGTATAATGTTTAGGGCATAATCATATCCATGATAAATAATATGGATATTTAGGATAAATTTAATGTATAATGTTCTAATAAAGATGAATATTTCAAGGGGAATAAAAAGAATAAATATAGTGAATTTAAAAAATAACCCTTTTCAAAGAAATCATAAACCATACAGAGTAAAAAAATGATTTTATCCATACAACAAATCCTATGTGTTTTAAGGATTGATGTTTTTTTTCATCTAGGAATAGAAAAACTATAAAAAGAAATAAAAATATAATTTTTCATTTTGAATAATAGTTTTAATATTTTATTCAATGAAAGTAAATTTTAAAAAAAAATAATTAATATTTCAAACTTTCAAAGGAAACATCAATGATCTAAGATGCGTAATTTCAGATAGGTCATACAAGGTAAAAGGAAATTTCTTTTTTAAGGTAAAAAGGGCAGAAAAGTTCCTTATTTGTAATGATATAATATGATTAATTTAAAAACATTTGTCAAAAAATGGTAAAAATATCTATAAAATAAATTTTTAATTTTTTAAAAAATATGAATACATTTTTAGAAAATGTTGTTTTTTAGAAGATAATATTTTCTCTAACTAAATAGATAAATTAAGTCGGGCTTCTTAAAATAAATTTGAGTACCAATGAGTGGAAAAATGGTATTATTACTTAAAAATGGCCACGAATCGAAATTTTAGAATATAATTAAATGGATTAATGAAAATTGGTCATATAAATTCCTTTATCTAAATTTCATGAATATTCCATCTCAATTATAATGCTATTTTTAAATAAACCAATAAAAATATCATAAATTTGATGTAATAATTAATCAATAAAGAAATTATGTGTTTCAAAATAAAATAAATATTAAATAATTACACACACATATATATATATATAGTAAATTCATTATATACCTAATCATAGAATATTAATGATAATGATGAAGTAATATCACCTAGTGAAAACGAATTTAGTTATGAAATTTTTCTACCACTTGGTAAGATTATGTTAAAATCCCTTTAGATGAAATATTTAAAATTGAAACTTAAAATATAATTAAATATTAATTATTCATGATATTTAATTTCAAGGGGTAGAATATATACCATACACAATAAATATTTGTTGAAAATGGTGTATGCATCACGTAAAGAAAACTGAGACAAGAATCTCTTACCATGCATTTCCTTTTGGGTGAAAATACATTAACATATTGTATAATGGTTTTATGTATTTCAAAAACATCTACTAGAACCATAATCATAATTATAATGTCATGTGTTATCATATTATAGTATGTTATTACTAATTTGTTTATAATCATTCATTATTTTCATCATTGTGCTTTTAACTGTCTTACATTTCGAGTATTTCAGGACTTATTATTTTTGTTCCTACTACATAGATCATGATTTAATAATATTTATAATGTAAAATATGATTTAAATATTAAATATCTTTAGTATATATTTATTTATATTAATCCATCATCTTTGGACAAAGAAAATTCAATCCACTATTTAAGGAGATGGTAGGTCATACATATGAATGAACACTACTTCCATTTCCTTGTCGTATTTATAAGAATAAATAGGTTATGATTTATATATATGTTGGTGTATATTATAATTATATCATCATGTTTATTTCATATATTACACATATTTGTATTATAAACATCATTTATGTGTTCTATATACGGCGTGAATGAATCATACCCCTTTAAGGATGCAGTAGTCCACACATCGACAAATGATGTTATCGTATTCCCCAAATATTGAAATCATGACGGTAGGTGTCATATAAAAAAATTAAAAAATTATAAATACATTATAAATAATATATATATCATCTAGATAATATAAATCCATCAATACATCAAACCTTGAATAGTATTAAATAAAGGAATGAATGGCATCCGTTTGCAAGGTGGTAGTCCACCGTACACAAGAACGATGATTGAATATACCATTTGATGTTTGTGTATGAACCATTATGTTTAAAACTTATAATAACAACATATATATGTATATATATGATAATTAGGTTATTATATAAGCATTATATTAAAATAAATAATGGTGTGGAGATGTAAATGAAACAAAAGTTATTATTGAATAACGTTACATCTTTTTAGGGTAACTCCTTTTGGATTATACCAATGGATATACTTGGTTTGAATTATGCCAAAAAATAATCTTTTGATATGTTGTGTGGGAGGTTTTGATCATATTTGGGCAGGGTTTTGATGAGAAAAATGGCTTTAGATATGTGAACAGTGGGAGGGGTGAGTTCCTTTTTATATTGGAGGAGGAGTGCTACACTGGTAAATTTTAGAAAAGGGAATTCCACCCATGTTTTTTCCATGTAAAGTGGATCTAATAATGAATACAATTTAATAAAATGTAGTACAAGGTAAAAATATGGACATAAAATAAATTTTGAACATGTTTCTAGGTTATTTTTTCCATTATGTTTTAGCTTTAGTCCCTTGATAAGCTATTTATTCACTTAATTGTAGTAAATAATTTTAATTAATTTCACTAATATTTGTCGTAAAAAATAATTTGATCATATTAGAAATTATAAGTTATTCTAATTACAAATTTTTGATCAATTTTTCTAAATTCTAATCACATATGTGGAAAAAATTATTAAAATTCACCACGTAATTGGGACGACAAAATAGGTTTTAATTTTAATAATATTCAAAACTGTGCGATGTTTTTATATAAATTTGAAATGATAAATTTATTAATATGACCTAAAATGTATTAATTTATGTATAATGGGAATAATTAAACATAATAACCAATTTAAAATATAATTTAACAATATATATTAAATATTAGAAAAATTAGTTTCCCATTAAATTTTTTATATTTTTTATTAGTTGATAAAAAATTAAACTTCTCCGAAAAATCAAAAAAATTCACTCTTATATAATTTTTATGTTATGATTTATAAAAAATATCATATTATATTATAAACTTTCATAAAACTTATTTAATGTATATTCTCCATTAAAAGGCGTAAAAAATTAATTTAAAAAAATAGTATAAAACTCGAATTATTCTTATCTTATGTTTTTAAAATCCTATTATAATAATATAAAAATATTATATTTAATAATAAATATATATATCATTAATATCATTCAATAAAAGTAGTTCATTTAATTTTTTATGAGCCTTGTAAGTATTAAATCGTTTTTTTATATTTAATTAACTTTCATGTTCATTTATAATTAATTTGTAATCAATGAATTCAATAATATATATTCATATATTAGTTAATCATGTTATTAAATTATAATTAAATTTATAATTTATAACTTATTATGTTAAATAATAACATTTTATGATATATTGTTGTTCTGTAAAACTCAGTCTGGCTTGTAATGCGAGATATCGATGAAAGTATTTATTGTGCTCACTGAAAGAAAACTAAATATTGTGTAAATTTAGAGATATATAATACAATAATTTTTTTTAATTATTAAATATTACATAATATCTCAAGATGTTATATTACTTTCTACTTTTGGTGTTTTTTCATATATGTTTTCAAATAAAAGTAACACTTTTAGAATTTTCGGGGATATTACATCAATTAAATCATACACAAAATCCATGATCATTCAATTACCATATAAATATATAAAAATCGGGTATATATTCTATATTGATCACTTTATTTTATAAAATCTAGACTAAATATAGTATATTATCCATTGCTTAATTTAAGAAATTATTTAATCGAACATAACTCATTGAAGTTAAATTTCAGTATTCTATAATAAGAATGGCTAGTAATTTTATACCTCAACATATACATAACTCTATTTAGAAGATTTTCCATCGCTATAAAAATAAACTATGTTAAAATATTAAATTAAATAACTAATTATGAATGAATTTATGTTGAATTATATTATTTATGAAAACGAAATCCTCTTCACTAGGAAATGTTAAATTAAATTTCAAATTATTATTGATTAGCCTTCCATATTAATATTTTATAGTGTGATAATAATAAAAAACTAATATATCTATCAATAAATTTTATCATTACTCTAATATAATTTAGGTTCTCCATCTCACTCCCCCTACCTTATGTATTCATCTTTTTATTCATCCCCGTTGACGCTACGAACCGACCATCTAAGGATTTTTTCAATAATCACTCATGAAACATTATTTATAGATTATTTCACATTTATATATTATATTTATTCCATTATGTTTTTACAAAGTTCCAAATTTTTTCAAACATATTCAATGTAATCTAATCATGAGGTATTCTATAGAGTTGGTTTGGGTGTAATGGTAGGAATACCAATTAAATAAAACCATTGTAGGTAGAATGAGGAAGCTTATATCTAAGAAAAATACCTGATATATTTAATAATTAGTTAATATACACCACTTATCTCCTCACATGTGTATCTCTTAATACCCTTTTCTCCTTTGTTCATTGGGTGTTTCATGGGACAAAAATGCAAACAATAGTTCATATTCTCTCACATCCATATTCATGAATAATTTTTTAATGGTTTTTGTATTTAAAACATTATATTGTATATATATTTTTCAAATAGACTATGAATGTAATAAAAATTACATTAAAATATTACACTATTATAAAACTTCTTAACCATTGAAATATATCCTCTTCTTTTTTTAAAAAATAGTGGAATTCCTCCAAACATATCCCATTGGATAATCATATTATCTTACATTGAGATGTAAATATAAAATTATATTCACATATATGTGGGTAAAGAACTACTAATTAGAATGTAATATAGATTCATATCCTGAACATCATGTTATTTATCTTTTAATTGGGTTAAAATTTAAAGGTTGATCTCATTTGATTATTTAATGGCATAAATAAAAAATGGACACAATCATACATAATGCAATTTATTATTATAGTTTTTAATAATAACTAAGACTTGCATATTTTTTGTTAAAGTAATAAATTTCAATATGTCTCAAAATTACTCTATGAAATATGATTAAAATTTCCATCAGATTGTTTATGGATAGAACAATCATATCCATCGTATACATAAAACATTATGTCAATAGAAATATAAAAATGAATCACATAAATAATAAAAAATATTTATTTCATCATTAATGGAAATTTATTATCACTGGGTATTATGGAATGATTTTTAATAAGTTTTTAATTTTATATTATATAAAAACAGCCAAATTAAAAATAAAAACCACATGCAATATCATTCATACAGAAAGATGATCACAACAACCACATATATATGTCATTATCCTCTCTAAATTTTAACAATGAAAATTATATAAAAGTATAGAATATTTATGACCATGGAAACATATGTGGAAAGTAAATAGACAAAATTAGATATTTACTCTAGTGGTTAGCTTCAATATGTGAAATTTTTACATTTTTATTCTAACAACCTAAAATAAATAAAACAGTATGAGAAAATAATTAAAATACACTAATTTTTTTTTTGGATTTTTAATTTTTGTTTATGAATATATTTTTTTCTAAATAAATTTTAATGAAAATATTGTCCCCTACTAATGGAATAAAAATATTTTTGTTGATTTATTAGTAAAATAAAATTGATCATTATGAAAACATTGTGGTTGTGAAATTGGATAATCATTAAATAATGTATATTCATAAATTAAAAAATTTATTATATAATCCTTGAAAACTAAGATGTTTTTCTTTTTAAGTTGTAAAAAGATGTATCATAATACATTTTCAATTTATTTAACAAAACCATACTTAGTCTAATGATTTTATTATGAGTAGTCACCATTATAAACCTGTATACATACCTTTAAAAACAACATAATGACTTCTTAATGAGATAATAGTTCCTAATAGGGATTATTGATAAGCCTGATCTATTTTTAAAAAGTATAACATCAAAATTATATGAGTTACCACAACCTCTATAAGATATAGGGTGCTTTTTTATGGTTTCCAGATACAATCATATTTTTTTTGTAATCTCACATTGGTTGTGTTTCACTCCTAAAATCTATATTACTAGGATTTATAATATTATACTTCAAATTTCTATTGTAGGATTCTACCCTCTCCCCCTCAGTAACACTAATTCTATTGAGATAACTTTTTTTGAATTGATTTTGTTTTTAATATATATCAATGATATTGGAGTATCATTTATGACTATAGTAAATATGTAAGAAATGAACAATAATTGTGAAAATAAATATTGTCGTGGATGTTTTTTGTTTTACCCAATCATGATGCTGATTGATAAGTGATCCTATGAATTGTATCATCTACACTATGTGTGTGAACATTGGAAGGAGCAACAATGATGTTTCTATTTAAACATGGTTTTTATTTTTATATAAAAATTAAATTAGTTCATTACTTTATAATATCCTATATATCCATTATTTTTAATGTAAAATGTGTTTAAATATTTTAGGTTTCATAGATAATTTATAATCAGTATTCTTATATCTCAATCATAATGATTTTTTAAGAAGATTTATCCTTGTGGCTATATTCATGAAAGAATTAATTTTATGTATAAATAGATATGGATGATGTGGAGTTAAAAATAAAAGGGGGATAATTAAAGATACAGTGATATTTGGTTCATGTGTTTGGAAATAAATATATTTACAAAAGGATTATCTAATGGAAATTTAGGAAATAATATGGCCAGATCATAGACATCACATCCACCAAATAATCCAGGAAAATATAGGTACACCAGATCAAGTTTGATGGTGGAAGATAGTTTTGAGGGGAATGGAAGAGGAAGCTCCCCATTATGGGTTTGTGAAGAAGAAAGTGTTATATAACCATCCTATAGGGTGGTATTACAAATCCTTTGATTTCAAATAGGTTTTAATGGGTTTTATAGTGGGATTATGGAGGAATCAAATATATTGGAGAGAACACATTCTATGAATTAGTCAATATGGGAACCACTAAATTTGGTATTTTTTACATTGTAAACATGGGATGTATAGATGTTATGGGAAAAAATTTCATTTAAAATCATCTTTAACTTATCAGTACCTAAGAGTTCAAGACGTCTCATACTATAATAGTTTGATGTATTATAAAATGAAATTATTCCCTATATTAGTGTAGTGTAAATTGTGTTATTGGACTTGTGTAGTGTATATGAATAAATAGAATAGTTACTAATAAAATATGAAAAACTTAAAGTAAAATTTATATGAGTCATTAAATATCATTGTAAGTTGGAATCATGAACAAAGAACAACATATAATGAATCTATGTAATGGGATTCAAAACATATGATTTGTATATGGGTGGTCTATATAGTAATATATAGTTCAAATAATGTGTTATTACATATTAAAATACCATTTATTAGTATCTAACATTCAAGTGATCCACATATGTGTAACTCACATATGAGTGAGTTGTAAAAGCAGTCAATATTTGGTAATCCAATCATTTAGTTTAAATATAATTATGTTGTTTTGATGATTCTAGAAGGAAAGAGAGAGGTATGGGGCTACAAATGCTATAATATTTTTAAAAATTCATGATTATATAGATCGATGTGGTGCATAGGGTTTCTATATGTTGGTATATAATTAAATATGGTTGTGACAATAAGAAGTTATATGTTTTGAATTATAATGATATCATTAATTTTTAATTTTCATGAATCGCATAATTAATAATTCTATATTGACATGGAAGAAAAAAATGTAGAAAAATAATAATAAATAAGATGGTGAAAATGGATGATTCTAATTGTTACTATGTGTATACATATATATATATGACAGGGTGATGAATGTATAGTTTTATGGGACCCGATATTGGTTTTTTATTATATTCTATGGTATCAAAGAAAATACAGAGAATAATATACATGGTAAAAAATATGAGGAAATTGTGTGTCTAATTGAAGAGAAATAAGATCTAGTGAAATTATATTGCACCAATGTAGATTAAAAATAATTCAGGAGTAGGGAAATTGGGCATTTCAATTCATATAGAGATGAAGAAGAAGAATAAGGAAGCATATGGAAGAGGCAATGAATTACAAGATTCATATAATAAAGATAAATCCAATATTTTTTATAAATAATGATGTATATGATTTCAAGATGGATATAGTAAATAAGTGTTACTTCGATGCTACTATAAATGTAAAAAAATAATTGGGGAATAAGACGATGAAGAAAAAAGAAACATATCAATAATAAGGAAAGGATTAAAATTGGTTTTAAGATCTATTTTTTGTTAAACATAATTAATTTCTAACTTTTGGGATGGAATTATTAAGAACCATTTAGTTTTTCTATAAAGTACAATCACTTTTAAAATAGTGCAATATATTCCCTAATAATTTTACTTATAGGTTGATATAAATAACTCATACGAACATGCTGAGTTTTGGTAGGCTCAATGGATTAGTATTTCATTACGAATGGTGATCCTTTTAACTATTTTCCCCTTTTGTGTGTGTGGTTAGATATGTTACATGAAATATGATGCTGAGAAGATATAAAATGAGATATATCCACCTTAATAAGTGAAGTGGTAAAAGGAATGAGATAAATAGTTTTAATTAGATAAAAACGTCCACAAAACAATTTATCATAGTCTAAGTGTTGACTATATCACAAATATAATGAACCAAAAATTTCATAAATAAATATCACATCTTATTATAATAATATTCGATGCATAACATTATTATACATGCTAGAATCATAAAATATTTCTATATTTGGAATCATGGATACATAAATAACTAGTTCATAAAATATCTACATCATCACCCACTTAGTTCTTGATATCTATAATCCTTTTTAGACACATCATACTTAAACTTTTCTTCATATATAGGGGAAAATATATAAAAAAGAATGATATGAAATTAATATATTGGGTAGAAATATTTGGTATTAATGTTTTGTTAACATAAAATTAGCATAATGAATCCGAGAACAAGATATTAACCATTGGAAATTATACCATGAGATTCCTATATCATAAACTCAAGTCATGGAATAATTCATGGTAGTTCCTGTGACATGAATCATGAATGGGTCAAATAACATGATCCATGAGAATATAATTTTGTCATAATATAATGTCATAAAAGTGTGGTATAAAGTGTTTAATAATCATAATAATAGAAATCTTATTTAAAGGATACCCACTATGGTATTCATAACATGTTATGATTTAACTGACCACATGTTTTCATGATTTTTTCTTGGGACAACCTTTCATGTCCCATCATTCAATCATGGGATAAACGCCAATTTAAAAAACTAATTTGGTCTTGAGATAACCTCTTACATACCATTTCAGCTCATAGAACTTTAATACTTAACCAATGCATTGTGGGATACATAAATTAAATATAAAAAGTAAAAAAACATTTTTCTTATTCCTATATATTACTAAATATCATTAATAAAATTCATCACAACAAAACATATCTAATAGATAACGGGTTTCATCAATATATCATCATCATAACCACTAACCATGTTTATATATAATGAATATGATATAATTGGATCATATAATCTATAAAACATAAGTAACACAAGAATATGTTATCATAGATGATACTTTCCTTCAATGTATTACTAGAATATTTCATGAGGAACCTAAAATTTTCATTTTTTATATACATAATCAAAATTAAAATTTTTCCCAAATAGGAATGAATAAAAATTAATTGAAAAAAGCTATAAACATGTAGAGGTATCCAAACAACATTGAGCAGTTATGCTAGTGTAGAATTATGTTCATGTCATGTATAATACAAAAATGATCCACGCAACATTTTTCGTAAAAATTCAAAAGTATCTCATTTGTAAAATTACAAGAAGAATCATTGTAAACTATTTTTATTTAAATTAAAACCTATGAAAAATAAATTTAAACAGTCATATAATTTTAATAAAAAATTATTTTAATATAATTAAAATTCTAGGAATGAATGAAAAGGATTTACAACCAAAGATCGAAATATACTTACAGTTGCATAAAAATATTATTTTAGTATATTAAGTACATAATGAGAGGAAAAAGAAAAAAATATTATAAAGAATAACCAAATCATAAGTAAATTAACTAGATTTATAGGGAAAGCACCATATAATTTCTTTAATCAGAAATAAAATAATAACTAGTCCTGAATAAAATGTTATTGAACCCTAAATCCCTTACCGCATTTGTAACATCAGAATCATAAGCATCGAAAAATAATTAAATTTATAAGGATATGTATATCATAATATTTTCTATATAATTATCATAAAATAAATTAATTGGAAATACATGCATCACATAGAATAAACAGGTGGTGAATATGACACGTGTCCTAATGAAATAAAAGTCAGACAAAGATCCCTTACCTCCTATTAAATTTTTTTTGAGGTGATATAAATTCCTATAAAATAAATTTGAATATTTTTTAATTGTATATTAGACAAATTTTAGTATTTATAATATCATATATTGTCTACTTATAACATTTCAGCACTCGTTTACTGACAATTACATATTAAAATTATCATTTTTCAGTGTTAACTACTTATTCTTCAAAAGAATTTCTATTCGGAATATGCAATACTCTTACTTTGATCGTGGTTTAATAATATAGAGAATGAAATTTAAGATATAAATATTATATATATTAACTATATATATATAATCATACCTAAAATGTAGAGATAGAAAAATTAATTACATGATTCATGGAGACAGTAGGCCGTAGGTACGCAACAATGTTGTGTTCACTTTTTTATAGATGATACAAAAGAAAGATAACTAATAATAACCATTTATATAATAGTTATATATAAATATCATTTATATTCATGAAATAATTCCTTTTTACCATCCATGTAAATAATAAATTTACAGATGAATCACATCGCTAGGTGGTGGTGGTGGTCCACACGTACACACGAGCGACGTTATTGTTTTCAAATAGTTATGAAGATAAAAATGTAGACATGATATTATAATTTTTTAAAAATATTCATTTCATAAATATCATTTATAAACATCAAATCCATTATATTAATCATCCATGAATGATGGTGATGAAAAATTAATTGTATTGCTGCATGGAGATGAAAATCCAAAGGTGCACATTATCGATACATTCACTTCCCATTTAATGGAATATATGGCATATAATTGAGGTTTCATGATACTAAAAAAATATAGTATATTTTTTATAATGAATTTATTAATTTATTATTAGTACCATATATTTATAGATGTTATAAGAATAAATAAATTTAAAGTGGTCGGTCCATATGATTATATTTCATTGCGAGACCTCCTTTAGATCATTTACTAATAATTCCTCAAATGGTCCTTCAATAATAAAATTACCTTCATTAATTTATAGGGGAAGATTACAAGAAAATTAGGTGGTTTTGGTTTTAATAAATGAGATAATAATAGATTAAATCAGTTTAGTATTTATTAGTATTATAGAATTATGTATTTATATCCCTTAATATAATATTATATATTTATTAAAATAAAAAAGATAACATTTTCATTAAACCAATTTATTATATGATTTTATTTCCAATTATAATTTTTAAATTATAAAATATTTATTTTAAAATAATTTATTTTTAAAATAACTTAATAAATTTTTTTCATAGTATGATTTTTTTAGAATTTTATGAAAGTTTTGATATTTCATGAAATATTAAAAATACTAAATGTTATTGAAAAATGTATTTTCATTAAAATTGTAAATTATTTTTTAAATTATATTTAAATTTTAATTCGTTCATCATAAGTTAAATTATTCAAATTGTGGTTTTGAAATGGATTTTAAACGTGAGTAAAATAATAAAATTCATATTTAAAAGATAATTGTTATGATTTTTTTAATTATATTTTGTCAGTTTAATTTTAAACCAAATGATACTAATTATATGTTATGAATTTTAAATTATTATTTTATATTTGGAATAATTTCTTCCATATTTAGTAAATATTTCCATATTATTTTTTTTCAATATCAACAGTTCCTTTAGTAATTTTCATTACCATAGTAAAAGGTAAATTCAGTAATTTAGGTAAAAAAATAAAATAATAATAACCATAAAATGTACAAAATAGTTAAATAAATATAATTGGATGTGTATATTTAGACCACAATCATTGAAGGGTCAAATATTTAACATTCTATGGCCACATGAATGAGATTATAACCTTTATATTATTTCATTAAAAGTAATGTCAAACATGTCACACTCTTGTTTTTAATAAGTGTAATATTTTCAATATGGTGTAATACAGAGGATATGTTTGACTATAAATATTATTTTTAAATATAAAATAATTATATTCCACATGGTTATTTTTTTCTATTTTTAGGGAAGAAAAAATTACAGTAAATACTTACATAACACTGATTCAGTAATTATTAAATTATTAGAAAAATATACTACGAGAAATTTAAAATATTAAAATAAATATAATTATACTATGTAATATAATAAATAAATTATATATGGACTTGATTTGTTATGGGTGTATTAAAATGATTTTTTCTAATAATATGTATTAACATGACATTATTACAGCCAATGTAATAAATATTTCTGAAAACTGACATCATTGATATTTTATAATATGCAATATTTTATTGAATGATATAAAATTACTAAAACATTTAATTTTAGGAAAT
Organism: Viscum album; assembly: GCA_963277665.1. Lineage (NCBI taxonomy): Eukaryota > Viridiplantae > Streptophyta > Magnoliopsida > Santalales > Viscaceae > Viscum > Viscum album. The sequence continues at coordinate 675,496,617 of OY728133.1, read as the reverse complement.
TGATAATTATAAGGTTTAAAATATAAAACATTTCATAATTATCAATATTTTTTGTTTTTATAATTAATATATTGACTCGAAAATAATAGAAATTAATGTTGCCATAGTAAGATTTAAAGGGATCAAAAAGGGTTATAAACAAAAGATAATGGTGGAAATATTGTAAAAACATGTATAGTTGTTATATGAATAGAATATTTATATAAATAATCATATTATATATGAAATAAATCATTTTCTATACATTTTTATGTCTAATTTAATTGATATTAATTTAATATTCTGATAAATGCCAATAGTGCCCCTCCCCACTCTTATAAAATGGAACCTTTTGTTGATATTTATACACACATCAAAAACCATTTGATTCTGAAAATACATATCCAAATTCATTCCTATAATCTATATATACATTCTTCATATCTTTTGTTAGGAATATTTTGTACCATAGAGGTCATAATGTGTCATGCAAAGGATGTTTTCAAAAGACGTGTTATGGTTTTTATCTAAATGTTTTATTTTTTTTCTTCTTAAACATCACTAAACCATATTTAACCAGGATAAAATAATAAATACAAAGAAATAAATATAATTAGAAGTTATTATTCTAGTTTCATTACCTATATTCATCCTCTCTTCCATAAAATGATAATAGAATTCATCATTCATGTTTACGGTGGACTACCACCCTGTGAGCCAATGTAATTTTTTTTCAACCATCATCTCTAAATATATGTTAAAATTAATTATTTAATATATATATATATATTATTCAGGTAATGTTTATAAATCCAAAAAGTTAATATATTCTTTATATTTTGACATTTATGTAGGATCGAAATATAATATGAGATGCTCAATATACAAGAGGGGGGGGGGGTGAATTGTATACTTTAAAAATTCCTTTGGAACTTTTAATGTTAGTTAAGAAACTGTTGTTTCCTTAAGAAAAGGAAAGGGAAAAGTTTAACAAAGTTAAACTAAGTAAATTCACAATACCTCTAACACCGAACTGAACTTGGAAAGTGATTCCAAAAGTAGGTTCCGGAAATATGGTTCTGGAAATTGAAACTTAACAAAAGTTACAATATGAGATTCTACCTTAAAGCGTATAGAATCTAAACTAATCAGAGTAAGTAAAGAAGTATAAGAAAGTTATACTTTCCTTAAGATACAAAATGCAGCGGAATAACAACAAGTAGTAAAACTACTAGTAACAAGATAATAGTCTTTTAACCCAAAGAGAAGGGTATCCAACAACCTTGGATAAAGGTCCCTTGATTTATACTTTCAAGCAAGTCTGTCTTACCCACACCAGGGTAAGCCCTCGATACGAAGATCGGAGTCTCTGTCTTGCTATCCCCGCAAGCCCTCAACTTTAAGGTAGTTGGTAACCTCTGTCTTTCTCAGCAAGAAAGCCCTTGATCTTTAAGGTAGTCGGCACCTCTGTCTTCCTATCCCCGGAATCCCTCGAATGTAATCACCAACATTCAGAGTCGCACGAAGCTTTGAGAGTTAATAAGAGCCTCTCTCTCTAGAAATCACTTCAAGCATGTAATCACATGAGTAGAAGATCTGTCAGCCTTTCAGCCCCGAGCTCTTTCAAATGAGATCTTATTTATAGGTAAGGTCAGCTCCACTCCAACGGTCATATTTTCCTTAAAGTTCGGAGGGACCTGTACACGTGTCACTTAGACAACGGTTAGTTTATAACAAAATGGACGACATCGTTTTATAACAAAACCAGTGTAACAGAAAGTACGACATCGTTTTAAAATCTAACATAAAGGTTCAGAATAGAAATTTCGGAGTGAAGGTTCGGAGTGAATAAATTCAGAGTGTATAAAACAATGATAATCAGATTCTGTTTAATAGGTGAATTCGGAATGATAATTCGGAATAGGAATTCGGAATAGGAATTCGTCATCAGAAATCGTAATGAGAATTCGTCATCAAAATTCGTAATGAGAATTCATCATCAGAATTCGTTATGAGAATTTATCATCAGAATTCGTAATGAGAATTCATCATCAGAATTCGTAATGAGATTTCATCATCAGAATTCGTAATGAGAATTCATCATCAGAATTCGTAATGAGAATTTATCATCAGAATTCGTAATGAGAATTCATCATCAGAATTCGTAATGAGAATTCATCATCAGAATTCGTAATAGGAATTCATCATCAGAATTCGTAATGAGAATTTATCATCAGAATTCGTAATGAGAATTTATCATCAGAATTCGTAATGAGAATTCATCATCAGAATTCGTAATGAGAATTCATCATCAGAATTCGTAATGGGAAATTCTTCTTCAGAATTCGTATCCTGAATCTGGAATAGAACTTAGTCAGAATTCATATCCGGAATTCGGAATGAAACTTCCTTATAGTTCTTGTCCAGAACCGAATCCTAAAACAGAATGCTTTTATATCTATGTTTTAATGACTCCGAGAAAATGAATCCGAATCTCATACTTAAGAACAAATATGAATAAAAATATGATAAGGATAATTTTTCTTATAAAAGCGATTTTCCTTAAGAAAGCAATTTTTCCTTATAAAAGCGATTTTCCTTAAGAAAGCATTTTTCCTTATAAAAGCGATTTTCCTTAAGAAAGCATTTTTCCTTATAAAAGAGATTTTCCTTAAAGATAAGGTGTTTGTGATTTTCAAAACAAGAAGGAATGGAAAAGTCATAAGGAAAACCTTATTGACTCAACAATCTCCCCCTTTTTGGAAAGCACAAACATCCTTACGAAAAAGGTATTCTAAGAAGAAAGAAACACATTAAGCATATCTCCCTTGGTTTAAGAATATAGATGAATACGACTAACTCCCCCTTTGGCTTTGAAACTCTAAGGATCGTATTCATATTTCCGGAGTGATGTTTCTTTAAGAAAAACTCCCCCTTAAACAAACTCTTATTAGAGTTCTTTCTCCTTGGGTATTTTTTCTTTCTCCCCCTTTGATAAGCACTTATTAGATTTCCTCTTTTTCTTAAGGATCTTTTCCTTCTCCCCCTTTGTGATTTTCAAAAAGAATTGGAGGGAATGGAAAAACATAACAAAGTACCTGAAAAATTAGTAATGACAACAATAGAAACAACAAGCACGATTCTCATTAGATTTGAAATGTCAGCAACAAAATAATTACAACAAAAAAATTGGATTGGTCATTTCGGTTATTTCTCCTTCGACATTAGCCCCATAAGAATCGTCTTGATCTTCTTTAAGTCTTTGTGATCTTCCTCTGCTTGCTTCTCTAAGACGACTATTCTTGCTGACTGAGTTTCAATGATTTCTTCCTGAGCCTTCAAATTTTCTTCCTGAGCTTTCATCTTCTCTTCCTGAGATTTCATCCTTTCTTCAAACTCAATCCGATAATCCCTTTCATATTTCCAACATTGATTAACGGAATTGAGCTTTCCATTCAGATCTCTCACTTCCTGAATCCGAAAGTTCTTTTCCTCTGTCAATTTCTCTTCGAAGGATGCAGTCAGCTCTTTAATCTTCTTGTCCTCGGTTTCAAATGCATCCTTAACATTATTCTGAAACTCATCCAGCAACCTCATCTCTTCCACAGTTTTCTTAGACCAGCTTGTCATCCTCTTGCATGATCTTTTATGTGCTTCGTAACCAATAATGAAATTTTTGAATTGGGCTTCAATCTCAACACATTTATCCATAACCATGGATACATAGTCGGTTTTCTGATTCAGCGCATGTTGAAGCATCTGGAATCTAGAGTCAATACTGGAGAAGGTTGGAATGGTTCCTACCAACTTCTTCAAAGATTGGACAACAAAATCATTCCCTAATGAAGATGACTCCGAATCTGAAATCTTGCTAGGAGAATTTTCTTCCTCAATAAGCTTCATCTTCCTCTTCGAAGAACTACCAGCTTCCTTCCTCGTCTTATTTTCTGAACTCGGGGTATCAGCAAGAATTTGTTTCCCCTTATCTTTTTCCGGAATAGAAACCTGTTCCGGAGATTTCTTCTCGCTATCAGAGACTTGAACAATATAATCTTCTTCATCAGCAACTTCTACATTTTCCTTCTGAGCAACATCAAGTGAAAGATGTTCTTCTTCTCTCAGACAAGAAACTTCTTCTTCACCTTTCTCTTCTTCCATAGTCGGAGTAACAAGCTTTGAAGATTGAGCTTCAGAAGTTCGGAGCGACAAGTGTTCCGAAGGAGTTCTTTTGTATTCATCTACTTGTTTGAGCACATCTCCTGTCTCACCACTTCCTTCAGCAGCTTCTTCAACCTGTTCCACTTGCTCTTCTTCCTCAGTATTCTTAGCAACATTCTCTTCTGGATCATCAAGATTTCTTCCTGGAGTCTCAGGTAGAGATTCCAGAGAGAAAGATCTCGGAACAGGAATGGTTGCTGAAACCATCTCGTTGAATTTTAACAATGCTTGCACAGCCTCGGCTTCTGACATTTTCTTCTTCAGTTTCTTCTCCTTTGCTTGTTTCTCGAGCTCATCAGCAGCCTTCTCTTTCAGAGCTTTAGCCTCTGCAGGATCCAATCTGAACTGTGGATCCCCTTCTTTCCTTGTTTCTTTATCAGCTCTCCACTTTGCTGCAACCTCATCAGTATAGGTTTTCTTCTTCTTAGACATAGGAGGTGCGGAGTGGACTTCCTTAGACTTGGGTTCCTCAGCTTCGACAACCACTTCTCTCAGTTTCCTCTTCCTTACCGGCTTGGATGATTCCGGATCAGCCACTTTCGGAGTCACTTCTACTTGTGGAGGTAGATCAATAAACTTCCCTGACTCCTTGTCAAAAGCTATATTCATTCTCTTAAGAGTGGCATCACTAAGCAGCATGATCTTGCACACCCTTGGTTTGGAACTACAAGCTACCTTGAAGGGCTCAAGGCACCGAACTATGAGCTTTGACAATATTGCTGGGTACATCACGATCTGAGCTCTCAGATTCCCCTTCTTCAGATTTTCAATATTAAGAAGGATATGCTTCATCAAGTTGAACTTTCTTAGATTTATCAAGAAATCTAAGATGTATATCTCACTTTTCTTCAAGCTGTCCTTATATCCTTTTCTCGGTACAATAAGCCCTTGCACCCATAACTCCCGCATCCGGAAGTTTGTAGATAGGCTTGCAATTTTCGGAGCCTTGTCATCATCCAATCCGAGAATTTCTAATGCCTTTTCCTTGTTGAAACTACCCAAAGAATCTGGCAATACATGGGAAATAAACTCGGCTTCACCTTCATAGGATAGCCCTACCAAGCTTGCAGCCTTGGTGTGAGAGAGTTTATAAGTCTTGCCCTACGATTTGAAAGAAAATTTTTCTCTATTATCATCGTTGAAGAAAGCAACTGACTCATAAAACTCAACAAGCAAGTCAGAGTAGACTTCATCTTGGTTGCCGGTTTTTGATACCGCAACATCTTCCCAGCCATTCAACTTGATATTCTTTGAAATAATAGAATCATAGTTGCTGAAGAAATTTGGATGAACTAACCTCTCTCTGTAGACTATCCACTGAGAAATGGGCTTGGTTGAAGACATTTCTTGAGAAGCTAACTCTGCAGACATTCGGATCTGAAGTCTCTGAGAAGTTCGGAATTGAGAAGACTGGAGTTCGGAATGGCCTTAAATCAGAGAGTCAGAGCTTCAGCACGCAAAAGCTTGAAATCGATGTGGGATGAGAAAATAGGGTCCCCTTTATATAGGCAATGGGATGACGGTTCAACTTCCTCGGTTGATCTAACAGTTTAGAATGATCTGAGATCAAATCTGACGGTTGAGAGCTTGAATCCGATCTTTTTGAGGTTTTTATTAAAGTAAAGAATTAAGAAATCCAAAAACTGAAAACAAACTATAAGAAATTTCCAGCAAGTAAAATATGATTACGAAAACTTCAGTAAGGAAAATCATAGCTTTCAGATTAGCTTAGGAAAGTTGTTCGTAATGGGTAATATAAAGATGACTACGAAAAACTCAATACGAAAAAGTAAATTCGAAACACTCAATAAGAAAAAGTAAATACGAAAAACTGAATACGAAAAAGTAAATACGAAAAGTCAATACGAAAAAGTCAATACGAAAAAGTCAATATGAAAAACAAAACTTGGTACAAAAATTTGGTTATGAAAGTCCCAGTACGAAAGTTGTCCATTCCGGAAATTTTCAATACGAATACCTTCATTCCAGAAGTATTCTGTACGAAAATATCCATTCTGGAAAAGTTTCATTCCGGAAGTTTTCATTCCGGAAATCTTCATTCCGAAAAGTTTGAAAAAGAAAATTTGAAAAACTTTGTTAAACAAACAATCAAATGTACTCCCCCTATGAAAAGGAGTTTATTACTGTAAGGAGATTTTTTCAACAGAAAGTTAATTGAGGAAGATTACCTTACGGTTATCATTCCTAACTTCTGTTTAATATATTCAAATCTATCAGAAGGCAAGGATTTTGTGAAAATGTCAGCAAGTTGATCTTGCGTTCCGATAAACTGAAGAATAATATCTCCTTTGAGTGTGTGATCCCTAAGAAAGTGATGCCTAATATCTATGTGTTTTTCACGAGAATGATGTGGAGGGTTCTTACTTAGGGCGATGGCACTTGTGTTATCACACAAAATTTGAGTTTTAGTAAAACTCAAGCCATAGTCTGTGAGTGTGTGTTGCATCCACAACACTTGTGCACAACAACTTCCAGCTGCTACATATTCAGCTTCAGCAGTGGAGAGTGCTACAGAATGTTGCTTCTTGCATGACCAAGAAACTAATGAATCTCCTAAGAAAAGACAAGTTACAGATGTACTTTTTCTATCCATTCTACATCCACCTAAGTCAGCATCAGAAAAGCTTTTTAGAATAAAATCATTTCCAGAAGTATAAAATAATCCTAGATCCATGGTTCCCTTAAGGTAGCGAAAAATTCTTTTAACTGCCTTTAAGTGAGATTCCTTAGGATTGGATTGATATCTTGCACATAAGCATACTGAAAACATTAAGTCTGGTCGACTAGCTGTTAAGTAAAGTAGACTTCCAATCATACCTCTAAAAGATGTTTGATCTACTGGTTTCCCAGCTTCATCAAGATCTAAAGAGTTTGAGGTACCAATAGGAGTACTTATACTCTTAGTGTTGTCATAACCATACTTTTTAAGAAGATTTTTAATATACTTATGTTGAGATATGTAGGTTCCTTCTGGTTTTTGAGAAATTTGAAAACCAAGGAAAAATGTTAACTCACCCATCATACTCATTTCAAACTCAGATTTCATTAGACTAGCAAAAGAGTCAGTCAAAGATTGCTGAGTTGAACCAAATATAATGTCATCAACATAAATTTGAATAATCAAAACATTTTTCTTATCTTTCTTTATAAAAAGGGTTGGATCTGCATTTCCCTTAACATAGTTATTTTGAAGCAAAAATCCAGTGAGTCTATCATACCATGCTCGTGGGGCTTGTTTAAGGCCATACAAAGCTTTGGTAAGTCTAAAAACATGATCTGGATGTTTTGTATCTTCAAAGCCAGGTGGTTGTTCAACAAAAACTTCTTCTTGAACATAACCGTTAAGAAAAGCACATTTCACATCCATTTGGAAAAGTTTTAAATTAAAGAATGCTGCAAAAGCGAGTAGAATACGGATAGATTCAAGTCTAGCTACTGGAGCATAGGTTTCTTCATAGTCTATTCCATCTTGCTGATTATAGCCTTTAGCAACAAGTCTAGCTTTATTTCTAACAATGACTCCATTTTCATCACATTTATTCCTGAAAACCCATTTTACTCCAATAACAGAAGTTTCCTTAGGTCTTTCAACCAAGTTCCAGACTTTATTTCTTTCGAATTCATTTAGTTCATCTTGCATTGCTTTGATCCAATCATCATCACCTAAAGCTTCATCAGTGCTTGTAGGCTCTAATTGGGAAAGAAATGCTAGATGTTCTACTTCATTTCTTAAGGAACTTCTAGTACTTACAGGTTGATTTACATCACCAATGATACTATCACTGGGATGATTCTTAAGAAACACCTGATTTGGGTTTTGTAAAACATGTTCATCAACATAGGGTAGAAAGTCTTCTGGGGTAAATGTTTCAGAAATATCTTCTGGAACAATTTCCTTATCAGAAGGTTCTTCTATCAAAGGTTGATAATCAGTTTTTGAAAACACATCCGACGATGTAGGTTGGGAGGTTTTAAAAACAAAAGGATCTGACTCATCAAATTTCACATGTACTGTTTCTTCAACAGTACAAGTATTTTTATTAAAAACTCTATATGCCTTAGAGGTTGTGGAATAACCTAAGAAAATTCCTTCATCTGATTTTGGTGCGAATTTATGTAAGTTATCTTTAGTATTCAAAATGAATAATTTGCAAACAAAAACCTTGAAGTAGGAAAGTCTTGGTTTTCTACCATTCCATAACTCATAAGGAGTTTTATTAAGAAAAGGTCTAATCAAAACCCGATTTATAGTATAACAAGCAGTACTTACAGCTTCAGCCCAGAAATGTCTAGCAATAGAATATTCACTCAACATGGTTCTAGTTATCTCTTGAAGAATTCTATTTCTTCTTTCAACTACACCATTCTGTTGAGGAGTTCTAGGTGCTGAAAAATTGTGAGTAATACCTTTCTTACTACAAAAAGTTTCAAAATCAGAATTTTGAAATTCTCCTCCATGATCACTATGAATAGTTTTCAATGGAAGGTTTTTCTCATTTTTAACTTGAGCTCTAAAATTTTTGAAATAAGAAAAAGATTCAGATTTCCTTGCTAGAAAATAGACCCAAGTAAATCTAGTGTAATCATCAACTAGAACAAACACATAGTATTTGCCTCCAATGCTTCCGGTTTGTGTTGGACCGAAAAGATCCATATGCACCAACTGTAATGCATCGGTTGTTGAGACTTCACCGATTGAATTAAAACTAGATTTATGTTGCTTTCCATATTGACAAGGATCACAAACTTTAGAAGAATCAAATCTAAGCTTCGGTAGATCCTTAACAAGTTTCTTCTTAGAGAGTTTACATAGGTTCCTAAGATTACAGTGTCCTAATCTTCTATGCCATAACCAAGAATGATCTTCCATTGCACTTAGGCAAGGTAAATCTTGGCTTCTTAGGTCTTCTATGTTTAAGGTGTAAACATTCTCTTTCCTATTGGCTGAGAGAATAAATTCTTCCTTGGAATTGTGAACTAAGCATTTATCATTCCTAAAATTCACAAGGTAACCTTCATCACATAACTGACTTATGCTAATGAGGTTGTGCTTAAGACCTTTAACAAAAATAACATTTGAAATCAAAGTTTTACCAAGGAAAACTATATTACTAATACCAACAATCTCTCCCTTAGCATTGTCTCCGAAAGTTACCTTTCCTCCTTTCGTTTTGATAATCTTTTCAAAAAAGCTTTTGTTACCAGTCATGTGCCGGGAACATCCACTATCCATGTACCAAATATTGTTGCTGGAACTTTCTTTATTTTCCTGAAATTAAGAACAATGTTAGACTTTCGGAATCCAAACTTGTTTGGATCCGAGATTTCCAGACAATAAAATTTTAGGTATCCACATTTTCTTAGAAAAGTAAGCTTTATGAAAACCTAAGGATTGGGTTTTGTTTAAGGAACAATTTTTTGCCCAGTGACCACCACATTGACATTTAGTGCAAAATGGGGCACTTTGAGGAACAAAATAATTGTTACTGAAAACAGGTTTTGCATGGGTATAACCAAATCTGGATTTATTTCTTAAAGGTCGTATTTGAGAATACATCTTATCAAAATTTTCCTTACCATGGGTAAAGTTTGATAAACACTTCTTTAAGGAAAAAATTTCGGACTTGAGTTTTACAACCAAGTTTTTATCCTCAAAATCATTAGTTTTAGAACTAGAGTTAGGCTCGAAAACATTTTTCTTAGAAATTACTTTTTCTAATTCTATAGAAAGTTTATTCTTCTCAGAACTTACTTCCTCAAGATTTTTTGAAATATTTTCAAAATCAACATTTTTCTTATCAAGATCTTTAGAAAGATCTGATATCTCTTTAGTAAGAATAGAATTCCTAGAGTTTTCCTTGTCAAGATTCTTGTTGAGTTTGGAATTCTCAATCTCAAGAAGTTCCGCAAATCTAGAGACTTCTTCATAAGTAGGTAAAGTATTTTCCTCATCAGAAGATGATTCTTCATCAGAAGAGTTATAATATTTACTATCATTAGGATTTAAGGAAACATTGGTCAAAGATTCAGCATTTTGTACCTTAGCCATAAGAAAATGATTATCAATAGGTAATCTAGCTATAAGACCAAGATTATTCTGTCCTGAAGATTCATAATCAGAAGATTCATTTGAAGAGTCACCACCACTGGCACTCCAGGTGTCATTAGCTTTCAGAACTTTCTTAGCTTTGGCTTTGTAATACTTATTCCTGTTCCTGTCTGAATGTCTTTCCTTCCTTTCTTTCTTTTTGAGCATAGGGCAATCTGGTCTAATATGTCCATCTCTTTTAAATTCATAACAAGTACCTTCTCCATCTTTCTTATCTTTCCTGTCCTTCTTCTTATACTTGGATTGAAAGTTTCTCTGTCCAGCTATCTTGTTCATCCTTCGAGCAAGATTGGATAATTCATTTTCTGAAACTTCACTCTCACTAGATTCGGATTGGAAAATGATTTTCTTTGATTTGGATCTGGTTACTCTCTCAAGAGTCTTAGCTTTCATTTGATTTGAAGTTATAGTAAAAGCAACAGTATAATTTCCATTCTTCTTCTTGATGTTGTCAGCATCTCTCTTCATTCTAGTTTCATGTTGTAGAAGAGTTCCAAATAATTCATCAAGAGTAATTTGAGTAACCTTCCTGTTCTCATCTATAGCTGTTCTCTTGGATTCCCACTCATTGGGCATAATGTCAATTATCTTTTCCACAAGAGCTTCATCATCTAGTCCTTTCTCTCCCATAGATTGTAGACTGTTGACGATAGTCATAAATCTTTGTTGAACTTTACAGATAGGTTCTCCATAAGGAAAATTGAATCCATGATATTCAGCTCTAAGCATAGCTCTTCTAGTCTCAATCACCTTAGAAGTCCCAAAGTGTGTAACCTCTAACTTCTTCCATATACAATTAGCTGCTTCACAAGAAGAAATTTGGCTATATATATTTCTAGTCATTGAACATAATAATGTATTGTGTACCTTATAGTTGAGTTGATATTCTTGCTTTTCCTGGTTAGTAAAGGTTCTGACTTCCTTGTCAGGAATTTTATAATCACCAGTAAGCATGACAAAGTTGTCTACTCTAGTATTGATAACAAAATACTTCATACGATCTCTCCAGTATTCATAATCATTACCATCGAAGATTGGTGGCCTTGTAGGATTCAGATTGTCAATCGATCCAACATTAATTCCTGCCATACTAAAAATAACTTGGATACAAACTTGTTAGTAGCTTAGAATCGTAATAACAAGGTTCGGAATGAGAAAAGTTCGGAATGGATAAATCGGAATGTCAAAGTTCGTAATGAAAAAGTGAGAAAGAAAAACTTGTATGTGAGTACAAGTATTTCAGTAACCTTTGCTCTGATACCAAATGTAAGAATGGTATGGAGTAAGAGGTTTCCAACCTCGGATACCAATTGTAGGATCGAAATATAATATGAGATTCTCAATATACAAGAGGGGGGGTGAATTGTATACTTTAAAAATTCCTTTGGAACTTTTAAAGTTAGTTACGAAACTATTGTTTCCTTAAGAAAAGGAAAGGGAAAAGTTTAACAAAGTTAAACTAAGTAAATTCACAATACCTCTAACACCGAACTGAACTTGGAAAGTGATTCCAAAAGTAGGTTCCGGAAATATGGTTCCGGAAATTGAAACTTAACAAAAGTTACAATATGAGATTCTACCTTAAAGCGTATAGAATCTAAACTAATCAGAGTATGTAAGGAAGTATAAGAAAGTTATACTTTCCTTAAAATACAAAATGCAGCGGAATAACAACAAGTAGTAAAACTACTAGTAACAAGATAATAGTCTTTTAACCCAAAGAGAAGGGTATCCAACAACCTTGGATAAAGGTCCCTTGATTTATACTTTCAAGCAAGTCTGTCTTACCCACACTAGGGTAAGCCCTCGATACGAAGATCGGAGTCTCTGTCTTGCTATCCCCGCAAGCCCTCAACTTTAAGGTATTTGGTAACCTCTGTCTTTCTCAGCAAGAAAGCCCTCGATCTTTAAGGTAGTCGGCACCTCTGTCTTCCTATCCCCGGAAGCCCTCGAATGTAATCACCAACATTCAGAGTCACACGAAGCTTTGAGAGTTAATAAGAGCCTCTCTCTCTAGAAATCACTTCAAGCATGTAATCACATGAGTAGAAGATCTGTCAGCCTTTCAGCCCCGAGCTCTTTCAAATGAGCTCCTATTTATAGGTAAGGTCGGCTCCTCTCTAACAGTCATATTTTCCTTAAAGTTCGGAGGGACCTGTACACGTGTCACTTAGACAACGGTTAGTTTATAACAAAATGGACGACATCGTTTTATAACAAAACAAGTGTAACAGAAAGTACGACATAGTTTTACACTCTAACATAAAGGTTCGGAATAGAAATTTCGGAGTGAAGGTTCGGAGTGAATAAATTCAGAGTGTATAAAACAATGATAATCAGATTCTGTTTAATAGGTGAATTCGGAATGAGATTTCGGAATAGGAATTCAGAATAGGAATTCGTCATCAGAAATCGTAATGAGAATTCGTCATCAAAATTCGTAATGAGAATTCATCATCAGAATTCGTAATGAGAATTTATCATCAGAATTCGTAATGAGAATTCATCATCAGAATTCGTAATGAGAATTCATCATCAGAATTCGTAATGAGAATTCATCATCAGAATTCGTAATGAGAATTTATCATCAGAATTCGTAATGAGAATTCATCATCAGAATTCGTAATGAGAATTCATCATCAGAATTCGTAATGAGAATTCATCATCAGAATTCGTAATGAGAATTTATCATCAGAATTCGTAATGAGAATTTATCATCAGAATTCGTAATGAGAATTCATCATCAGAATTCGTAATGAGAATTCATCATCAGAATTCGTAATGAGAAATTCTTCTTCAGAATTCGTATCCTGAATCTGGAATAGAACTTAGTCAGAATTCATATCCGGAATTCGGAATGAAACTTCCTTATAGTTCTTGTCCAGAACCGAATCCTAAAACAGAATGCTTTTATATCTAAGTTTTAATGACTCCGAGAAAATGAATCCGAATCTCATACTTATGAACAAATATGAATGAAAATATGATAAGGATAATTTTTCTTATAAAAGCGATTTTCCTTAAGAAAGCAATTTTTCCTTATAAAAGCGATTTTCCTTAAGAAAGCATTTTTCCTTATAAAAGCGATTTTCCTTAAAGATAAGGTGTTTGTGATTTTCAAACAAGAAGGAATGGAAAAGTCATAAGGAAAACCTTATTGACTCAACAATTTACACGAACATAAAAATGATAATGTCATCTGTGCGTATGTGTGGACTACCTCCTCCATAAAGTGACGTGATTGTTTTTTCCTTAACACATCACATAGATGATATATATAAGTATATTTAAATAATTAATAAGATATTTATTATATTATTACTTTTTATTAAAAATAATAATAATTATCATATTTCAATAATGATATTTGAAAAATGGAACAATTACTCATTCATACTTGCAAACTATCATCTCCATGATTGTAACACAACTCATTTTTCATAACCATATTTAATTTTTGAATTTAAAAGCATACTTTAAATTTAAAAAATTTAATTATTTCATGATTATTATGCCGTATATAGATAAATAATGAACTATATGACCATCATCAAATTACTAAAGTGATTTTGTACTTATGATCCAAATATCATCAAAATATCTAAAGTGACCTTTTTTAATTATGTGGTTGTATATATCATTGATATAAGTGATATAAAACTAATAATAATAATATTAATGTAATATAATTATCAAGTACCAATAATCCAATGGTTTTTATTATAGAATATAAAGAACATATTTAATGAGTCAGACTCATGGTAATTGAATTTCTTTTAAAAATTATCTTTTTAATATTTCCCTTAAAACACTAATTTTATTCCATATGAATATTTTATAAAAAGGTTTTATAAAAATATTAAAACTATTATACTATTATTATAATAGTATGTTTTATATACTAAATAATTTTTTAAAATATATTGAAAGTAATATTATTTCATTATCTAAAGGAGGTACATTTTTACTTTTTCTGAAAAAAATATTAAATGAATGATTTTTAACTTATATGGAATATCTTTTATTCACATCATGAATAATATTTTCATTGAATATTCATTTACAATACCACTTGTTTATTTTAAAAGAAAATTTTTTCCATTGTATGTGTGTTGTTTTTCTAAAATATTATGTTTTCCTCATGGAATGTTTTAATAATGAAAGAATCCATTCTTAATTATTATGTTATCGTTCACATGAATTGTTTATAATGATGGGTGGTTCTGTTATAATCCAAAGATGAGAGGATTGGTGATATCCCTCTAATATATTGGGTATGTTTATACTGTAAGATCACAACGATGGTTATTCCAAATTTAACTATGATGGTTACTCTATGTATAACCATAATAGATATTTCTGGTATAATCGCGAGGGTAATTTTATGTGTAGCCGTGAGGGTTACTCAATAAGAATGTAGTATAATAAAATTATTCTCTAATTCAATTATATTTTTTAGTTATGCCTTCTATGTTTTTATATAAATCTATTTTTTTCACAATGTAATTCATTAATTTTATATTCCAAGGAAAGTATATGTTAATTTTTAAGGGTTAAAAGTATAAATTTTTTAAATTGGTTCTAATATTTTATCAAGTTTTCAATAAATGATAAATGGGTTTTAAATTTCATTTAATATTTATTATGTTATTTTTTTGGAATTATTTGGGAATAAATTTAATTTCATGTCTAAGAATAAATTAATTTTTATCCCAAAATTTATTTTTATATGTATTCTTGCACTAAAAATTTGTTTTGTTATTTTTATATCACCCATTTATATTTTCCTGCTCATACCACATTTTAAAAATGATTCTAAAATGATTTATTGATGTGGAAGATAAAGGGAGTGGCCAAGTTTAAATTCATTAATATTTTTCATGTATATAAATCATATTTCATTTTAAAATATTTATATGGTGGAAAAAATAGATATTTATCAAAATCATAAACATGGTATTATAGACTTTGATTATATATTATTTATGAAATAATATTTTAAAACACTAAACTTGAAATGATAATCATATGTTAGGAAATAAGTCTTGACTTAAAACAAACGATTATGTACTGTATATGGTCAGATACTTACAGTTGGTATCAAAGGGTTATTTAGATAGCACTATAGTTTAGGCTACTATTAATAGATTAAAATAAATTTTTTTTTCTTTGTGTATTAGTTTAAATGATATATAATTTGAACATTACTAGGTGTAATCATCTAAGAAATATTATATAAAGAATGGTTCTCCATAGATTAAATAAGGATGATGAAGATGTAAGGCATTTAAAGGATGATATCCTTCCAAATAAACACACAAAATGGTAGAAATTAAAATTTAATATTTTATAGAGGTAATGGATTAATTGAAACATTATATAAATGGTGGTAAAATCTTTGTAAGAGGTCAACCAGATTTTCCATATAGAAATATGGTAATAGTTGAATATTTTATGATGTAACACACACATAAATTTAGTATATTTCTTGAAGAAATGGTAACTCAGGTATGTATTAAATCCTTATAAAATTGTTTTATGTAATGGGGTGTTCAAGTCATTGAATGTATAGTATTTTAATATATCACTTTGAAGGTGAATTCAACTATTGGTGGTAAATGGTCAGTAATATAAAGGAAAGATAAGATATTGAATCTTTGGAATGGGTTGAATTTGGGAATAACTTCAATGAGATAAATTTTCCAAAGGTAGTTAGACTCAGGATGGAAAATCAATTCCTATGATTGAAACAAAATGAGTATGATTCATTTGATCTATGTGAAGAAAACATCCCTCTATTGGAATAGTACAATACAAATTTTATCTAGTATCATTATAGTTAAATAAATCATTTCTACAAAATATTTAATCCAATATATTAAAAGTCAATGGAATATTATTAATTCAATAGTTATGAGAAACTTTTTATAATTGTTGAGAGGGTAAAAATATAGTTTCTCTATAATCATTTATTTCATGATAACAAGCAAAAGAAATGGGACAGACGACAGAAAATTGGTATGCATATATCAAATAAATCTGAAGGTAATAAAATAAATTTTCTAGTTTTTAGAAAAAAATTTAAACATGAACATGAAAAATTCCTTAAAAAATCTAGGAAGTGATTCCAATGTGGTAGGTTTGGACAGATGTCCCATGATTTTAAATTAAAATATTATAGTATTATTATGTTGAATTTTTATAAAAATTCAATGATGTGTTTTAAATGTAGTGAGATATTGGAATTATGAACATCATTTCCCAAATAATGTCTCAAATGATGGGAAGAACCTAATCTATAAACATAATGAAGTATTGAAATCCTTCGTAACTACTTCAGTAAATGTTGGTCCATCCACGGAAGTGGAATCAAGTACATTTTCTATTTATTCATATTCTTATATATTCTTTTTTTATTCCAGGTCAACACATTCTTTCATTTGTGAAAAATTTTATAACCAATTGGAAATTATAATTCATTAAATAAAACCATAAGTTTTGGTAAAAAAGGCAAAGGATAATTATAAATAAAAAAATTATAATAATCTTCTTATCATTTTATATGGAATGAATTTATCAAAAAACCATGTTGTCATTCAACTAGTAGAGTTTGATTTTAATTTATTTTTGGATTGGATTTCTATTTATCATGAGATTTTATATTGTAGAGATAAAGATTTTTATTTTATATAAATACTTTTAGTTTTAATATAATAATGAATCCATAGAATTGATAACATATAGGAAGGCTAAGAAACTATTAAAATATAGAGACAAATTATATGTTGCACATATAGTTGAAATTAAGGGAACTGTTCATATTAATGATCTTCTTGGGACAAAAGAAGTACCTAGATATTTTTTATGATGTGTATCCATGTTTTATACCAGAATAATATGTTTATTTTAATATTGAATTAGTTTATAATGCTAAGATAATTTCAAAAACACTATATTGAATGGATCAATTGGAAATTATAGAATTGAAAAGGAAGATTCAAGAGTGTCTTTATGGATGATTCATTCAAAAAATTACTTCATTGTGGGGTTCTCCCATTTGATATATTAAAAAATTATGGTTTTTATATGAGACATTTCATTTGTTATAGATCATTGAATTGAATTAAAATTAAGAATAAGTATCTATTGCCTCATGTCGAGGGCTTGTTTGATCAGATCCAGGGAGAACCATATTATTCCATGATTGACTTGAGATATGGGTACAATCAGTTAATGTTGAAGGAGGATAACATTTTGAAGATAGTATTCTGGACTACATATGGGAATTATGAATTTTTAGTTTTTCCCTTTAGGTTAAAAAATCGCCCTATTGTATTTATAGATCATATTAATGGAGTCTTCCGTGAATAATTGGATAAGTTAGTGGTTTATTTTATTGATTATTTTTTGGTTATTTGAAAGGGTTATGAAGATCATGAAAAAATATAAGGATTGTTTTATAAATCCTCAAATAAAGTATGTTATAATTTTTTTTTGAAAATTTGGTTTTTGGTTACAAAAGATTTATCTCCAAGAGATCATTTTAAATAATGATGGCATAATAGTTTATCCATAAATAAAAAAGAGTTTGATGAATGGGTAAGACCTACAAAAGTTATTGGGAACCAAATTTTTCTTGGATTATAAGTCTATTACATGCATACTTTTGTAATATAATTAAATTTATTTATCCAACTAACTAATATAACACGAAAAGAAGTTAAATTTATCTATATAAAAACATGTGTTGATTGTTTTCATAGAATAAAACTAATATTGGTGAATGATCAGTTTTCACCCTACCGATAATAAATCGATATTTTTTTATCAACCATTATTTTTCCATAAAGGGACTTTGATGCAATATAATTCAGAATGATTAGGATATTTCTTATTCTTTATTTCATCTGAAACCTCACGAGTAAAAATATCCTACACATGATTTATAATTTGATTATATTGTTTTTTCATTAAAAATATATAGGTAACCTTTATATGGATCCAATTGAGAAATATATACTGACAATAAAAGTATGAAGTATATATTCACTAATAATGAGTTAAACATGAGGCCGAAAAATGGAAAAAATTGTTAACGGTTATGATTTCATGATCATTTACCACCTTCTAAATGAAAACATTATAATTGATACTTTGATTTGAAATAATAACGAAAAATTAACCATATTATATATAAAAACTAAACATTTTTTTAATGATATTGATGAATTTTATACTAGATGTTTTGGGTGTAAGAACATTATATGTTTTGTTTTATGTCTCATTGCATCATCTATATCAAATAGAATTAATAAATCTTATAAATAAGACCTAAAATTACAAAAGAAATATAATTGGTTAAGAATGGTACATTTCATAAATTTAATAATGATAAAGAATGTTTTTTTTTTATATTTGGGAAATGATTATGTGTTCCTTGTGATTATTTTTTTGATTAGGGAGTTATTAAATAAAACGAACAGTTCAACATTTCCCATTTATCCTGGTAGCACTATGATGTACCTAGACTTTTGAGAGTATTACTGGTGGGATGGAATAAGTAGAAATATTTCCCACTTTAACATGAACTATTTCACTTGTCAAAAGGATATATTATAATTGAAATTAGCAAAGGGGTTCTTTAAAATTTTCTAGTTCTATGGTGGAAATTGTAAAATATATCAGTTGATTTAATTTATGGAATTCGTAAGACTTATTGATGTGATAATTCTAGTTGTGTTATTATTGATCAACTGATTAAATCAACACATTTCATTACCATTTTATCTACTCTTTCATTAGATCAAATTTATCGACTTTATCATAATGAGATAGTTATATTACAGAGAGTTCCTCTCTTAATTATATTTGAACATGATCCCATGTTCACTTCAAATATTTGGAAATTCATTCAGATGTTCATGGGAGAAAAATTATATTTCAGCACAACCTTTCATCCATAGTCTAATAGATTGCAAGAATGAACAATTTAGAATCTGGAAGACATTTTCAGTTATTTTTTAATATATTTCCAATGATTTTGTGATCTATATAAACCTTCACATGATTTTCTTATAATAAAAGTTTTCATTCAATTATACATTTCAAACATTTTGGAGCATAATATGGAAAGTGGTGTAAAACTCCAATATTTTGGGTTGAAGTAGGTGAATGTAAGTTGATGGGACATGAATTGGTAAAAGAATTGGATAATAATGTCAAATTTAATAAAGAAAATATATGCAGATAGCTTAGAATAGGAAGATAATTTATGCAGATAATAAGTGGAAAGACCTTTCATTCGAGGTTAGTGGTAATTTTTTCCCCAAATAAGTATATGGAAAATTGTTATTAAATTTAGTTAAAAGGAAATGTTATAATCATGGTTAATTGGATCATATGAAACACTATGATATTTGAATCATTATCCTTATGAGTCGAATTTTATCTACATTTATCTTAGAAACACAATGTTTTTCATGTTTCAATGTAAAAAAATTTCCAAGATTCATATAATGTTTTGAGACATGAATGAGTTCAGTTGGAAGATATCATTTCTGATGAGAAAATATCTATTAATATTTTTTACTATGGATAGAATGTATTATAGATCAAGTTAATTCCCCAGGTTAAGGTTTTGTGGAGAAAACATATAGTTGAAGAAGAAAATTTTACTCTATAAATTATATGAGGGAATGATAACCCCACTTTTTTTATAAGTGAATTAAAATTGAGAGTAAAGAATTACAAAAATAGAGTAGAATGTAACATCCAAGGTAATAATAGAATAAATAATTTTATTATTATTAGCATTCCTTAATAATGTATTTATATTCATTATAAATATTATAAGAATATATTAAAATCAAAATAGGAAATGGTTTTGTTAAAATAAATTCTAATATGATATTATTTAAAAGTTCAATTTTTAAATTATATAATTTTAATATTACAAAATTTATTTATATTTTAAATTAACCTTGTCAAAATTATCTTAGGATGAATATTTAATAATTTTATGAAAATATTGTTTTTTCAAGGAATAGTAAAATATATTGTTTTTTAATGAAAATTATATTTTATATACATGGTAAAAAAATGTTTAAGATATATTTAAAATTTTAATTAGATAATTTTAATTTAAATTAGTCTATTTATGGTTTTTTAATGGATTTCATGGTTTAATTTAGTATAAAAACTATTTCTATTTAAATAATTCATTTCTATGAAAAAATGTATTTCATTTAATTTTATTGGTTTAATTTTTTATTAAATAATATAAATCTGGAGTTTTTAATTTTTAAATAATTCATTTAATATTTGGAATCAATTTTTCTAAATTTAGAAAATATGTCCATTTTATTTTCAGTCAATATGAATATTAACTTTTGTAAATTTGGTTAATATAGTAAAGGGTAAATTAGGTAATTTAGGATAAAATAAAATTATAAGAACCATAAAATGACATAAATGTTTTCCAAAATCATAATGGATCATTATACCTCGCCCACAGTAACTTGGGGGTGTAATTAATAACTTTTTGGGTACACATAAATAATATTATAAACTTTACTGTATTTAGTTTAAATACTTGACAAACATGTCACACTTTTATTTTTTATAAGTGTAAAATTTATAATAAAGAAGTATCTAGAGGATATGTTTTACTATAAATATTCTTTTCAAATATAAAATATATTTTTATCAAGTCAACTTATT
The DNA here is from genome assembly GCA_963277665.1 of Viscum album. NCBI lineage: Eukaryota > Viridiplantae > Streptophyta > Magnoliopsida > Santalales > Viscaceae > Viscum > Viscum album. The sequence continues at coordinate 675,475,571 of OY728133.1, read as the reverse complement.
TCAATTTTTTAGGGAAGGAATAATTACCTTAGATTTTTTCACAACATTGATTCCGTAATTATTCAATTAATGGAAAATTCAAATAAATGATATTAAAAATATTAATAAAATATAATTTGATATAAGTAATGTGATTAAATAATTTTATATATTACCTTGACATGTTTTTGATGTATTGAAATATTTTTTTTAATTATAAGTGTATCATTTATATTATTAAGTTCATACTAATTAATAGTTTTATAAATTAAAATTAATGATATTTTGTATTACATAATATTTTATTCAATGATATACAATTACTAAAAATACTCAATATAGGAAAGTTGATGTTATAAATTATAAAATATATTCTATTTTTAAATTATGATTTTTCCATTTTATATTTATTATTTTAACCATCAAATAAAAAATCCATGTTGTCAGGGTATGAGTTAAAGGGGTTCAATGTTGATTGAAACAAAATGGAAAGGGTAGAATATAATCAAAACATGTATAATTTTTTTATGAGGGTATTTATACTTATAATATCAACATATTTGAAAAAACTCACTTTTTATTTTATTTTTAATTGAAAATTAATTTATATTAATTTAATATTTTTAGAAATACCAAAAGTACCCCTCCCCTCTCATTTAAAAGGGAACATTTTATAATCATTATTCAAAACATAAAATTCTATTTGTTTTAGAAAATAAATTAAAAATCACCTTCTATAATCCCTACCGAAATTATATAGGTATTTTTAAGGCATAATAACAATAGTATAGGTCTTACGATGTTATGAAAATGAGGTTTTCCCAAGAAGATTTATAGTTTTTATAAGAATATTTTAGTTTTAATTATACTTAGACATTCGTAAAACATTTATAAAACATGATAAAATATTAATTAAAAAATAATAAATGTACCAAGATGTTATTAGGTCTGTTTCAAGACATATATTTCGTCTCCTCTTCCATTAAATGGGAAAATAACTCAATGTTTGTGTATACAACAACTTACTACCTCATGATTCAGTGTAATTCTTTTACCATCACTATCTATGAAGGCTAGTTATATTTATGGAATTAATGTTTTTATATAATATTATTGAAATATTTTTCATCATTAAATTTTAATATAGAATTTACATTATTACGTTTCAATTCTCGTAACAATGATAATGTGGTTTGTGTGTTTGTATATTCTACCAACTCCATCTGGCGATGTAATTTGTTTTTCATCACCACATCACATGGATGATATATCTATGTTTATTTAAAGAATTAATATGATTAAAATGATATTATTATCATTAAAGTTATATAATATAATACTTACCTTCTTTCTATAATGATTGTTGAAAAATGGAAATGTTACTCATGCGTACATACGACCTATCATCTCAATGGTTGTAATATAGTTCATTTTTCATAACCTTATTTAATTGCTGTATTTAAAAATATAATTCACATATAAAAATTATAATTATTTAAAGATTATTAATATGTAGACGGTTTAAAAATTAAACCTATTATGATAGTGAAATTATAAAAGTAATTTTGGCCTTATAAATTGAATATCATCAATATATCTGAAGTGAACTTAATTAATTAATAAATTTTATATAACATTGAAATAAGTGATATAAAAGGGATAAAAAGTTGAATTTTTTTAAACAATAACAATTATCCTAATTTTATTATTCATGATGATAGCGAATGTACAAGTAAATTCAGAGTCAACATATGAGACATTATTTAAAAAAATTTCTTTTTAATGACTCCCTTAAACACTCTATTGATTCAATATCTATATTTTCTAATAATTAATCTGAAAATGGATTTAAATATCACCCATTTATTTTTTAAATAAATTTTCAATTATGTTTTGATATATAAAAAATTTGGAATATATTTTTTTATGTTTTCCAGACAATGTAGTTTGTGACTTTTTTTTGACAAACATACAAAAGGAATGTATTTTTTATCTTATATTGAATGAGGGTATTTTCATAAATTCATGAATAATATTTTATTTGAATCATACTATAAAATAGTATACGGTTATTTTGGATGAAAATTTATTCCATTTTATGTGTATATCTTTCTTTTTAAATAATTTATTTTTCTTAAATAATGTATTTTAATGCAAGCATTTTAATATTATGATTATGTTATGCTTCATGGCCACAGTTTATGATGACTAGTGGTTCCGTTATAAACCAAATATTGATGTCTCTATGATAATCCTATATTTAAATGGGTATTTTTATGTTATATGTTGACTATGATGGTCATTCCACTTGTAACTATAAAGGTTACTCCAAGTATAGCCATGACTCTTTTTTTTCAAGTATCACGATTAGGGTTATTTCATGTGTAGTTGTGAGGATTAACACACAAGAATGTATGGTAATTAAATGATAACCCAAGTTAACTACACTATTTATTTTTATTTTCAATGTTTTTATAGATATATAATGATTTCCAAAAGTATGTTATGGGTTTTACATTCACCCGAAAGTATATGTTTCTTTTTATCGGTTAAAAGTATAACATTTTGAAAATGTTTTAATGATTTTATAATGTTTTCGAATAAATATTTTTGGGTTCAATTTTTTTCATTTAATATTTCATATTAATTTTTTTGTTGAAATATTTGGGAAGAAAATGATATTTCTTGGGTACGAAAAAGTTTATTTTCTGGAAATTTTTTTTTTTAGAAGTATTCATGTACTAATATATTCATTATATTTTTTCACTTTCCAATACATTTATTTCTATTTCTACATTTTAAAAATGATTTCCATGAGCTATACGGATTATTAAGATAAGGGAGTGTTCAAGTTAAAATTTATGAATATTTATCATGAAATGAAATCATATTTTATTTTAATGTTTTTATTTGGTGGGAAAATAAATACTAATTGGAAGCATCCACTTTATATTATATGGTTTTCATTATGTATTAGTTGTGATATAATTCTAAAAATATTTAAACCTGTAAAGATCATTTAATGTAAGGTAATGAATTCCTTACATAAAACTCAAGAATATGTACTGTTTAAGGCCATGTCTTGGAATTTTTCTTGATATTTGTCCCAATGTGGTGTAATAAAAATATATAAGCGTTATATATTTATATAGGGTGGAAATGTCATATTAGGAATTGAGAATAGATTTAGATTTAATCAATTTGAGTCTATGCCTATTACAAATTATATTAGTATGATTAAAAAAAATCAAATCTCGAATGACGGAATAGTATAGTAGTCTTTGTAAACCAGATACATACCTTTGTCTTATATTATAAAAGAATACACAAATTATAACATAATTTTTTATAAATAACTTCTTTGAGAGTAACTATATTCCATCTATCATATCCTTACATATCTTATTTATTACACTTCTTGGATTCTTGGGAATGGAAACATCATAATGGTGAGGTCAAATGCTCAGTAAGAGCATAGTACAATGGGAGGTATATTTAATCAATGATAATAGTCAATATGGAAAGGTAAAAAAATTTAAAATACATGACGTGTAATGAATAAAAAAAATTAACGTGTGTAAAAAATATGGAACTAAAATAATTGGAAACACATTCCATTAAAATAATTATATAAGGAATAATAAACACGGAAATGTAAGAAACTGAAACCCAATCTATTTAATAAATAAAAATAAAATTAAATGTATCCAAAGTTATGTCATCCCAAAATATCATGGATGAATAATAGCTAAATATAAATGAGGGATGTTATTAATTATTGGACACTATGTTTTCTTGGTAAATGAAACTCATACTATAAAGATGTTTTAGCAGATGATTTAGCATAGTGGGTAAAACCCCATCTAAAGCGGCTAGCCAACCAACATGTCAAAAAAGTCTACGGATGCATCAAGGGGATATATATATAACAAGTCCCCACTTATGTCATATGTATCCAATTATTTCCTTTTTTATTTAAAAATCCATTTGAAAATGTTCCATATAAAATATATTTACTGTGTATATGGTATTTATTTATAGATATTTCACTAAATAATCAAATTATTTTCAAATAGACCCCATATAAAAAATTTAATATGATTTAGGAAATGTAAATATAAATGATAAATGATATGGTTAATTACTGTAAATTCAAGGGTCAATGATCATAAGAACATGAATATTTTAATAGGGGACTAAAAATGAATCAAGGAAGTGAATGTGAATACTATCCTTGGAAAATCAATCATAAACCATCTAGAGGAATAATAAAGATGGTACCAATACAACATATCCTAATTTGAGTAATTATAAAGGGTTTTTTACTGATCAATAGAAATAATATTAAAATATATTTTTTAAAAACATTCTTGTGGGAAATATCCTTTTGTTTTTAATGTTTTTGAAAAAACATTTTTTTGAAAATAAATTTTAAAAAAAGATTTTTTCAAAAATTATCCTTTTAAAAATGATAAGTAATCTTAAAAGGAATGTGGTTAGGTAAATTCAATCAATTAATATACGTTAATAAGATAATTCCATTTACACTTTAAAAAGATAAAAATATTACTTTTTTAGAACGAGATAAGAATATTCCATTGAATGAATTGGTAAAATACAAAAGGGATTAAAATTTATTTACCAAATCATTTCAAAAAAATTGAAAAAGTTTTAATAAAGACTTTTTATAATGGAAAATAGTTTCTCTCACTAAATATTGAAATGAATTACTATGTTCATAAAAACATTTTCAAAAACACCTTGAATTACAATGATTGTAAAATGGTACTAATACATAAAAAAGTAATGAATAACCAGAGTATAGGAAAATGAAAGGGTTTATTACGAAGTGATCAAAAAATCTCCTCAGAAGGAAATTTAAGTGTAAAAAATCCAAAACATAATGATATTTTCAAGTAAATCCTTGAAAAGATTATAATTTTGGGGTGACAATCAATAAATGAATAGATTTTTTTGTATCTAATATATATCCATATATAGAAGAGGAAATAAATCAATAGATATTAAAATTAATTATTCAAATTATCATAGAATTTTATATCCAATGAGGCTGTAATATAACCCAATGGAAATAAATTGGGTTATGATGTTCTTTTCCACATGGTGAGTTTTAACTCAAATCCCCTTATATGAAATAATTCAAAATGAATCTAAAAATATCATGATGAAATATTAAATCATGATTTACTATGAAAAAATTATGTATGTGAACCATATATAATAAATTAGGTGCACAAAAATAAGTAATTTTTAAATAGAAATATAAAAACCACAAAAGGATGTTAGATTGAAAATATAATCATTAAAAATGTTCTTATGGGGAATAATATTTAAACATTCCAAAGTGTCACAAACCTCCTTGAAACCATTTAATCAAAATATATGTAAAATAATAACATTACATAAAACATATAATATCATTATAATAAATTTTTTCATGATATAACAATTCAAATGGATACATATACATCATATAGAAGAAACTATGTTGATTACATCAAATAAGTCTCAATGGAATGTATAGTGAGACGAATTCCCTTACTACTTTGTAGATTGTGAATTATAATCCCCATGAAATAAATTTCATAAAATTTAACTCTAAATACTATAACGATATATTTATTCATGATATAAAATACAATATTCTCATTATGTGCACACACAAAAATTATTTTTGAAAGTGGTTTATTCCTCATGGATGAAAAATTGAGACAAGAATCCATTGCATTATGATTTTTGGATGAATATTCTTTAAATTGTTGTATAATAAAATTATGATAATTATTTACCTTATTTATAACCTTTTTAATGTATATAATTACATTTAGTTCACTTATTAGCATTAATTTTATAACTAATTAATCAATTATGCTTACATCAAGTGTTTTGACCAAATTTGGTTTATATATCAAAAATAACTTGGGTAGGTCTACTATGGTCAGAGGGGTCATTATATGACATATAAATAATAATAATTACAATAATAATGAAATAAATATAAATTTAATACAATAATTATACTTTTAATAGAAATAATTAAATATGGTTACGAAAAATTAATCAACATTACAATCATGGAGATGGTATGTTGTAAGTACGCATGAGTAACGTTCCCTTTTTCAAAAATAATTATGAAATGTAGGTAAGTAACACCATATCATTCCATAATTATCATTATATCTTAAATAACATATCATTTAACTATATATACTTATATATATAAATATTATTATGTAAAAGGAATCACATCCTTTTGCGGAGGCGGTAATCCACACATCAACGAACGACGTTATCACTTCTTAAGTATGCGAAACGATAAAAAAAACTGATTTATAATTTATTTATAGATATTAAATTGTTTAATTAATATCATATATATGTTTTATATGTATCTTCTGTTTAATTATAAACATCCTATATACATTCAATGTATCATGTGATCGAATCACTTCAATTTTAAGAGGATAAAATCCACACATCCTCAATCAATGTTATCTTATTCCCGTAAAATGAATTTCATAAATATTTTTGTTATAAAATAATTAAAAAAGTTAAAATACATTATAAATTTATTATATAACATATATTAAAATATCTTGCATCATATTTACCACTATTTTTGTCGGTAAATAAAAAAAATCATTTTTTCTTGAGGCGGTAGTTCAACATACACGTAAATAGCATGTTCGATAACATTTAGATGGATGTGTGTGTCAATTTAGGGTGAAAACCAAAAAAACATCCCATTTTATTTAGGGTATTTTTTATATAATCATATAATAATAATAATTTATGGAGTTTATAATGAAAGTAAACTAAACATCTTGAGAAATAATGAAAACTCTTAATCAGGTAACCCCATTTGGTTTGCAGCAAATGGCTTCCAGGGATTGATTTATTTTAAAGGTTAGGTTTATATGATTATGGGAGAAAAATTTATGATCTAGTTGGGAATAAATTTTTTGAGTAAAAGTGTCTTGATAGGTGTGAGGAAGTGGGAGGAGAGGATGCCTTTTCATATTGGAGGATGAGTGACACTCTAGTAATATTTTGATAATGGAATTCCATACACATTTTTCACATTGAAAGTTTCTCCCATAATGGTAAAAATTAAAAAAAAACTTGGGATAGTTTATAAATATGGCCATAAAGTTTATCTTGGGAATGTTTATACGTCTTTTGGTGACATAAAAATAAGGATTACTCCCTTATTACGCTAAATTTTACCATATTTATTTTAATTAATTTTCATTTCTTTCACTAATATTTTTAGTAAAAAAATAATGTGACCTTAATATAAATTTTAAATTATTATTTTTATTAAAAATATATAATCCATTTTTTCAAATTCAAATCACATAATTAAAAAAAATTAATTAAAATTTAGTCCCACAGACGGGACGAAAATGTGTGTTTTTAATGTAAAAATGTTCAAATGTTTGATTTGTATTTATAGTCATTTATAAAGTAAAACATATTTCAGTGAGATAAATTTAATTAATTTATATAGATATTATATAATTAAACTTGAAAACTAATTTGAAATACAATATAAACGTATGATTAAATTAGACAAAGAATAGTTTTGAACTATGTTTAAATATTTTTCATTATTCATTAACAAAAAAAACATCACAGAAAAATAAAAAAAGATTTCCATAAAATAATTAAAATGTTTATATTTAAAATATTAAGTTTATTTTCACATATATAATCTAAAAATGTTTTAAAAATTGTATTTAAAATAGTTTCATCATTAAAAGGCAGTAATAGTGATTTATAAAAAATAAAGGTTCTTATGTAAAATATTTGATTTTTTCTTATTGTATGCTTATCAAATCTATTGGATGAATATAAAAAATATTATATATCATATAAAATATATATTAAATTAATATAAATCATTAATTTAAATTAATTTTAATTATTAGGGTAAAATAACTTTGTGAGAAAAAAATAGTTTTCTATCAAATATTCCATTGATTTTGAATTTTCACAACTATTAATTTATAATTAATTTCTAACTAATTAATTAGTTGTTTATTAAATATATTGTCATAAGTTAGTTAATATTATTCCCAAAAAGAAATTAAATATATAGTTTATATCGTATTAGAATAAATAATAATATTTTAATAATATATGACTGTTTTGTAAAACATAGTCTTCCATGTAATGCAAGGCATTTAAAAAATTCATTGTTTTATATGTGACATGATAACTAAGTATCACGTTTATTTCAATGTATAAAATTATTTAAATTATTTAAAATTGTAAATATATTATAAATTATTGTGATATAATATTCCCTAACACACTTGATGACGTGTTTCATAAATTCTATCTAATATAATGATTTACATTAGAATTTTGGGGTGTTATATTCTCCCCACCAAGATTTAACCGTGTCCTTGCAATTAGAACTCGAACTTGGTAATTTTTTTTATATTTACTATAACAACCCTCCTCTTTAATACACACTTAAACACGATTTATTACATAAAAATTCACTTAAGAAAACTCTGAGGATCGATAGGTATAGTGTTTTTGGTAAATTAGGAACATTAAATAAAAAATTAGAACATAAAACACAGAATATTTATTGAATTTTTTTTGACATGACCACAACATTCCATCGTACATAGCATTGCATGGGATAAGCTGATGACTTGAATTAGAAAAGGGTGATATATAAAGCCCAGTAAAGGAGTATACAAGTCATAACATGAAGAATACATTACGTGATAGGCAATAGGAATATCTATATAGTATAATAGAAACATGAACATTAAGGAATGATATACATAATTATCATACCATAGAAATTTGGAAACAACCTTTAACATGATATTAGCATGACCCAAGTCTCATTGCACATGGAGCATGTTTAATTCATCATTACACATGAATTATAATGACTCAACCCTTAGTGAACATGAATTATAATTAGTCAATAATCATTTCACATGATGTATCAGAATATTATTCACTTCCCAATGCATTAGAGTTCTATCAGGTAACTCCCTCCGCAATCATTTCATTTCTTGAATAAGTGTGACACATAGATCATACTAAATGGATTAAATCAACATCATAATTTTTAACACGTATAACAGATGTGTAATATATTAATCTAAGTCCTAAATCAATAAGTACATTTTCATAAAGGTGAATACCCTATATAGAGAAATGGGTATGGTATTCACTTACATTATGATTTTTGCATTGTATTGTTTTGTGTTACATTGGCAGCATAACGATGTCAAATAGAAAACATAAAATGTTTTGATGAGAGAGAAATGGGAATCTCATCATTTAGAAATGAAATTTATATTAATGGGGTTATGTGAAAAAATATCCCAACATAATTAATTTAATGTAGATTCTTAATGTGAAAAAAATTCTTGAAGATAAATAAGGAGAGATAAATCCCTTATGAAATTCCGGCATGGTAACAGGTGTACATGAGAGGCACTAGTGATATAAAAATGGGTCTCTCACCATTACAACATAAGTATGGTTGTTAATGGGAGGTTAAAAATCATAACCCAACATTTTTAATTGAAAATAAAATGGAATAACAATATAAGGAAACCTGTACATAAATAAAGAAGGAAGGAAAGAGGGGTTCCTTTACTTGGAAGTATGAACCCAAAGTATTGGGAGAGGCTTTAGAGGGGCTTAATGGGAACATGGGGCACCTTGGGAGGATTCTAGATATAATATGGAAGATTTTGGTCAAGCACCAAACTGTTTGAGTGAATATTTATGGGATATTGAGTGGGATTATATAGGAAAAGAAAGGTAATTATTTATTATTTAGGAGTTGGACACCACACATTAAACTAGTGAAAACACAAAACCATCCCATTGTTTTCCCCAATGTTTTTTTTTCCAAAGTGGATTAGAAAAAATTATTTTTTAAGTCTAATTTCCTAGCATATTAAAATATTAGTCTTGTTTATGTGGAGGTGAGTCACACTATCAAGGAAATCATTTTAAAATGTTAAAATGTTTTAATTCTTGGAGGGTCAACTAAGAAATTTTAAAATAAATCAAAAAAAATCCAAAATCATATTATTTTAAAGGAAATACATATATTTTATGAATAAACCTTTTATCGAATTTTATTATATCACCATTATGTCATTATGATCTCATAAAACACATTATATATTTAAATGATATTTAATGTTTGCCAAAAAAATCGACTGTTTCAGAACATTATGAAAATTTCACCATTGGATAGTTTTGACAACCTAATTATAAAAATATATTCACATTCACTAAATAATTTTCTAAATATGTTAATTGGTACTTTTAAAATAAAAACGGACATTTATAAAAAAAACAAGGGTTTTGACACAAAAAAATTGAAACCTTAATTTAAATTACAATTATATTCATAAAACATATATGATCATTTATATTTAATAATAATAAATTATGTAAAAATAATTTTTTAAAAAAATATTCAATTCAAAAATCCTTTATTTCATAAAAATATATTTCTTAATTGAATATAATGGTTTACTAAAAAGTACTTTTTTTTATTTTAAAAACAATTCTTAAAGTAACAATAATAAATTGAATGTATATTCTTTACAAAAAAAAATACACATAATAATATTTATAGGGTATTATTACATAACCCCTTATAACACCCAAATAAGTCCTAAAGGTATGGTTTTTTATGTTGAAAGACTCTTAGAGAGGTTTACATAACATCGGTCGGGTGGTAATCTCTATTAACTTACATTTCTCCGATATGCGATTTTGTTCATGCTTAACATGTTGAAGCACAGCTTGGCCTTGGTCCAGAGTGAAGTCCAGTGATGCTACTTCCTTTTTGAGATCTATCAAATGGGCTTTGTATGAAGTAATTTTTCAGGATGAGGTCATCGCTTCGGTTGTCTGAGTAAATTATATTAGTTAAATACCTATATTTATTCTAATAATGTGATCACTGTTCAAGGAATATATGAGAAACGATAACAATTTTTCATGGTATTTTAATATCCAAAAAATTAATACCATGTAATTTCATTTGTTTTATATAACAATTTTACATAATAATAAATTTAAATAGATTAAATTGAAATTTCATTAATAAAATTTTGGGTCATTAAAATCTTCCCCCCATAAAAAATTTCACTCTAGAAATTTTATTTTCCCATACTAAAATAGATGAGGGGAACTCTACTTCATCAATTCCTATGATTCCCATGTTTCCCCATTAAACATGTGGTTTCACCACAACACCTGGAGAGGGGAATATTCGTATTTTGTTGAATTTTTTTGCATATTATTTTACATTTTCACTATCTTCTATTCATAGAATATGTCATTCTCTAATGTTACCACCTCTATAATGAGTAAATGTGACATGTTATGTATGTACTTCCTCAAGATTGATACATAGAATAGATCATGTACTTGAGATAGGATCAGTGTGAGTGTTATTCATTTTTTCACCACTCCAATGCAATCAATGATCTCAAAAGGGACAATTTACCATGGAATAAACATTCGCTTTATTCCCAATCTCATAACTCTCTTATATGGTGATATGCAGAGGAATATCATGTCCCCATCATCAAACTCAAGGACTCTTCGATGATTATCATCATATCTCTTTTTTTCGACTCTAAGTAGCTTTGAAGTGTTACTAGATGAGATTAAACATCTCCCCCATTTCATTGACCATTTATGGACCTAGGAGTTTTCTCTCCCCAATTTTATCCGAAGATGACAGTGTTTTCCACCACTTCCCATAAAGGGCTTCATAAGGAGCCATTTGGTTGCTTGGGTAGAAATAATTGTAGTAAGAGATCTCAATCAGAGGAATATGTTTATCTCGTCGTCCTTTTAAGTAAATTGAGAATTATCTAAACATGTCCTAAAGTGTTTGGATAGTCTACTCAGAATTTCCATTATTTTGAGGATAATATGTCATAATGATGTTTAGATCACTATTCAGAGTATGACGGAGACTCCTAAAGAACATATATGTGAATATTGGATCTCTATTGGATATAATTGATTGTGGTGATCCATTCAGCCTTACCACATCTCTGATTTATATTTGTGCCAATTGATCCAATGAGAAATCTTATTGAATTGAAATGAAGTGTGAAGTCTTTGTAAGATGATCCACAACAATGTAGATAGAATTAATTCCTTTGTAAGTCGTTGAATGTTTAGTGAAAATTTACATGGTGATTTTCTATCATTTCCATGTTGGTATAGGTAATGGTTACATAATACACTTAGACTTCTACCGCTCAGACTCACTTTCTGATACACTATGACCCTTTATGTATACTCAGTGATCTCCTTCTTTATTTTTTCCCTCCACTAATTCTCTCGGAGAACTCATTACATCTTTTAGTTTCCTGTGTGAATGGAGAAATTCAAACTCTCTACATCATCGAAATGTTCATTTTTTAACTCTAGATTTGATGGAATGCATAGTCATGACCCAAATCTAACATTTCATTCTTCATTAACATTTAACTCATAGGATTTCCATTTTTTGATAGTTTCCACTATCTAGTGATTTCCCACATAATCCTTTTCATAATCCATTAACCTTTCCAAAAGAGATGGTTGATCAATAATTTATGAAAGAGTCGATGATGTTCCCTTCTTTATGATTCCCATGTCCATATTTATCAAATCTATGAAGATTGGATTCTTTTCAATTCTCATAAATGATATAATTATTGGGTCATTTCTACATAGATCATCTTCTAACGTGTTCTCGTTCCCATAATGGTAATGAATTTAGCATTCATAGTCATTTATTAGATCTAAGAATATTTGTTATCACATATTCATATCTTCCTATGTTAATATATACTTGAGCCTTTTGTGATCTGTATATATTTCACACTTCTCCCCAAATAGGTAATGACTCCAAAATTTTTAAAGTGAAGATTAATGTAGCCATCTTCAGATCATGTGTTGGATATAATTTCTCATAAACATTTAATTTCCTTGAACCATAGGCCATGAATTTTTCATTTTTAATCAACACACATCTCATTCCCTTATTCAAAGCATCACTGAATACCACAAAAAGATCTCCACATGTGGGTAGTGTGAGAAAAGGCATAGCGATAAACCTCCTTTTAAACTCCCTAAAGCTATCTTCACATTCATCACACCATGAAAACTTGAATCTATTATGAGTTATCTTTGTAAGAGGTTTTTACAATCATGAGAAAATTGTCACAAATCATTGATAATATCCAGCTAACCCAAAGAAGCAATAGATATCTGTCAACGATATTGGCCTCGGTCGTCCCTCAATTTCATTTGTCTTGTAGGGATCCATATATACCCCATTCTTATTGATGATATGAACCAAGAATGAGACCTCCTTCAAATAGAACACACACATGATGTAAGTTTCATATAGATTCTCCTTTCGCATGATATCTAGTACACTGCTTATATTCTCCTCATTCTTTTTCTTTGGTTCAGAGTATATAAGAATATCATATATAAAGTTTGCAAATAATTTTTCAAGGTTATCTCTAAAAACACTATTCAAAAAGTAAATGAAGATTTATGGATCATTAGTGAGTCTTAAAGGAATTAATATTAATTCATAGTGCATGTACCTTGTACGAAAATCATTCTTGGGGATATCATCTTTATCAACCCTTACATGGTAATATCCAAACTACAGATCCTCCTTAGAGAAGTATTGTGCTCCATATAGCAGATTGAACAAGTAATCAATTCATGTTAGAGTATACTTGTTCTTTATTGTTATTTTCTTGGGCTCACGATAATCAATGAAAAGATGAATTAACCCATTATTCTTTATGATGAATAGAATATGTGCACCCCATGGTGAAGAACTTGGGAGTACAAAACCTTTATTTAGATTATCTTGTAGTTTTTTCTTTAGCTCCTCAATCTCCACAACAGCCATTTTATATGGATTTTTTGATATTGGAAAAGTCCTAGGTATAAGATCTATCAAGAATTAAACATATCTTCTAGGACGAATACCAAGAAAATCCTCGAGCAACACTTCAGAAAATTCCCTCATAATAGCCATATCATTAAGGATGGTTGTTTTCTTAGACTCCATCATCTAAGAAAGATATTCATGCTCATAAGGTAGTCATATCCATTACTGAGATGATTGTTCTAAAGAAGATTCATTCTTATCTTCTCTCTTGTATAGAATCGGGGGTAGAGTCTCCATATGGAGAGTGATTTCCCCCTTATAGTAATTAATGTTGACTCTATGTTGTGAAAACCAATCCATGCCAAGAATTGCATAAAATTCTAATAGAGGGTGTATGACTAGGATCGTTGGAATTTTAAATCCACAAATTATGATAGGGGAAGATTTATATTCATGGGATGAAATGATTTCCACAACTTTATTTCTCGCCAAAATCTTTATTTCCATGATTTTTTTGGTGTTGGGATTGTTCTAATAAACTTTCAGCACATAAAAGAATTCATAGAACTAGAATAAAAAAGTATATTCGCTATTCTTCAATGTATAACTATCATAACAGTAACCTCGTTTTTCCTGGTTTTGCTTTAGTGGTAGTGATGGAAAAATCTCTCCCTCTCTTCCTTGGAGGTAGTTGTTTTCCTCCAAAAACCCTTAGCATAGGGCACTAGTTTTCAAAGTTCCATGTACATTTAATGTTGAAGAAATGAATCATGTGTTCATGGTCGAACGGAGCATTCCTATCCTTTGTTGTTGCGTCGAGATTTTCTTGTTGGTATTTAATGTCTAGGTTCCGTTATCTTCCACACCTAAATCATTATCTCATCCCCTTCAGGAAATTTTTAAGGCTCTTCTTTCTGAACCACTAGAAAATGGAGTGATAGAAATTCTTACCACCATTAGATTTGTCAATCAGACCCCCAAAATTAAATTCCACATTATGCTTCTTATCCCCATGATACCCCTAATATTTTTCAATCTTCACATAGAATTTGACAACACATTAGACTATTTCCTTATAGCTATCAAATTCACTAATCACTAGGGCTTTCTGTAGGCTAGGTTTTATCCCACCAAAGAAGTGTTCAACATTTCATTCGAGGGTAACGACAAAGACAGAGGTGTATCATTCATGTCTTGAGATTTTTTCCCCATAATACCTAATGGATTCATCATCTTTTTTCTTGAGGGAATTTAATTCCCTTTCCATCTAAATTCATACGGTGCACAGAAAATATTTATTGACAAAAAAACATGAAATCCTTCTATTCCAACACGTAGATCTCTTCCTTAGTCTTTTTATTTTTGATCAATTCCCACTATTGATCATCATCACCCATTATATGATATGAATCTATAAGAACATTCTCTTTTTCAAAATATTAAAGGATGGAGATGATATTCCCATTAGAGTTGATCCATTGTTTGGTGATTGAGGGATTATATGATCCATTAAAAGTACGAGGCATTTGTCTCGATAATCTCTCGATTATAGCATGTTTATTCTTAAGGGTGTTGAACATTCCTCTGGACCTATGATTCTATTCAAAACACAAGTTAACTAAGAGAGTATCATGATGAATTTAGTTATTCATGTTCCCATCGTATTGGGCATCTCATTAGAACAGTTATCACATTTATTTTCACATTTGTTGTCATCCCATGTCCACCTATTACAGTACAATTGATGGAATTAAAGGAATGTTATGGGTATCACATAAGGGGAATCAAATGAAAAAAATGGATAACATATAAATTAAATTTTTTTTCTTACTTTATGAATTGATAGGATTCAATCTATGTTTTCAAGTATCTTGTTACCTAAAAATATTCTTATTGGAATTTTTTTTATTCCATTAACAATGGATAATATTAATCTTATGAATTTTCTAAACCATATCCCTTGGGAGTCTCATAACTAAGAGTTCATCAAGGCTTGTTGTCATGCACCAGATCCCTTTTGAGTTTATCTCAAAGTGTTTCATTCAGGTTATATCCCCATTTTTGCTAGATCCACCTCTACTATTACATATCAAGACATGGATTTATTTTCATGAAAACCACTTACTCAAAACTCACCAAAATTTAGGTATATTTTTATTATTCTAAGTCTCATCCCTAAGACTTTCATTAGTGTTTTATAATCATTATTCCTAAAAATAACCAAATCTATCCTATAATACCAAATATAAAAACCAACTATACATTACACACTTAAAAATAATTTATTACTTAAAAATGCACATAAGAAAACTTTGAGGGTCAAGAGTTCTAGTGTATTTTGAAATTAAGAACATTAAATGACAACATAGAACATAAAACACAACATCTTTATTGAAAAATTCTTTTACAAGACCACAATATTTCATCGCACATTACATTAAATGGGATAACATGAGAACATTCATAAGAAAATGGTGAAATATAAAGGCCAGTAAGGGAGTAAAAAATGAATAATCTAAATAATATAGTACATGATAGGAAATAGGCATATCAAAGGAGTATAATAGAAACATTAACATAAAGTCATGATATTGCATGATTATCGTAACATGGAAAAGTGGAAACAATATTTTAAATGAAATTAGCATGAGCCAAGGCTCATTGAATATAGAGCACTAGTAAAACCTCATTGAAGATTAATTATCCTAATCCAACACTCATTTTACAAGATGTATCATTATATTATTCTTTACCCAATGAATTGGTGTCCAATCAGGGCACGCCCTCTTAATCAATTCATTTCATGCATATGTGTTCCCCATAGATCGTATAACACGGATTCCCTAAACATCATAATTTATTCCACTAATAATATATGTGAAATAAATATATTTAATTAATCAATCAAAATGTACATTTTCATAAAGGTGAATACCCTTGATAGAGTAATGGGTATGGTATTCCCTTACATGATGATTTTGGCATGGGACATTTCGGTGTAAATTTGGAAACATAATGATGTCAAATCGAAATTGTAAAATGGGTTAATTAGAGATAAATGGGTCTATTATATTATATATATGAAATGGAAAATAAGGGGGTCATGTATCATTATATCCCATCAAATTTAATATAATTTATATTCAAAATATAAAATAATTTCTTAAATGTAAATGAGGTGAGAGAAATCCCTTACGGAAATTCATCATGGTAACAGGTGTACATGGCTAGAATTAATGAAAGATAATGGGGTATCTCACCCTTAAAACATATGTCTGGATGTGTATTGGAGGGTAAAAATCATATATCAATATTTTTAGGTGAAAATAAAATGGCATTAAAATATAAAAAACTTGTACATAAATATTGAAGGATGGAATGTGAGGACCCCTAACATGGAAGCCTAATCCCAAAGGATTGGAAGAGGCTTGAGAGAGGCTTCATGGGAGATTAATTCACCTTTTAAGGGTTATAGAGAGATAAGGGAAGAGGTTGGAGGAGCTAAAAATTGTATTAGTGAAGAGGAATCGGAGATTGAGTGGGAATATATAAGAAAATAGTGGTAATTTTTTATTTTTTAAATTTTGGAATCCTCACATTAAACTAATCAAAACCAGAAACCATCACATGGTTTTCCCATTGGTTTTTACAAAATGGAGTGGAAAACATTTTTCTATAAGGCCAATGTCTGAACTTATTAAAATATTATTCTTGATTATGTGGAGGTGACTCACACTCTCAGGAAAATAATTTTAAATTGTTAAAATGTTTTATAATTATTAGAGGGTCCACTAAAGCATAGTAAAATAAATAAATCAAATTGAAAATACCATTATTTTTAATTTAAATCTTATATTTTCCAAAAATAAATTTTACATTATTTTACTACATCACTATTGGATCATTATATTTTCATAAAACACAATATATTTTTAAACGGTATTTAATATTTCCCTAAAAATTTGATTGTCTCAGAAAATTACGAAAAATTAACAATTAGATAATTTCTCCATATGATTCCAAAAATAATATTCATTTTATCTAGATAATTTTTTAAATATTTTAATTTTTACATTAAAAAATCATTTATCAAAAATTCAGGTGTTTTGAAAAAAACAGCCATCAGATCTTAATGAAAATAACTATTGTATTCCTAAAAATTATATGATCATTTATATTTAATAAAATTTAATTTAGTAATAAAATTTTAGTAAAATATTATTTAATTCAATAATATATTAATTCATAAAAATGTAATTCTTAATTGAATTTAAATATTAAAAACATACTATTTTTCCTTTTAAAACCCATTTAAAAAGTAACAATAATAAAATGAATGTATATTCTTTATAAAAAAATAAATATAATAAGAGTGTTAGTTTCTTCTTACATAAGACCTTATAAACCCCACATAATTCCTATGGGTATGGTGTGCGATGGTGAGGGATTCTTGGGGTAGCTTAGATAACATTTTAGTGGTGGTAATATCTATTTAATTCCACTTCTACTGTCGGTGATTCCGCTCAAGCTTAACATGATGAATCTCAACATGGGATTGGTCCAGAGTGAATCCATGTAATGCTAACGCATTTCAGAGCTTCGAGAAATGGGATTAGTATAGAGTCATTCTACTAGATGAGGCTATGGATTCCTTTTTCTGAGTAAATTGGATTTTTGAAAGCCCTATAGTTATATTAATCATGTGATCAATCATTAATTTCTATATTAAAAACTATTACAATTCTTGATGGTTTTTTAAAATCCAAAAACATTAAACCAAGGAAGTGTATATGTTTCAAATAAAAATTTTACAATATAATACATTTAATTAGATCAAAAATATTTTTCATTAATAATAGATTGGATCGTTATATTTCTTATGATGAAATCCCATAATGTGAGAAGGTTTTATAAAAAAATCTAGAAAATATAGAATGGGAAGTTCAATGTCTACATGGACTAAGATATATGTAGGTCTTTATATAGGTTAAAATTACTGTAAATAGAGATATGTACTTGGAGTAAAATCGAAAATATTTATAGGGAGTGATTGAGGTCATCAATCAAAAACAAGTGAAATATTAATGGAAATTTGAGGGCCTAAAATCCATAAATATGATATTATTTACAATACAATCCGTTTAAAAAATTTATTATGACAATATTTTATTTTTAAGTCATTTTCCAAATGATGGGTAATTATTTTACTACCAAGGCATATAATGAAATTTATATACATGATACATTTTAATTTCATGTGGTCGGTTCCATGTTTTGGTTGTTCAAGGATAAAATAAAAATCCATCCCTTACTTCACAAAATAGATATCCAAAAATTAACATTGATGCCAGAAGATCTAAAATAAACATTTAATGTATCATAAGGACCAAAAATAATGAAAAGTCTAACTATTTGTCTCTAAATATTCTCCAATTTCATTAAGGTTAATATATTAATATCTAAACCTAAAAAAATGTACATTAATAGTTCATAATTAATATTTGTTCATCAATTTGTTCAAATAAAATAAATTAATCATTAACCAGGACATTGTATATGTAAGTGGTTGGCTAATACCATTATCTTCCTTCAGTCATGGGTCCAAGTTCCATGGATTTATCGAATTTGATTGGCTTTCACCCAACATACACATTTTCCTTTTCTAAAACCATATTAATATAATTTATAAAAATAAATATTGTCAGAATCTAGAAATAAGGTTAATAACTAAATATCCTTTTGACTATGTTTTGTAATGAAATCCCAATGCATAAATAATTCAACATTTAATTTCCACAAAAGTATTTCCTTGGCCTATGGTTTATTTATAATTTCATTAGTTGTCTTTCTAAATGATGAAAACATTGGTTTAACCAATGTCATTATCACGACCCTCCTTCAACAAGATGTGGGATGGGATAGAAAATTCCTAGAATATTCTTTCCTCAATGATAAGGAGAGATAATAACCCGTGAGACCCGCCTTCAGTAGGCCCTCGAGTGGTGACTAGCACTAATGGTATAGAATCACACATAACATGGAAGGCATTACCATTTTTATTTACTAGGATTGAGAGATAAGATAATAAATCTCAAAAAACAAAAACAAAAACTAAATGTATAATTAAAGAAAATAAATCCATTCCCATATTCATTTTCTAAAGGAAGTGTTAAAAAGTACAGGAAAACTCCCAAGGGAAGTACCAAAATAAAGAAAAATATTCAATTTCAATGGTCTCAGAATCTGAGCTAATAGGGTCTAGAATAATCCTCTAAGTCCTCCTGGAAACCTGAAGGTAATTTTAAAAACGTAGGGTGAGTATATAGGTATACTCAGTAGGGGAAAAAATAGCTCTCGTGCATAAGTGTGGAGGAATTCTAATTCCCTGTGAGAAAATTATATAACCAAAGAACCTAGAAAATAAACAATCCATCCAAAACATACCAATTAACACTCCCCAAATAATAGAAGTTAGGTAAAATAACATTAATAACACATCGATGATGGGGTACCCCACACCACTATCCCACTGGTTATTGAAGACATCATAACCGCCAGATAACCCCGGACATTCTCATCGCAACCCCACTGATATACCCCTCCCGCACAAAACCGAGCTACCACAACCTCACAACTCGACCACAAACACCTAGGCCACAACAACCACATGTCCCCATGCACACAGACACTTGGGTAGTAACAACTACCACCATGCCTGAAAAAACTTGGTCCTTAACAACTACTGCCACGCCCGAAGACACATGGGCCTCATCCCAAAGAATGTTGGGAAACAACATGCCCGCACACACCTAGGCTAAGCACCACAACGTACCATGCTCGAAGAATCTTGCTCCATAATGGACCTTTGGAAGTTACATCCTACCTAAAGTGTCTTGGGCTACTCCAGAAAGGGTACAGAAAAAGGATCTAATAAACAGCCACTCATATGAGTGTTGGAAAAAACACCCTCCCCCAAGAAATGGTGGTTTTCGGCACGAAGTGCTCAACTTGGGTGGGTGTGAATAAGAATCATAAGAACTAAATTATATATATAGGTAAAAAAGAAATAATCCCAACCTAGGGGTTCAAAAACTGGCCCATGCACAGACACCCTCATTATTATTCATTCATAAAAAGTAAAACAGCTATGTCACAAATCATTCCCAGAAAACAATTTCCATTTGAACCAATTCTTTTTATCACATTCAAGTTGTTCCATTTAAATAATTAATCACTATCAGGAAACTAACAGGCATATCCACAAGACAAGGAAGGGAAAATAGCCATGCTCCAAATTATGCATTCACACCCGGTTCTTTTTGTAAAGTCACAACAACAAAGGGGATCTATGAGATCCCTCAAATTATTAGAACCAACCGAAGCCCAAGCATACGGCCCCACATGGCGTCAAATCCACAAACTAACAACTACAAAAAAGGGGTTCTAATCCCCATCCACGTCCCCCCACAAGCATCAATCAGAACAATCACACATGTTACCAACACATAGTAAGAGACTTTTCAGGTTCAAACACGTCATTCATTAAGTTTTATCATTCCATTTTGTCAATCGGGGTGATGAAACAAGAATTATTATCCACTGGACTTCCATTTAAACAATCAAGTTTTCATGATTAACTAATTTTCATGTTTGAGACATTCAATCATCACAAGAGATTGGGGTTCATTTGTTTGCAAGGAAGTCCACCAATGACCATTATTTTTTGTGGAAATAAGCCCATAAAATCCATAATATATAAGATAGGTAAAATAGTACAACAAAATCATAAAGCACACCCCTTCATTATTTAAAATTCCATTTACTATATTCATTAAGGTCTGGTTTCATCTATTTTGGAGGGGAACATTATCATACCCACCCTGCATAATACATAGTAATGAGAGACGAAAAAAGAACCCTCCATAGATGATCAATGATAAATGCTTTTCATCATGCACCAAGAACTATGGATTCACGAATTGCAAGTGAAGAACTATGAGGAATCCAAGAGTGTTCTGGAAAGGCTTCAGTAGAGACGCATCACTAACCACGTGAATGGCAACTCCAAATGCACCATGAAAAGGAAAAGAGAACAGAAATGAAGGAGAAGAATAAGAATTAATATCATGCTATAAAAGGTGAGATCATAGAGTAATGGGAAATGAATTTTTAATGGATTTAATGTGGATCATGTTTTCACCATGCGTTTGGATGGGTACACATGATGGAATTAAATTTTATCGAATAATTATCATCGTAGAGGTGGCCATAATGGCTGAAAGTTAAAGGATTTTCATTAAATAGAGGAAATTGTGTAATAGGGGAAGGACTGGAACATATTGGAAGAGGGTCTGATAATAAGGAAAAAGCCACACATTTTATTAAGTCAATAGTCGCCCAGATCATGGGGGATTATATATATCATTTATGGGATTTTAATTTCATTAAAAGGGGTACTAAAACACATTTACACCAAAAGATGCATTTTCGGAGTAGAACAGGAAAAAAGAAACAAGGGTGTGACACTATTTGGTGAGACAGCATTAGGGGTGCCACACTTATAGTGCCATAGTCACAGTGCCAATGTAATCAGTGACACCATGTTGTTGTGCAACCACGACGGTGCAACCGTTACTGTGCCACCATTTCAGTGTGCGACCATGACGGTGAAACCACTATGATTCCACCATAAGCGGTGCCACCGTTTTGGTGTGAAACCATGACTGGTGCCACCTTTACTGTACCGCCATGACTGGTGACACCATTTCGGTTGAACCGTTTGATGAAACCGAGTTTTTGGAATACTCATTAATGATTCATTTCTCGGGCCATTACATCTGATACCCTTCAAACAATTCTCACCCTGGAGAATTGAAACTATACTCGAAGAAAATATATGGGTAAGAAAAACCACCTCAAATGATACCTCATAGGAGTAAACCTCATTAACATCTAGGAACACCACTCCCTAAAGTAACCAGAAAAAAATTAATGTCCATACCATCCAATCATATGGATTAGGGAGTACCTTAATCCATGTCAAGATATTATCCTCCTTAGGCTGAACTAACTCACCCACACAGGTTTAACTGCATCCACATTAATGGATAATGATTAGAGATCAGGTCCTCCACTCCCCACAGTCATGACTCGTCACACATAGTCAAAGGACAAGGGAAACAATCCATCTTATAGTTAACATGGTAAAACACTATATCACAAACAAGAATGAAAAAATAGAAAAAAAACCAAAAATAGCTCTGGGTACTAGGCGTGTATCTGTGCCTCCCATTCCCTGGTACCCTCATAGAGGCCACTATGCCCCCACAACACACAAACCTGGGGAATGGTTCATCCATGAAGCACCATCTCCTCATGATCCTCGATCCTCATTGGTTTCTCTACGAATGTCATTTCATTCTAGATATCCATATTTCCCCAATAAAGGACATGTGAATCATCGTGTAGGTACCAATGGAGCTGAGACACATGGAAGATTCCATGCACCCTCAGTAGAGGTTGTGGTAGTTCTAGATGATAAGTCACATCACCAACCCATTGCAACACCTCTAAGGGTCTGAAAAACCATTGATAATTCTTACTCCCCATGTCGATCCTTAGTCTCCCATGCCGAGGGGAGACATTCAAGAACATGTGGACCCTATCCACGAACTACAGAGGTCTCCTCCTATGATCGGCATACGGCTTCTTCTATTCCTCAACCACCTTAATCCTCACCTGTATAATCTTAACCTTCTCCATCATGCTCTGCACTACCTCTGGGCCAAGAACAACTGCTTCCCCGACCTATTCCCAGCACACAAGTGAGCGGCATGACCTCTTGTTCTAGGATTCAAACAGATCCATGATAATGGTAGAGTTATAGCTATTGTTGTAGGAAAACTCTACCAAATTAAAGTGTTGTACCCACGATCCCTCGAAGTACAGAATCCTTTCTTGTAACATATACTCTATCTTTTGAATGGTTTTCTCTATCTACCAATCTATATGGGGGTGGAAACTATTGTTGAGGCATAACTAGGTTCCAAAAGAATGCTACAATCCATTCCAGACACATGAGGTAAACCATGTATCCAGATACGAGACTATGGATCTCGTAACTCCATGCAACTGCACCACATCATCCATGTACCATTGTGCTAAGGAATCCACAAAAATAGACTCATTGATTGAAAGGATGTGAGAATATTTTTTTATCTAGTCCACCATTATCCAGAGAGAAACTCAACCCCCTTGAACTCTGGGTATCACCATGATGAAATCCATCAAGGTGTCGACCAAATTCTACTCTGGGACATATAATGGTTGTAATTAACCTCCTAGGATGTGGTGTTTAGATTTAATCTACTGACACATTAGGATTTTTAACTCAAACATTGAAACATCCTACTTCACCCCAGGCCAACAAAACTAACCCCTCAAGCCCAGATACATCTTGGGAACTTCTGGATTCACCACCAGGGGTGAGTTATGGAACTCACTAAGAACTCTCATATGAATTTATACAAGGACGAACGAAATTCCATGAAAAAACATACGATTTTGTCCATCTACCGACCATCTTCCAATGAATTTCATTGGATAACATGATCACACATCACTTTAGCCTCTAAGTCCCCCCACTGAGACTCATCCTCCTTCTACAATTGAGAGGAATACATTGTCATCTGGAATAGAAATCCCCTTCCATCCTCTACCCTTGCATCCATGTGTAGGGAAACCATCTCCTCAATCACTTTCCAAGAATCCGCTGATTCTTGAACCACATACTTCTGAGAATTCATTATCAAGGAATCATCCACCATGTTCCCCTTTCTGGAGGTGTATGAAATTTGGAAGACATAGTTCTGAATAAACTCTATCCACCTCTATTTTCGCAAGATCAAGTAATATTGGGATAATATATACCTAAATATTTTGTGATCTGTGATCACAACAAATCATTTGACAATAAGGTAATGATGCCACATCTTTAGTTCGAACACGCCCGCTTCAAGCTCCATATCATGGGTGGTATAGTTATTCCCATAGGGATGTAACTTTCTAGACCCATAAGAAATCACAGCTACTGTTGTATCCACGCAAACCCCATGCCATAGCATAAAGCATGATAGAACACATCAAAATTTACCCCATCATCTGGAAACCTCTGAACTTGGGAATTAATCAACTTCCCCTTTAGATATCTAATGTCTTACTTGCACATTTCACAACATAAAAAAGCATGTTATTTCATGTTCAAGTTTGTAAAAGGTTCTATAACTCAAGAGATGTTGGGAATGAATCTCTGGTAGTGACCTTTTATACCTAGGAATCTATGAACCTCTCTCATGTACTTTGGTTCTGCCTATGAAACAACATCCTCAACCTTCAATGAGTCCACTGCTCTTGCCTATTCAGACACTATGTGTCCAAGGATGTGCGCCTCTTATGTCCAAAACATTCACTTGGACAACTTTCTGTAGAGATGGTGGTGTTGGAGGACCTCTAAAACCATCCTAAAATTCTTGACATAATCCTCCTTGGATCTAGAGTAGATTAGGATGTCGTCGATTAAAACATCTATAAACCATCCAAGATATTCTCGGAAGGCGGAGTTCATGCATCCCATTAACAAGGCTGGTTCATTAATTATGCCAAACTGAATAACCACGAACATGAAGTGCCCATATCTACACCTAAAGATTGTCTTCCAGATGTCACCCTCCCCCAACCTCATTTGGGGATATCCGGTCTGTAATTAGATCTTGGAGAACCATCTTACCCCATTCAATTGATCAAAAAGCTCCTTGATCCTCGGGATGGGGTAATAGTTCTTGACTTTTACCTGGTTCAACCTCTGGTAGTGTATACACAGCCTGAGACCACCATTTTCCTCCTTCGCGAACAAGACTATTGCACCCTATGGTGAAATTCCTGGAAGAAGAAAGACCTTCTTTATTAAATCATCAATTGGAATCCATAACTCCCTAAAATCTGAAGTCTCTATCCAATATGGATCCTTCGAAACCTGAATGGCATCGAGATGATTGTATATTCCAAACTCAACATCACGCCGAGGGGGTAGAGTCACCACCTCCATAGGGACGATGTCCATGATGTCACTCAATATCCTCAAGATCTCCACCAACTCTGTATCCACATACTCCAATAATAGATTAGTTAACAAGGAAAGGAGAGGCTCTACTCACCGGCTTCCCTCATGGAAACCCAGTTCACCGAAAAAAGCTACAGCATGTCTGCACATATCTGAAAACACATCCCTTATTCGAAAGCAGACGATAATGGCCCACACAAATAAAATACATTCGATTCCAACAATTACTTCATACAGCTTCATATACCACAAAATAAGGTCCCTACTGGATTTATGTGGTCCCAACATCAGTCTACATCTCGGGAAAACATGAGACAAGCTGGTCTGACCCCTGACTAGCGTACTCGAAACAAGGGTCACCATAGGTCATTTGGTGTCTAGAACCAGAGCATGGGCTAGACTGGGTTCAACAAAGGATTGAAAATCACCTGAATCAAACATGGCACTTGAAAGAGTCGTAAACAAGCTGATCGTACCTTGAACATCCTCTGGCCCTAGTATAACTGCTACCTCTGTTGCGTGAAACATCCCAATCCTATATCCTCTTCCCCTCGGCTATCAGAATCCTCCCAAATCACACCCCATATGAGCTCCTTGAGAAGCACCCTAGGGAAAACCTCCTCGTGCAACGTCTGTTCTCAGAGGAGTGGTGGCTCGTTGTTCATGTGCCTGTTGTTGAATGGGTCTGGCTGGAAAATGGTAGTACTAAGGTGGATGTTAAACCTGCTCACCCCCACTATACTATACTCAGTTCGAGCACTAATTCTGAAATTACCCAAAACTTTCATATATGATGCATCATGTTCTTAGTCCCGCAAGGAAGGGTCGAGGACCAGGATATTGAAATAAGAACTTTTGGGGCCTAATCCCCATTGGAAAAAACCTAGAAGGCCCGGACACTAGAGGCTTGCTGTTGATGGCCATCCCCTTTGATGAGCCTAACTGGATCCCCTCTCACGGTACACCTCGCAGCATGTGCATCATCTCCACCTATTTATCCTTCTTATGAACCTCTAAGTACGTCGATAGAGTGAAGGGAGTAGAAAAATACTTAATAGAAGGTCCTAATGACTCCTCTAAACATCTCTCACGAGACTCCTCATCTAGAAAAAGGTCTGGAGAAAAATAAAGAAGATCCTTGATCTTGATCCCCAGCTCCCTCACTGACATTATCCCATGATGAAGGGAGAGTATCTCTGGACTCTTCTCATCCTTCATTGTGGAAGAGAGGAATTCCACCCAGATCTCCCTCTAAAAGTCGTTCCATAAAACCTTAGCTACCCACTTCTCCTGAAGATAGAGCATCCACCACTGACGTGATTCTCCCCACATTTGGATCATAGCTAGAGGAACCCAATTCTCCGTTGGAGCCCAAATCAAGATGAAATATATCACCAACTCCTCAAGCTAGATCACTGTCTCCATGTTCGAGACGATGCCATCGTACTTCCTAGGAGTCTACCACTGAAAGGTACAATGTGTCCTATTCCAGTAGTCATCCTCCTCCTCTTAATCATCGCTTTGCTGATCAGCCAACTCAGCCTCCTGGGCCTCGATCTCCCGCACTACCTGTGGTCATCGTCAGGGTTCTATATCTGCAAATTAAACAAGGAATTCCTATTCCCGAGTAGTGTAGAATATTGCATTTAAATTTTTATTAGACTTTTTATTTATTTTAAATCCACAAAATAACCATGAATAACAAGAAAAAAGGTCATTATGATTCATGTAACTTTCCTAGGGTCTCAACCCTCCAATCAGTGTAGCCTCACTTGGTCGTTCGGTAGGTCCAGAGTCCTTGCATTGGATCACAGGGGACCCTAAAATCTCATGTCCTAGCTGGTCTTCCCTACCCTATTTCATGCACTAATATTTCCTAACATTGTTTCCCTACTATTCCAAGAAATCCTCCCTACACATAAATCCAAACTCCATCCTATCAATCAACCTCCCTCTGATACCATTTTTTCATGACCCACCTTCACAATGATGAGGGAAGGGACAACATATTTCCCTAACCTTCAATCCTCAAGTTGATGGAGAGATAATGACCCCTGACATCTTCCTTCAATATTCCCCAGAGTGGTTACTAAAACCAAGGGTATAGAATCACATGTAATCTAGAAAGAAACACCCTTTTTATTTAGTAGGATCAGGAGATAAGATAGTAAATCCCAAAAAACAAGAAAAATGAAATTAAAATTAAAGCCAAAAAAATCCATTACCATATTCATGTCGCAAAGGAGGTGCTAAAAAATACATGAAAACTCCAAAGGGATGTATGAAAAGAATGGAAAAGCAGCAACATCAACCGTCATGATGTTAGAGCTAAGAGGGTATGGCACGGTCCTTGAAGTCCACCTAGATACATGAAAGCATTTTTATATACATAGGGTGAGTATATAGGTATACTCAGCTGGGAAAACCAATAGTTATCATGCACAAGTGTGGAGGAATTCTAATTCACTATGAGAAAAGGAAATAACCAAAGACCCTAGCATGGAAACTATCCACCCAAACCTCACTAAGGAACACTCCCCAAATAATTCATGTCAGGAAAAATAATAGTAATAACACGTCGATGTTTTTGGGTACCCTACACCACGTTCCCACTGGTTATTAAAGACATCATAGGCATATGACCTCCCCCACCATTCTCACCATAGTCCTACTACCATACCCCACCAACATACAACTGGGATACCACAACCACACATCCCACCTGAAAACACTTGGGCAACAATAACCACATGTAACCACGCCTGTAGACACTTGTTCTAGAAAAAATACCGCTACGCTTGAAAATACCTTGGCCCGAACAACTACTAACATGCCCAAAAACACCTGGGCCTCATCCCAAAGACACTTGGGAAACAACCTACCCACCCACACTTGGTCCAACCAACACAACGTACCATTCTCAATGCATCTTGGGCCATAATGGACCTTAGGACATCATAAGAAGCCTGAAGGGTTATGGGAGACTTCGAAAAGGGAAAAAAAAGGAGCTAATAACAATCCACCGATAGAAGTGTTGGGAAAAAACCCACCCCCATGAAATGGGGTTCTTCGGCACAAAGTTCTCAACATGAGTGGGGTGTGAATAAGAAACATAAGAATTAAATTATACATATATGTAAACTATAACACATCCCAACCTTGAGGTTCCAAAACTAGACCATACATAAAAACCCTCATTACTATTCATTCACAAAGAGTACAACAACCACAACCAAGTCACAAATCATCCCTGGAAAAAAATTCACCTTTGAAACCATTAATTTTATCTCAATAAAGTGGTTCATTTTAAATAATTCTTCACTACCGAGAAGCTAATAGGAATAGTCACAATCATAGGAATGAAAAACAGCCAAGGAGAAAACTAAGCATTACAACATGGTTCTCTTTTAAATTCACTAGAAAAGTGGGGTCTATGAGATCCTTCGAAGTAGTAGAACCCAACCAAGCCCCATCACACGACCCCACATGGACTTAGATCCAAAAACTAACAACTGAAAAATAGGGGATCCATCCCCATCCACGTCACCCCATAAGAATCTTGTAGAACAACCACACATGTTACAAAGAAAGACTAAGGGAGTTTTCATATTCAAACACACCATTTTTAGTTCCTTATTTTTGTTTGGTAAACCGGGGAGATCACAAAAGGATTCTTGTCCAATAGATAACTATTTAAACATATGAGTAAACATGATTAACTAATTTACATGTTATATCCATTCAACTATCATAGGAGATTAGGGTTCATTAGTGTGCAAGGAAGACCACCATTGACCATGATTTTTAGAAGTCATAATCCCGTAAAATATATAACATATAAGAAAGGTAAAATAGTTCAACATCATCATCAAACACACCCCCTAATTCTTTAATTGACAATTTATTATATTAATTAACATTTTGTTTCATCCATTCCTGTGTCAATAATTATCATATCAACCCCGAATGATGCACAATAAAGAGAGACGATGAAAGAACCCTACTAAGATGATCAATGATGGATGTTTTTCTCCATGTGGGAAGAACTAGGGATGTCCAAATTGAAGGGGATGAACTCTGCGGACTCCAAGAGTGAGCAGGAAATACTCCTGCATAGACACACCACTATCCTTGAGAATGGGGACTCCAAATGCACCAAGGAATGGAAAAGAGACCAACCAAGAAGAACAAGAGTGAATCTCGTGTGATAAAAGGTGATATCATGGAGTTACAGGATATGAATTTTGAAATAATTTAAGGTGGATCATGGTTTCACCACGTGGCTGGACAGTTACACATGATGGAATAAATTTTTATTTAATAATTATCATCAGAGAGGTGGACATAAAAGCTATGAGTTAAAGGGTTTTCTATAAAATAGAGGAAAACATGTAACATGGGAGTGATTGTAAAGTACATGAAATGGGTGTGATACTAAGGAAAAATACACATGCTTTGGTAAGTCAAGGGTTGCCCAGCTCTTAGGGTATTTTATATATAATTTATGGGATTTTAATGTAATATAATGGGTTAATAAAAAACTTTTACGTCAAAATATGTGTTGCAGGAGATGAACTGGAAAAAATAAACAAGGGTGGGACACCATTTGGCGAGACATTGTATGTGGTGCCATGGTCATGGTGCCACCGATTCGGTGTGCAACTGTGAATGTGTGACCTCTACGTTGCCACTGTCCTTGTACCACCATTTTAGGGTGTGACCATGATCGGTTTCGCCTTTACAGTTTCGCCATGACCGGTGCCACTATTTTGGTGGAACCATTTGATAGAACATAGTTTTTGGAAAACTCCTTTTTAATTCATTTCCATGTCCATTACATTCTATCATTTTCAGAAAACATTTATAATTTATTGTAATGGATATGTGAATTATCCTAAGCATATCCCCCAGTATTGTCAATCCAAGTGCACAGTAAGGCCCATTATTGTGTATCGGGATTTGTTGAGTTAGGATTGACACTCCTTATTGTAGTTGTTACTCCATGGTACATCTCTTACCAAACTATATAAACTATTAGTATCAATATAGGGATGTATTTTTTGAAATACCCACATATTCTCCACCTTAATAATATTATAGGCTATTCTTTTACACTTATCCTCTAATTATACCTAGGCTTATATTCCACAATCTATGTTTCCAAAATCTAGTTCTGAAAGATGGTACTAAACTTCCTTTGATACCAAATATAATGATTTAACACCAGAAATCCTAGAGATAATGTATGCTATCAATTAATTTTTTATGATATAAGGAATCAAATACCAAAAGACTAAAAAATTTAGTAGTCTTGGTAAACCACATACATACATGAGTCCTATATTATAAAATAATACATTAATTTAAAAATAATGTTTTTCTTAATGACATTGAGAATAGTAACTCTATTATATCTAGTTTATACTTGAATATCATTCATAGTACACCACTTGGATATTTGAGAAAGAAAAAATAATAAGGGTGAGCTCAAATGTTCAGTAAGGGTAAAGTACAATAGAATAAATAATAAGCCTATGAGAATATTAAATATGGAAAGTCAAATAACTGAACACACATTCTGTGTAATCAATAAAGTAAATGGAAGTTTGTTAAAAAAATTAATGTTAATAACTGGAAAAAAATTTCATTCAAATAACTAGATGATGAAAAATAAATATGGAAAGGTGAGAAACTGAAACACATTACATCTAATCAATGAACTAAAAATTAAATAAATAAATAAATATATATATATATATGTAGACACAAAATCTCATGGATTATTAATAACTAAATCATAATGAGAGAAGTGAAAAATAATTGGATGTCATGTTTCCTCAGTACATGAAACTCGTACTATCGAGACCTGTCACACGACGATTTAGCATATTGGGTAAAATCTGATCTAAAGAGGGTATCAAACTAAGTCATACCATGAGACTACTGATGCATTGAGGTTCTATCTATAACCAGGTTCCACGCATATCTTATCTATCAAAATCATTCCTAAAATTTTGAATAATCTATTTATCAATGTTCATTATCAAATAACCATACAGAGTAGAAGGTATAGATTTATCAATATTTACCCAAATAATCAAATTAATTTCATAGTAAACACTATATAAAATGTGGTATATATTTTAGTTAGTGAACATGTCAATAAAAAATTATATGGATAATTTGGTGAAATTCAATGTTCAATGATCATAAAAAATTTAACTTTTCATGGGGGACTAACAAAGGAATAAAGGAGGTAAATGTGAATAAATAATTTATAAAACATTCAAAGTAAGAGTAAGGATGATATAAATACAAAATATACCAAGTGGAGTAATAATAAAGTGTTTTTATTGTTGAGGGAAAAAATACTATAAAAATATATTTAAAAAAAATTCTTTGGGAAAATATCCTTTTAAAAATTTTAAAAAACCACTTCGTTGAAAATAAATTGTAAAACAAATAGTTAAAAATTACCCATTCAAACATTAAAAAGAATCTTAAATTAATGACGGTAGGTAAATCCACACATGTCATACAAGGTAAACAAAACATTATATTTTCACGGTAAATGGTTATAAAATTTTCTTCTTTGCAAAGAGACACGAAGATTCCATTAAAAACATCGTTAAAAGACAAAAGGGTAACAAAAATCAATACCAAATCATTTTAAATAAATTTTTTAATTTTTTCTAATAAAACATGGTTTTTAGAAGAAAACAATTTCTCCAACTAAAGAGAGAAATGATTTTGGATTTTTTTATAAACATTTTTTAAAACACCTTGAGTACCAAGGAGTGGGGAAATGGTAATAATACATAAACAATTCACAAAAATCAAGAGGAGATGAAAATTAATGGTTTTATTAGATAGTGATAAAATAAATTTCTCTAATTGAAATTTAAGTGTAAAAAATCCTAAACAAAAATAAGATTGTAATGTAAACCCTTTAAAATATTATAATGTTAGAGTGAGAGTTAATCAGTGAGAACATTATTGGTATCATCTATAAATCAACATAACAAAGAGGATCTAAATCATTGTAAAATCAAAGTCATTAAACACATGATCATATAATATTAACAATAAATATGAAGTAATATATCCAAATGAAAATAAATTGGGTTATGAAATTATTTTCCTCTTGTTAAAAATTACATCAAATCCTCTTAGTTTAAATAATTCAAATTAAAACTGAAAATATCATAAATAATAATTGAATCATGATATTATATGATAAACTGGAAATTCAATTCTTATATATAAGAAATTATGTGCACTACAGTAAAGTGATTTTTTCAATTTAAAGTTATGATAAAAAATGTAATTGAGATTTCCAATATAATCACTGAAAATGTTCTTAATAAGAACATTCTTTAAACATTACTATGTGACCCACACCATATTGAAAAATCAGAATTATAATATATATGGAAGAATAAAATAAAATGAAATGTATAATATCATGAGAATAAATAGTTTTATGATATAACATTTCAAATGAAAACACATACACCATATAAAATAAACTATGTGTATAACAAAAATTAAGTTACCACACCTTTGGTGATGGGGTGGTACGGGCTTGGGGAGGTGAGGGGAAGGTCGCAGGGTCAAGTCCCCGGGTTTGTGATTTACATGAAATTTTCTTCCTTGTGTGTGTGCCGCTTTCATGGTTGTACCCAATTTTTTATAACAACAATTAAGTCTTAATAGAATGTAAATTGAGATGAAATACCTTACTATATTGTAGATTTTAAATTATAATCCCCATAAAATAAATAACTTAAATTTAAACTCTAAATACCATGAATATAAATTTATTCATTAAATAAAATATTATAGGTATAATATATAAAACATCGAAAATAAATAAGTAGTGAAAGTGGTTTAAAATTCATGGAATAAAAGTGAAACTAAAATCTCTTTCCTTATGTTTCTTTAAAAGGTGAACATCGTTTATAATTATTTATAATAAACGTATGTTAATAGAATTATTTATTTAGAACATTTTTCATGTCTAGTAGTTATTTTATATATATTATTACCATGTTGTGTACAAACACTTAAAAAATTTCATTTACATCAGGTGTTTTGAAAAACATTGGCTTATGTGTCAAAAATAACTTTTGTAGGTCAACTATGGTCAAATGGGTAACTATATAACATATATAGAATAATAATGATATAATTATCGTATATATACATAAATTAATATTTTAAAAATTATCATTAAATATGGTTAAGAAAAATGAATAAAATTTTCAATCAAGGAGACGGTAGGTCGTATGTATGCATGAGTAATTTTCCCTTTTTCAATGATCGTTATGGAAATAAATAAAGTTACAAAATATCCTTCTAGAATGATAATTATATCATAAATACCATGCTAATTAATCATATTTATTTATATATATAATTATTTTCATGTAGAAGAAATCACATCATGTCGAGGAGGTGTTAGTCCACAAGTCCACGAACGATGTTATCACTTTTTAAGGTTGTTAAAGGGTAAAAAAAGTATATGAACTATAATTACAAAATTGTAATTATTTCATTAATATAATATAAATTTTTTATATTACATATATTTTAAATTAAACCCATCATATATATAAACCATGTATCATGTCATCAAATCACATCACTTCTAGGATAAGGTATTCCGCACATCCTCAAATGATATTATCACATTCCCAAAAAATATATTTCATTGAGATATATGTTATAATGTAATTTATGTAGTATAAAATACATTATAAATATCATATATATCATATATAAATATAGTTTACACCACAATGACCCCCATGATAGGTTGTTAAGCAATAACAAACCATCATCATTTTTTGAGGGTGTGGTTCGCTGTAACATAATGGGTATGTATGATACCAATTAGTTGGAAGTGTGTGTTATTTTAGGAAAAATCCTTAAAATAAGAGAATAAATTTACTTTTAGTATACTATTTTTTTATTTTATCACGGAAAAAGAAGATTTTATGGAGTGTATAATGTAAATAAACTAAAGAACATGAGGAATAATGTTACATATTAATCGGGAATATCTTTTTGCTTTTCACCAATGGGATTGTTTGGATTTATTTCTTACAAAGTTTAGGGTTAGAGGATGAGGGTAGAAATGTTAATGGGATATTTGAGTAGATATTGGTAAAGAAAAATTTTCTATAAATGTGTAAGGAAGTGGGAGTAGAAGATGAATTTTATTATGGAGGAAGAGTGGGATTCTTGTAATATTTTTACAAGGGAATTACATACACGCTTTTCACATTTCATGTGGCTCCCATAATAGAAATATTTATATAAAAGTTTTTATATAGTATACATGTGTCCATCAATTTGTTCTTGGAAATTTTCTTAGGTCATTTCGTCACCTATGATTATGGTTTAGTCCCTTATTAAGCTTAATCTTACCTTAACCATTGTAAATAATATTAATTACATTCAATAATATTATTGGTAAAAAATAAGTTGACCTTATTAGACATTATAAATTATAATTATTATAATTAATTAATGCATTTTTTCAAATTCCAATCTCATAATTGGTATTAATTAAATTAAATTTAATCCTGTATAGGTGACGAAAATGCGAGGTTTTAATGTAAAAACGCCTCAACGTTTTCTATGTTAAAATAGTTAGATTGAATGTGAAATCGATTTAAATGAAATAAATTTTATTAATTAATAAAAATATAATCTAATTAAAATTTAATACTTTTTTAAAATATTATTTTTCCTTTTAAATAAATTAGATGAAAGAACAGTTTTGAACAAAAAAAAATATTTTTTACTACTCATTGAAAAATTAAACATCACAGAGAATAACAAAAATTTACCCTAACATAATTTTTATGATTCTATTTCAAATATATTTTTTTACATATATAATCATTAAAAGTTCCCGAAACTGAATGTAAAATTCATTTTCAATTATAAAGTGTTAAAAGTGATTTAGTAGAAATAAATGTTTTTATGTAAAATATTTTGCTTGTTCTTATCATATGTATATAAAAACGATTAAATGAATTGGAAAATTTTAATATTAAATATTTAATATATATAAATATATATATTACCTTAATATCACTCATTAATTTTAATTAATAAAATTTATTAAGGTGCAATAACATATGGAACATAAAAAATAGTTTTCTATAAAATATTTTCATTTGACCCATATATTAATTTGAAAATTTTTTATAATAATTGAATTAGTTGTGGAAATAATATATTTTAATATGTTAGTTAATAATATTCATAACCGCTAATTTAAAAAGGATTTTATATCTTATTATATTAAATTTAAATATTTTAATAATATATTATTGTTCTGTAATGCATCGTATTCCGTGTAATGGAAGCCATTGAAGAAACACATTGTAATGTATGTCGCATGCTAACTCGGTATTACATGAATTGTAAGATATAAAATATATTGAATTAAATTAAAATATTAAATATAGTATAAATTCATGGGATATTATATTCCATTATGCGCTTGATGATGCTTGTCATACATGCTATCTATTGCAATTCGTTATTTTATAATTTAGGAGAGTTACATTAACCAATTGGTTACACAGTTTTAATTTTAATAGTGGCAATGACTATTTCAATATTAAAGGTTTTTTATATTAACAATATGGTAACAATAGTATTATAAATGAAAAAGGGATAGAAATTTAGATAATTTATTATATTAATTTTCCTATTGAAATATTTTAATGATTTTTATATAATTCAATAAAATATTATCAAACATAAAATGTTAATAATATAATTTTTGGCATAATTAATTGAATATTAAAATAAAGAAAAAATGATTTAATGGTAATTAGAATCTAAAACATTCCCACATTATTTATTTTTTTTATTTATATAAAAAATTCATGGAATATAAAAATGAACCAAAATTTTATTATAGCTAATAGAATCAATATCATTTATAATATTTTTCTATTAATTAAATAAATATTATGTCTACATTGTGTGAACAGTTATGGTGATTATTAAATCATTAAAAATTATAAATAAATTACCGTGATGAAAATAATTAATTGATATTTCTTATAATCATTTATAACTATGGATTTCATCATTTTATCCTCATAATCAAAATTTTGAGTTATTAAAGACATTATAGTGACATTTTTTATGTATTCATTTCCAAAAATAATATTAAGGTAATAATTAAATAAAAATGGCATAAAATGGACATATTTTCAAGAACTAGATAACAATGATATAGTTCCAAACATCCAATACAATAACCTTAGGTTTTAGAATAATATTAACAACTTAGACTAAAGTTTTAACCCTATTTTACCCATTTTACACATACCGAGGTGACATTAATTTTCCAATGATATATTCATAATTAGAAATAATTAAAAGAGACATATTTATCAATTTTTTACTTCCAAATTTAAAATATGGGATATATGTTTCTGGAATCAATTTCTATAAGTGGGAAAACATCATTTTTGAAGAATTGTGAAAAGCGTGATGAAAAACTTTTAAAACACATATATTTTAAGCCAACAAACTGGATTTATTCTTATCTCATTCTTCTATGAAACATTACATGAATGTTAAAAAATTTTATTGAATATATAAATTATTAATTAAATTAAATTCATTGACCAATAATGAATAATGTAATTTATTAAGATAAAAACACATTATGCGTATAATTACAGTTCTTTAGAAAAACAACTCTTTTACTTTGAATTTTATTTATTTTAATTTATAATCAATTCATAACAAATGAATCGATTTTATTAATTTATAACCCATATATTTTTTACAATTTATTTTTCTTATTCATATCCAACAATATAATTGTTAGTGATATTTGTCATATTAAAAAATAATATTCTAATAGTATGTTATTGTCTATTTAAACTTGTTATTTCATCTAAATAGATATATTAAAGAAATAAAATTTATTCAGAGATAAGAATATTATAAATTCTATAGGTGTTACATTATACCCCCGAAAATTTAATTTTCACCTCTAAATTATGTTACTCTAATACAAAAAAATGATGATGTATTTGTTTCATCAAATCCTTAGGTTCCAAATCAGCTTATTTTAATATCAAACTCCTCTAGAGAAATCTAACAAGACAATTATCCCTATTCTATAGCACATTATGTTTATGATCTTGTATATTTATAGGTTGTTCTATATTTTAAATATCATTCTATAGTGTCATGACTATTGAGTTCATTATGTGTGATGGATTAGGTATGTACTTTCTCAGGAGAGATATATGGAACACATCATGAACATGAGATTGGTTCAATAGAAACATCCAGGAATAGGCTACCATCCATACTAAATAATGGTTTTCAAAGGGTCCAATATACATAAAGATAAACATTACATTATTTCAAAATATTATAACCTTCATCTATGTAAAAATTAATTTATATATCCTCTTCCTATATTAAAATCCCATATTTCACCAAATATTGTTTGAATAAAATTTTTATAAACAATAATCTTCATTGATATGATACAAAGTTTATATTAATTTTCTTATAATTTCATAAAAAACTTCAGATCCCAATATCTTTCTTTCTCTAATGTTATCCCATCACCTTGTTTTTCTATACATATTTCCATAGAGGTCTTAATAAATATCAATCTAAATACTTAAGTGAAAGATATTATTGTAAGAAAACTCAACTAAAGGATAGTTTTGATACGAAGAACCATTCAATTCCATATAAAATTATCTTTCTATATTCTGTAGTGTTTGATGGGTTCATTCAGACTAACCATCTATTTTTGGATGATAAGAAGTACTGGAAAAAAACTATGTATACATAGCCTACTGAAGTCTTCGACATAACTTCAAGTTATTGATCTGATCATAATCATATATAATAGAATTTATTACTCCATGCTTCCATAACACTTATTTAATTTATAATCTTGAAATATGATCAAGATAAATTTATTCACTGATAAAAATTATATGTGATATCTTTTTAAGGTGATCATTTACAACCCAAATAGAAATATTTCCTTTATATGTTTGGGTGAGTCTGAAGATAAAATACATGTTACTTTTTTCCCATTGTTATTCTTGTGTGGGTAATGGTTGTAAAATACATTATAATTTTATCTCTCATCCATTATATTTTGACATACCACTAACATAGATACATTCTATACAATTTCTCTTATCATTCTTTCCGACCATAAATAATCTTTCAACTATTTATAAATCATTATGCTTCCAGAATTAAAATAAAATGATGAACTATGAGTGTAACATACTAAGTTTTTGATGAGCATTTTTTTGAATAAATTAAAATTTTCATATATATATTGCAATGAAATAAGAATACATTACTTTCACACTAAACTAACTTGTTGTATATTACTTGAAATAGCGGGTTGGCGTACGATATATGAAACACTGAGTATAGATTTTTCTCAAAGTATAAAAAAACTATGTTTGTATTATGTTATATGTAACACCAAATGAACATTTAACTACGTATAGCACTAACTTGGATTTCATTACACGGAAGAGCGACCTTCATCGATAGCTTGCGTTGTACGCAATACTTAGTTTCACTAAAAAAATGATATATTATAAAAATATTATTATTTATTGTGATATTAACTAGCCGTTATGAATATTATTAACCACATTTTGAATTTTATATAACATAAAAATTATTCTTATGTGTTTTCTAGAACATAATATAACAACAAATTCAATTTTTCAAATAAAATAAGTACCTTTCAAAAAAATTAAGTTTTTTCACCTTTTGATAGAGCACCAATTTTAAATATAGTTTTAACACTTTTAAATATTATAATTGGAAAAATAAACATATTCATTTCAATTGGGACATAAAAATTTAATTTGTTTTTAATTTTTTGTATTTTTCAGATGAAATTCCTATATTAATGAATAGTGAAAATTATTCCATTTTAATTCAGAAAAGCATTTTCATAGAATTTATTTATAATTATATTTTCTTTCAAATTGATTTTAATATATCATTATATTATTTTATTATCATTTAATCAAAAAAAATTCATTGGAATAATGTTACCATTTTAATTGGATACTAACACACATCAATATTTTTATAGTTTTTACTTATTAAAAACTCACTCTCTGGTTCTGACAATATGAATTAATTTTAAATTATTTACATCCAATTATATATTTTGAATTTATAAAAACTGAATTCTATATTTGGAATCATATTTTCTAAATTGTGTAAATAAGCACCATTTATTTTTGTATATTATGAATAATAACTTCAGTAACTATTTATATTTACCTTGGATAAAGGGTAAATCAGGTAAATAAGGGTAACAAAAAATATTATAATAATAGAAAACAACCCTAAAATATTTCATAATAATATTGGATGAGATATGTCCAACCAAAGAATCCTTGGGGCTATTTTAGGACCCCAAGGATCCACTTGGGTGTGATAATATCCATTTATAATAATTTATTTAAAGTAAAGGGAAATATAATATAAACATGTATCTTTTTACAAAAATATTTTTATTTTGGTTTATATAAATGATATATTAAACTATAAATTGTCATTAAAAATAGTAATATTTCCTTAACCATGGTATTTTATTTATAATTATTATACAAAAATAAATATATTTATTTATGATACAATGCTGATGTAGTGAATACCTTATTAATGAAATATTCAAAAAAAATATATTATAAATAATAAAATAAATTTAATTTGAAAATTTTTATGCCATAAAATAATTTATTTGATGAAATTTACATGTGAGGTAAATTTTAATTCCTTTTTATTTATGAAATAATGTTATTATTACTTTAACAGAAATAAATTACTAAATAATATCAAAATTGAAAAAAATGAGTTTTTTAGAAAAATATTTTATTAAATGATATAATATTCTTAAAAATATAAGATTAAATAAAATCACTTATATAACTTTTCAAATTTCATTACTCATCCACTTTTGGTTCCATTGTCATTTTGTAGTAATTATAGTAATCATATATTATGAAAATACAAGAAGACATGGTAAGAGTTAATGTTTCTAACTAAGGGTTAAAAATAAAAGATAAGGTTCATTTTGTGACCTAAACTTGTATAAAACTAATTTCTTGATGTTATTTTGAACCATACTCCTATTATCTTAGAAATAAATTATTTTGGAAACATTATAAATCAAAAATAAATTTATAATAAATTAATATTTATAGACTTTCCTAAAGTGTCCTTCTCCTCTCTTATAAAAGGGAACTTCTCCTTCTACTTTATTCACACATAAAAAATAACATTTACATGGCGAAACCATTCCCAAATCTGCTTCAAAATTCCATCACTTCATTATTGTTCCCACACAATGGGAAAAACTCCATCATAATGAGACCTTTTAATCAGATTAAAATGAGATACTCCAAAAATATTTAACTATTTTATCAACTCTTTCAAAATTAATTTCTTCTTATACTTACTTGTATTATTTTGTTCCCATAAAAATGTAAGACGTAATATATATAATACATTATTATATGTAACTATAATTATCTGACAACCTTATATCTCCTTTTATCCATCATATTTATAACAGTATCACCATTCGTGCGTGCATACGTATGGCTTACCATCTCCACGCCATGGTGTAATTTGTTATTCAACAATTCTTAATGTATATAATGATGAGTGTAATGGATGTATATAAAGAATATAGAATGATAATTATGGTTTATAATTTATATAACATCTAATTATATACCATTTAAACATTAAGTGGAGGATAACGTTGCTTGTGCGTACATACGTCCTACCATCTCCACTGTTGGGTCGGAAGAAAACACCCCAAGGAGGGAATGATGGCAAGAGGGGGGTGAATTGCCTTTTAAAAAAATGATTGACAAATTAAAATCAAAGTTGAAAGTGCAGCGGAAAATAAAAAAGGCAAGACACAAGAAATTGATAACGGAGTTCGGCCAAAACCCGGCCTACCTCTCCGCTCCCAACTCAACCGTTGAGAGATTCTACCGCTTGCTTTTCAATGGTTGTAGCAAGAAACCCACTAGGCTTTGAGGTAGCACTAGGACCTATTACAGCTTGCTTTTGATGGTTGAGCAAGAACCCAATGCTTTTAATGGTTAAGCAATAACCCACTAGCCTTTTTAACGGGTGAAGGCTAGCTCACCGTGTCTCAAGCTTTTTAAAGGAAAAGCTTGTGAACCTCTTCACACCTTAGTGGTGGTGTGAGAACCCAAAGAAAAGGGGATGAGAAAAGAGTTTGGTTTGTAGACACAAACCCAAATTTAAAGCTCAATAAAAAGTAAAACAATAAAACCCGTATTTGGGAAGACTTGGGCGCCTTTGATTGGATGGAGATGTTGAAGGCCGCTTCCAAGCTTCTTTGAAGGAGCTCCTTGGATGTGGAAGTTGTTGGAGCTAGGTGGGTTCCTTTGAGGAAGTCCGCCGGAGGTTGGCCAATTGATGAGAATTGTGTACGTTGGCTTCACAAGTGTTCCGGTAGGTATCCGGGGCTTCCTCAGCCTTTATTTATAGGCTAGGAACCCTTGGGGAGGCTTCGGAGCCGTTGGAGAGGTCTTCGGAGCCGTTTGGAGTCAAGTGGACAGGCTGGTCAACAGCCCAACGGCTAGTTTGACTGTGTCCACCGGCTGGCCGGTGCAGGGCCACCGGCTGGCCGGTGCCT
This sequence comes from Viscum album, assembly GCA_963277665.1. Lineage (NCBI taxonomy): Eukaryota > Viridiplantae > Streptophyta > Magnoliopsida > Santalales > Viscaceae > Viscum > Viscum album. The sequence goes on along the minus strand of OY728133.1, from coordinate 675,432,788 downwards.
TGACAGTGGCTGAGAAATCTGGTCCAGGCTCTACCGGTCGACCGGTGAGGAGCCACCGGTCGACCGGTGGTGAGGCAGTAGCAAACCCTGTTCAGTCTGGGTTCCACCGGCTGGCCGGTGGTGAGGCCACCGGCTGGCCGGTGGGGAGGCAGTGGCTTCCTCTTGAATGCAGGTGCCACCGGCTGGCCGCTGGTGTGCCACCGGCTGGCCGGTGGTCTGGACAGAAGGATGCCTTCTGTCCAGGCTCCACCGGCGGACCGGTGGTGAAGCCACCGGTTGGCCGGTGGACTGATTTTCAGTCCACTTGATGTCCATTCTTGGGCAATCTTCTTGGCAACCTTGTGCCTATCATTCACAAACACTTCAAACAATATTAGACAAAGATGAGAGTGATTGTGATCATGAAAATTAAACCTCGAGGGGTTCGAGAGGTACAACAATCTCCCCCTATTTTGATGATCACAATCACCGAAACAAACAATGTAAAATACTGAGATTAAAGGCAATGCAAAGCATGATAAAAAAGGATTCTCCCCCAATCAATCAAGAAATTTCTCCCCCTTTGTGATTATCAAAATAGAATGGGGCATAAAACTTGATTGAGGGAAAACGAAGAAAAATGAGATTTTAAATCAATTGAAAATGATACTAATTGTTGAAGATTTTGAAATGAAAAATTGAATTGAAAAATTTGAATAACAGTTTGAATTGAAAGTTTTGAATCAAAAACCAATTGAAATTCGAAATTTGAAACCAAATGAAATTTTTGAAATTGAGAGTTTTGCATCAAAAATGAAAATTCGATACCAACTGTTGGAAATTTAAAAATGAAAATTTAAAAGAAAATTTTGAATTGAAAATTGAAACCAAGAGGAGAGTTTGAAATGAAAAATTTGAATACACAAAAAGCTTAAAAGCACTTAACTCCCCCTAAATAAAAACAATAAATCACCGGGAAGAGGGATTTTGAAAAGAAACAATTTTAGGCCCGGAGAGACTCGCAAGAAGGGATTTTTCAATCCAAACTTGTCTCATAGCGGGTCTTCTCCTATAAAATTCGTCCGAAAAGAAAATAGACTTTGGTTGGCCGTACCGGGCATTTTTACAATTACATTCATAAATAAGGTGCCCGAGTTTCTTACAATAATTACAAAATTTAAAACTAGAGCTCCCACTTACAAAAACAGTGGGTGCATGGGAGGAGGAGGCTTGGTTGGTGTAGCCAAGTCCATTGGTGGTTCTAGAAACCCTTTGGGAACCAAGTATATTGTTCAAGTTTTGTTCCCCTTGGGTGAACTTGGCTAGGGTCTCTCTTAGGTCTTTGATGGTTGATTCCATGGAATCAACATTTGGAAAATTTTGGATTTTAAGGGACATCTCCTCCTTCTCTTTGAGAAGTTGTTCTTTTTCGGAGGAGAGTTTTTTGAAAGACTTTTTTAAAGCAACAAATTTTGAAGAGAGTTCATGAAAACCTTTTTCTAGTTGATCTCTAGCATGTGAGAGTTCTTCATAAGATAAATGATTTAAAGAATTTGAATTTGAAGAATAAGAGGAGGAGGAATCGGAAGAAGTTACCTCATGGAATGCCATTAGGCATTTGTTACCGTTGTCGCTCGAGGAGGAGGAGGAGGATGATGAGGAGTCACTCCATTTGTTACCGTTGTCGACCGGTAGAGCCTTTGATACCAATTGTTGAGCCGGAAGAAGCAAGGAAGATGGCAATAGGGGGGGTGAATTGCCTTTTAAAAAAATGATTGACAAATTAAAATCAAAGTTGAAAGTGCAGCGGAAAATAAAAAAGGCAAGACACAAGAAATTGATAACGGAGTTCGGCCAAAACCCGGCCTACGTCTCCGCTCCCAACTCAACCGTTGAGAGATTCTACCGCTTGCTTTTCAATGGTTGTAGCAAGAAACCCACTAGGCTTTGAGGTAGCACTAGGACCTATTACAGCTTGCTTTTGATGGTTGAGCAAGAACCCAATGCTTTTAATGGTTAAGCAATAACCCACTAGCCTTTTTAACGGGTGAAGGCTAGCTCACCGTGTCTCAAGCTTTTTAAAGGAAAAGCTTGTGAACCTCTTCACACCTTAGTGGTGGTGTGAGAACCCAAAGAAAAGGGGATGAGAAAAGAGTTTGGTTTGTAGACACAAACCCAAATTTAAAGCTCAATAAAAAGTAAAACAATAAAACCCGTATTTGGGAAGACTTGGGCGCCTTTGATTGGATGGAGATGTTGAAGGCCGCTTCCAAGCTTCTTTGAAGGAGCTCCTTGGATGTGGAAGTTGTTGGAGCTAGGTGGGTTCCTTTGAGGAAGTCCGCCGGAGGTTGGCCAATTGATGAGAATTGTGTACGTTGGCTTCACAAGTGTTCCGGTAGGTATCCGGGGCTTCCTCAGCCTTTATTTATAGGCTAGGAACCCTTGGGGAGGCTTCGGAGCCGTTGGAGAGGTCTTCGGAGCCGTTGGGAGTCAAGTGGACAGGCTGGTCAACAGCCCAACGGCTAGTTTGACTGTGTCCACCGGCTGGCCGGTGCAGGGCCACCGGCTGGCCGGTGCCCTGACAGTGGCTGAGAAATCTGGTCCAGGCTCTACCGGTCGACCGGTGAGGAGCCACCGGTCGACCGGTGGTGAGGCAGTAGCAAACCCTGTTCAGTCTGGGTTCCACCGGCTGGCCGGTGGGGAGGCAGTGGCTTCCTCTTGAATGCAGGTGCCACCGGCTGGCCGCTGGTGTGCCACCGGCTGGCCGGTGGTCTGGACAGAAGGATGCCTTCTGTCCAGGCTCCACCGGCTGACCGGTGGTGAAGCCACCGGTTGGCCGGTGGACTGATTTTCAGTCCACTTGATGTCCATTCTTGGGCAATCTTCTTGGCAACCTTGTGCCTATCATTCACAAACACTTCAAACAATATTAGACAAAGATGAGAGTGATTGTGATCATGAAAATTAAACCTCGAGGGGTTCGAGAGGTACAACATCCACGACACGATGAGATTCATTCTCCACGTTAAATAGTAAATAATGATAATAAAGAATATATAATAAATAATAATTAAGTATGTGACATAATAGTTCTACTAGATTTAGGTATATATATATACACTATTTACTTTCTTCCATTCGATTCAAAAAAGAAACAGAAACAATGTTCATGCGTACGTACGGACTATCGTCTCCATGAATGGTGTATTACATTTCATTTATCTATCAATTATATATATTTATATACTAAATATATACAACATATAAATCATGTTTTACTTTATAGTAGAATGTAAATCATGATATAAGAAATAATATCAATAATATCAAGTCGAAACACGTACGAAAAATAAAACGATTATTACCCAAAACATTGCATTAACAAGGAATTAATAAATGAACGGGTAATATAATGTCATAATTGAATGATATATGGTATAAGAAATATTATTTTTGTTTTATTTATAGTTAATAAAATTTTAAAATCCAATATATAGATGTTTTAGATACATACGAATCATATCAGACCTAAGGTAGGAGATAATTTTTCAATCTTTTTTTTTATCCAAGATTGTTTGTACGTAAATGTTAATTTTACCCTTTTGTGATTTTCTTATATGGTATCAAAGGAATATTTTGTTGTTATTCGATTTGACGTACTTTTTGACTATTCTGCAAAAAGTAAGAGGAGAATATTCTTTTTAACTTATACAACATGACTATATTTTTATGGTTTGATGACACATTATTTACATGAATATTCATCTACATGAATTCAATATTATTCTCAAATAAATTATTTACTTTTAAATTTTCATTTAATTGGGAGAAAAGAAAATGTTTTTGAAAAAGAAAGGATATTTTCCTCCAGAATTAAGTTCAGGTGTTATATCAAAATTATTTTCCATTTTAGATGGGTTATGTTTATATACTTATTATTTATTTTATTTTATTGTGTTTATGATATAATAAATTTTTTGAATCCCATTTATTTTATATCGATTATAAGGGAATGATGTTTATGAAAACGATTTTATTTCAGGGGTTATGCTATGATTAATGATTTATGTATTGTTGAACATGTAAGAATGATTTAATTATGAGATGGGTGGAACCTATATCTCCATTAAATTTATTGGGTAAAGATTTATATCTCATGTTATATGCCTGAATATTATGGAAGGAAAAGATGCTTCGGTAATATAGGGTCGAAATGGAAAGTAAATCTCATTCAGTAATACATGGATGGAACTGATAGTAAACTTGATTCAGTAATGTACTTTTTCCACGATGATATTCTTGGAATTAATTCCTTAAATACTACGGAAATAATATTATGTTCTTATTTTCCTTCAACAGTTTAATGTCTTATTTAAATGGTATTTTTTCATGGTTAATGATCCTTTGTTATCTATGACTTACGTACTGTTATGATTTATTTCATGACTTAGTATTTTAAATTTTCCATTGTGATATATGACTTATATTATTATTTTTACATTGTTTGGTTTATGGTTTGTTTTATGTTCTCTGTTTTTACCCATATTGAGAATTTGATCTCACCCTTTTTATGTTTTCTTTTCCTCAGGATATGAAGAGAGGTTTTATGTCGGAAATAAATAGAGGAATATCTTTGTGGGAGATATTGAAGATCTTTCTCAATGTTATAAGTTTATGTTCCATGTTTCCAAATACACTAAAATAATATAGTCATTGGGAATATATTTGTGTAATGTATGATGTATTCCAAAAAAATAATAATTTCCATTTACATCAGTCTTTGGTCATTATAATGAGACTCATCTAATAACTCTTTATTAAAATATTGTATCGATGGAACACATACATGTTTAATAAAATATATCACTCCCTAAAAATAATCTATTTCCTGACAAACAATTATAACCATCATACGTAGTTCCATATCTTCCTCATATGCCTTTTTTAATACTCAGAAAGGTAAATGGTTGAACAGTCATTTTAGAAAGAATTTATTTATCCCATTTATTCATGATTTATATACCCACACATTGAAAATGAAGAAATATTATTTCTTTTTTAATTCTTGTCATATATAAGATTCAATGGACCTTCTGAATCAATGTTGTTACCACCATGCTTTCATTTTGACTGTGGTAATTTATTTAGAAGTCATAAAATATAATCAACTCTAAAAACCATCTCTAGTAAATATTAAAATCCTTTAAAGTGAATATATAATATAAAATATTATAATTAGAATATATATCTCAAATTTCTCTATAAATATAATATCTCCATACCATTAATGAAAAAATTACCACATCTAACTCCAAATCACATGTTGGGTAATGTTTCTCATGAACCTTCAATTGTAATGATGAATAAGATATCACCATATCATTATTTATGTGGAAAAAGACATTATATTCTATAATTCATTACTATATATCACAATACTTATCCATTATAGGGTAATATGGAAAAATATGTTCTGAAAAACCTTCCCATAAATTACTTAAAAATCTCATCATATCCATCTTTCCCATGGAACATAGATCTCTTTCATGTAAAATTTGTTAGTGGATTATATAGCCCTGTGAAATCTTGCACAAAGTAAAGATCATATCTAGACAAATCAAGAAGTTATGGATCAAAGTCAATGTGTTTTATCTGGTCCAACATTCAATTACTTTGGTCTTTGACGAATCCACAAATATACCATCAATTGAGATTATATGAACCAAAAATGAAAATATTTATAGCAAAAACTCACAAATTTTAATTTATTAAATACAACTTATCCTTAATTATGTTTTTTAATAAATTACTTAAGTGATATTAAGGCATTACTCGGTCATTTAATATATTAGAATATCTCCAATAAATACTATCACAAACTGATCGAGGAAATATATAAAGAATCTATTCATTAAATCCATATATATAATGCGGTAATTAGTAAATATTAGAATAAATATAATTTTATAGGGTTAATAAATTTTACAAAATGTTGTATCGGATATATAATCCTTCTTAACCTCAAATGATAATATCAAGAATGAAATTTAACCATTTAAAATTATTAAGCTCTATGAATTTGATAAAAAAAGTCATAAATATGGGGTAGAGGATACTAGTTATTGATATTGATCTTGTTATATTCTATACATTCAATGTAGAGTCACACTAATAAATATTTCACCATAATACAAATAATTAGTGTACCATAAGGTGACACGCATGGTAGAATGAATTCCTTATCATGATTCCCCTAGATTCATCTCTTGAATTAATATCTGTCAATTAGTTCAATTCTATTAGAAGTATTTGAAATATGTGTATCACTAGTTAAGAGTTATATTGAAAACTAAAATACATGATTTTAGGGATCCCTATGAAATACTTAAGGAAATAAATCCACAAACTCTAATATAATAATAATATCTTACGTGTTTATCTTCTCCCCAATTATCTGAGATAAATTCCACTTTTGAATATGAATCAAGACCCATATAATTTATGTAATATCCATTTATTTGTTCATATTTCTCATAACCCTAATAGATTATCATAGATATGTTTAAAATATAAATCATAACATCCATTATCCTTTAATTTATGTGTGATTTATTTTTATAATGGTAATACATTCCTAATATAATATAAAATTCTATTAGAGGTAGAATAATAATATTTACATAAAGTAGATTCCCACAATCTTCAATTGCAGAAGAATAAAAAAACTAAAATTTGATAATTGTATTATTATATATTTTCACTTCTAATTAAATATATAATTAATGAGGATAAAAATTAAAATATCTATATAATTATCATGATATAAGGTAATACAAATTAATAAGATCAAATAAGTTTATTTAATATTTTTGTGCACATATGAACACGTCAACTTCACTGTTCAATATTTAATCCCTTAGTAAAACCTAAATGGTTCACATCACAATTATTTATAATTAATAAGAATGATCAATCACATAATCATGACAAAATTTTATACTATTTATAAACCATGAATTATTCTTTTCAAACTATGTAACCATTAGGTTAACCATAGTTATTCATGGTCATCATTTTTTTGAATCCTTCAGGATGGTTCATAATAAAATGTGAACTGACCCAAAAATATCATATTATAGTGTTAAACTATGTTTTAAGTATGGGAACACTTGCTGTGAACCAGAATGATGGATGGTATATACTCAAAAAAATATTTTTGGATTATTACCCGTAGATGCGTTTGTTTCAAAACAATGTCCACATGTAGTATTCAGGAATTGATATATATCTAGGAAAACCAAATAATCTCTGTATTACCAAAACATACGTATTTTATCCTATACAAAGGCTTATCCTTGGGGTTTCCCCTAGTGTTTTCTAATCCTAATAACTAAATATTCACTAAACCCAACTCTGATATCAACTATAAAGTCACAAAACCTTTATAAATCAATATCACAAATTATTATATGAGTATTAAATATATACCATTGTTACCAATTATAGAACCATAAAGGATTAGTGTAATTTGAATCTTGGATACATAAAAAACTAGTTCATAAAATATATACATAATCTATCAAATAGTTATTTATAACTAGAAACCTTTTTAGACACATAATAATTCAAAATTTTCCCCATATTGCATGGAAAATAAACCATAATAAAATACTGGATCAAATGCTTTTTCAGGATAACAAAGGGAGATATTAATGAAAATTTAAAAATAAGATTAGCATGATATGTATGATAACATTTGAATGACCTATGAATAACATACCAAACAATTAATTGATAAAATACATGATTCATGGAATAAATTATATCAGTTTATAAGATAGAAACCATAAAAGGATTAAATTACAATATTTGTGACAACATAACATTAGAGTATGATCATGTTAGAAAATAGTGGTATATTTTTTGGTAAAGACATAATCATTGAAATTGTTTTTCATGGCTACCCACCTAGACATTAATATCATTTTTATCTTGGTATAACCTATCATGTACTTTTTTGTTCATGGGATAACCACCTATGTACCCACTTTTTACAGGCCTAGGATAACCTGATATGAACCCATTGAGATAATATAACATCAATAATTACCAAATTAATTATATGGATATCCAACTATGGGCCCACCAAACACATAATAAAAAATACATTCATATTTATGACACAATATCATAAAGAGGTTCATAATAACACTTTCCATAGAAAATAAAATGGGTTTCATTAACATTTCATCATAATAACTATAAACCATATAGAACAAGAAAAAAGATGGTATTAATGGATCATATCCCCATTAAATAATTTGTAACACCAATGGACATTATTATATATGGACGTTTATATTAAAAATATCACAAGATTATTTCATGTAGAAAATCTATTTTTCATTTTTAAATGACATATTTAAAATATACAAAATTCAAAAATAGTAAGTTAAATTTTTTTTAAATAAACCATGATAAAATTTAATGTAATTATAAAATCATTGATCTGTAATGATGATGGTAAGTTCCATTCATGTTGTATATAGTAAAATAATGGTTCTGTTCAAATTTTTGTTAAAAAGTAAAAACAATGTCATATAGAAAATAAAAAAGAAGATTGATTTTAAAACATTTTAAAAAAATATAAAAAATGTTTAGATTTTTTTTAAACAATCATATAATAATATTAAAACACTATTTAAATCTTTTTTATAAAACATGGACATTAATGAAAATATATTTTTGACCAAATAGTGAAATAATGTATTCTTTTCTAATTTTTTTTTTACCATATCTTGAGTATATAATGTTTGTAAGACAGATGGGAAAAATTTATTATCAATATATTACCATAGAGAAGTAAAATTATAGGTATTTATCAGGAAATTATCACATAATCTTATTTAATAGTAATTCCACAACAAACTATCATGATTGAAATAATATTGAAACATAAATCCCTTACAGCTTCTTTGACTATTTAATCATTATCCCCATCAAATAAATAACATAATATGGATATTTATCTACAATTATTTAGATAAAATGAATCATGAAACACAATAATGTATATTATATACACTAAATAAAATATACACATGGTGAATATGGAATGTGTCTCACAATAATAAAAAGTGAGATTGAAATCTCATATCATATGATTTTATTTCATTGAATGTTCTCTAAACACATTAATAATACATTTAATTGAATTATAATTTTATTAAAAATTAATTTATATATGTATAGTATCATAAATTATCCCCTTATAACATTTTAACACCCATTTATTAATAATTTCTTACTAAAATCATCATTTCTAGGTGTTAATTGTTTTACTTTTCATGTGATTTTTTCCACAGTTATGATCCTTTACAATGTTCAATGATAAATAATATGAATAATTATATTTTTGATATAAATATAATAATATTAATTATATAAATATTTATTATCATCCATCATGTTTAAATATTGAAAAATTAATTGTAGTATTCATGGAGATGGCAGGTCATACGTATAAATGAACACTCTTGTCATTTTTGATAGATGGAAGGATAGAATGGTAATAAATAATTTACCTTTAAATAATCATTATTAAATTAAATATATCAAATATATTCATTTAATAAAAACATATTAACATATATTTAATAAATAAATGAAAAAATGAATCACATCTCTTTGTATAGATGGTAGTCAACATGTACCAAAAAGCAATAAAATTCATTTTACAATGTATTGGAATGTAATAAGGTAGATATGATATTATAATTATATAATCATAATATTTTATGAATTATTTTTAATAAATATTAAACCCATCAAAATAATCATCCATGGATGATTGTGATTAAAAATTAATTGTACTACAACGTGGAGTGGTTGTCCACACGTATGCACATGGGATGGTTTCCCTTCAAATTTGATGGAAAAGATGGTGGATAATATAGGTTTCATAACCATAACAATATTTTATTATATCAAGGATACTAAATATATTATTTTACGATGAATACCATATATTTAGAAAACTTATAAGAATAAAAATATTGAAATTGTTTTGGTAAGATGATTATCTCTTCTTTGAGAGGCAAACATTAGATCATTTGTTAAGGACTTTTGGAATGGTCAACCAAAAGGTAAATAACAACAAATTCATGGATGTGGAATGTATAATATAGTTGGATATTTTATTTTCAATATTTATAGATCAATGTGGTGTAAGTAAAATAGATAATGGGTGCCCTTTTATAAGGGAGGGAGACGACTCACTTAGAAATAAACAAAATTAAATATAAAGAAGTCATTCTCAAAAAAAATTACAATTGAAAATATATTTTCAGAATAATATTATTATGGAAACATAGAATCATAAAATGATATTTATATTATTCATGGTTTCATTTCAAATCATCTATCTTTTTTACCCCTTGGTTAACTAATTTTTTTCCTAACCAAGGAAATGACATTTTTAATATTAAAGTGCAATTATTCTACTTATAATCAAACAATTGGGTCATAATTTTCTAAGTGATAAATATTTAGACTCTATATCAATTTATATGTCATATTTTATAATTATTCATAAATTATTCTAAAAATTATTATTTGAAATAAATATCCTTAATCTCATTTTTAACACTATTCATTTAATGTGACTTTAAATACAAAAAGAAAACAACGAAATAAAAATATATTCACGTAACACATTTAAAAAAATGTTATATTTATCTATAAAATTCATTTAACATAATAATGAATCAAATTTTTTAATTTTATTTTATTAAATATATTTTATTACATTTTTCTAATTATTTAATAAGTACTATATTATTGTTGTGTAAGAAATTAAGTAATTATTTTATCACACAAAAATTATAAAAAATTACCATAATAAAAAAATTAAGTTCAATTTGAAATAAAATAATTTTAACTAAAATTATCACATTTTTATCCGTAAAATAAAAAAATTTAATTAATAAAGTCAAGAGGGTGACATTTTTTATTTATGACTTTCTAAAAAAATATAAAGATGATAATAAAATAAAAATGGAATAAACTGGACATATTTTTAATATTTTATTATAATTGTTGAAATAAACTCATCAAATAGGATAAAATAAACTTTAGAGTAAATTTAATGTTTAATCCCATAGCTATCACCATATTTTAAATTTTTTACCTTTACCGAGGTGAAAATTTATTCCATGATTACTATTCATAATGACCAAAAATAAAAATGATATATTTACCAATATTTAACAATGGAATTAAAAATATGAGATCTATATTTCATAATTATATTACTATAAGAGGAATAAATTCATTTTAAAATAAGCATGAAAAACAAGTGAAAATCTTTTTTAGAAAAATATATTCTCATGATTAAAAATGGATTTATTCTTATCTCATGCCAGGAAAAAATAAATGAATTTTAAAAAATTTAATTAAATATAAAATATATAAATATAATTAAAATAATTCACAAATAGTAATTAATTTATTTTATTAATTTAAAAAAAATTATGTTCATAAAAATAGTTTTTCAAAAAAAACAAATAAATTACTTTCAAATGATTTTAATTTTTTTCAAAATAATTTATAACTAATGAATTCCATTTTTACATTTTTAAAAAATAAATATTTCATAATTTAATTAGTATCATTAATACCCATTAATCCATTTTCTATACGAGAGTTGTAACATTAAATAATAATAATTTAATATTCTATCTTGGTTCATTTAAACTACATCTTGTGTTTAAATAATGTTACCAAAGAAATTTTATTCGTTTATATATAAATATAACATAAAATCTCATGGTGTTAAATGAAATTGGTCCTCATAGATTGTATCATAACCCAATTCACATCAGATTAGATTCTTCACTTGGAAGCTATTCTCTTTTGACTATTTTATTTTCTTTTTCAAAATTTATAATGATGTGTTGTTTTGGGGAAGAACTATTTATATATAATAAGAATTCAATCTCATCCAATCCTCTATTGATGTATAAAAATAATTAGAAGAAAAAATGAATTAACTATCCATCTTGAGTAATGAAGATAAACCTTTAGTTCTTCAATTAACAATTTAATTGAAGAATGATGTGAACAAAATATAGAAGTAATGGAAATTCAATATACCAAATATAATGTGGATAATAACACTACCTAAAATTTATTAAGGTATTTAGGTAATCACGAGTCATATATAAATTATTTTCAATCTTTTACTTGAGAAAATCCATGAACTAGTGTCAGAGATCATAAATAAATAAATATATTTTTTAAGTCATTTAAGGACATGTGGCATTGTTATTATAATGGTTTATTCAAACTTAATTATGACAATTTTGAATTATACAATAATATATCACTCATCTTGATGAATTTTTTTGTTACATGTCGAATTCATTAAAAGTTTACTTTATAACTTATATAAATATCTCTAAATATGGTGGACTTTTTGATGTAGTAAACATGGTTCATAAAGATAGGTGTTCTATATTTGAAACTAGATTTATCAATGTGTGGATGAGTTAAAAAGATATATTGATGATATGTTCCACGAATATGAAGATAATTAGAAAAAAATGAATTTACTTTCAGAATATAGATTATGAGGCTGAATCCATGATGATCAAGGTGATTGAAAAATTATTACAGATGTGTTTCTGTTAACTAGTGAATGATCGTGTGGAGTAAATGAAAACCCAATAACATCAAAATCTATTTTCATGAAGAAAATATAACATAAAATTGAGTGCCTATAATTAATTTATAGCCACAAAATCCATATTTCTATATGAATGAAGATGTTTGTGAGAGATTATTACTTGTATAAGAATATTTTATAACTCCCTTTCTGATAGTACACTGACCAAATGATTGAGGATTATACCATGATAATACTGTAATTCTTCATTGATGATATATCCTCATATAGAGATGATACAAAATACTTATGTAAGAAGATATTATTTATTGAATTAATCACATAAAATTGATGATCCTATATATATAGTCTAATCTCAATAAAGAGAACTATTTTCCTTATATAAAATTTATTCGATTATCATAATTCGTAACACATCTCATGAATGAATGTTATTGAGTATAATTAATTGGAAACGTTTCAATGAATTAATGTGAAAAACTCAATGAACCAACTCTTGGTTTCAATATTAATACAACCATTTGAATGAAATAATCTAGCTATTACATTACATATAATAGTTTAATATGCATATCATGCATATTTAATAATATGTATATTTTATATTCATGAGACATATTCATGATAATATACATGAATTATATAAATGAATTAAATCTACACAATATATATTTTATATATATATCTCATAAATAACTTATGTTCGTGCTTGAATCTTATTCATGTATTTTTTAATGAATAACCAATAGACTCCAACTATTAGTAAAATCCCATATTTAATTTTTTTAAAATGTCACAACTTTTTGTGATGCTTTCCAAACTCTTTTGGATATGGTTTTATTATCAAACTCTCGTCATTTTGAAGAAATTTTTTTCCAATTTTTATCCTTATAAACGGTTTTAAAATTGTGAACCTATATGGTTTAGTAGTGTTGATAATGACTACAAAATCCATAATTAATATATATAAGCACACATTGACCTCTAGAAAAGCGTATGTCCAACTAACTCTATAATGTTGTCTAATGTGATCTCCCTAAAACATAATCATATATATATATATATATGGAATTTTACACCATAATATGTTTCATATACATCATATTAATACTTTTATAATCCCTTTTTCATGACATCAAGTGTCCACTAGACATGGAATATGTCTATCTATAAAAAACATAACTTTTTCACAATTCATCAGGATAGCCTTTCCATGTTGTTGAATATAATACATGTCAATCATAACAAATTTTAATAAATCAAATTACCGTTATATAATTAGAATAAATCATTTAATGTAACACAAAAAAACATAGCCATGAATTTCATCAGTTAAATTAAATAAATGGAAAGATGTATTTTTTTCAAACAGGTGAAAAAATCCTATCTTGGTTGTACTATAATTAGTGACATGGTCAAAAACATTCCCAAACACCCCCATTTAATCTAATTTAATTTCAAATATGTGTTTAAATGGAATCAATGTATTAATTTTCACATTATATATATGTCAAAAACCTCAGGTAATAAAGATTGATAATAAGGAAAAACCCAAATGTATATCAATGACTATTTGACATTCCCTGAGATATACATTGGGGGGTCTATCCATGTAATAAGTATCCATATATTAAATAATTAATAATCTCATTGTTTCTCATATAAATTTATTTTGAAAGATTGAAATATTTTATTAATGATGATCCTAAAATATCATCACAACCTATAATACATTGTGTAGAACATTGATTTGGAAAAACTCAAATTCTAACATTGAGGAGATATTATCATTTAACCATTCATATAAACTAAATTAGATCGCACATGAATAAATTTTATTCATAGATTTAAATAAATATAATATTAGGATTTGTTTTATAACCATATAACCTAATCAATAATGTATCTAACACCCAATGATTCTACATGACCCTCATATTGTTATCACACCAGTGATTTCATCAATGGATCTAATTAATTCACCTAATTATCCACGCAACTAATCATTACATTGATCCTCTTCTTGGTTTTTCATGTGATGTGTATTCTGATATGGATATGTTTTTTCCTTTGGTAAGACATGGGTTATTTAGACTAAGAAATAAAAAAATTATTGTTACAATATAGCTTCTTTTATTCCTTAAAACATGAAACAAATAGAAATTCAGAAATGAACTTCTTGATCCATATATTTTCATTCACAACATCATATGGAGAGATATAAACTTCTTATATTATCAAGTATACTTCAGAAAATTATATATAACTGATCGAACTGATATATGAACTATTTAAGAAAATCATGAATGTAAATAAAGTCCCAAATCATCAATACAAAATTGGATTCTAGAGCCAGTGTAAACCCTAAAAAGAGGTAAATCCTCTTCTCAAAATTTTAATAATACATCCTTGATCATTTTAGGTATTTATGATTTTTCTTTACAAATATAATATGACTCTCACCTAGATTATATTCGTATCTACTTATCATGCTCAAATTATAAAATACAACAGGTTATGAACATGATATAGAATAAATTATAGATTCAATTATTGATGAATAATTAATCATTTACGCCCATTCCAACTATTTATAAGGATCTGGAATCTATTTAAAATTAATTCTATACAACACTGCAAAGTCTCCATCATGATGTACTCCATAAAACCCCACATTATCACTTTAACAATATAAGTATTCTGACTCTATAAAAGATACCTCTTAGATCTATGTGTATATATCCTAATAGATTTTATGTTGGAAATATCTCTTATAAAATTAATTGAGAAAATGTTTCCCAACAACACCTTCATAGAGTTACGGTTCAAGACATCATTTCTATTAAGTAGTATATCATATACATAAATTATAAAATAAACTACTATAATACCACTAACCCACTTTTGTACAAAAGAATCATCTATATTAATGATGAAAAATAACTGTTTGATTTTATTATCAAACTAGATTCCCCAACTCTGAGAATCATATTTCAATTCATCAATTTATTGTTGTATCATGAATTAATCATCATTCTCATTTTTCAGTTAGAAAAAATTGTGTATTATCATATACACATGTGTGAAAAAATTAACCTGAAGTAAATATTTATCAATATATAATAATCACAAAATGTATTTATGGAAATAAAAATCCGAATGGACTTTATCATCGCAGTAGGTGAAAAGGTTTCTTCATTGTAAATAATGTGAATTTTTTATCCTGGTTTCACTAAGTGTGTTTTTTATATATAAAATCAACCATCCATATTTATTTTCCTAATGAAACTGCACCTATATCATTTAGGTCTTACCCCTTATGGTTTATATACCACATTCCAAACTATGTTAGTGTATAGGTAGTCCATCTGAAATTTCATGTATTTTAATCACCCCCCAAAATCAAAACAATCAATAAAAAAATCATATAAATTAGGATAATATAATAATAACATTAAATAACCATAATTGTATATCATAAATCCATATCTCTCAGGTTTTTTACGAATCCTATATGACCATTAAGGCTCACCTATAAATTGAGTTGGTTCTTCTTTTATAACTCTATAGAGAACAAACTCAACATTCGACTCAAGACCTATAATTATTCATTTGTCTTGAATTTATACATGGTCAAATTTACTCCCATTTAAACCTTGTGATATATAATCATTATCAATCAATTTACATAATTAGTCAATAAAAACATCATGTCCAATAGGATTATAAAACTATTATTCCTTAAATTATTTAGGATAACCAAAAAAAACTTTTGAGATTTGGGGTCAATATTTTTAGAATCTAAATAGTATATTAATTTTTAAAAACCCTAATACATCATAAAATACATAATGGGAAATTTCTCATTCAATATCTCATAAGGAATCTTTATGACTACTTTAGATAGAACCTGGATTGAAAAACGTGACCAGATTCTTATTGAGAGATTCAAAAATTTTAAGATCATCTTTGAGGAGTATTGAATATATTGGGACAAGCTAGGGTTTTTGTTCAAAGATAGAATATTGGATGAACCAGACACCCAGGAAAACACTCTATTTTTTATGTTATATAGATAGATTAAATAGGGTAGACATAGATTGTTTTTTATGGATCTGTGTTTTCATTTTTTAGTATAACATTTGTTATCTCACATTATCCTTAAAAGTGATTGAATAATAATAATATTTAATTTTCATTCAACATAAATTTTTAACTTCTATGGTCAAAATATGCCATGAATTAAATTTTTAAAAATTTCCCTTTAAAATAATATTTTATGAATAATCTAAAAAATATTATTAACCTATTCCTCCATTACATTATAATAATGAATTATACTTTTTTGAATTTAAAATTTGATAACTATAAATTTGATGGAAATAATGACAAGAAAGTTAGGAGGTAAAATGAATATTTTTAAGAAACCATGTTTTTTTAGAAAATATTTTTTATTTTCAAAGGAATAATTTAATTCAAATTTAATTATATATAATAATATTTAATGAAGAATTATTTAATTTAAATTTATATAATATACATATAACTATATTATTTTCTAAAATCTAATTATTATTAATATTCATGACATTAATATAATGTTATCATATGATTGAAAATTGTATTTTATAAAAAATTATTTATTGACAGTATATAAGATTTTATATTTAAAATAAAATTTTTATCTTTTTTTAGTTAAATTGGGTATAATGTATTAAATATTTATTATATGAATAATTAATATTATATAATAAGGTCAAATTAATTTTTGGACATAATGATTAGTAAAAACAGTAAAAATTAATTATTATAGTCAAGGATAAAATGAGGTTTTTTTCATTACATGTTATTCTGTTTAAATTAATTCTCCACAAAAATATTATTTTTATTTGATAAATTAGATCACATATTTATTTTAATTATTTAAAAAATATTTTATAATGATTATTTTATATTCATTTTAATCAATTAATTACCGAGGTTAAAAAAACTAGTTACCATGGTGAAAATAAAAAAATGGAAAATGTAAGTAAACATCGAGGATAATGGGCTAAAATATTTAGAACATGTTTATTTTTATATGGTGGAGGTGTTTATAAACCATAAATTACCTTTAATCAATTATTTATCAATTTTTTAAGGCACACATGTTTAGAGTGAATACCCATTATTTTATAGTTTTGGGTATTAAGAAACATTTTACTCCTCCTCAATTATAAAATAGAACTCCGTACCATTAATTATCAACACCTATAACGAAATATTTATCAAAAAAACCATACAAAATTATATCCCCAAAATAAATCGATATATTATTTATGTTCTTGTTTTTTTATAATAAAACAATAGTTCTTAAAGAGGATATCAAAAGGAGGTTTCTCTAAGAGAAGGTAATCATCTTAACGATGCACTATTTTTAATTTTTTATTTTCATCCTCCAATTATATAATAAAACATTAAATATAAAAACAAAATTATATCACATATACATAGATGCTATTATTTTTATTTAATAATATTTATCAACCTCCTTCTCCGTCAAATGGGCATCAAATCCATCGCTCGTCTGTTCGGAAAACTTCCGCCACACGAATTGATGAACTTTTTTCCATCACCGCCTCACATAAATATTAATAATGATGGAAATAATCCATATATATTATAAATTTGACATTATTTTCATTTTTTAAATTAATATAACATTCAGTCCTTTTCCCTTAACTCATTATAGGAATGATATTGTCACTTAAGTATACATACGACCAACCATCTATATGAAGCGATGCAATTCATTTTCCCAGTAAATCAATAAAAAAAATTGTTATGTAATTTTCTTATTGATTAAATATGATTTTTATAACACTATTATCAATATTTATATTATTGATCTATAATATGTATATAATAACCATAATTGTTATGGAAAAACCAAAATGAGAATGTGGGGGATATTATCACCCGAAAGTTGAAAATAATGTACTATTATTAAAATTAAGTGCTAAAATGTTATATGTGGATAATATAAGATAGTATAAAAATTAATATGGTTATTTTATAAATTGGTAACATTAATAATACCATTGTACATGAATTTAAATCATATTTAAATAAAAGTAATTTCGGGTTATGGAATTTCATCGGAATTTCTATTCTATTGAGACATAAATGTTAATATGAAACTATTCAGATTTATGTAGTGTATATAATACCTATTTGATTTATTTATCATGATAAATTTTTATTAATGAGGGTTAAAATTTCAATTACGGTTTATTTTTTTGTGGGGTACAATTTAAAAGTTACCAAAGTGGTAAGAATCTATTTTATAATCTCACTTTCTTTTGGGATTTATTTTCTTTCATTCAAGGAATATTATCGTTTATCATACATAAGACCCAATAATTGTTTTATCCACTAGATGTTTAAGTAGTTTAAATATTTTTATTCAAGGAATATTATAATTTATCCTTCATAACACCCAATAATTCTCTTATCCACTAGATTTTTAAGTAGTTTCCATATTTTCATTCAACATTTACTCTATTTGGTACATGATTCAATAAATGAAATATCTATAATAAAACCTGATTTTATTTTCCATTAAGTCAGATATATTTTCCATTCACATCCATGTTTTCTGAAATATTTTTAAAAATTAATTTTTAATTTCTAAAATGATTTATTAAATATATTTTAAGTTATCATTGACTTTTGAAATGTTTTTTAAAGGAATAATTATATTATTTTTCAAAATCAAATTTTTCAACAAAATGATAAAAGGTTTTTTAATTAATACATCGATAACAAACTACTCATCCATAATGACTCTTTTACAAAATATATCCTCTTATACAAGTTTAAAATGGTTTTATAAATATAACACTATTATGAAATATTATTTATTATCTCACTTACATTATATTTATTATCTCAATGGAAATGTTTTTGTTACAAAGAACCTATATTCCTGATGAATTGATGGTCACCTATCATTTCTTATATTTGATAAAATTCTCTAATGACAATCAATTTTTTATGATCAATATTCATTGTAAATTATATTTCTATTAAATATCCATTTTCTTTGTATCATGGATATGATTATTTTTTAAATTATATTCCAATTTTGAATATGGTGTACACATTGAAATCTATTTTATTAACTGGATTTTTTGAAAAAATATCTATTGAAAACAAAATAGGTATATTTAATGAAAATGTATAGTATTTAATAATTAAGTCAATAATTAAATATATAAATAATTAATTTTAATTTCATTTATGGTTGGGGACCATAATTATGTATCACCACGATGTATCAGTATGTATGGTGAGAGAAATCAGATGGCCAAATTTAATTTGTATTTAAAGATAGTTTTAAATATCCTTTTGAAAGGACATGACAGTATAAATATCATGATTTCTACGATAATGAAATTTAAGAATAATCATTTTACCACTGTGGATTTTTTTATTTATATCCATTTGATTATTTGATAAATATTTTCCATGGATTCATTTATTCTTCATGTTATTAACTAAATGGAATGTGCTTTTAGTTATTTAAATTTCCTTATTGATTCTTCATTATCTTATTATGATAGAAAATTAATTGATTAAATGGAATATGTGTTTAGGTATTTATCATTCCATGTCTATTATTTGATATAAATTCATGATATCTTCCATTTTATGTAACATGTACTGAGTATTTTATTACACCCTAATTTTGCTTCCTTTCTCCAAGATATGAAGAAGAATTCATTGAATGAGTTCAGTGATTCTTAATGTTTTACATTACTAGGATTTATTTTTTATCCCCAACGTATAATGGGGATCATGTATGAATATGTTTCTCCAAAACTAATAAAAAAATAAGAATTTTTGGATTTTACCCAATACATCTATTCCAATGATATAAAGTGGACATCGTCTTTGGGTTACTTCTATTGTTATTATTATACCACATATATTATACATTAATCATTTATAATATTCCAAATTTTTTGAAAATCATTCATATATATAAAAAACCTATTGTCCTTAAAAATGAATTAAAATATATCTTATCCAAACAAGTTGAAAAAGTGAATTCCTTGTTTAGTTTAGAAACATAATAAATTTTTTCTTGTTCTAGAACTAATCCTTTGAATAGAAATAAAACAAATGTTATGAAATATAATGAAGTAAATTTTTCTAAATTATAGACACAAATAACAACTTTACTCTTTACTAATTATTTCGTAACCTTGAGTCAATTTTTTTCATTACAAATTTGTGACACAAATCTGATTTATAAAACCCTTGAGTCAGAGATGGATTAATTTATTTATATACATTCACTATTTGGGTTCTTTTATGGTTTCTCCTTAAAAACACTTATCTATATTTAATACCATTCTATAATTATATTATAAATAATACCTTTTACTGGTCTCAATGTTATTGTGGTAAATCTTTTCATAATTAATAAAAAAGTCATATGAGTGGGTTAGTATACTATATTATATATTTAAATTAAAAACACTAAATAAAATAAATTGCATTCAAAATAGTGACACCAAACACCATATACATTTAGTAATCCATGATCTATTATTCACAAAGACATGTATCTTATTTTTCTACTCATCTCACTATGAGGTTAGGTAAAGAATCATCCCAATCATAAAAATTATGATTCATGGAAAATTAATAGGATAATATTTTATCCAAATCCAAAATATAGATTTAAATAAAATTTATTCCTATCATGTCATTCCTAATGGTTTCCCATCACTGTGTAAACAAAATAAAAATTCAACAATAGGCTAACAAAGAATATTCCAAGAGCATGCCATTGAGGTAGAACCTTCCCAAGAATGATCTTGTTTTATCTGTCACATTATTTTGTTATACAAGTTAGTATAGAAGAAACAAAATTTTGAAATCCATACTAGATTGAATGATTGAGATATTAAAAAGTGTATCTTTAGAAGGAATTCCATACATGGCATTTTTTAATATTCGAGTCTAGCCAATTTATTATACAACATATGAATATTAAATTAACAACTATTTAATAATAATAAATAATTATATTCTAATTCTTATTAACCTAGGTTTATGCATGATTCTAACATTTTAATTTTAGAATAACTATTCCAACCATTAAATGTATGTGTGAAAACCACATTAATTTATAACACATTACAGAATATTAAAGTATGTATTACTCAACCAAAAATAAAATCCACCAAAATTCATATATATCTAAATAAATCCAAATAACATCCCATGGTAATAGTAGATGAAAAATAAACTATATCAAGTCATATCTAACATGTAACACCTCGAGTTTCCACAATACGCTTCTCATTCAATAATGCAATAGCTTGCATTGTACGCAACTTCGAGTTCTAAAATACCGCGACTAATCAAAGTAGCCGTTATGAATAGTAATAACCACTTTTTAAAATTATAGAAATTTTATATTTCAAAATGAACTTCATTTTTGTATTCGTAATATCGAAATTAGCCTATGTTGAATTTTTGGTATTTTTCTGAGAACTTCTAATTTTTTATGAATAGTGAAAATTACTTAAAAACAACTTTTTTTAATCAAAATAATTTATAGTGATAAATTATACTATTTAGTGGTTTTAAAGTATAATTAGAATATATTTTTACCATTTTATCCAATGGTGGTCATTAGAATTAATTTAACATTGAAATTGGACATAAACAATTGCCAATCTTTTGATATAAATTGTTTCTAAAAAACACGCTATTTGTTGTGACAGCGGGAATTAATTATAAAATTAATTAATGAAACTTATATGTTTGGAATTTTTTAAAATAGACATCATTTTTGAATTCGGAAAACCAATTATAGCTTAGGGTGAAATTTTGGCATTGTTCTGAAAAACTTCAATTTTTAATGAATAGTGAAACCACTAAGTGGTAGTTAAATAACTGATTTTTCGTTTAAATGAAATATTACCACTTCTGTGATTTGATTTTCAAAAATCCGATATACATGGTTGTCATTAGGAAGTAAAATTTTGTTCAATGAGATTAAAATAATTTTTTGGTGAATAGTAACTTTTAAGTTCTTAATCGCGATTAGAGGTAATTAGTGTAGTTTAAGGTAAAAACAATGTTTTAATAATATGATATGAGCTTGACACTTGTCCTACTCCTATTGGATGAGTCATGGCCGACCAATACAACCCATGGGTCAACTTGAGGACCCCATGGAGCCACTTTGGTTGGAAAATGACATTAATATATATTTATTTAATGTTAAAATTAAATTGACACAAACATGAGTTGTTTTACTAAAACAGACTTTAAGTGGGGTTACAGAAGTCCAAATTTTGACTATAAATATTAATTAGAAAGATAAAAATATTTATTACATCATAGTATTTTTTTTATAATTGTTAGACATTAAATAAATTAAATTATTTATGACATTATTATGATGCAGCGATGACATCATTATTTAACGATTTAAATAAAATGAGAAGATAATGAAAAATAGAAGGGTTACACTTGTCCAAAGCCAATTGGATGAGGCGATTTCGAACCCTTATCACCTTATCCTTGAATTATATAAGTGTGGGATGTTTAGAATCCGAAAAGCATTGTGTAATAATGTAACATTTCAATCTTTCTAAAAGAGCCCATCCTCTCCACTTATAAAAGGCCCCCACCTCTCCCACCTTATTCACACCTTCAAGCCATTTGGCTCGGCCAACCTCTGCCCAAATACTCTCCAAACATCCCTCTCTTACTCCTAGACGCCTCACTCTAGGAAGAACTCTTTCCAAGGAAGCCTTTGGCTCAAATCAAAAAGAGTTACCCGATTTTGAGATAATGTCTTCTCTAATGTTGTTTTGTTTTATTTTTCTTCTCCAACCCCCTAAACTCTTTTTATTCATTTCTTTTGTAACAACACCAGTGTCCTCAATATACTAGGATGTTTTTATAATAAGTATTAGAGCTACACTTACACACACCTACATCTAATGGTTAAAGAACATACGGTTTCTGTGGATGGCGAATTTCTGCCTCACGAAACGATGATTGTTCAACACTCATATAACACCTTCAAAGGTGGAAATTAAGATGTTACTATATTTATATATGATATATAATATATTTATGTTTTAATTATGCTTCTTTATTTCTCATTTATGGCATACTTTATGATTTCCATTATGGGTAAAACACGATAATTTCATTTTAGGAAGTGCGGACCACCGCCCCCTCAAAGTGATTTGAATCGTTAATGCCATATGTGGGATGTATAAAGGATGGAGTAAATGGTATTATACACTATATTATACTGGAATTATATTATACATTTATATCATTATGATTTCATTCCATTAAATACGAAATAGAAATGAAAGTAGCGTTCATGCGTACGTACGGCTTACCGTCTCCATGAACAGTGCATTTCATTTCTTAGCTCTAAATGTTACGTAATATTATAAATGAATGTATATACTGGATATATATGATATATATGACATATAAATCATGAATATAATTCTTGATATAATGGATATTCTACCACATAAACAACTTGTAATTATAAGAAGTGTATTGTTGACTCAAGTACCAAAGATCGACAAAACGACCGTTATTAACTTAAATAATTACATAATGATCATAACATGGTAATAAGTGATAAAAATGGAATAATGAACATGAAAAAGGTTCTTAAGTAAATATAAATTAACTCTAGTTTATTATTCAGGAGGTTAAAGAACGGTTGAGTCAGGACAAGACGCAAGGTAAGGGTATTTCTTAACCCAACTTCCATTCTTTGGGTTAATCTCCTATTTTCAAATTATGTCATGATATTATTATGTCCTATTTTTGTATTTTTACTTCCTTTATGTGTACCTATAGTGAATACACATAATAGATCTATTTTATTTTAAAAATGATCTTTTTAAGGACTTCTTCTCAATCACCATCCATTGAGACATATTTTGTTTTATACACAAATTTATTTTATACGGTGTATAAACCCCTTTGACATTTACATTTTTTCAAAAGGAATCTTCTCTATACGAAGAGTTTTACTAAACGACAAAAAGGGAATGTTTTTCTTTCTGTACATATGTGGCGACAACGAATTCTCTGCCGCAGTGACCATTATTTGAGTTTCGGCTTCCTCTACAAGCCATCTTGTTTTTATGAAAAATAAATACAAAGTTTTTTACTTTCTTTTATTTTGGTATTGAAAATGGGTTTTAAAGAGTTTTTATTATATCAATGTGTTGTATTGATATCTTGTGATTGAACTGTGGAAATTTTATGTTTCCTTTATGCATGTTTTATGTGATACGATTATGTTATGGTTTATGATATGTTTAAACCTATTCATATGAGGAATGTATTGGACTTAATAAGTGACGGGTGGAGCCCGCTATAGCTCCTCGATGCATCGGTAGGTCTCATGAGACAACTAGACGTGGAATTGGCCGAGGCCCTTTCCCAATTTGATTTATAGTTTTGGCCGAGGCCTTAATTATTTTAGACGTCTTGGCCGAGGCCTTGACAAAATGTTTCAGAATGTCCGGCACTATACATTCCCTCATTATGAAAGTGGTTATTAATATTTCATGTGATTATTCGACCAGTAGAATATCCATGTGAAGAAGTGAATGGCATTATCTCATTTTACTTTTGCCATATTATATTTATGTTCAAGTTTAAAAGGCTTTTGTTTTAGTTATACATTGCCTTAAATTTTTATGTTTATTTATGAAAGCTTTCGCAATATTGTCATCCTTACTGAGCATCTGAGCTCACCCCTTTCAATGTTTTAATATTTTCCATGATGTGAAGAAGTGTATTATGACTGACTTGCATGAATAGTCAGTGAGGATATGAGTGTGGACTATGAAGACCATGTTATTGTAGTTTGTTTACTTTTTGATGTAATGAAAGAATTATGAATGTATCTAGTGTTTCCAAGGCAACTAAATTAATCGGTCTTTCGAGACTTGATCTTTTGTGATCATGCCAATTCTACGAAGTCATTCACCAACTCTGGGTAGCTGGGGTCGGGGCGTTACATTTGGTATCAGAGGCAGTTTAGTACTAACCTTGGAAGCTAGATTTAGATAAACTCTGATTAGAGAACATATCCCAAAGATAGACATTGAGGATTAGTATAGAAGAACTTCTTAGAATTTTGTTATTGTAGATATTTTGTGAGTTTTCCTAGCATTACATCCCTGTCTGGATACGAGCAAGTAGAGGCGGCTCTGGCACAGATGTACCTAGGGGTAAAACCCGAAAACACCGCTTTGAGCTAGACTCGAACGGGAACTGGTGCACGACAACGGGCCTTGCTGCACTCTTGGTTATGACACTCCTAGGGGATATGCTTCGGATAATTCTCATTTTATTTACAAACCACTATGAAGGGTTATGAGTATATACTTCCTCAAAGAAAACATTTCTTTTTACGATTATGGATTATATCCATAAATAGTTCAATTTATGTAAAGTGTTTTACAACTATGGAATTATGTATTTTAATTCATAAACTAATCTAGTTTATGCCATTGTTTAGAAATGGCGCCTAGTGGAAGGAATGGAAACCGTATCAATGCACGCACTCCATGTAGGGATTGCCCTCCTGCTCAAGATAATTATTGTGGATCTGGAGATACAACTGGTGCTGATCAACTTATTACCATACTGGGACAACTCACGCAGGTTATGAATAATAACCTTACTCGTATGGAGCACCCTGATCCGCAACGTGGAGGATCAATGTTAGACCGCTTCATGAGGCAAAAAACCACCAACCTTCAATGGGAGTACAAATCCTATAGTAGCTGAGCAATGGATAAATTCCTTAGAGAAAATATTCCATGCCTTGGGGAGTAGTGAAAGGGAGAAGGTTGTCATGGCAGTTTACCGCCTCACTGGAGATGCCGATAAGTGGTGGTCGCTGATTCAAAACACAAAGGAAGATGATGACGTATCGAATATATAATGGAGGGAGTTCAAAGAGCTTTTCTTGAAAAATAATTTCCTCGTGACCATCGAGCAGATATGGAAAGGCAATTTCTGAGTCTGAGGCAGAAGGAGGATGAGAATGTCGCAAAGTATGAGGCTAACTTTACAAGGTTAGTGAGGCATGCTACTGATTATATACGTAACCCAAGGAGTAATATTGATCATTTCTTTGATGGGTTAAAACCATTTCTCCGTCGAGCATTAGTATCACAATCCTTCTCATCATACGAAGATATTGTCTCGTGTGCTATCAAGACAGAAAAGGAATTCTCTAAGTCTTATGACAACAAAGTAAAGCAAGAAAAGAAGAGAACGGGGGAACAAGAGACAGATAAAGGGAAAAAGGGAAAGAAGGATTTTCCATTATGTGATAATTGTGGGAAGAATCACCCTGGTACTTGCCTAAAAGGAATGGGAGTTTGTTATAAATGTGGAGAAAAGGGTCACTAGGCTCGTGATTGCAAGGGAAAGAAAGAGGCTGTCAAAGTTGAATGATACAATTGTAGGGAAATGGGGCATTATGAAAATGAATGTCCTAAGCGTCAAGGAATCTTACCTCAGAAAAGGCCAAGGGATCAAGGACAATCATATGCTGTGACTACAGTTGAAGCGGAATAATTAATGTATTGGTGCTTTTGGACTCAAGGATTATATTCTGGTTATAAGAATAATGTGATATATATAAAGATTGTACTGTAGTACTTTTTTATTTCAGTAAGGTTTTAATATGATTAAGGTAATCATATTTTTAGTATGTGAAAATAAGAGAAACTTTTCTTTGTTTGGGGAATCTGATGTTACAATTGATTTTGGAATTTAGAGACCTTTTAGAGAAAGTCTAGACGGAGGTATTTTGGATAACTATAGAGGTTGGAGTGGATTAAGTTTATCTTTGGATAGTATTGTTTAAGGTTAAAAAATTTATGAAGATTATTTTTGGAATATTATGATACTATAGTTTTAGGAAAAGGACAACCTGCAGGGTGGGGCATAACCCGTCGCGTCGGACAAAGCTGCAGGAATCGAACCCACAATCATAGTGCGACAGGCCTTTATTTGCTACCACTAGCCTATAGGAAGTCCCTGGTTATTAGAAAACAATTTTACTAATCTAAATTGAATGTGTTAACATTTGGAACCTTATAGAATTAGGAAAAGTATAATATTTTTGGGTTCTATTATCTTTTTGAGTGAAAGGTGAGTTGAAGGTTGAAACTCTATTTGTCAGGCATAAATATATATATACCTATCTGTTATACAATGAATAAATTAATTCTTAAACTTTAGTAAAGGGATATTAAAACAAAAAAATGTGTTATCTTAATACCTTATGTCTTGTTGAACTGATGATATTTTAAATCAACATAGATTGAAGGCTTTGAGGCCCTCAATTTGACAGTTGATTGTGATTGATGACCTCAATCACTCCCTACAAATATTTACGTTTTCCCTCCAATTATATGTCTCTAATTTCCACCAATGTTCTCCTAATCGAGATCATAATTGGGTGGTGACATTTTCATTTCCCTTTCCCTCTTATTAAGGAAAAGTTTTATTAATCTTATTTCCGATGTGGGTTTTCCTCAAAGGTATTCTTTTTTTTCAACATTTTATTTTCAAAGAAAAATTTCAAATTGCGAGGACACAATTTATTGAAGGAGGGTATAATGTAACACCCCGAGCTTCCACAATACGCTTCTCATTCAATAATGCAATAGCTTGCATTGTACGCAACTTCGAGTTCTAAAATACCGCGACTAATCAAAGTAGCCGTTATGAATAGTAATAACCACTTTTTAAAATTATAGAAATTTTATATTTCAAAATGGACTTCATTTTTGTATTCGTAATATCAAAATTAGACTATGTTGAATTTTTGGTATTTTTCTGAGAACTTCTAATTTTTTATGAATAGTGAAAATTACTTAAAAACAACTTTTTTTAATCAAAATAATTTATAGTGATAAATTATACTATTTAGTGGTTTTAAAGTATAATTAGAATATATTTTTACCATTTTATCCAATGGTGGTCATTAGAATTAATTTAACATTGAAATTGGACATAAACAATTGCCAATCTTTTGATATAAATTGTTTCTTAAAAACACGCTATTTGTTGTGACAACGGGAATTAATTATAAAATTAATTAATGCAAATTATATGTTTGGAATTTTATAAAATAGATATAATTTTTTAATTCGTAATATCAATTATAGCTTAGGGTGAAATTTTGGCATTGTTCTGAGAAACATCAATTTTTGATGAATAGTGAAACCACTAAGTGGTAGTTAAATAACTGATTTTTCGTTTAAATGAAATATTACCACTTCTGTAATTTGATTTTCAAAAATAAGATATACATGGTTGTCATTAAGAAGTAAAATGTGGTTCAATGAGATTAAAATAATTTTTTGGTGAATAGAAACTTGTAAGTTCTTAATCGCGATTAGAGGTAATTAGTGTAGTTTAAGGTAAAAACAATGTTTTAATAATATGATATGAGCTTGACACTTGTCCTACTCCTATTGGATGAGTCATGGCCGACCAAGAAAACCCATGGGTCAACTTGGGGACCCCATGGAGCCACTTTGGTTGGAAAATGACATTAATATATATTTATTTAATGTTAAAATTAAATTGACACAAACATGAGTTGTTTTACTAAAACAGACTTTAAGTGGGGTTACAAAAGTCCACATTTTGACTATAAATATTCATTAGAAAGCTAAAAATATTTCCTACATCATAGTAGTTTTTCTATAATTTTTAGACATTATATAAATTAAATTATGTATGACATTATTATGATGCAGCGATGACATCATTATTTAACGATTTAAATAAAATGAAAGATAATGCAAAATCCAAGGGTTACACTTGTCCAATGCCAAATGGATGAGGAGATTTCGAACCCTTATCACCTTATACTAGAATTATATAAGTTTGTGACCTTTAGAATCCTAAAATCATTGTGTAATAATGTAACATTTCAATCTTTCCAAAAGAGCCCCTCCTCTCCACTTATAAAAGGCCCCCACCTCTCCCACCTTATTCACACCATCAAGCCATTTTTCTCGGCCAACCTCTGCCCAAATACTCTCACAAAATCCCTCTCTTATTCCTAGAAGCCTCACTCTAGGATGAACTCTTCCCAAGGAAGCCTTTGGCTCAAATCAAAAAGAGTTACCCGATTTTGAGGTAATGTCTTCTCTAATGCTGTTTTGTTTTATTTTTCTTCTCCAACCCCCTAAACTCTTTTTATTCATTTCTTTTGTAACAAAACCAGTATCCTCAATATACTAGGATGTTGTTATAACAAGTATTAGAGCTACAATTACACACTCCTACATCTAATGGTTAAAGAACATACAGTTTCTGTGGATGGAGAATTTCTGCCTCACGAAACGATGATTGTTCAACACTCATATAACAACTTCAAAGGTGGCAATTAAGATGTCACTATATTTATATATGATATATAATATGTTTATGTTTTACTTATGCTTCTGTATTTCTCATTAATGGCATACTTTATGATTTCCATTATGGGTAAAACGTGATAATTTCATTTTAGGAAGTGCGGACTACCGCCCCCACAAAGTGATTTGAATCGTTAATGCCATATGTGGGATGTATAAAGGATGGAGTAAATGGTATTATACACTATATTATACTGTAATTATATTATACATTTATATCATTATGATTTCTTTCCATTAAATACGAAATAGAAATGAAAGTAGCGTTCATGCGTACGTACGGCTTACCGTCTCCATGAACGGTGCATTTCATTTCTTACCTCTAAATGTTACGTAATATTATAAATGAATGTATATACTGGATATATATGATATATATGTCATCTAAATCATGAATATAATTCTGGATATAATGGATATTCTACCACATAAACAACTTTTAATTATAAGAAGTTTATTGTTGACTCAAGTACCAAAGATCGACAAAACGACCGTTATTAACTTAAATAATTACATAATGATCATAACATGGTAATAAGTGATATAAATGGAATAATGAACATGAAAAATTTTCTTAAGTAAATATAAATTAACTCTAGTTTATTATTCAGGATGTTAAAGAACGGTCGAGTCAGGACAAGACGCAAGGTAAGGGTATTTCATAACCCAACTTCCATTCTTTGGGTTAATCTCCTATTTTCAAATTATGTCATGATATTATTATGTCCTATTTTTGTATTTTTACTTCCTTTATGTGTACCTATAGTGAATACACATAATAGATCTATTTTATTTTAAAAATGATCTTTTTAAGGACTTCTTCTCAATCACCATCCATTGAGACATATTTTGTTTTATACACAAATTTCTTTTATACAGTGTATAAACCCCTTTGACTTTTACGTTTATTCAAAAGAATCTTTTCTATATGAAGTGTTTTACTAAACAACAAAAAGGGAATTTTTTTCTTTCCGTACATATGCGGAGACAACGACTTCTCCGCCGCCGTGACCATTATTTGAGTTTCGGCTTCCTTTACAAGCCATCTTTTTTTATGAAAAATAAATACAAAGTTTTGACTTTCTTTTATTTTGGTATTGAAAATGGGTTTTAAAGAGTTTTTATTATATCAATGTGTTGTATTGATATCTTGTGATTGAACTGTGGAAATGTTATGTTTCCTTTATGCATGTTTTATGTGATACGATTATGTTATGGTTTATGATATGTTTAAACCTATTCATATGAGGAATGTATTGGACTTAATAAGTGACGGGTGGAGCCCGCTATAGCTCCTCGATGCATCAGTAGGTCTCATGAGACAACTAGACGTGGAATTGGCCGAGGCCCTTTCCCAATTTGATTTATGGTTTTCGCCGAGGCCTTAATCATTTTAGACATCTTGGCTGAGGCCTTGACAAAATGTTTCAGAATGTCCGGCATTATACATTCCCTCATTATGAAAGTGGTTATTGATATTTCATGTGATTATTCGACCAGTAGAATATCCATGTTAAGAAGTGAATGGAATTATCTCATTTTACTTTTTCCATATTATGTTGATGTTCAAGTTTAAAAGGCTTTTGTTTTAGTTATACATTGCCTTAAATTTTTATGTTTATTTATGAAATCTTCTTAAATATTGTTATCCTTACTGAGCATCTGAGCTCACCCCTTTCAATGTTTTAATATTTTCCAGGATGTGAAGAAGTGTATTATGACTGACTTGCAAGAATAGTTAGTGAGGATATGAGTGTGGACTATGAAGACCATGTTATTGTAGTTTGTTTACTTTTTGATGTAATGAAAGAATTATGAATGTATCTAGTGTTTCCAAGGCTACTAAACTAACCGGTCTTTCGAGACTTGATCTTTTGTGATCATGCCAATGCTACGAAGTAATTCACCGACTCTGGGTAGCTGGGGTCAGGGCGTTACATAACATATAATGTTGGGATATAACTCTTTTGATTATTTTAATAATTAAACGTAAATCACTCAGAATATTATTATTTCCTAAACAATTTACTAAAAATGAATATTAATTGATTTTAACAAATAAAAAAATTTATTTATTTCCTAAAACATAATATTAACATTCAAAAATATTTAATAAATATAAATATAAAATATTATATTTTATTCTATATTTATTAGTTTACAATTAACTTATAAATTACCTTTAATAATTTCTAAAACCCACATTTATTTATAGGTAATAATGAATGAAATATCATTATGGTAAATGTTATTAGAATATTAACATTTTTTATTTGGGAATACAATATTTCCTAAACATTTTATTAATCAATTAGAAAAAAGTTACATTTAATTAATATATTTATTAATAACCTATTAATTAATTAGTACCCAAATACCAGTCATCGTAATTTATAAACATTTTATAAATGATTGAAAATTTTTAAATATCAAAAAATATTTTTTAAAAATTTTGATAATTACCCTAATGTAAATGGGTATACCGACATAAGGGTAAAAACATATACCCATAAAAAATTTACCTTAAAATGTTATATCCACCTATATAATCCAAATATATATATTACATTTATTTATCTAATATCATATAAATGAAAACAAAGAGGTTAAATTGTTTATTTACCATCTATATAACCGTAACATGGTGGTTACTTTATTTCATGTCATATATATAATGGAGACTGGTGATTTACCTTTATCTAGACAAATTAACATAGTAGAAATATGTTTTTACCTTTAACAAGTACATTTATATAAATTAATTGATATAAAATTCACATAGATCCCAACTACTATGTAAAGATAAATAAAATTCATAAAATAATTTTTTCAAACATTGTACTTTTCTATATCCCAAAAACCAAAATGTCAAAACATGTTTAAATCATGAAGAAAGTATCTTTGATACAAAAAATGGGTTTAATTTGATTATTAAATTTTCATTGAAATAAAAATAAAACACAAAGCATTCTGTTTTATCGTTAAAAAATTAAACATATAAATATATCATAAATATATTACATAGAACCTGTGTACAAAAACATATAACTCATATTATATGAAAGAGAATGTTTGAGAGAGATCACTGGGAGTTGTTTAATCTATCCCTACTTCCTTTCATATATTACATTAGAAGAAGGATACATGATCTTATTATAAGTATACATATATTTTTAAAGGGTTCAAGAACTTACATTGAGAAATAAAAAACCACACTTGGTAAAGAAGAGTTTCTAATTAATTATTTTAATGAAATTGATGATTATCTCACCAGAAACTCACAACAATAAAGGGAAATATTTTCCTTATATATTTATATTCTTATTATCCTACTTTAAAAGACATATAATGTGTTTATTCTATTGATTTTAATTCAATGATCACAATTCAATAAATTAATTCAAATCTATTAATTAATCATCCATTTGTTCGAATACTAATTTAACTGTTTAGGATAAATTAACTAGTCATTTCATCCCCTGTAATGGTTTAAATCTAAAACTCCTACATAGATAACATAATATATTTTGTGTGTGTATATATATATATATATATATATATTATTCATGAATTTTATACATGGTAGTATACATAAATTTTTGGAAAGTATTAAATGTAATATATATATATATATATATGATATGATATATATAATTAATTCCCTACATGCATGTGTACATATATCTTATGGGATTGTATTTTAGTATACATCCATAAATTAAAAGAGAACGAAAAAAATGATTGTGATGATTATATGATTAAGAAGCAAATTAATGATAAAATAATGTTTTTTGAGGATTTGACGAATATTTTTAGTGTAAAGAATCATGGGATTTAGATTAATTTTGAAAATCCAGTAATGTCTGATGATATATTTTCATAAGAAGTTGTTGAACGAAATGATATTTTAAAATACGATTCCATGCGATATTATGTTGATGAAGTACTTATAAATAGTTTAAAATAAATCTTGATATCATCCAAAGACAATTCTCAAGTATCCTTAAATGAAGAGGATTTATCCATCTTAAATAATAATGTTTGTATTAATTCTTTTTTTAAATATAGTTATTCTTTAAATAAAAATAAAAAATTATAAATGATAAAAATTTATGATAATTATACCACAACGTCAAAGGTGGATAAATTAATTTTCATGAGTTATGATTCCCGAAAATAAGCTCAATCATGGGAGGAAGGTTCCCAAAAACTGTTTGACCTCAGTGCTAGAAATTTTTTCCAGTAAAATGTTCAAAAATAAGATTAATATTTTTGTGTCATTGAGGGTATTTTAACAAAAATTTGGATAAGATATTGAATTTTTGGAACAAATCATAAATTCAAAAAGATAAATTAAATCCTTATTCAAGAGGAATAAAATATGAGATTATAAAACATTAATTAAAGAAGAATAATAATTTATATTCAAAATTTTTTTTTTGATAGCATAGAAATATCATTGATGTTTTAAATGAGTGTTTTCATAATAATTTTTCATTATTAACTATGCATGTATTAAAATTAATTGAATAAGTGTGGAGAAATTTTTTTATGAAATATATTCCATTCATGGGAAAGTAATGGAACAATGATGTAAATCTGAATAATCCTACGAATATTTCGATGAAGATAAGTAACACACCCCTGGGTAACAATCCTAAGAATGTCAAGATGAATGAAAATGGTTTCTCTAATGTCACAACCAAGTAGTAAATTTATAAAAATAAAATACAATAAAAT
Organism: Viscum album; assembly: GCA_963277665.1. Lineage (NCBI taxonomy): Eukaryota > Viridiplantae > Streptophyta > Magnoliopsida > Santalales > Viscaceae > Viscum > Viscum album. The sequence continues at coordinate 675,397,868 of OY728133.1, read as the reverse complement.
AATGCCACATTAACTTTTTTATAAAATTATGGTTAAGAGTGATAAAATTTGTAAACCTAAGGATTCAAATTGATATGATATAGCGTAAAATAATTAAATAATTTTTTTTGTCTCATTACATTGAAACAGAGTAATTTGACAAAAACAGTCACAAAAATCCATATAGAAATTCCAAAAAACTCTACCAAAGTATCCAAATAATTTTTAGTCATTTTGATAGTATATTTAATGAAGTCTAGGATGATCGAGGAATCAAAAGAAATAACTTATTCCAAAATAAACGAAGAGATGACATAAGAATAATGTGAATTTGGAGATGTTTTAAAAAAATAATAACACATGAAGCTTAGAAGTAATGTGTTGGAGGTATAAAATGGATGGTATCACTAAAAAATCGTTTATTTGTGTTTGTTGATTATGGTTAACTCCTAATGTAGATAAATATTGCACCTGATGATGCCTTTGGTCATATGGATAAATAAGACAAAAGTCACCCACAAAAAGGAGATGACCTTGATTGCAGTTCAATAATAACTAATGGATAAAAATACTCATTTTGTATATATAAAATAATGAATACATAAGTAAATAGAAAAAAATGTTTGAGATAATTTTAATTCCCCTAAATTTTATTATATTATTACCTTTAAATAGTTTAATATGTTTGATACATTACTCTGCATGAAACTTCAATCTTTAGTGAAACCATGATATATATAAATAATATATATATATATATATATATTTCATTTTAATGTTAAATCGTTTTTTTAATTAGTGGATATGAGAAAGGATAAATACTTTATAGTATATATATATATATAATAAAAGCTACATTTAATGTGAATGAAATTCAATTATTTTATCTAAAATTAATAATAAAATCTTGTATGTATAAATTTTTTTCTAAATTTTTTCTTTTCCATGAGATATTAATTACTATTTAAAGAATAAAAATTTATGACTATAAAATATATTTGATATGAATAGTCAGTTAATAGTAATTTAATTAGAAAATAATTGTAAATATGGTTGAAAATAGTAAACATTCAAGAAAAATCTATAACCCTATAAAAATAGTTTTTCATTATATGTCACCAACTTATTTAAAAGTTTCATTTCTAAATCACAAAAACTGAATTTTCAAAAATTAAAATCATTTTTTGATTAAACATAGTAATATTTCGTTAAGGGGAATTTATTATAATAAAAAGAATGATTTTATGTTAACAGTGTTAAATATCATTTTTAAAAATAATAAGGATTTTATGTGATTATTTTTATATAAGAGTGAACTGATAAATAATGAAACATTTTATAAGACCATATATATGTATTATAAAATTTATTTTATAAATAAAAAAATATTTGAAATTATAAACACATATTTTTTATTTTAGAATGTAAGTAATATATTCACAAAAAAAATTAATACAATATATATTTTAATTTAAAATTAATTTTTATCCCTATAATAAAATAAATAAAATGAAATGTTTTTAAAATTTTAAATAGATGGGTCCATATTATATAGTAACAAACACTTTTTTGGGTAAAAATATTTACTTTCCATAGGTAAAAACAAATTACCATGGTTAATGAAAAAATATTAAAATTAATAAATTGAGGGGTATATAGATTGAAACATGATAAAATCATGTTAATAATTTATTGTATGGAGTTTTTTGGAATTTATATCTTAAAAAATATATTATTTTTTACTTGTAAATCTATATGACATTTTTATCATGTTATCCTAACACATTGATTTGAAATATTTACAAAAATGTAATTACCTACACTTATACAAGGGTCATTTTACCAACACTTAAATACAACTAAAAAAATTTCATTTCATAATTAAAACTATCATTTTTAATCCCCTAGAATACTATTTCTCTCTATGTATATTATAGTCACAATAGATTATCCTATACCATCGACTTCCAAGTCATCTTATAGGGAAATCTCAAAGTTCTCATCCTGAGTAATAATTTTTAAATAAATTATTTTCATTGATTTTTTCTTCTAAAATTATAATTTTAAAATACATATTATTTTAAATAATATTATTTATATAATTAATTGTATTATTATATGGTAATAATCATTATAAATCCTTCCCATTTTCTATTATGAAAAATGAAACTACAAATTTTTCATTGTACGGACTACTACCCCCACGATGTAACATGTTTAATTTTCCATCACCACCTAAAATGACAGAATAAAAGGGTAATTTAATAAATAATTATTATATTTATATTATTTTTATTATATTGATATAATAAACAATGTTACTCTTCCTCCCATTCTTTAAAAAAATTCACCATCCATGTATATTTGTAGACTACCTTCTCTAGGGAACGGTGTATTCCAAATTTCATTACAACATTTAATGGATGGATATAAGGATGGGATTAAATGGAATATATGTTTATAGGATATAATTATGTTTTAATACAAAAAATGTTAAAATATATTAATTTCCATGATCAATAAATAATAATAATAAATTCTATTATTTAAAATTAGTTAACTAAGAGGAAAATGATCCCTTATTTCTAATATATTACTCTACATTAATTATAGAATATTTATAATTATTTATATTTATAATATATTTTACTAATAAATACTTAATAATATAATTAATCTTTAAAAATAATGATATTACAACTATAAAATCTCATAATCATCAATTAATCACTGTAAGATCATGTTTTCATCGGTTTATCAACATATATTTACAACACTCTTAATTTATATCATATATGACTTTTAGACCTTATTTAATTTTATAATTTGATAAAACAATGTCAATAATTTTTTATTTTTGTTCTTGTTGTGGTTATTTCAACATTTTACTCATTATTTATGATAACACATATCGTTTGTATAAGAATCACTGAAACATGATCATCGTTGACTTTATCATCATGGTTTGAAATAAAAAAAATAATTAAATGAAATTATTGAATTATAAACTATAATTGAAAATATATTATAGTAAAATATATGATATAAAAATGAAAAAATTTGAAAAATAATTGATACCAATCCCACTTTTTGGAAACCACTTGAAAGTGATAAAGATTACAAACAGCTGATGTTGAATACTGGTAAAATCTAAAAAGTATTTTTATATATAAAAAGTTATTAAATGAGGAGTATAAATGGTTTTATTTTTGAACAATTTATTTTTTTATTTAGTTAATTAACATAATTTAATTACTCGTGATTTTTAGCTAAAGTACATAATGAATTATTACTGAGTTACGGTGTAAGAACCCGGTTTTTATTTTTGAGTTATGGGATTCTTCCTTTTCCTTTCCCTTAAGTTTTTTTATAAAACAAGGGAAATGTGGGAAAAATTACACATTTTTTCGTTACATGCCGTGTACTTTTATACACATGCCGTGTACTTTTTTCGTGTGGGATGAGAAGAAAGGGTGTGGAGGCCTAGGTGTAAAAACTAATAAAACTCCATGTATTGTTTCATACACGCCGTCTACTTGGTCCTGTGGATGAGAATGCAGGGTGTGTAAACTACACGCCGTGTATTTAGTGATACACGCCATGTAATCAGTCTACAGATGAACAGGGTGGCGGGAAAAAGTAGCCACCATAGGAATAGTTTAAAAGGAAAGTACACTTTGTGTAAATGGGATATACATGTCGTATAGTCATTTTTTTTAGTATAAAACAAGTAGTATCCTCCTAATTCGACAGAGGAGGTAGTAAAATCGTTTGGAGCTCAGGTGAAGAGGCCAAATCATGGAGGATCTCCCGACCGCACCCTAGAAATCTGTTTCATCCACAATAGATCTCGTTGGAACCACGAGGGTATGATTATCCTTCTCCTGGAGTCATTCCATCTAATTAGATCTCTAATGGAAGTAATTTGAGTTTGAATGAGAAGTCGTTTACCTAATATCATTGATGTTCTTGGGTCATTCTGGAGGTGTCTTTTGCAGATATTGATTAGAGAAGATCAAGGAAGGTTGTCTAGAGTCTATTTCTAACTGTTGGGTTGATTTTGTGTACCGTTACGCCATGATACCTTGTTTGGGATGTCATTTGGCAGAGGCCTTTGATTATAAGAAATCTAAAATTTCATAGAAAATATAATGATAAATATAAACTACTGTTTTGGATCATTTCTTGGATCTAGGGCCATCCTGTGTGTGTGTTTCCCTTGTTTAGTCGTTTTTTGAGGATACCTGTGGGTATGTCGTGATTATAAGCACGTGTTTAGTTTTATTGATAGGGAACATATATAAAATTACTTGTTTGTATATTGGGCTCATCCCTGTTACATGATTCCTTACATAATTCATCATGGTATTATTCTGTTTAGCCTGAGGGAAGTGTTTTTTATCCTGAGGGTAACAATTCTCTAGAATTTGGGCAGTAACTTCTATGACTATGGGAGACATATTGTATGCTTGAGGGAAATATTCATTAAAACTGATAGCAATCTCTTGAGGGTTTCATTTCAACTTTTCTTAGGGTAAGGACTTGAATGTCTGAGGATATTGGTTACTTTGGATATTCACTGTAGTGATTTATTGTGTTATACCAACCCAGATAAAGAACAGGATTGGAACTGTTAAACGATTATTGAAATGGTAATTTAATTGATATGATAGTTACTTTTGAGTACTCCCTAGTTTACTGCTATACATTACTGACACTTCTATTGCACATTTTTTTGCTGACAGTTAGGAACGGGGCTTTGGTTGTTGCTTTATGGGATTTATTTCTCAAACCCTTTTTGGGTCATGTCTTGGTCCCAAACAGATTATATTTCTTCATGTGTTGATAATGGAAAGATTCCCTATACAGGTACATGATTATTGTATAGGAGTGGGAGAGCATGTGACCGAGCTTAGACTTGTGATGTTGCTGAGTACATGTTGCACTGTTTTTTTCTTTGATGTACTTGTACCTTGTATTGTATTATTCTAGATTACAGTGTATCCTATTTTGACTGCTTTTTTAGACGTACGACATATTGCATCATCATATATGTATTACTGCTAGTTAACTCACTTCTTCTGTCCATTTCTGGTTTTTATTATTTACTTCTTCCGTTGTTGTATGTTTATATTTTTTTCCACTACGTTACACTTTGAAAAATGAGGGCATTGATTCCCCATGATCAGTCCATTTTCCTCGCTGGTAGTTGTAAGACTCTGGCGTTTGGGGAAATTCACATGAGGTCATGTGACCAACCGGGTTCGGGGCACCCATTGATTGGCACCCGGATATGGGATGTTACAAAGTGGTATTAGAGGAATGTTATTTTCATTGACTTACTGTTTGGATCCAAATTCAGGGATAGAACATAATTGGTAGTTGGTAATAAACTGTGCCCGAGAGTAGCTAACTCATGTATAGGGAAAATACAATTTACAACATGTTGAAATTTTATGGATTTTTCACTTTTACAGTTGAATTGATTTCACCGTTGTGTGATGCACTTGTGGTGTGTTGTTTATAGTTTATAATTGGGTTCTATTTAGTTGCATCCTAATGAGATGAGGGTATGTCATCCCTTGAATCATTTAGGCACATGTTAGAATCACATGTTGTGCATAGTTCCCATGCCCTATAGATACATTATAAATTTCATGTTGTTGTGATAGATATTGTGCTAGAAAATGCATGTTTTTGTGAAAGGTACGCTGATAGATACGCCAACTAGTGATATGGTATGGGTTCAAGTTACGGTTGGGTTGATGGATGATAAACTTTGGTTCCTGAGAAGTATGGGATCTCTTAGACTAGAATTTAACAGATCATGATCAATCATTTTATTGTGTTTTGTACAATAATGTGAAAGTTTGGGTGTCAAACATTGATTCTCGGGGAGTATGGACCCCCACAGATCGGAATATGGCATAAAAACGCTTGAAATTTATGAAACATGGGCTCCAAAAGTAGTTTTTGAGGTGTACTATCCGGAAACCCAGAAAATATGGCGTTTGGTTTTCTGAACACAAACCATGTACTCTTCTGTTCAGGATGAAACGAAATAAATTTCTGTACATGTCATGTACCTTAAGTATATGTCGTGTAGTTTCTAACTATGTCATGGACCGTGTAAGAAGAAACACTGGATGGGAAAACTCTAGAGGGAACACGACGTGTACCAGTTGTACACGCCATGTCATGTTGACCCTGTGTTTGTCGTCAATCTAAATATACGTATGGAGAAATCATTGATTAAACACTCTGTGTCAATGACGAACTCACCGTGTTGTTTAGTATTGGGACCCATCTGTGTAACTAACAGAACGGGTCAGTGTTACCTCTTCTAGTACATGCAGTGTCCACCTGTAATACGTCGGGTAGTGTGAGCCGTGTATCCGGCCGGGTCTCTAACACCACGAGTCGGCGAATCTCATATAGGACACGCCATGTACCTGAGATACACACCCTGTAGTATTGACCAGTGAGAGCTGTGTGGAATAGCCTTGTAGAAGGACTCAAGCATGGAAATAGAATTCATGTACATGCCATGAATAAATAAAACATGTCATGTGTTTGGGGTATTACACGACTAGTGTTGGCGAAAGTACACGCCCATGTAAAAGAGATAAAATAACACTGCGTGTAGTTATTATACACGCCATGTAATCTTATTTTGTAAAACATGAATTTTTTCTTTTCCTTGTTTACTTCATACATTTCCAGTTCTTTGACCATAATGATCTTAATCTATGGTGTGTGTTTGACATTGAAGAGTCATGCCTCCAAGACAACCACCAGTTTTTCTCGATGATAGAGGAAAAGATTATACTCTCGAGATGGTAGGCCATGGGCTACCAGTGGAACATTCAAGAGTTCCAGATGCGGCGCCATCCATTATACCAGGCATAGGCGTAGATGTGCAGTTCCATGAATGATTTATGAGGCTCATGAAAACCTTCCTAGGAGAACCTCCAGCTGTCACATCTATGGCCAAGCTGACACATATATTCCAGAATCATCATTCACATATGTTTTCTAGGGGATGGCGGACCAAAGGCTACAGAGTCTTTGCTGGGTTCTATGTAGACGATCCTAGAGCATCTGGAGACGTCTCCTGGGAGGAGGGTCAATGTATTACCCCAGGTTTCTAGTAATTAACCATTGTTTTATGCTTTTAATGTATATGAATCATATGAGAGATGTTTGGATAATGTTTGGAGACTTTTAAAGTATAAAAGGGGAAAATTGGGTGATGCATGGGGTTCACACGAGATACCCAAACCGTGCGGAATCCATGCAGGTGATGGTCACTTGGATAGATTAGACCACACGGTGTGTGCACGATTTGGGAAAACTGTGCAAGGAGACCATGTGGAGCACCCCTTCCAAGTAGTGACTACAGCATGGTTAGCGCATTGTTTGCCTAACCGTGCAGACTAACCCTACACATGGTGAACATAGATCCTATTTTAAGGATCTAATCCATTTTATCTTTAAAACCACTTGTTTTTTCACCTAGATTGTTCTAACTTGGAGTTTCTCCCTGGTGATGGTGGGAGAACAGTTAGTAGGTGTTTTGGATGTGATCCGGAGGTGTTCCTTGGCGTTTAGAGGCCGGTTGATCGATGTTAGTTTCGTTTCCTTTAGTATTCATATATCTACTTCTTCCCTTTTGATAGATCCATTGATATACGCCCATGGTGGGTAGATCTAAGGTAGTGGATGAATTTTATGTATGGTATTGGTTTTGTTGGTATTAGGGGAAGGAATTTAAAGCTGGTTTTGGGGATTTTTTGACTCGGTTTTGATGGCGTTCTTCGTCAGTTGGTTGGTGTCACCTATTTTGTTGAGGTAGGTGGATTCACTCTCGACTCGTCTTGTCATAATTGGTTGTGTTAGTTTTAAATTGGTTATTTGAATGGAATTTATAGTGAAAATCATGGAATAAATCTTCTCTAGTGATAATTTATGGTTTTTATGAAATTGTGAAATCATGGTGAATTATTGTGAAAAGTGATTTGGCTACATGAAATTAAAATGTTGATTTTAAATTATGGACTTTCTGAAATTGTAAATGGTTTGATGATAAATGGGTTTTCAATAAAAAGGGTGTTTTATTGAAATGTTTTGATATTGAAATGACTTGGATGGATTTGGTTTTCAATAAAAAATGGTTTTTTATTGAAATGGTTTGAATTGGTTGAGAACACTTGGTTTTGACGGAAATGGTTTTCAATAAAAGGAGTGTTATTGAAAGGGTGGTTTTTGCATGATTGATGGGAATATGTGGTGTGTGTTCATATTTCATGTATGGGGCTTCTTTGAAATAGGACCTTGTGCTCAGTGCCAAACATTTAATGGCACATGGTAATTATATGTACGAGGCTTGGTTGAAATATGAACATGTGCTTAGTGCCAAAGGTGTAATGGGACATGGGAAATAATTACTTTATGATGACTTTGTAGATAAATGAGAGACCATTCATGAATATGGAAGTGACCTAACGAAGAAGGGATGATTGATTTCATAGGTTTGTGAAATGGTTGAGTATTCCAAAATTGGATGTTTGTGAAATGGTTTGAATGCTTGTTTGGTAAATTTTCTAGTAAAATAACTTCTTGAGAAATGGGTTTCGATTTATCTTGAATGCTTTTGAGTATGTCTGGTTTTGGAAACTTGTTTATATTTAGTAGTAAACTACTTTTGAGAAGATGTTTTATATAAAATTTCTTTATATAAATATGGAAAACTCTTCTATCCTAGTGGTGTGATTAGGGAAGTCATTGGGGAAAACCTATTGTGTTTTCTACTCACCACTACTTTGGAAACACGGTGCTTTTGCAGATGTTTTATTCTGAGATACAGGTAAAGGTAATGCATCTCATTACTAGTGGTTTATGGTGATGCTTGGGAGATGTGGTTGTGCGTGGAGCATGGAGCTTAGTGTGGAGATGTGATGTGTGTCTTGGTTTGTTCGTGTCTTTTGTTTAGTCATCTGCTTGGTACTATGATATTATGGTTTATTTATTGGTTTGTAGAACAATGTTGTTCTCTTTTGGTAACGAATGAGTTGGTTGTCTCATTAACATGCATCATATAGTGGGTGTTAGTGGATGTTTTAGTTTATTTTCATAAAGTGTAAATTGTCCCCCAATTGTTTTTGAAACCCTTTGGAATTTATTTCGAGACGTTGGTGTTTTGGGGATGTCACTTAAGGCCTAGTAATGACTCGTTGAGCTCTCAAGACAATGAGAATTGGCGGTTCATTACAGTCATGCTTGTGACATACATGGTTCATGATTCGTCCAAGAGATGGTTGGATTTTACCACCCAAATGAGTATCATAGAGACATTGCGTGGGAATATTTTCATGGAGTCTTCTATGTCCTTTTCATTCTAGATAAACTAAGGGAACATCGAGATCAAGAGATCATAAATCTGCAGTAGGGCGCCATATCAGTGATGGATTATTCTGCTCGATTTACTGAGATACAACATTTTACACCTGTTCTGGTTGGTGATTATTTGTTGAGGGCCAGACAATATGAGGATGGTCTTTGACATGGCATCCGAGAACTGGTGAATGTTTTTAGGTTTCTTATAGTGCATGTTATTGTCAACCAGGCGTTCATTACAGAGCGGAACCTATGCGAAGCTAGTGGTGAAAACCAGGGCGGTTTGGCACCAGTTTCTGGTACTATTTCTACTAGAATGTGGAATGTGAGGATGGATTTATCTCACATTGGATGTTCTAGTCAGATGTTTTCTTTAGGTGTCTATGTCATGTGCTACAAGTGTGGTAAAGAGGGTAACAAGAGACCTCAGTGTCCACGCGTCCTAGTGGAGTGCCGATCTTGCTGCAAGATGGGTCATCTACAGCGTTTCTGTAGGGAATTTCTCCCAGTGACGGGTGATAGGGTTTATGTGAATACTCCTCCTGTAGTAGAAGGGCTATTAGATTATTACTAGTCAGGGAATTGGGATACGTCAGGATGTTCAGGTAGAGACGGTGGTTGGGGAAGTGGATTCCAGATACCAGGGTCTCAAAGACAATAGTGAGGGTCAGCTCAGTGTAGCCAAGCTGTGTCGTAGGGCCGCGTCACTGGTCAGGCATACAGAGTGCAATAGACCCATCAAGGGAAGGATCCCAGATCTTCAACTATCAAAGGTACTATTCTAGTTCCTTCAATTCTATCTTCAGTACTTTTTGATACTGGTGCTACACATAGATTTTTATTTGTGCCTATTGTGGAGATCCCTGGACTCTGTGTTTCATCTTCTTCGAATATTATTATTCTAGACACACAATTGGGAATGATAACGGAAGGTGTGCGTCAGTGCAGGGAGTTCCCCTAGAGGGTGGTGGGTTTCAATTTCTATGGGACCCATATATCTTAGAGATGACAGGATATGATGTCATTCTCGGGATGGTTAGGTTAGTACACTTTAGAGCCTTTGTGGATTTCTGTCATCACAGGGTGATTTTCACATCACTAGATGGAGGAGAGTTTCTATACAAGAGGGAATGGGATGTTCATGTGAGCCGAGGTGGACCCGAGCATCGTGGTCAAGGTGGAGTTACAGTCCGGATTGTGAGTTTATATCTTGATGATCAGGAAACATGTCAAAAATATTTCCCTCCAGTGGTTGATCATTTCAGTGATGTCTTCCCAGACGACATTCCAAGTCTACCTCTAGAGTATGAGGTGGACTTATCTATTGAGATTGTGACAGGAGTGGCACCGGTGTCCATTCCTCCTTATAGGATGTCTATGGCAGAATTACAAGAGCTCAAGAGGTAGTTAGAGGACTTACATCCCAAGGCTTTTATCTAACCCAATACTTCTCCTAGGGGTTCACTGGTCCTTTTTGCAAAGAAGGTTGAAGGTACCCTCAGACTCTGCGTGGATTATCAGAAAATGAATCATTTGACGGTTAAGAACTGATATCCATTACCAAGTATTGATGATATTTTTTATCATCTTGGAGGAGGAAGAGAGTTCACAAATAATGACTTGAGATCCGTATATCATCTATTTCGTGTTAGTCCATCGGAAATACTGCTTATTTCCTTTGAGAGATGATATGGTCAATATGAGTATTTGGTCATGCCATTTGGACTCAAGAATGCTCCAGCAGTATTCATGGCTCTGATGAATCGTATGTTCCACCAATATATGGATTCATTTGTGGTAGTCTTCATGGACTATATCTTGTGGTACTCTCACATTCGACATGACCATGCTACACATCTTGAGATAGTATTGAGTACACTAAGAGAGAATATGTTATATCATAATATCTCAAAGTGCCACTTTTTGGTTAGACCAGATTCACTTCTTATGTCATATTATCTCAGAGGCAGGAGTTACAGTAGACCCACAAAAGAATAGAGCATTATTTTGCTAGGAGTATCCTACGAACGTGTTTGAGATACAACGTTTGTTGGGGATGGCTGGATACTATAGACACTTTATACAAGACTTCTCTAAAATAGAAGCACCATTGACAAGTTTGACTAAGAAGGTTGTGAAGTTCAGTTGGTCAGAAGCATGCGAGACATCCTTTCAAAAGATGAAGGGAAGTTTGACATCAACACCAGTCCTAATTCTTCAAGAACACATGATGATATATAAAATTTACTATCATTCATCAGCTATTGGGCAGGGAGAATTGTTGATGCAGTGAGATTGAGTAGTTTCATACGTGTCTCGGAAGTTGAGGCCACAAAAGATGAATTAACCGACACAAGATCTCCAGTTGGATGTAGTTGTTCATGCATTATGCTGTTGGAGATATTATCTCTTCGTAAAACACATTGTGGTGTTTACGGATCACAAAAGTCATAAATACATCATTACCCAGCATGACATGAAATTGAGATAGTGAAGGGGGGTTTAATACCTTCAGTCCTTCGACATTGAGCTTTCTTATACACCTGTTAAGGGCAACACAATAGAAGATTAAATGACGAGGAATACTCAGATACATTTAGTGCAGGGGACCAGTGGTGAGAGGCAACCTATGGATTTGTTCTCTTAGATTAATTTAGATATTCACGATATTCAGGGGTGAACCTATCCATCATCCTTATCTATGACTTCTACCCTCCTGGATAGAGTGATGATGATGCAACCATCAGATTATGAAGGCCTTGTTCTATGGGATTCAGTGGCAGGTGAGGACCCTCATCCTAGTTGGACAATAGGTGATGATGAGGTACTGCATATCCATGGAAAAGTGTCGGTTCTAGGGGATATATGTGATGATATGATGGATGAATTTAATGATTCATCTTGGGAAGTGCATCTCGATGTTACCAAAATTTACCGTGACTTGAGACGTCAGTATTGGTGGCCGGGTATAAACAGAGAGATAGCTAGTTTTGTTACGAGATGCTCCACCTATCCGCAGGTGACGACGGATCATCAGAGGCTAGAAATACTATTACAATAGTTACCCTTTAAATAATGGAAATGTAATGATTTCATGATGGACTTCATGACTGGGTTTTTGAGGTCACCTCGAGGCAATGATTCCATGTGGGTTGTTGTGGATAGACTTACAAAGGTAGCTCACTTTTTTCAATCAAGGAGACCTTTTGTGTTGATGTGATGGAGAAGTTGTATATCCAAGAGGTAGTATGTCTTCATGGGGTCCCTAATTCTATCGTTTCAAATAGGGACGCCCGTTTTAAATCTCTATTCTAGATGAGTTTTCAGAGGGAATTGGGTATAAAGGTGCTTCTGAGCACATATTACCACCATCAGACCGATGTCCAGTTAGAGCGTACGATACAAGTACAAGACGACATTCTGCGAGCATGCATCCTAGACTTTGGGGGATCTTGGGAGAAGCGCATACCCTTGGATAAGTTTTCCTACAATAATATTGTTCAGGAAACTATTGAGATGGCACCTTACAGGGATTTATATGGTAGGCCATGTCGGTTACCCTTCTGCTTTTGGAGGTAGGTGAGGGAGATTTACTAGTACCAAGTCTCATGCTAGAGACTTCAGAGCAGGTCCAGTAAATTTAGAAGTGGATAGCTACATCACAGTCTCGTCATAAATCTTATGTTGATTGCCATAGATGACCCTTGGAATTCGTGGTAGGGGGCCATGTTTTCTTGCATTTTTCACTATGATTGGGACACAGATGGATTAAGAGACAAGGTAAAATTTCACCGAGATCTGTTGGGTTGTTTGAGATCTTTGAGAGAGTCGGTCCAGTTACCAATAGCTTGTAGTTAACACAGAGGTATCGAGCCATTCACGAAGTCTTCCACATGTCTCAGTTGGACAGTTATCACTCCGACTTGAGTCACATTTTTTCAGCCCGAGTAGGTTGAACTTCAAGTAGATAAATCCCTTGAGAAGCACCTGTTACGTATTTATTATAGGTACGTGAAGGTTCTATGAGTCCAGTCAGTTCCTCTCATATAATTACTATTGTAGAATGAATGAGTTGAGGACGAATCCTGGGAGTGGGAGACCAACATGTGTGCTTACTGTCCAGAGTTGTTCTCAGCTTTATGTTCACCACCCTTGGATGGGAAATTCCGGGACGAATTGATTTAAGGGGGGATGTTTATAAGAACCTGGTTCTTATTCATGTAGTACAGGTTTCTTCCGTTATCGTTTTCATTAAGTGTTTTTGAGAAAACAAGGAAAATGTTGGAAAAATACCAAATTTTTTTGGTACACTCCATGTACATTGGTCATGTGGTATGAGAAGACCGGGTGTGTTGGCTTAGGTGTAAAAACTAAGTACATGCCATGTACTGTTTCATACATGTCATTTACTTTCACTGTGTGGATGAGAATACATGGCGTGTAGGCTTATCGGAAATTTTAGTGTGTAAAAACTAACTACATGTCATGTATTTAATGATACACGCTGTGTAGACAGTCGACAGATGAACACAGTGGCGGTGAAAAGTAGCCGCCATAGGAACAATTTAAAAGGAAAGTACATGTTGTGTACTTGGGAATTATATGTAGTGTAGTCTTGTATTTTTTATTTAAAACATGTTGTAGAATCCTCATTCAGTAGTGGAGGTAGTAAGCTCGTTTGGAGATTGGGAGAAGAGTTTGATGCTTGGAGAAGCTCCCGAATGCACACCGGGAATCCGTTTCATCCGTCGTAGATCACGTTGGAACTGAGAAGGTAAGAGCTTAATTCTCCTAGAGTCTCTTAATTCCAATTATTACCCTAAGAGAAGTAATTTGAGTTTTAATTAGAAGTTGTTTACCTCAGATCTTCAACATTCTGGTGTGATTCGGGAGGTGTCATCAGCATATATTGATCAGAGGAGATTGAGGTAAGTGGTCTGGTGTTTATTTCCTACCATTGAGTTGATTTTGTGTATCGTTGAGCCACGAGCCCATGTTCGAGGTGTCGTGTGGCTGAGGCCTTAGCTGATAAGACAACTAGAATTGCATAGATACTATAATGATAAATATAAACTGTAGTTTCGGATCATTTCTTGGATCCAGGTCCACCCCGTGGTTACGTTTCCTTTTTTTAGTCGTTTGGACATGATACTCGTGTGTATGCCATGATTATAAGCATGTGTTTAGTTTTCTTGTGAGGGAAAGTATATAAAATTGTTTTTTGTATATTGGTCTCGTCCCAATTACTTGTTTCCTTATGGAATGCCAGAGGGAAGTATTCTGTTTAGCCTGAGGGTAGTGTTTGTTAGCCCGAGGGTATCATTTCTTATGCCTGTGGGTAGTAGATTTTGTGCCTGTGGGCGACATCTTATATGCATGAGGGAATTATTCATTATGACATGGAGTAATCTTTTGAGGGTTTCCATTTATCGTTCTTGAGGGAAAGGACTTGAATGTCTGAGGACATTGGTTACATAGGATATTCACTATGATAATTTCTCGTGTTATACCTGCCATGCTAAACCACAGGCTTGGAACTGTTAAAGAATTATAAAAATGGTAATGTAATTGATAGGATAGTTACTTTTGAGTACTCCCTAATTTACATATTTACATTAATGTACAATTTTATTGCCCATTTTTCCCTAACAGTTGTGCAAAGGCATTTGTTGGTGGCCTAATGGGATTTATTTCTCACCCTTTAATTGGGTCATGTCTTGGGCCCAAACAGATTATATTGTTGCTGGTGTTGATATGTGAAAGAGTTCCAATATAGGTATATGATTGTTGGAGAGGATTGAGAGAGCATGGGACCTAGCTTTGTCTTATGATGCTGCTGAGTTCATGCTGCACTGTTTTGTTTTTCATTGATGTACTTCAACCTTCTATTGTTTTATTCTAGATTGTTGTGTATCCTGTTTTGAATACTTTCATAGAAATAGAACATATTTCATCATCATATATGTATGACTAATAGTTATCACACTGATTATTTCCATTTATTGTATATATTGTTTACTGCTTCTACTGTTGTATATTTGTATTTTGTTCTGTTGCGTTACACATTGAAAAATGAGGGCATAGTTTCCCTACTATCAGTCCATGGACAACCCTGCTAGTCTGTAGCCTCTGGTGTTTGGGAAAATCTGCTTAAGGTTATGTGACCAACCAGGTTTAGGGCACCCGTTGAGTGGCACCCGGATCTGGGATGTTATATAAGGGTATTTGTATCAAATTCTTCTCTTTGATACATGTTTGGTAATATGAACCTAATTGCATTTATGTGGTTAATATAGCAACTATTTGAGAATATATTTCATGAATATTTTAATAATGTGATTTAAAGTTTAATTATAATCTCTGTATTTTGAAGTGGTTTTATTAATATGTTACACATTCTTTAAGGGACTTTGTGGTCTAAATTATGATTCTCTGATATGTGTTATATATTATGAATCATGATTCAGTTGTATGGTTTAATATTGAATTAGTATCTCATTATTGTTATATATTTTCATTACATTTTATTTAATGGTAAAATAATGAAATGTAATGTAATTTAGTTCATGTTTCTTTTGAATCATGTTTAACCCTATATATATTAGTTCTGGTAACTCAATTTTCATTTATTAAGTTATTATCAGGCTCTTGAAGTGTTATAAGAGGGGTACATTATTAAAATTATTTTATTATGAGTTATTACCTCACTAAATTCAATGGATTTAAATTACTACCACATAAATACCTATTTAATATTACCTACGTTATAAAATATGTTTCTCGTAAGGGATATTTGTACCTCAAATAACCTTTCATTCAGTTATAAATTTTTATCTGGATCATTGATCCTACAATTCATTTTCTTTACGAATATACTATTTTATATTAATTTTTATCACTGGAGTTAACCTAGATTCCATATTTTGATGGATTAGTGAAATTATTCAATTAAATTAATACCATTTCTCTATATAGTTTTATCTTGTGAGATTATTAAAGAGAAAATTAGTCTAATGATTGATTGGAGAAATATTAAAAATTATAATTTTTTAAAAAAAAATAGGGAATATTATGGGTGTGTTGACTATGTATTATTTCACCATTCACCTTCATTATATAGAAGGGTTATGATCATGTTATGCCGTTAATTAAAATAGAGAAAAGTATTAATGTCTAGTTTTTTATTATTCAAATATATATTATTATAATTAGTGTTTATTAAATGTTTTTTATTCATTTTCACATAGGACTAATAAGATTGAATATAATAAGGGATAGCTAAATTATATATCCCCTAGATTCATTAGTAGGTATCATTAGACAAACACGTTTGTGTATTATGGTGTATGCTAGATAAAAATATATATTACTATAATGGTAAAATAACTATGTATAAGATCATGATATCTTGGATTACAATATAGAATTTTCTATCTGTAATAATGAATTTTATCATTAACGAACTACTTCTTGTTATTCATATGAACTATTAATTTTCATTTCTACCATGGAAATATTATTTAATCAATTTTAGTTGATTATATTATTATCATGATTACTTATTTCTTTCATAATATTTATAAAATGTTTAGGCCATGATAACCCCAGATGTACATTATTCCCTAATGAGTATTTCAACTTACCTGTTATTTTTTTGAAATTTCACAAGGTCATAATGAAATGTATTTCTCATTATATGTATTACAAGATAGATTATATGATATGTTAAATACTAATTATTTGTTATGTTCTTTCTTATATAGTAAAAAATAATATCCATAATTTTATAAAGTTATTGTTTTTTTAATTAATGTTTTATTCTAACTCTCTAATCCTCCAAATATAAAAGGCATTAGGAATATGAATAATGAAATATTTTCATTAAGTAATGTTATTATGGGATATAAATTTATAGGAATCTACATTTGGTATCAAATATAGTATGTAATGTATGTGTTATTCACATTTCATCTAGGGGAGCGGGTATGTGACTTCACAATTTGTATCATAGTAGGGTTTAAATATATTTAGTTATTTGGATGTTTTTTTGGATAAAACACAGTCTTTTATGTTATGTTTTATTATAATTTTAAAGGTATGGATAAAATTTTGGGATACAATTTTATTTTTATGGAGATAATGATAAAATTTTTATTTTGGGATTTGAATAAGTAAACATTGTTGAAAACAATATGGATAAGTATAAGGGATAATTATAAGTATAGTATAACATCTCGACATTTTATTAAGTTATATATTTTGTAACTTATCTCGAAATTACATCTATTTTTGGATAGTATAAGTATAATAAATCTCTATAATAGATTCTCTGAGGGGTAATAACCCCAAAAATGGAGGATATGTTATTGAATCGATCATTACCTTTTTGAACAAAAAGTATCCATTCTACAAAAAAAAATTGAAACTCCTAGGGGATATGGTTTGTTTAAATTAAATTCTCTTTATGAACCATATTGTGGGATTTTAATTTTTTTAGGTCATATAACCTAATAGAAAATATGTCAAGGATAACATTGATTTAAACACATAAATTCACAAGTTAAGGTATATATTAATTGATATGTTCTTTCCCAACTAAGAGATAAGTTTTATTTGGGGGGAATAGAATTAAATAAAATTTAGTTATATAATATTTTAAAAATTATTATAGTAATTTAGGCCTCTGTTTTGAGGATTAGGTTAATATGAACGAGATAAACCCAAAAAAAGTAACCTATGTTGAACCATGAATGATAATAGTTGAATTATGAGTAATTTAGGTTGGATTGAGTCCAATAAAATCTGTTTTTTACATAATATAAGATAACATGAGTATAATTACTTAGGAATAAACATTACATTTTTTATTGAATTTCACTAGATTTCACTTTTTTACATCATAAAAATTCTTTTAGGTTTAGATTTTTATAGATTTATGTCATAAATCTTACATAAAAACCCCATATATTACAATGAGGAAACTTCTATTTAGTATCCATTTTTCCATAAAATATAAAATTAAAAAAGAAACAAGTTTTATTTATATAAAACAATTTCACCATTTTTGTCTTTACCTCATCATTTCCCCTAATAATCTTGTAAAAACATTTTAAAATGATGGACGAGAAAACAAATTATAGTATGATATATAAAAATAAATAAATTCATTAGTAAATTGAAAAATCATAAAACCCATAAAATACTTACCTTTATGAAATTATAATTTGAGATTATAAAATAAATCAATTCCATGTAAAAAGAGAACCTTTTATATAAATATAATAATCTAAACCCCATAGATGGTATAGGTAAATCATACTTAAAAAATGAGGAATCATTTTCATATAACTCTTAATTTTGGAGTAACATTCGTAGTTACACATGGAATGACCATCATAGTTATATGTTTAGTAACCATCACAATTGAACTTCAAATATCCTTCACAGTTATACTTGGAATAACCAACACATTATATTCACAAAATCACTTTTTGGAAACTTAATCATATAACTCAATCCCTCTTCCCAATGCATAAGATATATATAATAGTATCACCTAAAATTGGTTCATAATGGAACCACCATTCACTATAAACATTTTCCAAGAACCATAACCAAATCTAAATGTATCAATGATTATAAATTTAAAAATATTCATTAAACCTACAATAGAACATTTAAAGATATTAAAATATCCATTTCATTTTAAATTTATTTTTTTAAATAACCAAAATATAAGGATTATATTTTTTCTTTAATTAAGACATGTAATCTTATAAAGGAATCCAAAAATTTAATAATGGTTACGATGGTTTTAATGTTCATTGTTGTCTTATATGTTAAATTAGAACATTCCCTTTGTCTTTTTGTAAAAAATATTAAAAATTTATATAAAAAGACTCATTTTGAGAACCTCTTAAAGAATTTCAAAAGAAACATAAAGCCTAAATTATAATTCACTAATTTTCAATTAAATACATCCATAATTATATTTTCTAAATATGTTTATGAAAGAAAAATATTGTTTTAATGGAAGGTTTAAATGAAAAATTCTAAAAAGAAAATCTATTGCATTATGTCTAAACAATAATATTAGTTATATATCATACAGAATAATAAACTGAGGATAATTACTTACTTTCTTAAGAACCTTATTCATATTTATTATTCAATTTATTTTATCTTTTACCATGCTATATTAAATTATGTAATAAAAAAATTAACAACTATTGTTTGGAAGAGATCTATTTCATAAGTCAAAAATAGATTTCATAACATGAATATGGTCAATGATTTTAATATTTCACCCAATATAGAATAATAATAATAGAATAATTATAATTTTTATATATTAATTTTACTTTTTCTAAAATTCATGAAAAATTTTTATGGAAAAACTATGTTATAATCATGGAGACGGTATGTCTTGTATAAGCATGATCAATGATTCCATTGTTCAATAATAATTATCAAAAGATTTTAAGTATTATATTAAATTTTCAAAATTATTATAATAAGATAAAAACCATATCAGTTCTTTAAATATATTCAGATATATCAGGCATGTGATGTGGTGATAAAAATGGAAAGACATCAATACATGGAGGTTGTGGTGGACACATACACATGAATAATGTAATCATTTTTTTAATGAAATGGTAAAAAGTTAAATGATGTGTTATCATTTAATAATTATTTACATGTCATGAATAAAATATATAACAATTAATTTCATAAATATAATCCAATCATGATAAAAAGTGATTGAAAATGATTTACATTAGTTTGTGAGGTGGTAGTCCACTTTACCCATGAACGATGGTTTTGTTTCCCATTTCATTGCATATAAGATGTATATAGATTATTAAATTAACATAATAACATATAATTATATTTAGGATGTTGGTGTAATTTTTTGAAATCAATGAAAAATATTTAGAGGAGGTGGAAGAAGAAATAAAACTAAAATATGTTGTAAAAAATATAAATCTTCTTTGAAAAATATCATTTTCTTAACAAATTATTATATCTATGATTGGTATAATGGAAAAAATAAATCCACTAAAATGGGGATTAATTCTAGGAAGGGACTGTGGAAGATATAGAAAAAAATGGGGGTTTATGTGTTTATAAATAAGAAGAATCAGTTCACTTTAATAAAACAGGGGAAGGGAACTGTTGAAATTTCATAAAAAAATTAATTTAATATAAATTAATAATTATTTCAAAATGTCCCCAAATTGAAAAAATTCCAAAATAACATTATTATGAGTCTAAATATTTGATTAAATGAATTATACAATTTTAGTTCAAATTTTAACCCTTATTATTTTATTTAACCCCCATTAACCCTTTTCAAACATATCAGGACAACAAGGTTTTTAAATTGTTTGGGGTCAAAATAGTTAAAATAAACATAAAAAATACCATAAGTGGACAATTGTTTATATCATAATCCACATCCAAATGAATTCTTAAAATACATGTATTTTATAAATTTTAATTCATTTAATAATATATTATTTTCCCAAAATATCAATATGGTCCATTTTAGTTTTATTCATTTATGTTGACATTTATAACACCAACACAACAAATGAAATAATAATTAAATGAAACCACGGATATATATTATTTAATTAATATCTCATTAATTTAGGGTTATATCAATTAATTCAAATTATTAAAATTTTAATATATTTCATATATTTTATTTTATTTTTCCATTATTTTAATAATTGATATGTAAAAGTTATGAAATAATTTACAATAAATATATATTCCAGAAAAATTAAAAATAAATTACCATGATGAATAAAAATATTTTACACTTATAAATAATATATATAAAAAAATATCTTTTTGTTATCCATATGTTAAAAGATATTATACTTGTGAAAAACTAGATTGTGATATTTATTTCCCTTCATTAAATAAAAAATTATAATGGGTATAATCACATAAAATGAAAATAAATGGTAATATATTATATATTTGGATGAATATAAATGATATATACTCATTCATTAAAATTTATTCACGTTTTATGAATATTTTAAAGTCTTCAACAATTTATTTATAACATTAATTACCAAATTTTTCCTTAATAGTGGTAAAAAATGTTAATAGGGTTACTATTAATATAAAACAAAAATAAAATAGTTCATTTTACCAAATTTAAGCCCCATTATTCCTAATAGAGGATAATTTTTTGAAAATTAAAAACATATAAAGGGTAGAATTTAATTTTCAAGTCATCGGGCCACATGTGATGAAAAATAGTTTTTTTAGGAAAATATTTTTTTTAGTTTTACAGTTATTTTAAACTAAATTAAATTATCATTTTCATTTAAAAACCAATATTTTTTTAAATAAAAATTAACTAATGAGTTTAAAAAAATGATTTTTACTTTTCAAATAATATAAAATAAAAAACAATTTTTAATAAAATCAGTATTTTTAACTATTCATTGAAAATCAATTGATTTTTAATATCCTAGAAAATTATTTATAAGATAATTATAGAATGAATATTTAATGAAATACTCTCATTTTATCAAATAAATTTTCTACATTTTCCAGTGATTAATTATAAAATTTTCCCACCAAAATTTGTAAATATAATTTTTTAAGAAAACATATTTTTGAAGCATGAAATGAATTATATGAAAATAAATTTCTTATTTATAAATAATTAATCAATAAATTTTACTCGATTAGTAAATTTAAATATATTTCATTATTTAGTTAATCCTATTCATACCTATCAATTCAACAACTACGTTATAATGGTCAAATTTAAATTATAATATCACACATTTAGTTTAATTTTGTTATCGCATATTTTTTACGTTATCGAACATATTAATTCTTTTAAAATATTGAGATATTAAATTATCCCTGTGAAAGTAATCAAACCCCCAAAATTTTAACTCGACCATGATAGTCAATGGACTAATATTTGAAAATACTTTTGTTGGAATCACATATTATAAAAAGGGTTATTAAGACTTCATCTTAAAAGAGGGAAAGGAATGTAAGAAGATCATATGTAATAATATATAACCATGTTTTAAAATTTGAGAACATCATTTAGAAGTGAAATTGTGTACATTGAAAAAAAAATTCCTCCTAAGTATTAATAGAGTGTGATCCATAACATGGTTATGAGAAATTTACCCATCATAACATCATAAATCTGTGGCGGTTTAAAATATCATCGATTTATCAGTAAGAAAAGTAAACAAATAATTTTTTTCAATATCCATTCCTTAGAGTTGAGCAATAACTTTTCCATATATATTGTTAACATAAGGAGATATACTTAATTTAAATTTAGAGTTTCATTTTCAAATCAATTTCGACCACAATCTCATATTTTTCTCCATACGATGAGAATTCAAGATGAATTTTTAATGTATGAAGTAGTAAAATAAACTTCAAATAGATAACATAATCCAAAATATTGTGACAATATATTCCTCCTATTTGTATAGGTTAATTGAAACCAAAATAGTTAGGATACGATAAGATAATTCCAAAAATGAATAAACTTTCATATGAAGAAATACAATGATAATCTAGAAAATTCAGAAATAATACCCAATGTTCAAACAAAATCACTCCTTAAATAACTATCCATAAAATTCTTCAAAATATTTTAGATTATGATTGAGTCCAAAAAATAAAATTATTTTATCATATATTTTCCCATGATAAATTTAAAATTTATCTCCAAAAACATCAATTACTCTTAAAATATCAGACCAAAAATTATTTTCCCTAATCATATAATTTCCAACATATGATAATAAATTCAATATATGACGTTAATCACCACAAATTCATAATAATATAATATATTCCTGAAAAATATAATTGAATCACTAATCATAAAATAATATCCCATAATTTATTTTACCTTAATTAAATAATTTTTTTAAATAGTGAACTACTTCTAAAATATTGTAAATCTTATATTCAGTAAATAACATTTGCAATACCATCGTTATCTCTATGATAAAACATATTTTAACAAAAAAAATAAATATCCAATCATTTAATTAATAAAAAATATAACATATTAACTTTTCCAAGATGTATACATTTATTTAGTTTTGGTTAATTCTCAGAATCTCACATAAGGGTTGGTTGGTTTTCTTCAACGTAGAAAGAATCATGTGGGATGGAGGCAAGATGTAGTCTAAGTACATGATGCATACTGAATACATGCCATGTATTTGTAATTCACAATGTGTATTTATTACATGATGTTTAATGGGTTTTCCAGACCCATTTCACGTCATTAGCTGGGTTTTCCCCTGGAGGGAACGACCCTGATAATTACATGACATGTTGGGTTTACAGTAAATGTAATTTCATTAGAATGGTTTTAAAGGGGGATGTGGGTTGTTTTTGATAGATCCCCTATTTTCTCAAGCAGGAGTGTCCACATGGATGATCCTCCCCAAGACTCACATAGGATTGTCCAAATATCCACCGTTCGTGCTCTGGTCTCTTCACCATCAAGTGCGTTGGATCTAAATTGATAGTATCCCCACTCTAATTACTTATTTTTCAAATATCTCTTCTTGACTATTGCACTAATTTTGGTGTGAGTTGATTTTCCCTATTTTTGGGTTTTATTATATTCTTCCAATTTCTTATGTTATACATTGAATGAAAGTCTAAAAATAGACAAGTTTTCATCAAGGAACCTAAGGTAGGTTGTCCTGGTTCTTTCCCTCATGTTTAGTTTCATTCATATTATGCACTATTTTTTCATGCATCCTGCTTTCCCAACGATGCTCCTAAAACATTTAATAAATTAATTTTATGATTTTACATGCCCTTTGTAGTTATTTTTATTAGCTAATGAACCCTTTGGCTGATCTCATGACATGAGCCACTCCTATAGGTCTATCACTCCTTAAATTCCAACCTTTCCTATACCTAAAAATTCATAAAACACCTTTTTATTTTAAATTTACTTTATAACAAATATATTGAAATTTGAAATGGATTATATAGATTTTTGGACATGAGTAGGGCCCCATGATTATTCAATAGTTGAATTAAATTTATTAAATGAATTGGCCTACTTGATTAAAATTTGAAATGTGAAACTCCTTAAAAATGAGTGTATTATAATAGTAAATCTATATATTAATCATATTGAGAGCGACACTTGATTACTTATGGGAAAAAATGGATATGCTCATAGATATTTTTAATTAATTTTTCTTGTTTATTATATACATGCTATGAGTGATACCTATTATTCCTAGTATAGGCTCATTATGTGTTTACCATACCTACATGTATGTGATACTTGTTTTATAGAAGAGACACCACGGCTAGGCTCTATGGCTAACTAGTAATACCAGGTCATGAGTGATACTCAGTCCCCTATGTGTGATATCGGGGAAGGGCTCAAATGGTTTTATACACACCATGATGAGAGTGATACTTGGGATTCCATTTATGGATCACCATTGACAGACTCTTACAATATTAGGTTTTTATAGTACCCCTAGAGATATAGATGTAATTTCTTTTGGATCTCCTTGGTTGGGCTCAAGAATCCTTTCTCTAATTCTACATATGACTTTTAAACCAAATATTATGCGTATGTAACTATATTTCCAAGAACACGTCCTCCAAGAAAAATCACAAGGTTATGGATTGTCGACCACATGCTGCTTATTTATGAGGAACTTCTTTACTATAATCTATACATGTACAAGTTACCTAGTTTAGGGAAATCTATCTTAGTATGAAGTAGTTATTTTCAAAAGATTATCAATAGATGAACTTTATTTGAGGTATTTATTTATTTAGAGCCATGCATTTATATTTATTTGAACACTATTCAATTTATATGCACTAACTAGATTGATCTATACATTATTAGTGGTGTAATACAGAATATATCTAACACCATTCATGGTATGACCATTGTACAAAATAAGACGTCATGATTACGGGTATAGATAATTGGAAGCGACTAGCTTCCCATTCATGATTTTTAGTTCTAGGATGGAGTATGGGGGCATAGGAATGAGCATATGCTCATGATGTTATTTGTAGATTCGTTTATTCATTTTTTATATTTGTATAGAATGTAGAATATTAAAATTCACATTTATCATCATGTACACATTTTGGTATAGATTCATGAAATTATCATTATCATCATTGTGTATCTATCATTATTCATCTTCCATTTGTTTATTTATCTTGGAAGATTTATTATCCCCATTCCCTCTCTTCCTGTTTATTATTTTTTCACTCATTAACAATATTACCCCTATCAAGTACTCTAGTATATAAGGAAATAGTCTCCCCACAAACACACCCCAGTCCCTCTCTTCTAGTTGTTATCCTTTGGTGTATGTGGAGGCATTCTTGAAGTCATATGACCAATCATTTTGGGGCATTGGATAGTGTATTTCGGGGCTGGACACTGCAATGTGGTTTTACGACCCTATTCATTTTGTCATAATTTTTGGGTATTAGATACTAAACTCAGATTTAATAGAAATTAGTAAAGATCATATTACAAGGATTATCTATCCCATGTATAGTGGAATCCTGAATTTGTAAGGATAGGTTATTCGTATTCTAGATTTTTCCTGTTATAGTTTTACAGATTTCAACATTGGGAAACGTACTTGTTTTATGTTGCTATTTTTTATGTCATTATTATGGGTTTTATTATAATTTCTCATGAATATATGAGGGTGTATTAATTCATTCATGGTACTAGGAATCTTAGTATTTAATTTTATTTCATTATACCATTATATATCTATGTTTCTCAGGCATTTCCTATATTTCATGTACTTGATTCATGATCCTTGATTATTATGGATTGAAATGTGTTAAATTTTATTATAGGGATGGAATTATTGGAGTAATTAAATACCCTACATCAATATAATCAATGTTTTGTCAGAGATATTGATGATGACATCTTAAATAACCAGATATTCGACTTTTGAGCCACTGTCCAATAGTTATACGGGCTGAAATATTAAGTTAAATAGATTGTTTAATTGAAATTTACATTTATGAATAATGTACATATTCAAAGTTGGAATGGTATTTTGTTCAATAAAATCACTATCTATGACCTGTTACATCTTGATACGGGGCATAATGGTTAGATCACAGTTTTTTGGTATACTGATTGAAATTTATAAAAATTATGTCCCTTTATAAATTTAGAATTAGGTAATGAAAATAATTGGATTGAGATATTAATATACCAATAAATAATAATTAAATTTAATAAATAAATGTTTTAAAATGAAAAGGTTACAGTTATATGGGGATGGAAATTGAAAAGTTACGGGTGTTTTCCTTTATACAATGCCATTGAAAATCCATATATCAAAACCTATGCTATATTATCTTTGACCTTTACCATTTTCTGACACTTGTAGTGGGATGTAGGATATGTCTGTTATATCCTATCATGATCTATTCATTGCCACCATGACCCAGCATTAACAGAATAAAATTATGTGTGATTCGTTATAGGAAGGCTGTTTACCTATAATTTCCTATATTTTCTCTTTTCTATCTTATATAAATATTATCTAAGTTGTGTGATTGTAAGTTATATACATATTCTTCCTCAATATCCTCATGTCTTATTCCTGAAGGATGGTGATGACAATAATCCAGTGGTGGTCGGGCGTAGTCCACTGCTAATACCTCATGTAGTTCCACCTATTTAACCCCCTTTTGATCTTCCACTAGTGGTTAATACTTAGTTTTTTGATATCATATTACACATTATTAAATCCATATAGGGTGATCTGTAACCTTCCCCTACAATGGATGAGTTTGTGTGGGAGTTCTAGTAGTAGTATCTTCCAACCTTTTATGGGATGATGGACCTTAGGCTACTAAATATAAGTGAGATGACATGTTCTGAATCATCAATCACTTGGAGATGCCTCTATAGTGTAGGGTCAAGACCACTATGTATATGATAAATGATTCTGATAAAAATGTGTAGGATATAATTAACAAATCCAAACGTCATTAGGGATGGATTGTGAATGTTTTAATATATCATTTTTCGACTAAATCTTTCCGTAAATGATTAGAGGAGACCTAATGTGATTTTTATGGACCAATAGAAATGTTCCATGACTATGATGGAGTGATTTGATTTTTTCATCAAGCTCTAGTATATTCCATGAACTCCTACCAGAGATGAGATGACGACTGAGAGGCATTTTGAGGGTGGGATTATGTAATCTATCTGCTTTAGGTGAAAATATTCCGATTGATTAATGATTCAAAGGTAATGAACCTGCCCCTCATCATAGGGCTAATCTAGAGGAAATGTGGAAATGTGATCCAGGGTGGTTCAGTTTCTAGGAAGGGAGATGGTTTATCTGAAGGCAAGTAGAGACATTTTGGGAGTGCGTATAGGGGAATTAGCAACCATATGATACTCACTGATATTTATGGGGTTTGTAACCAGGGTGTTAGCAAAGGTCATATGAATCCATTATGTATGATGAACCTAATTGAGTGTCGATATTGCAGTTGAATGGGTCAACTACAACATTTATTCTATAATTTTCCACTTGATACTAGAGAAAATATATTTAAACCAACAATTCTCTAATGTACAATATCAATATCCCCATGTTTGGAAAGGAGTTGGTATACTTGAAAATGATCTAGCTAGGTATGTAGCCATGATATAGGTAGTCATAAATATGAGGATTGGTGTCATCAAAGTGGAACCGCGTAGGTTAGTCGGGGTTCATCTCCAGGCCACTGTTCAAGAAATATTTATAAAGTGTAGCCAACACCAGAGGAGTATAGTATGGGGACTTCAATGGTTAGAGTTATTAGTATAGTATCTTATATTTTAGTGTCTTCTCTATTTGATGTTGGTGCATCATACTCATTAATATATGCTAAAATTGTGTGAATTTTGGTCCCAGAAATGGATTACTTTAACAATGTTATATCTCTTGATTCACCATAAGGGATCCTCTTAGAGAGCACATGATAGTGTAAGGAGTTCCCTACTGAGATTTGTTGGTTTCCATTTCTGTGTAATTTATTAATCATCAAGATGAACACCTTTGAATTAATTCTCATTATAAATTGGCTAGTTCCATATTGAACCCATGTTGATTTCTATCACCAATGATTGTTGTTTTAATAACCTTTAGGAAGTGATTATATTCATAAGGGTTAATGGAATATAAATGTGATCTAACTGGACCTAAAAATACTAGTCTTGGTAAAGTTATAACCTAGATGGGTATTCAATTTATGATCAATGGGGGAACGTGCCTTCATCCCTTTAACCAAACCTGATTCGATCTTGAGGTTCCCCTCAATTAATCTGGAACTAAATGTCCCTGTTTTTCAAGATGGCGCGCCTGTGATTCCATTATCGGCTTTAGTGATTATAGAGGCAGAGAGCTTCCTCAATTAAACTCTTGTTTCACGGTTTCGGAAAAAATGACCCTCAGTGGATTTCTTCGACAGGTTTGTCTTTTATTTTTGGGGTCTTCAAGATCGGGCAGTTGTTGGCCTGTTTGATAAGAAAAATTTGATGGTGCGATGTTCTTTGACGAAGGACCTTTATGTGCTCTATCGTTTTCTCCTAGGATGTGTGGTGGCTGCAGTTTCCATAGGTCTCAGTGGTGCTATGAATTCTACCTAAACCGTGACTCTCCTATGGTCCAGATTTGGGTTAGCCTTCCTCAATGCCACTCCATTTTCAAAATCTTGTTATTATGTTCATATTAGTTAATGTGGTGGGATGATTCCTTTGTGTTGATTAACGTACTGTCGTTGTTGGTCATATGATCAATCCACGGATGTGTGTGGAGTTCGACATGTCGAAATCACCAATGTAATAAGTGTGGATAAATGCCAGTGAGGAGGTCCGGTGTAAGTAACTAGTCATCTATGAGAAATGGGTGGATTTCTGTCATTCTTGACGGAGGCTGGGTCATGTGAGCGACTCATGCATGAGGGGAGGGAACCAGTGGTATATTTATGAATTGATAAAGTAGGAAGAAATTGAAATGGTTCAGTTCATGTATTTTGCAAGGAAGGTGTTGAACTCTAAGTGTTGGGAGCTTCAGATCAGACCAAGGAAAAAGTGAGGAGCTAGTATAGGGCTAAATCAGTAGCACCGCGGGTTGAGGAGGCTGAAGATGAAGGTGAGAATTTTCATGGAAAGGATATTTTTGTTTGGATAGAGGGATTAATGAATGACCCCAAGGTCACTTTAAATCATAGTGCCTCTTATTTGGGGGCAAGAAAACATCAATTTGCAGGGCAGAGATCGGTTTGTGAAAGCAGCCAAACTCACATCCACTGTTTAGTCCATGATGATTGGGGGGCTGTAAGAAAGTCACTTGGCTCGGGCCACATGAATTATTGTACTGACATCGAGGTAAAAAAGGGGAAGCAGCTTTCTTTGCCTCCAGATCCGAAAGTCCATGATATTTCTAGTAAACAGATAGGTGATCATAGTGGTGTGGGCAGACCAGTTTCTGAGCCGAATTGTAATGCTATGTCTAGACATAGTCAGTCCAGACCTGCAGGTGAATTTCATCCTGAAACCAATGAGGAGTGTTCTATGGAGTTATCAAGCTGTGCTTTGCAGGGTGTGGCTTTAGTTGATTTTTTAAAGGAGCCTCAGTTCATGGGGTGTGGATTTTTATATCCCATTCAAGGTGAGGATAATGGTCGAATGGTGCTGGATAGGGAGGCTGGTTCGGGTATGGAGATTCAGCCTTTTCATGGAAATGGTTATATGACTGAAAGGGAAGTTAAAATAGAGAATGTCGGAGGGGGTCAGGACCTAATTCCTACCTCAGTTTCATTGAGAAATAGGTTTCATGGCCTTATATAGGTGAATGAGAATTCTAAATCCTTTTGCCTAGGCGAGGGAGATAGGGTCGGAGTTAAGGTTTGCAAAAGGAGTTAACATGGTCAAGCATCAGATAAGGATTCATGTCCAAAAATAAATAGGGGTTTTGAGAAGGGGAAGGGGAAGAAAGACTACTCTTCACTTCCTCCTCCTCTAGTGACTCTCTCTGCAAAAAAGATGAAGGATGAGAAGATGAAAAAGGAGTCTAGTCACCTTTAGAGGCTATGGGAATGGGATAATGACAACATGGTTCTGATTTTATGTTCTGAAGAAGTAGTGAGGGATTAGTTCTTGATTCTCAATGAAACTGAGGAGGAGGCATCTAGGATGATTGGGAGGTCTCTAATGGTGTCCCTTCATGAGGAACAACTTTCATGGATCGATAGAAAGGACTCAATTCTGGTAGGGGGTTTAACAGAGGGAAAATTAGCATTAATGAGTACATTCATACGTGGGATCATCTTTCTTCTGAGTTTGAGAATAAGATGTTAGAGGTTGCTGACATACCGGTTTCATTTCTATCCTGGAAACTTTTTAGGGAGAGAGATTAAGGTAATATTAAATTTCTTCTTATTCATTCTGATCAAGTTGTTGGATTTGGCCAGTTGCTTTGAGATGTCGTATTTGCGCGATTGTGAAACCCTATGTTTTTCCTACTGGCTATATATTTTTGTATTTTTGGTGCTTCCTTCCTAATCTTTACTTGGACCTATGATGGATGAGGATCAGAGCGTGAATTCTTCATCGATGGAGGCCTTTTGGATTGGCATGCTTGTGTGGGTATGGCAATGCCATCGGTACTGTACCCGCACACTATGCACGAGACTGTTTACCGAAGGTTCCTTTGTTGGTGAAGGCTTTCTATCATGAATCATTTGCTGGGTCGAGCCTGGTCTGGTGGTTTTCATTAGTTTATTTTCCTTACCTTCTTATGTTGTTTTGGGATTGTTCAGTCTAATTTTGGGGATTCCCACTTTCTCCCTCAAAAGTGTTTTAATAATAAAAAAGTAATTTTCAGTCAATTCGGTAATATGGATTATATAATTCCCTTTAATGGTGGAATGTTTTATGAAGGTGTTCTTTAATTATTCCTATAGTTTAC
The DNA here is from genome assembly GCA_963277665.1 of Viscum album. Classification (NCBI taxonomy): domain Eukaryota; kingdom Viridiplantae; phylum Streptophyta; class Magnoliopsida; order Santalales; family Viscaceae; genus Viscum; species Viscum album. The sequence goes on along the minus strand of OY728133.1, from coordinate 675,366,462 downwards.
CTCATATGAAATAGGTGGATTTCACTATTGAGATATTTCTAGGTGTGGAACCAGTGTCCATTCCTCCCAATAGTAATACATCTTAGGGTCTATTAGAATTCAATAAATAGTTGGATTACTAGATGAAAATGGGTTTATTCAACCCAATACATCACAATGGGGATAACCTATCCTTTTCACGATAAAGGCATATGGTACCATCAAGTTTTGTGTGGATTATATATGGTTTAACTAACTTATGGTGAATAACTAGTATCCACTACCTCGCATAGAAGAACTATTCTACCAGCTCCTAGGTTATATTTTTTCTATAAGTTTGATTTGAGTTCAGGCTACCATCATGTGCTTGTTGGGTAATCATACTTACCACATAAAAAATTCATAAGTATTTATAGATTATAATAGTATCTAGTTATTATGCTTCTCCTTAAAAATGTCCAAATATATTCGTGGAATTTATGATGTGGGTTTTCCATCTGTACATGGATTCATTTGTGGTAGTCCTCGTAAACAACATCCTAGTGTATTCCTACACTATACATGCCCATTCCACCCATCTTTAGATCATGTTGAATATACTGAGAGAGCATCACAAATATGCTAATCTTAGAAGTGATATTTTTAGATCTATAAGGATCACTTATTTTCTCATATCATTTCATAGGATGGAGTATCAGTTGACCCAGAGAAGATGAGCATTGTGGTTTTCAATGAGCATACCAAGAATGAATTTGATATAAGTAATTTCCTGGTGGTTGTTTTCTATTACATGCAATTCATCTAGGATTTAACATGCATGGAAGTTCCTTTTACATGACTAACTAAGAAGGGCCTAAATTCATATATTCAAAATCTAGTGATGTAACCATTTAGGATATTAAAGGGACACTGAATTCATTATTGATATTAATTATTCCAAAACTGGGAAGAAGCTATACTATTTACTATAATGCTTTAGGGATCAGGTTAGGAGTAGTTATTATAAAATGAGATCTATTTGTAGCATATTGGTCTCCTCAGTTGAGAACAAATGTGTTGAATTACACTACTCATGACCTTGATATAGATATTGCGTCCCATATATTATGAAATTGGAGGAATTATTTATTTGGTGGAAGTTTTTTCAATGGATAAAAAAGATTCAAATACATCTCAAAAAATAGAGACTTGAATATGAGGTTGTGCAAGTTGGATGAATACCTAAAATCATTCAACTTTGATCTTTCATATACACCTAATAAGGGTAATGCGGGGGCTAACACCTTGAGTTACAATAATCATACACTGGCCTTCTAGGAGGCTAGTAGAGAGGGGATGTTGATGGATCTGTTTTATAAGATACACTTGGAGGACCAAGAAAACAATTTCCATCCTTTTTTAGTATAACTATCTGTGAAATACTATCTTCTACATCATGTGGGATGAGACAATTTTCATATACATAGCGCCTCGTTCATAGGGATAGTATCTCTGGTGATAACCCATAGCCTTGATGGTTTGTCAATGAAAATGAGATACTTCTCTTCAATGGGAATGTATGGTGCCAATTGACATGCGGGAAGATTTGATCCTACATTCTCATGCTGTTGTATGGGAAGTTCACCCTAGGATTAACATGTTGTATTTAGACATACCTCATCAGTATTATTTGTAACATCCCAACATTTCTCAAATTTATGGATGTTTTTTTTCATAAATTCATTTTTCGGCACTTGTTATGTTATTTAATAGTTTCATAGAGCTCACGAGGGTATCTAGAGAATGTTTATATCCCAGAACCCCAGATTATTAAAGAAACAAACTAGGCCACATTGATAGAAAAAACCATGCATCCCAACCAACATGGTTTCCCCTAACTCTGAGGGGAATATTGTAGGGTAATATGGTGTTGAATGGTTTTTTGAACCGTATGAGCCAAGGAGCATGTTAATGATGAAATTTCAGACATTGGGATAGATGCTTCATGCTTGGATTTTGTTTGGTTATCCAAACCATGTTTCTATCCCATGTAATGTCCCTCCGTAGACTTTGGGTGGAATACTATTAGTGCATGGTTTGGCTAACCATGTGGTCAATAATTGTGATCCTCTCAGGAAGGGTGTTTTTGTAACACCCCAGGTAAATAAAGAATATGACATTTTCATATTTATCCATATTTTTGAATAAAATATTAATTTTACTTTAAAGGGGATTTTATGCTCGATGGAATACCCAATACGCAACAATGAGCTTCTTGGGAATCTTGTGTTACACTCTAATAATAATATAATGTTATTATAAATGGTAGTTAATGCCTAGTCGTTGTAATGGTGGGAATTATGGAACTAACTAAAAAATTATTATATATGTTTGTCAAATATTTTCACTTTTATACAATAAATGTTAGAGTCTTAAAATGTGAATGAATCAAATTTTAAGCGCAAATATTCTAATATTCTTTAAAAGGTCGATTAACCACATTTTGATGGAAAATTATTTTTAAATACAATTTTTGACATTTTCATGTGTTATATTGGACCAAATAAAATTCTTCTTTAGAATCGGGACATCAAAATTTACATTATGTAAATTTTTGGTATTTTTCTGATAAAGTTCATTTTTTTAATGAATAGTGAAAACTGTTGTAATTTAATTCACAACCTATTTTTAATATAATTTATTTATAGGAATAGATTATCTTTTTAATTGGTTTTAAAGTCCAATTATAATATATTTTTACCATTTAATCCAATAGTGGTCATTGGAATTAATTTTACATTGAAATTGGACTTAAACTAGTGTCAATCATTTAATAGACATTGTTTCATAAAAACATGCTATTTGTTTTGGCAGTAGGAATTAATTATTAAATTAATTAATGCAACTAATATTTTTTGAATTTTAAAAAATAGAAATCATTTTTGAATTCGGAATATCAAATATATTTTATGGTGAATTTTTGGTATTTTTCTGACAAACTTCAATTTTTGATGAATAGTGAAACAACTAAGTGGAAGTTAGAGAAACTGATTTTTCGTTTAAATGATACTTTTCCACTTCTGTGATTTTATTTTCAAAAATGTGACAAAAATGGTTGTCATTAAGAAGTAAAATGTGGTTCAATGATATTAAAATAATTTTTGGGGAATAGTAATTTTTATGTTTTAATAATCGCGATTAATGGTAATTTGTGTAATTTAAGGTAAAAATAATGTTTTAATAAAATGAAATGATCTAGAAACATGTAATACCCTATTTTTATGTCTCATGGACGACCAATAGAATCCATGGGTCAACTTGGGGACCCCTTTGATCCACTTTGGTAGGAAAATGACATAAATAACTTTTTATTTAAAGTAAAAATTAAAATGTCAGAAACATGGGTTGTTTTACTAAAACAGTTTTTACATGGGGTTATAAAAGTCATATTTTTTACTATAAATATTCATTAGAAATCTAAAAATATTTTGTACATCGTGAATTTTTTTTTTATAATTTTTAGTCACTAAATAAATTATATTATTTATGACACCATGATGATGCAGCGATTACCTCATTATTTAACGATTTAAATAAAATGAAACGATAATGTAAAATATAACACCTAAACATGTCACAAACCTATTGTATGGGTGGATTAATAAACCTTATCACCTTATCCCCGAAATATATTCTTTTGGTACCTTTAAAATTCGAAAAACATTATATAATATAAAGTAATATTTTACAACTTTCCAAGAGTGCCTCTCCTCTCCTCTTATAAAAGGCCACCACCTATACCACCTTACCCACACCTCTCAAGAATTTGGCTCGGCCAAACCCTACCCATTTCATATCTCCACATCCCTCTATTCATCATTGAAGCCTCACGTTGGGCAGAATTCTTTCCAAGGAATCCTTTGAGCTCAAATCAAGAAGAGTTACCCGATTTAATGGTAGTGTCATCTCTTGTGTTATTATGTTTATTTTGATTCTCCAACCATCTAAACTCTTTTTATTCCTATATTTTGTAACAAAACCAGTATCTTAAATATACTAGGATGTTGTTATGTGAAGGATTCTAGCTACACTTACACACACCTTCGTCGAATGGTTAAAGAACATACTGTTTCTGTGGATGGCGAATTACTGCCTCACGAAACGATGATTGTTCAATATTCATTTAACACATTCAAAGGTGGCCATTAAGATGTCACTATATTTATATATTATATGTAATATGTTTGTGTTTTCCTTAATGTTCTGTATTTTTCATTTGTGGAATACGTTTATGGTTTCCATTATCGGTAAATGTGATATCTTCATTTTAGGAAGTGCGGACTACCGCACCCTCAAAGTGATTTGATTCTTTAAGGCCATATGTGGGACATATAAAGTATTGAATTAATGTTATTAAATAAGATATCCTATTGGAATTATAACATAACTTTATATAATTATTATTTCATTCCATTGAATACAAAAAAAAGTAGTGTTCATGCGTACGTACGGCTTACCATCTCCATGAACCGTACATTTCATTTCTTATCTCCAAAGGTTATGTACTATTATACATACATATATATAATGGATATATATGTAATATATTACATCTAAATGATGTATATCATTCTGTAATTATAATATATATATATCTCATTTTGTTTTAATTCCATTAATATGACAAAAAAAGAATGTAGTGTTCATGCGTACGTACGGCCTACCGTCTCCATGAACGGTGCTTTTAATTTCTTATCTCCAAATGTTATGGAATAGTATCAAATGAATATATAAGGGATATATATGATATTTAAAACATCAATACTATTCTGGATATGATGTACCTATAACTACATGGAAAATTCTTTTCCAACAAGTTCAATTTTTACTCATGTACCGAACATCGACAAAAACGTCTAATATGAACTCATTTTATTATTCCATTATTATAAAATAATAATATGTGATATGACTTGAATAATAATCATTAATGGAGTTACTTATGAAATTATAAATTGACCAAATTTTATTATTCAGGAGATTAAAGAATGATCGAGTCATGTCGGACACGGGGTAAGGGATCTTACCCCTCCCTTTCTTTTTAAGTACTCTCCTTTATGTCAATTCATTTAAGAACCTCTTTGTTATGTTGGGGAATGTTATATTATATTATTATTTCTGTAAATTTTATTTTAATATGATGAGAGACCATATTTGATCTCATCAATCCATTTTTGGAAGTTTTATGAGGCGTCGTTAGGCTGCCGAGCTTTCGTAAGGGATTTTTCATCTCACTTTTATTCCCGTGAGATTTATGCTAAATTGGCCACCATTTACTTTGAGTGGTGTATTTACTGCCCATTATTATACTCCTTTTGTAATATAATTCCATTTATGGGTATTTAAAAATTCATTGTATAACACTTCTTCAATGGGGTGTACGTTTCGAAAGTTACCCAAGTCGGTAAGGGAACCTTTCACCCTCCTTTTTGAAAAGACTTCTTTTGTTATGTCATTTAATTCACATACTAATATGTTGAGATATGTTCTTATATATCCATATTGATGTAAATTTTATGTCCAAGGGATGAGATACCCTTTTTATCTCTCATCAACTCATTTTCTGAATTTAGAAGTGACGTCGTTAGGCAGTCGAATTTTACCAAGGGAACTTTTTAACCAAATTTTGATTTCTTTGGGTTCAACATGTTGTTATTGAATATGTCATACATTGATTATGTTTTAATGACCTTTTATTGTTTTAAACTTAATATCCACTTACATTGGGTGTATTTATATTTGTCACACATAATTTTTAGATTGATTTATCCTTAATTTAATGATACCTTCTTTATAACGGATTTCATCACATTTTACATTTCTATTAAGACTTCATTATTGTTATGCACCAATTCACTATTATATTGTGTATATAATGTCCTATGTAATATTATATCATGAATCCATTTATTCTAATGTTATTATAAAATTCTGACTAAATGTTATTCCTCAATTATTGTATTCAATTGTCTCTAATTTTGGTAAAAACCCTTTAACCAAAATATCGCTTTAAATGTTTTAATGATTTGTTCTTATTAATATCCATGTTTTCAAAATGGTTTTAAGGATTTATTTATATGGATATTAAAGGATTAAAATGTTAAAAGCTTAAAGGTGGTATGGGACACTTTGATTCAAAAATCTCTTTAATAAATGTTTTAAATGGTTTTGAAAATGGTTTTTTAATGGATTGATTATTTCAATATCCTAAAAAGTTATATTGTGATTGAAATGCGGAAATGCTATGTTTCCTTTAGGCATGTTTTATGTGATACATTTATGTTATAGTTCTTGGTCATTATTATGAAAATGGGTTGTTCTGTGATAAACTAAGGGCATGTGAGCCTGATATAGCTCTCCAATGCATTAGGTAACCCGAAGGGGTTAAACATTAAGATTTCTCCAAATAGATTTAGGGAATATAATGTGATGGGTATTCCAAACATAACCAAGAGGGTTACTCCATATGTAAGAATGTTATTAATACCTCAAGTTAGCTTTATGCCTTATTATTTCTATGTTTTATTCATGATTTTGTGAGGTATGTTAAAGTGCTGATGTTTTATGAATAAAGTATGATTTCATTTATTCTTATGTATACATGTACTCATGTTTAATTTCAATATTTTTATATCCCTTACTGAGCTTTTTATGCTCATTCCATGTTTTTGAAATGTTTTACACATGACTTAAAGATGAATAGGGTCATGGATGGGATCAAGGAAAGACATGTTATCTAAAACAGGGAACTAGACATGTTTCTTTTAAGAGTTTTTTATGGAAACTTAGTAGAAGTGTCTAATTTGTAATCTTTTGTGATGTAATAGTTAGGTCCTAATTGTCTAAAACTCTAAACCTGAAAATATCCTCAATGTAAATTATTCATTTAATTCAATATTAAGTAAGGTTTAAGGATGGGGCCTTATAGTCGGTATCAAAGGTTGTTTTAGATAAATTTAGAGGTTAGGTTATTCTCTAGGTATAAGTGACATTACCATAATGGTTAGGATTTCAGAAAGAGTCCTTGTTTTTTATAAAGTGAATGAGTAATTATATATTAGTGTTTATCCTCATCATTAGTACATCATGGTTTTGTTTATATACTCACACTAACATTTCTATTTTTAGTGAATGGATGGATCTAGCAGACACCAAAGTGACAATAGGTTTGAAGGAAATTGTGGTGGTTCTCTAATTAAGAGACTGGATGAAATGGGGGATTCAATGAAGAAAACTCATGGTTGTTATAAACCAACTATCAAGGAGTCATCATCAACCAATTGTACCTTGGTATTTTCTGTAATGCATCATTTACGAGATGACCAATCGATGTGGAAGTTCAGGTAATAATTATAAAGGTAACCATTAGGGTTTATATGATCCTTAATTTTGAGGTAATTATGGGTTATTATATATTATTATGGAAAATGAAAGGCATGAGATAAACATGATGTTAAAATATGTTATGATTATTTTTGAAGATTTTATCTCGTTTTGGGGAATGTTTTAAGAATTATATAGATTTGGAAAAAGGACAAAATGCAGACCGTTTGACAACCGGTTGCGTCGGACAAAGTTGTGGGAATCGAACCCACAACCAAAGTGTGACCGGTATTTATCACCTACCATTGGACTACATGAAGTACCTGGTTTTTTTGAATAATTAGTTTTAGTTAGATGATTTTAGGAATCAAGAGTAAGTTTATTTTGGGTTATCTATGGAAATGATTAACCTATCATCGATGATATGTGATTAGGTTAATTACTTTTCAATATGAGAATTTCAGGGAAACTGATGTTATTTGGAGATAAAAGTTAATTTGTACATTGGAAGACTATGTGATTAAAACCTTCAAATATTTGGGTTTCAATCATAGTTTGGTTTACTTTGAATAATTTGATGGACAATTGTTTATCGAATGGTCTTTGTTGAACATTGGGGTTTTTGTTTTTGTTTTTTTTTGATAGATTTTGGAGATTAAGAATGGATTTTCATTTTATAAAGGATTATACTTTTATGGATTATTTGATCTCATACTAACAATTTTGGTTTTGGATTTTGCCTAAAGACATGTAAAATATATAGTTCTCTTTTTTGGATTAGGTGATTCTCAAAAAGTTGATTATAGTACTCTTAATGCGAATAATTCTTCCTAAATAATTGTCTTTTGGAGAAAATATTAGTTTGATTAAGGAATCTGGTAATAGTTGAAAGTCTACGTGACAAGTAAGTATGTCCCATTATGATTTAGTTAATATCAAAAATAAATTCCTCAATGAAGAGTAACTTTAAACAAAAATGTTGTCTGTTAGCTTTTCATACTGGGGAATAAAATACCATTTAACCCATCACATTTTTGTGATTTTCATATGGTTAACTTTCTCCTACACATGATTAAATCACTCTCCATCATAACATGACCCTTTGTTTTTTCCTCCATATCCATGTTTTCCTACATGGAATCCTAGTATGGGTTAACTACGGTAACCTTTTTAATTCTCTTTCATTATTTTGAAGTGATTGTTTTACTGACTCTTGTTCCAATATGAGATTTTCAATGAAGTTTCCAAGCCCAATTTTAAAAATTGCGAGGACGCAATTCCCAAAAGGGGGGAGGATGTAACACCCCAGGTAAATAAAGAATATGACATTTTCATATTTATCCATATTTGTGAATAAAATATTAATATTACTTTAAATGGGATGCTATGCTCGATGGCGTACCCAATACGCAACAACGAGTTTCTTGGGAATCTTGTGTTGCACTCTAATAATAATATAATATTATTTTAAGTGGTAGTTAATTACTAGCCATTGTAAAAGCGGGAATGAATGAAATAACTACAAAATGATTATATATGTTTGTAAAATATTTTTACTTTTATCCAATAAATGTTAGAGGCTTAAAATGTGAATGAATCCAAATTTATGCGTAAATATTCTAATATTCATTAAAATGTCGATTAACCACCTTTTGATTGAGAACCCTTTTTAAATCATCATTTTGTCATTTTCATATGTTATATTGGACCAAATAAAATTCTTCTTTAGAATCGGGACATCAAAATTTTCATTGTGTAAATTTTTTGTATTTTTTCGATAAAGTTCATTTTTTAATGAATAAAGAAGAATGTTGTATTTTAATTCAAAACCTATTTCTAATATAATTTATTTATATTATTAGATTATCTTTTGAATTGTTTTTAAATACCAATTATAATATATTTTTACCATTTAATCCAATAGTGGTCATTGGAATTAATTTCATTTTGAAAATTGGGCTTAAACTAGGGTCAATATTTTAATAGATATTATTTCATAAAAACACACTATTTGTTTTGACAGTGGGAATTAAATATTAAATTAAGTAATGCAACTTATATGTTTTGAATTATGTAAAGTAGACATCATTTTTGAATTCATAATATCAAATATAGATTAGGGTGAATTTTTGGTATTTTTTAGAAAAACCTCAATTTTTGATGAATAGTGAAACCACTAAGTGGTAGTTAAAGAAACTGATTTTTTGATTAAATGAAACTTTTCCACTTCTGTGATTTGATTCTAAAAAATCCAACATACATGGTTGTCAATAAGAATTAAAATTTGGTTCAATGAGATTAAAATAATTTTTGGTGAATAGTAAATTTAATGAGTTATTAATCGCTATTAAATGTAATTTGTGTAATTTAAGGTAAAAATAATTTTTTAATAATATGAAATGACCTAGACACATGTCCTAACCTCATTGGATTTGTCATGGACGACCAAGAAAATCCATGGTTCAACTTGAGGACTCCATGGAGCCACTTGTTAGGAAAATGACATAAATAACTTTTTATTTAAAATTAAAATTAAAATGTCACAAACATGTGTTGTTTTACTAAAACAATTTTTACATGGTGTTATAAAAGTCATATTTTTGACTATAAATATTAATTTGAAATCTAAAAATATTTCCTATATCATGATATTTCTTTTATAATTTTTATACACTAAATAAATTAAATTATTTATGACACCATGATGATGTAGCTAGCAATTACCTCATTATTTAACTATTTAAATAAAATGAAAAGATAATGTAACATCTAAGACCTAAAATTGTCCCAATCATATTGGATGGGTTTATTTAGAAACCTTATCACCTTATCCTCAAAATATATCTTTTTGGGACCTTTAAAATCCTAAAGGCATTATATAATAAAGTAATATTTTATAACATTCCAAGAGTGCCCCTCCTCTCCTATTATAAATGGCCCCCACATCTACCACATTACCCACACCTCTCAAGCCTTTGGCTCAGCCAAACCCAGCCCATTTTATCTCTCCACATCCCTATATTAATCATTAAAGCCTCACTTTGGTCATAATCCTTTCCAAGGAAGCCTTTGAGCTCAAATCAAAGAGAGTTACCCGATTTAAAGGTATTGTCCTCTCTTGTGTTCTTATGTTTTATTTTGCTTCTCCAGCCATCTAAACGCTTTTTATTCCATTATTTTGTAACAACACCAGTATATTAAATATACTATAATGTTTTTATATGATGTATTAGAGCTACACTTACACACACCATCGTCTAATGGTTAAAGAACATACTGTTTCTGTGGATGGCGAATTACTGCCTCACGAAATGATGATTGTTCAAAATTCTTATAAAACCTTCAAAGGTGGCCATTAATATGTCACTATATTTATATATGATATATTATATTTTTATGTTTTCTTTAAGATTATGTATTTTTCATTTATGGCATACCTTTATGGTTTCCATTATGGGTAAATGTGATATCTTCATTTTAGGAAGTGCGGACTACCGCCCCCTCAAAGTGATTTGATTCGTTAATGCCATATGTGGGACGTATAAAGGATGGAATTAATGGTATTACATATGATATACTAATGGAATTATAATATACCTTTATATCATTATTATTTCATTCAATTTAATACAAAAAATATATAAAAGTAGCAGTCATGCGTACGTACGGCTTAACGTCTCCATGAATGGAACATTTCATTTCTTATCTCCAAATGTTATGTAATATTATAAGTACATATATATAATGGATATATATGTAATATATTACATCTAAATGATGGATATTATTCTGTAATTATAATATATATATCTCTCAATTTTTTCTAATTCCATTAATATGACAAAAAAAGAAAGTAGCGTTCATGCATACGTACGGCCTACCGTCTCCATGAATGGTGTTTTTGATTTTTTATCTCAAAATGTTATGGAATAGTATAAATTGAATATATACGGGATATATATGATATTTAAAACATAAATACTATTCTGGATATGATGTACCTATAACTACATGGAAAATTGTTTTCCAACAAGTTCAATTTTTACTCGTGTACCGAACATCGACCACAACGTCTGATAAGAACTCACTTTCTTAACAAATTATTATAAAATTATAATATGTGATATGAACTGAATAATAATATTTAAAGTATTTCCTTAAGAAATTATAAATTGACCAAATTTTATTATTTAGTATATTAAATAACGATTGAGTCATGTCGGACACGAGGTAAGGGATCTTACCCCTCCCTTTTTTTTAAGTGCTCTCCTTCATGTCACTTATTTTAAGAACCTCTTTGTTATGTTGAGGTGTGTTATTTTATTTTCCTCTTCCTGTAAATTTTATTTTAATATGATGAGAGAACCTTTTTGATCTCATCAATCCATTTTTGGAAGTTTTAAGTGGCACCGTTTGGCTACTGAGTTTTCTTAAGTGATTTTTCATCTCACTTTTATTCCCGTGAGATTTATGCTACATTTTCAACCATTTCCTTTGAGTGGTGTATATACTTCCAATTATTATACTCCTTTTGTAATATAATTCCATTTATGGGTATTTATATATTCATTGTATGCCAGTTCTTCAATGGGGTGTACGTTTCGAAAGTCACCACAGTCAGTAAGGGAACCTTTCACCCTCCAATTTTTAAAAGACTTCCTTTGTTATGTATTTTAATTCACATACTTTTATGTTTGGATATGTTCTTATATATCCTTATTGATGTAAATTTTATGTCCAAGTGATGAGATACCCTTTTTATCTCCCATCAACCCATTTTATGAATTTTTAAGTGACGTCGTCAGGCTGTCAAATTTTACCAAGGGAACTTTTTATCCCAATTTCGATTTCTTTGGGTTCAACATGTATTTATTGAATATGTCATCGTTTGAATATGTTTGAATGACCTTTTATTGTTTTACACTTAATATTCACTTATATTGGGTGTATTTATGTTTTCCACACATAATTTTGAGATTGATTTATACTTAATTTAAGGATACCTTCTTTATAAGAAATTTCATCACATTTTACATTTCTATTGAGACTTCATTGTTTTTTTGCACAAATTAAATCTTATATGGTGTATATACTGTCCTTTGGAATATTATATCATGAATCCATTTATTCTCATGATATTATAAAGTTGTGACTAAATTTTATTCCTCAATTAATGTATTCAAGTGTGTCTATTTTTGGTAAAACCCCTTAAACCAAAATATCGCTTTAAATGTTTTAATGATTTGTTATTATTAATATCCATGTTTTCAAAATGGTTTTAAGGTTTATTTATATGGATATTAATGGTTTAAAATTTTAAAATCTTCAAGGTGGTATGCGAAAATTTTATTCAAAAATCTATTTATTAAATGTTTTAAATGGTTTTGAAAATGGTTTTTTTAATGGATTCATTATTTCGATATCCTAAAATGTTATATTGTGATTGAAATGTAGAAATGTTATGTTTCTTTTATGCATGTTTTATGTGATACATTTATGTTATGGTTCTTGGGAATTGTTATGAAAATGGGTGGTTCCGTGATAAACTAAGGGAGGGTGATCCTGATATAGGTCTCCAATGCATTGGGTAACGCGAAGGGGTTAAACGTTAAGGTTTCTCTGAACAGATTTAGGGAATATACTGTGATGGGTATTCCAAACATAACCAAGAGGGTTACTCTTTATGTAAGAATGTTATGAATGCCTCATTTTTCCTTTATGCCTTATTATTTCTAGGTTTTATTCATGATTTGATGAGGTATGTTAAAGTGACTATGTTTAATGAGTAAAGTATGATTTCATTGATTCTTATGTATACATGTACTCAAGTTTCCTTTCCATATTTTTATACCCCTTACTGAGCTTTTTATGCTCATCACATGTTTTTGAAATTTTTTACATAGTACATAAAGTTGAATAGGGTCAAGGATGGGATTAAGGAAAGACATGCTATCTAAAACATGGAACTAGAAATGTTTCTTTTAAGAGTTTTTTATGGAAAATTAGTAGAAGTGTCTAATTTGTAATCTTTTGAGATATAATAGTTATGTCCAAATTCTATAAAACTCTAAACCTGAATTGATCCTCAATGTGAATTATTCATTTAATTCAATATTAAGTAAGGTTTAAGGTCGGGGCCTTATAGTTTTACAATTTTTAGATTAAATTAAATTTAATCTCACCCCTCTTTTCTCTTCTATAATTTATAGTGTAAGAACCTCATTTTCCTCTCCCATGGGTTCTTATAACTCCCATTTTAGGTTTTTATTAATATTATCTTATAAGTGAAAATAATGTTTTTTTGGAAGCATTGGATCAATATGTGTATGTATTTGAATCCTATTACTTCTCATATATAAGAATCGTCATATCTGTTACAATATTTTAGTGAGATCTCATTCTCCCAATTTTTAGGGTGTTGGTCCATTCATCTTTTTTCCGATATACATCAAATCATATAGGAACCTGTGTCGTTTGGTATTTATTTATTACTATATATATGTATAGTCGTAGCTCATACTATTCCATTTTCCTATACTGAAGCATGTATAGATATCCATGTTTGTGATAAGAACCCGAGTGGATAGTTATTTAATAATTTTTATTTTATTATTATTTATTATACTAGAACATGTGTTAGCAATGTACATAGGATAGATTTGTTCTAGGTATTGTTAGTGGTTCATTACTAGGATTTTATCTCACACCCTACCAAGTATTCCTTTTCTACCTTATTAGATTACTTGTGTTTAGTAATGGATAAGGGATAGTTCCATACTACATATTCTTGATTCTTATTACTTATATAATGGAGCATGCTATCATAAGACTAGAATAAGTTTGTGATGCTAGTGAATCAATTGTTTTCATTTGACTTTTTTCAAATAATGTTTTATATACTTGTCTGTTGTTTACATTTTTTGTATATCACCATTCTAGGACATCATTTTACAAGACTCAACCTATTGGATTTTCAAATTATTAATGTTTCTTATTTATTTACACTTATGTATATTATCATATTTTCTTCTGATAAAATAGGTTACTAGTCCTCTTATTGTAGTTTTTATTTCTAATGGGTTATTTTTTATTCATATGATTATGCTATTGTATGTTTTTTGATTTATGTATAGTGCCACTATGATATTATAGTATATTCGACCAACTGTAACACTTTATACCCTTGCTACTAGTTGATGACCTTTGGTATATAAGGAGGTGTTCGTGAGTCAATATGACCCACTGACTTCATAAACATGTTATGCTGATCCCCAGTCAGGATGTTACATTGGTGGAAATGAATGGGGAGGATGATTTTAGTTTTTATAACTCGGTTATAAAATTTTCAGCATGTTAATTATGATCACTCATGACCTTCTATAATTATACATCCTCTACCCATTCTGGATTGTAAATGGAATGAATTTACTATGGATTTCATGATGGTCTTATAGAGGCCCCCATGAGGGAGTGAAAAAGTATGGGTGATCATCGATAGGTTGACTAGGGTCACAAACATTATACCTATTTCATATACCCTATCAATTTATGGTCAATGGAGGATATAAATATAGAGATTCTACACCTTCATGGTGTTCCCCATTCAATTATATATGGTCGAGAAACCTATTTCACATCAATTTTTAGGCAGGGGATATAGAAGGAATTGGGTTCGAATTTGATCTTTTGTACAGCTTATCAATCTCAGACATATGGGAATTATGAGAAGAAGAAATAGTTGTTAGACAGAGTTCTCCAAGCATGTGTAATTAATTTGATGGTTAATGTGAGAAACATATATCCATGGTATAGTTTTCCTATATTAAATGATTTTATTAAATTATTCTAATGGATATTTATGATTCCCTTTATGGTAGGCGGGGTCATTCCCCAATATGTTGTTTATTGGTAGGTGACGTAGCACTATTGGGTCCTAATAACATTTAGGATACTTCGTTGAAATTAGCTCAGATTCAGAAATGTATGGATATAGATCATTCCAATTATAATTATTATACGTATCATTGCTATTGACCTCTAGAGTTTGAGGTTGGGCATAAGGTCTTTCTATATGTATCCTCTATATTGGGAAAATGAAGGAATCAAAGATAAGGAAAGCTATCTCTTTATTTCATTTGGTCATTCCAGATTTTAGATAGAGTCGGTCCAGATTCTTATCTATTGTAGTTACCTTAGAGTTATCATTACACGTACTAATCAATCCATCTATCAGAGCTTTGCCAGAATCATTTTGAACCATATCATTCATTTGACCCCCATTATATTGAGCTTGAAGCTGATGTGTCCATTGCGTAGAATTTGTTATGTATCATTGATCAGAGAATGAAGGATCTATGAGGCAAGTCGGTTACTCTAGTTCAGGTGCTACGGAAGTATGGTCGTGTACAAGATGATACATGGGAGCTGGAGACTAATGTATATATGAAGTGGATGAAACGTATCACAAAAGATCTTTTACTACAATCAAAAAAGAAAACATGGGGATGGGTTATCTTAATGAGGGGATGTTTTAACATACCATCATTTCAGTGAGGTTCATTTTCTTTTAGTTTCGGTTAATTATGAGAACTGTTCCTAAGGGTGGGTTGTTTTTCTTCGAGGTAAAAAGAAGAAGGTGGTCTGAAGGCTGGCTGAAGGAAATATACATTATGTGTACAGAATACATATTTTTAATTTATAATTCATTAGGTTTATTTATTACATGATGTGTAATGGGTTGTCCAAACCCCTTGCACGTTAGGAGCTGGATTTTCCCTAGGAAAGAACGACCCCATTCTTTACACGTTGTGTAAGGCTTACACATAGTTTAAATTATCATGTGTGTTTTTCTCTAAAATAGATAATGAGATAATTTTTTATAGAGACCCTCTTTTCTCCTATAAGAGCATTTTCCTGATATTTCCTCCTCACTCCTCACCAAGGTTAATCTATATCTCCATTGTTCAAGATCCATTCTCTTGGCTGCCATTTGTGTTCTATCTGAAATGATAATATCTTCATTCAACTTGTATCTTTTCCCATTTTTTCTTCCCATATAGTTCTCTATTTTTTATGTCTGATAGTTTGTGCTATCTTTAGTTCTTTGATCCATTCATCTGTGTTATCCCATTATAGCATAAATCAAAAACTGAAAATGAATGATTTGTCATCTATGAACATAAGGTAGGTGGAATATTTTTTCCTTCATGTTTAGTTTTAATTATATTATTCATCATTTTACCATGGGACAACTATCCTGCTGATGGTCATAAAGGTTTTAATAGATTAATTTGATGGTTTTCCCGGCCCCTTGTTTATAGCTAAAAGGAAATTAACCCTTTGGTTGATTACTCTATCACGAGACACCCCTATGGGTGATCATGTATTTAGAGGAATATTTTTCTTATGCATGTGGTAGTTTAAAACACCTTGTGAGGTGTGTATTATCATTTACTAAATATATTGGAAATGGATTAACCAAATTTTTGTCAGTGAGTAAGACCCCATGATTATTCTATAGTTTGATTATATGTATTAAATGAATTGGAAACCATGATTAATATGTTAAAAGTTAAATTCCATTCCAAATGAATGAATTTTAATAGTTAATAAACATTTTAATCAATTCAAAAGTGATATTTGGATCCTTATGTGATTCCTTGTACATGCTTGTTGATCATTGTAAAAAAAATTCATG
The DNA here is from genome assembly GCA_963277665.1 of Viscum album. Taxonomy (NCBI): domain Eukaryota; kingdom Viridiplantae; phylum Streptophyta; class Magnoliopsida; order Santalales; family Viscaceae; genus Viscum; species Viscum album. The sequence goes on along the minus strand of OY728133.1, from coordinate 675,349,424 downwards.
TGAACTGTATACACACCAGGAGAGATACATGTTATTCCTAGGACAAGTTCATCGTGTGTTTACCTTACCTCAATTTGAGTTATACCAGTTCCCTATGGGAGATACCTTGGATGGGATCCATGGAAGGATGGTTAGAACAATTATTGAGTGTCACGTGGTCCCTATGTGAGATTCCAAGTACAAGATCAAAGGGTTGTTTACATGCCATCATGAGTGTGATACTTAGGATTACATTTATGAATCACCTTGTGTTGTCTCTTACAGATATGGGATTTTACATTTCCCCTAGAGAGATACATGGTATTATTTCTATATCTCCTTGGATAATCTCATGGTGCATCTTCGTATTTCTAAATATACTATTAAACTAATGATTATTAATGTATAACTAATGTTCCCGTGACACGTCTTCCTAGAAAAATCAAATTCTTGGGGATGTTACACTTATATATTCCTATTTATGATGACCCAATTTACTATATTTTATACGTGTATTGTTTACCTCATTTAGAGACATACAAAATTGTCCAAATATAGTTGATTCGGACAGGTATCCCATGAAGGAAACAGTCTGATGTATTTATTTATTTATTTCCTTGTATTTATATTTTTTGGCACGTTGATAATTTTATATGATCTGACTTGATTGATCTACATACCATTGGTGATGGCCTACTATGTATATCTCACACCCTACATTGACCACCTTTAGCACCCAATAAAATATATTATTGTATGTATAAATAACGGTAAATAGTCAGCTTTAGATTCATGATTTATAGTTATAAGAGAGAGTACGGGGTCAAAGAGCTAAGCCTATACTCCTAATTCTATTATTAGAATCTTTTATTATTTTGGGTATTTTTTATATAATTAGGAATATGTGTGTTCCCTTGTATCCCCATGTACTAATTTTTTAGATTTGTATGAAACTATCATCAGCATAATTGTGTATATATTATTATTCATCTTCCTATTATTTATTTATACTAGATGATATATTATCTGTATTCTACATTTACTTAGTTATTCACTTTCCAATACTTATCACAATTACTGATGTGATTTACTTTGATCTATGAGGTTATTGTCTCCCTACAGACACACCCTTATCTCTCACTACAAGTTTGTTGCATTTATTGTATAGTGAGGCACACTTGATGTCATGTGGCCAACCATCTTGAGGTACCACATAGTGTCTTATTGGGTTGCATGACATAATAAATAATGTCATAATAACCAGGATTTCACATATATCAGTGGAATGTTATGTATCCATGACATCCTTCTGATGTGGGTTTAATCCCTATAGCCTTGCTGGATGAAACAGGTTTCCACATAGCCTATCGTTTGTCTTATTTGAATAACTATATAGTTATGATAAAATTTCCATGAAATATGATGAACATCCTTGAAAATTTCATAAATCATCAAAAAAATTATCCTCTATGGTTTCTATACAGAATATATTTCCAAATAAAATAATATAAAATGATTATTATTTACATAACAATAAAAAAATTATTCTAATTATTTTTATACCTTTATCATATGTCCTTAATTGAATGTCCCACATAACTATCACCTATAGACCACTTTTCTATGTTATAAATTCCATCTAATATATTATTCCATATTTTGAAAACCAAACAAATGAATAAATAATCCTTAGGTGATTCATGATCCTTATAACCTTTTTGAATCTATTACGATACCATCAATAAATACAACTATAAACATATCCAAAAGTTCATAGTTGAATATATTTTTGTGATCAATAAATACATCTTGATAATTTTTCATCCCAAAGGGAATAACCAAAAAAATATAATTTCCATTTTTAGTAATAAATGATATTTTTAAAATTTTATCCTCCATATTTAGCTGATGGTACCAAATCATAGTTCTATATTTTATTAATAATAATCTTCCTCGAGATGTTACAACATTGTTTGATTACGCAGCATCTTTTGAAGTAGTTGAAAAGGATTTTCCACATTCTTATTCTAATAGTCACGTTTCTTCTAATCATTCATTTAATTATTTAGGAAATCATATTATTAATGATCCATCTCAATACATTTAAAATTGGCCTTACCACTACCATGATTTTTTCCATTTTTTTTACAATCCATATTCCCCATACTTTCACATAGATAACACTTTATAAAACCTATTAAACCATCCTTAAAATGTCATTTACCACACTTGGATCATGTTGGGGGATTACCTCCATACATTTTTTTCAGTTTTTTTTCTATTTCATTCCAAATTTACAGTTTTGTATTGTTTTCATATTAGAAAACATAACCTTCATAAAACTCTATGTCAACCTTATTAGTATAACGAATTTTTTACCTATATTTTAAAATGTAAAGTAGAAATTTCTCTATATACTCTTGGTTTCAATCTTGAGTAAAATATATTTATATTAATATCAATGCCCAAAATAAAATTCAATACATATATGGACTATATTTTGAAATTTCCTTCATATACGGACACTGAATCTTCGTCAGTTTTTCACAATTAAAAAAACTATTTTTCTATAATGAGTCGAACAATATTAGTGAAATATTTCTATAGAAAATTATTATAAAATGTTTCCCCTTACATGGAATCAAGGGCATAGTCCTCTTAGGAATTTTTAACCAAAGGATACCATTAATTATATTGAACATCAAAATGGTAAATGGATAGAGTTATGTTATTTTATCTAAATAACAAGTGACATAAAATATCTTTTCTAGGGACTTAATACACCACTCAATTATATATAATTTCAAATATAAAACAAATTCTTGAGTTTTTTCTTCATAAAAGGATCAACTATGAACATTTATATTTTTGGTAGATCTAGTTTCTCTCTGCATGGATTCAACCACAATTTATAGTTTTCTTTGGCTGAGCCATGGAAACCAAAAACTACACAGTTCCAATTGAAACTATTTTTGGTTACTGATTTGGAAGGATATAGTTCTCTAAGAGAGTTATTTCTACCACATCGATCTTTCCTCTATGGAAGACTATTCTGAACTAACATATTTTAGATTAAGAAACATGGTAATCTTCAAATGCATTATCATTTTAAAATAACCATTATGTAAAATATTTTATAGGTTTTATATTAAAAATATCAGGAAACTTAATATTTTCTAAAACCTTATATAATACCTAATCTATGGATAAATAATCAAAGACAATATATTCTTGAAAAGTTAACTAGAATTCAATTTATAATATTGACAAAGATGGTTTAAGTTTATAGTTTTATAGTGATAGGTAGTAACTCTTATTTTAAAACCAATTTTTAATATTTGAATTTTTTTTAATTATCATTTTTCCATAAAACAAAACTTTTAAAAATAATACTGTTTTTTTAAGAAAAATATTCACCATTTTCATCTTGACATCATACTCATACCTAATTATGCGATGAAAAATATTTTAAAATTTGGGATGAGGAAAAAAATATTATTAAGGGACATAAAAAAGAAATAATTATGAACTTTCATTGAAAGAAATTAGAATCCATAGAATACGTACCTTTATAATATTATTTTTTGATATTATGAAATAAATCATTTAAATTTAAAAAACACTCACTATTTTTTCAAATGAATCTCTTGAAACCCAATATAATCCTTGGTAAAACATGTAGAAAACATGGGGGATCATTTTCAAATATCTCATACCTGTAGAGTAACCCTCATGGTTACACATGGAATAACCATCATGGTTATAATTAGAGTAATAATTATAGTTACAGTAGAAATTACCATTGAGATTATACTTGGAAAAAGAATTATAGTATATTCCCATAATCTTTTAGGAGAAACTAAATCGGTTAACTCCATCCCTTTATTTAATGCATTGGAGATCAATAACGAGCTCACCCACTGTCAATTTAATATAGAACAACCAATCATCATAAAAATTTCCCAAAAATGATAAAAAATTATAAAATATAAAATCCATTATTATGAAAAATATTCCCTTTCCCCATAAGGAAAAATTTCTGGATAACAAAATATTCATTCCATTTTAGAACCAATTTTGAAAAAAAACAGAACATAAATAAATAGAGTTTTTCATTAAATAAAACATGCATAATTATAAATGAATCTGAAAATAAAATTATTGTTATGGTGGTTGGAAAGGTCCTTGTTATTTTATATGTTAAAATATAACATTCCTATTAACATTTTGTATATAATATCAAAACATTATGTAAAAAATATTATATATAAAAAATTAAAAATAAACTAAAAATAAACATAATGTGCCCTTTATAATTCACTTATTTCCATATAAATTCTGAAATAAAATAATTTTCAAAAATATGGATATGGAAGAAAAAGGTATTTTAAAGGGTAACTTCAAAAAATATTTATTTCTTAAAAAACATCTTTACTCTGATTTAGACTCATCACATTCATTCCATATCATTAGGAATAAAAAATTATGATAATTTTAAATTTATTATGAATTTTTATCTTGTAAATTATTCATTTTATGTTATCTCATACCATGGTATATTTAATTATTCAATAAATTAAGTTCAAATAGAATTTTTTTATGATATTAATTTTAACAGAATAAATTTGATTTGGTTTGTTGACTATGGTCAATGAGGTCATTATTCCATAATCTCCAAAAGAAATTATAATGACATTATTATCATTTTATTCATCAATTATACTTTTACATCATTTCAAGAGTGATGTTTATGAAAAATTCACTACATTATAATCATGGATATTATAGGTCATACACACGCATGAGTAACGTTTCCCTTTTTCAATGATCATTATGGAAGGAATGTAACTATTATTTTTCCTCTCAATAAGGATAATAATATAATAAATGTCATATTACTTATTTAAATATACTTATATAAGTATCATCAATATTTTCAGGGGATGAAAAATGAATCAAATCGCTTCATGGTGGTGGATTCCACATGTAAGCATGAATTTTGTTTTAATATTTCCATGAAGGGTAAATTAAACATTATCTTTTCAAAAAAAAATTATGTTATGAATATAAAATATAAACATTAATTCCACTATTATAATATATTTTTGAGATGTTGTGATGAAAAATAAATTACAAATGTTCTCGTGTTCGTTTTCACCCATACAAAAGAATAATGTTTTTGCTTTCTATTTCATAGAAATAGATATGGATATATGTTTTTACATTGATATAGTAATATGTCGTTATATGAATGATACTGGTGTTATTATTTTATTATTTATGAATATTATTTGATGAAGGATGAAGAATAAATAAAACTAAATTATGTGATTAAAATTATACATCTTCCTTAGTAAATCTATTTTTATGAACAACTTAATACCTCTAATATTAGTATTTTTCCTAAATTAATGACTCAAAAATATGGGGATGTATTATTGGATGGTTTTTGGGTAGATAATGGCCAAAAATGTGTTTTGATTTCTGAATAAATTAAAAGAAGTGGTTCTGTTTTATAATAGAGGGGAGGGGAACTCATGAAATATCATAAAATATTTAATTTATATAAATATATACTAATCACTTAGAGAAATATAGTATTTTTATGAATTTTATATAATTTAATAAATTATTAATTTCATAAAATATCAATAATTTCAATTTAAAAAAAATTCATTAACATTTAATTTTATAACACCATTACAACATATAAAATTAGAATCCAATTCATCCACACTTATAAAATATGTTATCTCTGTATATTAAATTCTTATGTCACATTAGATATTTCAAACTATACCACTTTTAATTTTTTAATATCATTTATTATATTTTATTATTATTTTAATCATTATTGTTTTAGCATTCTATAAGAATTTAAGGTAATTATTTATTCATTGAATTTTTTTAAGAAAGTACCATGATGAATATTGACCATGTTTCATCAAAAGTTATATTTCTAACAGAACACATACATCGGTAATCCCAATGAAAAAAATATTATAATTATTGAAAAATCAGTGAGTCATTTATTACTTTTAGTTAATTAAAATTTTAATTGGGTTGTAATCTCATCAAAATTAAAAAAAAATCCATATATTTTATATTTGGATAAATATGGATGAAATATACTCATCATATTAAATTTAGACACATATAAGGGCCATTTTATGGTCCTTATAATTTTATTTTTATTTTTAATAACATGATTTATCCTAAACCGTGGTTATAAAAATTACTAAGGATTCTATTTATATTGATAAAAATAAAATGGGTCTCTTTACAAAATTTGAACCCAATAATTCAAAAGATTAAATTCAATTATAAATATTCAAAAAATGGAAGTTGAAAATTTAATTTTATTATTAAACTGGAAAAATGTGATGAGAAATAATATTTTTTGAAAAATGACTTTTAATGTTTATTGAAATAATGTTTATAAGGGGTATTGAATGAAAAAGAATTTAAAATATAAGAAAAATGATTTCATTATGATATGAAATTTGAGAAAGAGTTTTCCGATCCGTTTTTATCTTGAGATGACGTGAGTAAGATCCCACAAAGGTTGTAGGAAGAATAGAATCATCTGGATAAGAAGTATGGAGGTAACCCCCAACATGTTATATTTATGGTAAATGAAATTTAATGGAAGGTTGTATATGCTCAATAATGTTTTTTCAATGTGTTAATAGGAAAAATCTAGGTCATGACTTCAAAAAAATATCTCGATAGTGGTAAGGCCAATTTTTATATGATTATAGTAATGTGTTTTAAATGTAGTGATATTTATCATTATGTGTATGAGTGTATGTAGAAGGAATTGAATGGTCTTAAGAAACATGAATATAAGAAGATGTGTGTGGTAAAATCTATTGAAACTAATTCACATTATTTTGGTCCATCGAAGGATGTTATAAAAACTATAGGGAGCTCATATTTTTTGAGGATTAACCTAAGGACTGGGTACCATCTGATGAAGCTGTAAGTTGATGAAATATCGATAATAGAATTTTGAAAAAATAGGAATTATGTGTTTCTGTTTGTTCCCTTTTGGAGGAAAAATTACCATTCAAAATTTATATATCTTATCAAGAGTGTTTTCCATGAACATTTTGATAAGTTTTTAGAATAACATGTTATTAATGGTAGGAAAATAATATTCATTTTATATAATTTTTATTAAATTTTTTTTCAAAGAAATATATATAGGTTATGAACGGATTTTAGGATTAATGAAATTTTCGAGAGTGTTCATCATTTTTCTAAGAAATTTATCATAATTATATAGTTTTGGAAAAAAGTACACCCTACAGGCTAGGTGACTGACCATCTCATACGAAAAGTCTATTGGGCTTGAACCCCCAAAAAAATGATTATATGGGTGTATCTCTTGACACAGACTTCTGTGATTTCCCACTTAGTATGAAATTAATTTTCATTACTTAAATAATTTAACAAATAAATGTTATTTTTAGGGAACATGTATTTTATCACATTGATAACCATCGTATTTAAAAAGTTCATTAGTTAATAGATGAATAATATTATTTCATTATAAGTTCATTATCTTAATAACCATAAATGATTAAGGTAAAAAATATGGAATTTTATTTTAGGATTGGATGTTTAATTATCTTTTTTAGGTATATAGGATTTTTATCTGACTTTATGATGATTCAGGTAATTTATGGAAAATATTTTTAAATCATGGAGAATATATGATTAGAGAATACACTTTTTTAATGATACATTATTAATAGTTTATGTTATTCATAGATAAATGATAAATTTATCTTAGAAGAAGATTTGTTCGAATCCTTATAATTTTTAAGTTTCAATATTCTTCGAGAATATTTTAAAAAAAAATTAAGCATTATTATTTATTGAATGATTTAGTTTGATCTTTGGGTAATACTACTTAATTTTTTATATTAATGATATATGTACTTATATAATGTGTTATTCAGTTTCAGAATTTTAATATCTCGAACTAACCATTTTAGTTTCGGATAATGGTGAAATATATGATTAATATATTGTTATCATTTGGTGGATTATTTAATCATTTAAAAGTATATTTTATTTCTTCAGGCATTCTAATATGTGATAGTTTATCACACATCCTGTATGTTTTCCTTTTTCTAAAACTATATAAATATGGTAAGATTCTTAGAATAATGATTAACCCTCTCAAAAATCTCATTAATAATCAAAATAATTATTAACATCTATATTTTTCTCTCCAACATATTTTTAAAAAATATTATGTAAAATGAATATTATTTTTTTACCATTCGAACATATTATCCTAATGGTTTATTTAAACCTTTATCATAGTACCTTAATTGAACTTCTATAAAAACTATCACCACTATAAAAATTTTCAAAGATATCAATTCTATTAAATATATGATTTTAAATTTGGAAAAGAAATAATGAAATAATAAATCATATGTGTTTCATATTCTTTATAACCTTTTTGAATGCATCGTTAAATAATAAATAAAAACAACTGAAATCTTTTCCAAATGTTCATGGAATACTCTCTTAATAATATATATAAATATATTTATGGAATTGTTCATCAAAAAATTAATTACCATAAACTCATAATGTATATTTTTATCAAAATGATATTACTGAAATGTCATCCTACTTCAACATTAGGTGATGGTACCGAGGCCTTAGGTCAATCATCAAAAAATAATGAGATCCCTACAATTTTCATAACATTGTTTGATGGGAAAAAATAATTTAAAGTAGTTTTATTAGATTTTAACCCACCCATATTCTTATATTTTGGATTCTTATGATCATTCATTTCCTTCTTCAAAAACTCATACAGATAATGAACAATATCACTACATTTAAAACAATTTACTAAAATCTTATCAAAATTGGGCTTACCACTACCAAGATCTTTCTTTTTGTAGTAATGAACCAGATGTGTTGTCTTACGACAATGATAGATCTTTTTTAGAACCTATAAAATATTCCATTAAATGTCATTTACAACACTTAGAACCGAATGAGGTCTCACCTCCAGACGTCTTAGCCATATGTTTCTATTTTTTGTTGCATCCTTTGTGGGTTCTTACTCCTTTCATCTCAATGTACATAAGTTTTGGAAAACGCTATCTCAACATTCATAGCATAATGAAAAAAATTAGAATATTTTAAATTCTTGTTCATTCAATCATCTTTATAAACATGGTTTCAATCCTAAGTAAATTTGTTTATGCTACCAAATAAAATCAAGTACATTCTTGTCCAATCACGTAATTTTTTCTTAATATGATGCCAAAATATTTTTAACATTATCCCTAAATTCCAAAAAAATTACCCATCCTAATACAAAAACCTTAGTTGACTATTTGTATAGAAAAATATTCTTAAATTTCTCATATTATATAGAATCGTGATCAAATCTATCTTTTGAATTATTAAAAAAATACCACCATCGATTAGTTTCACATTTAAAATGACAATTCTAAATAGTTTCCATTTGTTTATTTGAAAAATCCATAAAATTGAATATATTTCATTAGTATTCATTACACCTTTAAACTACCACTAACATATAATATCCGCTAAATATACTACGGTGTTTCATTATAAAAATCTCCTCCATTGACATGTTCCTTTATCGTATATCTAATTTCTCACTGGTGTGGACACCACAACCATTTATAGTTTGTGTCAAATAATCTATCACAAAAAAAACAACTCAGTTCATATTCCAATAATTCTAGGTTTCTAATTTGGAAGGACATTTTTCTACTTGTTCCTTCTACTATATCTTCCCCCTTTCCTTTGTAGAAAACTATTCTAAATTAATATAGTTTAGAAAAATATACTTTGTAATCTTCAAATCCTATATCATTTCAACTTAACCATTAAGAAAAATACATTAAGGGTACATTATTAAAATTTTCCTAAACCCTAATTTAATCCAACACCTTATCTAATAGAAATTATAATGACCCAACCATAAACATTACATATTGTAGTGACTATAACTAGAACTCACTTTCATTATTTCTGAATGATATTTTAGATATATAATTTTAAATAGTTAGGTCATAACTATTACATAAAAACCTATATATTAAAAAGTGGAATATTTTATTCAATATCCATTTTTCAATGGATTTTTTATAAAATGAATATTGTTTAATGTTTTCGAAACAACTTCAACATTATCATCTAGAACCCATCCCTATGCAAACTCATCCTGTGAAAAGCAATTCAAAAAAGGGATGAGAAAAAAATCTCAGTAAGGGACATAAAAAATATATAAATATATTAATCATGTGGGAGACATGAAAACCCAAACAATAATTATCTTTATTACATTATTCTTTGATCTTATGAACTAAATATTTATTACATGAATAAACTAACATTTTTTCTTAAAGGAATCCTTTAAAACCCATAACAAGTAGAGGTAAAAAATATAGGTAACGTAGGGAATCAATTTAATATCACCTTTACCTATGGATTTTCCCTCAAAATTATAAATTGAATAACCATCATAATTATACTTGGATTAAACATAATATTTACACATGAAATAATCATCATGGTTATTATTGTAATAACCATTGGAGTATATTCTATAATATGATTAGACAAATATAATCTGTTAACTCCATCTCTACACCCAATGTATTTGTGAGATATAACTAGATAACCCACCATCAGATTAAAATAAAACCAAACATCTTCAAAAAAAATTACTAAGAACCATAACAAAATCCTAACACAAAAAATCATGTATTTCTAAAAATATTCCTTTTACTCACTATAAAACATTTAGAGATATTGAATATCCATTATCTTTTAAAACCCATTTTAAATAAGAAAAAAAACATAAGGAAAAAGGGGTTTTCGTTGAATAAAATTTTGAATCTTATAATGGAATCCAGAAATAAAATAATTATTATGATGGTGGTAATGGTCATTGTCATTGTAAACATTAAAACAGAACATAAATTTTTTATTTCTATAAAGTATATTAAAACATTCCATTTAAAGATTATTTTTGAAAAAAAATAACTATATTCAAAAGAAAAATATCTCTAATTTATAATTAAAATAATTAATTTGAATAATCTATAATATAATTTCGAAAATATGGATATGGTAGAACAATTTAGTTTTAAGGGAAAATTTAAATGATTTTTTTAAAAAGAACCCCTTACCTTGAGTCTAAACCATCACATTGTCTATTTATATTACTGAATGATAAAAGTATGTTAATTATTTTATATATTAAGAATCATTTTCATGTTTATGATTCCATTAATTTTTTATCTTTTCATTTTATTGTTAATTATTTAATTTATTAAATTCATATTAAATGTTTTGATGGTATTTGTTTCATAATTCCCAATTATCTTTGGTAAGATGACTATGGTTAAATATGTCCTTATTAAAAAATATAAAAAATAATAATCTGGAAATAATTATAATTCCTATTCATCAATTTAATTTTTATTCCAATCATGAAATACTTTAATGTGAAATGAAATATGTTACAATTATGTAGATTGTAGTCTATACGTATGCATGGGTATTGCTTATATCATTAAATGATCATAATGTAAATTAGGTAAGTTTTATTTTATCTTTCCGGAATGATAATAATATAATAAATATCATATTAATTATTTATATACCCATATTTATATAATCCATGTGATGTGGTGATGAGAAATGAATAAAATCACTTTGTGGAGTTGTAGTCCATACATACACATAAACGAGGTTATCAATTTTCCATGAATAGAAAGGTAATAAATTAAATGATATATTATAATTTCATAATGATAAATATTACATTATTATCATATATAAAAATTTATTTCATCTTTATAATCCATTCATGAGAGTCTTATAAGGAAAAATAGTTACATTAGTTCGCGAGGAGGTAGTCCTCCAAACACATTAATGATTGATGTTTTTCCCATTTTATTGAAGAGGAGATGGATATATGGTATGAAATCAACACAATAGTATATATCTATATCGATGAATTTTTATTATTATTTTATAATTGTTTGATAATATTTTGAGGAGGTATAAATGAAAATAAAACAAAAATATGCGGTAAAAATTAAACATCTTCTTAGAAAAATATACGTTTTTTATCACCTTATGACCTATAATATTGGTATTATGACCAAAATAAGGCCTGTATATCAGGATTATTCGTGTTAGTTAGGTATTTAGGTAGATTTTTTAAAAAATTATATCAATTTTTAAGTGTGAATAAATGAGAATAAATGGTTCCTTTTTATTAGAGAGGGGACGGTCACTCTTGGAATTTCATAATAAATTAATTTAATATAAATTAATTTTTATTTTAAAATTTATCATAATTGATATTATTAAAATATAATATTAATATGAGTCTAATTACTCTAATAAAATCATTATTGGTTAAATTTAGATCACATTTTAGCCTTATTATTTGTTTTTACCCTTTCCCACCTCATTTACTCATTTCACACTTACCATCACAAAAAGGTTTTTTACTTTTTGATTTTCATGATAGTTACAATAATAGAAAAAAACATCACATAAGTGTAAAATAGTTTATATTTAAAAAAACATAATTTTTTTTAAATATATACTTTTTTTTAAATTTTAAACCATTTCATAAAATTTTATATTCATAAAATACAAAAAATTTCAATTATAGATGTATTCATTTACATTGAATTTTATAACACTAAAAAAACAATTGAAATTAAAATAAAATAAATAAAAATCTCTATAATATTTCATATTATTCTATTATGTTTTTTCCAATGTAATTTATTTCAAATTAAATTAATTTAATAGTTTTAATAACATTTATTTTATTTTTCTAATATTTGTATAATTACTTTGTCACTATTGTGTATGAATTTTAGTTAATAATTTCATCCATAAAATATAAAAAAATACCACTATGAATATAAAAAATTTTAATTTCATAATAATACTTATAACAGAACATATACTCAAGTTATTCATAGTTTATAAATATTACTGTTATTAAAAACTCGAGTGTCAGATTTTTGACTTTTTTTAAATAAAGTATGATTAATACTATAATCACATAAAAATTAAATAAATTGTCCATACAGTTGTTATTTGGAAGAATATAGACAAAATATAAATGTATAAAATAATTTATTCAGGTGTTATGTTTATTTTGTAGACCATATCATTTTATTTTTAACATTAATTCTTGGATTTACCCTTAACTATTGGGAGAGAAATTACTTATGTTAATATTTATATTAATACCAAACAAAACATTCCTATTTTACAAATATATAAGAACTTATTAAAAATATTTAATCATATTTATAAAAATAAAATTTTTTAGTTAATATAATTTAATTTAAAATTAACTTTAAGAAACAAGATAAAAAACTTTTTTTACAAAAATGGAATTTTTAATTATAAATTATTTTTAAACTATATTAAAGTAAAATGGTCATTGAGAAAACAAAAAAATTATTTTAAATCAAAATAAACTCATTAAATTTTATAAAAAATCTATAATATAATTTTAGTTTTCAAATAATTGAAAAGGAAATACAATTTTAAATTAAAAAAGTATATTTTTACTATTTATTGAGATATCAATTTACTAATAGATCCCAAAAATATTCCTATGATAATTTTGATTTGATGAACTAAAAAATAAGTTATTTTTATCATATTCATTTTCTAAATGTTCCCTAAACTAATTATAACATTTACCCATAATAATAAATAAAACACATTTTGAAGAAAATGTACTTTTGATGGATAAAATGACTTTTCTATAAATTGAGTACTTATTTATAAATCATTAAAAAAATAAATTGGAATTTATTAGAAACATTAAATATATTTCACAATTTTGTAAATCATATTCATACCCTCCAAATTAGTGTGTATTTTAAAACCATTGTATTTAAATAATAATATTTTCTAGTTCATTTACACTCTATGTTATTTATATTATTAACAATAAAACATAGTCAATATTATGAAATATTAAGATTTTGATGTGATTGTGTTATAAAGTGAAGAATAATGGTATTTAGTTTTACCATGGTTATTTGTGATTAATCTGCAATAATGATCACCACTCATGTTTACTCTATTTTATTTAGTTATGTATTGAACTTTAACGAACTATGGGTGTGTAGGATAATACAAAGACCACCTTAAAAAAAATAACCCATTATAATGGGAGATGGATAGTGAAAAATTATGATTATTAAGAAAAAACAATAATGAAATATGATTAAAAATGTCAACATAGTTGAAGTCCCAAACACACAAAAGAAAGGAAATATGGAGGCTCATGAAAGATCAAGTTATGAAGATGGTAAGGGAGACATGATTAGATTTATTATATGTTAATAAATGTTTTAAAATCATTGGGGAAATACATAAAAGGGAAATGTAAATTAAAAATATGTTTAAATGAAGTTCATTAGATTTAAAACTATAATGGAAAGAGATAATCTATAAAAAATAGTTGCTTCAATTGCAATAGAGTTGGGAATTATGTGACTCAATGTAAAAATTTGAAGGCCAACGAGAGAAATAGTCATGAAAAATCTTGTGAGAAATAAAAATACTCTTTAACTGATACTATTATTTTAAATAGAGACTTTTCAATATATATTTTATGTGGTTTAATGTTATGTATGTATTTTGAAAAAAATATTGGATATTTATTTATAAATAAAATCCCCTAGTTGTATGATTTCCATATAAATCAATTTAAATTTTTGTGGGAAGTTATTCCTTGTGAATATTTATATTTACCCCTTAATAGAATTCAATGTGAAATTAAGAATGAGTTATATCATTTCTATAAATATCTTACATTATTTTTTCATATAGAGAAATATTATTCCCCATCTTTAATAAACTCATGATCACATAATGGTATATTGTTAATTCTGAGTTCCTTATTGAAATTACTCTGATCATATGATTCAAATTATGAGGATGTAATTCTTTTAATGGTGGGGTGTAGAATGTTACAACATTAAATTTTTTTATATTATTACCATCAAATATGACAATTTTTATTATTTATTTCAATTCAAAAAAACTCCAAACATAAATGTTACCATGATCTATTGAGAGAAAATTTAAATTTTCAAATACGAACAGTAAAAAATAGCATTTTAATTAGTGGAATGAATAGGTGTGATGTCTCAGTGAATCCCATGAACATGATATTGTCCTCATTGGGCCTAACCCGCATGGTTTTTCTTTACTTGGGATCTTGCCATGAGGAATCCTGCAGGACAAGACCTCACGATGGGAGAGGTATCCAAACCACCCTATAAAGGGATGCATCTTTCTCTTACTCCTTTGATGTTGGATTTACATAATCCACCCCACTAACAAGGGTCAAATTTCCTTTCCGAAACATCATATGGGATACCCCACATGTGTTTTCTTTATGATGTCCCAAACTGGGTGCCACGCAATGGTGCCTGGTCTGGTGGGTCATGTGACCACTTGTGTGTCTCCCCATACACTAGAGTATTACAACTAGCAGTGGGGGTATGGTAAGTCAATCGTGTGGAGAGTATACCCTACTTTATTAGAGTAAAACACCAGAAAAAGTAACATGTAATAGTGGAAGCATAATTAATCAAAACAATACCAAGTCCTAAAGAATAACTAAGATAAGAAATACAATACTCAATAGAAAGTTAAACATGTAATACTAATATAAGTGTCAAAAACTAATTACTGAAAAATAAAGACACCAATGACTCCCAAGAGGGACCTAATACATTTGTGGTTCCCTAAACCATGATCCATTCTGAATTAGTAATCTAATACATTTATTTTTCCCTTAAACTTTCTTGTATGAATAATTTCTATTCGGGTACCAATCGGGCACAGCAAGTAGGGTGTGAGTACAACTCTGTAGGCCACCTCCAATAGTTCCTAAAAACCCATTCAGTAATAGTCTATGTTGTTTTATAAAAAAAATAAATATAATTAATAAATAAATAGATTATCATGTTAATAAATATTATTTATTCAACCAAACAATTGAATGAGCATGTTACCATTCTTTAAATAACACATTTTATTGAAAATGTTACCATTCCTTAACTCACACATTTGAAAGACCGTGTTACCATTCCTTAACTCACATTTGAATGACCAAGTTACCATTCCTTTACACACACATTTGAATTACCACGATACCATCCCCTAACTCATACATTTAAATGACCTTGTTACCATTCCTTAACTCACACATTTGAATGACCATGTTACCATTTCAAAACTCACATATTTGAATGATCATGTTAATTAACTTCTAAATTAATTTACCATGTATATAGAATTAATTAATTCTTCAATTAATTTATTAATATTCAAAAACTCAAAATCACAAAATTAATTTCACAATTATTTTCCCCATTAAAAATTTCATCATATTAAAAATTCGTTTGATAGTTAATTATTCATATCACAATTTAATAATACAACCACCCACATTAATTAATGATACAATTAATTAATCAAGCTCAAAAATCATAAAAATCCATATTTAATTTGACAATTAATTATTCATTATCTAAAATCCCAACGTAAAATTATACACTTCCTTTAATTAATTTCTTCACCAAATTAAATTAATTTATTCACGGATGTTATTGGTAAAAATATAATAGTAAATCTAAAATTAAATACAAATAATGGAATTCTGGGATTTAAATTTTAAACCTCATAACACATGATCAGTGATGATGAAATCTCACCAACGAATATCCCCCAATAAAATGTAATAAATAAAGAACGTGTCTCAGAATAGGATTTGGATCAAAATCCTTGAAATCGGAGGAAGCAGAGATAAAAGACATACGTTTGTGATAGAAATAGGATCTTTGAAACCTCTCAACAATAACCTGGTAATCCGATATAAATGGATATATATATATATCGACTAATAAAAGAAGTTATAACTTAAAAATCTAGGTTTAGATATCCATGATCTAATTCCAGATCACTTACGGATTCAATCAGACTCCTAGAAATCAATAGAAAGAGACCAGTAGCGAGGGAGGTGTGTCTAGGGTCTTTGATCGAAGGTGGAGGTGTTCATAGGAATTCAATACAAGAAAATGGTGTGTAGAGAATCTTAGGTCAAATAATATGGTGTGCAGTGTGTCTGAAGCAATTAGATTGGTTTTTAGAAGGTTACACATTTCTGGTTATGTAATTTTATTTCATTGGGCGTCATAATTAAACAAGGTGAATTCCCATTTCACATCGTGTAACTCATTTCTCCAATTTTAGAGTTGAATCCCATAAAACCCATTAAAAATTTAAAATAGATTACACATGGAGAAATATGATTTCATTTTGGGTAATATTTCTTGTGGTGAATTCTTGTTACACATTGTGTAATATTACATGTGGTGAAATTTGATCACACATGGTGTAATATTACACAATTTGAAATTTAATTTCATGAAATGGTAATACATGGAGAATGACAGTTATAGGGGGAGTAAATTTTTTAGGTTTTTAATTAATTATAGAAATGTATTAAATTCAAATAATCCTATATTGACCAAAAAATTAAAAGTTCGTACCTGAAAAAATGTGATATCTTACAATATCCCTACCTAATAACAGCTCATCCTTCAGTTTCACACCCAAGCCTATTTAGGGTTCTCAGTCAAAAATATTGGGCCACAGATACTAAAAATCTTACTTCCATTCTTATATCTCTTCCTGAACACATCTATGTTTCCATAACACATGAACTATCAGAATGATATTTCCCCAAAAAACTTTGTCACTGCGATCTAGCACACGTATTAGAAGGTCCTTAAATGAGGCATCTAAATCAAGATCAAAATCATACAAATCGTTCACATGAGATGGGTTGGGGTGATATTTCCAAATTTTTTATACACTGAAAAAATAATGCACAGTATGGTATTTCTGTGGAAGAAATAATAAGAATGCCACCAGCCCAATTCTACCCACAATTTTGTATGGTCCAACAAACCTAGGAACCAACATTCCATGTCTTTGTATCCTATGGTGACCCAACCTAGGGGACACCCGAAGGAATAAACTACAACACTCTATAATCTATAGGGTTCATCTTCATCTATATGAACAGGGATCATTATAAATATAATATTTATCCATATATTTCCAAATAAACTACTCCTTCACGACATCTCTTTCTTGAGACTTGGTCCCAAAATCACTGAATCTCCTTCTTCCATACATCATAACAATGATCTACAAGGAATACCATAAAGTGTCTTCCATGTTTCAATTTTCAAAGTTTCTTGATAACTTTTGTTATTGGAAAACTAATCTAAGACCAACTATTTCTCCCATGATATACCGAAGTTTTCAACACATTCCCGCAACATATCCTTAAGAACCTACATATTATATTCTGAATGCCCATCTGTCTGTGGGTGGAAATTCATACTCAATAATACTTTTGTACCAAGTTCCTTTTGTGAGACCTACTATAATTGTGAAGTAATGTGTGAATCACTATTTGATACTATTGTTCCAGGCTCCCCATCTATACAGACTATCTCCAGAACATACAATTCTTCCAACTGCTCTACATAAGAAGGTATCCCATATAGGGAAGAAATACTCTACCTTTGTCTATCAATCCAAAATGACCCAAATAGATTCATTGTTCTTATATTACCTTGTAAGACCTTCAAAAAAATCCCCAGTCATGTCTTCCCACTTCCATTCTATAATAGGAAATAGTTTCAGTAAACCTCCAGGTCATTGATGCTCCACCTTCACCATTTGATAGGTGAAGCATTGTCTCAGAAACCCATATATATCCCTCTTCATGCACATCCACCAAAACTATAGTTGTATTCCATGGTAGATTTTGTTCAAACCTTTAGGAACTTCCCACTTCAAGGCATGAAATTCCTGCATGAGCTCCTCTCGCATGCTTGTTAAAACAAACAATCGATCTTTCACATAGATAATCCCACCCACATATATCATCTAGTCTGAAGGTGTCTCCCCACATTCAAATATTTTCCTCAATGAAAAGAACTCTAGATCCTTATAATATTTATCTCATATACATATCAAAATAGTAGAATCCACTAAAATTGATTCAAGATTCATCTGGTCTTGACTATCATAAACCACAATGTGCATCTCAACTAGCAACATCTTCATTTTCCACTCAACACTAGACTCATGACCCGCCTGATTTTGAGTATTCTTGCTCCAAAAATCAACAACATTATTTCCCTTCCTAGACATATATGTGAGTTCAAAATAAAATGAATGCATATACTCTACCCATATCCTCTTCTATAGATTTAAATCTTATTGCAAGAAGATGTATCTCAACTATTGTGATCAATAACCATAGTAAACTTCTCACCCAATAGGTAATTCCACCAGAACATCAAAGCATAAACCACTACTGTGAACTCAATTTTGTTCATAGGGTTGTTACCATCATTTAGACTCAACTATTGAGACCCATATTACACAACTCTATCTCCTTGTATCAACACAGCTCCATGTCTAATCCCTCAAGGACCATAATACACCCTATATTCCTCACCTGGATTTGGTAGTTTCAAGATTGGTGCTGATGTCAACTAATTATTCAACTCCTGGAAGGCATTATCACATTTCTCTAACCATTCAAACTGTATCCCCTTTTTGGTCAGACCCAAAAGTTGTGCTGAAAATTGATAAAATTCATAGATGAACTTCCTATAATATATAGATAACCCCAAAAATCATCGGATTTAAAAAACATTCTTCAGATTATCCCAATAAAAAACTTTATTAACTTTATCTAGGTCCACTAACACACCTTCCTCCGAGATGATGTGCCCTAATAAGTGTAACTGGTAAATCAGAAAGAGACACTTAGACATCTTGGTCTATAGTCAATGTTATCTCAATGTACTCTAAATGATGTCATGATGTTGGACATGATCGGCATAAGTTTTAGAGTACACAAATATGTCATCCACAAACACCCATACAAACTAATCGAGATGTGAATGAAAATCCCATTCTTCAAGACCATAAACACAACTAGTGCATTTTTCTAACCTAATGTTTTTAAAATAAACTTTTATATGTCGTAACTTCTTTTGAAAGTAGTCCTAGGTATATCATAAGTCTTAACTCTTAACTGATGATACCAAGAATTGATGTTGATATTAGAGAACACACAAGATGCATTCAATGGGTCAAAAATATCATCAATACATGGATGAGGATTCAGGTTCTTAATAGTCATCTTGCAAAACATCCAGTAATCGATGCACAAACATAAATTCCCTTTAGATTTCATTGCAAACAATTATGGTGATCTGCAAGGTGAGATACTTCGATGTATAAATCCATTTTCCCTAAATCATCTAGTTGATTATTGATTTCATGAATCTCAGTTAGTTACATTCAATATGGTAGACTAAACACAGTTTCATCCCCCATTATGAGTTGAATAGTTAATTCCACATCTCACTCACGTAGTATCCCTAGGAAGTCTTCAGGATATACATCTTTAGATTGTTGTACTACTGGTCGGAGGAAATTTTTTCAAACACCTTATTCCTCTAATAAAATACTAGAAACCTAGGCATGATATCTCCCAATTGTCGTGTAGTTATCCCTTCTCATCCTTCTTTGATATCCCACTCCCCACAGTGAATGTAAAGGTCTGTTGTAGAAGAAGTATAACTCACCCTCCATCGGTATTAATATATGTGGGCTTATTATGCGACTACAAATTCCATACCCATTATTAGATTGATTTATGTCATACCAATAATATAATTTTACCCTAGAAAATGGTACTCTCTGATCTCAAGAGAAAAACCCTTTCTCATACTGATGTCTCTAGACCATACTCCCAAGGGTGTATTTATCGTCATAACCCAACTCATAAACTCTATCACCTTGCTCAATCAAATAACATGTTTTTATGATAAAAAGGAATTTGAGGCACCATTATCAAATAAATAACATTATAAAGTATATCCTACTAGAATAGTACCTATCACTATTGATGGCCCAACCTTGATATCCACAACTATAGGTTGTGTCGCATGTAACATTCATTTCACTTTTCCAAGTGATGTTGTCGGACTCCCTTGTGTTTTACTACTCTATTGATATGGGTTCCCTTTCTTAGAAGCACCACATTCCATTCCTATACCTCCCCAGCAAGTAGAACACCAACTGCAAAACTGATATGGTGAAGAAGACCCCCTTCCCTTACCCATGTTCTTTCTAGCTCATCTGTCACTACCTGAATTCCTCATTTTTAATTCTGATCATATGTATATGTAACATATTTTAACAATATATACACTAAACTAGTTTTCATGGAGTTTTTTTATGATAATATCATGGCCAACCACACTGGTGGAAACCACTGTAGAAAGTTAATGTGTCACTAAACCCTCTGTCTGGTTACTCTAGTTCAAACTTCCCTAGCTGAAATCCTCATAACATCACTTCCTTCTCTTGAAATCTGTACAACCTGACCATGTAGTAAGATTTTCTTGTCCACCACTAGAATCTGCCTTTGATTTCCCTTGTAGATGAGAGCCTCATTAACCACCTCTACAAAATTCCTCAGAATGAATATATTCACAGTAGACATAATTTCACACTATATTTTATCATGAATCCTTCTTCCCACTATAGCCACATATCCTTCCAATACTGGAGAAATGAATTGAAAATATATGTAGAATCCATCACAGTCTGTTTCAGACATGCTCCCTTGATTAAATATCAAAAACTCTTGTTCACATTCCTTTCTAAGAATCTATGGGTTAAAGTTCTCCAAGGACATAAATTAAAATTCATTCCATTCCATAGTATCGAGCTATTCATTTTGAGTCTGAACACCCCAACAATGCTTCGCTTGACCACATAACTTATATCTCATTAACATTACTCTCTTATCTGCAAGAGTATCCAAATGCTCATGTAGATTCTGGATTGATTCAATTCATAACACATCTCCACAGGTCCACCCTCTTTGGAAAAAGTTGGAGGGTTCTAAAATCGAAAATCCCTCATCAAATCAGACATTCTTTAAAGAATCACCTAGGGTCACTTTCCATGAGTTTCATGAGTTGAGTAATGTTCTATCGAATATTATCACCTTATTCCTCCCCAAAAAATATCATTGCATATGGATCTACCACTAGATGATCATCCACAACCATGACCTCCACTTATCCTCTCAAAAAGCAACATTTTGGATGCATAACTCTACACTACCAAAAACATGTATTAGTAATTATACCACATATTGATCATATATGTTTATGTAAATCACAAAAAGACTTTTCCGAAAAACACATCACATGGTAGAAACTGGGGTGTTATTACTACCCTTAAGCATCCAACACCTCGGTCAGGTTAATATTGGTAAAACACGTCTAAACATTCATGTTTCTCATTTAGACATCCATTTAATCAAATTTCGCATCATTTACCATTCTATATTAGGAACCCAGTTTTCTATTAAAATTCTCAAGCAAGGAAACCACATCTATGGTCAACAACTTAACCAAAACTCATTTTCCCATGTGTTCATAAAATGATGCATATCACACAAATCTAGAGTGCCTAGAATGATGCATCGAGACTCAACTGTCATCCTATTTCATGCCACAAATCAATAATATTTTTTTTTCAAAAATAATAATCACATCAAAAAACAAGAGGGTCAAATAAGGTGAAATAATATTCAAATGTATAAAAAAACACTAATAACAATAATCCCCCCTGGATACTGGGGTTTTCCCCAAACATGGGTTTTCAACTCCCATGCACATGCTCATAACCAAAAACCAAACCCTTATTAGTATTATTTTTACCTTTCCCCAAATAGTAAGACAAAACAAGATCAAAAGATAAATCCTCTAATATCAGTATGTGACATCCAGACTTGGGTTCCAAGCAATGATTCCCTGATCTACTGGGTCACGTGACCTCATGCATACGTCCCTATATACTAGAGGCTTATGACTAAAAGTGAGGGTCTCGTAAGTCATTCATGGGGAGATTATACCCTCTTTTATACAATTAAAACACCAGGGGAAGGAAATAAGAAATAGTGGAAGCATAAATAATCATAACAATAACAAGTTTACATAATATAACCAATATAGGATATATAGTAATCAATTGAAAGGGAAACAAGTAATGCCAATGTAAGTGTCAAAAGGGAAATACTAAAAAATAAATACACTAATTACTCTCTAGCAGGTCCTAAACAACATCGTGTTCCCTCAATGATGATCCAACCCTAATCAGCATTCTAATATAGGGACTTTTCCCTTAAATCTTCTTATAATAATAATGTTTATTCAGGTACCAATTGGGAAGCCCGAGTAACGTGTGAGTTCACCTCAGTAGGACACCATCAACAGTGTCTGAAACAAAACCAGTCAACAATATTGTATTAAGTTATAAATGTAATTAAATATAATTCATAAATAAATAGGTTATCATGTTTATAAATATTGTTTAATAAACCACAAAATTATTGAGTACTTTACCGTTCTTTAACTCACACCTTCGAATAACTATGTTACCATTCCTTACCTGAAACATTTGAATGACCATGTAACCATTCCAAAACTCACACATTTGAATTACCACGTTACCAATCCCTAACTCCCAAATTTTAATGACCATGTTACCATTACATAACTCACACATTTTAATGACCATTATACCAATCCTTAACTTATACATTTGAATGACCACGTTACAATTCCTTATATCACACATTTCAATGACCATGATACCATTCATTAACTCACACATTTGAATGATCATGTTAAATGACATGTAAATTAATTAAAGATGTATATAAAATTAATTAATACATCCATTAATAAATCAACGATCACAAAATAAAAATCCCATAATTAATTCCACATTTAATTTCCTCATTCTCAGCATTGACATATTAATAATTAATTCAATAATAAATTATTTAAATAAAAATTCCATAATCCAAACCATCAAAAAAATTAATAATAAAATTAATTATTCAATTTCAACAATTCTAATAACTCCATAATTAATTTAACAATTAATTATTCATGATATAAAATCCCAACATCCTAATTTCACATATCTATTAATTAATTCGTTCACCAAATTAAATTAATTTCATCAAGGATATGATTGAAAAAAATGTAATAGACATTCTAAAATTATGTATACATAATGTTATTCAATACTGTTCGATATGAATTTTAGACCACCAAACTCACGATCAATGACAAAGAATGGTTTCCAACGAATATCACCAAATTGAGCATAATCAATCAATAACACATTGTAGAATAAGATTTAGATCTGAATCCATGAAAGAGGATGAAGTAGTGAAAAAATGCCTAAATTTATGATAGAAATCAGCTCCTAGAAACCTCTCAATAAGGACCAGGTAATTTTTCAGCAACATATCGATATATAGATTAATAACTGTAAGGCATACCTTAAAATTCTGGTTCCACACTACCAATATCTAATGAGAGACCACATATGGATCAATGAGAAATCCCCAAAATCATCATTATAAGACATGCATCAAGGAGATAGGTGTGTGGAGGTTCTTCGATCAAATGAAGAGGTGTGCAGAGCATCTATGGTGATTAAAAAGGTTTTTGGATTGTTACACATTGTTATATACTCTTTATTATTGATTGGGAATGAAAATTACATGATGTGAACTCCCATTTCACGTTTTGTAACTTATTTCCCCTATTTCTGAGTGATATCCCATCAAACCACTTAAAAACAAATTAATACTGATTACATGAGGTGAATTATGATAACACATGGTGAAATAGTGTTGAAATATGATTACACCTGTTGTAATATTATTTATGGTGAAATATGATGACTCATGGTGTAATATTATGCATGGAGAAATTTAATTTTAGGGCATGGTGATACATGGTGAAAGATATTTATAGGGGCTATAAGTTTTTGTGGATAGTAATTAATTCTAGACGTGGATTAAATTCAAAACAACCCATTTTGACCCAAAAAAATTAAATGTGTCATACCTAGAAAATGATAGGATCTAACAATATGAGTAACCATTTCATGAAATATATGTATAAATAAAATAAAGGGTAATTTTAATATAAATAAAATTAAATTATCTTTTCTATAATGAATAATAATATCTTTTATTCATAAAAAAATATTTTTCTAAATATTTCAATATTATATTATATGCATTTAAATTTTTGGAAAATTTTTATTCATTTTGATAAAATATATATTATTTGAATTATTTTTTAATTCTTATGTAATTATCAAATAATATTATATTTTGTGGAAAATGATTAATCCTCTATAAAACCATTCTACTATAAAAAGGTTTTTCATTATATCTCACCATTTTATTTAAAAGTTTATATTTCTAAAACATAGAAATTAAATTTTAAGAAATTAAAATTATTTTCCGATTCAAAATAGTTTTACTTACTTAAGATTATGTTTTCATTAATTTTTGAAAAAGAAGTATTTTAGGTGAATTGTGTAAAATTTCATTTTTCCAAATAACATTAATTTTATTATATTATTCGAATATTATTATAAATGAACATTAATGAGACATTTTATAAGGTATAATATTTATTTTATATGTTAATTTACAATTTAAAATAAGTTGGTTTTAATTTAGAAACCTATAATTGAAAGTTTAGAATTTAAATAATATTTTCTCAATAAAATTTACAGTATATATTTGTATCTTCAAATAAATTTTTATCAGTTATAAAAAATGAAAAAAATAAGTAGAGTTTAAATTTATAATCATGGGATAAATATTATCTATTATGTATTGAATTAGTTTGAGAGAAAACTTTTATTTTACCATTGGTAAAAACGAATAACCGCAGAAAAAGCTAAAATGGTAAAAAGTAATAATTAAAGGGGTAAAAAACATAAAACTAGATAAAATCATGTCTATAATTGAGTGTATTATATTTTTATATACGTTAAATCAATACCAATAAAAAATTTATTAATTTTTTATCCACATTAAATGTTTAATATGTTCTTCCTATTATATTAAGTTGAAATATTTATGAAAATTTCATTCCTACAAATTATAAAAGTGTCTTCTCACAATGAAATCAATACCACACTAAAAAATTAGTTTAATACTAATTAAATTACCTTTAAATTTCCATAAAATAATATTTCAATCAATTGATCTTATTTTCATAAGATATTATCATATTTCATTAATTTCACGGGGATCGTCTGACAAAATTTCAAAGAACTCAATGTATGAAATCATTTTTACTTATCTTACTTATTTTTTAATTTCTACATTCCAATTATAATTTTCAAATAAATATATAATTAAATAATTTTTTATATATAAAATTTTATTATTTGTTAAAAAATATTAATTTGAATTTCACTTTTTTATTATGAAAAATAATGTCACTATTCTTGTGTTTTATGAACTACCACATCCACGACACAACATGTGTCATTTTATTTCACCACATTACAAGGTATCAGTAAAATGGTAATTGAATAAATAATTATGTTATTTTCTTCATTTTTTATTCTTATATATTAAATCATTTTAATCTATCCTCCCATTCATTTAAAACGAAATAATCATCCTTGGGAACATGCGACTCCCACATCCATGTAATAGATTATTCTACTTTTCATTAAAATCTGTAATCGATGGATTTAAAGATTTTATTAAAGGATAAGTTTTATTTTTATGATAATTTTTTTTTTATCTAAAATATTTTATAAAATATTTATTTTTTTATCAATAAAAGATTACTGTTAATTTAATCATTTAAAACAATCAATCTTAGAGGAAAATGATCTATCATTTCTAGGTAATAACATTATATAAATTACATTATCTCTATAATTCTATAAAACTACGATATATCCCACTAATAAAACAATACATGATTATTATTCATCAATTTTAATGATTTTCCAAAAAAACCTTCTCTTAATCAACCATTAATCATTATTGGTTCATGTTTATCTCACTTTTACTACCTACCTACAGAATATTATGTACTTTTTTCAGTATGAGTACGAGAACATATTCAATAGTATAATATATATATATATATATGATGTTTTAATTTTTCCTTAGTAATATTATATCAACATTTGAATCATTAATTAATAAAAAATCATTCGATTATTAAGAATCTCATAAACAAGATCATGTTCAATTTCATATTCATGGTTTCAAACCAAAAGTACTATGAAATGAAAATATTTATTTATAAAATATCTTGAAACATATATTAATGTACTATAAATTATTTAAAAATTATGTAGTTTTGGAAAACAATCAATACCAAATCCACTTTTATAACGCTTTTTCAAAGTCATAAGGATTACAAACACACAATATTGAAAATATGTAAAAATAACTTATATTTATATGTATATAATGGTTATAAATGAAGATAAATTTTTTCTTTGTCAATATGTTTCCTAAGAATGTATTTAATGAATTTAATTTAATTATTTTGGGTGTTTGGTTGATGTACAGAATGAATCCATATTGAGGTTAGTGATTTCATATCATATTCATCTCTTTGAGACATGTTTGGTATTATGAACCTAATTTTATTTATTTCATGTATATAATACCAATAATTTCTATGATTTGATAATTTATATCTTCATATTTATATTTTAGGTTCAATTAAAATACCTCTCTTTCAAGTGGCGTTGATTAAAATGTCACATAGTATGTAAGAGTCTTACTGGCATAAATTATGATTATTTGAGACATGTTCCATGTTATGCAACATGTTTCCATTATTTAGTGTTATATTAATTTACTATCTGATGAATGTTCTCTAATATAAATTCATGAAATTAATTTAAAAAATTATGAAAATCAAGTTATTTCATTCATATGTTTTTTTGAATCAAGTGTTACCCAATTTGTAATAGTTTTTTGTAATTCAATTTTCATTTATTATGTTATGATCATTGTGTTCAACTTATATATGTTTTATTCATTCTTCCATTGATTGAAGTATGTGCTATGCACTCTCTTTTTTCTATATATTTTCATTCATACCACATAAATCCCTAATTAATATTACTTACCTTATGATATATGTTTCCCAAAATGGATATTGATAGTTCAAATATATTTTCATTGAGTTATATTGATTTGATTTTATATTTTTTCTCCAAATGACTTTGATTTGTTAATACCTTTTTTTCTATTCCTATGATTTAAAGGGATTATCCTAGATTCCATATGTTAATTGATTCAGAAATTATTAACAAAATCTTATAGCATTACTCAAAATATTATAATCCTGAGGAATGATAAAAAATAATATTTTTCCATTTATTAACTTGGGAACTGTTGAAAATATTTATATTTATATTTATATTCTAATATAGATGGATACTTCCATGTTTACTATGTGTAATTTGAACATCTACCTACTTTTTGTCCATGTTTTATGATAATTTTATCACTTTATTTGAAATGGGTAATGTTATTGGAATCGAGTGTGTTTTTGTTCAAATATAGATGATTATTGAAAAGTTTCATTGTATATTTTTAATTTATTATCATATAATGAATGCATTAGACTTAAATTAGTGAATAGTGGGTCCTTGCATTATATAGATTCTTGATTAAATGATAGGTTAGAAGAGAAAATAAAGGATTTTTTTTTTTGTGTATTTCTTCCTCAGAAAAGATATTTCATTGATGGTAAGATCATGATATCTATGACCCTTATGTCTTGGGCTATGGTAAATAATTAGATCTTGTGAATTATGCATTACATTAATAAGGAACTTGTTACTATTATCCATGTTACATATTTACATTAATTTCTTTCTATTAGAATATTATAACATTAGTTTAACTTTATTATGGAATTATTATTATTATATATTATAAAATAATATTTATTATTTGATTATTCCATGATTACATTAGTTTAATGTTTTCCCTTAAAGAGTATTATAGATTGCCCGTTCGTATGTTTAATTTTACCCAAGAAATGAAGAATATTATTTCACATGATATGTATACAAATATATATCATGGGAAATGTTCCATACTTATTACAGATTTATTATATTCCTATATAGTTAATAAATATATCCATCAGTTGATATGGTCATGGGTTTGTTAGTTTCTGGTTTTTGTAACACTAAATCATTAAACAAAAAATGTCATAGAAAATTTTGTAATTAAATATTTTATTTAAGTTATGTAATCATCAGATAGTTATATTAAAAAATATAATGATGGTATCGAAGATATTATGTACAATATGTTTTATTTTCATTGGACCTAGGAGTTTAGGTTTGGGGTGTCCCAAAAATCCACTCAGGATTTTAGTTCACATTGATGAGTTTGTGGTTTAATGATCTATTGTGATGTTTTTTTTTAAAATTTTGTATTTTATGTCAGCTAACATTTCTATAAAATAATTTTTTTATTCTTCAAGAGCATACCCTGTCCATCTGAACGATTTTTGAAATAAATATGAAATTTCATATCAAAACAGAAAGGAGGAGAAATGTTTTTACCTTTTGGGAAGTTGTTTTTCATACAACGATTTATAGGCATAGGTTGCCAGACAAATTTTTATAAGATTCAGAAGGTTTAAGAAAGATGAAAGATGAATGTTGTATAAATTTTTTGATTGTATATATTATCAGTTGTAGATTCATTTGCATGATTTTCCAAAAATCATCTCAGTAGGTATTTATTATAAATCAAGAGGTTTTATATTGGGAAATATTGAATGATTCTGAAGATAATAACGAAAGAGAGTGGTGTTAGATGATAATTTTTTATGCATTCTATACTAAGTTAGAAAATTATTATTTGGTCATGTAGTTACCATAAATCATGATAAATAATCATGATATATGATTTTGAGTAGTCGAGGTCGTTGATGGTTTTAGAATAGTTTTCATCAGTTCTAAACACATAGACCTAGAGGATATAATCTAGAAGTACCAGAAACATAAGTTTCATAGGAGTCTGAATGTGTAAAATTGATGAAGTTTGAATAATTTCAACGTTACTGATTGGATTTATCATTAGAGGTAGAACATTACAATGGTAATTCCATCATTATGAGTATTACATTAGACTCATCTGAGGATAAAATTCAGTCAGATAATTATGAGGAAGATGTATTGGACCAGGAGTATACACCTATCCATAGTATCCGTAATAATAATTATTTCATCTAATGATCGCCTCATACAAACAACACGTCAGATTCATAAAATCAAACTGATCATAGTTGATGATGCTGATCTTTTAAATAGATATCAGTTGTAAATGTGTGAATATTCTGAAGGAGTTGTGTCTACTTAATAATAAAAAAATGGAGAGTTAAAATTTTAAGTTGAATGAGCTATGAAACCTATAAATCATCTACTTGTTAAGTTCATCATAATTATTTGTTGAAGATTGAGAGAATATAATGAGTATAGGATGATATTTTGATAATAAATTTCTATTGAAGTTATCTAGATCATAATCATAAGGGGAAGAAAGTCAGATCATTCTGATCTGAGGAATCTTTATTTTAATGAAGCTAAGGAATTTTAATCGTACATAAGAAAAAGTTAGTATGTTTGAAAAAAATAAAATTAGTGAAATATTGGGAAGGTTTTTAGTAGTTGATGTATAATTTTAAATTTTTTTGTTTTTAATGTTTTGAAATTTGAGTAATTAGGAAAAAAATCAGTTTACCGCATTTTCCAAATTGAGGTAACTATAAATAGAAGCACTTCAAACTCATACGTTTCACACTTTTGATGTTAGAAGAAAATTTGGAGCACTGCATAATTATTTATAGTGTGATACTTTCAGACTGAGATCTTAGATGAAGCTTGTATATATGAATTTATTGTTTATAAGACTTAATGAAGATCATATTGAGCATTTGAGGAAAGATTGAACAGTGTAGATTGAGAATAAGAGCATCATATTGAGTCAATCAAATTGAGTTAATTGGATTGTGTTCATCAGACTGAATTCCATAGGACTCGATGTCATCAGACACATGGATTTTTATAGAGTAGTTTAAATAAAGTTTTTTCTTATTTTTATTGGATTAATTTTTTATACGAAAATATTATAAATTGATGGTAACCACTATAATCATTCCTGTTGGAAGATAGAAGGTGTCTAATGAGATTTTTCATAAGTTTTATTCACTTCATATTAATAGCTAATTTCCATAGACCAACTGGTGTGGCTATGGAAAGGATATAGGTTCTAACACTTATGCTAAACCTTGTAAATCTTATTTGATTTTATTTCTTTTTAAAATTTTCCTGTATTTTTATTTAATAAAGATAATAATGAATTGAATATTAATAGGTTATAGGCGTTAATTTTCCAAAATTATTAAATATTATAAAAAGTGAACAACTCATTCAACCCCCCCCCCCCTCTCAGTTGTTAGTAGCTAATTTGGAATATCAATTGCTATTAGAGGAGTGGTTACCTTGTTAAATCCTTATAATTGATAATATCATTTGTATAAAAATTAAAGGAACTATTATTTTTTATGGGAAAAAATTATTATGGATGGAAAAATATGAGTATTCCTTGTCTCCCATATCTTTTCCAAGAAGTTTTTGATGATTCTACAACTAGTATTCCACCTATTGGAAAATAATCCCCTGATGAATTTTATTGATAATAGAAATATCCATCTAGATGGAAAATATATAAATTATATCCTTATATCATTATCAAAAAATATTATATAATGGCGATGGTTGTTAAAACATCGAAGATATTGTGGGACTAGATAGAATTTTTTTTGAATGGAATACAAAATTGAAGGAAGCAAAGATGAAAAGCCAGAAGAGTAATTATGAAGACATAAAAATGAGAGCTGAAGAATCTATTGATGAATAATATACAAGAGTATATGAAATTTTTTCAACAACAACTATTTCAATGATGTCCTAGATGATTATATAAATTTGAAAAACACTTTTAGAAACTTTTTGGACTGGTTGGATTCAATAATATCTTCTTTGTAATATAAGAATGATTTATCTCTTGATTAATATCATACCAATATTATTGGTTATGAATTGATAAAATTTCCAATTTTAAAAATGAATATGAAAGTTGAAATGGATTTTAAATCTATGAAAAAAATGTAAAATCAAGATATAGAAAATGGTGATCATTGCGACTTCAAAGATAAAAAGGATGATGAATTCAATGACAAAATCAGGTCTCTTATATCTAAGAACAATTGAAGATGAAGAGGTAAGTATGGAGGTAAACTTCTTCATAAAATTTTTAAGAGGGTAGGAATCAATAAAATTTCTATGAATTCCCCCATGAAGAATGTTTGTGAATATCGATTTCGTTTTGATGAAGAACCTCAATAGAATAAGTGGGATAAAAAGATGTAAAGAAGAAATACCATCAAATAAATTTAATAATAAGTTCACTGAAAAATTAGAAAATATGCTGAAAATTAATATGGAATCAGATTCAATCGAAAAGAATTCGTCAAAAGATGAATTTTCAAAAAATCATATAACATTTATAGCAAATTTTGAAAAAAACAAAAGACTCCTAAAATACTGGAGAAGAAGAATGTGAATAATCATTCAAAGAGTATCATCTCAGAACAAAACTTCCTTCATGTATTGGGAAAAAAATATCCCAAGAAATAAATCATAATGAAAAGGAAATTAAGTGTAAAATATAATGAAGGTGAAAAAGTTTTTTTTTGACAATGAATAATAATACATAAAATAGATATTAAGTTACTAACTAAGAATTTGTAAATAAGTAATGATGATTTAATATCTCAGTAAGAATATTGAAGTTATGGGAGAAGAAGTTAATAGTTTTTAATCAAAATTTCATGATTCAGAAATTACCTTGAGGAATATGAATTAAAAATTCAACAAATCCTTTTATGCATGAATGAGATTTTTAATGTTGCTGAGAGATATTAAATGAAGAATGAGGTGAAATACTCACCCAACCAAAATATTGTTGTATGTTATTTTTCTATAATTTTATGTTTCATAAATGGTGTTGTGAAATCATGGGTGGAAAAAGTGTGTGAGAAACCTATTTCAACTAAAAAAGATGAAAAATCACTCCGGAGAAAAGATGATCTACGTTCTCAGTATGATAAAGAAAACAAATTATCAATATCAATAATGTTTCTATACAGAGTGATCTTAATTAAGAATGAAATCATGATTTGTTCTATATTGATGGTGTTTTTGAATCTATTGGCATATATATTATTATTTTTAATAACTTGTCACTTCCAAGAAGATTCTTTTAATAAAAAGAACTAAATGGTGGAAGAAAGATGATTAACTTTCCTAACCCATAGAATGTTAGAATGAAAAAAATACCTTATGTTAGAAACATTACAAAAAAATAAATTTGAATGTATAGAAGAAATATTTGGATGATTTGATCCTGTAGTTTGTCATGAATAATTATTCATTAAGCTATTTTTGGAACAATTTAACTATGGTATAAGATAAAAGGTAGATTAAAATAATAATATTGAGGAATGGTCTTTTATAGTTAAGATAATTTTAAAAGCTTGTAATTAGAAAAAACAATGTATAATTGATAGTTGTTGTTCCTCACATATGATATGTGATATTGAATCATTTTGGAATTCATGTTTGATAATAAGTTACCTTTGGTAATGATAGTTACTTAAAAATAATATTAATTATAATGACTACGATTGAAGTTGAGAAGTATAAATATAATGATGTTTTAATTTTTGATGGGAAAACATAAATTATATAGGGTAATTAAACTTCAAGTTGATGAAAAAGAAGTCATTTTTTTAAAATAATTTACTATCATCATATTTATGAATGATGCAAAAGTAATCCCATGTGGATAAAGAACTAGTGGTAATATTTTTCAACATGGAAAGTTTTATAAATTTTTTTACTTAAGTGTTGAAGATGAAAAAAAATTACAGAAAACTTGGGATCCATGGGAAGAAAAACAAGATAAAACTTTCAAAATTTTATGATGTCTCTTGTGATCCAAAATTTAAAATAATAAATGAAAATGATTGTGTAACATTTCAAAGTGGGAATATTACAAACAAAAGTCATAAAAGAGTTGATATTAAGTCTACTAGACCTATAGAACTTATTCATTTTAATTTATGTTGGATAATGATACATCAATCAATATAATGATATTTATACTATATCACATTTATTTATGATTTCTCTAGACTGAAAAACATCATGTTTATGAAAAAAAAGTTATAGGCTGCCTAAGTGATCATATTTTTCAGAAAATAAGTTGATAAAGAATATGAGGTTTATATAAATAATTTGGGAATAGTTAATTGTAATGAATTTACAAGAATTAATTTTGAATCTTATCTGAGAAATCATCGTATCAATCATCATTATACTGATATATATACTCCATAAAAAATTGGAGTATCAGAAATAAAAAATATGATTTTGGTGAAAATTGGAATATGTTTGTTAGTAGGATACAAACATTCAAATTTCTATTAGAGAGAATCTATTTTTAATGTTTTACATGTTCAAAATATATGATTTTTGAGACAAGAACCAACATGACTTCTTTTGAAATGTGGTATAATAGAAAACCTTCAGTAATTTAATTAAAAGATATTTTTAATTCCATGTTTTCTA
Source organism: Viscum album (assembly GCA_963277665.1). Classification (NCBI taxonomy): domain Eukaryota; kingdom Viridiplantae; phylum Streptophyta; class Magnoliopsida; order Santalales; family Viscaceae; genus Viscum; species Viscum album. Next base: position 675,314,663 of record OY728133.1, on the reverse strand, counting down.
CAAATGAACAATTCAAATATTGTAAAGTGTGATGAAAAATATTAGAAAATAATTTTTAAAGCATATTAACCAAATAAAAGAAGCTAAAAATGATAGAACAGACACATACAAAGGTTGTTTTACTCATATAATGTGAATGTAGTTCAAAATAATATTTTTTTAAAATGTAGTTGAGAATTTAGAGGAGGATAAAATGAATATTTAAAATGATAGTTATTTAAAAAATCCTTATCAATATTTAGGAGATTATTGTGATGGGAAAGTTAATATGGAA